>CM067274.1:12417500-13792500 GCA_033220335.2 Troides aeacus | reverse complement strand
CCTAACCTAACCTAACCTAACCTAACCTAACCTAACCTAACCTAACCTAACCTAACCTAACCTAACCTAACCTAACCTAACCTAACCTAACCTAACCTAACCTAACCTAACCTAACCTAACCTAACCTAACCTAACCTAACCTAACCTAACCTAACCTAACCTAACCTAACCTAACCTAACCTAACCTAACCTAACCTAACCTAACCTAACCTAACCTAACCTAACCTAACCTAACCTAACCTAACCTAACCTAACCTAACCTAACCTAACCTAACCTAACCTAACCTAACCTAACCTAACCTAACCTAACCTAACCTAACCTAACCTAACCTAACCTAACCTAACCTAACCTAACCTAACCTAACCTAACCTAACCTAACCTAACCTAACCTAACCTAACCTAACCTAACCTAACCTAACCTAACCTAACCTAACCTAACCTAACCTAACCTAACCTAACCTAACCTAACCTAACCTAACCTAACCTAACCTAACCTAACCTAACCTAACCTAACCTAACCTAACCTAACCTAACCTAACCTAACCTAACCTAACCTAACCTAACCTAACCTAACCTAACCTAACCTAACCTAACCTAACCTAACCTAACCTAACCTAACCTAACCTAACCTAACCTAACCTAACCTAACCTAACCTAACCTAACCTACCTACCTACCTACCTACCTACCTACCTACCTACCTACCTACCTACCTACCTACCTACCTACCTACCTACCTACCTACCTACCTACCTACCTACCTACCTACCTACCTACCTACCTACCTACCTACCTACCTACCTACCTACCTACCTACCTACCTACCTACCTACCTACCTACCTACCTACCTACCTACCTACCTACCTACCTACCTACCTACCTACCTACCTACCTACCTACCTACCTACCTACCTACCTACCTACCTACCTACCTACCTACCTACCTACCTACCTACCTACCTACCTACCTACCTACCTACCTACCTACCTACCTACCTACCTACCTACCTACCTACCTACCTACCTACCTACCTACCTACCTACCTACCTACCTACCTACCTACCTACCTACCTACCTACCTACCTACCTACCTACCTACCTACCTACCTACCTACCTACCTACCTACCTACCTACCTACCTACCTACCTACCTACCTACCTACCTACCTACCTACCTACCTACCTACCTACCTACCTACCTACCTACCTACCTACCTACCTACCTACCTACCTACCTACCTACCTACCTACCTACCTACCTACCTACCTACCTACCTACCTACCTACCTACCTACCTACCTACCTACCTACCTACCTACCTACCTACCTACCTACCTACCTACCTACCTACCTACCTACCTACCTACCTACCTACCTACCTACCTACCTACCTACCTACCTACCTACCTACCTACCTACCTACCTACCTACCTACCTACCTACCTACCTACCTACCTACCTACCTACCTACCTACCTACCTACCTACCTACCTACCTACCTACCTACCTACCTACCTACCTACCTACCTACCTACCTACCTACCTACCTACCTACCTACCTACCTACCTACCTACCTACCTACCTACCTACCTACCTACCTACCTACCTACCTACCTACCTACCTACCTACCTACCTACCTACCTACCTACCTACCTACCTACCTACCTACCTACCTACCTACCTACCTACCTACCTACCTACCTACCTACCTACCTACCTACCTACCTACCTACCTACCTACCTACCTACCTACCTACCTACCTACCTACCTACCTACCTACCTACCTACCTACCTACCTACCTACCTACCTACCTACCTACCTACCTACCTACCTACCTACCTACCTACCTACCTACCTACCTACCTACCTACCTACCTAGATAATGGTGTCAAGGCCGACAACTCGGTTACTAGCGCCGACGTAGTCGCTGCGGTGACACGAGCTGGGAGCTGCCTGGTCGACCACGTTTGTTTGAGCAGCGGCTCGTTTGGCGCCTCCGGCCACGGGACGGCGTGGCTGCGCTGCCGTGTGCTTGCGGCTCGGTGGGTGGTGGACGGCAGCAGACTCCTGGTTGGCTGGGTGTCTGCGCAGGTCACACTGTTTGAGAGCAGACCGCAACGCTGCTTTCGGTGCCTCGAGAATGGGCACGTTCAGGCGTAGTGTAAGTCCGACTTAGACCGCAGTGATGAGTGTTATCGCTGCGGAAAGAGCGGCCACAGGGTGATCGCCTGCTCCGCCAAGCCGCACTGCAACCGCTGTAGGGCCTGAGGATCACTCGACCGCAGGCGCTTAGTGCAAGCGAGGGAGCCGCGCGGGGGGTGGTTCAGGTGTCCGTCGAGTAACGATCGACGTGAACTTCCTCCAGGCGAACATCAACCGCTGCGCCAGAGCTCAAGACCTTTTGTTCCAGAGCATGGCGGAACGGTCCGTAAACGTGGCGGTAGTCACCGAGCCGTACTACGTCCTACCGTGGGAGAGCTGGGCGGGAGATGCGGACGGATCGGTGGCCATAGGCACGGTGACCTCGAACGGATTCCCCGACCTAGAGTTGATGGAGCGCGGTCGGGTGGAGGACGTGCTGGTCGTGGGAGCATACTTCTCGCCGAATCGCTGCTTGGCGGAGTTCGAGCGGCTTCTCAACGAGATCGGTGCTCTCATCGGCCGGCTAGGGTCGGGTCGCATTCTCTTCGCCGGAGACCTCAACGCCAAGTCGGTGGTGTAGGTTCGCACACTGGTCCTACGACGGGACGACCGAGGGTCGCCACCGACAGCGACTCGATCCCGCGGCGGCGAGGGGAAGGGGGAAGACTCCTTCGACCCGGACGACGTCCCGGGTGTCAGTGTAAGGGAACTGTCGGCTGCCGTTCAAAGGATGCCTGTCAAGGACACCGCTCCTGGACCCGACGGTATACCCGGCCGCGTTTGGGCTTTTGTTATGGGTCCCCTAGAGTCCTGGACGCGAACGCTGTTCACGGCGTTGCTGAAGCAGGGTCGGTTTCCACGCATATGGAAGGCGGGGAAATTGGTCTTGCTTCAGAAGGCGGGGAAACCGGCCGACTCACCGTCTTCGTATCGGCCGATCGTGTTGTTTTGGACGAGGTGAGCAAGCTCTTCGAGCGCGTTATTGCAACTCGCCTCGTTCGACACATGGAGGAGGTCGGACCGGATCTGAGCGAACACCAGGTTCGATTCCGGCGGGGCAGGTCAACCGTCGACGCGATAGCGCGGGTTCGAGCCCTGGCGGACGCGGCGGTGGCTCGCGGAGAGGTGGTGCTGGCGGTGTGTCTCGACATCGCCAACGCGTTCAACACTCTTCCGTGGAGCACGATCACCACGGCGCTGGTCCACTTCGGGGTCCCGGTCTACCTGAGGCGTACCTCTCGGACAGGTCCGTGAGATACCCGACGCGCGACGAGTGGTGTCGGCACGGTGTGTCGTGCGGTGTTCCGCAGGGGTTGGTCCTAGGACCGCTTCTGTGGAACATCGGCTACGACTCGGTGTTGCGCGGAGCCAACCTCGGTGGAGTCGACGTGACTTGTTACGCCGACGACACCCTGGTGACGGCTCGAGCGCGCACATTAAGGGAAGCGCGCGTGTTGGCGACTGCAGGCGTGGCCCACGTCGTCTCGCGATTTCGGCGCTTGGGGCTGGAGGTGGCGCTGGGCAAGTGCGAGGCTTTGTGCTTCCACGGCGCCCGGGATGTGTCTCCGCCGGGAGCGGAGCTGATGGTCGATGGGACTTCCATCGCCGTAGGTACTTCGATGAAGTACTTAGGACTCGTCCTCGACGGTCGATGGAGGTTCGACGAGCACTTTCGGCAGCTGAGCCCGAAGCTCGTTCGAGCGGCCGGGTCCCTGAGCAGCCTCCTGCCCAATCTGGGCGGGCCGAGCGTCGGGTGCCGGCGACTCTACACCGGAGTGGTGCGCTCTATGGCGCTATACGGTGCGCCTATATGGGCGCAACACCTGTCGACCCGTGGCGTGACGCTGCTGCGCTTGCCGTAGCGCGTCATGGCCATACGGATCGTACGAGGTTACCGTACTATCTCTTTCGAGGCGGCGTGCGTCCTCGCCGGGACGCCGCCGTGGGAACTCGAACCGGAGTCGCTGGAGCGCCTCTACTGGCAGTAGAAGAGGGTCCCCGAGCTGGAGGGTTCACATCCGCCGCCAGACGAGGTGGAGAGGTGGCGCCGAAAGGCGCGTCGAGAGGTGCTTCGGAGATGGGAGCAGCGATTCCTTGAACCGTCGTACGGTCGCCTCACCGTTGAAGCCGTCCGGCCGGTCAGCGGTGACTGGATGGACCGGGACTTCGGAGTCCTAAGTTTCCGCCTGGTGCAGGTACTCACGGGGCACGGTTGCATCGGGAGCTATCTGCACCGGCGGAACTGTACAAGTAGGACGGACGAGGCATGGCGACGAGTGTGGCCATCAGGTGGACACATCGTCCCACACCTTGGCCGAATACCCGTGATGGGGGGAGGGGGAATGGTCGTGCTCGTAGCGGTGATAGGGAGTGACCTCTCGCTACCGTCCGTGGTCCGGACCTTGGTCAGTAGCAAGGCGTCATGGAATGCAGTATCCCGATTCTGCGAGTCTGTTATGACGCAGAAGCGGGAGACCGAACGTATTCGACAGCGGACGCCGAGAGGACAGGACACGGTTGGAGTGCGATGACAGCTCACCGGCGCAAGGCGGGGCCGAGCGCACGACCGTCGAATGACTTCTTGGCAGGAACCTGGCGCCGCGACCGACAAGGGCCATCGGGCCGGCGCCCCCCTTGGAGAGGGTTCCTTGGGTGCATATGGTGATGCGTCTCGTATTCCGACGCGTCGCCACGTAGGGATCTTGTCGGGAGGGGTGCTGCTTCACATCACATCCCTCCCCGAGGTGGATCTGTTCATTTGGGCGCCGATCGGGGGTCGCGGAGGAACTGAAATATGTTATCCCGCGACCCTCGGGTATGTGGATGAGGCAGGAATACCGTGTGAAGCTTTTGGAAGTGAAGTCGGTTGGAGCACGACACTATCCCGGCACCGGCCCACTATTGGTTCCGGCGTGTGCGTTCCGTTAGCATTTTGTTACACGTTAATAAAAAAAAAAACCTACCAAGGACGAATAATTAAATTTCCTTTGAATTAATAAAGTCGTTTGTTAATAAAGTGATCGCCGAGGATAATAGATGGCGCTGTAGGTATAATTACTAGATCGAATCAAAATTTGTATTAAACATCAATCATTCACAATTTTCATGAAGTTGAATATAACATTAAGCATTTTTTTTCCGGTAGATAATAGATGTTCCCTAATCGTTCACTTAAATGCTAAACTTTTAAAGTTGCTCTGATGGTTGCTTCGACGTGACCCTCGCGCACGCTGCAGCGCTCGTGATGCATTGCAAATGACGCGGTGGCTCGAACTTCGCTTTTAGAGACTTTGAAAACACTTACTGTAATACATATGCATTTTTATAACCTACGCGGAATCTGTTTTGAATTTTTAAATATAATATATATGGAGATAACTTTACTGTATTGTAAACTTCTCGCCACAAGCCCATCAAATCGGAAGAATCCATAAGTGAAATTTAAAAGCACTGACAAGAGCCTCTGAATTTGCACGTTTTGCTGGACAGCTGAAGCTGCTGAGACCTAAGATATTAGAAAATGCGAGCAAGAGAGCCATACCCTTTTTTTTTTGTTTTATGTGGGGGGAAATAATAATAATAATGATTTATTACATACATACATATATATCACGCCTCGTTCCCAGTGGGGTGTTTATTAGCAGTATTTACATTTACATATACACTGAGAAACCGCGGGTCTTGAACGAAGCTAAGCTTGTATCTCAAGACCTTAAGCCCTTTCGCATACCTGAGCTCGCGGGGGGCAAGGATCCCACGACGTTCCATCGTCGACGCTTTACGGCGGGGCCACCATTCGACCTCAAGAGCGTGCCGGAACATATGGCGCACTCTCCTCTCGGCCTCTTATCATCACCAGGGCGACGGATCCTCTGAATCTGTTACCCACAGGCCATGGGGCTAAGAGAGTCAACTCTCCCGACTCACTGTGGAGGATCTGGTCTTGGGCTCGATATTGCTGCGCTGTACCTCGGCAACGGATTATACGAGCATCTTCAATCGAGTGCGAGGTAATCAGCGTTACGTTTTAAACGAAGTAAATTACCGAGCAATGAAGTCATAAAAAAAAATTATTTTGTATCGTAGGAGGATTTTCGGTAGATACTCTGCTACTGGGGGAAGTCAAGATTATGTGGAGTTCCAATCAAATAAAAATTGTTTTTATCCTTCAGTGCGTCAGGGGGCAATGAGACTCAACGTCTTATGTGTGTAACTATCGCAACATTGTTATGTTCCGGCGTATCACTTACCAACAAGTTTACGTCCCGCTGTTTAATTGAAAAAAAAAACGCACTTTAATCTTTAGCTGTTTTATTCCCGGCTGGGGCACACCACGCAGTCCCAAGTAGTCCCTTAATATAAACAGTTATATCAACCACTTACATACTATATACCGCATACCCGTAGAAGCGCTTATTGATCTCATGTTTCGGTTATTTGTTATTTAACAGGCTCACGGAAACAAAATAATGTTTAATTCTTTTTGTACTGGAATGCGGGTGCAATCGAAGTATAATAAAAAAAAAAACAATAGTTATCAAAAAAGTTCTGAACAATACATTCCTCAAGGCACCGAGTCTACAGGTTACTGTTGGTGATCGTCAGCAGCCCCGCGCGCCGGTACATCTGGTTCCAGAAGGCGACGCGTGCGCGTTCCGGCTCGCCGGCCGCGGGCCCGCGCGCTGTGCGCAGCCCCGGCAGCTCACGTGCCTCCGCCGGCAGCTCGCTAACAAGAAGCGGGCATATTTATACAAAATACAACTCCTGAACAACTGAACAATATTATACCATTTGCGTCAAGTGTTAAGTGAGCGGCTGTACCCGGTGCTGGCGAAGTGGGTCCAGGTGGCAGTGAGCGCGCGCACCGCGGCCCGCAGCTCGCCGCGCGCCGCGTAGCACTCACGGTTCATCGCATTGTCGAACAGATAGAAGAGCTCGTCCACGTGGCAGGCGCCGGGGCGCGACTCGTGCCCGAGCAGACGCTTAAACGCGTTCAGCTCGGTGTCGCAGTCGAACCGGTACGTGTGCACGCGCCGCTCCGTCGCGCCGTACAGCCTGCAGAACCTGTGGCAGCCGTACACGAAGTGTATGTCCGTGTTTATATCCGCCAGCGAATTCAGATCCAGCTCCGGTGAGCCGCTCGTCCGCGCGTAAAATTCTTTCACACGGTTACCGAAGTCCACCAAAATATCGGCAGGGACAGTTTGCGCTATTTCTCGGGGCACAAAATATGAAGGATTTTTATTAAAAAAATCAATTTTTTTAACTAGATTGTTGACCATCATGAGACCTTCCGATGAGTTGTAGCCAGCCAGCAGCGGGACTTTATTAAATCTTCCCGCTGACAACAAGTCCAACGGCCGCTCGGACAGGAACGCCTCGGCGTCCCGGAACTGCTTCTCGACGACCGGCGCGAAGTGAATCGGCAATCCGCGGTGCTTTTCATCGTTCGTCATCGATTTAAATGTTATTTTAGGAAATTTGTCAACTGGTAAACTTTGGAAAAAGTCCAGCAACTCATCGGAGTCGTGGCTATCCTTCCCCAGATACTTAGCGGCCCGGACGGCCCTCTCCTTGCCGGCCGTGCCCTGGGCCCAGTCCGAGATGCACACGCCGCTCTGCGCGATGGCGCGGTGGAACAGCCCGCTGGACATCGGCGACAACAAATGGAGAGTCACCGACGCTGCGCCGGCGCTTTCTCCGAAAATAGTTACATTTTCAGAATCTCCTCCAAATTGTTCAATATTGTCCCGCACCCAGCGCAATGCGGCCACCTGGTCCTTTATCCCCGCATTTCCGGGGACTTCAGGAGTGTCCAAGCACAGGAATCCAAGGAACTCCAATCTGTAGTTTATAGTGACGAGTACTACATCGTGCTGCAACAGAAACTTCGCTCCGTACAGGTCGGTGTCACCCGAGCCGGACATGTAGGCCCCGCCGTGGATGAACACCATCACGGGTATTTTAGACTCCCGCCGCAAGTGTTTCGTGTAAACATTGAGAAACAAGCAATCTTCGCTGCCCTCTATGTACTGGCCAGTAAACAGGTCGACCTGGGGGCACACCGGGCCGTGCTCGGTGGCGTCGTGTACACCTTGCCATGGCTGCGGGGGCAGCGGTGCCTGCAATCATCACATACTATTACCAATGGAGCGCGGCGCATGCGGTGCTACCGCTCCGGAGTCCGCAGGACTCCATGTACGACCAGAACCCTGTACAGGTCGAAAGAACTTCTAAATACCAATGCCCTCCAAATAAAGAACCCCGATCCCCTTGCGGCTAAATAATAAAAGTAGTATCCTCGTGGAGCCATCCACGATTAAAAATCGTTTAATCTTCAAATACAAACATTAAAACATAACAATGGAACAGCAGTCCTCAGCGGAACACTACAGCAGAGGTAGCGGGCTGAAAGAAAAAAGGAACAATAACAAGATTTTATAAAAGTGCTTTAAAAAAGATACGATAAATTTAAATAATTATCAGGATGGGTGAGCGGCAACAGGTTCTATTAAACAAATTGTTTCATACGAGTAGGCGGCGCGCTGGTCCCGCGCGGTCGCGCCCGCTCGTGCGAGCACTAGGAAGCACTAGGGGGCACTACACGCGGCTGCGCAGCCCCGCCTGCCTCGCAGTGCTCGCTGACCGCCGCTTGGAGCGACACAACTTCGCGTAACTTAATCGCATCGCTCAGTGCTTTTGTAATGCATTCCTCTGCAGCACGTTGTCCGCGAACTCGCACCAAATATTTACATGACTAAAAATAATACTGACCACGACAACAAAAAAAAAAACCAACAACAAAGGTGGTATAGCTGTGTTGCCGGAAACCGTGTAGTTAGGTACCATTGCAGCGCCTATTGCTGCCGACAAACAGCATTGTGTTCCGGTTTGTAGGGCGCTGTAGGTAGTGAAATTACTGGGGTAACGAGACTGAAGGCGACGAACGCAAAGTGATATAATGTATATCATCCTAACTAGCTACCATCAAGGGAAATGTCCCACTCACCTGGTCACCTCATAGAAAAAAAAAAACAATATAAGTCACCATGAGCAACTCACAAACTCTTGCTGGTCGGCACAACGTGGCAAGTTAACCATGGTTACATTTGATAGATAATGATTACTGTAAATTTACAATTCACTGAAGTGACATAACTCAGTCAGTCTAGGTGCACTGGAAACTACATGTGCAGAGTCATTATGTCCTGTGACCTTCACATGCTCTTAATAGCATGTTCTCTAACTCTTAGGGTTTCTTCACACAAGGGATAGTGCAAATAGAATACTCAACAATTGTCTCATTGACAACAGTTCATGTATGTGCAATGGTTGCAGCAGCTATGAATAAAAAGTAATGTTTTTTGATTTCAGATGTTCTCATATTGAGGTCCACTATACACAATGGTTATATTGCCTAATGTCTGCTCTTGTAATTGTATGCTCTTGGCACAGTACTCATTAATCCCTGCCACTTTGAAACAAAGTTAAGAAATTAGTTCTTGTGTATATCAGTGTTAAATGGTCACAGTGAGGGCCTGTGGTTGCATGTGCTGCCTCTCAATAATACCCATTATTGACTTTTGACCTTCCCTAGCTATCAATACATAATGTACATAATGGTAAATGAATGTAGGAATTTGATAATTTACACAATAATGTTGGATATATAAAATTTACAGGACAAGATCTAAGTGATGTGTTTAAGAAAAATGTTTTTCTTTATTTATTTTGGTATTTTTGCTTTTAACGAAAAGATCTATTTTTCTTGCAAGGTTACCTTGAAGCGGAGCTTGCCCACTGGAGGCTGAGCATAGGGGATGCCTTTGAAGCTGTAGTATAGAGATCCATCATACAATTCATTAACTGCGCCACGTAACCTCCCTTGCTTTACCACTACTATTGGATTGCTCTGTAATAGGAGAAGTGAAATTTAATTAGTTTTTAATAAAAAATATATTCACTTCATTACTTTGAATTTTTCCTTAATCATATATTTAACATTACAAAAATACAAACAAATATATTACATAAGTTTTTTTATAAAAGTTAATGGTCACATACAGTAAATACTCTTTTCTGACAACAATCACATGCTTACACTTCCCTGTTCACACTTTGTCAATAATGATTTAAAACAATTTGATAAAATGAGACTACATGAGAGAAAATGAGACCAAATGAGCTTTGACAGCAACATAAAGAAATGGCTTAAGATGAACTGGACATTCTTCACAAGAACTACATATCATAAACACAATAAAGCACCGAGTAACATAAATTTGCTGATGTATAGGAATAAAACTAATAAGATAAGTGAAAAATAGTTGCCACAATGGTGATGATGACAGTTGCTTGAAATAACTATCTGCTTCTGAAACTTTGTGTCCACACTGTGCAGAACACCTTAGATAATATCATGTTCTTAAGGAGTGCTAAAACTTAGATATTTAAAGTAGTTATTATGAATGACAAAGTACAATACTGAAATAACATAAGGTACACAACAAAACACCAATGTAGTGAAGCCACTTTATATTGCAATGATAAACAATATTAGTTATATTAAGAAATTCTAATAAATTATCTCTTACAGAAATGATAATGAGCATCAAAACAATTATCATATTTGATATAAATGCAGTATGGCTTACCATAGTTTTGGTACGTAATTTTTTGGAGAAAAACTTAATTGCTCCAATGACTTGACAAGTAAATTCGGAACAAAAAAACATAACAGCGTTCTGCCCGCTCCCGCTCAGCACTCACAACACGGAACGACTGCAAGTCCACCTAACAACTCCAAGTTACTTACATTTTAATACTGTGTAGATAAGTTTTCGCAACAGTTCATCGCATTGAATACTTGATCGCTTTAATTAATATACAAACGCTTGACTCAATACAAGCACATGTATTTATTTCATTATGGTTACGTAACTTGCAATGCCGCCGTGCGAGAATCAAAACTTCATTGACATTATAACCGTTGTTGGTAGTAGGAATTTGGGGTGAGACGTATTTATCGTAACATATAAAAATCACAAGTATTCGAAGATAACAGATAACAATTCTTCTTGCGATATCGTTATATCTGTTAATAAATGCCATTTATAAATCATCACACTGAAATTATTCAATTACAATCAACAATCAATATTTTCAGTATTCAATAACAGCAGGCACCAACAGTAATATAGTCTGAAATAACAGACCAAGTGATAAAATTAAACAACTATTCTTCTCTTTGTCTTTTGTATAATATTGTCATAAGCTAAAAAGAGATATAGCTAGTATTTATTTGAAATAAACCAAAATTATAGTAGGTCGTTTCATTAGAAGAAATCGTCTTTAAAAAGCTATTTCTTAATTAGATCGTGTTATCTGTTATTTGGTTCATTAATTAATCTGGCTTACAATAATTTGATAGAGTGCTGTTAAAACGAGAAGCACCAAGTATTATAACCCGAAAAATACAAATTGTAATCTTACAAGAAGATAATTATCCTTTAAACGTTACTCCTTGACTCTTATTTGTAATAAGTTTTTTTTTATTTGTAAAATAGATCGAGGTAATAAAACTCATGTTCAAAATTAAAGGAAAAATTATTAAAAAATCTCAGTATATATTTATAGTATGATTTAGCAAAAAAACAATATGATGCAAATTTCCATCATCATGCAAAGTTAAGTCATTAGGTTAACACTAAATAGAAATAAATGAGCATATTATTGGATACTTTTTTGTTCTTTATGTTGTATTAACAAAACAATTATTTTTTTATTTAGATACAAATTGACTCCACATTTACTACATGAAATTGTAGAATACCCTTTACATTTAGAATATTTGCACCGAAGTGACTCACCCGACTGTTGGCTAATATTCAGTACCATCTGTTCTAATATCTTTTGGAGGCGGCGGCGAAGGATGCTAGCGTTTGGACGATCTCGTTTTGTTTCTTTACTGGATCTTTTATTCCACAGAAAAAAGACTAATACATATTTCTGAATTAGCTAATTGTAAGTAGATTTTCTTATGGTGGATTCATTCCATTCATAATTTTTATTTATAAATTACCCGCGCATTTATTACTGCAAAATAAGGTAAGTGAAAAGAAAAAATTATGGAGTCGGTCATGTTCTGAGTGTCCTACAGTTTTATGAAGATCATTATTATTGATATTAATTTTTTCAAATTTATTCAACGACATTGTTGAGGCAATTGGTTCATATCCAAACTTTGGTGATCAGTATGATCTAGTGTCGAAAAATGTCTGCACTGACATGTATAAAAGGATGCCAAAGAACTTGTTTATGTCAGCTTCAATAAAAAATGTAGATGAGCTGGGGTTACTTATTTATTTATTTATTTTATATTTCCTTTACCTTGTATTATATATAGTTTTGATTGTTCCACTAATCTATTGACAAAATGCTTTTTAATAAAATGGGTGAAACACTGGTATGGGCTTTCTGGTTGAGTTAGCATTACCAAAGGAAGTAGTTATGTCCATAACATATACCATGTTCCTTTTTTTCTATATCAACTTTCCTTAGTCAATGGCATAATTGAGCAAATAATTAGATTGCTGATCATTTAGTTCACCCTGAACAAGAAGAGAATCAGTGTTAAGAGTTTCATCTACCATATTAGCATTTACAGTTTGCTCAACTTCATTATCATCGTCGTTTTCTTCGTCTAGATATCTTCTTATTTCATCAGTGTTGTGCATCCCATCATCAGAAACTTCGTCATCAAGACTATCTTTTGATAGCCAGCCATCTTTCAACTGAGTCGAATAAGCTTTGATTTCCAACTTGTTACCAACCATTCTTCCACTCATTTTCATTTTTTTAGCAATAGAAACTCAAATATAATAAAAAAAAAGTTAAAAACGAAATTATACGTTTATTGCAAAGACAACCAACAACAGAATATCACTTGTTGCTCGTTTTACTGATAGTGACACTTGCTTATTTTTTATAGCTATATTTTGTTTTTATGCAATAGACATTAAAAAGGTATCCAGACGCGATCAACTTAAAGAGAAGTTGTTCTTTTTTTTTAATTTTTGGGCATTCAATGTTATGATGGAAATGGGACCATCATGCAAAGAAGTATTAATTACTTCGTGTCAGTATCAGAAAAGCTGTAAGAGTCGATTTGGCTTGCAGCGTTAACATCATCACGAATATAGAATGCACCTAGTATTATAACCCGAAAAATACAAATTGTACTCTTACACGGAGATAATTATCCTCGAAACGTCACTCTTTAATTGGTTCGTGTTAACTGTTATTTCGTTGATTAATTCATCTCGCTCACATCCATTATATATACCGTTACTAAAACAAGACGCACCTACTTATATAACTCGAAAAATAGTGTAAAAAAATAACAACTATTATTTATTAACAGAAATTTGTACATGTTACTATTGCGAAACTGTAATATTTGATATTATATTATATTTGCTCTGTTATAACCCGCCTCTAGTAGGAATAAGATTTATTTACGAGACCAAGTTTCAAAACCAAGTATTGTACCCGAACCAGATGCCTTAGCAAAATACTTTCAAGTATTTAATACTTAATTTTTTTTTATAGACACGATGCACCCAGCGGCGAGTCGCTTACTATACTTGGAATATTTGTATCAGCGTTATACATTGCGTACGTTTCACTGCACTGCACTACGTGTTAACAAACCGCGTAATGTAGGCCGCATAAATTTAATGTTTATATTTCAATGAAAACGTATTTAAATTCTAAGAAATATTTGGAAGACTTTCAAGCTTGCATTGTGAAATGAATCTTTATTCTATTTGTAATAAAGTAAATTACTGCATTGGTTTAAATAAAAACCTTTTCCAAAAAGTTTGTTTCACTGCAATAGAACGATTGTGCTGTTTAATCTTACCGATCGGCATATCTTTTACAATCACGGTCCCCGATTCAACATCAAATTTTATAAAATAAATGCGTAAAACTGTTTTATCAATTAAACTGTTTTTTTAGTTATCCTCTTTTCATAATAACATCAAAAAATTTGTACTTATTATTTGGTTTTAAACATTATTTAATTTTTGTATACATTACTTGTGTTAAAATAAATCGATATTCCATTATCGAATTCGTGAATTAATCGGGCGATGAGAAACGCTTTAAAGTATTTTCAACTCTGGTTTTTAAAATATTTTCAGGGCGCCCTGGTGGTGCACATTCGACTCGTGACTAATTTCGAGCCCTCGGACACATCAACTACAAAATCGAACTTTCAATTTATAATTATAAAGACTATAATCATAATAATCATACTAAAAATTATCGAAGTACAAGGCTCAGAAAAGTTTTTCATTTTGTACAGTTAATTTTGCTGTTTAAACCGTTTTAAAAATATTTAGTTTTCAAGTTTAACTTTGCAAGTATTTTAAAAAGGTTTTAAACTCTGATTTTTTAAATACTTTCTAAGAAAAAATACTATTTAATCTTAACATTATCTACATTCATGATTTCTATGCGATCCAAAAATATATTAGTAATTTGATTTGTAATGTACAACTTTCGAATGATGTTAAATTTTTAAGAAAAAGTTTAAAAGTATTTTAAGACTTGGTTTTTAGCCCAGGTTTTTAAAAATATTTTTATCAGGCCGCTCTGGTATCGGGTGGCGGGTGGCGGGTGGCGGGTGGTACGAGTGCGACGCGCGGCGCCGCACCCGCCGGGCCGAGGCGAGCGAGCTGGCGTGCGGCCGAGCGCTGCGCGACATTGAATCCTGACGTGTGTTAGTCCTAATATATTGTTAGTTGATACATAACCTTAGGTTTGAGGTTTTGCATTTGGTTAATAAAGTCATTATGACTATATTAACATGTTAATTACAGAACAAGCCTCGTACGTGTCTTTCCTATTTTCTTACTGGCTTCGAAATATCGTTGTCTTCTCTACCAAACCGATGCCGTAACTTTAATTAAGATTAAGCAAAGAGATGAATATATATCTTACACGTGCTATTAAAACAAAATGCAGTGGTGTATCTACTTTGATACGGGTCACTGACCTACCGCAGTGAAGAATTTTTTTTTGCAGTACGAGACGGGGCTTCAAAGACCCGGGATACTGGGCCGGGGCGGACAGGCGCTCGCTCGTAGCTCGTGGAGCGCAACCAGTGCTACCGCAGTGCGACCGCAGTGCGACCGCAGTGCGACCGAAGGCCGCGACAATGTATGTTAAGTTTTGTTCGCTTGCAGCAATCATGGCGAAATGAAGTCAAGATAAATTGTGTTAGAAACAAGAAGTGGAGGTGAAAAGTTTACAATTACAGGTAAGTTGGCAATAAATATACTTTTTACTGTTGTTTGGTTGTTGAAATGGAAACTACCGTACGAATGAAATAGATGAATATAAATTTTATTAGATGATCAGAGAAAGATAATGGTTTAATTTCAATGAAATGTCTTCCAATAATTCACAAAGACGATTAAAGAACGGACGGAAACCATTGTTTTATATAACATACCACGTGATAATATTTAATTTTTTCAGAAAAGGCACCAAATAATCAATGGCATCATCTTGAAGAAAGCATGTCGCATGTTACACCAAAATGTGAAAAGAATTAAACAGTGTGGCGGTGAAATAAGTTAAAAAGACCGACAGTGATTTATGTCGTACGTTATGTTTAAATTGTTTTCATGAAAAACAATTGTAATTAGTAAAGGAAAAATAAAGTGGAAAAACAATAACTAAAATGTTTTCTCTCCCATCTCTAAAATCTATATATAAAAACTTCCCTTATTTGGTTCAGTAAAATTTCGATAAAACCCTTCGTTTTTTTTATCTATTGGTATTAAATAAACGAACTTTGAGGGACGCACTGATAATTTTGTATCCAAAATTACGATGTTTTTTTTTATATACCAAAAAAAAACTTTTAGTTTTATAGATATTACGAGCTCTACTACCCCTAACCGCTGTAATGGTAGATTTCAAAGGAGGTTTAATCGCCTCGTGCCGCTGCCACATGTTAAACAAATACAAGGCCTATCCTAAGCGATGATGAGTAATACATTATTGTCTCATTTTATGATGTTATATTATATGTGGTAAAGTTGGTGATTATTATTATTGTCCACCAGTGAAGCTTATGCCCTGGCAGACCGATATCATGATGTTTTATGTTTCCGCGAATACTCTTGAATATGTCCGCGGCAACGTCAACGTCACTCCATAACTCAACAGAGAACATGCCTTAAAGATGTCTTACAGGCGTCATGTTCACTATTGTACCCTTCTGTTTGGCATTATTAAATATTGTGAGCCAAAATAGTTATATGATAAGCTAATATGGTCCAGCAGAGTTCGCCAAAATAGTTATGTGTTGGCAGAGCTCAAACACAAAACCGCTGCGTTCCAGGGGAGCTTCAAGTATGCGTCTGCACAGATATGCAACAGCCCGCCGCCACCCGCCCCTACGCGACATACCTACTGTCAAATCATTTAAACTGAAGGTCAGACAATATGCATTCGACCTACAAAAGATTGATGTAAAGGTGTAGTCTCCTTTGCTTTGTTATGTTTGTGAATTATTATTATTATATTTTTTTTCTCTCTCTTTAGTGTAGTTATAGCTCGCCGCTTATCATGTACATATATATATATATATATATATATATACACTTTTAGTAACATATATTGTATTTTTATATCTAAGACTGTCATGGATTCCAAATTTGATTCTGGCTTGTGTCCGCTCTCAGTGTAGATTGTCTTTTCAATATTTTTACTTTTTTTTTCTTGTTTTGTTGTTACTGGCACCAACTGAAAATCAGCGCTGCAGCTTTTAAGTTGCAGCATATAGCTGCGTTGGTGTGCTTCAGAGCACCGACAGCCACGAAAAAGCTGAGCTTACAAGTGTCTTCACATCACCATTGTCTCGGAGTACCTGTAGCTATTAATTAGTGCCTCCAATTCGGTCTAGTCGTAGTGTAACAGATCGCACAACTGCGGGACCCATTTCGGAGTTTCCCTTTTGTACAATTAGACCCGTAAATATCTGACTAGTCAAAATATATGCGTCCGACTAAGAACCTCCCTCTTGTCGATAATTAAAAAGTTTCTTGTTCTAACGAGTTCCTTTTTTTTCCTCTTTCTCTCTAACGTAATAGGACCTCAGTTCTGTACCCATAGCAAGACCTCCACGCCCACTTACTTGTTTCATTGCAGTTAATCAATCTTCTGTCACAATCTTATAAGTTCTTACTTATCTTTCCTACTTTTTCTTTTTCTGCTTAGTTTTTATATTTCCATTTTTACTATGTAGAAATAACATAACCAAATCCAATTATTTTACTTTTGTAGTTTCTAGAAGCAATGAGCTAAGGCTCGTTTACAGCGCAAACAATAAATATTTTCAATGTAACGTATAGCACGCAACGTCACTCGCCCCCTGCCGGCCGCTGCCGTGGTCAGCTCGCAGCACTATTTCTTAGTTAATATACGAAGCCGTCCATTCGTTATCTGCTTATGAAAAGGTGAGAATTATTAACTTCAAGATGGGGCCGTACGGCGCGGCACTGGCGGGCTCGCGGATGAGTCCCGAAGAGAACCAGCGGTCCCGCCCCGAAGCGGCGAGGATCGTCGCGAAATTTAAGTTCGTTGAAACAGTATAACTTTTCAAAGAAATAGCCAATAGTATTCGTAATATGTTTTAATCAACCCACGAAGTGATTACAAACGAACTCGTGAATTAATAGAAAGCTTGCAGCAGCCGTTGCGCGAGGGCGCGCCGCGTCAAGTGATATTGGAGCAAATACTGACCAATAGTATCGCCCGTGCGGACCTGTCTGCGGCTGCGGCTGCGGCTTATCAGACCACCCACTTCACGCACCTTCAATGTAAATAAGGATTGGCTAGATTATCAATTTTACTGTGGCCAGGAATCATTTTGAGGCCATTATTTGCGATATCGAAATCGCGCCGGCCAATTGTGCAAATATTGTATTAGTTTTTGCTTTTTTTCGTATTTATTTTATTTTATTTGCACGAGCAGGAGGACGCATGCGCTCCGTAGGCACGCTACACACGCGCTACGGCCGCGCGCGTCGCCTACGGGCCGCTACGCCGCCCGACGCGCCCGCACCGCCCTACGCGCCTGCACCGGCCGGCCCACGGCCCACGGCCCACGGTGACGATGAAGGAAGAGGTACAATTTAAACTGCACGAGATCGAGGCCTGAGCGGCCACGTACGGGAATCCTAAGGTAGTATTGGCATTGTTTCGATCAGAAACCGATCCTTTACCGCTGTGGGTTACAGCGGGAAACAGACGTGGGTAATTACGCAAATACACTATGCAATATCTGTCGGGAAGAATGTTCCCGCCGGAAACGTGGCGCTGTTTCGTTATCGTTTATTAAATGACATGTAGCAATGTCCGCGCGGCGCTGGTTACCAAGCCCCGGCCCAGCACGGCCTAGCACTGCCCAGCACGGTCTAGCACGGCCCAGCAAAGCCGCGCTCGCCTAATTAAAAAAGCGTTGACCTGACAGGTATCACACAGGCATCACTGCATCGCCATCTAGTAGGCGGGAGCTGGCCCGGGACAGTATTCTCCCACGCGGGCACCGAGCTCGCCCGCGGCTCACCAACAAAACAACGGAAGTGCCCATAACGGACGCACTGGTGGCACCAGTGGCACCAGTAGCGCATAGATATGAAATGGTAACTTTGGGCGTAGCTCACTTTTTTTTTCTGCTGCAACCGCGACTTGTGCAACTCGCAGCACCAACCGCGCGCTCGATTTATCTATCATTATTATTTAATAATATTCTATAATTTAGCCTCATCAGTAAACAAATAAACATTTCTGAACTGCGCCGGCGGCTCGGTTCATCTTCCCCATTTCTCTCTCCTAGCGCGTGTACCGCCGTGAGCCGTTTATCGTGAACAACGACGTGTACAAGATCTCCGCCCCCGCACCCGCCCCCGCCCCCGCCCCTAGCACAACTTCCACCGTCCCTCACTCCGGCCCGATCCGGCCCGCGCCGGCCCGATCCGGCCCGCTCGACTCCTCTCGACAACAAAGCTTTCAACATTGCAAAGCCGCTGCGGAGGGGCGCGTTAAATAGAAACTTGGCTCAATAAATGTTTTAATGTTTAAAGGATTAGCGGCGGGCGCGTAAATATTTTTTAGTTTATCCGTGTTGCTGTTTGTGAAGGAGATTTAATGTTTTTAACGCACTTGTCGGCCGCGGCGCACCGGAACTCGGCGACCGCCCCCTCCCCGGCAGCGCGACGAGCCGCTCCAGCTGCCACAGCTGCACGTGGCGGAGACATCGCGGCGCTCTCGTCGGTTGCGAGGAGAACCAACAAGATCAAGCCGCTCTCGTCACTCCTCTTCGCGTAAAGAGATATCGAAGTAGTTCTAGCCGATGAAATCAATCGAGAAATATTCAAATATTCTCCAAGCATCCTTATTTACCGCACGAGTTGCGGTCGGTGTTCGTGTGAGTCCGACGCGACCTCGTGCGCGGACTCCAGCGCCCCGGCGGAGGCAGCAGCGCGCCCGGCGGCCACCGGAACACTTCTTATTATATCAAAATGTGCTTATTTCACGCAGCGTGTTAATTTAGCTAGCGGATGTAAGATTGGCGAGCCCTGCGTCCGATGAAGCTGCAATAGTTGTACTTATAAAAGGAAACACAAATTACGATATAAAAAAAAGCGGTGTGTAGGTTGTGAACTCCACTCAGGTCGTCTCGGCCATTAGCCGGCTCGTTGGATAAACGCGCGGGTACATTTTAAACAACTAAACAATTAAACAAGCAAATAATGATGCGGCGCGGGGCGCTCGCGCGCCGCATTATGCTCGGTGGTGCGCGGGGGTCCGCGGGGGTGCCGGGGTGCGCCGGGGTGCACCGGGGTGCGCCAGGGTGCGCGTGCACGGCCGGAGGGTTGCGCCGGTAGCGCTGTTTAAAACTATCGATATGGTTAAACATATCTAGAAGTATACGTAGAGAGTACGAGTAGAATGCTCGCCAGCTATGGAGTTCCACTTTCATGGGTCGCAGGAGGCGCCGCCGGTGCCCAGGAGTTATGCGCGGCACTACGGTGTGCTCATCGCTTTGAGACAACGAAACGGCACTAGATCTCCTTTCATTAGTACACAGTACATTTCAAATGGGACTCCATTTGAAAGGTACCTGCCAAGCACCGGTGATTACCGGTGCTATGCGCCTCCAGCTCCGCCGCGGCGTAAACTTATTATCTGGGCAGCGGCGCGGCACCGCACTGCCTCAACCCTTCTGGGCGCGGGCCCGGCGCAATGCATTCATGGGCTCTCGAGCGTGGCGGCTGCCAAGTAACAGTGCGGCCCCACCCCGCGTTTGCTTTTTATTTATTATTTTAAATGGCGGACACATCATTTTCAGATTTGTGCTCGGGGCCTGGCGAGCGCGCCCTCGCCCCTGCACTCGACTACTTCGTAAATCCAACAGGGCTCCGGTAGCTACATTCACACTCGTCAGCGCACTTTGCAAACAAACCTTTAGCTCGCAGAGCGCTGCGCCTGCCGCCTGCCGCCAGCCGCCTGCCGTTTGCCGCCGGGATACCAGTTAGTAGGCACATAGCAAGCCAGCGAACAGGCTCCGCCCCGCAGTATCCGCCGTGAGGTGGACTGCTGACTAGTAAACTATTTATCCATTGATCATTTGTAGTCTCCTGCCAAGTGATTTTTATACACAGTGTATGTTAGCTTTCAGACGGTTATTGAAAAGTTTTTCTGTTCCGTTTGGAAATGAAGCAAGTTAATATTCAGTACTCACGTTGTTTAATTATTATGCGCTCCATCTGAAGTAAACATAACAAATACTGTTTGTTAAAAGAAAAGTTTTGGTCTTCCTTCTGCAACGCATTTTCGCGCTTTGCCCAAGGAGCGCCCGCCGCTGCAACCCTTCCGCCGGAATCGCCGCTGATCCGTGTCGGCTAACATTTGTCGCTTAAACGATCTTTTGTGCGCTTTATGCGCTGTGTCAATCCATTAACCGGAAAGAGCGCGCGCGCACGACCGCGCGGCGGCGAGCTTCGTGAACCGCTGACATTTTGCCCTTTGTCCAAACATTAAATGTGAACAAATGTTGAGTCTAAACTCACACTGGTCTGAACCAGGTCCGCTGGAGCAAATGCAATAAGTCGTAACCGGGCATCAGCCGAGCATCCAAACGTATTGCACGGCTCGCGGCGAGTAATGCGCCCGGATCCGGAACTGATCAAACATTTCATGTATTTATTGACGTTATTTATTGCACGTCGATTTCTGCGAAGGGTTGCGCCCGCACCGCGCCCGTACCGCGCCCGCACCGCGCCCGCACCGCGCGAGTTAAAGAAAAAAGCAAATTATAGATAGATAGGAGATCGGGACGAGACGCGCTGAATGCACTGAACACATCCAACTCGGCTGCCAGGATGTAATCGGATGCAGCACTGCGCCGGTGCGCTCGATGCACAGGAAGCATGCGGCAGTGCTTGCAACTGGCCGTATCAGCATCAGTACGAGTATGAGCAAGACGCGGGGCCCGGTCAAGGCGAATCACCTAACTTTGAGTGAACAGCGGATATAACTAAACGATTTAGACGAGTCATTACCCGCGCTGGCTTCCGGGGGAAACAGCCTCGTTTTAAAGAAAACCTAAATAGACACGGAGTCCAACAGCTTATTCAAGTTTTTATATGGACATAAAAACATTTAAATAAAATTTAATTATTGGGACAAACGCAAAAGTTTACGATAAGGACACCTGCTAGTTGCGTGCTTCTTCCGCGTCCCACCCCGCGGCGGTGCGGCGGTGCGGCGGTGCAGTGGCGGCGCGGCGGTGCAGTGGCGGCGCGGCGGCGCGGCGGCGGCGCGCGCGCAGCCTCGTCCCCGTACGCGAGAACGGCGGTGTTACATTTTAGGGAAACCATTAGCTTCCTCGTTCCTCGTCACCGTTAGAGTAACCAACGGAGTTACCACACGACGCTAAATATTCGTTAAGGGGGCGTGCCCGGCGCCCCGACGCAGCAGCTCCCATAAAGAGGGTCGCCGGGCCGCCGCGCGCTCAGTGCAGCGGGCGCGCGCGGTGCGAGCGGTGTGGTGCGGTGCGAGAGCCTTCGGCTTTCCGACTAATAGAGTACGCGGGTGACGTGTGCGTTGCTTCTCATTTAAGTACAAAGAGAAATGATCAAGTAAGTATAATGATTTAGTTGTTCTTTATTATAATTTTACTAATGTTTTACGGGCGGGCTTTAGTACGGGGCTTCAAAGTTACGTAGGTTTGGATATTGCATATCACGCGCCGTTACATTGGACACTATTAGAATATGTTTTAAACTCCTGCACAACCTGCACTCCAACACAACGCGCCGTGCCGCGGGCGCAGTGCGCGCCTCGCACGGACGCAGTTACCATTGAACTGGTTCGCGGACTGAACTCCGAGTGAAGTCCTAGCACGTAGTCGCCGCGCAGCAAACTAACGCGCCGTGTCCGTTTGTTGACTGGATGGACATCACTCAGTGTCCTCGAGTGCGGCACGTATCGCGGGCAGGGCGGATTTAATATAGCAGTTGTTGCACATTCTCACACACAGCGCAACCGAGGTTTGTAGCCTAACGTCCTGCAGCCCAACGTCCTGCAGCCCAACGTCCTGCTGCCCCATCTCCCGCCCGGGGACAACGCCAACACGTATTGAAACGATACATTGTTGTAAACACAAAGGTATAGAGTCGTATTAGACACTGAGTAGCTGAGCGCGAGCCCGTCGAGTGCCCGTCGCGTGCACGTCGCGTGCCGTCGCGTGGACGTCGCGTGGCCGTCGCGTGCAGGCACGTCGTCGGGCAGTATCCAGGCACACTTCGTATCGTTATGCGTTCGCGCATCCGGTCGGAATGCCAACATTCAGCAGCGCGTGCTCCTCACGGCACCCAGTGCCAGTGCGCCAATGGCCCGGGCGGGCCTACCTGCATGCCCCACCTTTTAACTGTTTCAATGTAAACGCGCACTGCGCATGGTGCACGGTGCACGGTGCACGGTGTGTGTGGTGCGACCAAATCCCCCTATTATTTTGTATTTGTAATTATTCGAGCTGTCCGGAAATCACAGGCCGGAAGCGGAATGTGATAAAGTTCAATTGACTTACCGTAACACGCTGTCACGCGATGTGCGTCACGCGTTACGCGTCACGCGTCACGGGTCACCGATCACCACGTGGCCGGCAGCAGGGCGCTCAGGGTGGTGCGGGGGCGGTTTCATCGCAATAACAAAATAATAATTTAAAAAAAGCAAAATGCGAAATCATTTACTACTTACACGTCAGCGTAATAGAATTAATAAACTTAAAGCGGCACCGAGTGTCGTAGGACCGCTGGTGCGCGGCGCGGCGCGGCGCGGCCCAGGAGCGCGGCCCAGGAGCGCATCCAGCAGAAGGCCTGCGCCCCGAGTCTCGCTCGGCACTTTAGGAGCTTATCAAATAAAAATGCGCTGCTTACACCTCGCTCACTCACTGCTCACAAACATGTTCGGCGTCATGTCCACAGTATTCAGATCACGCATGATATTGTTCGGTAACATGTTCGTTTCCTGTTCAGGTAGTCACCATGTTGAACACCATATTCGAGGAGTACTGCGATTTCAACGACAGCGTTTGCAGCAGCGACTCGGGGTTCGAGCGGACGTACGCGCGGCCGCCGGGCACGCCGCCCGCGCTCGTCGGCACGCCGCCGGGCCCCACCCGCGCGCACCTTGCCCACCTCGCCCACCTCTCTCACCTCGATGTATCTCTCGCCCCGAACAAACACACTAATGCAAGACGGAGGCTTTTCCATGACAAGTCATGTTATTCCCTTCCGGAGACGGTAGGGAACATGGAAGAGTTTCAAGAGAACGTTAAACTGGGAATTAACACGTCAACACCCATTAAAAGCAAAGAGAATAAGAACAAAGACACAAGCAAGCCGAAGAGGAAATATGCGAACGGGAAAAATAGAGTGACGCGATGCAAGAGTCCGTCGCAGATACTGCGCATAAAGAGGAACAGGAGAATGAAAGCGAACGATAGAGAGAGGAACAGGATGCACATGCTGAACGAGGCCCTGGACCGACTCCGCTGCGTGCTGCCGACTTTCCCGGAGGACACTAAACTCACTAAAATAGAAACATTAAGATTTGCCCATAACTACATATTCGCTCTGAGCCAGACCCTGGAATCCTTAGACAATGTCGACTCCGGCCTGGCGCCGCCGGGAGGCTTGGCTCTAAATTATGAACAGTTCCAGAACTGCTCGATCGCAGCGGAGAAAATAAATAAGGATGCCTTCAGAGAAATATTTCTATTGCCCGGTAAGACCGAGGGGTACGATCCGGACGGCGGCTACAGGAGTTTTCAAGGATTCAGTAAACCTTTCCCCAACGGATCGAACTTCCTGCAGACGTCAGAGGCTGTGTTGATAAACGTGGGGAACGTAACCGTTTCCGTGAACAACGAGGGCGGCAATTGCATCACCTCCACCACGGGCAGTGGGTTCTTCACCAACCCTTCCGGCTTCGATGAGGACTCGTGCCGACGGAGCTTTTACAACGAGCAGACGTACGCCGGGGGCGCGGGCCACGGGCCCAATGATTATTTCCATCAAAAAAACTACGAAATGTTTAGAAGTGCGTTTGAGAATGCTGCAAAGAAGCGATCACCGAGAGCAGACGCATATCCTGCTGGCCATGGTGGTTGCGGAGGCTGCGCCGGCACGGGGCCCAGCGGCGATCCCTGCTGCTGCTACGGCGGCGGCGGCGGCGGCGGCGGCGCACCACACTTCGCACACAACAGTTACTACTTCGGTGACCAGCGTCACAGGCACTACTACAGGAGCGGTGTAGTCAATGCGCATAATTGATTCATAGCGATGATGCCTCTTCTCGAGACTAACTTCAAATAGTGTGTGGTCCTGTTCCGAGAACATGTCCTCATTGCATCCTGTTTCAGCGCGCTACCACAGCTTGCTGACAACAAGTGTACGAACGTCGTTACGACTGCCAAAGTTTATGTCTAGTCATAAATAAATATATTGTGAAACAATATACAAATATATTTTTTTATATTTTTATAACCGTAGTTTTGGTGTGTCCTCGCCTCCCTCCGCCCCGCCTTACCAGTTCTCCCCGCCGCACCAGGCGCACCAGGCGCACCAGGCGCACCAGGCGCACCGCGCGTTCGCGGAAAGGGTCTCCGGTCCAAAGGACGTCTAACATCTCGTAACAGAAGCGGTGCACACTTGATTGCGCGCCGGAATAATAAAAGCGAGCCATGAATATAAATCAAATCGGAACAAAGCGCGCTAAAGAGCGAAAAGTTGTGTGCGGCGCGCGCGCACCCCTCGCGGCGCCGCTTTGTTCGATCCCATTCAGCGGGCACCGGCCGGGCGCAGCGCGGGGCGCAGCGCGGGGCGCAGTGCGGGGCGCAGTGCGCGGCGCAGCCCGAGCCACGCAAAAGCCCACCTTAAGCTTTAAGCGCAACGTTGTCAACGCAGGCGGAGCGCGCGCCGGCCGTGGGGTGGCCCGGGGCCTGGGGCCGGGCGCCAGGGGCCCGCGACCCCGTTTCGTTACCTAATATTTACTTTGGAAATTCGTCACGGCCTATTTGGACCGGTACGTCTCCATTCGCCGGCGGCGGCCGCGTCTCCTGTGATTGTGTCGCATTATGCATGACGTTCCAAGTTTCACCAAGTGCAGCGCACGCGCAAGCTGAGGATTGCGCTCCGCTCACGCAACCTCCTTGTTATTAGCACAATTCGGAAGCTGCTTTGACTTTTTAAACCTCTTACACATATTAAACCAAATACAAAATTCCATAAAGCACTAAATAATAAAAAGAGAAATATACTAGGTTTTATTACGTCGGACTTGCACCGACTAGAGATCTCCGTAGCCACTTTAGGGCAGGGTCACGGGAGTGGTTTCGCATCGCGCAGCCTCATCTCGGAAGAGAACCCTTTTCTTTCGAGGTTTATAGAAGCGCATCGGAACATATAGCGCGTCCTCCCTTCAGCCACTCGTCGTCACTTCAGCAACGGATCCTCCTGCATCCGCCACCCAGAGAAAGGCCATTGAAGCCAAGAGAGAACAGCTCTCGCGCCGCCTGCGACTCACATGTTCGAAGGATAATATTTTGTTTTTATTCTTTTTTTTCACTATGTATTTTTATTCTTGTGGAAATAAACTCTATATTTTTATTATTACTATACGTCTGCGGGGGATAAGAAGCGAAGCGGACAGAAAGCGCACAAAACTGTTAGGGTAGGGAGTGGCTGCACCTTCGGGGCCGGTACCTTCCAGCGTCCGCGAGAGCTGCGCTCAACATCACCTTCGTCCGTTCGTGTAACAAACAATTCAAAACGAACCGACCTCTGTGTCTACAACTTAATCAAGTAACCTCATAACAATCAAACACAACGGCTCGGCGCGGCGCTCGGCGCGGCGCTCGGCGCGGCGGTCGGCGCGGCGCTCGGCGCGGCGCTCGGCGCTCGGCGCGGCGCTCGGCTCGGTGCGCCGGTATGTTCTATTTGAAGCCGTGTTTACTCTCGCGGAGTGCCCGCGACTTGTTGATTCAACTTGTTTGGTTGTCGCCGCCAGGGGGTGGCCGGGGGGTGGCCGGTAGCTATTTGCTCTCAGCTCCGGGTGCATTATAATTAGTAATGATGCTGTTGGACGTAACAATAAATAGACTTACTCCGGCATGGCGGGGCGGCGATCGATCTAGACGAGAAATCTATACAATATTAACCATACAGCGGGATATCATTTGATACCCGCTCTTGCTGGTGCGCGGGCTGGGCGGGACAGAATTTTTGTGAATTTTTCATAAAAACAATAAAGTTCATAAATTTGTGATAAAGTTTTCTCTGACCAACGGGACCGACGGGAATGAGTTCACAACAACGCAAGGTGCCAGAGCCGGACTCGACACCAATAAAATCAAATCTCTCTAATGCCCAGAGATGAATCGATGGCACCGCAAATTAGTTGTACAGCTGACAGGCCGCGCGCCGGCCGGCCGGCGGCACGCGATTGTAGCGGTTACCCGGTGGCGGCAAGCGCGGGAGTCGCGCGCGGCGGCGTGCGGCGGCGTGCGACGGCGCGCGGCGGCGCGCGGCCACCCCTCGCCGGCCGCGAGCCTCCGGCGCGCCGTCAGCCGGTTGACGGCGAGCAAATATTGTTAATAAATAATTTATGAGCGCGCCCCGCAACGCCGCACGATCGATCTGAACGCCCACGCGTCGGGGCCGGGCCGGGCCGGGCCGGGGAGGGCCGAGAGGGGCGGCCGGAGCGCACAGCTCTCCGCACTCCCCGAAGAAGGCACATGCAATGGTCGGGGTAACAGTTGTCCATTACAGCAGCAACCTGCACTTGTTCAATTAAACGCGCGGTGGTGCCGCGCCGCCCCCACCCCAACCGGCCGCCCTTAACGGTTCAACTTGATTGTAAACCAGCTATATCTTTGTGTACTTGTTGGTGGAGAATCGGCCGTGACGTCACTTGAAGTCGAGTGCACATCTGTAACTTAGTTTACCGTGTTGAATGAAGGCACTTTGCTTAGTTAGGGGATAGTGTTTTGCTTTTCATTTAGGAGCGGGTCCCGCGAGCTGGTCGCAGTGGAACTGGAGCAGCACTGCAGTTGTTCAGGATCCATTGGCACCGCAACACTAGTACGTGGCGTGCTTTTAAATTTTTTTATATAGATTGATACCAAGTGCGTGCACCGGGACAACGGGACAACGGGAACGGCAGCGCCCATAATCTCAGACTGTCGGTAAAAAAAACATGACAAGGGCACGGCACGGCTCGGCACGGCTCGGCACGGGGTGCGCACGCGGCCGAACAGTGCGCGTTCGTATTGATAGTTCCCCGGTAGAGACAATATTTATTTATTTGTTAATTTAAACATTTATTTACATACAAAAATATTGTACCAACAGGCGGCCCCAACGCCCGGGGGCCATTGATGCCGGTCTGCAGCGGGATCGAGCAGGCAAAAGTAAATGTGCAGTACGTGACACGACACACGTAGACACACGTACACACGTAGACACACGTACACACGTAGACAGCTCTCGGGGCTGAAGCACGCTGCAATGCTCCCGAGACGCCGCGTGCGGCGAGACCGCGCCCGACCGCGGCGGGTGCAGCAGCTCGGTAGTTCAGGAGTTGGCAACGAGATTGCAGTGCTGTGCTGGCCCCGCTGCGCGCCCGGCCGCGGCGGGTGCAGCAGCCCGGTAGTTCAGGAGTTGGCAACGAGATTGCAGTGCTGTGCTGGCCCCGGGGCGGGGACGGAGCGGCGGGGAGCGTGGAGCTCGGAGGTGGGGTGGTGCGGCGATGAGGGATTTCATTGTTTTCATTCCGCAGTACACTGTACGTAGCAGCTGATAGCACGTGCTTGTTGCACTGCGTCCTTTACATTGTTGATTAATTGTTGTTGTTCTAATGCGGTTTTGGAATAACTGTTTTTGTTTATTTATCTATTTATTACAGCTCGACAAAGCTTAAAAAGTAAAAGGAGCATACAAACAGAGACATCACACAGCGAGCCGTAGGGTCCCACGGTCCCACGATCCCACGGTACCCGGATCCGGCTCCGGCTCCGGCGCGTGCAACTGTTAAACCACTTGAAGCACGTTAAACCGTCCTCTAATAACAAATTATGACAACGATCTGCACTAAGTTATACGTAAGTGGGGATCGCTCTTTAAGTGCTTTATACACAGCGTATCCAGCCCACACTCCAGCCCACGCGTGGCCGCTACAGTGGTAAAAACTGGCACTAGTATCTTTATTATAGATTATTGTTTCGCTTTCGGGGACAGATCTTATTGTATAATATCCACGTGCCTACAATAATAACCTCATTACAGTAACCGTACCGTGCCAGCTCGCTCGAGTGACGGCTCGCCACGGGATGTTGGCCCGCACCGAGTCGCGCCCTCACTCGCACCAGGCCACCGGCCACCGGCCACCGGCCACCGGCCACCGGCCACCGGCAGCGCGCCGCTCTGTTGCTGCACATCGCACCCGCCACCACCGCGTGGAGAGGACTTTGCAATATAACTGTTCTTGCGGGGATGAACTCATTTGTAGCCGCAGCGAAGTGTCGGTACGCGCCCGACATGCGGCCGACACGCGGCCGACACGCGACTGACACGCGGCGCCACTTGATGCGTTAGATAATTGAAATATCAGGCGCGATGACCACGGACGCAGGCTCCAGCTGTTCCATATCGCCGCAAGGGCCGCATCACATGTACCGCAGCACTCCAGTACTTGCAGTTACGTCACGCAAAACCGACTGTGAAGCTAAGCACCTGAAACCATCTTCCTTCTAGGTGATGCAGGCCACGTGAGCATTGCTGATGCTGCGGTTCTGATCATTTTTATTCAGAGATTCATTCCTCCAAAATTTTTAAAATCGACACACATGGAAATCGAGGATAACATTTAAAGCTCCCCGTCGTTGTGGTGGAGGCTTAACGCGGCGTCGGTCGGACGTCACCGTAACTTAGTCCCCGGATGTACCTCATTGCAATATAACGAGCGTTAAATAAGCAACCAAATGTGTAAACAGAAGTGGTCGCGCGCCGCACGCACGCACCACGCACGCACGCACGCACGCACCCACCCACACACGAGCGCGCGTCCCCGCCACTGCTCGACCAATCGGCTAATGGAGCGCGATTTCACGGCTTTCGGTACACTTAATTGGCCCGACGAGCGCTCCTGAAAGTTCGTTAGGTTGCCGAGCGCACTCCAATGACACGGTCATTCAGCGCACGGGGGCTCGCGCCGTGCGTCCCGCCCGCCCGCCGGCGTGAGCTGCGGTAGGTGCGCCCGCAAGCGCGTCGCCGCCGACTGGCTCTGCTTGTCCGTAAGCCCACACGTGGGCCCCGCGTTGGGCGCGTGTGGCGTGTCGGGCGCGGCGGGCGCGGCGGGCGGCGGCGGGCCCATCTGTCGGCGCACGCGGCGCCGCGCCGCGAACAAAGCGCTGCATTCATGCGTCTAACTTTTTATAATAAAAAAAGGAATTTCGACCCAAAATCATGCTTTATCGGTTCAAATGTAACGCTTGTTGGCGCTGAGGGGTGCGGCGGCGGGCTGCCGGCCCCGGGGGGGACATGAGGCACAGGGGGCGACCAAAAATGGTTTTGTCGCCTTTTAAAAGGAAATGTATTAGTTCTTTATTACTTTATCGTAATCCTATGACAATTGAGTGCTTCATAGTGCATAGCAGGTAGGTGCTCGCAGGCATCAGACCTCGTGATACTCGTAAACACAAACGCACATAACAATATTTTTCGTTTCACCTGTACTATGTGTATGTATTGATGTCGTGTGTCAATCCCTATGACTACTGTGCTTTAACTCGACACCAGTTCACCCACCGCCCACCATCTCGCACGACGTTCGCGGAGCAGCGAGTGCAAGTTAAAGAACTTTTTCTGTTTATCACTCGATCACCCCCCACCCCCCAGCCGGACGCAGAGCCAGCGCGGCACTTGCTCGCAGCGGCAATAAAAGCAAATTAAGAGTTATCATCTATATAAAGGAATGCTTATGTGAGTTGAGAAATTCCTCACAGAGCGTCACAACGCACGTTGACACGGATAAGTAACAGTAACGTGTTGCCCGCGCGGGGTACCGGCGCCGCGCGCCCCCAGCCGCCGCAAGATTTAATTACCGCTCCTCGCAGTGCAGGTCGCTCGTATATTTTTATTATTGCTCTAACGGCGACGCGATACCCCCGCCCCCAGACACGCACACCCGCACACCCGCACACCCGCACACCCACAACAACAAACTACAATTCATTTATTCGATTACAAAACAATTCAAAGAAACGGACAAGTTCACCTGGCGTTGAGGCGAGGACGAGTGACCGCCGCCGCCACTGTCCTTTACCGTACACCGTGGCTCGCGACGCGCGAGGGCGGAGGCGGGCGGAGAGGCTGTGCCGACGCGCGCGAGGGCGGAGGCAGGCGGAGAGGCTGTGCCGACGCGCGCGAGGGCGGAGGCGGGCGGAGAGGCTGTGCCGGCGCGCGCGAGGGCGGAGGCGGACGGAGAGGCTGTGCCGACGCGCGCGAGGGCGGAGGCGGGCGGAGAGGCTGTGCCGACGCGCGCGAGGGCGGAGGCGGGCGGAGAGGCTGTGCCGACGCGCGCGAGGGCGGAGGCGGGCGGAGAGGCTGTGCCGGCGCGCGCGAGGGCTGAGGCACGCACCGCGCACCGCGCACCGCGCACCGCACACCACGCTCCGCACCGCGCACCGCGCACCGCGCACCGCACCGCGCACCGCGCACCGCACCGCGCACCGCGCACCGCGCACCGCGCACCGCACCGCGCACCGCGCACCGCACCGCGCACCGCGCACCGCACACCGCGCACCGCGCACCGTGCATCCCGCGCACCGCGCACCACGCTCCGCACCGCGCACCGCGCACCGCACCGCGCACCGCGCACCGCACCGCGCACCGCGCACCGCGCACCGCGCACCGCGCACCGCGCACCGCGCACCGCACCGCGCACCGCACCGCGCACCGCGCACCGCGCACCGCGCACCGCACCGCGCACCGCGCACCGCGCACCGCACCGCGCACCGCACCGCGCACCGCGCACCGCACACCGCGCACCGCGCACCGCGCACCGCACACCACGCTCCGCACCGCGCACCGCGCACCGCGCACCGCACCGCGCACCGCGCACCGCGCACCGCGCACCGCACCGCGCACCGCGCACCGCGCACCGCGCACCGCACCGCGCACCGCGCACCGCGCACCGCGCACCGCACCGCGCACCGCACCGCGCACCGCGCACCGCACACCGCGCACCGCGCACCGCGCACCGCACACCACGCTCCGCACCGCGCACCGCACCGCGCACCGCGCACCGCGCACCGCACCGCGCACCGCACCGCGCACCGCGCACCGCGCACCGCACACCGCGCACCGCGCACCGCGCACCGCACACCACGCTCCGCACCGCGCACCGCGCACCGCGCACCGCACCGCGCACCGCGCACCGCGCACCGCGCACCGCACCGCGCACCGCGCACCGCGCACCGCGCACCGCGCACCGCACCGCGCACCGCGCACCGCGCACCGCGCACCGCACCGCGCACCGCGCACCGCGCACCGCGCACCGCGCACCGCGCACCGCACACCACGCTCCGCACCGCGCACCGCGCACCGCGCACCGCACCGCGCACCGCGCACCGCGCACCGCGCACCGCACCGCGCACCGCGCACCGCGCACCGCGCACCGCGCACCGCACCGCGCACCGCGCACCGCACACCGCGCACCGCGCACCGCGCACCGCACACCACGCTCCGCACCGCGCACCGCGCACCGCGCACCGCGCCGCGCACCGCGCACCGCGCACCGCGCACCGCACCGCGCACCGCGCACCGCGCACCGCGCACCGCGCACCGCGCACCGCACCGCGCACCGCGCACCGCGCACCGCGCACCGCACCGCGCACCGCGCACCGCGCACCGCGCACCGCACCGCGCACCGCGCACCGCGCACCGCGCACCGCGCACCGCACCGCGCACCGCGCACCGCGCACCGCGCACCGCGCACCGCGCACCGCACCGCGCACCGCGCACCGCACCGCGCACCGCGCACCGCGCACCGCACCGCGCACCGCGCACCGCACCGCGCACCGCGCACCGCGCACCGCGCACCGCACACCGCGCACCGCACACCGCGCACCGCGCACCGCGCACCGCGCACCGCGCACCGCGCACCGCGCACCGCGCACCGCGCACCGCGCACCGCACCGCGCACCGCGCACCGCACCGCGCACCGCACCGCGCACCGCACCCCGCGCACCGCGCACCGCGCGCTCATGAATATCAAACGGGCATCGCATTAGGGTTCGACAGTTATCTGATCCGGATTAAGCCGGTAAAAAGCGCTCATTATTCCGCCTCCGTTGCCTAAATGGGATTTTTTATTTTGCCCACACCTCGCAGCATTGTCGCCCGTCGCGCGGGGTGCGCGCGGGGCGCGTGCGGGGCGCGTGCGGGGCGCGTGCGGGGCGCGTGCGGAGTATGTCACGACGCTCGTTTTAGTTACTACTAACGTGTACCGTAATGGTGTACAGTTATAGTGTAGTGTAAAATTGAAATTAAAACAACATGGTATTACCAACATAGAATCAACGAACGATGGACGGGACGCTAAGAGCTGCCTCGCCAGCACAGCGCAGCACGGCGCAGCACGGCACAGCACCGCACAGCACAATGCAGTAGCCCGGCGCAGCGGCACTGCACCGCACAGCATCGTTAAGTTATATACTTTACTGCAGCTCGGCCGCCGCGCCCCTGCGCCACACTAAGATATTATCTCTCAGTATTAGTGATAATTGTAGCGATAAGCATCGCACCGACCCTCCATCTGCATTTATCTTTTTGGCTTTACATGGGGAGAACATATATTTGCCCCCCGCACGGGATCAAGGAGGTTACGTAGCACCTTCTAGCGCACCACCAGCGCCGCACCGTGTATACATTGGTGTTTACATGAAACCACAACAACATTGACCCAGCGCCCCACCGCCGGTTGCTGGCTGCCGGCTGCCGGCTGCTGGCTGCCGGCTGCAGGTTGCCCGCACCACCGCCGCATATTGCGTGCGTCGACATGGAAACTGAAATGCTGGTTCACCGGAAGTAATATTGAAATCGACCGCGAAGCGAACGCGAGGGTACATTACGTTTTTGTACTTTCGCTGGAGTAGCCAGTAGCCAGCAGTGGCCCACATCCGATAATGCGATGCACACCTGAAATACAAACAAACTCAAGAAATAGTAATAAAATTGGAAAAAGTAAACAATAAAGAAGTGTTGCGATTGCACGCGTTAACAGCACATCACTCAGTTTGCAGTGTTGCCATGGAAACGTTACGATATTAACTTGCAAACCCAGTTATCAAAAATATTAATTACAGAAAAATCCTTACTGCACCTGTTGGGGCATCGAGTGACCCGATGCGACGCGGTGCTGGTGCAACGGGCGCACGTCGCGGAGCGCCGGACGAGGAGTCGGATTCGGTACACAAACATTGTTCCGGGAGGGAGTGCGACTCTCGCGGGGAAACCTGAACTCTTAAATGCCTTACTTATATTTTCTATGTGAAAATTTTATGAAAGTTTATCATCCACGAGTATACTCAAGTCTGGAACAGTGTTTACCCGTCTTAAGTTCATCTCATTTATATTGTAAAGATGTCATCTGACACGTGCTTGGCGAGTGGGGTTCCACAAAATGTATCAGCATCTAGAATTAGACGATTATCTTAGCAGTACGCACGCAAACAGTCGATACGGCTTTGCTGAATCGCACAATGTCGCTATCTAATTATGACTTTAATCACCTGCATAAAATAAATACTGTATGTGTAAATCTTGTGTATTGTCTTAGAACTACTTAGCGGGCCCCCAAAAATAATGTCGAGCAAGGTATGTGTTCAATTGCACAGTGGCTAAAATATAGTAGCCATACACTAAATACCTTCAAAACGAACTATATTTGCAACAATTCAACATGTCATGTCAGTGATACAAAAGGTTAAAAATACTAATATAAATATTTAGTAGTAGTTGTTGACCAAAACCCGTGTTAGCACCCTCAGCCGGAAACAGCAGCTGAAGGGAATAGTGAGCTCTCTTGGGTATTTAAACGCAACAACGTGCTATACCTCATACAAGTTTATGGAAAGCCCTTGGAAAATCGTCACGGCTCGGGGAACACGTGCACGATGCCGGCAAGCTGCACGAGCAGTATAATAAGCTGCGCGACATTCCAATATCCTGATTGCTTCGCCGAGCGCAGAGAGACGTGTAAACAGAAAAATGCAAATGATCCAAGGCCGGTGCACCGCACGGGGTGTATCGGGGTATGTTGGGGTGTATCGGGGTGTAGTGCGGTGTAGCGGGCTCGGGCGGGCTCCCGGCCGATTCAGTATTGTGCCGTAATGGCTCGGCTCGAAGGGTTGGTCGAAGCACCCTCTCGTCGGCACCCCGCTCGGGGCGCACTCACCGCCCTCATACTTTAACGTTTAAATATTTTGTGCGGATTGACCGTGTCCAATGTTATCAAGTGATCGAGCGGCTCGCGGACGAGTCGCCTGCTGGCCTTGCTCGTTAACTCTCCCTTGGACATGTCTATCGAGTGCCGCCTGCCGCCTGCCGCCTGCCGCCTGCCGCCACGGCAGCGCCAGCACCAACCAACAAACGGCACTGTGCAAACATTACTGCGTTATGATTTGACGAACGTTGTAGCTAGTGTAATTACTGATGTAACGAGACTCAACATCTTATGCCACAGACGGTAAACGCAATGTGGAGCGCTGTGTATCATCCAACTAGCGCCATGTTGTGGACAGGCGTTTACTTAACATTAGGCGAATGTACCGCCCGTCTTGTTGCTTAATTGAATAAAGGAACATACGGACTAACCTCAATGTAGCCGAACGAAGGATACAGAACTGGATCAGCTGCAGCGCCATTCTGCGCCGAGTTCCAATGAAAAATGTAACATTTTTGTTTTTTTAAAATATACTTCTTGGCTGCGACATTCGCAGCCCGCGTTGTGGTGGAGTCCAAGGTTAGTGCTTTCAACCCAACTAAACTTAGTTCATTTTTTTTATATATTATCACGCCTTTTTCCCAGTAGGAGTAGGCAGAGACGATTAAACACCCACTTTTCGCCAGATGTGGTCAGATTAGGTCCCATGTAACAGGGGGCGAGCCTGTTGCCACTTTATTGGGGCCACCACACGCACACTTACACATACAAAGATGATTTCAGTGTGCGGGTTTCCTCACGATGTTTTCCTTCACCGTTTGTATCTCGCTGTTGTAACTAAAGTTCACAAATGTACATAACTTAAATATTAAGTCATCAGTACATGTCGAGATTCGAACCCGCGACCTTCGGAATGAAAGCCGCACGCTCTAATCATTAGGCCGGCGAGCTACTACTACTACAGGGTGTCTGGTGGCAGATTTATGTTTTCAAATTTAAAAAAAAAATAATATGTTTGGCATATAATTTTACTAAAAGTATTAAAAAATAGAGTACAAATGCGGATTTCATTTTTTAAAGATAATGTCATCCAAATGTCTTCTATCCTGTTGCACACACACACACACACACACCGTTCGAAACGGAGCCTCGTATTCCGTGCCACACGCTGCAGTAAACTTGGTTCAATTGCGCTGATTTCTCGCCGAATATTTTCTTTTAAGTCCACAACAGTTCGCGGATTGTTGGCGTAAACTCTCTCTTTGAGGTAGCCCCACAAAAACAATCCATTGGAGTTAGGTCGGGTGACCTCGGTGGCCACGGGATGTCCCCAAAGCGACTAATCAGTTTTTGAGGGAGATTTTCTCGCAACAAATCCATTGAAGCTCTGGCCGTGTGTGCGGTCGCACCTGTACCGCATCCTGTTGAAACCACGTGTGTGATGAGAATGATGAATGAGCTCGCAGGTTCGGCAAAAAGAAATTCGAAATCATGAGCCGATAATTCTCACCATTGACATTCGTCGCTTGGCCCCGTGCATTTTAAAAAAAAAAATGGTCCGATTATCCCATTCGTGGATAAAGCGCACCAAACAGTTACCCTTGGGCAATGTAATGGTTTTTGGTGCTTCAGTCGAGGATTGCGAGTTCTTAGAGCCCAGTAACGGCAATTTTGTGTGTTGTTCTTGTTTACGTGTCCGTTTAAATGAAAATAAGCCTCGTCGCTCCAAAAAATGGAATTCACAGTGCGAAAACGCTCCAACATGGTTTCACAAATAAATTTGCGTGACGCAAAGTCATTTTTTTTCAATTCTTGAATTATTTGAATTTTAAAAGGATGAAACTTCATATCTTTTTTCAAAATTTCATGCACGCATGCTCTTGGAAGTCCCAGTGAAGCTGCCCTTTTCCGTATCGAAAGTCGTGCATTTTCACGTAAACTGCGTTCAACCAGTTCAATGTTTTCGGGGTCCTTGACGATCGACTAGGTCCTGGCCGTGGTGTGTTCATAGCCGAAGCAGTTGCGCGGAACCTCTCCACCCACGAACGAATTAAATTCACACTCGGCCCATCGCCTATCCGTCGAATATTGAAATGTGAACAAAACTGTCGGCGAGCGAGTACGTAAGAATCGTTGAAAAATGCTTCAATAGCGTACGCGCGATGCTCACCCGACCACTGCGACATCGTGACTAAGAAATCCGCACGATCGGTGATTCTAATGACATCACCTTCCCCCCGCACTGTTTATAACTTATTGAGATATTCGTTTTTTAAAATATTAATCTGCCGCCAGACACCCTTTACTATGATTAATTATTGTTAAACAAATATTACGTTTAAAATGGTACAGGTCGCCATTGGTCTAGCTATTCTAGGATTAGCCGACACACCGCCGCCTCTTTGCTGCTTCTCTGTGGCTGGCCGGTCGCGCCAAATCACTGCCCGCGCGCTGTCTCCACGCATGTAGGACCTCTTTGCTGCGTCTCTGTGGCTGGCCGGTCGCGCCGCTCCACTGCACGCACGCTGCCTCCGCGCATGTAGGACCTCTTTGGTGCGTCTCTGTGGCTGGCCGGTCGCGCCACGCCACTGCCCGCACGCTGCCTCCGCGCATGTAGGACCTCTTTGGTGCGTCTCTGTGGCTGGCCGGTCGCGCCACGCCACTGCCCGCACGCTGCCTCCGCGCATGTAGGACCTCTTTGGTGCGTCTCTGTGGCTGGCCGGTCGCGCCACGCCACTGCCCGCACGCTGCCTCCGCGCATGTAGGACCTCTTTGGTGCGTCTCTGTGGCTGGCCGGTCGCGCCACGCCACTGCCCGCACGCTGCCTCCGCGCATGTAGGACCTCTTTGCTGCGTCTCTGTGGCTGGCCGGTCGCGCCACGCCACTGTCCGCACGCTGCCTCCGCGCATCTAGGACCTCTTTGGTGCGTCTCTGTGGCTGGCCGGTCGCGCCGCTCCACTGCCCGCACGCTGCCTCCACGCATGTAGGACCTCTTTAGTGCGTCGCTGTGGCTGACCGGTCGCGCCGCTCCACTGCCCGCACGCTGCCTCCGCGCATATAGGACCTCTTTGCTGCGCCGCTGTGGCTGGCCGGCTGCACCGCGCCGCGCCGTGCCGCGTCGCGTCGCGCCGCGTTCTCCGTTCGAACGCGCGTCGGCGGAACAATATATCCAGCGGCCAGCCGACGGCGCAGATGCGCGATTTTTTTTCAAAATTCTAGTCCGTACCAAATTTTTGTAATTTTGTATTAATTTACAAGTTTTTTTATAACATCCTTTTACAACGGGTTAAGAAAAATTTTTAGTGATCGCAATGGTGAGTACCTTCATATTTTATCGGTGTGATTGCGTGCGCTGCGGCGGAGGGCGAAGCGCAAACTTGTATAGGAGAGAGCAGGACCGGCGCAGTTCTGCAACAACAACATAACCCATGAAACGCTTTGCAAGTTGTCCCCACGCGGCATCGGCGTACAAATAATTAGATACAGCGAGTTGCAGCATTGCGCGTGATGAAGCATCAGGTCGCAACGCTGCGGGCCGGGCGAGTCGATTCGGACCGCGCCAGGAGTAACCGTTTCCCTTTGCGCATGCTCGAGCTCCCGGCGGCTCGGGGGCTCGCTTTAAAGCAGCCGCGCGGCTCTGCTTGTGTACTTAGAATGTAGCTGAAGTGATGTAATACATGTGGCACCGGTTGGTGCGGCGCAGAGGGAGTGCATCTCGGTGCACGTGGGGCAGGCGGGTGTGCAGATGGGCGTGGCGTGCTGGCAGCTGTACTGTCTGGAGCACGGCATCCGGCCGGACGGGACGCTGCCCGTGTGCGAGGCGGACGCGGGCGCCTCCGATTCCTGTTTCAATACATTCTTCTCGGAGGCGGACCGCGGCAAAATGGTGCCGCGAGTGGTGATGGTCGATCTGGAAGCTACAGTCATTGGTGAGATTCGACTATTTTGTAATTTTTAATATATTTGTCGTGGGCGTGTCTCGTGGACCGAAAACTACCTGCGCTTCGCTGCCAACATGTAGATACCGCATGAATTGAATGGCTAGTCGTAATTAGCTTTAAAGTGTCGGTGCTTGATTCCGGGAGCAGACGAGGTGCGCACCGGGGAGTATCGGCAGTTGTACCACCCCGAGCAGCTGATCACGGGCAAGGAGGACGCGGCGAACAACTACGCACGGGGGCACTACTCCACAGGCCGCGACATTCTGGGACCCGTCATGGAGCGCGTGCGGAAACTGGCCGATCAATGCACCGGCCTGCAGGTACGGACATCGGCTCTTCTCAATACGAATCTGTCTATATACACTTAGCTTCATTTGCCCAGCGTTGGGCAGTACTGGGCGCTGCTCATGTGCGCAAATAAGTATTATTTTAATATTTTCTTCCGCCATGAGACGACACAGAGCACCGTCCAGGCTGCGCGGGCGCCGCGCACACACACACTTACACTCGGTTACTTCACAAGCAGCTCGAGCATAAATTGTTGTAATGGCACGTTGTGCTGTGGTGTTGTGGTGGTTCAGGTGTTGAACGGGGGGTGGGGGCGAGGCGGCGTGGACAGACCCCGCGTTCCGTCCCCCGTCAACCGGAAATTAGCACGGAGGAAAATATAGATCCGCGAGTTGCTATGGAATGTTTTGTAATGAACATGTTCGTGACAGGGTTTCTTTGTGTTCCACTCGTTCGGCGGCGGAACCGGCTCCGGCTTCACGTCGCTGCTTATGGAAAGGCTGTCGGATGAATTCGGCAAGAAGAGCAAGTTGGAATTCGCCATCTACCCGGCGCCTCAGGTATCGCTCCCCGGCGGATGTCGGTGGTGTTTAATACTGTAATTGTTACCGCCACCAGCCGCAGCCGCTCGCGGTAACTCGCAGCATGGCATTGAGGACCGCGCGTGCGCAGGTGTCCACGGCAGTGGTGGAGCCGTACAACGCGGTGCTGACGACGCACGCGACCATCGCGCACTCGGACTGCGCCTTCATGGTGGACAACGAGGCCATCTACGACATCTGCCGGCGCCGGCTCTCCATCGAGCGGCCCTCCTACGCCAACCTCAACAGACTCATATCTCAGGTGCCTGTGCTTAGCTACTCGGCTTTCTTTTTAAGTTTCTACTGATGCGGCCCGGCCACGGAGGACCGGAACACCCCCGCACACTTCCGGGGCACGTCCAGAGGCACAATCGCGTGGACGAATTGATTGCAATGTATAACGTTAGAAAATATGTCCAGGTCGTATCTTCCATAACGGCTTCATTGAGGTTCGACGGCGCACTCAACGTGGACCTTACGGAGTTCCAAACAAACCTGGTGCCCTACCCGCGGATACACTTTCCCCTCGCCGCCTACGCGCCCGTCGTCTCTTCTGACAAGGTTTCTCTCTCTCTCTCTCTCTCTCTCTTTGCAACTGGTCTGTGAGAATCAGTCTAATCAGGTACTACATCTTGACATGCACGTGCTGCTGCTGCAGTTAATGTGCTGTGTAGCCGGGACCTGGGCTAAGAAATGTACCTGAACAAGATAATGACAATGCGGTGCTGTGTAATATTTTGCCAGCGCGCCGTTTTGTGGCGACGGGTCCCCATTAACGGTTTGGGGGATGGAGGGCATACGTCTCACTGCTTCATCACTTGTTAAGAAAATTGTAGCCAGAAGTGTGTTGCTGTGATTGTTGATACCTGGCATTACGTAGGCGTACCACGAGGGCATGTCGGTGTCGGAGATCACAGCAGAACTGTTCGAGCCGCAGAATCAGATGGTGAAGTGCGACCCGCGCGAGGGCAAGTACATGGCATGCTGCTTGCTGTACCGCGGCGACGTGGTGCCCAAGGACGTGAACGCGGCCATCGCGAGCATGAAGGGACGCGCCGGCATCCGCTTCGTCGACTGGTGCCCCACCGGTTTCAAGGTTGCTTTTGGCGTTTGTTGCGCGCACACGCGCACGCTTGAACACACAGGCACGCAAACACACACACCACACACACCCACAGGCACACACACACACACACGTGCACACACACGCACATGCTGTCACCAAGCATAGCTCCTAGTCAGTGCAGATTTCATTCTACCGATTCTTTTGATTGGGTAGCTTCCCGTACCGCCCTGCTGAACAGTTCGCTAATACTCATGCACCTCGTGGCGACAGACCACACGTGTAAAAGTCAGGAGCTTTACCTCTTGCCTTTTGCGGCCTATAAAATAGTTAACGTAGCAATTGAGAAGCAGCTCCAGAGCTTGCTAGTACCCTTGATATGGACGTAGTTTGCGCCCGCCAGGTGGGTATCAACTACCAGCCGCCGTCGGTGGTGTGCGGCGGTGACCTCGCGCAGGTGAAGCGCGCCGCCTCCATGCTGAGCAACACCACTGCCATCGCGGAAGCGTGGGGCAAGCTCGACCACAAGTTCGACCTGATGTTCGCAAAGCGCGCCTTCGTGCACTGGTGAGTGTCTGCGGCCCGTCGTCACCAGGAATGAACGGCCGTTTGCCCGAGCAACGATGTCGCAGTGTAACGCAACCGTGCGGTGCGCGCAGGTACGTTGGCGAGGGCATGGAGGAAGGAGAGTTCACGGAAGCGCGGGAGGACCTCGCCGCGCTCGAGCGCGACTACGACGAGGTGGCGGTGGAGAGCTCCGAGCTGGACCCCGGTGACGACGAGCTGTAACTGCGACGCCGCCCCCTTCGCCTACCCCCGCACCGCTCCGCCCCGCCCCGCCCCACACCAGACCATACCACGCCGTGCCCCGCCGTGTCCCGCCGTGTCCCGCCGTGTCCCGCCGTGTCCCGCCGTGTCCCGCGAGTGCTTGCGCGCGGTGCGGCCCGCGCCGGGGCGCCGCCACCCACGCGGGCGACAGAAAACCGCGGCCGCATTTTGTTAATGTTGAATATGGCAGAACTACGGGAAATTTATTAAAGGTTCGAAAATGTCCGCCGCGGGGGCGGCGCCCTCCGTCCCGCTGCGGCCCACCGCTGGGCGGCGCGCGGGTCGCCCGCCGGTCGGGCTTCGCATTACACGCAAGTGCCGTGTTGTAACGTGACGAGTACTTGTCTTGTGCCTGTTAGTTGTACGCCTCGGGCTGTGCTGTGCTGTGCCGTGCTGTTTCAGATTGTTTCATGAAATATATTGTTTTGACGGTTCAGTTTGTTTCACTCACCTGTTGTCAAGTCATCCGGCACTGTGCGTCACTACGTCGTCGGGAGCGGGAGAGAGGGGCGGACAGTGATCGTAGTGGTCCCCGTCAGTCAGACGGATACCCTCACCCGTTTACCCGACGCCCACCTGTCGGTCGATCACGTTGGGTGATTATTTACTTTGATAACTAGTTACCGAGTGCACAGGCTGTGTTTGTTACGACCTGATATAAGCTGTCAGCCAGTCTGTCCGAATTTCAATAGAAACGAATGTACTGGTGGCAGGTCTTGCCGCAGACCGGTTAGGTAGGTGCCTCCGCAGCGTCTGCTGCAGCAAGCAAACGGTATTGTTCTGGTTTGAAGCCGTTGTGGCGAGTGTAATTACTGGGGTAGAGAAGTAGTGAGAAATTATTTTCTTTGGGGGAAAACTCTGATCTGTATCCGAATACGATGACACCCGAGCTGTCAATGAATGATCGAATTAAATGAGTAACATTTCCACATACATTGATGTGGAACTTTATTGTTTAGAGTCAAATGTCAAAATGAATATTGAAAGAGCACGATGATTACGAGCTCAGAAAAATTACGAAGGGACATCTTTTCTCACTATATCTGTAACAAGACTCCACATCTTGTCTCAGGTGACCGAGAGCAATGGGTGCAGTGCATAGCGCCACGTTAGTTATGGGCGGGCCTGTCACCTGCCATCAGTAGAACGTCGCGCTTGTCTTGTTGTTTAAATGTATACAGAAAAGCGGGTACCTGGATAGGATACGCGTAGCCGGTCGCGCAGGATACATTCGATTATTAAAACATCGATCACAACTTGGAAGCAGTGTAATGAAGAATAAAGTTGATTATAGTAAAGAATTGTAGGTGTGGAGGTTTATTTATTTGAACTGCTCGAACACAAATTAAAGAGAAAATGAAGAGAAGGTGCGCTTGAGGAACCTTTAATGATAATGAGGAGTTGGCGCAGGCAGCGAGCCGCGAGCCGCTCGAGCGATATTTGTGTGTGTTTTATTTGCTTAAAGAGAATGCAAAAACCGGCGCGCACTGCAATCGGCGAGGTGCGCACGCGCTGCCGCAGGTACTTGACGCGGAGGCCGACGGGCCGGACGTGGAGGGGTGGTGGCGAGGGGGGCTGGGTAGACGGTTTCACGTCCGCCGGCGCAACGCCGCTGTGAAGTAAAAGTGTGCGCCACAGCTAATGGTTGCAACAGTGCATATGTTGTTTACCCGCGTCAGCATTCATTGCGTATTCCATTGTGAAGAGTACCGGCACCGGTACCGGTATCGGGCGCGGATGTAAGCGGGTGGGTGCGGGTGCTGGTGGTGGCGGTGGTGGCGGGGGTGGGGGGCGCGTTGCGTCACGCCGCGCGGGTACAAGGCGCGTCGCGGCGCGGGGCGCGGCAGTCGGTTGCGGCGCTGTGCTGCGCTGTACCTGCGGAGCGGGCGTGTCGCAATGCTGGTGGTGCTCTGCGCGGCCGCGGCGCTCGTGGCGCTGTCCTTCATCGTGGGCCTCTACCAGAAGAACACAAATGCCATGTGCAAATCGAAGAAAAGACTGGACGGAAAAGTCGTGGTGATCACCGGCGGCACCGCCGGCATGGGCCTGAGGATAGCCGTCGACGTCGCCGACCGCGGCGCCCGGGTGATAGTAGGCTGCCCGTACCCGCAGGAGGGCGCGGCAGCAGTGCGCGCCGTGCGCGAGCGCACCGGCAGCGAGCGCGTCACTTACAGGTACCTGGACCTGGCCTCATTGCAATCAGTACGCAACTTCGCGGACGAGATGGCGAGCTCCGAGGACCGCTTGGACATACTGATCAACAACGCCGGCGTGGGCACGGTGGGCGACTTCCTAACGAAGGACGGCTTGAATTTTATAATGCAAGTTAATTATTTGGGACATTTTCTGTTGACGCTACTGCTCCTGCCGCTTCTGCGGAAGACCGGGAAACCAGCAGAACCAAGCAGGATAGTTAACACAGCGTCCATCCTGCACAACATCGGTAGGATCGACTTGGATAACATGAACTCGACCAACTACTGGTATCAAATACAACTATACGCGAACAGCAAGCTGGCGCTGCTGCTGTTCGCTTACGAGCTGACCCACAGGCTGGCAGGATCGCGCGTGGTCGTCAATACGGTGGATCCGGGCGCAGTAGGCACCGATATATTCAGCTGCATCGGTTCTGTCAAGGGGGCGTTTGTGAGGTTCCTGTTCAGGAACATTTACAAAACGCCGTGGGAGGGCGCGCAGACGGCGCTTCACGCGGCGCTCGACACGTGCGCCGGCCAGCTCAGCGGCGCGCTCTTCAAGAACTGCAGGCTGGTGGGCGTGGGCGTGGGCGTGAGCGCGCGTGGCGGTGGCGAGCGGCTCGCGCAGCGGCTCTGGGCGGAATCTGTGAAGCTTGTGAAGATGAGCGAGGAGGAGTTCGCCCGCTGCTTCGGCGAGGTGTGAGCGCGGCGCGTGCGCCGTTACCCACAGTTTTGTGCCCAATTATAAAGGAATTGTTCATTAAGGGGTCGCTCGCGTCGCCCCGCGCATCGGACGCGGCGGCACAGCGAATAAAACAGCCGCCTGCACGCAAACATGTTTATTTATTAAAGGTGATACATGAACAACTTGCCTAAATGTGTGTTTAATCATTTACATCAACGCGTCGATGGCGGAACACCTCTGACTGAGAGCCGTCGGGTGTCCGTCGGGTATCCGGCGCGTGTCCGGCTCGTGTCGGGCGCGTGTCCGGCGCGCGTACCCAGCTGGTCGGTGCATACCGCAGCACCGCGCGCGCTGCACTCCGCTGTCTTCCGTTGTGTACATTTCCCGTTATTCTGTATTTAACTCTTCTACGATTAACTCGTATTGCGCTTGCGCACACACGCGCGCACTCGCACACACGCACGGCGGGGCGTGCGGGCGCTGGGGGCGCTCGGCGAGCTGCTCTCCTAACAAGTGTCGCAGCCGTCGGCGGGGGCGAGGGGCCGAGGAGCCGAGGGGGCGCGGGGCCAAGGGGTGCACCGCAAATGTAACAATAGAATAGGCTGTAAAATTAAGTAGATGAATTGGTTGTAGAGATGCCTAGCCGCTCTAGGCGCTAGAGTCTCCCCGGCGCATCACCGGCGGCATTGGGGGCGCTGGGGGCGTTGGGTACAACGGGGATGGCGGGCGTGAGCGAGAGCCGACGAATGTTGGGCGTGTCGTACTCCTCCATGGACATGTTGCGCGACATGCGGCGCTCGACGCCCGGCGGCGGCAGCGATGTCAGGAGCCCTTGCCCCTGGCAGAACAGCAGCAGGGACACCGCCACCTTGGCTGGCTGCAATACAATATAGCCACGCTTAAACCATCTCGCTTATCTAGCAACGCTCACTGTGAATGTGATGAATAAATCCGAATGGTTTTATTTTTATTTAATTAAGCGACGAGATCACCGGAACGTGCCCCTGATGATAAGTGATATGCCCACCCATAGCAAACACTGCGCTCGTCACCTGAGACAGCGTCCTTCGATCCGGAACACAATAACGTTTACACAGTACTGTTTGTCGGCTATAATAGGAGTTGCGGCAACAGAGACCTACACACCAGTAAAATAAGTTTCTGGGTACTTCCGGCACTACCACACTACGACCGCGCGGCACAACACTTGCGCGGGAAACTTTGAACCGGTGCTGTTCGCGTCGGCGGAAATTTCATTTAAACTATGGTGTTCATTTAAACTATGACGCGGTGCGCGCGCGACCCAACCAGTCACTTGTTACCGAAAAGTGAATAAGCAAACACACACACACACACACACACACACACACATCCATATGGAAAGTAAAGCTACGAATCTAAACGAAATAAACGCCATCTGTAAACCTTCACTTTCACACCACGATTAATTAAAGCTGAGTTCAGCGCCACCTAGTGGTGCTAATAGATCAACTACTCCCCAAAGTCTATGTTAGTGTCGGTGGCGCGATAGAGATCGTCCTCGCAGCTTTTGGTACTGACGTGAACCCTGAGCCTCCTCCGCACCGCAGCTCGGAGTGCTGCGAGCGGTTCGCTTAAGGTTATATCGAGGAAAAAGTGAACATGCCGCTTTTATGAATAAGCATGAAACAGTGGTGCTTCCGGCAGCACCCTCGCGGTGGTGCTTCCCGCTACACGATATAAATAGAAGAGTTGAACTACGCGGCCATCGGAGAAGGGCATGTAACCACATTTGCCCACTTCGCGAACCCTGGCCCGTGAGGTGCTCGCACGCTCGCACGCTCGCGCGCTCGGGCACACGGAAGTGGCGCGGGCACGCGGTGTGCGAGCCTAGGCAGCGCTACAGCCGACGGCGGATGTGCAGATTGATAGAAATTGAGTCAGTGGTTACTGCAGGGTTATGCACGACTATATCGAGGAACGAGCTGGTCGTGTCGGGTATACCTCTGCCTCAGTGGTGGAGCGGTACTATTTCCAAACTGAGGCAGAATCTGAGTACTGTCTAGAATTCAAAAACACTCAAACTGGCTTTGCAGCGTTGTCATACTCACTGCCTCCGCAAGCACGTCGCCCACTTTGTCCACTTTAAGGATGGTGACTTTGTCCTTGTCCAACTCGCGATACAACTTCTCCACGACGCCGGCGTACGGGCTGAGCGTGCCGGTCACCAGCAGGATGTCCGGCTGGCAGCCGCGCAGCACCAGGTCCTTGCGGCTGCAACCCACTATCCAATTTATCTGTCGAGCAACATGCAACACGGATCCGCGACGGCGCCGCTTTTTATTTTTTTCAACGAAACGTCAACACTGCAGCACCACACGCGCTTGACGGCTACCAGGAGCTGCAAGTCAGATCATCGGCTTCAGATGTCAAGTCTCGTTAGCTGCAACATCGGCCGATTTTTGTGATTTCGTAGTCGTGCGAACGGTTTGAGAAAGCCTTCAGCTGCAGCTATCTATCTGCAAACGGTGGTGTGCTGCAGAGTTCAGCGTAGCGACGTAGCGGTGTGACGGTGGTGCAGCACGGTGGCGCGTGTGCGCGTGTGCGCGTGTACGCGTGTACGCTCGTGTGCAGGTGGTGGTGGGTGATGGTTGGTGGGCGTGGGGCGGAGGCGGGTGCTCACCTGATGTACGCGCGGACGTACTGCTTGATGTTATGCGCGTTGAGGTTGCCGCGCAGCCGCGACCGGTACTCCGCCAACGTGCGCTCGCGCTCCCCGGCCGCGATCTCGCCGCCCATTTGCTGCGCGGGTGCGACGCGGTTCAGCGCTGCAGTGGCGCTCACTGCACGCCACCGCACCTCGTGCAGTGAACTCCACGCAAGTTAATGTGATCAATAAGAAAGGGAACGTGAACGGAGCCGGCGCGCCCCTCTCCCTGCTTTACGCCGACAACATGGTACAGCTCAAAGCTCGCCCTCATCACATCACTGTTCTTTAAGTGCAATGCATTAATATATTCATTGCACATACGTACTCAGATGCTGTTACATTGGCGCTGGTGTCGGGTCTAGTGTGTGGGATGGGTAAATCGTGGCGTAGCTAGCTAACAGTTTTTTTAACACAAAACAATAATACAATACAGAAACCGTAATCAAAAAGACGGACATAATGACAAACGGCATCCTCTTCCAGTTAACCTTCCGGTTTGTAAAGTAGAAACCAAATACATACACTTATATTGTTATAAAGGGTGTCTGGCGGCAGATTTATATTTTAAAAAACAAATATCTCAATAAGTTATAAACAGTGCGGGGGGAAGGTGGTGTCATTAGAATCACCGATCGTGCGGATTTCTTAGTCACGATGTCGCAGTGGTGCAGTGGTGCAGTGGTGCAGTGGTCGGGTGAGCATCGCGCGTTCGCTATTGAAGCATTTTTCAAGAGTAACGATTCTTACGTACTCGCTCGCCGACAGTTTTGTTCACATTTCAATATTCGACGGATAGGCGATGGGCCGAGTGTGAATTTAATTCGTTCGTGGGTGGAGAGGTTCCGCGCAACTGCTTCGGCTATGAACACACCACGGCCAGGACCTAGTCGATCGTCAAGGAGCCCCGAAACATTGAACTGGTTGAACGCAGTTTACGTGAAAATGCACGACTTTCGATACAGAAAAGGGCAGCTTCACTGGTACTTCCAAGAGCATGCGTGCATGAAATTTTGAAAAAAGATATGAAGTTTCATCCTTTTAAAATTCAAATAATTCACGAATTGAAAAAAAAATGACTTTGCGTCACGCAAATTTATTTGTGAAACCATGTTGGAGCGTTTTCGCACTGTGAATTCCATTTTTTGGAGCGACGAGGCTCATTTTCATTTAAACGGACACGTAAACAAGAACAACACACAAAATTGCCGTTACTGGGCTCTAAGAACTCGTAATCCTCGACTGAAGCACCAAAAACCATTACATTGCCCAAGGGTAACTGTTTGGTGCGCTTTATCCACGAATGGAATAATCGGACCTTTTTTTTTAAAAAATGCACGGGGCCAAGCGACGAATGTCAATGGTGAGAATTATCGGCTCATGATTTCGAATTTATTTTTGCCGAACCTGCGAGCTCATTCATCATTCTCATCACACACGCGGTTTCAACAGGATGCGGTACAGGTGCGACCGCACACACGGCCAGAGCTTCGATGGATTTGTTGCGAGAAAATCTCCCTCAAAAACTGATTAGTCGCTTTGGGGACACCCGTGGCCACCGAGGTCACCCGACCTAACTCCAATGGTTTTTTTTTTGTGGGGCTACCTCAAAGAGAGAGTTTACGCCAACAATCCGCGAACTGTTGTGGACTTAAAAGAAAATATTCGGCGAGAAATCAGCGCAATTGAACCAAGTTTACTGCAGCGTGTGGCACGGAATACGAGGCTCCGTTTCGAACAGTGTGTGTGTGTGTGCAACAGGATGGAAGACATTTGGATGACATTATCTTTAAAAAATGAAATCCGCATTTGTACTCTATCTTTTAATACTTTTAGTAAAATTGCATGTCAAACATATTATTTTTTATTTAAATTTGAAAACATAAATCTGCCACCAGACACCCTGTATAAATAGACACTCATTTGTAAGCGAAACTATCAGCCAGAATGATTGACGGCAAGGCAATACTCCCAGAGACGTTGCGGAGGTTGGCCGGCAAGCAGTCCCAAAGCGTCGTGGGTTGGTGAGTCGAGGTATATCGGAACCACCCTACCGAGCAGCAGTAGCCCGGCAGGAGGGAGTGTGGAGTAAATCCGTAGAATGGAAACAGTTATTACGTTGGAGGAAAGGTTTCTTTGTCATGGTTTGATATGAAAACTACAAAAATGATTTCAAAGTAGATTGACATTCAATTACAGTAAGTGCATGTCGTTTTATGTTTTGGACTTTTGGAGCCGTTTGGGGCGTTCTGGTCCAATACAAAACTATGGAATAACATCAAGATGTCCACGTTGCGTAATGCGCGTTCATCCCGTACAATTGTTATTTTATTTTGGTTAAATTTATTTACTTACTATGGTCTGTCTACAAAAATGCATATAATTGTTTCTTCGCATATATACATAAAATTATCCAGGCCACGGTGACATGCAGTTCCAATCGCAGACCAACCCTGCGTGCGTCAAGTACTGATGCATGAGCAATATTCAAAGAACTGTATAAAAAAACTAAGATTGTAGAGGTATTGTGGTGGGGAACGGGGTCTCTGGTGAATGACAACGCAAGCAGCAACATCAGCGCTGTACTGGTAATGATGCAGCTATTTAAAGTGCAGAGCAAGTTACTAAGTATAATACAACAAACAGTGTTACGTAGATCCAGAGAGATACAGTTGTATGCAGAAGTGAGGCGTATTTATCATAACGTGTACAATTCAATTGTATTCGAAGATATTTTAACACAGTTACAGTTTAGTACAGTTTAACAGTCTGCACAATAGGAGCACGTGCTGGAGCCACGTGCTGGAGCCAAGTGCTGGAATGAGCGCCTGCGGGGGAGCTGGACAATCCGCGAGCCGCTCGGGATGTGGCGCCCATTTTTTTGATTTATCGAAATAAAAATAACTTAAGCGTCTCCGTGCGGACGCGGTGCGGACGCGGTGCGGACGCGGTGCGGACGCGGTGCGGAGCTACGGGCCTGGTTATTTGGTTCTACACGACCAAGAACAGTTTTCAGAGGCTCATATTTTCAAAATCTAAATTTTTTAAACACAAAGTCTAACACGCCTTTGCAGGTTCACAAATATTTTCAAAATGCTGCTTGAAGTTTAATTTGATGTTTAATGTTAAACCCAGATCACGCACTGTTTCCGTTTCCGCACGTGCTAGGCTGTTAATGTAACGTTAGGATTGTGGGTGAATATTGTAAATGAGCTATTTACGAGCTGCAATACGAGTAACGCAAAAATACATTATCTCGGGCTAATCCGGTTCCACGGTGGTTAAGTAGGGAACAAGGATGCATTGATACTTGTTAGTTACAAAAAGAGGTAATGTCAATTATTAATAAAGGAACTGTAGACATGTAAGCAATGCGAGGCTTCGGCGTGCGCTGAAGGATGAGCGAACAGGGAAAGACAAACCTGGTAGCGATAGTCAAGCTGCTCTTGCAGTGAACTCACGTGACCGAACTTGTGGTAAATGAGGAAGTCCTCCTCGGACTGCGAGATGTCAGCTCCGCGCCAGCGCGAGAAGCGGCTGCGGAATGCGTCTGCGACGGAGGAGGTGGAGCCGGTGCAGTTGAGGAGTGCGAGCGCGAGCAGGCGGCGCGGGTGCGCGAGGCCGCAACGGGCGAGCACGTGCGCGCCCGCTCCCACGCCCACGCCCACCGCGTACCGCACTCGCAAGAAGTCCAGCACCGTCACCAGGTCCTCGCCCAACGTCTGCAGCGATGGGAACGGATACCTGGTGCGGAAAGTGGTTGTTGTCTTTCAACACCATTACTTTACAAAAATGATAAAAAGTAACCAGCGCTCGCGCGCACCGGCCGAAGGCATGTCGTCGTTGCTCTGACGACAAAACCGGACAAAAACTTTATATGAGCCGATGGCATAAGTACGATGGCCCGTGCAGCTACAGGGTACCGTGGTGTAGCCAGAGAATAGCGTGAGAATAGCTGTAGAGTAACGTGGTGTAGCTACAGCCGCAGCCGCAGCCGCAGCCGGCGTCGCCGCGGCTGTATGTGGTGAGTGTGGTGAGCTCCGTGTGGTAGCGATAAGAGGTATGTACTGACGACTCCGGCAGGTCGGGCGAGTTCTCCTCGTGGCCCGGCACGTCCACGTGGATGAAGCAGGAGCGCTCCTTGATCTCCGACATGGCAGGACAATTCACGAAGTCCACCAGCGAGGTGTCTGCGGGCCCCGAGTACGTGCGAATTAGCATTACACGTATAAAGAAACATTTAAAATATAATCGCACGCAACATATTTGTTAGAAAATACGAAACATCTGATGCAAGAAATTAAAGGAAGCAGTCGCTAGGAGCAGAGCGCGGCTCTCCAGGGGGAGCTCTCCAGGACGCACTGGACTGGACGTAACACTCACTACCAGGGGGCCTCCTGGCGTACTGACGTACTGGTGTACTGGCGCACTGGCGTACGGGCGCACGGGCGCACAGCCGGGGCTGGCGGCGGACAGCCTCGCGCGGCGCTACTTACGGTTGGTGCCGAGGTCGTGCACCGTGAGGAACACGCATCTCTTGTCCTGCTGGCTGAGGTCGCCCTGCAACGAAAACTGCGTCACCACCACACCACAGGACACCACGCCTCACCACGCTAGCCCTCGAACAATACGATGAGGTATGATTATCCGAGTAGCTCGCTGGCCTAATGGTTAGAGCGTGCGGCTTTCATTGCGAAGGTCGCGGGTTTCAATCTCGGCATGTACCGATGACTTAATGTTTAAGTTATGTACATTTGTGAACTTCAGTTACAACAGCGAGATACAAACGGTGAAGGAGAACATCGTGAGGAAACCTGCACACTGAAACCATCTTTGTGTGTGTGTGCGTGCGGTGGCCCCAATGAAGTGGCAACAGGCTCGCCCCCTGTTACACGGGACCTAATCTGACCACATCTCGCGAAAAGTGGGTGTTTATTCCCCTCTGCCTACCCGAAAAGGCGTGATAATATAACAAAATAAAAAAAATATATTATCCTATTATCTTTTCTTATGTCACAGTTCTCGAATGTTATTCAGTTTTCAGTTCATTCAAATTCAGTAGTGCTAAGGAAATGTTTATTTTATATATACGTCTGGAAGTGGGCGCTGTTAACTGCGACGTTTAACTAACTACTGCAGTCAGCAACATTTATATATACGTCTGGAAGTGGGCGCTGTTAACTGCGACGTTTAACTAACTACTGCAGTCAGCAACATTTATATATACGTCTGGAAGTGGGCGCTGTTAACTGCGACGTTTAACTAACTACTGCAGTCAGCAACATTTATATATACGTCTGGAAGTGGGCGCTGTTAACTGCGACGTTTAATTAACGTCATTTAACTAACTACTGCAGTCAGCAACATTTATATATACGTCTGGAAGTGGGCGCTGTTAACTGCGACGTTTAACTAACTACTGCAGTCAGCAACATTTATATATACGTCTGGAAGTGGGCGCTGTTAACTGCGACGTTTAATTAACGTCATTTAACTAACTACTGCAGTCAGCAACATTTATATATACGTCTGGAAGTGGGCGCTGTTAACTGCGACGTTTAACTAACTACTGCAGTCAGCAACATTTATATATACGTCTGGAAGTGGGCGCTGTTAACTGCGACGTTTAACTAACTACTGCAGTCAGCAACATTTATATATACGTCTGGAAGTGGGCGCTGTTAACTGCGACGTTTAACTAACTACTGCAGTCAGCAACATTTATATATACGTCTGGAAGTGGGCGCTGTTAACTGCGACGTTTAACTAACTACTGCAGTCAGCAACATTTATATATACGTCTGGAAGTGGGCGCTGTTAACTGCGACGTTTAACTAACTACTGCAGTCAGCAACATTTATATATACGTCTGGAAGTGGGCGCTGTTAACTGCGACGTTTAACTAACTACTGCAGTCAGCAACATTTATATATACGTCTGGAAGTGGGCGCTGTTAACTGCGACGTTTAACTAACTACTGCAGTCAGCAACATTTATATATACGTCTGGAAGTGGGCGCTGTTAACTGCGACGTTTAATTAACGTCATTTAACTAACTACTGCAGTCAGCAACATTTATATATACGTCTGGAAGTGGGCGCTGTTAACTGCGACGTTTAACTAACTACTGCAGTCAGCAACATTTATATATACGTCTGGAAGTGGGCGCTGTTAACTGCGACGTTTAACTAACTACTGCAGTCAGCAACATTTATATATACGTCTGGAAGTGGGCGCTGTTAACTGCGACGTTTAACTAACTACTGCAGTCAGCAACATTTATATATACGTCTGGAAGTGGGCGCTGTTAACTGCGACGTTTAATTAACGTCATTTAACTAACTACTGCAGTCAGCAACATTTATATATACGTCTGGAAGTGGGCGCTGTTAACTGCGACGTTTAACTAACTACTGCAGTCAGCAACATTTATATATACGTCTGGAAGTGGGCGCTGTTAACTGCGACGTTTAACTAACTACTGCAGTCAGCAACATTTATATATACGTCTGGAAGTGGGCGCTGTTAACTGCGACGTTTAACTAACTACTGCAGTCAGCAACATTTATATATACGTCTGGAAGTGGGCGCTGTTAACTGCGACGTTTAATTAACGTCATTTAACTAACTACTGCAGTCAGCAACATTTATATATACGTCTGGAAGTGGGCGCTGTTAACTGCGACGTTTAACTAACTACTGCAGTCAGCAACATTTATATATACGTCTGGAAGTGGGCGCTGTTAACTGCGACGTTTAACTAACTACTGCAGTCAGCAACATTTATATATACGTCTGGAAGTGGGCGCTGTTAACTGCGACGTTTAATTAACGTCATTTAACTAACTACTGCAGTCAGCAACATTTATATATACGTCTGGAAGTGGGCGCTGTTAACTGCGACGTTTAACTAACTACTGCAGTCAGCAACATTTATATATACGTCTGGAAGTGGGCGCTGTTAACTGCGACGTTTAACTAACTACTGCAGTCAGCAACATTTATATATACGTCTGGAAGTGGGCGCTGTTAACTGCGACGTTTAATTAACGTCATTTAACTAACTACTGCAGTCAGCAACATTTATATATACGTCTGGAAGTGGGCGCTGTTAACTGCGACGTTTAACTAACTACTGCAGTCAGCAACATTTATATATACGTCTGGAAGTGGGCGCTGTTAACTGCGACGTTTAACTAACTACTGCAGTCAGCAACATTTATATATACGTCTGGAAGTGGGCGCTGTTAACTGCGACGTTTAACTAACTACTGCAGTCAGCAACATTTATATATACGTCTGGAAGTGGGCGCTGTTAACTGCGACGTTTAACTAACTACTGCAGTCAGCAACATTTATATATACGTCTGGAAGTGGGCGCTGTTAACTGCGACGTTTAACTAACTACTGCAGTCAGCAACATTTATATATACGTCTGGAAGTGGGCGCTGTTAACTGCGACGTTTAATTAACGTCATTTAACTAACTACTGCAGTCAGCAACATTTATATATACGTCTGGAAGTGGGCGCTGTTAACTGCGACGTTTAACTAACTACTGCAGTCAGCAACATTTATATATACGTCTGGAAGTGGGCGCTGTTAACTGCGACGTTTAACTAACTACTGCAGTCAGCAACATTTATATATACGTCTGGAAGTGGGCGCTGTTAACTGCGACGTTTAATTAACGTCATTTAACTAACTACTGCAGTCAGCAACATTTATATATACGTCTGGAAGTGGGCGCTGTTAACTGCGACGTTTAACTAACTACTGCAGTCAGCAACATTTATATATACGTCTGGAAGTGGGCGCTGTTAACTGCGACGTTTAACTAACTACTGCAGTCAGCAACATTTATATATACGTCTGGAAGTGGGCGCTGTTAACTGCGACGTTTAACTAACTACTGCAGTCAGCAACATTTATATATACGTCTGGAAGTGGGCGCTGTTAACTGCGACGTTTAATTAACGTCATTTAACTAACTACTGCAGTCAGCAACATTTATATATACGTCTGGAAGTGGGCGCTGTTAACTGCGACGTTTAACTAACTACTGCAGTCAGCAACATTTATATATACGTCTGGAAGTGGGCGCTGTTAACTGCGACGTTTAACTAACTACTGCAGTCAGCAACATTTATATATACGTCTGGAAGTGGGCGCTGTTAACTGCGACGTTTAATTAACGTCATTTAACTAACTACTGCAGTCAGCAACATTTATATATACGTCTGGAAGTGGGCGCTGTTAACTGCGACGTTTAACTAACTACTGCAGTCAGCAACATTTATATATACGTCTGGAAGTGGGCGCTGTTAACTGCGACGTTTAACTAACTACTGCAGTCAGCAACATTTATATATACGTCTGGAAGTGGGCGCTGTTAACTGCGACGTTTAATTAACGTCATTTAACTAACTACTGCAGTCAGCAACATTTATATATACGTCTGGAAGTGGGCGCTGTTAACTGCGACGTTTAACTAACTACTGCAGTCAGCAACATTTATATATACGTCTGGAAGTGGGCGCTGTTAACTGCGACGTTTAACTAACTACTGCAGTCAGCAACATTTATATATACGTCTGGAAGTGGGCGCTGTTAACTGCGACGTTTAACTAACTACTGCAGTCAGCAACATTTATATATACGTCTGGAAGTGGGCGCTGTTAACTGCGACGTTTAACTAACTACTGCAGTCAGCAACATTTATATATACGTCTGGAAGTGGGCGCTGTTAACTGCGACGTTTAACTAACTACTGCAGTCAGCAACATTTATATATACGTCTGGAAGTGGGCGCTGTTAACTGCGACGTTTAACTAACTACTGCAGTCAGCAACATTTATATATACGTCTGGAAGTGGGCGCTGTTAACTGCGACGTTTAACTAACTACTGCAGTCAGCAACATTTATATATACGTCTGGAAGTGGGCGCTGTTAACTGCGACGTTTAACTAACTACTGCAGTCAGCAACATTTATATATACGTCTGGAAGTGGGCGCTGTTAACTGCGACGTTTAATTAACGTCATTTAACTAACTACTGCAGTCAGCAACATTTATATATACGTCTGGAAGTGGGCGCTGTTAACTGCGACGTTTAACTAACTACTGCAGTCAGCAACATTTATATATACGTCTGGAAGTGGGCGCTGTTAACTGCGACGTTTAACTAACTACTGCAGTCAGCAACATTTATATATACGTCTGGAAGTGGGCGCTGTTAACTGCGACGTTTAACTAACTACTGCAGTCAGCAACATTTATATATACGTCTGGAAGTGGGCGCTGTTAACTGCGACGTTTAACTAACTACTGCAGTCAGCAACATTTATATATACGTCTGGAAGTGGGCGCTGTTAACTGCGACGTTTAACTAACTACTGCAGTCAGCAACATTTATATATACGTCTGGAAGTGGGCGCTGTTAACTGCGACGTTTAACTAACGTCATTTAACTAACTACTGCAGTCAGCAACATTTATATATACGTCTGGAAGTGGGCGCTGTTAACTGCGACGTTTAACTAACTACTGCAGTCAGCAACATTTATATATACGTCTGGAAGTGGGCGCTGTTAACTGCGACGTTTAACTAACTACTGCAGTCAGCAACATTTATATATACGTCTGGAAGTGGGCGCTGTTAACTGCGACGTTTAACTAACTACTGCAGTCAGCAACATTTATATATACGTCTGGAAGTGGGCGCTGTTAACTGCGACGTTTAACTAACTACTGCAGTCAGCAACATTTATATATACGTCTGGAAGTGGGCGCTGTTAACTGCGACGTTTAACTAACTACTGCAGTCAGCAACATTTATATATACGTCTGGAAGTGGGCGCTGTTAACTGCGACGTTTAACTAACTACTGCAGTCAGCAACATTTACATGTACTTTTTTTTATAAATGTTCGTGTTTTTATTTCAATAAATAAATTAATCATTAGTTATACATGTCACGTTCGTCACGTTCGTCACGTTCGTCACGTTCGTCACGTTCGTCACCTGGACTGCTGGCCTGCCTGTTGCTGTCCGGTCGCGTGGTCCTACAAGTGGTTAGCTATTACCTAAATGTACGTAGTGTATAGTCGTTTCAATGAATGCACACAGACTAGATTGTTTGACTAAAACCAGTAGCCATGTATGTGTATGTCAAGCACGCAGAGGACTGAATAAAAGCTGTTCCTTCCAATGTATAGTTGGGTACCGTGCACCAAACGGCTGGTGGCTGCAGGTCCTCGAATCTTAGGTATAGCTAAGTTAGCTCAGACGAGGACCGCGAAGTCGCGGTGTGGACGGTATCCGTGCGCGTATGTTATCATGTTATGTGACCGTTTGTAACCTGAGGCAACATCCAACCTGCAGTTCCACATGCCCGTGAGCCCGCCGCCGTCGCCGGCGCGGCCGGAAATAGATTTAACGGCTTTTTGTTTACCCTGATGCCGGAATGTGCACAAACTGCGAGGCACGTCGGCGGGCCGGGCCGGGTCGGGGCGGGGCGGAGCGGAGCGGAGCAGGGCCGCTTATAAATAACGCAAAACAATAATGGTCGAAGGCAACTTGTTGCCCCGCACCGCACCGCGCCGCACCGCGCCGCACCGCACCGCAGCCGCAGCGCTCGTGTCGCGGCAGGAACAACTCTACCCGCTGCCCTCGTAGCTGGCTGCCGTAGATACTTCACCAATTCTCTTTCTTGCGGGTCTCTTTCTACAGAACCTTTTTGTTAAAATATATAAAACACTTTACGACATGTAACGTGATCAGACGGTACATCCAAGAGGTGTTTCAAACCCCGCTCACCGGCCCCCCTGGCCCACTGGCCCACCGGCCCACTGGCCCACCGGCCCCCCGGCCCATCGGCCCACCGGCTCACCGCCACGGAGTGCGGCTCTCTCACCTGGACGTGCACGTGGATGTCGCCGCTGCGGTCCGTGCTCACCACGTACTTCTGCAACAAAAAGAGACGACTGTGAAGTGCGTGCGTGCGTGATCGTGTGCGTGCGCATGCAGCGAGTTATTAAATATAAAGATCTATCCGGCAGCAGACGGCGCCGAGCGCGCGCTGCGCTCCGCCATCAGTGTCCGGAGAGTCCTTGTGTGCCGACTGGGCTCGGGCGCGCTGCGGCGGGCTGCGGCGGGCTGCGGCGGGCGCCTCCTGGTACGCGATAGACCGATGCGTCCATACCTCCACGAACGTCACAAAGCTCAGGTTTGCATTCGACCAGCCCGCGCGGTGCGCCGGCCAATCGGTAGGAGTATTACACAAACGGCTCACGTGCAATTGCAGAACCACGTAAGTGGCAGACAGAAACAGCGGGGGCGTTTGAAAGCGGGGGCGTGTTCTGGTGCTGAGAGGCGAACCAGCGGGGCGGGTTCCGGCACCGTGCCGCCCCGTGGCGCGCGCCCTTTGTAACGGAATACTTTATCATCGGCAGCCGATATTTTCATGTGACATCAGCTGCGCGCGGCCAGTGCAACCACTGCGCCGGCGGGGCCGACCACCATGTTGTTGTGCGCCATAGTTAGTGTTCTCCAAGTAAACGTAACATTAATATCGTCATTTGCAATCGATCATGGTCACCGTCATGTGCAGCAGTCGGAAATAACTTTACGAGCGCCCGTGCTGGCCGGCTGCGCAATGCTGGTGCTGCTGCTGATGCTGATGCCGGTGAGGAGGGCGAGCTGTGCGGGGTGGGCGGGGTGCACGCGGTACGGAGGTGGGCGGTCATAACTTGTCTCTCGCGTTAAATATAACGTATAATATAAACAGTTGATCTCGGCGAGCTCTCGCACGCCGCGCCGCTCGCGCGAGCTCCACCAGCACGCGCCGCGCGCGCCGGCCGGCCCCGCGTAGTCGCGCCGCTCTATTTTGTACATTTTTTGTATACTTTATTCGACCAAACAACAGTGTGCAAACATTACTATGTTCCGGTTTGAAAAGAATTGTAGCTAGTGGTATTACTTGAGTAACCAGACTTCACACCTTATGTCTCGAAGCAGGTTGCACATAGTGGCGCTGAGTTTACAATTCACACCATTACACTAGATACAGGTGGACAGGTGTTGCACTCGCCATTACGTGGATGTCCCGCTCGTCACGTCGTTGTGTGCAATGAAAAACTAAGAGCAGGAAACCCGTGCAGGGTCCCGGAGCAGAGGTCCGGTGGACTATCCCGCGTCTGCAGTCTCGCGCGAATCCTTTTAAATGGCAGTTCAGTTTCACTTCAATAACAATTTTAAATGTATGAGAATAGTAAAAGGAGTATGGGGCCTATGTGCAGCAGTGGACGTCTATCGGCTGATGATGATGATGAGTAGTAAGCATATCGGCAGTCCTGACAGCCAGCGTGACGCGGGACCGCCTGACCGGCACCACGCAAACTTTCAATAAATACGCGTCGATTGAAGATGGCCTGTCATTCAAAATATCCAGTTTTAATTGTTCTTCTGTTCGTGGATCCGGTGGACTGGCGGCGGCACCAACCTGCGGCCGCTGCTGCTCGGGGTCCGGCATCGCGCGGGCGGGGGGCACTCACTCTCACTCGCACTCGCACTCGCACTCTCAGCGGCGCACGTCCGCGCCGCGCGACCAGCACGCGCAGAATGTTGGGGAGAGACGGGGCGGCGGCTGCGCCCTGTGCGCGGCGCCCGGTGCCACCGCCGCCGCCGCCGCCGCCGGTGACGTTCAGGACCTTGCAATTGCGCTCAACACGAGCGGTGATGACGTCACCAGCATTTGTCCACACTTTTTAAAACCGCTGTCCCCTACACGCGAGATCATATTAAAATTTTGTCAACACAATCCCGTCCGGTCATCATCTACTTTAGGAACGTAACGGACAAAAGTATAATGTAAGAGATTAACGTGCGTAGTGTTGGTGCGTTGCGATAGGCTTGGGGGAACGGGGGCAGGAGGACAGGGGGAGGGAGTCGCTCGCTATTACAGTCATTACTTCAATTAAAGGAACAAGATAATTGTTCATCTCGAACCAAGCGTATGCCTACAAGCGAATGCCGTTGTATGCACTTTGCACTTCTCACTGTGCTGTTTATTATTTCATTAAGACATTTGTCGCTCAGCCCTGTAGTCTAGGGCTAGCGCAGTCAACGTGCTGCTGTGGCATACGCAGGGCGCACGCTCATAGCCCGGGGGAACCGGGCGAACCACAACTATGAGAAGGTAAGGGGCGTGCTGTAAGCGCAGTGCCGGGAGTCGCCGTCGCGTTCCGCAGGGGATCCCGGGGCCTCACGCGTCCTACTGAGGATCATCACCGAGCGGATTTAAGTTGGTTGTTTTCACCCCAGAAGCAGAGTGTACTTTTTAGGGGATCCCACGTCTCCGTCCAATGAAAAAAATGAGGCGTACGGTCCACACAAGGTAAATAAGCACTGCATACCCTAGTTCATTAAACCCAAATAAATAATAGTTTTATTTACACGCGCGTAACAACAACACCTACAAGTCGCGCAGGCCGCCGCGCGCAGCCCCGCCACCGCACCGGACGCGCCGGACGCGCCGGACGCGCCGGACGCGCCGGCTGCTCGTGCGCGGCGCTCGGTGCGTGCCGAGCGTACTGAGGTAGAGTTATCACTCGAGAATTGAACAGGCAGCGACATCTAGTTCTTTGTTAGTAAAACTGTGCAACAACACACGAACCTTGCATTTGTATACACGGACCTACGGTTTCGTATGTACGGACGGACCTCTGATTCGTATATAAACAGGTGCACATATGTATTATAAAATATTTTATAGGTCCTACATATATGGCTCTATGTTTGTATAATTTTTGAAATTTTTTATAGCTTTTTAAAATATGCTTAAAAATAATTTAACTGGAGGTTCATGAAGTGTTAATTGTGAAAGGTACACATATTTCATTGACGATCTTTGTTACCCTCTGCTGTTACAAATTATCTGTGAAAATGGTGTAAAAATATCTACAAGTATACAAACAAAAAACGAAAAGTTTTTTTTACACTTTAAATAATATGTTGAACTCGCCAAAAATATGTTTTAATTAAAATTGATTATATCTCACTTAATTTTTAAATCTATTGGTGACAGCAAAAGTTTTATGACTGAAAACAACATAACTGACGAAATTGTCTCATTATTTTATAACTGATTTCCTAAACTAGCCGCTTCCGGGACGAGCACGGCAAGGCAAGGTACCCGGGGCTGGCGCATGCTTTTTATTTGGTAATTAAAATATGTACAATTTCACACAGTATTATATCATAGTTACATTAACAGAATATTATGAAGTTAATATTTATGCACTCTTAAATTCTATATCTACACAAACAATTCTATATCTACACAAACAATGCCTCGCCAGATACAAAAACAAACAACCATTTGCTATTTTGTCAAATTAACAAATAATTTAGATACTTTTTTCAATGTTTTTCACCATAGACTTTTCTGACATTTTCCTGCAACAAACGAAGTTCTTTTAAGCCATGGTAATTTTTTTAGAGCATAATTTACAATATACAAAATGTAACAATCTAAGAACATATAATAGATATAAGGTACAATACATATCACGGTGCAGCAAGGCTCCAAGGATAAGATAGTGTAATTAAATAATAAATAAGATTTTTGCGGGTTTTGGCCCAGTTTAATACACAACATCTTTTAACAGGCATTTTCAAATTGTTGCAAGTTACAACTGAATTTCAAGCGCAGATCAATGTAAAGAACGGTGTAGTCAGACCCCAAATTAATTTGCTAGGTCGATCACAGAAAACAGAATTAGTGTGTATCTAAAAACCAAGTGGTTGGAAAAATCGTTTTATCAATAAACAAAATTTAAACACGTCCACTAGCGACGCGTCGGAAAGATTACTCAAATAAGCAAGGTACATAAATGCGGACATTATGATTTTAACTACAGCGCCATCTGCCGACAGATGTGACGTATTATAATTGGACTACATTTGACCGCACATTGAGTGAGTATTCCCAGCAGTAATATTATAGATCGCGCTGAAATAACTTGTATAACAATTCAACCAATTGATGGCGCCATGGCATAACCAATCGATTTATTCCAAGCGCGAAATCAGCCTACCGGACGTTCCGTCGGCTTGAGCTACACACGGCTCCGGTCCACGAGTGGAGGGACGGGGCACAGTGCAATCTCCGCATACCTGCATAAGTTCTGACTCCAAGAGAGTCCCTCGTCCCTTTGTGATCCCACGGTGGACCATACCGTTGTGTATGTTATTATCTCTTGTCTCTTAAACGGAAGAGAGCATTTAGACCAGTGATTCCCAAAGTGGTCTATATCGACCCCTAGGGGTCTATGACAACCTGCAAGGGGTCTACGTCAGCGAAAAAAAATTTGGGGGTCCATGAAATGAAAATGGGGGTCCACGATAGTGGATCTCATATCACACACACTGATAGTACCTATTTACTTACATCATACTATCTTATAATATCGAAAACATATACATTATTTATAAAAGTACCTATGAAGTAAAAAATGTATTATATATGTTTATAAAATCGTGTAAGTTGTAGGATGTTGGTATTCGCTTTGTGTGTGTGTGTGTGTGTGTGTGTTTTATTTTGAGTAGTTTTAATTTAAATTCATTAAATTTAATTTAAATAAATGTATAAATTAACATGTGCTTTTACTTTAAGATTTTAACACTAAACTTCACTAGTTAGAAATTTACTGGAAATCAATATCAGGTAAGTAGGGGGTCTACCTAACACGGAAAAACATAGCAAGGGGTCTACGACACAAAAAAGTTTGGGGAACTCTGATTTAGACTGTCTGGTAGAGTTTGGAAAACATCAAAACGAGGAAGTTAGTATATATAATAGTAATATTACAGAACAAATTAAAAACAAAACCCACTAATATCTGGTTAGGCTATTAGTAAGACTAGTAAACTATTGTAAAGCATAAAGACCTTTTAAAGTTTAAGATAGAAGAAACGGTTTATGAATTTCAGATTACTTTCAGACAACAAAAGCCCACATACAAGACGGCAGTCTTCACTTAGCGAGATATACGAAAGAAGGAAGTAGGACGTAGCATGATAGAAGAAACGAGGTGCGCAACATGAGCAGAGTATAAAAGATTGGCGGGAAGAAAAACTATGAATTTAAAACAGAAATTTAAACGATATATCAAATAAACCTGATGGTAAATGGCCCTGACGCGACACGGGCAAGGGATGAATAAAAAAAAACAATCTATTTATAAAACTATCAAATATACTACAAATGTTATTTGTTAATGACCAGCTTGGCATCTCCGTGCATCTCCTAACTCCACGCCGCTTGTGTGGCGCCGAGCGGCGGCGGCGGCGCCGAGCGGCGGCGTCGCGTCGGAACCGTATCGCTCGAACCAATTAGTTTATTTGTTCTAAGTAATAGTGGTCATTAACCTAAATGAAGATAAAAAATATTATATTAATAAAAAGTATTACGGTGGTCACATCAGGCCACCGGGTCGTGTGCACAAATGAGTTGTTTTATTTCCGTGTATATTATTGTTTTTTGTTAGAACCGCCTGCAGTTTGACGCGGACGTAAAGCGGTTGCTGGTTAAGGTTTAACTCACAACTTATAATCAATACACAATGAAACATATACAATACTCTTAAAACCGCTTAATATCAACTATCCTTGCTTTCGTCTCGCGAACCTCCGCAATGCCTCTCGACAGACCGACGCCATTTTGTTCGCGCGTCACTTCCGTGTTGCCATAGTGATGCCAAAATATTTTATTATTTATTTGATAACGTTTTGGTGTTTTTTTCTTTTCATAACTTGTGATCGTTTTATTTATTTACACTCCAATAATATTTTTTATGAAAATATTATTGTAATGTTATATTGTTGATCACTGGCTCACGGTATCGGGCGAGTGGTCACTGGTTGTGGTCATTCTCTTAACATTCACAGTCGGCTGGTGATAACGAACGGCTCTTTCTGGACTTTACTCTAACGTATCACAAACCAATGCGTTCCCGAGCAGCAGCGAGTTCCCTTCACTAAACATAAATGAATTATTTTCAAATCAACATAACAAAAATGTTTGGCTCTGTATGTTGTGATATTTATTAAAAATAAACCGGTAAGTTTATTTTCAAGTGTAGATAAGTACACCGATTTCAAATCAAATGTATTGTGTGCATACGCCTTTGTTTAGTGGGAAAATCCTACACCGGCTATTTCTCCTTTGCGGCAAGATCAGCAGAATAGTTATACCGGACTGTTCATATGCCGTCTAGTAGACCATCACGGTGTTCCTCTCAAAACCCTTGACCGGAAGTACGGGAACGCTTGCGTATACGTTCGCAGACCCATTGCAAGATCCCGCCTCAAAGAGGAGCTGCAGCTTCCCACATTTCACTCTCGCATAGAAGTAATATACGCACCACCTCGAGGTCTCTGATATACAGCAACAAGTGGCCCCCGACCCCGTTGCTGTGGCCTCTGTTATGGGTGTTGGAGGTTATTGTTTCGACGCCCAGGTCTTGGCTACAAATGAAGAGAAGATCCGTTCTTCAAAAGGGATAATGGGGAAATCCGAATTATTCCTCCTTACGGTGTGCATACCCTAGCCCAAAGCACGGTGTACGCCCCCCAATATGCGTAGGGTATCTCTATCTCCGAGTAGACATCTAGTTGCACTAAACAGTTTGCGATGGACTGAACCAGCGTAGCGCTGAGTGTGGGCGCGTTGCAGTTCGTATGCGTAATAATGCAATGCTTTGATAGTTTGAATTTGCTACTAAATGAAATACCAGTAAATAAAAATAAATGTGATGACTCGATGACGAAAAGGAATGGGGTGAGCAGCGTGCACACCGGATGTCTACACAACACAACGTACAACGCACAACGCACAACGCACAACGCACAATGCACAATGCACAATATATGTTCGGGAAACTTTGCATGTTCGCAGGATCGCAGATACAGTTAAAGTGGAGGGGGTAGACGGTTAGGGCGTACTTCTCATCCCAACGGCCTCGTGCGTTGTGCGCGTTCGTAGTGGCCACTTCACACTGCGCACTGCATATTCGCTACGTCACTGCCGGGTATCCCTGCAGCGTTATAACCGCCAACAGGAGTTGTGTTTAATGTATTTGTACTGACCGTGTGAAATTGTTTATTTTTATTGAGCAGGTCGGTACGGCCCAACCGATGCGGAGCGGCGCAGAGCGGTGCGGGCCGGTGCGGGCCGGTGCGGGCCGGTGCGGGCCGGTGCGGGCCGGTGCGGGCCGGCTCCGCTTGAATTAGTATCCGTGCCTAATAAGTAAGAGAACCGCTACAAGATGAAGCTTAGCCGTGATTTAAAGTCAAAAATGACTAAAACGTCTTTCAGCACAGAGAGCGCCGCGCGCGCCGCTCGCCGCGTTGCGCGGCGACCGGCACAGAAATAGAAAAAAACGATGATTGGATAAATGGGTCAATGTTGGTTTAAACATTTAAGATCAAAGAGCACAGTGGTGGGGATGCCGATGCAACGCAATTCTCGTAATTGTAGTTATCAACATGGCATATTCTGTGCTTAATTTATATTAGATCTTGCAAGTGACATTACTGCCGCACAACGCCCCCGCCGCCGCCCGCCGCCGCCCGCCGCCGCCCGCCCCGTCAACCGGAAACGTTATACCTCCGAACCATTAACTGTTCAATGCGTTACGATGTTTTAAGGAGTTATTTGTTCCTGTTCTAAATGCCTTCCAATTATACTTGGTATAACTAAATTCAACCGGGCTCCACGCAGCTTTGCCGCGGGCGCTCCGGCCGCGCCGACTCGTTTGTGGAGCTGTGCACTATTTTCAAATATCCACTGAACCTTATGGAATGTTTACACTGCACTTCTAATATTCAAAAAAAAAACTGAGAAAACGCAGTTTTTTTGTATTGGCAGAATAGATATGCAATATGAAAATAATATTCAATGGCAGTGCATTATAGCGCCCTCGAATAAATGTACAATGCGCACACACATGCACACGCGTACACAAACGCGTGCGCGCGTACACAGAAACAGCAGGATGCGATGAAACGAGCAAAGGTAATGGAGTAGCGTAATGTGGGACAGGCTGCACCCACAGAGGGCGGCAGCAGCACGGCGGCGGGCGGGGATCATGCGGTAAATGTAGCTCACCGGGGGCTGCGGCTGCAGGGCGCTGGCGGTGCGCAGCATGCCCAGCTTGCGGCGCTGTTCAGCCGTGAGCGTGGCGCACCGGCTCCTGGCGAGCTCGTAGTCCGGCAGCTGAGCCGCGTCAGCGCTTAGGCGCCTGAGCTTGGGGCGTAGCATTGTTTTGTCAAAAGCGGAAATAGATGGAAGTTATACTAGAAGCGATCCCGGCGAGGACGTGCGTGCGGTGACAAATGCACTAAGCGCCGCCCGTCCGAACTCTTCGGAGACAAAACTTTTACAGAAGCCGGCCGGCGCTCGCGCGAGACTCACTCGCGTCAGTACAAAAACTGTCCGTACCACAGAGGTAATGTTATTTTAGTATTACACTGACACAGGTCACGGCGACACTCTTACCGAGTGATGCAAAATGATTTAGAGTGATGAATTTACGCAAGAGGCATAGCCTTACTGAAAGATGTACGCCGTGAAACTAAAATTGTGTTTTTTTAAAGGGTTCCGCCAGTCCACAAACAAAGCGGACAATGCATAAAGCTTATGTAACTGCAGGCCGCCGGGCCCGGGTGCGCCCGCGCCCGCGCACACGGCGCGGCGCGGTGCGGCGCGGCGCACAACCTAAGCGAGAGCGATATCTGCGCATATCACAATCAAATTCCCTGCGCACCGCACCGCGCCGCGCCGCGCCGCGCCGCCCGTGACACATTATTTATATCGCGGCGTTAGTGGCGGCTCACGTGACGCGGATACGCTGCTGCCGTGTCATAAGCGTCACCAGGCGCGCGCACCGCGCACACGGCGCACCGCGCACACCGCGCACCGCGCACACCGCGCACCGCGCACACCGCGCACCGCGCACACAGCGCACCGCGCACACAGCGCACCGCGCACACGGTGCACCGCGCACCGCGCACCGCACACCGCGCACCGCCCACCGCGCACCGCGCACACCGCGCACACCGCGCACCGCGCACCGCGCACACAGCGCACCGCGCACACAGTGCACCGCGCACCGCGCACCGCGCACACCGCGCACACCGCGCACCGCGCACCGCGCACCGCGCACACAGCGCACCGCGCACACAGCGCACCGCGCACACCGCGCACCGCGCACCGCACACCGCGCACCGCCCACCGCGCACCGCGCACACCGCGCACACCGCGCACCGCGCACCGCGCACCGCGCACACAGCGCACCGCGCACACCGCGCACCGCGCACACCGCGCACCGCGCACACCGCGCACCGCGCACACAGCGCACCGCGCACACAGCGCACCGCGCACACGGTGCACCGCGCACCGCGCACCGCACACCGCGCACCGCCCACCGCGCACCGCGCACACCGCGCACACCGCGCACCGCGCACCGCGCACACAGCGCACCGCGCACACAGTGCACCGCGCACCGCGCACCGCGCACACCGCGCACACCGCGCACCGCGCACCGCGCACCGCGCACACAGCGCACCGCGCACACAGCGCACCGCGCACCGCGCACCGCGCACCGCACACCGCGCACCGCCCACCGCGCACCGCGCACACCGCGCACACCGCGCACCGCGCACCGCGCACACAGCGCACCGCGCACACAGTGCACCGCGCACCGCGCACCTCGCACACCGCGCACACCGCGCACCGCGCACCGCGCACCGCACACCGCGCACCGCCCACCGCGCACACCGCGCACACCGCGCACCGCGCACCGCGCACACAGCGCACCGCGCACACAGCGCACCGCGCACACGGTGCACCGCGCACCGCGCACCGCACACCGCGCACCGCCCACCGCGCACCGCGCACACCGCGCACACAGCGCACCGCGCACACGGTGCACCGCGCACCGCGCACCGCACACCGCGCACCGCCCACCGCGCACCTCGCACACCGCGCACACAGCGCACCGCGCACACGGTGCACCGCGCACCGCGCACCGCGCACCGCGCACCGCGCACACAGCGCACCGCGCATACAGTGCACCGCGCACCGCGCACCGCGCACACAGCGCACCGCGCATACAGTGCACCGCGCACCGCGCACCTCGCACACCGCGCACACCGCGCACACCGCACACCGCCGGCGCGCCAACACCGCGACATTCGAAAGTGGAGCAGACGCGCGCCCACCGCAAACTGTTTCGCATTTGTTTATTTATTTATAATACAATCGCCGACGCGGACAACTTTCGCACCCGGGCGCGCCCGGCCACCAGCGACGCGTCACCGACGGGGTTGTAAGGTACAGTAAAAGTTGACCGGCTCGGCGTGTGCGCACGGCGAGTACGAGTGGATCGTAAACAGAATAATAAAATTCTAATAATCTAACTTTAACAAATATTTAATGCGTTACGTTTCAATACCCGTTATAAGCCATTTAAAACATCTATAAAATAATAACCAGCCGTCGGTGCGCGCCAAAAACTAAAGCTCAATAAATTTAAACATAAATTGTTCCACACACCATAAAGATATTAACGCGCATGCGCACGCACGGGCGCACGCGCTGTACGCGCGTTCACACTGAACATTTTCATTTGTACGCTTGCAACATGCAATGCGCAATCTTATGACATACAATTAGATGATCATTAAATTAAAATAATAATATTAGAACAGCTGCAGCCGTGGCCGGTTGTGCAGTAATTGCAAAATGCAGACATTTGTATTTCTCAATAGGGAAGTAAGACTGGACAAGTGGGTACCGACCGGCGGGCACGCGGCGGACGGGCGCGGTGCGCAATGGCGCTGGTGACCCGGCCGGGGGTCGCGGGCTAAACCACTCGCGGAATTTGGGAACGCCGACGAGCTGGTCGCGGGCCTTGCTTTCGTACAGAAGGTCTACCATGGTTTTTTTAGGATTAGAAGCAGACGCTCGCCGCAAATTTGCTCGAACAATATTTCCGCTTAAATTCCAAAAAATTATATGGTTTTGGTAGCATGGCAGTACAGCGCGCTGTGTTCTAGTTGCATTGTTGTGTGTTGATCAGGTCTGAACCTGGAGACGCCACATTGCGGCAGGTGGGCCGCGGGCTCGGCAAGTGCACCAGATATACGAGCCGGATGGGCGCCTCAACCAGTGGCGGAAACGGGGCGTGCGAAATGTGCTCAATTGGTCCGTGATGTGGCTGTTTCCTGCAGTGTGGTGACAACAGTGCCGGAAGGCATATCGAAAGTATGTTGAGATCTTGAGAATCGGTATCAGTTGCAGACTAAAATGAAAAGAGGATTTGGAAACCGTGACGCAATGTACGGAGTTGGCGGTGTATAATGATATGGATGAAACGAGGCCTAGGCGAAATAAAAAATTGCACAGTCCTGCAAGAGACGTTAGGAGTAAATGGGTTGGGGTTGCGGTGAGAGGTGCAGCGGTGCAGCGGTGCAGCGCGCTGGAGAGGTGGTACTTGTTGATTGGTACTTGTATTGTATATATTATTGGCAGTGTATTCATTCGTTGACGCCGGTGTGTAATTGGAAAACGTTTGTTATTGTTCGCGGTATGATACATTATATTACATATACGCATATACGTCGCCACCTAACGGCAACGCGCCGCGGTGCCCGCACCGCGCCCGTAGCGCACGCCGCGCCCGTAGCGCACGCCGCGCCCGTAGCGCACGCCGCGCCCGTAGCGCACGCCGCGCCCGTAGCGCACCCCGCGCCCGGGCCGCGCCGTGTGATAACGCGACACGAGCTTGCCAATACTGCAAACTTTTATAGTTTGTCAAAAGGTCGCGAGACGTTACGTTTGTGTTGAAAAGAAAGAAAACAAATATAGAACAAAGCAAACGAAAATAAAGCGGCGACGGGCGGCAGGCGGCGAGCGGCGAGCGGCGGGCGGCGGGCGGCGGCTCCGCCCTCGCACTCACTTTGACTTGTTGAAAAAATACAGAACAGCACTTTTTAATCAACTAAATCTTTGACACAAGTTTAATAGTTTTGAGTATTCCGAGTGTTCCAAATAAAAGCTCTGCTTGAGCCATAGACTTCGGTCGTAGCATTGCGGCCGCCACGTCCCCTGACTGGCCGCCTCTAAGTGCTGTTATTAGCACCACCGCCTGTCGAGCCGCCTCCTGGTGCGTCAATACAAGAAACTTTATATGCTCGTGTCGAAAATCTGCTGGATAGACGCAACCTTTTTTATATTAGGAGAAAATGAGTTCGCATTCGTACCGTCGACCGCATCGTGTCCGCGACCCGACGCCGGCTGCACCGCGCAGCCTCTTCTCGAGGAAGAGTAAACCCTATTCCCTGCGGAACTGGAACATATTGCACTCTTTTCTCCGGCTACTTAGAGTCACCTAGGCAACGGATCCCCTCGAATCTGTCATCCAGAGACAAAGGGAGCCAAGAGAAAAAACCCTCCCGACGCCCTGCGGTGGATCTGGTCTTGGGTCCGCCTCCAAACGTTTTACTGCCACGGAAGATTGAAAGAGTGGCGAAATGCAATACAGAATCTCGTGTTCCCCTGTGGTCCCACCACAGCTACGAAGGGCACTACAAACCTGTCCCTACAACCCGCCGCCACACATCCGAGGACAGCTGACAGAGCTCACCTGGAGCGGCCACCTCAGACCCGCCGGGTAGGATTGTCTTAGCTTCACCGTGAGTGACCAAGCAACGGCTACTGAGCCCTACCGCCGCGACAACGCGGGAACCTGTGCGGGCGCTGCCTCCCGGCGCTGCCTCCCGGGGCTGCTTCTTTACGGTAATCACAACGGCAAACACAAATGACAGACTAGAATCTAATCGCGTGCCTCGTCGATAGCGACGCGGGAGGAGCTCCAAGAATGAGGTGCTCTGAGGCAGAGAGCAAAGACAACGAATTCAACCAGCAGAGGAATATTACGAATTTTACGGAAAGTTTACTTGGAATGGAACATTGCTGGATCAAACCTCGGTAAGTTCGGCCGCACGCCGCCGCACGCCGCCGCACGCCGCCGCACGCCGCCGCACGCCGCCGCACGCCGCCGCGAGCTAATGAACCTTGTGTAATGGCGAACAGAGTTATTCAAACCAAACGAAAACAATGCACTCGGCGCTGGGCGAGAAGGTTAGCAGTAGGAAGAGAGAGGAGGCGACAGGAGGCAACAGGAGGCGACACTCGACACCCGGCACACGGTGATCTGGTTTATACCTTGTGGCAACAGCTTCTCGGGCAGGCTACGACATGGTAAATGTGGCTCACCGGCGACAGCGGCAGCGGCAGCGGGATGCTGGATGTCCTCACGAGCGTGAGGCGGCGGCGCTGCTCCGCCGTGAGCGAAGCGCGCCGGCTCCTGCGCACGGGGGCTCGGTTCAGTGGGTGCTACGGGCGCTCCGGGAGCTCCAGGCGCTGCCGCCGCGCTGCGGGCGGGCTGCAGCCTTAACGGCAATAGCGACGTTGTGTGGGCCGAATGGACGAATTTAATGCTACTAAACGATCATTGCTAAACTCCCGCGGTCAGCCGGAGGTTTAGGAATGCCTACAAGTGACAAAGGTGAAGCCATAGAACGAGGGGCTCGCGAGCCCCCGGCACTTTTGCGTGTGCGTGTGCGTGTGCGTGTGCAGGCTACGCTGCGCTCGGAAGTGCGGAGCTGAAGTTCTAAGTACAGTTATATTTTCGCGAGGTAGGAAGTGCAATGTGCAGTGCAGTACTGTGGCGAGGGTTGCTGGCCTGGTGCTGTTACGTGCAGAGGGCGGCCACTAGACCTCGGTCATGTTTTCCGCTTTTCACCTTAATAAACTACATCTTTTTCGTAAAAACAACAAACAATTATCGCTTTTTCAATACTGATACCGTAATTTTTATGCCGATTGAGTAAGTTAATGGAATTTTTATACAGAACTATTTTTACTTTTAGTTTAGTTTATGAAAAACTACTTTGCATTAAACATTAAGCGCTCCTCGCGCGAGGTTGCATGCGATGAGACCGTAAACGAGTTGCAGCGAACAGTTCGCTCCATCGCTTCACCTCTTCCTTTCCATTGCGCTGCGGGGGGTCTGGTTCTATTGGAAGCACATAGTGATCCCGCGGCGCTGCTCCCGGACTCACCGCTCACCGCTCACTTGTACCACTAATTCTTTATATTTTTGCAAAGGTTGGGCACCGCGCGCGAGTTCTAGCTGGTGTGACCGACCGGTAGCCGCAACGGACGTCCTAGCAGCGGGGCGCAGCGCGCGGACTGAGCGCCGCGCGACGCGACCGCACCGCGCACGCGCCGCGCACACGCCGCGCCCGCGCACCGCGGCCTTGTGCCGTTTGTCTAACATTTAAAATTGGAGCAGACGCGCAAATGTCGGCAACGTAAGTGACATCCCGATTTCTGTGTTATTTACTTCGCAGGTTGTTGGCCTTGCTGTAGGCCGGTCTGCCGCGCTCCGCCCCGCTCGGCCCCGCACAACAGATGGTGCGCTGGACGCCTGCCGCGTGCGCTCGGATCGCCAGTAGCTACGCACGCTGCTGCGGTGCAATGGGGAGGCTCCGCGGCGAGCCGCCTGCTCCACCGGTCCCACCGGCCACGGCGGCGACAGCTGTTGCGAACTGTACTCCGTACACAGATTAGTGAAAGACAGCCATGGCTTGAGAGCATAGGCAACAAGTTCTTGTGAGTATACAAAACGCACCTCGTGTAAATAATTAGCTGGTGGAACGATAACGCAAGTGACATGCCGTGCAGCAGCAAAGCACATGGGGACTTCATTGTGTAATATTTGTTTGACGCTTACCGCAAACGTCTGCTCCAGTAGCTAGACCGACGGCTGCTAGCCGTAAGCCATCCGACATTTTGTAATCGTCAGAATGCGAATTAAAGCACTTGTGTCGAGGTGTGTGTTAAGGATTAATAAATATTGCAACTCCATAACAAGATGTGTTGACAAACCCTGTGCAAGCGTGAAGGGATTATAATAAACGTGGGTAAAAACGTGGGTGGTATAAAAAGGGTGAAGGAAATAAACCACACGAATAACAACAGAGTATCTTAACAAATATTCATTCTTCTATATAAACCTAGGGGAACTGAATATCGCTATAAACACAACGCGGAACAAGCTCCTAACCGACACGATCGGAAATAAATATAAAATAGTTAATGGCCGAAACATAAACATTGACGATAATAATATAAATCAGTATTCATCGTCTTAATCACGAAAGATGTGATATTCCATGAGATCTTTTCAAACATCATAATTATTCTTTAATTTAAGGATAATATAAAATTAAGAAAGGGAGGAGAGTTACCGGCACAACAGCGTAACGTCACAACCGCACAACACGTAAAGTCACAACAGCATAATGAGCAACGGCACAACAGCGTCACGTCACAACGGCACAACAGCCTAACGTCACAACGGCATAACACGTAACATCACAACGGCACAACAGCGTCACGTCACAACCGCACAACAGCGTAACTTCACAACGGCACAACACATAACGTCAAAACGGCACAACAGCGTAACGTCACAACCGCACAACACGTAAAGTCACAACAGCATAATGAGCAACGGCACAACAGCGTCACGTCACAACGGCACAACAGCCTAACGTCACAACGGCATAACACGTAACATCACAACGGCACAACAGCGTCACGTCACAACCGCACAACAGCGTTACTTCACAACGGCACAACACATAACGTCAAAACGTCACAACGGCACAACACGTAACGTCACAACACGTAACGTCACAACACGTAACGTCACAACACGTAACGTCACAACACGTGACGTCACAACACGTAACGTCACAACGGCACAACACGTAACGTCACAACACGTGACGTCACAACTGCACAACACATAACGTTACAACGGCACAACAGCGTAACTTCACAACGGCACAACACATAACGTCAAAACGGCACAACAGCGTAACGTCACAACGGCACAACACGTAACGTCAGAACACGTGACGTCACAACTGCACAACACGTAACGTCACAACGCGCAACAGCTGCAGCTTCGTCCGTGCTCAATAATTCTATAACAACTACAATTTCTCTAATACTACCTGCAAGTCAGAGCCGCGCGCTTCATGTTCATGTAGGCGAACCAGCACAGCACGGCCCTGTACCGTACCTGGCACGGCGCCGCACCGCAGCGACTGCACACTGCATGGAGGCCGGGGACGGCCGGCCACCCCCGGCACAGCTCCCGCGCCGTGGGCTCCTTCTTATATATATATATACATCAGCTTGCTTTGGTACGTACCGCCTCGAAAGCGGGCCGCTGCCGCCGAAAGAACTGTGATATGCCGCACAGATACATGGCGGTGCGGCGGGCTGCGTGTTGCGTGCGGTGGGCTGCGTGTTGCGTGCTGCGTGCGGCGGGCTGCGCGCGCGCGTGCGAGTGTCGCGCGGCGCCGCGTGCGACTCGGTCGGTGGACGCGGTGCGGCGGCGATGCGACGGCGGTTGATTGCAGCGGCCGCGTACGGGGTGTCCGCCGGATGCGGCCGCGTGTTCTCGTCTGTTCGTGTGCGCGCGACGAGAGCAAAACGTACCCTTTGTTGACCTGGATACGTAAGCCAGTAGCACAATTGATCTTCTCGTCTATATGACTCAAGTTAAAATTTTCAAGTAACCAGAAGCAATCCTTAATAAAGTATTTCGCTAAAAGTATTAAGCCCATTTTTGGTAAAACTATTGGCATCATTTTATTTGAGCAGAGCCAGCGGCGGCCCGGTCTGCACATCCCCCATACGCGACATCCCCCATACGCGACCTGTATTATATTTTCAACTTGACATGTTTTTCGTTCATATAATAATTTAAGAAGAAATACATACTTCAACGAGCTGCAGAATGAATTTCTTCACATCCAAGTGTGGAGCACTTAAACAATTGAATTAACGGTTTCCTATCCCGGGATTTCCGCGAGGCGAGCCGAAACCTTTCACTACCTCTGAAAACCTAAGCCTGTACACAACAAAAAAAAAAATCTGCAGTAGAGGACATCCTGTATAGCTCAGATTTAGTTTAAACCGGTTCCGACCTGCGGGAACTCTTTAATTGTTTACAATTCCGGGGACCCCGCCTCAATGCTCGCGCCCGCACCCGCACCCACCGCTGGACGAGCACTCCGCCGTGCGGGCCCACGATACTATCTACCTAGTGTTTAATTAGACTTTAACAAAGATTCTTTATTTCTCTAAGACCATATAACTACCCTAGAGTATTACCGCCCTCAAGAGCTGTGCAGTGTACATACACAAATACTATTTAAAAGCAATGTGACGTTTATGCATGGATTATTCGTTTTATTAAATAAAGTGATCGCTCGCAAGCGCTCACTGAACGTGCAAATAAATATTTACAAATAAAGATATAATGCACTTTTAGTCAACGGACATTGTGGCAATTAAATAATGAGATAGTCGCATCGCACGAAGGTTAAAAAACATTAAACACTGATAAGGTGCTCGGCGCGCCGCGCCACCCCGCTGCGCTCCACCGCGGACACCGCGGACACCGCGGCCGCCGCGGACACCGCGGACACTGGAACCTGCGTGTGATCGCGTTTACTGAATGGTTTCACGATTCCTATATATATGTAGATTAGCCAACATGATCTCAATTTCACACGTTGTTGAGTGTAGAGCGTGTGCACCCGCTTAGAGTTCTGAGGGCGCGGGCTTGGCACATAACGGCAGTGATCAGTCGGTAGGTAGGAACCGCGTGCAACGTGTTGGTAGCACACCTGCCACTTGTTGCGCTGGCGTGTCTCTCGTCCGGTGTACAGTTCGTCTGAGAATTTCTAATTTTGGGGTCAAATGTTCAAAAATTCTTTTTTTACAAAATAAAATTTAAACACAAACCGTCCTCTCCACCAAACTTTCTGCTGTATTTAAACAATTTCGTAAACTTATCAATACATTTAGCTATTATAATGACATGACGACCGTAACAGACAAGTCCCGCAGCCCGCAGCCCGCAGCCCGCAGCCGCTGCAGCGACAGGTGATGGAAAGAGAGTAAAAAGAATATATTGTAAAAACAATACTAGCTTTTTGTATAACACAATAACAATGACAGATGACAAGTCATTCGACTAATTACGATTATTTACAATTGCGTGGTGACGTCAGCCGCGCGGGTCGGGCGGGTCGGGCGGCGCCCGGCAGTACACGCTGAGCACGCCGCGCAGCGCGTCGCCGGCGCCCGCCTTCACCAGCACTTTGAAGTAGCTGTGGCCGGCGCCACCGCGCAGCACCACCGGCGCGCCCGCCTGTGTCTCCACCGCCACGTGCGATATCTGCGACGGCACGCGCGCATTAGCACGCGCTTCCGGCGGCGCGCCTGCTCACCGCGCCGTGTCAGTTTCCCGAGCGCACTTCCGGCGCGCGCGCAGTGCGAAACCTTAACCGAGCTACTTGCGTACACGAGTGACATCGAATAATTTTGCTAGACGCGTCCACACAGCTCCAGTTTCGATGGATATTGGAGCGAGTGCCTGTGGGTTGCTGCAGTACTCATCATTTCAGCAGCCCGAGGTAGCAAACGTTTACCTACTTTTAGTAAAACTGCCGCGTGCATGACACCTGACTTGTTTTTCGAGTTGAGTAAGTGAGTTGGAGAGGAGTGTTCCGAGTGAGCGAATGCACATGCACATGAGCCTCGCGCAGCCGCATCGTCGCTTCGTTTCAAATTGTCGCAAAGTGATTTAAGCAGTTACATGTATTTTGGACGTTGCATTTGGCGGAAGGAACAGGCGCTGCAGAGAATGTTGTCACATTACAGTTTCGCGCCGGCAACCACGTGCTGCTGTGAAACGAGATCCCACTTCGAGTCCCACGCGGTAGCGCAGCGAAATGATTAGTTGCAGCCGAATTATTTGTCCCGAGTATACATACTTTGCAGGGGAGTATCGCTTGACAAAAGACGCTGTGTCCTGTCGCTTTGGGTGCGAAGTTAAATTTCTTCATGTACATCCTGCGGTCGGTGCTCCTGCGCATGCCCTGGTACAAGTTCCGGTAGGGTGGGCGCACATACCGCGCAGTTGCCGCGCGCAGCGGCTGGGGATGCGCGTGCGCCCTCTGCACCCGCCAGTACTCCGGGCTGAGCATGGAGCACACCTATAACTTATTGTGGTGCACACGTGTAAGGAACGAATTGAGCCCAAAATCTGTCAGCCGGCAGCAGAGCGTGAACCTCAACGTTTGCTTTGATTAGTTTTTTCAGTTCAGAGCGTCGACATTAACAGTGTACTCACATTACGCGCTTACCCAATCCGTAGTTTTGTAACCTCTCATAACGGAAATTGTTATCGCCGTGTGGCGGCCGCACCGCCAGCAGCAACGGCAGTAGTAGCGGCAGCAGCACCAGCGGCTGCACCGGCGGCAGCCGACGCGCCCGCGGCCGCATGCCCGTGCGCCGCTCCGTTGCGCAACCAAATGGCTGCGGTTATCGCTTCGCTGCGGCTTTTCCGCCGGAGCACATTATTATTGTTATTTGCTGCGATACCGAGGCCTGCAACCGTTCCGGCACGCGCCGCGCCGCGCCGCGCCGCGCCACACAACACGTTTGGCTCATTGTTTGTATAATTGTGAACATTTTTCACTGATAATTTCTAACAGCAAAGCATTGAAATATATATGGTCCTCTCAGATTCAACACATGATGAACCTCCAGTTGTTTTTTATATATTTTAAAATGCTGTAAAAAATATCTTAAATTATACAAACATAAAGCCAAATCTGTAGAAGCCATATAAGATTTTATAAAACTGTGCAGTGTGCACTAATATACCAAAATTTGGTTTGTATTTTGATTTAGCAAACAGATCACCACATATCGCTCACTGTTTAATACTCGAGTGATAACTCTATTACAGTATGTACAAAGTATTCTATGGTTAGTATGTTTTATCACTGCACATCACATCAACACCTTACACGAGCTCGGTTCATTAATATAAACGTGCTTACATTAACAATATCGTTGTACAGTATGCACTGTACCCGGCGCGTCGTGTCACGCTGATGGTGCGCGCCGTTCCGTTTAGTTCAGCGAGCGGAGCACTTGGAGAACTATATTCTTGATGTAGATCGGGCTGCAAGCCACAGCGGCTCTTACAGCTCATCTGACACTGGGCTCGTGGACTCGGATCCACGGCCTGAGGTTTTAGAAACTAAAATGTGCTACGCGGGATGTAGCTATCTGGCGGATGATTCTGTTTATTGTGTTTGTCTGGTTCTTGTTGTGCTTTATCTGGCGATTCTACTCGGTCGTCGAGGCCGGGCGCGGGCCCGTTCCCCGACTACCTTCGCCTGTATCGGAATCTCTGGGCGGCGAGGACCGGCCACGATCGCGGGTGTACTTAGTGTACGCGGTGTGTGAATAGCTGCGGCGCCGCGTTCTGAAGCGAGGGCGGCGTGATGTTGATATTCGGAGCGTGTTGGTAGTGTCCGAAGTGTGTGTGGTGACGTCGGTGCTGTCGCGGCCTGCGCTTTTTTGTCCTGGGATTCGGAGGTAGCGCGTAGTTGGCCGCGCTGGCCACCAGACGGTTGGGATGAGTTGCCGCCTTGGCGAAGTAGGTCACGGAGCACTCTCTGAAGTGCTCCTTGATCGTTGGGAGTTTAAGGTCGCGCTTCTTGACGTAGAGGGTGAAGCCCTCTTCGTCGGTGGTCTTGGAGGGTGGACGGTCCACCTCCATGTCGCTGCCGCTAGCGGTGCCCTCCGAGTCGAATTCGGAGGAGGCGGGCAGCTCGTGCTTGGAAGGCCCCGCCACGGGAGCCCTCGCCTTGTTCGGCGCTCGAGTCGCAGAGATCGGGTCCGGAGAGGACCTAGCTGTTGCCTAATGCGACAGGCTCTACGCTATAACCACGCCTCTGAGGCGATTAAAAAATGCTACTTACAGTGCCGGAACCAGGCTCCGGCAGAGTTTTCGCGTGCTGGTATCTACACTTCACTGCACTTGCACTGGCGCACGCGAGCGCAAATGGCGGCCGCCTGAGCGGCGTTGTGGCGCGCACGAATACGGGCGAGTCGAACGTAGCGGGCGTAACGGTATCGCGCACTGGCAGCGGACGCATGGGACGTCCGATCGGTACGGCGGGCAGCACCCGAATGACTTGGAGAACAAGAACACCTGCGTCCTTCTGGGTTCTCCCTTGCGCTGTCGCTCATGTTAAATACACACAGCACATACCATATTTTACATTTGCTCTGGCCATCTATTGGTAACGACTACATAATTTATTTACATGACTTTAATATCAAACATGAAATGTATCAAATCAATTATTATATTAGTATTATAAAAATAGCTCGCTGGCCTAATGGTTAGAGCGTGCGGCTTTCATTCCGAAGGTAGCGGGTTCGAATCTCGGCATGTACCGATGACTTAATATTTAAGTTATGTATATTTGTTAACTTTAGTTACAACGGCGAATTACAAACGGTGAAGGAAAACATCGTGAGGAAACCCGCACACTGAAATCATCTTTGTTTGCGTGTGTGTGATGGCCCCAATAAAAGTGGCAACAGGCTCGCCTCCTGTTATATGGGACCTAATCTGACCACATCTGGCGAAAAGTGGGTGTTCATTCACCTCTGCCTACCCCTACTGGGAAAAAATCGTGATTATATAAAAAAAAAAATTAAAATACACGTCATTCCCATAGTTCTGTCTAGATCAGATGTTATACCACATCTGTTCCACAGCATCGAGGAGTTAAAAAAACCCTGTATCGTAACAATACAAAAGGCCGTAACTTTAAACACCTTTAGAATAGTAAGAAGTTCACGTATTTGATAACAATAGACAACTCGCACTGTATTTTGGCGTTGAAATGCAGTTAATACCAACATAAGAGCAAAGAACAAAAAACCAATCTGAAAAATAATGATAACATTCTTTAGTGTGCACCAATTACACAAATAAAGAATACATTAATTAAACAAAAATATACAATGGTCGGTTTTATTGCTAAGCAAGCAATTTCTTTCAGACAACCCACTCGAAAAAACGATATCAACTGAGCGCTGGGGAACGATAGTAGTGCACTAAATAACTAGAAACTAAAACATTTGATATATGAATAACGATGGACAAGATCAGAAACGACTTTAGAATTTAAACAATTGCGTATTTTGCTGAGGCGCTCGCAGCAGTACTCGCAGGGTGATACTTGGTTCGAATACTAGGTCTGCTCTGCGCAAACTCCTATCTCTACTAATGACATATTGATTTTAGTTTCTGTCAAAAGCCAGTTCTTATTAAAAGTGCTCTTAAATACGATGAATACAACAATAAAAAAATTTAAACTTTAAACATGGATAGATTTAATATTTAGTATTACTTGCACACAATATAAAGTATATTTTAAACGATCTACTCAATCTTTTGAACATGGATGGTACGTTTTCTTTAACTCTCATATTATTATTATTAAATTGCATAAAAAACTGACACTGATTTAATATCATAACGAGTTATATTATTTTTTCACTATTGTAGACGTTGCAGCGAAGAAATCCACATCTTTTGAATCCCTTGTCATTCAAAATGTGTCCAATATTAACGAATTAAAGGATAAACTACAGGAAATAATTTCTGCCGGAAAAAGTTATGAATACGACGTGTCCCCTTGCCTGAAGACTCTTTTGGATGGCAATGATCAAGTCATCGTGCTTCTTTGCGTGCAAGCGATATCTGAACTCGCAAAATGTGAAGTTAAGAGAGAAATATATTCTCAAGAAGATTTTGTGAAACCTATATTGAAAATTCTTAGTAAGGAAATAACTACAGACACCATTGAACTCGTTAAGCAATGCTGCAGAGCACTCGGCAACTTATGCTGTGACTGTGACAAGTCTAGGAGAGTAATTTTGGAAAATAATGGTGCCCCAATCCTCTTAAAATTACTTGCTGATACTTTGAAAGATGACACTTTTCAAGAGATTGAATTACTCGTAAGCAAGACATTATTAAACTACACAATTGGAAGATGCAAATTCTCAGAGTCCATAGTGAAAGGTGGTGCCATACAGTTGCAGAACAAAATTCTAATGAGAGAAAGTAAGAAAGATCAAATGAATGATGAGGCAGTGATGACAGCTTTGCTCATATTAAGTGTAATAAATGACAATGCACCTGACTTCCTCTTTGAGCCACAGGTTAACAGGACTGTGCTGGATGTGTTAAGAGAAACAACCAGTGTTGGAGTATCAGAGCTGTGTCTGGAACACTTACTTGTGCAGGCTGAGCATGGTCAGTGATCAGAACATACTCTGGCATAGATTATAGACATAGTAAAGTTCTCTAATGCAATAATGTTAAACTTTGAAGTAATATGTAATCATATAAAAAAATTTTGTCAAAAGTGGAGCATGAAAAGCCTTTTTTCTTTTAGATTCAGTGAAAATTTTACTGGCCAATGAGGGTGGTGTTCAGCTGGTATGTGAACGGTTGGAGCAGCTGATGCAGAAGCATGAGGCAGGCTGTGTGGATGTTGAAGAAGTGGAGGTGGAGGCAGTGATGAAGCTAGCATGTGACCTCATAATCATAGTGCTCACTGGAGGTAAGTTAACACCATTGGTTAATTATATTAACATTGGTAGATTAATTTAGGTTAATAAATAGAATATAGTTTATGTAACATTTAAAGTAAAAATATCACATTTGAAAATTTCATGTTACAAATAAATATTACAAAAATGTATTTATGTAATTTTGTTTAACAGCACATCATTGCTCGTGTGTTTACTGCTGTGAAATTATATGTAGCTATCATTCTCTAAAAATGTATGAAGTTTATTAATTGTAAAACCATAGAGACGCCTACTACATTTATAAGTTTTAATTTTTTTATTTGATATTATTTTAGGGGCTTTTAGCTTATAAAAGCTTATATGTAGGCCCTATGAAGGCCGGTTCTATGCCAGCTCCATCATAACCTAAGCATATACTACCTGATTATTATCATTACCTAACATAATACTATATACAAAATTACCTACTACTTTTAATTTAATTAAATTGACAAGATGTGCTTATACATGGTTGTTGCTGCTACTGGAATCGGTGCAGACAGAATACACTGAATTGCACCGACTTGTCGGATGTCAGTTTGTAAATTGTCCAACAATATCTTTCTCAACTGTTTTGTCCAGACACATTACATCAATATATAACATACCTCTTCTATTCTTTGGCACATATTATAGTTGAAGGGAATATCTTATTATCATTAAAAATTGCTGAGCAGCATGTGTCCAGAATGTAACCTGAAACCAACTACAATTAACTCTTTATACTATTGTTAGCAAACCACTGTAAATAAGAAAGCACACTTTGTAAATATTCATACCAAATTCCTCTCTCTCTCTCTCTCTCTCTCTCCTCACTTGCTTTAATAAAGTAATCTTAATTTTTTATAAATTTTAAGTTTTGAATTAATGTATACAGATGAGTGTGGAATTTGTTCCTTTTTATTAATATGAATGTGTTGCTTTGTCTGTAGATGAAGCAATGCACACTCTGTACAAGAATGGTGATGGAGAGGTGTATAGCAAGATGGTGGAATGGCTGGAGTCCACCAACCATAACCTACTTGGTACAGCCGTGTTAGCCATTGGGAACTTTGCACGCAAGGATGAATACTGCATTCAAATGATGGAAAGAAATATCTATAATAAACTGCTTGGTGAGTGATGTTGGGTTACTATATTTAACATAAGCAGTGCAGTCACAGAGATAACACTTTCTTGACAAACTACTGTTCACTTAACATCTGCCACAACCAGTTCCAATGTAACCAACTAACTGACAAATGTAACTGATCTGTTTGTGGGTATTTTACTTGTATCTGTTATTGAGAAATGAAGTCAACTTAGTATGGACTTCAAGGAATATTCACTGTAGACAACAGCTATGTAGCTGCTCACAACACATAGTATCTACTAATGTGTTTTATCTTATATTCAATACATAACAGTAACCATAGGCGTTATTAGGGACGGGTCCCTGAACAGAGTCCCACCTTATCGTGGCGGTGAAGCTCAGTAGGCGTGGCATGGTCACTCAAGGTGAAGCTAAGAGGAATTTACGCGGCCGGCCAGAGGTAGCCGTTACAGGTGAGCTCTACGAACTCACCTTGGAAGTGACTCAGTGGGCTGTGGGGCCAGACTTGTACCGCCATTCGCAACTGTGGTGAAGTCATGCGGGGAGAGCAGTGTCGGTATCATTTTCACCGCAATCTCTATCCTACGCGGTAGTATTAAAGGTTGGCGGCGGCGCCCAAGATCTGACCTGCCGCAGGTAGCGTTTTCATTCTTGGTTCCACTGGCCTCTTGTTACGGATTCGGAGATATCCTTTGCACAAGTGATGATAAGAGACCGATAGAAGGGCGGGGTGTATGTTCTGAAGCGTCCTTAAAGAGGTGGAAATGAGAGAGTTTTTCACGCGTGATGGAGATGCGCGGTGCAGCTGGGGTCGCGGTTGTGTACCAAAGCGTTCCCGTGATTTCGCTGCAAAGCCACAATGAGGAAAACTTCATAAAGGTTTCAGTCGCCGCTAGTTGTACTGATGGTAGGTTTTTGTTGCCGGAGGCGCTTTTGTCTGTCGCCAAACAGTAAACTGGCAATATTACTGTGTTCCAGTTTGAAAGGCGCTGTAGTTAATGTAATTATTGGGTGTAACCAAACTTAAATTATTAGGTCTCAAGGCGACGAGCGCAATGTGGTGCAGTGTATACTATCCTAACCAGCACCACAATGTTATGGCAGGCGTATCGCTTACCATCAGGTAAAAGTCTCGCTCGTGTCTTCGCTTCATAGAATATTAATAAAAAAAGTACGACATAACCTATCTTTGAATTCGCGAGGGCATATTAACCAGGGTATATTCCCCACGAAAAACAAAAAAAAGGGAGTAATAGAATATATGTACGTATATTTGCTTTTAAGATGTGTTCGAATTGTACCACGAGGCTTGCGTGCGGATGCAGCGCAAGGCGGTAGATGCGACAGAGGCGCGCGAGGCGGTAGAGGCGGACGCGCTCGCGGCGAACAAGATCCAGCACGGCGCGGTGTCGGCGCTGCGCAACCTGTCCGTGCCCGCGCACAACAAGCGCGCCGCAGCGAGCGCGCGCGCCGTGCCGCTGCTGCTGCGCGCGCTGCCGGCCGTGCGCGACCACCAGCTCGCGTACAAGTTGCTGGGCGCCCTGCGTCTATTGCTCGACGGACAGGGTAGGTGGTGCATTCGTCTTATTTCTAAACACCATCCCTCTATCCCTCTTTTTCAGTCCGCTTGCCATTAGGTATGATGCGTACACAGGGTGGAAAATTTTGACGTCATCTATTATATCAATACACGCCGTTGCCAAGTGTGCTGTCCAAGCTGTTCACACGGCGCCGCTTGTTGCAGAGCGCGTGGCGCGGCTGGTGCTGTGCGACAGCGCGGCGCTACGCGCAGCGGCGCGGTGGGCGCGCGCGGGCCACGCGGGCGCCGAGGGCGAGGCGCCCCGCCTGCTGGCGCGCGCCGTGCGTCAGTTGCGCGAGCTCGCTGCGCCGCGCCTGCTGCAGGTACACCCAGCCCCCGAATAGCGGCTGCTAGGTCGCGCTGTTCTTAATCATTTTTGCACTCACAGTGGTTTCCCGTCACTTTGTGTGTCAAATACTTGAATGAAGGTTCAATTGAGAACTAAGTGATTCTTCCCTTACCGCCCCGACCGAATTGTACGTACATGTACAATGTCATCGTCAACCTGTAAACGTTGCCTGGTTACGTGCTCCACTGTATCTTCACACGGACCGGTCTCGCCGTAGCGCTTTCAGCGGTGAATCTATCGCCGTTGTATAAACCATATTAACAGATAAGTTAATGCACGCGGTGTGCAGGTCGAGGGCTGCGTGTCGAGCCTGGTGGGCATGCTGGTGGCTTCGCACGCCGTCATGCAGAACGAGGCCATCTTGGCACTGACGCTGCTGTCGCTGGAAGTAATGCGGGGTGGTGCGTGTGGCGGCGGGACGGAGCACGAGGAGAGCCTGGTATCGCAACTGGTGGAGGCGGAGGTCGGCAAGCACGTGTCGCTACTCATAGAAACTAACTGCGCGAAGATGCCACTAGAGGTGGCCGAGAATCTGCTCGCGCTCTTGGAGCTCGTATGCGCGAACGAGCGGCTCGCGGCGGAGTGCGCGCGCGCTGGTCTGCGCGCCGCGCTGCGCCGGCTCGCGGACACCAGGCCGGAGCTGGGCGAGCTGCGCGAGGACACGCGCCGCCGGCTCGCCGCGCTGACAGCGCGCGACGACCTCTAACAGCCTGCGCGCGCCGCTCTTTTTGCCAATTAAGGAATTGAGATCATGTTTTATTAGAAGAAACTTACTTTTTTCATTAAGCTCTCAAATATGATGACAACGCTGGGCGTACTACGTGCCGCTGCAGTGAATGCAGAGTGTGAGTGGTCGGGGGCGGGGGCAGCGCAACCGCTTCGTCTCACATTTAGTTTTCACATGATCAAGTGAACCATCCGAGAAGACATTTACTTATTTAGATTGAAATCTTGTCTTTAGTGTAATGTTTACATGAGGTTCGCGCCGTGTCCCGATAAAAGGTCAAAGAAAGCTTATTACCGCAGCGATAGCGGTTTTTATACATTATTGTTTAAATTATTATTATGGTTATGCAAATTATCTTAACCTAAAACTATTAATTCAATTACATGCGAAAGAGGGAGCGGACGCCGTTTCGATTTTGTGATACAAGAAAAGTACGCTTAAATTTACACTAATGAAACGCGACCTTAGCAAGCGAGATGAATCTCTCTATCGTATTTACGGATCGTTCAGTGAATGGAAGTGGGCAACCCCACCCCACCCCCCACAACGTATCTGGCGACGCATTTATCTATTAGCGTATAAACATTTTGTAATTTATTTATATATTCACTCATTTTCAATGACGAGTGCACTTATTTGCATAATTACTGTTCTATTTTAAATGCTACAATTATAAGTTTACATTATTACAATAGTTGAGATCTTATATCTAAGCTCGTACCGTAGTAGTAGTAGTAGTAGACCAACTGAAAACTACATCGGGTGGATACTGCGTGTTTAGCGTCAGCCTGAGCACGCGGTCGCCCGGTGCCGCACCGCCGCGCACCCGTCCCTCTCCCACCTCTACGAGTTGAGCTCAAACAAATATGTTTTACATTTAGGTATTTTTAAATGTAACTGCGAATAGGCCCTGTGACTGCACGCGCACGCCCCTAACAACGAATACATAAGTTTATACAGCGGCACATAGCGCTCGTAGCAACATTCGACACTGCAGTCGGGCTTCCTTGTCTGTCCAGGGCTCCGGCGGCGCCTTGAAGCGTGGAAGCAGTATAGGAAGACATGAACGCAGAAACACGAGAGAGCTCGTGTCTTTGCCACACACACCAGGACGGAGGAAACTTAAGTATATCTAGGTGCAAAAACTTGGTACAGTGTTGGAGGCAGTGCACACATGCACAAATATTACTTACCTCTGGAAACGACCACGATCTGTAGAAACTTAAGAAATGTTTTCTTTAAACTTTGACACGTCACCTAACGCTTCCTCAAGGATGTCGCATACGGCCACTGCAATTGTTTCTGCGATTACTGCAGTTAACAACTTTACTACAAGGTTACGGACAGATTGCTCCATTTGTATTTTGAGGAGCGGTGCGCTGGGTGTGCGCGTGCGCGTGCATGGGAGAGGGGCAGGGTGCGCGGTCTTGGATCAGCTACAAATGTAATATTAGTTTAGAGCTTCAATTAGTTAAGTATAACAAATTTATAAAGATTTTATTCTTGTTAAAGCACATTGATCGTAGTTTTACGGACCAAATTTATATAAATTCTATATTTGCTTACATTGTGACGTGACACAAAGACACAAAGATTTGTACAATAGCCGCGCCCCGTCGCCGGCGAGGTCAGCGAGGTCGGCGCACGCCGCCGGGCCCGGTGGACGCACATCGCCGGCGCGGTGGGCGCACTGGCCGTTACAAATCTCGGTGCCTATACGTTTTACGCCAACGCGTTGTTACGGATTAAAATTTCCATTTAATAAAACTTTACGCCGCAACCGCTGGTTTCATTACCGCAGCGTCAATTCAGCTGAAATGGTTTACTTGAACTGGAAAAACTGAAAATTAACTAAGTTATCTTCCATTCTTATGCTATTATGATTTCAGTACTCACATTAGTGCGCCTGCGTTGGACCCAGAATTGACTCTTGGGGAAATCTGCATTCAATTAGACGTGATGTAGAATTTACCGTTATCGTTTTTACTATTTTGGATCTGCCGTGTCAGTAGCTTAGAACCCATATTCTTACTTCTGAAGCAAAATATATCATTATAGAGATTAAAGTATCAATATTCAGGACGTCCAATGCTCGGGAGAAATGTAGTAAAACAAGAATAGTACCCATACCTAAGTCTTGCGCATCAATTTATTCGGGTGATTGATAGTAAGGTATATTGTAATCTGATTTTTGAGCACAAATATTTTTCTTTACACATTTCTATTCTTTAGCGTGCGTGTGTGAGCACGAATATACAAACGGCCTCATGCATTTGTCATAATAATCTTCAATTTTGGAACAATAAAACAAAAAAACTTATTAAATTTGAAGGTAATTTCAGTGTATTTGCAACAGCTCAGTAACGTTGGTAGTTTTGGCGGTCCTGGTGGAGAAACGAGTAGCTGTGGTGCGATGCTGACGCGAACGCTGATGCAGTCAGAGCATCTCGCGGTACGTCGGAGCTCATAAGATGCTAGTGTCCAAGTTGTTAACAGACCGATCTGAAACGAGCGCGAGATGCTGTTGCTGCGTAAGCTCCAGCCGATAGCGCAGCTCATCGTCGCTCACAATATCCAACGCTGTAAGTGCCTTCCAGTTGCCGCAACCCATCACTGCAAACAAATATAAGCTCAACATTTACTACCTCAGTGACATAGCAGCTACTAGCTTGAATAGTAACACCCTAGTCCCTAGTTCAATTGCGAACACGCATGTTGTGGAATGTATATTATGATAGAGTAAGAACTCGCTTTGCTTGCCACTCACGCTCTAACTTGTCAGTGCCGGAGCATACAATGCGAGCGCGTCATGTTAACCCATTGTAAAAATAAAAAAAAATAATTATCTACAACGGGCTAACCTTGACCTCAATTTGACATGCTGGTGAATGATGTGTTCAAGATAGTGAAGCGCGCTCTCTTGTGTGTAAAACTAAGATGGAAAGATATGACGATCCGGCAAAGGCAGAATAAGTCAACACGCCAAGTATGTGGAACGGCAACTAGGGCGCCAAGGCACTCTCTTCGGCAGCCACAGCAGCGCAGTTTTTCAGTCAATGTTTGTTATGTTCAGAAACACCACACAGAAAGAATTAAACTGTTAAAATAACATCAGCTCTACACAAGTACCAACTCAATCACCTGGACATTTAATTTTTTTCCGTGTCTTAATTAATTCCAGGATGGTCTCCCGCTCATAAATGTGTCCACACACTGTGTTCTTCACTGGATCTAGTATGGGCTTTTTTGTAATCGGATCAATCTACAAATATAAAAATAATATATTAAATTTAAATTGATCTGTTTATATTTAAATTTTCGGAAAAGAAATAACTGCATGTGACTGCAGTGAATTGGATACTTTGACACGCACAAACAAATTATAAATTCCAAATATAATTGAAATGTGTTTAACTCACAAACTGGTCTTGTGTATCTGTGATTGTGAGGTCTGAATCATCCAAATTCTCTGTAACAAGAAATACATGGAAATGTATTTACAGTTGGTGCAGGTTCAGCACACATCCACGGTTGTGTTCCGAAAGGAGATTCCGTGACCTCGCCAAACGCCGAAAGTGAAAGTGGGTAAAAATCTTTACATAACTCTCGACTTCCCCCCAGCAGGCAGAGTATCTTTTCGAAGATTTTCCCCCCCGAAACCAAAAAAAAAGGACCATTACACATAGTAAACATACAGTCACATAAACTCACGTGAATCCATTTGGCGTGCTCTCTGAATTCTTTTGTTCAGAGCCAACATGTAGGGATGGTGCTTTATGCCCTGCAGCCCTCCAGCTATTTCACTAAGGTGGTTTTTATATCTTTCTTGCAGGGACTCTAAATTTGTGAGATTTGTTTCTGCCTGTTTTAAAACATATAAGCATAACCCATTATGTTAATAAATTGTGATGGAACCAATCAATATGAAGATCATTGGGGAATCTAGCAGTGGATGTTTATCAGCTAATAGTGATGATGGGTGAATTGATATATGTTTGTTACACTTTCCACGCAGATCATGTATACAATAACGCTGCAATCTTGAAACAACAAAACTGTCATGCGCAGAGTAAAATGAAATATTGTTCATAACCTTCTGTAGATCAATACATTTCATAAAATAAATCATTAACTTAGACACCAATAAATGATTTTGAGCTCTTTTTGTTCTTGGAATTGAAATGGTTTAGATGGGACAATCTTTTATAAAAGTCCATTAAATAAGCAATGAATCTATCTCCTCATTGTCAAGATTTTAATTCTTATGCACCGGTCAAATTCAAAATTTTTATACAACATAAGAATATTTGTTCATTTATTGAATGTCAAAATCTAACAGTTTGCTAAAGAAATACCTCACACCTGAGAAGAATCTGTATGTCCCATAATTTCATACTTTTACAGGGCTAAGTTAACAAGTAAATAATAAGTATAATTCTAAGTAGCATCCATTGTACATATTCTTCTCATTCAATGCGAGCAATGTGGGACTGATAGATGTGGAGATCTTTGGGGGAAGCCTATATCCAGCAGTGGACATCTATGAGCTCATGATGATGATTCAATGCCTCGAGGTAACTAATGCACATTTGAAATAAAATATGAGAAAGTACCTCACTGGTAGTGATTTAACACAAAAGAAAAGTGAGCTAGATGTCAATTAATATAGTAACAAATGTTTTTTCATTGATATCATTAATTGACATACAGAAACTAATAAGTACAGATGAATTATCATCAACCAATGTATGGACATAGACCCCCTCCCTCCAAAAAAACGGCCACACCAATCAGTCCAGTATATATAAAGTATTCATTGTAATTACAGCCTTTACAGGTATGCAAAAAGTAGTCATGGATACATCCAATTTCATACTAATAAGACAAATCTTTTAATTTATAATGCAGCAAATATTTTTTTTTGGCAATAGATTATATATTACATTAGTGGCAATAAATTAGTAAAATAATAATTAATAAATATCATATGGATCTAAAAACATATTCAAAGTATAGAATTATAAGAAATTAAAAATAATAATGGACACTGATTCAGTACTAATGGCTTCTTGAATAAAGCATTAGATCAGACTGGGAATGACTGTTTTGCATCATTCCGTCATCTCATATGACCATAACATGATAGATGATATAGATATAGACATAGATAAACATAATCATTTCACGCGTTTGACCTATAGAATAATGCTCCAACAAAAATATATTCCATAGAATATGACAATGGTAATTGTTTACAGTGCCTGTAGGGTGAGCTTATTGCAGTAATATTTTTCAAATATTCGAACGCCTTTTTATATTGGAAAAGTAATTTCCGTGTTCAAAAAAAAAGAATAATTATTATTACTGGATACATGATTTTGAGTTTTTTTCCCACATTTATCTTTTATAAGTAATAAGTAGTGAAATGTTTACCATATTTATAAAATTTTACCTTTGCTTTTTCCAAAGCTTGAACAATAACGTTTTGACGCGCTTCCATCACACAATATTCTTCAATATAAGCGCGGAGGTTGGAAAACTGTTTCTCTATTTCATCTCTATTTAAAAACATTGCGAAGTTTTCTACGGTGGAAAGTGCATTCTCTACACAATTTCTTACTTCAGTGAAGTCTCTTTCAACCATAGCAAAATATTAAATATAAAAAATAGCCAATGATAATTTTAAAGTTTTACCAACGATATTAATGTCACGAAATTGAAGTATGTTAAAGTTTTATTTTAACATAAATTGTAGTTGCACCATCACAGAAATAAACTGTGCGCCGGCTGCCAGTGGTGGACAGTGGGTGGAAACACCCATATAAATTATTTTTCTATGAGATGAGTTCCGAAGTTGTACCACAACACAGTGTTACCGAGCTAATTGCTTTAACAGAGTAATAGTAATTTTTATCAATACGTAAACATTAAAATTGAAAACAAACCGTATGTTCTCTTTACTATTTTTATTAATAATATACTTTTCTTTGCATTTCTGTAATCCTACTGCCACTCCTGCGTCTTAACGAGTTAATTAGCGCGCTAAATTGACATTACGCACCTAGCTTTAGAAGAAAATGGAAATTTCCTTGTGGCAACACTAAACAAAATGCTGGGTGAGCTTTGTTTGTTTTGTCGTTTATCCATTTGGTTTTGATAAATATCACATTGAGTAATTAAAAAAACTAAAGTGCATTGCGAATTATTTTGGATATGTGACTCTTGTGCTGTTTTTTGTGTTAATTTGAGTTTTTGCTGTTAGGAAATTTACTCCTCCTGTTTGGTCTTGTTTTTATTTATTAATTTTAAGTTTTTGTTGTAGAGAAACTGATTCCTGTGTTGTTTAATTTTTTTGCGTCTTTTGCAAAATTTTAATCATGCCTGATACTCATCGTACTTGTGCAGTTTGTGGTTTCAAAGAAACACACTGAAAAACGGTTTTTCGCAAGGTTTTGTAGAGATTTTCTACTATTTTACTATTATGAAAAATAAGTTTTTAAAAATTTACTCTGAAAATGGAAATAGAAACAAATAGTTTTTTATTTATCACATAGATGTTCAAAACCTAGTTCATTATAACATTATAAAATAAGGTTGAAAATCACTACATGTATACTTATTGTACCTTGCTTAAAATTAAATAAATATTGGTTTGTATTGTAAAATAAAAATTAAACATTTTCGATACAAACTTCAAATTTTTTGGAAGCGTTAAAATTTTACTTACAAATTTCATTAAAATTACACTAATTAATAAAATATTGTTTTATTTCTTTTTAAAAAATCAAGTTTTAATTTCAATGTGCAATCCTACCTGCATTCGATATCGACAAAAATGTCGATAATACCTACATCATTATTTATTGAATGTCGATATTAATGCATATCACTATTTTTGACAGTGGTAGGATTTTTATAGTGTGGGGTTGTTTTGATGTTGGTACCAGATCAGATCTGATCCCATACATTCTCATTTTGTGACGTTTATTATGACGTGTGGTCTCTTAGAACGTAGTGATTGTATACTCTTTGGTGGTAAAGTGAAGAGGTGTTGCCAGATTTTGATACGAAACAGTAGTGACCGATTTATGCATATGGCATTGTCAAAATGGGTAAAACGAAAAAAAAGACGGTTTAAAAAAATCTACGAAATTGGACTTTAGTACTATTGAAATAGACACTATAATAATACGAAAGAAAATCGAAGTACGAGTCTCAAAAAATTAATTCCGTTGTTTTCGTGCGATGATAATTTTTAAAAGTTTATATTGAGAATTATTTTTAGTATCCGCCGTTTCCAATTCAAATAATTAAAAATCAATATAAAAAAAATGTTGCCGCCTGTATTAGAGTTATTGCGAATTAATTATTATAACCGCTCGAATAATTAAATATTTTTTTTATACCTTTTTTATGACCATCAAAATTGTCATGGATTGCAAAACAAAGATTTTGAAATTAACCAGTTTATATTCAGTTTATTAACTTTTATTAAATATTTATTATACGTTTATGTATTTAATTTATTACATTTTAAATTACTATAGGTCTACTAGGACCTGATGGCAAAAAAAGGTTTAAAACGTAGCGACTTTCATATGGCAACAAAAAAATAGTCACCTGTCAACTTAAATTTCGAGAAATTGTTTTTGGTTTGGCTTCAAACTTCCTTTAAAAAGTAGTGAAAATGTCGACGAAACCTCTTCGATCGCAGGCAAGAAATATTGTTTTCAATGTTTATCAAAGAATACTTGATGAACAAGTATTCTTTGATAAACAAACACAATCATCGATATTGAGCCAAGTGCAAGCGTTGACTGGTTAGTAGGAATGATACGTCTTGATACTTTGGTTTATTTCAAGGGTTTCTAATACTACCATAAGACGAATTGTTGCTGAAGGCAGATCCAACAGAGGCGTATTTAGTACGCCAGGTAAAAAGAGGAAAGGTGACAAAAAAAAAAACTTTAATAGTTTTGATTTAGAATTGATCAGAAACAAGATAAATGAGTTTTACACTGTACGATAAGAAATACCCACTGTCATGAAATTGCTACAAATTCTTCGAGAGGAAATCAATTTCAATGGCGGAAGAGAATCATTAAGGTAACAAAAATGATTTTCATTTTCTTTCAGTTTTAATATAATCTAAAAACATAGTAATCTAAAAACAACAATCTTATTTTGTCTTCAGACTTACTTTGAAAGACGTCGGATTCGAATTCGTGAAGTACCAATCAAAAAGGACTATTTTAATGGAGCGACATGACATAAAGATACACAGATACAAGTATTTGGAGCGTATGCAAAAGAATCGAGAAGCCGATGATAAGCTAGATGTGGTTTATTTAGATGAAACTCACATACACGGTTCATGTTCAGTGAACAAATGTTGGCAAAATAAAGATATTGCAGGCCCATCTAAAAGTATTTCGATAGGGCCTAGACGGATCATTATACATACGGGTGGAGAAAATAGTTTTGTGCCAAACTGTTGTTTGGTATAGAGGTTGAAGAGTACATCTGCTGACTGCCACCGTGATATGAATCGAGATAACTTTACAAAATGGGTTACGGAGAAGTTGATTCCCAACCTTACAAAATCTTCTCTAATTGTCATGGACAACGCCAAGTACCATTCTGTACAATTAAACAAACCGGCCTACACAAACCCACCGTAATGCTGGTGTAAAAGAATGGTTTCAATCAAACTATATCCGTTACGACGATAATTGGCGTAAATGTCAATTATTGAAAGCAGTGAAAAATCATAAGTCTGAACCTAAATATCAGAGAGACGAGATTTCAAATTCTCACGGCCACGGATTCTTCTGGCTCCCACCATATCATTGTACGTTAAACCCCAAAGAATTAATCTGGGGAATAGTGAAAAAAAATTTGCGGGTAAAAACGTCAATAGACCTGCAAGTGATATAAATTCTTTAACAGAACAAGCTTTCTCTCAAATAGGGATCGTTGAATGGCGAAAATCTTGTGAACATGTAATAAAAATTGACAATCAGTTCATAGAACAAGATCGATTAATTGAGATGCAGGAGGAAAAGTTTATTATAAATACTGCGTCTTCCTCTTCCGATGAAGACGTTTTTATGGATGTGCAGTATTTGGAACCATTTTCAAGTTCTGATAGCCTATAATTAATTAACAAACACATAAACAGAGTAATTGAAGTTTTCATCTAAATTTCGAACCCCACATTAGCCACAGTAAGATTTTCAAAAATTATCCTTGATCATTGGATAAATATTTATATTTGCAAGTATCACACACAAAATCAGCCGCTATAAGGTAAAAAAAGTATCAAAAGGTTTTTCACCAATTTCCCCAGTATTGCTAGCGTCAATTTCTTTTTTACCTTTTTGCTATCAGATCCTTTATTACATGTTTATAAGATTTTCGCCATTCATCGATCCCTGCGAGAAAGCTTCTTCTGTTAAAGTTTTTATATTATTTGCAGGTCTATTGACATTTTTAATCAACCAAACGGTTTTTTAACGTTAATAAACCAAAGTATCATGACGTTTCATTTCTACTAACCGTCAACGCTTGCACTTGGCTCAATATCGATGATTGTGTTTGTTCTGCACCTTGTTCATCAAGTATTCTTTGATAAACATTGAAAACAATATTTTTTGCTTGCGGTTGAAGAGGTTTCTTCGACATTTTCAACACTTAAAGAAAATTTGAAGCCAAACCAAAAATAATTCCTCGAAATTTGAGTTGACAGACAACCTTTTTTTTGTTGCCATATGAAAGTCGCTACTTTTTAAACTTTTTTTTGCCATCAGTTCCTGGTAGACCTATAACTAGGGTGCTATAGTACATTATTCTAACACGTTCGAGGAATTTTGAGTTTTAGAAAGTTTATTCCTATGCGGTGAAAGAATGATATATATAATTAATAAATAATAGTTAAGACATCTTTACTTCCGTTTTAATAATAATAATAATTGTTATTGTAACAATCATCGCTCATATAATTGTATACTGCCTGTTTATATTATAGACTTGTGTAAGTGTAAACAATTGTGAGCTAGTCTTTATAATAAAAAAAAAGTAAAGTACAGATCTTAAGAATAAATTTGTTTTGTACAAAAGATTGAATGTGCACTATTCAAGCTTAAAACTATTTTAAGATCTGGATTTTAAAAGTACTTGTTTTCCTGGGAGCCCTGATATGATGAATTTAGCAAGTACGAGCTATGCCCAGAGCGCAGTGCTTTAGAAACGATTAAAAATAATGCATTCGGCTTGTGGCGCGCGTGTGCTGTCCGATCCGTTTCCGACTCTGCTGCCTTGTTTGTAACAAACTGATTTAAAACAAAATGAGCAGTGAGAATGTTATATCAAAAGTAAATTATTTTAAACACATACTTTTATTTTCTTATAGTGCTCACACAAACAAAATGTGACAATTACATTTTTTTTTGTGACAGTGTTTAAAAAAAATAGTTGGGAAAATTGCAAAATTCGTTTAATTGTTGGGAAAATAACTTTTAATCTAACAATTCATTCATTAAAGCTCGCAAAAATTTCATTCGCTTACCCTCTTTTTTATATTTAGTTATATTTTTATATAGTAATATCTTTTTGTTTAATTTTTTAACTATTTCTAAAATCGAAGCTAAAAAAACTTTAAAATTTTTAAATAAAATAATTTGTTCAATCGTCATTTTGATTTAATTTTTGATGAACAAATATTTAATTAAATTTAAAATAAATAATATACACAAAAATCAAGATCAAAAAATTACTTTGCTCGGCACCCTGCGGGACGGCGACCACCTTGCGCTTTTCATTTATTGTTAGTATTAGCTCCATACATATGAAACTGGCGTTTTTTACGGAAGGAACATAATTTTTTTTTTGTGAAATACATTGAATTAATTAAAGTATACACTATGATTTCTTAAATGATGCTGATCCTTAATAATTGCTTAACATTTATTATATATAACTGCTTTGTCGAGATCATTTAGTTTTATCATTGGGTCAGTACTGTAAGGGGGGTAAGGGGAGAACGGAACCAAGATCCAATCCGACCCAATTGTCAATCTCATCTACTCGCGCCGGCAGTTCATATGAAATGCCGGTGACGGTGGTTTCTCGAAGCCACCGTGGTGCCCCCTGCTGGACAACAGACGAGGCTCTGACGACCGAATATCTGGCGGTATAACCTGAACCCGCTTTATGTAATATTAAATACCTTACATCGACGAATGAACACCATAGAATCGCGGTGTTTTCCTGCATCATAAAAGAGCAGGTTTTAGTGCGTCTGATGACAATCGGCACTAGACTAATAAAACCAAAACTGTCAAGGCTTTAGAAATGATGAAAAGGTTGCAATGTGGATATAGTAGTATAGATAGGGCGTCGTCACAAATCGACGCGCGGACACATCGCCCTACCTCTGCAACAAGTTCACTAGGGCTATTGGATCAAGGACGGGTCCGACTAAAGAAGCTAGTCCCTAAAAACACCAAGAAGGTCCGATTCGCAACATTGAATGTAGGAACAATATCAGGAAAAACAAAAGCTCGCAGACTTATTCAAACGCCGCAGGTTAGACTTCGTTTGTCTCCAGGAAATCAGACGGCAAGGTGCCAAATCTCGTGATATCGGGGAGAGTTACAAACTAATGTACACAGGGTCGCAAAGAGAACGAAATGGAGTAGCCGTAGCTGTTAGTCAAGAACATATCGACAATATAATCGAAATAAAACGTTTTAGTGACAGAGCCATGACTCAAAGTGGTCGTGCATGGTGAGGTAGTGAACATAGTTGCAGCTTATGCTCCTCAAGTAGGTTGTACTACAGCTGTAAAAGATGTATTTTTGACCTTGTTGGATGATATTTTGCAAGAAATATCTAATACAGAAATCACTATAATGGGCAGTGACTTAAACGGCCACGTGGGAAGTATGTACCAACCATGCCAGCGTGTGCATGGAGGTCATGGATATGGCACTACAAATGAAGAGGGTACACTGATTATGGAATCTACCATGTCCCATGATCTAGCAATTGTCAACACATATTTTATGAAGAAACCAGACCATTTGATCACTTACAGAAGCGGCAAGATTTGCTCCCAGATTGATTACATTCTGGTAAATAGACGTCACATCGGAAGGATTAAAAACTGTAAAGCTATTCCCGGTGAATCCGTTGCACCACAGCACCGAGTTGTCGTTATGGATATGCTCTTTAGACTCTCACGAACACCAAGAAAAGAAAGAGAACTAGAACTCATCAAATGGTGGCTCTTGAAAAGTGATAAAGTGCAGGAGTTTTGTAGAGAAATAGAAGAACTAAATCCTCCCGACAATAACGTGAACGCCGCTGAGATGGACATACAGGGTAAGATTTTAAAAGCAGCAGAAAATGTACTAGGACGTACAAAAGGAGGAAAGCGCACATTATTGTAAACGTGGTGGTGGAGCGAACCAGTACGTATAGCTATAAGAAAAAATAAAACATTCAAAACATGGCAATTTACCAAGACGGAAGAAGACCGTGATGGCATTCCTGTAGAAGTATGGAAGTGTCTGGGTAACCCAGGAATAATTGTGTTGGCGAAATTATTCAACAAGATACTTCTGGAGGGAGCTTGCATGCCCGATGTTTGGAGAATGAGTGTGATCGTCCCACTTTACAAAGGCAAAGGATGCAGATATGAATGCAATAGCTACCGAGGTATCAAGTTGTCTCATACTATGAAGTTGTATGAAAGAGTCATAGACAGCCGATTGCGCATGGAATGCACACTCTCCGAGAACTATTACGGCTTCGTACCGGGTTTATCAACGGCCGACCCGCCTTTCGCCATGACCATGATAGCTGAAGAACATAGAGCAAAAGAAAAACCCCTTTATATCGCATTTCTTGATATGGAAAAGGTTTTTGATCCTATATTCTTGATGTAGATCGGGCTGCAAGCCACCGCGGCTCTTACAGCTCATCTGACACTGGGCTCGTAGATCCGGATCCACGGCCTATGCAATTAGAAACCAAAATGTGCTACGCGGGATGTAGCTATCTGGCGGATGATTCTGTTTATTGTGTGTGTCTGGTTCTTGTTGTATTTTATCTGGCGATTCTACTCGGTAGTCGAGGCCGGGCGCGGGCCCGTTCCCCGACTACCTTCGCCTGTATCGGAATCTCTAGGCGGCGAGGACCGCCCACGATCGCGGGTGTACTTAGTATACGCGGTGTGTGAGTAGCTGCGGCGCCGCGTTCTGCAGCGAGGGCGGCGTGATGTTGATATTCGGAGAGTGTTGGTAGTGTTCGAAGTGTGTGTGGTGGTGACGTCAGTGCTGTCGGTGACTGAAGATATGTGTGTGGTTTGCGGGACCCCTTGGGATGTTGGAATAAGCGCTTGCCGCGGTCTATGCTTTTTCGTCCTGGGATTCGGAGGTAGCGCGTAGTTGGCCGCGCTGGCCACCAGAGGGTTGGGATGAGTTGCCGCCTTGGCGAAGTAGGTCACGGAGCACTCTCTAAAGTGCTCCTTTATCGTTGAGAGTTTAAGGTCGCTGTGGATGTCCACATTGCTCTGGTACCATTCGGCACCAGTCGCGGTGCGGGTGAAACGGTTCTGGAGAGTCTGCAGAGGTTTGTGACGGTCTTCGGACGAATGGGCGAAGACAACGCTTGCGTAAGACATTATAGGTCTTACGCATACCTTGTAAAGGTGAAGCTTGTGTCTGAGAGAGAGCTTGCTCTTCTTACACAGCAAGGGGTATAGCTTGCCCAGTACTTGGGCCGCTTTCTTTCTCGCCTCGCGGATGTGGGCGACGAAATTGGGTCTGGTGTCAAGTGTGACGCCGAGGTATTTGACCGAGCTTCTCCATGGGATCGGCTGGCCGAAGAGGGAGAGCTGGCCAAGTTCATGGCCGCGTTTTTTCGTCTTCTTGAGAAGGGTTGATGACCTATGGTGGGTGAAGTGAATGGCTTCACTTTTCTCCGGGTTTACATCGATTCGCCACGTCCGAAACCACTCGCCTAGGCGAATGGTCGCGTTCTTTAGGCGCTTCGTTATAATACCCGGAGCTCTGCTGGAGTGATAAAGAGCGGTGTCGTCCGCGAAAAGTGCCATCTTGACGAAGGGGTCTCTCGGTATGTCGCTCGTGTAGAGCGAGAAGAGTAGCGGGGAGAGGCAAGAGCCTTGAGGGACGCCAGCTTTAATCGGTCGGGGCGAGGAGAGAGCGTACTCGACGCGAAAGCGGAAGGAGCGATTTGAGAGGTAGTCTCGAATGACGGTGACTAGACGGTCTGGCAGATTGTGAGTGTAAAGCTTGTATATCAAGCCTTTGTGCCAGACTTTGTCGAACGCCTTGGCGACGTCGAATAGGACGGCGCAGGTGTCGATCGGTCGTTTGTGCTCGAGACCGACCAGAATGTGCTCGGTCAGTCGGTGCACTTGATGAACGCAAGAGTGGTTGCTCCTGAATCCGAACTGTTCGTCGGGGAGGAGGTTGTTCTCTGCGGTGAAATGGCACAGACGCTCTAGAATGATGCGGTCGTAAAGTTTGCCCAAGGTGTTCAGTAGGCTGATCGGACGGTAGCTGTTGGGTAGGATCCTCGGCTTTCCGGGCTTCGGAATAACTATCACTATGGCCTCTTTCCAGGCGTCTGGGAAGGAGCAGTCGGCTAGCAGGGCGTTGAATATGGCCACTAGCAGCCCGCAATCGGGGGCGGGAGACTTTTCACAACTCTGTTTTTCTACCTCTTTATGATGTCAACGACCTCACCGGGGGAAACCGGTTTTAGAGGGGGACCTTCTGGTGGGAGGGCTGCCCTGCAGCGCACCTCGTCCTCGACCAACTTGAGGTGATCGAGGTCCACTGGTGCGGTAGAGGGAGTGCACTGGCTCTCTAGACTGTCGGCGAGACAATCTGCTTTTTCGGCATCCTCCAACGCAAGGGAGGAACCATCGCTCATTACGAGGGGAGGCATGCGGGCCATGTTCTCCGCTTTGAGACTGCGGGCCAGACGCCAAAAGTAGGCGCTCGAAGGCTCCAAGTCGCAAAGCAGATTGTCCCATCTGTCGGATCTGAGTTCGGATATGCGCTCTTTTACCTGCCTTTGAAGGCGGCGCAGTTTTATCCTGAGTTCCCCGGATCTGTATCGTGGATAGAGTCTCATTGTGGCGTTTTTCGCTCTTATCAGCCGACGAATATCCGCCGGGAAGGACCCGAGCAGGTAGTCCGACTCAGGCACCGTACTCGACGATTCCCCGACGGCTGTGGCGATGTGATTTGTTAACGAGTCGATCGCTCGGTTTGCAGCGCCGAGCGAGTCGATCGTATCGGGGATACCGTCTAGGTGCTGGGGGTTCGCGGCTTTGAGTTTGACCTCGAGGCTGCGCCAGTTGACGATGGTTTTGGTCAGAGGGACCTCACCAGCGGGCCGGCCCAGCTTCATAAGAACCGGGCGGTGGTCGGATCTGAGATCGTCTATGGTCTCGATCGAATGCAGCGGGACGGTGACGTTATTGAACAACGCAATGTCTAGTGTGGATGGGTTGTGAGACGCGACGGTAGGGTATCTCGTCGGGGTTGCGAAGCTACAATGTTAAACTTGAATTTATCCGCGAGTTTGGAGAGGATTAAACCATTGCGGTTTGACTTGTTCGGGTCCCAGGTGCTATGCCTGCTGTTGAGATCGCCAGCGAGGATAACAGCCGGGCCTAGGTCGAGAAGGGTTCTTATGTCTGTTTCCCGCAATTCTTTTGTCGGGGACAGATAGACGGACGCTAGGACGATCTGTTGATGACCGGTGAAGGAGATTTTACACGCCGAGACTTCTATTTTGGCGAGGGTTGGACTAACTAGCGAAATGCAGTGCAGAGACCGCTTGAAGTAGATGAGTGTGCCGCCTCCTGGGGCGGTTAGCCTGTCGTGGCGGACGATGTGGTAGTTCGCGATTTTCGGGTCGCGGTGGAACGGTTTGAGAAACGTTTCCTGAATGAACATGACGTCGACGTCATGGTTCCTAAGAAACAGGCTTATTTCCTCCTTTTGAGAGCGGATGCCGTCCGCGTTGAAGTACGCGACAGTCAGAGAGTGGGGTTTGATTCTGCCTAAGACCCTGTGTATGAGATGGAACACCAAAGGTCACGGACAGAGTCCTGGGGTGTGGCTAAACGGAGGGTTCTTCGAGTGCGGCGAGAGTGTCAGCGTGCTCGATGCAGGCCCTCAACCTATCATGCGAGTTTTGCGCGGGTCGCAATTTTTCTCCTAAGAGGAGAATGTCTTTAATGCACACCTTTTGAATGTAGGCGAGAACGTTCTGGAGCTCCAAGGGCGGAGGTGTTTGGCTGGGAGCAGCCTGTGGTTTCGGCGGCCCCGACGAAGGGGCGGCTTTGGGAGCCTCGGCGGCTTTCGGCCTGGGGAGCGGTTTGCTCCACGCCGACACCGCCGGCGGAATGGCCGGCTGTGCGGGCGGTGGCCTGGACGAGGCAGATGGCTGCGGTTCAGCTTTTGTGGGAGCGGTGCTGCGCCGTTGGGCGGCCCCGGGTTGCCTGCGCGGGGCTTTGGTGCACCCGCGATAATTCGCGGGCACCCCGCTTCGGCTTTGCATAGGACGCACCTCGGGCGGGTTATCTGGAATATCTTCTTGCCCTCCGGAGAGAGTTCGAGACTCGTTAGGATAAGGGGGAGTGCGGCCTTTGTTCGTATGCTGGTCATGCGACGGGCTTCTAGCACGGGGAAGTTTTGACTTTTGAGGTCGTCGATGACCTCGGAGATGTCGATCTCCAATGGAATTCCGCGTATGACGACGCGGAGTTGCTTCTCCTCGGGGAGAGCGAAAGTGTGAAAGCCGAGACCGGCGTTCCGTAGGTGCCTGGTGGCAGCCCTGAAGTGATCAATCGTTGTGAGGATGATTTTGATGCCCTGCGCGGTGTTCTGCGCTTTGGCGCATGCGATCTTGTGGTCCGCGAACCACTTGGAAACATCGTTCCACTTAGTTTTGTCCTGGAGAACAATCGTGGGAGGCGGCTTCGGGCCGCGTTTCTCGGGCGGGGCCGATGTGTTGGGTGGATGCGCGAGGGGCGCAGCCTTTTTTGCCGGCGTGCTAGTCGACGAAGAGCGGTCCGAGTTGGACTCGGAGGGCCGTTTAGGAGCGCGTTTGCGCTTTTTGACGCAGAGGGTGAAGCCTTCTTCGTCGGTGATTTTGGTAGGTGGACGGTCCACCTCCATCTCGCTGCCGCTTGAGGTCCCTCCGAGTCAGAGTCGGAAGAGATGAGCAGGTCGGGCTTGGAAGGTCCCGCCACGGGCGCCCTCGGCTTGTTAGGCGTGTGGGTAGCATGATTCGCGGGGGTCGGGTCCGGAGAGGCCGGGCTGTCCGTGTCAAAATTCACGGATCGCGAGGGAAGGGTAGAGGCCGACTTTTGTAATTGTTCCCAGACATCTGGGAACTGTTTGCGTGCAAAGCACGCAAACTGGGCGAATACGGCGTCCATTTGTATGGACGCCATTTTGTTGTGCAGCCGCTCCGCCGTGCGGCGGGGGGGTTGTGTGCCTACTCGGTTAGGAGACCTTTTTTTTTTTTTTTCTCGCGCGGGAAATCTTCTTAAAAGATACCTTGCTTCTGGGGGGAAGACAAGGTTATGTGGGGCTTGTACCCACTAAACCCCCTCGGTGGTCTCCCTCAGTGCATTAGGAGGTGCTCCGGGATCTCCTACGGAACGCACCGGCGCCCCCCTGCACTCTCGATTAACATTCCACGGAAGGGCCAAAGTCCTACTAGACCTCACGCTTTGCTACGGCAAATACAAGACCACAATGTATTTGCCGTCCTCCTAAGGCTCGCTTATTAAGCTCTGAGGGCCCCCACCCTCAAAGCCTACGAAACCGAGGACCCTTTTAGTCGCCTTGTACGACAGGCAGAGAATACCTTAGTCCTATTCTTAATGGCCCGGCACTACAGGGCTGACGGGTTGGGGCGTCCGTTGCCAACGCCCCGACGTCCTCGTCTATGGACGGAGTCGGCCCTCTCCCGACTTCGCTCGGCGGACTCCTTCTGCATCATAACGGTTTCACAGAAGGAAACCAACGCTATCCACCCATTTTTCTTTGCCAGTGCAGTTGATATCGCTACTGGCAAAGAAAGGTCATGCCCGATTTTGTGGATGAGAATTCTCCGTTCAGGCTCCCACGTAGGGCATTCTGCGAGCGTATGCTGAGCGGAATCCAGCTCTCCACCACAATGGTGGCATTGCGTGGTTGGTTCACGTCCAATCCTATTCAGGTACTCACCAAAACACCCGTGTCCTGTGAGTACCTGAGTCAGCCTGAACGTGACATGCGCCACTCCGCCCAATCTAAGCCAGGCTTCGAGGTTCGGCAGAAATGCGCTTACTATACGCTGCCGTGAGTTCCGCGGCTCAGCAAGCCTCTCTCTCCACACCTCCAAAGCGCGGCGGCGCTCTTGCCTGTGCACTTCCACCACATCCAGGGGTTCGGCTTCTTCTCGATGAGAACGTAGACGCGTATAAATCCGCGCGTCCCTTTCCGCCAGAATGTCCAGAGGTGGGAACCGGGCCAGGATAGTGGCCGCCTCAAACGATATCGTCCGATATCCCCGTGCGATACGAATGGCTATCTTCCGTTGCAGACTGTTGACTTTAGCCCGGCAACGTCGGCTGCCCGTCAACCGATCTGACCAAACCGGAGCGCCATAGAGAGCCATCGATCGCACAACACCCGAGTAGAGGCGGCGGACTCCTTCTCCGGGACCTCCAAGATTGGGCAGTAGTCTATGCAGAGCACCTACTACTACCTTCTCAACCCTAGGGATCAGGCGGTTGAAGTGTTCCTCGAATCTCCATCGACTGTCTAGAGTGAGACCGAGATATTTCATTACCGATCCCACCTCAACAGGCACGTCACCTACGCGAACCGAAAAGCTGGGAGGTTCCCTTGTTTTAGGGAGCTTGTGAAACCATATCGCCTTGGACTTATGAGGCGTTATCCGGAGACCCAGCTCTTGGATTTTGTCCACAACGCAAGCTACTCCAATTTCGGCAAGTAGGATGGTGTCCTCGAAACTGTCTCCATTTGCCAATACTAATGTGTCATCCGCGTAACATACAACACATACTCCAGCGGGGAGATCGACTCTAAGGACTGCGTCATATGCAATGTTCCATAATAGAGGGCCCAATAAAGAACCCTGTGGAACTCCGCAATTTACCTCTCTCCTATGAAATATGGCATCCCGACCCACATATTGGACGCATCTGTCTTTTAAATAGGACCCGACAATGCGCTGTAAGTAGGGAGGCATGCGATGGTACGCCAGAGCTTCCCATATTACTCCCCATGGTAGTGAGTTAAAGGCGTTCACTACATCAAGGCTAACTGCCAATGCCACACCGCCTTGATCCACTGTTCGTTGCGACTGTTCCCGAATGCGAAGGATCGCATCCATGGTTGAGCGCGCTCTTCGGAAACCAAACTGGCCATCCGACAGATCGGGCCTTCTTGGTGGAGATGCAGATTGATGCGATCGGCAATTATTCTTTCGAACAATTTACCGGCCTCATCCAACAGGCATATGGGTCGGTATGCAGAAGGAGTGTCCGCGGTCCTACCATCTTTCTTTAACAGCACCATTCGTGCTTCCTTCCAGCCCTGAGGGAATAGGCCAGCACTGAAGCAGCAGGTAAACAGGTTCCTCAGTCTATCTCCTAGTCCGGCGGCTATTGCTAGTACCCAAGCGCGTCCGGGAATTCCGTCAGGACCTGGTGCAGTATTCCGGGCTTTGAGACGCTTAATGGCTCGTTCTAACTCTTCGTTGGTCACTCCCCATTCGTCGGACCAGACGAGCTGATTCAACGACTCCGTAGAAGGTGGTACTGGGCATTGTTGACTCCTTGGGAAGAGAGTGTCCATCACTGTTTCCATAAATAAAGAATCCAAGGTCTCTGTTAGTGGAGGAATCCAAGGTCTCAGTTTGCCCAATACCATCTTGTATGGGCGTCCCCACGGGTCCCTCTCCAGTTCCTCGAGCAGTTCGTTCCAAGCCCGAGATCTAGCTGATTTAATAGCCAGTTGGAGCGATTTAGTAGCGTCTCTGTACATCCTGTAGGCACGAGTCGTTTCGTCCACTGTGGCTCGTCGTCTCCTTCGGGTTCTTGTGTACTGACGTCGAGCGCGCAAGCAAACCTCGCGCAGTTGCGCTATAGCTGGCGACCACCAGTAAACCGCCTTCGACTTAATAAGCTTTGTTCGGGGCATTGAGACATCACAAATGTATGTCATCGATTCCCGAAACCAAGTCGCTCCACTTACAGGATCGGACAACATTCCTTCGGCTATGCTTTCTGGCCAGGCCAGGCCAGATGGCTGCTGCTTCGAGCATATCTGCATTGAGTCTCTTGAGGGACCACCGCCGCGGTAGGCTGCTGCTGTGGTTGCGAGCAGCATGTTGTGAGGAGCCAAGCGTTAAATTAATCAAAATATAGCGGTGATCAGAAAGCGTCACCGCTTCCTCAGCTACTCTTCAGCCTGTCACCATGCGCAAAGCAGAAGAGTTTGCCCATGATAGATCAACGATCGACTCTCCCTGCCATCGCACACAGGTGCTGACGGATCCATGGTTTAGGAGCCGAAGGTCAAGCCCAGCCGCCCACACTTGCAAAGTCTCCCCCCTAGTGCTGTTCCGAGAGGATCCCCACACTTTGGAGTGTGCATTGAAATCACCTAGAACAAGGACCGGACGTGGCTGACATCTGCGAATGCATTTGGCTACAGAGTCCAAGTACACTTTGTAGGCGGCGCGTGTGCAGTTGGGAGAGACATAGCAGCCCACAACTGCAAGAGGCCCCCATTCGACAGCAACAAAACCTTGCCCGCTAAAAATTGTAGAACAGTGTCGGTCCCCTGTATTCCCATTCCAATAGATAGCGACCTTGCCATCTTCGCTACCAAACCAGCGAGGATGGTCTGGTACACGGTAAGGTTCGGCCGTTACGGTCAAAGCTACCGACCACTCCGCGAGGTGTTGCAGTAGCAGGTCCTGCGCCCCGCGGCAGTGATTCAGGTTAGCTTGGAGTATCTTTATCCTTCGATCGAAGGTGATACTTCCATGTGCTCCTCTGCACTTTGGGGTGGCTCAGGAGCAGGAGCCTGCTTTCTCCCTGTTCCTGTTCTCCTCCGCTTAGGTGCACATGCCTTAGCCCCCAGTCGGTGATTAGCTGGGCGTCCGAGATCCACGCACAGTGGACATTTTAGCACTCCAGTAGTACATTGACTAGCCCTATGGCCTGGCTCACTGCAAGCGTAGCACAGCGTGCTACGTAAGCGAAGCTTTCTTACTGTGCTTATAGGACAACGTACCCAGGCAGATCCCATTCGCAGAGGAGATCGGCGAATATCGCCCACTTTAACATCAGCGAGTGAACAGCCTCCTGCTTCCGCAACTGCCTCTGCGACTTCCGCTGTAGTGACGGACTCGTCCAAATCCATCACTCTTATTTCGCCTCTTTTGGAGGGTCGCGCTATGTATACATCGGTATCGGCCAGCGCTTCTTTCATTTTTCCCGCCAGCATATCAGCTTTCGATGCACAGTCAGGGCCAGCCACCTCCAATATTAGTGCCCCCGTTACTGCTCTCCTTGGTCGAACGGTTTCAATACCGCAGTCTGCCAACTTAACCTTCTGTTTTACCGCGGTCATGACCGCGGCGTACGAAAGTTCTCCATTCGCTGGTACGGTGACTGTAATGGCTGCTGCACGAGGAAGTCTACCCGGTTTTACCTTTTCGGTAGGTTTTGGAGTCACCTTTACAGCCTTCCTGACTGATGGAAGAACCTGTTTTGCCGTCAGTCTCCTAGCTTTACGGCTCACTACAGCCGACCAGGTATCCGCTGCTGACCTGAGCTCCGCGGCAATTGGCTCAGAAGCCAGAACAGGTGCACGCGGTATCAAAGATTGATCAGCGTCAGCCGCTACTGGCTCCCGACCACTTGGGAGTCTCGGATTGTTCGACAACCTTTGCCTTAGAGCTCCGTCAGGAAAAATTCTGGTCTCAAAGGCAGCAAGCTTTTCATCTACAAGACAACCTATTTGCAGCATGAGGCCTTCTTCTCCTCTCCTGGTAACGCCTTCTTTACCTAATGTACGCAGAGCAGACGCAGGCTTTGCCTTCCCAGACTCCGTCGAGCCAATCGTCTGCTTCCGGAGTAGCTTCATTTCTTCAGTGAGCTTTACCAACTTGGTTGCAAGATCCTTTACGAGTGATCGAAGCTCTCCATTCTCCTTTTCAAGTCTTACAACTTTATGAATGCTTGCTGCTCTTCGTGTAAGTTCTCCTGCCGCCGCTTTTAGGTTGCGAACTCCCAATCGCAAGTGACGGACGTAATCGCCTTTGAGATTACGGGAACGCTCTGCAACATTCCCTATTTCTTGAAGGTGTTGATCAATGAGCTCTTCCAGTTGGATATCCGCATAAGATTGCATTTCCAGGGCCAAGTTATCAACCTCTGGGAGATTAGTATTCGTCCCAGTTTTAGTTGACGGTGGAGCACCTTCGCTCTCTTCGCTTGCAGAGGCAGTAACCGCTTTGTACTTAGCAGCGACCTCCATGCATTTGGCTTTAGATCTTCTCTTCCGTGCGTTGCTTGAGACCTCGGAAGCTACCGAAGTTAACGACATATGTGAGCCGTCTGACTCGCACGCATCGCTGTCCCCTGCCGTATTTTTTTGTCGGTCTAAGCGTATAGCACGTCTTTGCCGCCCACTTGGCCGACCCTTTTGTTGCCCCGGAACATCTCCCTCTTTCCTAATTTTGTCCCCTGGTGGTAGAGGAACCGCCCACGGTTCAGATACATCACCAACTTGGGTTAAGTTTTCTTCCCCACGTGTTATGCAATCGTCCAGGCAAGGCCCGGAGTTTGACTTTCCCTCAGCTTCTCCATTTTTGGTTTTTAATTGGTTCATTTCTGTTCCCACGAAACTGGCATGAAATATTCATTTGCTCGGGCAGAGCATCCTTACCCGAACAAGCCTACATACACCCAGGGGTCGGCAGGTACCTTTTTTTTTTTTTTTTTTTGATATCGGTGGTGGAAATGCTGTTACCGCATACCCAGCGTCCTTTGCAGGGGGGGGGACGCCGGGTTATGTGGGGCTCGGGGCCACTGAGATGTTGTGCGTGACCCCCATATCCACTAAAACCACCACCGCTTGTCCCGCCATACGCATACTGGAGACACCCGGGTTTCAGTCAAGCAACTCTCGTATAAAACGTATAAAACTCCTCCTGGTGGGTCCCCGCGGGGAGCAAAGGCAACCACCTGCCGTCCCGTACCGGCCCCTCGCGGGACCGGCACGTTGGGGCCCCCCGACCCCACAGACGACCGCGCGCGCCCAAGACGGAGCGCACGCCCGGCCGCCGCCCTCCCGTGAAGGAATTGGGCGGCGGCCTCTTCCCTCCAGACTACCCCACCCACTTCGACGAGGGAGGGGGGACAAAAACCAAGACTCCCCCGGGGGACGCACCCCCAGGGGAAACACGACAAAAGGCCCAAAGGGCCACGCCCAACGGCCCGAAGGCCCCATCACACCGTGCCCGGCTAGGGGCCCGTCGCTCACGGCGGGAGGAAGCGGACGGCGTGGTTTTGCCGCCGCGCTCTCCCGCCGGCCCGCCGCCGCCTGCAAGGTGCGGCAGCGGCGTCGGCCTCCCTCGTGCGCTCGGCGGCCTCCTTCTGACGCATCACTGCGCCGCAGAAGGAGGCCACCGCCTTCCAAGACCTCTCGCTGCTCAACATACGATCGATTACAGTCGGCAGCGAGAGGTCACTGCCGACTTGCGCGACGAGGGCGTGGCGTTGCGGCCCCCATGCCGGGCACTCCGCCAGAGTGTGGTGCGCCGTGTCAATCGGCGCACCACACTCGACGCATTCTTGCGTCATCTCTCTACGAGCCACCTGGTGCAGGTACTTGCCGAAACATCCATGGCCTGTCAGCACCTGCACCAGGTGGAACGTCAAGGCCCCGTACCGCCGGCTCATCCACCGGGACAGGTGGGGCCTGATGGCCTCCACCGTGTCCCGGCCGGCGGCAGGGTTACCTAACTCCGTCTCCCACCGCCGGATCAGGGCGTCATGGGCAACGCGCCTGATCCGGCGGACCGTGGCCGGGTCCGGCCGACGCTCTCCGGCATCCCGCAGGAAGAGGTACACTTCCGCGAGCGACTGCGCCTGTAGATGCCAAGGCGCATCGCCCGCGAGAAGCGTACCCGCCGTCCAGGACACCGTACGGTACGCCCGACAGGCTCGGACCGCCAGGATACGTTGGGCCCTCTTCAACACGGGCCCGTTCCTGGCGGTCTCGCACCTATCCACCCATACGGGCGCACCGTACAGTGCCATACTCCGCAGGATGCCAGAGTATAGGCGCCGACACAAATGACCCGGCCAGGGGTCGGCAGGTACCTTTTTTTTTTTTTTTTTTTTTTTTTTTTTATTTCGGTGGTGGAAATGCTGTTAACGCATACCCAGCGTCCTTTTCAAGGGGGAGGACGCCGGGTTATGTGGGGCTCGGGGCCACTGAGATGTTGTGCGTGACCCCCATACCCACTAAAACCACCACCGCTTGTCCCGCCACACGCATACTGGAGACGCCCGGGTTTCAGCCAAGCAACTCTCCGGGCGCCTCCGCGTATAAAACTCCTCTTGGTGGGTGCCCGCGGGGAGCAAAGGCACCCACCTGCCGTCCCGTACCGGCCCCTCGCGGGACCGGCACGTTGGGGCCCCCGACCCCACAGACGACCGCGCGCGCCCACGACGGAGCGCATGCCCGGCCGCCGCCCTCCCGTGAAGGAATTGGGCGGCGGCCTCCTCCCTCCAGACTCCCCCCCTCGTCAAAGTGGGAGGGGGACAAAAACCAAGACTCCCCCGGGGGACGCACCCCCAGGGGAAACACGACAAAAGGCCCAAAGGGCCACGCTGAACGGCCCGAACGCCCCCTCACACCGTGCCCGGCTAGGGGCCCATCGCTCACGGCGGGAGGAAGCGGACGGCGTGGTTTTGCCGCCGCGCTCTCCCGCCGGCCCGCCGCCGCCTGCAAGGTGCGGCAGCGGCGTCGGCCTCCCTCGTGCGCTCGGCGGCCTCCTTCTGACGCATCACTGCGTCGCAGAAGGAGGCCACCGCCCTCCAAGACCTCTCGCTGCTCAACATACGATCGATTACAGTCGGCAGCGAGAGGTCACTGCCGACTTGCGCGACGAGGGCGTGGCGTTGCGGCCCCCATGCCGGGCACTCCGCCAGAGTGTGGTGCGCCGTGTCAATCGGCGCACCACACTCGACGCATTCCTGCGTCATCTCTCTACGAGCCACCTGGTGCAGGTACTTGCCGAAACATCCATGGCCTGTCAGCACCTGCACCAGGTGGAACGTCAAGGCCCCGTACCGCCGGCTCATCCACCGGGACAGGTGGGGCCTGATGGCCTCCACCGTGTCCCGGCCGGCGGCAGGGTTACCTAACTCCGTCTCCCACCGCCGGATCAGGGCGTCATGGGCAACGCGCCTGATCCGGCGGACCGTGGCCGGGTCCGGCCGACGCTCTCCGGCATCCCGCAGGAAGAGGTACACTTTCGCGAGCGACTGCGCCTGTAGATGCCAAGGCGCATCGCCCGCGAGAAGCGTACCCGCCGTCCAGGACACCGTACGGTACGCCCGACAGGCTCGGTTCGCCAGGATACGTTGGGCCCTCTTCAACACGGGCCCGTTCCTGGCGGTCTCGCACCTATCCACCCATACGGGCGCTCCGTACAGTGCCATACTCCGCAGGATGCCAGAGTATAGGTGCCGACACAAATGACCCGGCCCCCCGACATTGGGCAGCAATCTGCCCAGCGCAGCGGCGGTGGCGGTGAGCTTCGGGAGAAGCCGTTCGAAGTGCTCCCCGAAGCTCCATCGCCCGTCCAGAGTGAGCCCTAAATACTTGAGGGCTCCCCGCACTGGGACCCTCTCGCCCCGGACGGGGATGATCGCGCCCCGGGGTGGACCCCTGCGGGGTCCGTGGAAGAGGAGGGCCTCCGTCTTCGTGACGGAGACCCTCAGACCCAGCTGCTCGATCCGGTCCACCACCAGCGACGTGCTAGTGGCGGCCAGACGAGCAGCCTCGTCGTAACTCCTCCCCCGGGCCGAGACGAGGGTGTCGTCCGCGTAGCATAGTACCCTCGTCCCGGGGAGGACCGGCTGCCGCAGCAGCCAGTCGTACGCGAGGTTCCACAGCAAGGGGCCCAAGACCGACCCCTGTGGAACCCCGCTCTCCACGCGCCGCCGATGTAATTCGCCGCTGCCATCAACCCAGACGATCGTCCTGTCCTTGAGGTACGCCCCCAACAGCCCGACCATGTAGGGGGGGAGCCGGAAAAACTCCAGCGCCCCCCTGATCGTCGCGAATGGCAGGCTGTTGAAGGCGTTCTCGATATCTAAGGACACCCCCAGGACCACCTCGCCGTCACCGAAGGCCTCCAGACAGAGGCCCTTCAGGTCGAGCAGGGCGTCCAACGTGGATCGCCCTGCCCGAAATCCGTACTGGGCCTCATGGAGGCCCGGTCCCACCTCGGCGAGGTGCCGAACGAGACGGCCGGCCAAGATCTTCTCGAAGACCTTACCCGCCTCGTCCAGAAGGACGATCGGTCTGTACGCGGAAGGGGAGTCGGGGTGACGGTCCCCCTTCCGCAGCAGGCAAAGCCTGCCCGTCTTCCAGCGCTCCGGGAACTGCACGTGCCGAATGCAGGCATCGTACAGTCCCCGGAGCTCCTCGCGCAGGTGACTCGCGGCCACCCAGAGGGCCCTCGATGGGACCCCGTCGGGCCCCGGAGCCGTACGTCGACCCCGGAGACGACCCATGGCCACGTCCAGCTCCTCTTCCGTCAGAGGAGGGCCCTCCTCTGTGGCCGCCGCGGGGGCGGTGGTGGACATAACCGGGGGCTGGAATGACGCGTCAGCCCCCGGGAACAACCGGTCCACCACCCCTTGGAGGAAGTCCGGGTCCAGGGCCTCCGTTAAGGGGGCGCCTGCGGCACAGAGCTTCTTCCGTGCCGTCTTGAACGGGCGCCCCCATGGATCCCTGTCGACCCCTGCCAGTAGTTCCTCCCAGGCAAGGGTCTTCGCCCGGACTATGGCGAGCCGCAGGGTCTTGCGGGCTTCGGCATACTGAACCTGCAGCCGCTCCTCCTCCCCCGTCACCTGCGTGCGCCGACGCCGACAACGCTGCAGTGCCCGGCGACGGGCCTGGGCCGCCGCCCGGAGGCCGGAGAGCTCCTCCGACCACCAGTACAGCTGGCGGCGGTCCGCAGGACGTCGCCGCATCCTAGGCATGGCCGCATCGCACACCTCCTGAAGAGCGCTGTGGATGCGACCTTCCAGCTCGTCGACGCCGACGTCGTCTGAGCCTCGGGGCATGTTCCATCTCTGGAACAGCGCCGCCTCCTCGGCGAGCTCCTTGTCGAACTTGCCGAGGACCCAACGAGGGAAGTGGAACCCGGGGCGCGATGATGTTGTGCCGCGCCCCTGAGGAGGGGAGACCTCGAACCTGATATATCGGTGATCCGATAAGGTCTCCACCTCCTCTTCCACCCGCCAATTTGCCACACGGCGCGCGAGCGCCGGTGAGGCAAAGGAGAGGTCCACGATGGACCCCCCCGACCCTCGCACGCACGTGAGCGCGTTTCCCTCGTTGAGGAGGCTCAGACCGGAGAGCAGTGCCCATGCCTCAACTGCTCTCCCTCTCGCGTCGGTGGCGGTGCCGCCCCAAGAGCGAGACTTGGCGTTGAAGTCGCCGAGGACCAAGATCTCCCTCGGTGACAACCTGCCCGCGGCGGCCCTGACAGAGTCGAGAAACACCTCGAACTCTGCCAGGGATCGGTTGGGGGAGAAGTACACCCCGATGACAGCGTACCTCCCCCAACCTGCCGCCGCGTAGCCGTGCCCCCTCTCTAGTGACTTGAAGAGGGGGCAGGCGCCCGCTCTCGCCAGCACCGCCACCGTGCCGTCCAGGTCCCCAACCCAGGATGATTGGGCGGGAATCCTGTACGGCTCTGATGCCACGCCAATGTGGCATCCCCACTCCGCCAACGACTGCAGGAACAAGTCCTGAGCGCCGGCGGAGTGGTTGAGATTCGCCTGCAGGAGTGAGATGTGGGCCATCAATTAATTGATGACCATGTTCTCACCTCCTGCAGGCGCACTATTCTTCTCCGCGACGCGGGAAGGTGTCCCGGCCGCAGCCTTTCCCTTGACCCTGGGGGGGAGACAAGTTCTCCCCCCCATCAAGTGGTTGGACTTCCGACCAGAGTCGGCGCAGACGGAGCATCGGAACTCCGACTGGCACTCGCCGGCCCTGTGACCCACCTTCCCGCATCGGAAGCACTGATCCTTCCGGCATTTGGGGGATGGGCACGTAGCGGAGGTGTGCCCGATCGCCATGCAGTTGAAGCAGCGCAAGGGGCGCTGCTCCAGAGCCACGATCCTGGCCGAGGTCCACCCGACCAGGACGCGGCCCTTCTCCGCCAGCAGCTTCGCGGCGGCGACCGGACACGTTACGATGGTGGTGCCCATCCCCCCGGGCCCGTCCCTTACGGACAGGGCCTTCACCTGCCCGGCTGGGCAGCCCGTTGCTGCGACGACCGCAGCCTCGACCGTCTCTTTGGTGGCCGAGTCGTCCAGCTCGGTCACCCGCAGATCCGCGGTTTTGACCGGCCGGACGACGTCGGCCACCCCAGCCAGCGAAGTCTTCATCTTCTCCGCTAGCTGGTCTGCAACGTCGTGGCCGTGGCTGACACCCAGCTCGAACAGGCGGGCCCCCGCCATAGTGGGCCGCACCCGCACTTGGCCCACGAGGCCCAAGTCCTCGAGGGCGGACGTCTTCACCAGGGAGCTCATGATCTCCCGGTAAGACGTCCCCTCGGCCACCGCCTCGGGCCGCAGCTTGACTATCACTGCGGCCGTCTTGGGCGGCGCAAGCTTGGGCCCCTTCTTGGCGGGGCCGCCTTCTCGGCGGGGGCCGCCTTCATGGCGGGGGCCGCCTTCTTGGCGGCCTTGGCCCGCGCCTTCCGGCCGACCACCTTCACCCACGAGCCCTCCTCCGTGGAGGGCCCGGGCAGCGGCACGTTTTCCACCTCCATCTCTCCCTCAGCCGAGGATGTTGTTGTTGGCTGAGGGCGGGAGGTCGAGGCCTTCATCGGCGCCCGGCGAGGTAGTGGTGCCGGCGCAGGCGCCTGTCGGGGCGCCGAGGGCGCCGCCGGCCGGGTCCTAGCCGAGGTGGCCGCGTCTGCAGGCGCGGGGGCCTGCGAAACGGGATTGCCACCCCGCGCCTTCCTTCCATCCGCCGCCAGAGGCGGACGGATGATGGGGGCTGGAAGTAGGCGGTCTTCCAGCCCGGCGAAGCGACCCTCGATCATCCGCGCCGTGGCACCGAGCATCTGTTCGGATGCCCGCTCCACGGCCGCGTTGATGAGGGCCGCAAAATCCGCCGGCTCAGGAGGAGGAGGACGAGCCGGAGCCTCCACTGGCACGGGCCCCGCCCCAGTGCGCAGTGCCGCCACCTGCTGGCTGAGCTCCTCGTTGGACTTTTTGAAGGCGAGGAGCTCACGCCTTATATAGTCCACCTCCGTCTCCAGGCGACGATTGTCGCAGCGGAGACGGAGGTTCTCCTCCGGCTCGAGTCGCGCCGCCAGGGCTACCACCGCCTCCTTGATGGAGAGGACGGCCTGGTTCAGCTTCTTCTGGAAGCCGCCGGACAGCGATTTGCTCGTCTTACAGACGAGCGAGATGTCGTCGGCGGCTCCCTCCACTTTGCTGACCAGCTCCACGGTGGTCATTTCCCTGGCGGTCCTCCTCAGCTTTCCGGTCCCGCCGTCGCCCTCCGAAGCAGGCGGCCCCGGCTTGCGGAACCGATCGGTTTCCACGATCGCCCGGAAGGTGGCTACCTCCACAGGCGACCGGGGCCTCGACCGGTCCCTGCTCGTCGCGCCGCTCACCCCACTCTCCGGGGCAGGCGAAGCTCCCCCAGAGGAGTCCACGCCTCGCGACGATCCCGCGCTCCTCCCCCTGCGGGACGTCGACCTCAACGCCATCCTGGAGTCGCGCCGCGGGCCGCCAGTGGTCTTCGCGACCGCGGCCACCAACTTCGCCCCCTCTCCCGATCGGGAGGCTCTCCGTCTCTTTGCTCCGCCCCTCACGGGCACCGCATCAACTCCGCCCGTCGCAGGCACAACACCTTCGCCCATCTCGGGCCCGACATTCTCTATGGGCAAACTTGTGAGTTCCACCCGTAAAGTTTTTTGTATTTGTTTCTCAGTTTCCATTAAGTTCCCACGAGTCACGGGTTATTGAGGTCCACCTTCGACAGAGCCCGTGTTGCCTCCGGTAAGCCTAGGTGTCGCGTCCAGGGGGTCGGCCGGTCCCCTGTCGGGGTCCGCAGTAGAGACTGGACTCCCCTCCAGCCATGCACTCCTCACGCTGCGTCGCCGCTTGAGTTGGGGTAGTTTTTTATAGAGGTTGTCCTCCTCGCGCCCCGGGCGGTTAAGCCAAGGGCCTCGGTCCCGTGTGACCGCGAGACATGACCACGACATCACACGGGATTACGACCGACGGTGGCGGCAGGAAAGACCCACCGCCTGCCCGGGGCAGGGTAAGTGCACACCGAGCCCGCCGTCGCCTTTCCACTGTGCCTTCTGATAGTCAGAGGGACACGCGGAGAGACCCCTCCCGCCGGGTTATCCGGCTGTCGGATTATTAGCCGTCAGCTGCCCTATGCCCGAGAGCATAAAGCAGCTGCCGTTGCCCAGGGTACACCAGTCCCAGGAGATGCCCTTACCCCCGGACCGAGGTCCGAAGGCAGCCGTCAGCTGCCCTATGCCCGAGAGCATAAAGCAGCTGCCGTTGCCCAGGGTACACCAGTCCCAGGAGATGCCCTTACCCCCGGACCGAGGTCCGAAGGCAACTGCATCTCCCGGGCACACGAGGAGGTTATCCGACCCAGCACCCCAGGGGTCGGCAGGTACCTGGGGTGGATAGCAGTAGCGGTTGACAACCCCTCAACCATGCATCACCTCGCGCTGCTTCCGCCGCTTGTGATTAGGGTATTTTTTTATAGAGGTTTTCTCCTCTTGGCCCGGCCAGTTAAGGCAAGACCCCCGTTCCCGATAGGAGCCGCGAGACGTGACCACGACACTCCAACCGGGGTTACGGGTTCCACGCGCGTTTCCGCGATGTGGCCGACGGTGGCAACAAAACAAAATTAAATCGCCCGCGCGGAGTCAGAGTCAATGAACACCGCGCCCGTCCTTGCCTCTCCAATATGCCTTCTGCTGATCAGAGGGACACCCGGAGAGACGCCTTCTCGGCAGATTATTCGCTACCAGTCCGCAACCATGAAGGCCGCGGACTGGCCCCAGGGTGCACCACGAGGAGGTTATCTGCCATAGCACCAGACCTAGCCGTCGCCTAGTGCGATAGGGCCCTATACTATAACCACGCCTCTGAGGCGAATAACAGAAAATGCTACTTACAGTGCCGTAACCGAGCTCCGGCAGAGTTTTCGCGCACTGGATACACTAGCACTGCACTGCACTGGCGCACGCGAGCGCAAATGGCGGCCGACTGAGCGGCGTTGTGGCGCGCACGAGCACTGGCGAGTCGAACGGAGCCCGGTACGCCCGGTAACGGTATCGCGCGCTGGTAGAGGGCGCATGAGACGTCCGATCGGTACGGCGGGCAGCGGTTTTTGATCGTGTACCTCGAGAAAGTATATGGTGGAGTCTCAGGTTTCGTAATGTTCCTGAGGCATATGTGCATACTATCGACGACATGCACAGGAATACACGCTTCTTCGTAAGAACAACTGTAAGAGTGACAAAATCCATCCCAGTCACAGAAGGGGTTCATCAAGGTTCAGTTTTGAGTCCCTTTTTGTTCAGCTTGGTGCTGGATACGCTCACTGAGCATGCTCAGCAAAAAGCAGCTTGAACTTTTATATACGTGGACGATGTACCGGGTGTCTGGTAGCAGATTTATGTTTTCAAATTTAAATAAAAAAGAATATGTTTGACATATAATTTTACTAAAAGTATTAAAAGATAGAGTACAAATGCGGACTTCATTTTTTAAAGATAATGTCATCCAAATGTCTTCCATCCTGTTGCACACACACACACACTGTTCGAAACGGAGCCTCGTATTCCGTGCCACACGCTGCAGTAAACTTGGTTCAATTGCGCTGATTTCTCGCCGAATATTTTCTTTTAAGTCCACAACAGTTCGCGGATTGTTGGCGTAAACTCTCTCTTTGAGGTAGCCCCACAAACAAAAATCCATTGTAGTTAGGTCGGGTGACCTCGGTGGCCACGGGATGTCCCCAAAGCGACTAATCAGTTTTTGAGGGAGATTTTCTCGCAACAAATCCATCGAAGCTCTCTCCGTGTGTGCGGTCGCACCATTCTGTTGAAACCACGTGTGTGATGAGAATGATGAATGAGCTCGCAGGTTCGGCAAAAAGAAATTCGAAATCATGAGCCGATAATTCTTACCATTGACATTCGTCGCTTGGCCCCGTGCATTTTCAAAAAAAAATGGTCCGATTATCCCATTCGTGGGTAAAGCGCACCAAACAGTTACCCTTGGGCAATGTAATGGTTTTTGGTGCTTCAGTCGGGGATTGCGAGTTCTTAGAGCCCAGTAACGGCAATTTTGCTTGTTTACGCGCACGTCGCTCCAAAAAATGGAATTCACAGTGCGAAACGCTCCAACATGGTTTCACAAAAAAATTTGCGTGACGCAAAGTAATTTTTTTTCAATTCTTGAATTATTTGAATTTTAAAAGGATGAAACTTCATATCTTTTTTCAAAATTTCATGCACAATTGCTCTTGGAAGTCCGAGTGAAGCTGCCCTTTTCCGTATCGAAAGTCGTGCATTTTCACGTAAACTGCGTTCGACCAGTTCAATGTTTTCGGGGATCCTTGACAATCGACTAGGTCCTGGCCGTGGTGTGTTCATAGCCGAAGCAGTTGCGCGGAACCTCTCCACCCACGAACGAATTAAATTCACACTCGGCCCATCGCCTATCCGTCGAATATTGAAATGTGAACAAAACTGTCGGCGAGCGAGTACGTAAGAATCGTTACTCTTGAGAAATGCTTCAATAACGAACGCGCGATGCTCACCCGACCACTGCGACATCGTGACTAAGAAATCCGCACGATCGGTGATTCTAATGACATCACCTTCCCCCCGCACTGTTTATAACTTATTGAGATATTCGTTTTTTAAAATATAAATCTGCCGCCAGACACCCTTTAGCAATATGCACGTCAAATCGTTACGAAATGAAGGTGGCCTTGAATGCGTGGAAAGAATAGCTACAGGCATGAGGTTTGGTACTAAGCGTTACTAAGACTCAATATATGGAATGCAACGCCACTACCACTCATACTGATCCAATAGTAGTTGATGGTCAGGTTGTCCACCAGTGCGATGAGTATAAGTACCTGGGTAGCGTGATAGACAAATCCGGTAACTTGGTGAGCAACCTTCAACGCCGTGTGTCCTCCGCTTGACTTAAATGGCACGAGCTCACTGGAGCTATCTGCGACACTAGGCTGCCTATAAAACTTAAGGGGCTACTTTATAAATCTATGATAAGAACAGTTCTCATTTATAGAAGCGAGACATGCGCAATGACAAAACGGCATGATCACTTCATTCACGTGACCGAAATGAAAATGTTGAGGTGGATGTGCGGGATAACGAGACTTGACAAGATCCGTAACGAGTACGTGCGTGGCAGCCTCGGAGTACGCGATGTCGCCGAAAAACTGCAGGAAAACCGGCTGCGATGGTATGGACATGACAAAAGAAGACCACCTGAGTACATAGGCAACAAAACACTCAGCCTCAATATACCCGGCAAACGGCGGAGAGGAAGACCGAAGCTACGATGGCTGAGTGTAGTGACAAATGATATGATAAGCTGCGATCTCAAAGAAAGTGATGTTCCAAATAGAGCGAAGTGGAGTGAGAGAAGTACTAGAGCAGACCCTGTCTTAAGAGGGGACAAATGCTAAGAAGAGGAAGAAGATTGGGTCGGTACTGTACGAGTATATACTTAGTGTATACGTAAACATTTGCATGCTTTACAATAAGTGAAATGTGCGCTCCCTCAATCCAATCCAATCCAATCAGCCGGAAGACGTCCACTGCTGGACAAAGGCCTCCCCCAAAGATTTCCACTCAGACCGGTCCTGGGCCACCCGCATCCAATGGTTGCCAGCGACCTTAACCAGGTCGTCGGTCCACCTTGTGGGGGGTCTGCCCACGCTACGTCTTCCGGTACGTGGCCGCCACTCGAGAATCTTTCTGCCCCAACGGCCGTCGGTTCTGCGAGCTATGTGCCCTGCCCATTGCCACTTTGCGACGGCGACCCTTCGAGCTATGTCGGTGACCTTGGTTCTCCTATATGTGCGCTCCCTATTCTGCTATAACTATCTTGTGTTTTGTAACCACATTTTTACAAATAAACTTATTTGATTTGATTATTATCTATGCACTTTTGCCATCTCATAGTTAGTTCGCTAATCCCTTTACTAAAAAAAAAAAACCATGCGGGGCGAGAATCAAAAAACTCTTTGAATTCGGTCGCTCCGCATCGAAGATGAATTTTTTTCCTTGTAACAGGTTGTCCAAATTCCGGAAAAAATGGTATTCTGTTGGAGCAAGGTCCGGGAAGCACGGTGGATGTCGCAGACATTCCAATTGTAGCTCATCTAACTTAGTGGTTATTTGTTATGCAGTCTGTGGTCTTGCGTTGTCGTGAAGCAGCAGTGGCCTAGAGCGATTGACCAATCTCGGATGTATAGCAGCTAGATCTTCCTTTATAGTTTGCAGTTGCTGACGATAGATATCTGCCGTAATCGTTTAGAAAGCTGTAGGGAACGACACCAGCGCTAGTCCACCAAACACTCACAAGTATTTTTTTCTGAGTCAATTTTCGTTTAGAGCAAGATTTGGCTGGGTTTCCAGGGTCCAGCCATTGCGACGAGCGCTTCCAATTATCTTACAGTATCCATTTTTCATTACAAGTAATGGTTCGATTTAATATCCCGTAATTATTGTGTCGGTTGAGCAAAGTAACACAGCGGTCGACGCGTGTTTGCGAGGTCGATTCACTCAATTCATAAGGTACCAATCGTTCAAGTTTTTTTACTTTCCCGATTTGTCTCAAGTAAGTTAATACAGTTTTGTCACTTATCTGGAAGCCTGCAGCTATCCCTGAAGTGCTTTGTGATGGATCCGCTTCCATAATCGCCTTTAATTCATTTTCCACTTTGGACTCCGGCCGTCCACGGGGTTGGTTCTGCAAGTCGAAATTTCCAGAACGAAAACGTTGTAACCAAAAACGTACCGTGTTTCTTTTGCGACACCAGCGCTAGCGCCATACACGTCATTAATCCTTGGTGTTGTTTCTGCAGCAATGGTGCCATGCTGCACGGTAGAACTCAAACTCGTAAATATACTGATATTTCATGTTTTCCATTGTGCGGTAATAAGCGGCGCCAAAGAAAAAAATAATGAGGAAAAAAAATAAATCACTGTTTTCAAAACTCAAATGTAGCAGCTAAATAAATTTATAAATTTGAATTTGGAATCCTTAACCAAAGAGAAGATATTTCAGATAAAAGTGGTGAGTACGACAAAACGATAATTTCATATGTTAGGACCTAATATATTATATTATATATAAGTTTAATTTAATTTTGTGTTAGTTTCTTTTTATTATATAATTGGATTTTAATACCTAGAAAATTGTTATCGAGTTGCACACTGCGTACTGCTCACTATACGTTATCTTTTTATTTACTAAATAATATAATTGTTTCATCGACATTTTTTACGACACGTGTCCTGGTCTCAAAAACAAACTAGTATCCAAGTTTCTTTGTTTATAATAGATAAAAAATAAAAAAAAATGTTAAGTAGTTAACTTTTGTTTTGTGTTCTTTTCTTTTTTGGTGTTCTGTTTTTCTCATATCGTACTGTTAACATTCAAATTTGACCGGTTTTTCGGTTGTTTGTAAACTTGCTGTAACATGTCATAGTGCGATATAAAAGATTGCTGTACATGCTTGTTATTGGCTTACATACCAGTACTTAATTTTATACTTGTTAATTTTGAGCTTGAATGTTTTGTGTGTATTGCTGTTGGTGTCTAAATAAATAAATAAAAAAAAAAAAATTGTTTCAACTTATAATAATGAGTACACATTTTTTGATGTTCATATGAAAAGATAATAATTAAACAAACAGTAAACTGTTTTGCGTATTCATTTCATACACTCGGCAACTGATGTTTGGAATTTGATCGTTGAATCAGAGACCATGGTTATAAACACATTGTAAATTGAAACGCTTGTTAATCAGTAAGGTTAATAAACAATATAACCGTTCTAGTGCAGTAAAACAAACTTTTTGGTAATGTTTTTTTATTTAAACTAATGCAGTAACATACTTTATTATTACTAAATGAATAAAGATACATTTCATGATCCAAGTTTGCAAGTCTTCCCAGTATTTCTTAGGATATAAATACGTTTTCATTGAAGTACAAAAATGAAACCGTGCGGGTTACATCGCGCGTTTTGTTGCGAGTGTAGCGACACGTGCGCACAGCGCAGCGCCGCGGGCGGCGAGCGCCTCGCGACCGGCCGCCTCGTGTCTATAAAAAAAACTTAAAAGTATTAAATATTTGAAAATATTTTGCTCAGGCACCTGGTGAAGGCAAATACCTGGTTTTAAAATTTGGTCGTATAAATATGTTTTATCCATACTGCGTTACTTGCACAGGGGCAGTTGATTCCGTCAATTGTACCGTATACAACAATTGCTTTAAACTAATTCAGTGTTTTTGGCGAGACAGTGTAGTAGTGGAAGAGAGGGAGTGAGTGTTGTTTTTCAGACGGTGACGCCGACGTGCCCGAGCGCAGCGGCGAGGCGCTGCAGGTGCGCGCGCATGTCGGCCGGTCCCACGCCGCGCCGCGCGCCGATCACTTTAAAGGCATTCAAATACTCCAGTTCGGAGAACTGCGGGCCCTTCTCACGCACCGACGATATTATCTCCTATAACAGAGCGCAATTGTTCAGTAGTAACACAAGTAACGGGAGCAGAAGCAGGAACCGAAAGCGCCGGCTATCACCTCGGGCGTGCAGGCGAGCAGGTGGAGGTAGGCGTGAGCGGCGTGGAGGCCGGCGTGCGGCAGGTGCAGCGCGGCGAGGCAGTGGCGCAGCGCTGCGAGCCGCGCCCCGGCCGCCTGCGCGTGCGCCTCTGCCGCGCCGCGCTCCGTTTGCCAGCGCCAAACCACCGCCGCAGACATCATCTCGCCGAGCCCATTCATCACGTACTGTGCGGACGACAGAAATCTTGTTAACAAATATATACACACACGCGCCATTATGATTACTACTGAGATACAATAATGATTAAAGGTGTTGGTTTGGCGGGGACTGTGCCCGAGGCACTGACCGCGCGGCGCGCGGGTGCCAGCACTGCGGCGGCGCGCTCGTGGAACGCGAGCAGCGCGGCTGCAAGCTGCGCCGCGCCCCCGGCGCCCCCAGCGGCCTCGTCCTCCGCACCAGCGCCCGCGCCGCGCTCCTCTTGGCCCAGGTAATGGAAACACTCTATGCGCAACTATAAATAATGTAAGTATTCCTAGATTAAAAAATTAAACCATAACATCTGCGTCTATTATATAGGTTTAATATAGCTCGTCGGTGTGCTTTTAAGCATTATGAAATAAAATTCAATAAATGAACCTCCAAATGCAGAAACAGCAGGCATTTGCGAGATATGTCCTCGAGCGCGGCGGCGGCAGACGCGACCTCGCCGAGGAACTTATCGGACAGCTTTAGCGCGCCGCCGCCTGCCGGGCCCGGTGCTATCGCCAGCGTCCTCACCCTGTCGGCCAGCCACTCCTGCAACGACGCAGGTCACTCTCTTCCACTCGTATTGTAATTCATTAATAGGATAAGTGCGGAATCTGTCCGTGTGCATTGTGCTCACCGCGCTCTCACACAGCAGCGCCACGTCGGTCAGCACGGCCACGTCGGCCACCACCTCACGGCGTGCCACCTCTCCGTCGCCGAGGCTCGCACCCAGGATCTCCGCTTCGCGCTCGTACGCTTGCTGTAGCTCCTGCTCCATGATGGAGTCATATCGTTACACATTTAACACACAAACTCTGATCCGTGCCGATGTATAGTGGCACGGGAGATGTTGCAGCAAAGATATTTTTTTAATTTATGATAGTTTAAGTGACTTTGTGATTAATAACTATTATGAAAATGCCGACGAACAAACGAAATATTAAATTAAAGTTTTATGTTACACGTTCAGATGGATGTTGTCGAGCAACTCTCATCGAGTTCAGCCTCTCGTCTGGCAGGCGCTTGGGCCGCTGCGCCGGACTGACCCATTACTCATATCGCTTTTGTTTCAAACCGACAGAGCGATTTTACGTCATTTTAAATGGTATTAATACCCACGGAATTGAAAATAACCGTAGTCATTGCCAATTTGCAGGCACTGTATATGAAGAGCCAGAGTACTCACGGCGCGTACATACATTATTAAAATTTTGTTACATAAAAGAGTATGCGTCGCACCTGCTGCGCAGTGGGCGCGGTGGGCACGGCGGGCGGCGCACACACTGCTGTGCGATAGTTGGGCAGCGACTGCAGGAAGCGCACAATATCATCGTCGGCGAGCCAGCGCGCGGCCCGGGCGGGCAGGCCGGGCTGAATGCGCGCGTGCGCAGCACGGGTCGCCGCGCAGAGCGCTGCCAGCGCGCCCGTCACTGCCCGCAGTGCGGCGCCGCCCCCGCACGGCCCGCAGCGCCGCGCGCCCGTCGCGCACTCCGCCACCGCCGCCCAACATTGCACCGCGCACGCGGACACGACGCGCCGCTCCCTGCGTGTACACACACACACACACATACGTTACGCGTTATACAAACAATATCTAATATTCATTGCTATTTGAAAAAAAATATCAAATATGAATATTAAGTAAATGTATTTACGCGTTCGTCCCGGTGATCGTTGCAAAGTGCGCGTGCGCGACGGACTGCGGCGGCGCGGCGCGCTCGCGCCACGCGGCCGGCGCCCGCGCCGCCGCCTCGAGGGCCGCGCGCGCGCGCTGCACCAGCCGCTCGCTCTCGCCCCACCGTACGTAGTCCGCGATGAAAGCGCGCAGCGAGCACTCCCCGCCGCCCTCGCACCCGCTGTACCCGCGCCCGCACAACCGTCGGGTCAGCGAGACCAATAGCGAAATGTTCCACCAACATGTGTATGTGTTAACCATTAAAATATATTGCAAAATTATAATTATTATTATATTAACCTCTATATATAATTGTCATATTATAGAGGTTAATATAAGTATATAGGTGTAGGTCGCAGTTGCAGATGCGAATGCGTACCCGGGCATCGACTCGATGTGCGCACAGAGCGGGTGCAGCGCGGGCAGCGCGGCGTGCAGCAGCTCGGGCCGCGGCGCGCACACCAGCGGGTAGCGCTGCCGGCGCGCACCGCCTGGGCTGCTCGGCGCCTCGGCTGCACGCACGTACACAAATCGTAAGCGGATTCGAGCACACACCCAAAGGCAGTGCACTAGAGACACGCACGCACGCACCTGCCAGCCGGAACAGCTTTCCACGCCGGCGCGGCGGCCGCTTCTTGGCGAAGTAGTCGGCCACGCGCAGCTCGGACTGCGGCTCGCCGGCACCGGCCGCGCCGCCCGCCGCGACGCCCGCCCGCTGGGCCGCCAGCGTTACACTCTCTATCTCCAGATATTCCGTCAGCAGCAGCTGCAGCTGCAGAGCCACACGTTGCACTTAACTCTCCTTGTGCTATGCAATCATCTGTATCTATTGTTTTCTTTGTCATGTAAGTGGAGGAACGAGCTTTACAATGAAGCAAATTGTCGATGGTATTGAAATTGCTCTATGATTAAATTCATTTCCTCACTACATAGATAGGGTTCGCGCGCACAGCGTTTTCGAACATTAGTTCCGCGACATTATATTTCTCTTGGTTCTTATCCCAACGGTCGTGTTGAACGTAACAGAGGATGTGTCTGCAGGGAGTACTGCATCGCATTAGAGCGAGCCAACCGCGCGCACTCACCACTTGCTGCGCTGCACTCCAGTAGTGCTGCTCGGTGTGCAGCGCCGCCGCGCGCAGCCCGTGCCGCTGCAGCGCCGCGCGCCACAGCTGCAGCAACCTGCCGTTTTATTTCTTATTTATTTACTGATGTTACTTTAAACTCTAACAATCTATGTGTGTGAGAATGTATGGGTGTAAGTCGCCACCTCCCCGCACGCGGAGGAGGTACTCTACGGGAGTTGAATAACCTTGCGGCACAAGATTGCAAGGCTTGTATCTGGCCGCCGAGCGACCGCTGGCTGTACACAGTGTGTCACCTGTGTCTTGTGTCGCGTGTGTCATGTCTTGTGAATCGTGTGTCGTGTCTTGTGTATCGTGTGTCACGTGTGACCTATGTCGCGGGGCACCTCTTGTTTCTGGCGCCGCATGCCCGGAACTCGTCGGCCAAGCAGGCGATAAGCCGCGCCAGGGCCCGCCCTGTCTCTGTCACGCTGTCGGTGTCCGGCGACTCGCCGTCCTGCTCGCAGTCCGCCTCGGCTTCCGCTTCGGTGTCCGCGTCAGCGTCCGCATCCGCATCACCCTCGCCGATGACGCGCTGCGATACCGCCTCTATCACCTCCAGCAGCTCCGTTTGGATTTGAACTTTAAATTTCTACAACATTTCAATAATTCATTTAACCGCCTCGTTACATCTACGCAAACAGCGTTTGTGTGTATATACTTGTGTTCTTCTGTTTTATTATATACGTTGACGGTGTAATAGAATGTAGGAAGTGATACTATGTAATTCGCACGCACCTCGGTCGCCTCCTGCAGCTGCTCCAGCACCCCGAGCGCCTCCAGCGATATCATCACGGTTGTCTCAAATGTCTTGTCCTCTTCTGACAGGGAAGCCTCGTACTCTGGCGTAATGTCTTGCAAATGCGCGTCTGTTACCTCATCACTCTTCGTCAGTTCTAACGGAAAGTGATCGTATAAAATTGTTATTTTTTCATTACTTAACAGTGATGTAGTAGCGACGTGAGCCGCGGATTTGTTGTAATGTCGACCGCGGCCACAACGAAGCGATGAACATTTCATAAACCCGTCTGCATCGTATGCCCGTGTCGCGCACCTGCCAGCAGCAGCGCGGCGCGGCGCGCGGCGGGCCGGCGCGGCGAGGGCGCGCGCTCGCCGCCGTACACCGCATCACTCAGTCGGCGCACGATCTGCTCCACGAGCTCCAGCTTCATTGTCTGCGCCGATGACCAATATTCAACTTATATTTTAAGTTTTTCATCTTCTAAAAACAAACATCTTGCTACTTATGGCGCTAGGACAAAAAAAATTATTAATAAATTCTTTGTCCTGTCAATTATATGTACTAGGTGTACCGGTATGAAGTGAGCGTCAAAATACAAATGTCTCGATAGGGAACATTTGTTTTGAACGGGCCTTTATTTTTTTTTGTTTGTTTGCTATGACATCTGTGAAACATATTTAGTCTACATCAAGTCATTGAACAGACAACATCATATTTTTTCATCGTGTTAAAAATGTCGAATTTTGTACCAGAAAGTGATGATTCGCGGAAAGCATTAATTTTTTGTTTTCATTTGAAGAAAAGTGCTGCAGAGTCGCATGCGAGTCGAATGCTTGTCGAGGCATATGGTGATCATGCTCTATCAGAAGCAACATGCAAAAGATGGTTTCGACGATTCAGAAATAATGATTTTGATGTGAGAAATGAAGAACGTGGAAGACCACCAAAAAAGTTTAAAGAAGCCGAATTGCAAACGATATTGGATGGAGATGACACTTTGAATCAAAAGCTAATGGCAGAAATGTTAAATGTTGCACAACAACATAACAACACAACAAACAATTTGTAACCGTTTAAAAGCTATGGGAAAGATCCAAAAGTGGAAAATGGGTGCCACGTGAATTGAATGAAAGACAGATGGAAAACCGAAAAAACACTTGTGAAATTTTGCTTCAAAGACACGAAAGAAAATCGGTTTTGCATCGGATTGTTACTGGCGATGAGAAATGGATTTATTTTAAGAATCCTAAACGGAAAAAATCATGTGTTAATCCGGGACAACCATCAACCATCAACCATCAACATCGACTGCAAAACCAGATCGATTCGGCAAGAAAACAATGCTGTGTGTTTGGTGGGATCAGAAAGGTGTGGTGGTGTGGTGTACCACGAGCTCCTAAACTCCCACCTGGTGAAAACGTTAATACTGATCGCTGATCGCTACCGACAACAAATGATCAATTTGAACCATGCATTGATCGAGAAACGACCAGAATGGGCCAGAAGACACGGCAAGGTAATTTTGCTCCATGACAATGCACCTGCACACAAAACAAAACCGGTTCATGATACAATCAAAACACTTGGCTGGAAGCTGCTACCTGCTACCTGCCACTCCACCCGCCGTATTCACCAGACTTGGCTCCTTCCGACTACCATTTGTTTTCATCGATGGGACACGCATTGGCTGAGCAGCACTTTGGTTCCTACGAGGAGCTCGAAAATTGGGTGTCTGGTTGGTTTGCTTTAAAAGACGAACAATTTTATTGGCGCGGTATCCACAAATTGTGTAGAAACGTGGTCACAATGTGTAGAAAACAATGGCCAATACTTCGAATGAAATGTTTTTTACTTTCCCATTAATAATTAGTGTTTTATTTTCACAAAAAAACGCTCATTTCATTCCGGTACACCTAAGTAAAGGCTTACACAAAAATGTTAACTAAAGTTCACAAATGTACATAACTTAAATATTAAGTCATCGGTACATGCCGAGATTCAAACCCGCGACTTTCGGAATGAAGGCCGCACGCTCTAACCATCAGGTCAGTGGGCTACCAGATTAGTAATATAACAGAGGTTGCGGTGTGTGGCGGGTTATGGTGTGGTAACCTGCAGGTTGTCCGCGGTAGCGGAGAGCGCACGCACGTGCGGCAGCTGCGTGCGCAGCGTGTGCAGGGCGGCCTGCAGCGCGTGCGCGGCGGCCAGCACGCGGCCCGCGCCCGCCAGCTCACGGCACGCCCGCTCCGACACCACCACGCGCTCGCTGCGGAACACGCACACACACAGCAACTCATAAACGTTGGATATCGAAAAGACCACATGGGCGTGTTATAGCGTTTTAATTAACAGGCGCCATCAATTCGGCAATTTACAGACACTACTCTATTAATTCAAACACGACTTTTTTTATTGCTTAGCTCGAGAAATTCCTTTAAAAAAAAATTTTTTTTTTCAAAACCATTCAAAATATAATTGTTTCAGTATTCGGTTGGTGTGATTTTTTTTTATCTACAATGGTATTAAATGACGAGGCCGTTGATGGTGAAGCATGCCCGCGTAAAATAGGTTTATTTTTCACTAGTAAATATAAGTAGATATGCGTGCGTGCATGCGTGCGCTGAGCAGACCACTGACATGTCGGTGAGCATGCGCAGTGCGTGGTGGTGCGCGCGCGCGTCCGCCCACAGCCGGCGCAGGTCGGCGCGGCGCAGGCGCAGCAACGCCCTGCAAGCCGCCAGCCGCGCCACGGCCGCCGCGCTGTGCGAGCCCCAAGCGCTCAACGCAGCACCCACGCTCGTAAATTTCTGGTATACGAAATAAAGGTTTGCCTGTTAGACCTGCCTATATCTATAAGTAACTCATAATTTTTTTTTACCGACTACAACAACATATCTTTAGTTTTTTTTATATTATCACGCCATTTTCCCAGTAGGGGTAGGCAGAGGTGAATAAACACCCACATTTCGCCAGATGTGGTCAGATTAGGTCCCATGTAACAGGGGGCGAGCTCTTAATTCGTTGACAACATCCATCCTCTGTCGATTTCCCTCGTCTAAAGCCGTATTGAATTTTAAATAAAATTTTATTTTTTGCTAGATATGCAGTGTCTCTTATTTAATATTTTTTCTACTAACTTTGAGATGGCTGGCAACATCGAATTCGGTCTGTAGTTATTGTTACCGTTCCCGCCCTTATGTACTGGTGTAATTATAGCTTATTTTAAACATTGCCGAAACACACCTTGCTTAGAGCACACGTAAATAAAGTGACTTAATATAGGCATAACTACATTATTTGATAACTTGAGGAATTTAGTAGAGATGTCACAACCAGGGGCACTGTCGGAATGAGAGCTCATTAAAGTACTATGTACTTCGTTGGGAGAAGTGTCTACTAGCATTATCTGACAATCTTTACATTACTGATTTTTCTATTTAACACAATATTGTTTCATCACACATCATAATTTTTATCGGCCTGCAGTAGTTACAGCTGGAAGAAAGCCTCTCTCCAGGAATGCCAGTTAGTATTGTTCTTACATATGTACAAACCTATTAAATTAAATATGGATCCCTAGTTAATTAGTAACAGCAACTGAGGTTCTATGCAGTTTCTGTTTTATATTCTTCTTCTTAAGGTGCCTCTCCGACTAGCGAAGGTTGGCGGTCAGTTCTCCAAATTTAACTCTGTCTCTTGCGAGGCGAAATAGTTGGGCTGCACTCGCAGTTCCTGTCCACTTTCGGATGTTGCGTAACCATGATTTCTTTCTACGACCAACACTCCTTTTACCGGCAACTTTTCCCATCAAGATGAGTTGGAGGAGATCATATCTGTCATGCCTGAGCACGTGGCCGAGATATGATACTTTTCTCATATTGATGGTCTGCAAAAGTTCCCTTTTTTGGTGGACTCGTCGTAGAACCTCCTCGTTTGTCACTCTCCGAGTCCAGCTTATGGCCAACATGCGCCTATATGCCCACATCTCGAACGCTTCTATATGTTTTCTGAGGTCTTCTTTTATTGTCCAGGCCTCGCATCCGTATAGAAGGATGGGCCAGATATAGCATTTTAGTAGACGGAGGCGCAAAGGTATTTTGATGATCTGTTTTATATATTTGAGATAAGCCGTTACTTAATTATAAAAGTAACAAATTATGTCACTGGCTCAGTACCTGCATTACTTCAGTTATTTCCAGAGAGTGGGTTGCTACCAGCTCATCAAGCCTGGCATCACTTTTCTTGTACTCTTTTTCCAATTTGGCTCTTTCCTTTTCGCGCTGCTCGTTTGTCTCACTTGCAGACAATGTTCGAATGACTGACATAAGCAATCCACTCTAAAATCATATTCAGAAAAAAAATCATTTATTTATAAATATTATCACTTATAGTTTGTTACCTAGAATAGCCACATGGCCAGAGGAGGAGCGCATACATTCTTTGCAAGTGCCCAGCCAGGCACAATGCAAATAGTGATTTGTCCTGCTGTAAGGCCCGTTTATAACATTTTCTGTGCACTTAGTTAGATATTTAGACATTATTAATTTATGTACATCTACTCTGATGGGATCAATTGGATATGGGCAATGCGGCACTAATAGATGTGGAAATATTTGGGGGAAGCATATGACCAGCAGTGGACATCTATCAGCTGATGATGATACATCTAATAATTTATTTATTATATAACCAAATTATCATTAAGTTTTTTAATAGTAATATAATGTTAACACCTTGTAACACCCTTTGTTAATCCATAGAAAATGTTGTTAATTGTACATTCCACTATACTTAATTATGATAAATGAATCTTGCATACAGTTGTATAATATAAAATTGTTTTTTTCCCCAAATAATTAAAATAAAAAAAAAAATATATTAAAAAATTTGATAAAAATTGACAATGTGTGCTAACAATACAAATAAAATTCCATTATGGTTAATGGATTATGGAATAAAAAAAACTAATAACAGCTAAATGTAATTCCAAATGAACATAATTTTTGTGTTTTGTGCCTTTAAACACATTCATAAAGTTTACATTGAAAACAAAAGGAACATTAAAAGAGATAAGGCAAACATCTACTACTAGTAGGAAACAGCAAGTGCTTCATATAGACAAATAAATATCACACCTAAACATATCTACATAGTGTTCTCTCAAGTCATTCCAAAGAAATGAAAGATTTCTAAATAAAAATTGATATGTTTTTAACAATAGATAAGCACAGTAATTTGTTTTTAACCTACCTATAGCCTAACTGAAACCTCTGAGCACACCCTACCCTATTTGGTAGGTCTATAATGCCAAATATTAAATTCTTGGTAAATACAACCACAGCACCTATTTCTAGACTAAACATATCAAATTAATATCATAAATGCAATGGTCTACAGTTTACCTCCATCCTAATTAGCATTTTATCAGACAGACATCCAACTAGTTTCAACACTTCATTAAATATAATAAAATACATTTAAAAATTATATAATGATTATAAAAAATTACAAAGTTTTGTATGACATGTAATGACAGAGCAAGTAAGAAAACAAATAAATACAACTAAAAGAGTTTAATATTTGTAATTTATTGTAGGTAAGTTATGTAATGTAGTCTGTGAATGATTTTGTTTTATTCTCTTTAATAAATGTTGATGTAAGTTTTAAAACCATTGTTCAGAACATAATAAATTAATTCAAGAAAGAATACGTCATAAATTAAGTCGAGTTATAGATACTATGATTTTATTGGATACTACCGTTTCTTTTCCCTGTTTTACCCCTCGGGGTGGTTTCGTCGGTGGCGGAGAAGACATTTTATAACTTTCGATAACCTTATTAGTAATAAAAAATCCGCCCTAAAATTTATTGTTTTTGTACGTCAAAACAGAAACAGTTAAACAACATTGTCACTGTCACTTGAACTTGCGGTACAAACCATAAATAAAAGTATCCGCCGATATTTGTAAAACCAGGAACCGGTGTCCCAGGTACAGGATTTTCCAAATATTGAATCTATATGTACTACTTTAATAAAAAAATAAACTCTACGTCATAACCATCGTCATCGCAACCGGTACATGTTCAAGTCAAAATAATCTAGATATTTAAAAAAGTTTCTAAGATCAGCTATTTATAATTGATTTTGTGCAGTGATCAGCTATTTATAATTGACTGATTATATAAAAAGGTATAATTTTTAATTTATTATTTCCAAGGCCTGACGCTGTTTTAACAATTATTAATAAAGTAATGAGATTAAAGATTTGATCAATAACTTATATTATACACAAATTTTATGTATTAAAATGTAGAAATAATAGGCATTGGTTATTTTAAGATAAAAAAAGTCTTTTTACTTCTTCATAAACCGGTTAAAACTATTGCATGTAATTTTATTATAAGGCTCACACATTGCCGTAAGTGAAAAACAATCTAACGTTTCGGTTTTCATATCTCTATTTTTCTCTTTGGTGTTCCGTTACTTAAAATTTAAAAATTAAGTAATATAAGTATAACAAAAAGCAACAATACTTAAAATATGGATTATTCTACAAGTAGTAATAAAACTAATTTTACTGAAGTTGAAGATTTAACAAACGGTGAATTAAGTGAACGTTACTATTTGCTACGAAAACAATATGATAATTTATCAACCAGCTATGAAGCGATAAAGCAAGAGCTTCATGAAACTCGACGCAACTACCAAACTGCATTAGACGTTCAGAGCCACTTGAATGCCGAGTTAGAGAGTATACAAGCAGAGGAGGGGAAACGCAGAGGTGAACTGAATTCTCGTATAATATTATTACAAGAACAGATTTCGGCTTTGCGTGAAGAGAGTGCAGAGACTGCAGAGCGGCATGCGAATGACATCAAGGAGTTGGAAAATTTGATTCGTCGTTTAAAAGAAGAAAATGCAGCTGTAGTTAGTAGAAAGACTCCCGAACGTGAAAGTACAGAATTAGATGAGATCCGTGTCGCTTTGTCGTCGGCTGCTATCGACGCGGCCACCGCGAAAGCAGCTTTGGAAGAAGCGCGCAACGAAACCGCATCTTGGCGTATTAAGGTTGAGGAATTAGTGACAGAAGTAGGTGAATTGAAGGAGGCCGCTGAAATTCGGCGAGAGGAGTTAAAAGCCGCCGGCGAGCGCGAAGCCTCGGCGCTTGCCGACTTGGCCGAGACAAGGGCCATGCTCCACCAAGTTGACTCGCAAGACTTGCAGCCTCATGGTAAGACAAAATTATTCTAAATATTCATTTTAAAAGATAAAGCAAAGCAAAATTTGTAACTCTTAATGTTTATTCACACTTTTATGTATCCAAGACAAAATATTATTTAAACAATAAAAAACCTTTCAGCTGCAAAAGGCAACTCAATTTTTGCAGAAGTGGAAGATAAAAGGCAGGAGATGGCCAAAAATTTGATACAGATGAAGCAAACTAACTCTAGGGTTTGTATTTTACCCATACTATCATTAGACTAATGGTATAATACTGATTTAGAAAGTGTTGTAATTTATAAGTGAACATGTGCATCATTTGCAAAACTTCCATTTCCTTGGAATTTTTTGATTTATTGGTGGCTACTGTTATTTTAGGATTGTTTTGTATGGTATATATCATTAACTTTTTGCAGATTAGATAAATTTTCTATCGTCAAGCTATGTAAACAGGAATAAAGTAATTTTTTTGTCTATCAAATAGCCACTTTTTACATTCTAAACTAACATTACATTTAGTATCAATTGTGAAAGGGTGGCATATCAACATACAACAAAATGTGATCAAAACAACGGAATGAATACTATTTCAGCTAAGAAGAGACTTGGCTAACAAACAGGTAGAAGTAGATATGCTGTTGCATGAGAAACAGACTATTTGGGAGCAACAAGCAGGAGCCGCTGCACATCATGACAGGGAACTAATTGGTAAACTACTTAGATTCATTATATCTCTTTTTTCAATTAAGTGACAAGATATGGGGCATGTTCTCTTGAAGAAAAGTGATGTCTGCCTATATCAACATGGCACTAGTTAGTATTATATATATATAGTACCACATTACACTTGTTTTGTGAGACAGATGATGATGAGTCTCTTTACCCCAGCTATTACACTAGCTGCAGCACTCTTCAAACTTGAACACATTAATGTCAACAGCTGTTTGTGACTTGCAATGGGAATTGAGGTGGTACCTTCTTGGATGGCCTCTACCCACCCAGCCCTCCAGCTAGTAAAATTTCTAAGCAACAATACTGTACTTAAGGTTCACCAAAACAATTTTTAAGTTTTGGTGAGTACCTGCGGAATAAGTGTTAAAGAATCTGCTGATAGTCAAGTGACATACATTTATGTGAACAGTTATCGTTTGAGAGGTAATATATAGTAAGTATATTGAAATGTTTTGTGGAAGCATATTACGAAATATATAAATTAGGCACTTACAAGGTCAGGTGGAATAATAATGGATTAAAAATACTAAGACTCATAATACTATAGTAAAAAAAGGTAATGATAATTGAGATCTTGAAGATTTGGGAATAGCCATAGTGATATGAAAAATGGAAGAAAGTTCTACTGATTGCCTTCAGAAGTAGACCTACTTGAAGATCAGTAGGACAACCACAAAGTTTACTGTGTTCTGGTTTGAAGGATACTATAGTTAGTGAATCTACTGGTGTACCAAGATGTCACATCTTGTATATTAAAATGATTAGCAAATATGCTGCAGTATTACTTACTTATCATTGCTATTATTTTAGTAGTTCTAGTAGTGAACTGGATTAGTATCCGTCAGCTTGCAATTGTAAAATGATGGTTCTTGGTCAATTTTAGTGGTTCAAAATTTTGGATTTTCTGGCTAGCTACTACCCTCACCTCAAAATACCGACACTATAGCGTCGATGTATTCCGGAAGACATACAAGAGTATTCTGGAAAACCGCGCTGCTTCATCTTTAGCTTCATCATTGATTCCAGCGATGGACGTCTGCTGTTGGACATAGGTCACGTGCATTGCAACTTAATGTAATGTAAAAGATCCAAATCAAAAATCAATCAAAAAAAAAAAAAAAAGTAGCTCGCTGGCCTAATGGTTAGAGCGTGCGGCTTTCATTCCGAAGGTCGCGGGTTCGAACATCGGCATGTACCAATGACTTAATTTTTAAGTTATGTACATTTGTGGACTTTAGTTACAACAGCGAGATACAAACGGTGAAGGAAAACATCGTGAGGAAACCTGCACATGACTTAGAATTTATTCTAAGGTATGTGTGAAGTCACCAACCCGCATTGGGCCAGCGTGGTGACTATGGCTCAATCGCCCTCATATTGAGGGTAGGCCTGTGCCCCAGCAGTGGGGACGTAAATGGGCTGTTTATTATATATAAAAGATCCAAAAGCTGGACTAAACTTTATCCAGGAATTAGGCTAGACAGTGTACATTTTAAACTGAATGAATGAAAATTCTTCTAAGACATCACATGCAAAGAGAACTCATTCATTGTATTTATAAAAGTTTCAAAGAGAACTTCTTATGTCCTGAATGCCAGAATGCATGAAATCGTTTCATCCAAGATCTACCACTAGAGTTCAGCATCCGCATGTAGTAGACGCTATTTTATTTTGTTAAATATAATTCCGATCACCTTTTTAAATTCTATTAATATATGATAAAATTAATAAATCATTAAAGAATAAAACATTATTTAGTTCTCGCTATAAAAAAAATCGTCCCAGAAGAGGTTAATCTGATATGAGCCTGTTCAGAAGTATGCCTTATGTTTTAAAGATTCCTATTTCAATGTGAGTGAGCAGGGAGTTGTGTTAATGTGCGTACGGCGTACCCGTGCGCCTGTCTGATGCGAGCAGAGAGCTACGAGGAGCGCGTCACGCAGCTGGAGAGCGCATGCGAGAAGCAGCGCCGCGAGCTGGCGCGCTGGTTCCGGCAGCAGGAGGCCGCCAAGCCCGGCTGGCTGCCTGCCGTCCTGGACCACCTGCAGTGCGTATGCCTCCAGCAATAGTCGTGCTGCCACGATTCGACCTATGAGACGATATGTGTAGTCGTTGACATTATGCGTACAGGGGCGAATGCGAGCGTGTTCGTGCAGAGGTGTTATCCAGTGGGGCCGCGCAGCTGGCCAGCGCGGTCCAGGTGCGCGAGCTGCGCAGGAAGCTGGCCCAGCTCGCCGCCGGCGCGCCCCCGCCGCCGGTGCACTCCCCGGCGGCGGAAGTGGCCGAGCGGAGGCGCTCGGTACCGCCCGCGCCCGCCGCCACGCGCGCCCCCGACGACGTTAAAAAGAAAGTCTCCTTCACTTGATTACGCATCTTCATCATAGAAATACAATTTTTAATACTAATGTATATATTTTTAAGTTTAATATGTATTGTATACTTTTGTTACTACATTCGTAGCTTGCGGGCGTTTGATAATTGCTCATTAGTTAGAGTCAGTACAATCTGCTGATGTTGGAGCAGCTATCCGTGTTGACGCAACACGCAACTCCCACCCTGAGCCCCGTACCATTAAAAGCGTAGTATCGTTTAAATTACTTGTACAAAACTACATGTGGATAATAAGAATACAATGTGTTTATTGCTTTTGGATGTTTTTTTTACAACATATCCGAGTGTTGCAGTGGTGTAAAGTGTGCCTGCGATGCGCGCGGTGCACCGTCTTGGTGCATGTGAACATTAAAACTATATTCTACAAAATTATTAGAACTTCAAGTTAATCCATACGGTCAAGGTGATGGAGTGCAAACAACCCCCACTTCTCCCCTCCTCGCCTCTCAATACAAATGCATCAGAGGGGCGCGGCGTGCTGGGCGGGGGCCCAAATGAGAAACGCGTCGGGCGTGCGTCCGGGGACAAGCACAAACATTTGGTGTCATTTGGCGTAAGGCAAGAAATCTGCAGACTGCAGCGAAAGCAGCGCGGCAGGACTGAGATAGGATGCAGGGCGGATCGTTCCGACAGGTTTTAAGTGCAAGCAAAGCATAAATAAGTAAGATAATAAACTTATTATTAGGGGGACCGGAAAGTAATGTCGTTTTCTTACGCTAAATACAAACACATACATTTTTAACGAGTCTTTATTTTTAATCAATGATGTATTCCCCATCATTGTCAATAACCTTTTGCCATCTAGTGAGTAAATTTTCAATCCCTGATCGATAAAAATTAATTGGTTTTTCGGCAAAATATCTAGAGATGGCATTTTGGATATCATCCAAATTTGCAAATGTTTTGCCACTTAAAAAGTGTTGCAGCGCTCGGAATAAGTGGAAATCCGATGGTGCAACATCGGGCGAATATGGTGGATGAGGCAGCACCTCCCACCCCAATTCATTAATTTTTTCTAGAGTTCGCCTTGCGCAGTGCGGTCTTGCATTGTCATGTTGGAGAATGACGCCTTTTCGGTTGACAATCGCTGGCCACTTTTCAATTAAAGATTGATTGACTCGCTGCAATTGTTCGCTGTAGAGGTCTGCAGTAACAGTTTCTCCAGGTTTCAGTAATTCAAAATGAACAATGCCGCGAATACTCCACCAAACACACAAAAGCGCTTTTTTGGGGTGTAAACCTGGCTTAGCAGTACTCCGAGGGATTTCATTTGGAGAGAGCCACTGCCTTTTGCGTTTTGGGTTATCATACAGGACCCATTTCTCATCTCCTGTGATCAAGCGATCAAAAAACGCTTCTGTGTTGTGTCGTTGAAGCAATAAGTTGCATGTGATTGATCGGTTAGCCTTATTCTGTTCGGACAGATTATGCGGGACCCAAACACCTGCTCTGCTTACTTTTCCAATCTGCTTCAAATGTTCTTGGATGGTCGACCAAGGTTTGTTGAGACTGTTTGACAATTCCTCGATCGTCTGACACGGATTTGCTTCCACTTCCGCCCTTAACACGTCGTTGTCTAACGCTGATGGTCTTCCTGATCGATACGAGTCGGAAAGATCAAAATTACCCGATTTGAACTTGGAAAACCACCTTTGGCATTTACGAATGTCCAGTGCATTTGGATAAACATCGCAAATGTTTTTGGTAGCAACTGTTGCGTTATTTCCCTTGCGAAACTCAAAGAGCATGCAATGCCGGATGTGTACCTCTTCTGGTATTTGGCTGGCCATTTTACCCAAAATTACAAAAAAAAATTGTAATTCAATTGTCTATAAGTAAAGAAATCACTATAACCTCACAATGTCTTTGGTACGCCTCTGAACAAAACAATGAGCTGACAAATGACAATCAAGTATTGGCATGCGCAGAAACGACATTACTTTCCGGTCCCCCCATTATTATTATTGTCTGTATTAATTAATTTAAAAAAAAACCTTAACGGGGAATTGTTCATTCGGAGCTGTGTGCTATAGGCCACTGCGACTACCCGTATCCCACGCGAGGCGCTCCGCCGCGAGCCTGCACCGAATCCAACGCCATGGGGTGCATTTACTTTCTCTCTTACTTCCGCAAAAATTATCTAAATTAGATTTTTAAGTTTGATTATGCCCTTGCACTTAAATGTGCGCAGTGCGCTCCCATCGCCTTGTCGGCTGGTGTGCGCAACGTAGATGATCAAGCTACGACTTTTGAGCTTAGGCGGCGGGCAACAGTAACCTACCCCATGTAAAAAAAACCACAAAGACATTATAATGCAATAAGAAGGCTGTTGTTCCACTTCTAATCTTTTATTAAAGTTTTTGGTTTCATTTTGGACTTGTGAGCTGCAACAGGCCGCCCGCACAGTGCGGTGCGGTCGCAGCCACGCGTTTGTTCCGTATCGATCGGAAGCCAAAACACAGAAAGCATCACAGTTTGTATTTTTTATAAATTTGTGTATGGGGCGGGGACGGGACGGGACTGGACGGGGAGCAGCTAGGCGGCTGCGCGCTGCGACGGCGGTGCCAAGTCCCGCAGAGCGTGTTCGCGTGCATGCGCCACGTGCCGCTCGCGCCGGGCCAGCTCGCGGGCGTCCCGCTGTGTGCGCGCGCGCAGCCGCTGCGCCGCCGCGGACTTCACACACTTAGTGAACGCACCTGCAGCCGGTAATGAACATATTACCACAGCGTTTCCGTTGATGCGTATTCCGAGGACGAACGAGCTGCACGGCAGTTGTCAGCATGTGCTCATTGAGGCCGTAAGCATTCGCGCTCACCGACGGCATCCGCGCAGTCGGCGGGCGCGCCGCTCTCGTAGCAGTCGACCACGCGGCGCGTGCACTCGGCGCACACGGGCTCCACGCTCACCATGTTGGCGGTGCGCAGCTCGATGCGCGCGGCCGTCTCCTTCAGGTCGTCCACAGTGATTCTGCGCAAAGGTGTGCTTGCTTACCGGCGAGACTCGTGTGATAACTTGTCTTGCGGGGTCAGTGCACATGTAAATAAATAGAATAAGACGGTATGGGTTTGTTATTGAACCGCTGGTTCGGTTCCGCGGTTCCGTCCTGCGCACGATGCGACGTCCGCACGAATCATTTGGCTAATACATTGCAATGTTGCCAGGTGTACGTGCGCGTGCTTCATTAACGCAGCGCCGGCGTGAACCTCGCTTTTTGTAGGCAACGACAGTAAAAGCTTGGAAAATTCGTGATTTAGTGACATTTGATGATTGTGTTTACCCCCCGCTGACGCCGGTAACTCTCCAGTTACATCCTTCTTCGTTTCATTCGTCATCGTCTGTCCACACTTTTAGGTTCCTCTTACGTTCATATCCGTCCAATATTACAACTATTCTTAACATTCCCAGTTACGATTTTTGCATCCCTTCTCTTGTTATGCACCACGCACCCCATTATCCTTTCAATTACCTACTACCGACGCTCCCCTCGAAACACTGTTCAGCTGTCAACAACGTGCAGTTTAAACTTAGATATTCGCGCTGCATGTCTCACTAGTGCGCGGGCAGCGCGCTGCGCCGCCGCGCCGCCGCGCCCCCGCGCCTTCGTGTTGCAGCTCTCTACCAGTGTTATGCTCTTCACCTATTTGGACGCTCCAATTACATTATTTTTATTGACCTGTTATTGTAATTGTTTTGCATCAGCAGGCCGCGCGGCCGAGGGATAATTGTAACATTACCCCGCGGTACTTCCCTTGGACACGATTTATATAATTATTTACGAGCGGTTGCTGTGAACAGAGAAAAACTTCTTTCAAGTAGTTAACATTGCGCTTGTGGTGAACTTCTCACTGGCGCTAGGTTAGGTCGTCGTACGGGTGCACGCGGTGGGGTAGGTCTTTTGTAAGGTATCGTTGGTGCTACTGACGAGCTTAACCTGCTCTGAGCAATGCTCTGCAAACTGTACCAAGTTCCAAGTCGAAATGCCCTAGAGCCAATGATATTACCGGGGTTATGAGATTTAATATGCTATGTCTCAATGTGTCGAGCGCAATATGATGCACTGTAAACTTCCTAACTATCGTCACAGGCACAAACAGGGGCCGGCGTGACGCCTGCCACCAGACGAGCGTCCCGCCACTGTCGCTACTTGTATGTACAGTAGTAATCGTGAAGAGTCGCCAGGTATACACGCCGCTTGAAGACTTGCCTGTATCGCTGCGAGTGGTTCTCGTCCAGATACACCAGTTTCTCCATGAACATCTTCTCTTTGAGGTCACCGCGCGGCGCGCCTCCCTCTGTGGCGGCCGCCTTGCCAGCGAGCGTCGCGTCCTCCACCAGCCTCTCCACCTGCAATACTGCACCTGAATGGCGAGCCATCCACCAGGGTGGTAGGGTAGGAGAGGGAGTGGGCTACAAACCAACGAACGTTAGACTTGCTTATAAAACTTTATCTTTAGAGTTAGTGTAAATAATATAAACAAATTGTCGTCACAAGAGGTGCTCATGTGCCTTGCCATTTTATTGGATATGTTGATGTGCTGCACGGCGGGCTCGGGCTCGCGCGGTGCCTCCGGTCGCTGGAAGTGGCTCTCCCGGATCGACTGACTGCTTCCCATCGCGTCTGCTGTAGGAGCGAAGGAGGCCTCAGTAAACAATACTAAAGTATAAAGTTTATCGTTAACATACCGCCCGGCGCAGGGTCTGTGGAGAGATGTTCTTGCGATTATTAATTCGTACTGTGAACAATCCCTTTTGCGACAATGCGGCGGACGTCGGTGTCAACTAGTCTCTAGAGAGTTTAAAGCCACCGGCAGCATGAAAGGGTACCTTCGTCACCAGTCTCAAACGTTCGCAAATTCCCACCCAGAAGTTGTAATCTGTGTGTAAAATGCATAGCAACGTTGAAACATTCGAATGCAACGAGGTACGTATCTATTGCTGGAAATGTAAAAAGTGGGAAACAATGGCTATATCGAAACGGCGGCAGTAGGAAAACATTGGTAGGGTGGTACAGCGGGTGAAATTACAACGATACTGACTCCTATTTCCTTATCGTCATTATATTAGCTGATTTACGTCCACTTCTGTATATAGGACTCCTATATTAAATTTCCCCAACATTGGCTTTACTTCCGCTACTCCAACTCTATTGGCATTAAAGATTGAAACGAAATTGCCGGTCGGCACCAGTGGCGCACTGGACCGCTTACGCACTCGTATATTCCGCACCCATTAATACACCTCCGTTTAATCGGCTAATTGTGTACGAATTCATAAACTCTACTCGTGGTTTGTTTGTTCATTCACATCGCGGCTCGGCGTACGCGTTGGCGTTGACCGGGGCCCGGGCGCAGGCGCAGGCGCAGGCGCGAGGAGCTGGGCGGTGTCGGTGATCGCACCACCGTATCGTCACACAAGTAGTGGAATGAGGTAAATATTCAATAATAACGACGTTTTATTGCGAACACGAACAGACTGACCTTTCAATTTTAATATTTTTCACTTATTTATAAACGGTGAGCGCCACTATTAAATTGGTAAAAAGGTAAAAAAAAATGTGAACTATTCACCTTTGTTAAAGGTCTCCATATAATTGTTTTATTATTTTTTCCAATTGTAGTTTTGATGCGCACGCGCACGGCCACGGGCACGCGCACGGCCTCGGCGGCGCGATTAAACCACACGGGATTGCCCACATGAATTATGTTAATGTGCTTTTTTATTTTTAGGAAACTAAATCTGAGTGTCACAGTTCCATTGAACGATATGAGTAATGGCGGCATCAGCCATCCTCCGCGACCACCCGCAGCGCGCTGGTGTACAGGCTGACCGCGCGGGCGGAGCCGCGCCCATGTGTAAAGGCGGTTGGACGTTTTCCTATATCACAATAAAGAACCCGCGGAGGACTATTAGACACTTCAGGTAGGCTCCAGCAGGTACCAGGTACAGCCCTGTAGTCTCAGGCTAGTAAGAATAGGGTTAAAGTAATCCTTGTCTGTCGTAGAACGCGACTAAAAGGGTCTAAGATTTTCGCGGACCTTGACGTGGAGGCCCTTATCGATCAATAAGCGAACCTGCGTGGGACGGCGTATTGCCCAGTGATGGTGTCTACGAGGGTTAGGCCTCTCTTCGGAGATGTTAACACAAAGTGTCTAGAGACACCGGTGCGTTTTATAAGAAATCCCGGAGCCTTTCCGAATGCACTGATGCAGGCCACCGACGGAGTTTTAGTGAGTAAGAATTTCACATAACCCTAATTTCCAAAGAAACAAGATATCTTTCGAAGATTTCCACCCCCCGAAACCAAAAAAAAAGTTCCAATTGGTGAGTGCGATGCTCACTTTCGTTAAATGTATAAAGGACACGCGGACATTCATGTATACTTTGCGTCTACTGCGGAGCCTGCTCCAAAATGCTGATGTTTTGTGATGATGCAGGTAAAGGGTGCTATGTACACGACCGCATGAGCTCGGCAGGTACCCAATAATCGGCTCGCTGATAACGCGGCATGGCTTTTTGCAGCAGCTTTACACGAAGCTTTCGTCACTAACTCACTTTGTACTCTCCGGAGTCACATTGCGGTCGTTTGGGCGCGTACAGGTACGCTGCTCATGAAACCTTAAGTGAGACAAATGTTCCCTTCATTGGGCAACCATCAATGTCATCACCACCCCATAAACAGCAATCACGGGATTGGTTCCGAGTGAGGAAGTGTATAAGTGTGAGTTATTCACATGCTCACTGCAGCCCACCGCAACCGCACCGACTGCGAGCGTGGCAGAAACTATTCACGCAATTCATTATACAATATTATGTATTCATTAAATATATACTGCACGAAAATTTCGTTGTCTTCAATCTTTTCATCTAGTTTTATCAGAAATTTAACAAATCTTTGATGTAGTGTTTAGTCAATTTGTGACCCACAAATAACACGAGCCTTATTGCTTTCATTACTCAGAATCTAAAGGAAGATCTCTCCGGTTCTCAGACTACAGTTGTCTCCTTTTTATCTACGGCAAAGGCGGAGTCGTCAGCGAGATCACATCGGCGGCGCCGACCATTGGAAGATGTTTACGAGTTTTGGCAAATGATTAGTAGTTCACCTCTTCCGGATGCTGCGGCGCGACTGCTCTTATTGTTCATTCAATAACCATTTCATTATCGGCCGAACCTATTGCACCTATGTTTGTACTGCGACTTTGCAAAATTCCTAATCTGAGACGAGGTTCAGTGTAGCTGGTCATGTCACCGATTTACAGCTCGCCTGCCGGAACCGGGCTGACAGGCCCTCGTACGAATAATCTTATCATCGATACAGTATGACACAGCGTGCAACGAATCGGATTATGTAATTTTTTTGGAACATTACATTGTAATATCATTATAGGAGTATAAGTGATGCGGTCCTTGGCATTTGCCGGCCCCGCCGCGCAAAGTTCAACCGCGGAACGATTTGACTAGGCGACAGAGCCGACGGGAGATCCTGCGCGGTCAATGATGCGCTCTCTCTCGGTGGTGGTTGGGTGGGGGGCGACAGGCCTTGCGCCGCGCTAAATGAACTGACCGTCGCACCGATCACACTTCACGTGTCCCGAATTATCAACGTATTCATACTATTTTCTATTTCCGCCTAAACACAAACGGATGAACGCTCGCGTGGAGTCGCGCTGCCGAGGAAGAGCGAGTATAACGTTTGTATACAGGCACTTTAGTAATACGGCGCCATTACTATTTGGTAGTATTTTTTTATTCTATATAACTATATAGCCAAGACTTATATGTTTTTGCTTGCGGCCCCCCACCATCCCCATCGAACTCATACATACACTCGTATTTGCGTAAACCGGCGGTAAGCGCGTCCCGAATCGCTGCGGGTACTGCGCAGAAACTACAATTTGTGATAAACTCTGCCCATATCGCATTTCTTACTGCCTATTGATTCATAACAGTAAATAGTATAAAGAGTTATCAATCACTGCGCTGCCGGGTGGTGGCCGCGCGCGCGGCGGTGGACCGGTGCGCGCGGCATGCCTGCACGAGTACTCGTCGCTGTCGCCGTAGTTGCTTATGCAATAAGTTTGCTGCTTCACCGTACGAAACAGCAGATTTCTTAAGGTTTATTACAGCAGTGTAGTTACTTCCGGAAATGAAGCAGTTTTCCTGTAGCCAATTATTTTTAGCGTTTTTTTATTACCATTTCCAAGTAGCGTCACACAACTGCAAGGTGTGCACGGATACGACTCCCAATGAACCTGAGCTTCCGGTGAAAACAAAATGGCGAAGAAATCGTCGTGTTCCAAGCACGAGAATTATCGGCGCCGTGCACCAGAGAGCTGTTTTTGTGTCATATCAACATTTTGATATTCAAATGGAAATCTCTCGGCCCTGTTTTATAAGTGGTCGTGGCCACGGTGATGATGTACACAGCTTTTTTGTCACAATTTCATCAAAAACTTGCAAAAGCTGCAGCCGTGGAAAAATTAAGAATCTTTTATGAGGCCTGGATATTCACGTTGTCACTTCGAAACGGAGCAAGTGCAGATTTAATTAGCGTGACATGTGAGCGCGGTGGCACGGTGGCACGGTGGCACCAAAGCTAACTAACCGGACAGTCAGAGGGAGACCTACTCTTAGTAAATAGGTCCGAACAGAGAGACCGCTCGCCTGGACGAGGTGAGGCTCACTTTGTCCGGACCACCGCAACGGAACGTGCCGCCGAGGGTGACCATGTCGTATTGAAGGGAACAATTATGAATTCTTCCTGAAATTCTCTTCTTCGAATTCGAATATTCTTCTTGGATTTAATATACTTTTTAAAGCCGTTTGCGCGTATATCACTTTAGCACTTAAAGTTCCAATAATTTTAATTGCCAAGTTATATATAACCTGAAAATAATTTATTCAGTTATATGCACTTTGTGACATGCGGTTTCTTTATGTGGCCGATAACCTCTCGAAATTACGTTCAACACGAGCAGCGGCCGCAGGCTCTGACGCCAACCTACAATAAATAGTACAATGTCACTAAGCTCAACAGTCAATTTATTGTTTGTAATTGCGTCTGATCTTCCTACTGAACTCTATCACTACTGCTGAAGCCAGTGCAACTTCTGTTTTAACCTATAAATTTTCTAAGAAGACAAACGGAAGTTGGTCCTAACGGGCCCTGCGCAAGCGTTTATTGCTTCACATTTATTATATTTGTTTCCTGCAAAGGGCTCTTGGACTGCGAACTTCTATTTATTATCCGGTTAATAAATAGCCTGAATTTTATACAGCTGCGCATCGTCACAACTATATCGGGCGGCATCTCGAAGTTTAGCCTCGACTTACGGTGACTTCCTGCTTAGATGCAGCGAATATTGACGCTCGGTGGTGCAGGAAAGGGAACAGGACACAGGTACACCACGCGGCACTTTCCTGTACGAATGTGCGAGCGATGTGAAGACAGATTTGATATATACTACTATCTTATACATCTAGACTATACACTTTCTGGTGCAGCACCGTATGTGGATAGCGTCGATTGTACGAAACGCCAATTTTTCATCTTTAAGCTCACTGATTCCGGATCCGCGAGCCTGGAGTGCGGCGAAGCTGTAAAGGCGTCAATAAGACTAACAGATTAATCATCGTCATCGGCCACCACATTACCGGGTACCTGGCTAGTGGACAAGAGGAACGGCTAGCGAGCGGATCCTGTGCATCGCACCGTGCGCGCGCGCCTGCGCGTGGACGAGCCGCGGAACGTGTTCGGGGCGGGCGCGGTGCGCGGAGCGCCGGATGCTGCAGCCGCTGTATATAGGCGCGGCGGCGCGCCGGCCCGCCAAGTGATTGCCAGCTGCGGGCGTGCTCCCGCGCGACACCGACACCGACACCGACACACGCTCGCACAGACCCAGCCACAGACGACGGCCATGCTGCGTATCGTGACCGTGCTCGCGGCGGTGAGTACCCGCCGACCCATCTCTGATAGCGCAGCCTGTGCACGGTGCACATACTTCGCCCTAGTATTGTTAAATTATTTGCTTCACCGACGGGTCCACCAGCCCGTCGCGCGGAGATGACGCCGGTCTTGAATCGTCTAGGTAAATATGTGTACCCGCGGGTTGATCGGCATTCCAATATTTATAACAATTCTAATTTAAACTATTTGATGATTGTTACAAGAATAAGCAGCCAGGTAGGCAACGCACTGGCATCGCTGGTGACCGTGGGCGGCGGTGAATCACTTACCATCAGGTGACCCGTCTTGCTCGTTTGCCTCTTAGATGTTATAAAAAAAAAAAGAATAAGCACCATTTTTCATTAAAAATTATCAAAAAAACTCTTGGTAGTTAAAAGAAGGCTATTTCTACACATTTATTTCGCGAAGCGTCCCGTTGTGTGGAATAACGTTCGGTGTTAGCTTGTGCGCAGTTAAACGCGAGCCCCCAGTGCAGTGCCCGGGGAGCTGGTGGGCAGGTGGGCAGGTGGGCAGGTCTCGCAGACTGTGCCGTTACCATCAACTTGCAGTACAAAGTATATTCCAATGCGGGCTATGACTGAATGCAACATCTACGTTGTTCAGGCGGTACACGGCGCCGCTGCTGCGGGACGGTCTCATTTAAATGAAACCTTTGAATGGCGCGTCCACAATCAAATTAATTACTTGTTACACATAAATAAAAACATTTTTAAGTTCCGCGCATGAAATAAGTGTGTTATAAGGTCAGCATCAATATATAAACATCTCTGATGCGGGACCGTCTATAAAATTACTATATTCCCGGCACCGAGCTGTTCTCGCTCCCCACTCCAGACAGAGTTCTCGGGGATAACATCTCGTTTCGACCTTATAGCGTGCGAAAATTGTTGCGGTAATGATCCAAAACTTGCGTTGTTATTTATTAGAGCTCGTGCGCGGGCAGCGATCCGACTGCAAAGGGGTCGAGAGCTCCGCACGGCCAACGGCCAACGGCCAACGGCCAACGAAACTGAAACCTTGTTTACTGTTCCAGTTCGTACAACATACGAAAGCCACGAAAAATGTATTATACGCGGTGTGATCCATATTGTCAATGCGTCAACGTGTCTACTATGTATACTGTAGTGTTGATACGGGTATTTCTCTTACGTGTAATGTTGCTGGTAAACCGAGCCGCCGGAAGCTTTCGCGAACTCTGCGACCGCCGTCAGGTTTAAGGATTCGCGTCACTATCAATGATTGTGAGTCAAAACTTGATATCATCGTGTGACCCGGATCTGTGCTACAGTAGTAAAAATTTTTTTTTTGTTAATTCAGTGCAAAATACTATATGAATAGATCTGCATACATATGCATCCTTTATAGTGTTCGCACGGTGACAGCTTGCGGCGCGGCGCAAGCTGTCACCGCAACAAGTTACTTAACTATATATGAATACAATTTTGTATCAGATATAGTATTTGTTATGCGCGAACATGACCGGACCCCGGAAGTAGAGCTATGTGATACAGCGGCCGGCGCGCGTCCGTCGCAACCTTTCGCGATACCCGAATCTGCATTAGCATACCGCCCGACCACACCCGACCACGTCTGACCATGCCGCTCTCTGCCCGCCAATTGCCACCCAAAATATTATAGTGATATTGTACAGCTCCATTTCTTTCCACTCCAAATACGCTAATTTCTTAAGCTTCTAGTGGGATTTGTAATATTGTTCACACTATCGTACATGGTGAGCCGCGAGGCGCCGCGGTCACATGTACCAGCGTTACGTGCGATGAAGCAGTGTCAAGAGAGATCGCGGGAGTCGTATGCGAAACTGAAAACGTAAAACACATGAAAGTGAAGTCATCGCGCTGCCCACCGCCGCCACCGCCGCCAGCACCGCCAGCACTGCAAGCACCGAGACGGGGTGCCCTTGATCACCTGTAATGCTTTTCAGTCTGGGCCATGTTTTTATATCTATAATGTGCTGACATTTCATGTTTACTTATATTATGTGACAATGCCGATAAAGATGGTTAGCTTCTAGAATAATGTGTAGGATGCATGTCTGGGCGCTGCGATGCCCCCGCAGCCAGCGGCACTCCTGCCACACAGGAGCGCCGGTGTTGCCAGAGGATTGTCAGTTATATTTTAACGTTGAACTAAACACGTACCTCGCTAAAACTCCGTGTAAGCTGCCTCACTGTATATTCACAATAATTTGTCCCATGTGCTCGTGCGTGCGAGCGTGCGTGCGTGCGTGCGTGCGCTGCGTGCGTGCACAGCGGCGACGTCTCAACTGTCACGGGTGACTTATTTCATTAGAATTTTCTTCTGCGGGTGCGCGCGCGGAGGTCGCGCTGCCCGACACGTCACGAACATCGCCTCTCACCCCCGTCGCACACCCCACACACCCCACAAACCCCACACCCCACACCCGGAAAATAATAACAGTAACTATAGTGGGACATGACGAATTAACAAAAAAATTTATGATGTAAATAGATATAGTCGTAACGAGTTTTTAACAGGAAAAATGCTTATTGAATAGTCGGTAAAATACAAAGTCTACCCGATGCTAATCCCCCTGGAGAGTGGTTGTCGTCGTCCTTCACTGTGGAGGTGCCAAGATCCGGTGACGGAAAGTGGACTTTAAATTATTTACTTTGTGGATGCAACTTCCCAGACAAGGAACGTCTTATTTTAGAATTAGGCGCTGCTTTTGCTTATCAACATGAGTAAGTGCCCCGTAAGGTAGTGCCGTCGGCCATTCGTTAGAGTACCTAAGTTGAACGATCACAACCACATGTTTTTTTAAAGAGAAAGACATAAAAGCACGTCGATTATAATTTCGTGTTGAGTCCCGAGGCCATGAAATGTTAAAAGCATACGCGGTACATGCAAATACAAATGGGGTGGCGGAGACGGAACCTGATCGACGGAGCGCGGGGCCGCTCGGGCAGAATGCGGATGCCTCCGTCCGCCTCGCCGCGTATCTCGTCGTATCTCGTCGTAACACGCACAAAAAAGTGCCGGCGCCGGGTGCGGCCGCTGCTTACTGTCTCGCGGTAAGCACGGCAGGCTTCCCGCGACGGCGAGTACCGCTCACCCTTCCATTATTAATAAGCCCGTGTTCGCGCCGCGGTAATAATGGTTATATTAATTATGGTAAGTATTAATGGATACAAATTCCACATAACTCTGTGTTTCTCTCCAGAAGCAGAATATCTTTTGAAGATTTCCTCGTCGACAAAAAGAAAAGTCAGTAATTTTGTACCAAATCCTTGTCATCAGCTAGTTCTGTCGTTGCGAGCGTTGGTACTTTTCGAAAAATTGCTTGCGGTTTATTGTTTTCAATACGAGACTTTGAGAGAACCGCTTTACCAGATGAATCATAGAGCTATAACTGATAATGTAGAGGACTGGAGGTATAAGTAATAATAAATAAACGTTATCACCTCTTTGTGCCTCTTCATCGATGTGCACTTGTTCGTTAGCCACTGCGCTGACCTAATCGTGAGTCAGAAGTTTTTTGCAAACATCCCAAGTTGGATTTTAATTTATATATTTACCTAAATCTATCAGATACGCAAAAATATTATAATAATCGATGTTGAAGAGTATATTTCCATAGTCAAGATCTGATAGCAATGAAATACACCAGTTCTATTAACATTTAGCTGTCTAGATCAGGGCGCATCCAAAAATTTTACCATGCTGTGAACGAAATGGAAAAGGTGCAGCTACAGAAGTAGGAGTTTACTGCTCTGAACGGTGCAAGGATGCTAGTGGACGTTAACACAGTCAGCAGCACAGTTTACGCAGCCTTGTAAATTTATTTGTTTACGTTATCGAAGCGGATGTAGGCAGCAGAGCCAGCGGAGCCAGACGCGCGGCGCAACACTTGTCGCGGCTCATCTTTATTGTACGGAGTCTTGTTGTTTGTCGGAGGATTGAGTCATCGATCCGTATAAAGTTTCGCCCCTGGCATTGAGAGGGATGAGCTCCCCCCCGCTACGCCCTCGGCCGCGCCGCGAGCCGAGCTGAGGTCAACCGGCTCCGAGTCTTAAGTGATTTGCATTAATATATCATTACGTATTAATAACAAAAAACAACTTTGTTTGTTCATATTTTTATTACGTCTTTGTTTCGGATGAGGTCAGGCGTCCGCGAGCTCCGCGTGTTCAATGTGTGCAGCGGTTTCTGTCACGATCGCTATGGAAATAATACAAATGTGTGGTATAATACATCAGCAGATGATCGGTTTGTTTTGTGCCTCTGACCGTCACTTAGGCCTCTCCAATTGAAGCTTTATCAAGGTGGATCAGTAACGAGGATCAAATATGTAGATTTAGATTCTATAAGGTTTAAGCATCCGGGACCTCCAACGGAAGGCGTGGAGTGGAGTGTACCCAGTGCGGTGGACGCGTGTGCATGTGGGTGTCCATCAACTGTTTGTCCGAGCAAAGGTTCGGCCGCCGGCCGGTAATCTGTGTGAGCATCTATTTCACAAGATGACCACAGGTTGATTCGGCACGAGGCAGCACCGTGAATGTACGCGTCCGCCTGTCGTCACGTTGCGTGTGCGCACAATAACGCGTTATCAACGCGTTATTGATATTTAACGGAGATTCCAGAGTTCAATGCGAACTGGTGAACACCGCGCGCGCTGCTCTGTGCCAATTAACGCTTTATGTACCTGACAGCCCGCCGCTTGCCGCCGCCGCACGCCGCACTGTGCCCACTGCTGGAATTCTCTAAATCAAATTAGTTTTTAATATACCCGCAGCCGACTCGACCTTACGGTATACTTAAGCGTATGCACGCACGCTCCGCACCCGCAGTGGACTGATGCGGCTCCTAATTAAAATTAGACCTGATGTCGACAACTTGTCATCTTAAGTGGATGCATGACCTGAACACTTCATGTAACACAAGATCCACGGCAGTTAGACGTGCACTGCTCCACGAAAGATCTCTACACCTATCGGTCCCGCAGCGCGCGCATCCAATGCCTCCCGCGACCCTCACGCAGTCAGCATGGCCTGCGGTATCGCCGGGCAGCAGAGGCCGGGGTTTGTAGGGGTTCATATGGAAGGAGGCTACCACGCTGGCCCAATGCGCGTTGGTGGGAGCCCAAGCCCCGTTTGTAGACTAGTAAGTTGCACCACGAGAAGGTGTGGTTGACTTGGGTCCCGTGAGTTGTTGTGCGGGACCCCTTAAACTTCTGAGCATGGTCCATGTTTGTTCAATTATATTGCGTGGGGATTATTATAAATTCTTCTTCTTCTGTCTATTCTTTTTTTCAGTTATTTGGGGTCGGCCTTCCTTGTCCTAAGTCTCCAAAAAGCACAATTCTTAGAGGCTTGTTCGTCAAGGTCGATTTTTTTCAGATCCTTTTAGATCGTCGTCAGCCATGTGGTCGGTAGACTTCCGCGATTTCGCGTCGTCGTCGGCATGTTTCGGGCCAATTCCACCATGTGGATCTTCAGGTCGCATCTGAACATGGCCATACCACCGTAGCCGTCTCTCTTTTAGTTTTATTCTGAATAGGAATGACTTTAAAACTGGTTCTTACATATTCGTTTCTTATTATCCATTATGGTGACACCTATTGTGCGGCGCGGCAAGCGCATCTCCGCAGCGTGTAGCCGCAGCAGCAGCCGCAGCCGCGGGTTTGCGTGCTGGTTGCTGGCGGCCCAACACCCCGATCCTTACAGCAAAGCTGGCCTAACTGCTGTTGTATAAACTTTTCGCTATTAAGTTATTGTATTGCCGCACACTACGCCTGTGAGTTGTCGCCATTTAAGCCATCAATGATTATTATATATAAACAAATAAATCGGTCTTGGACAAATATAACATTTTATTATTTCTTGGTTCAAATATTTTAAAATAGCAGTCCAGCCCGCGTGGCGCCGGAGCGACGGGTACACGGCGGCGCGATGATGCTGGTGGTGGTAATGGTTGTGGTGGTGATCGCACGAGGGGGAGTGTTGAAACGGCGGGCCGGTGGCGCGCCTCGCCAGTGACGACCGCACCAAGGCCATACACTCACATACTAACATACTAATGGGTCCGCTTGACAGTTTCAATTTGCGATTGTCTGCCGGCGGGGCTGGCGGAGGGGCGGCGGAGTGGCGACACGTCGATGGCTCTCGTTATATGCGGCGACACCGAGAATTGGGTCCGTGTGTAGTGTGTACGTGTATCGACACGGCTCCGACCCGGCGCCTCCGCGGCTGCACGTCTACAGTTAGTCGTCGCGTCACCGGCGGCAGAGTGTCGGTGGTGCATCTTATCGATATTGTATATATCTATAAGTTAACAATACTTAACTATTAGTCCAGGCTCGAGTAAAACATATACGCCCATCCGGCACAGGTGCACTTTGACCTTAGCCACGAATGTGAACGAGACGATGTGAACCAGACAAAGTGAGTCGTCCGCTTGTCACCTGTGGTGCGGCGAGTGGCGTGTGCGGCGTGTACGGCGTGTACGGCGTGTGCGGTGTGTACGGCGTGTGCGCTGTGGTCGCGCGTGCCCGGGTTCGGTTCCGCCCACATCGCCCACATTACGGAGTTTTAAATTAGAAACGCGACGCGCAGCAGCCGTATCGGGGGTGAATATAGATTTCAATGAAACACCTCGAATACTCAATCATCTATACATCCTAGGCATCCGTCGCCGGAAATCGCCTAGGCAACAGTGACACTTTCACACTGTAGTGCAGTAATAGCGTGAAAGTGTTACTGCAATCCTTAAATTGCTGTGTGTCGTTGCTTGTTTACTGGTATGCAACTATTATCCAGTTACTGTAAAAACAATATACCGAGGAACACGTTGAACTGTAACGTATCGCTGAAACTACTCGGAGGTCGGGCAGAGCTGGCCAGCCTCGCCGCCTCGCCGCCTCGCCGCCTCGCCGCCTCGCCGCCTCGCCGCCTCGGCAGCCCGCTAATTGCCGAGTAAACACCACACCGGAAAACATTTAAACATTACAATCATATCGACCTTGCCCAGGGTAACAATACAACGTTCCTCGCTTCAGCATGAAAAACTACAAAACTACACTTTTTTTATATTTACACAATTTTAAAAACTAGTTTCCGCATTAGCGATAGATTTTGAGAATATGCGACGATGCTTACTCTCCAGCATCAGCACAGAGCTAACGGTCGGGGTGGAACCTGCAGCCTCCTGCAGGCGACCGCGCCGCCGCACCGCCGCGCCGCCGCACCGCACTCCGCACGTAGCCGAGGAACGGGTATACGATTAATTACTCAGTGTTACAAAAACTCATTGGGTACTAGATTTAGATTAACTTATTTATAACTTAGTATTTATTTAAATGGTGGCAGGGCGCAACCTGGAGAGGTGCAGTCTGTTCACTGCTTAAGGCGGCTCGTCTTTGTTACACTCCACTCGCAAATAATTATATCAACAAGTGGTTCAGTTTCATTCTCTAGAGTGCCCAATTCCACCATCTCGAGATTTTCCCTTTGATTTCCTGTTAAACTGGAAAGTTTCAAAATGCAATTAGGAGTTTGTGGTTACACACGCACACACACGCTCGCGCACACACTCACGCTCGCGCACACACACACGCACGCAGCCAGTTGCGTGTGCGCGCTTCTTCCGACACTTTGACCTTTCGCCGCGGACCGGTTCAATTTATCGTTTTAAAATATTGTATAAAAAACTATTCGGTTTTCCCTTCGAGTGGATCATCACACGTGTCCCTCGAGATTACGTGTACGTGTCCGCGTGTAATCTACGCATCAGTTTTAATGAAAGAAAATATTTTTTGCGCGTTTATGTAAATTACGACTGACATTTGTGATCGCAAAGTGAAGGTCCTTGTCTGACGTACGGACATAAATTAATGAACTTAATGTCTAGGAGCTGCTCATCATCTACCTCGTTAACATAAATAAAACAAGTTATGTGTGAACCGTTCGATATAGAGTAGTCGCACCCAGTCGCAGCTGCTCAGCGCTGCGGCTCCCGGTTTCGAGGAATACTTAGCAATATGTTGCTCACAACAATATATCGGTTATTTTTATACGGAGTTTTGTGCAGGACCCACGCGTGGGCCGATCGTTGGGTGGCAGCCGCAGGACGGAAGTAATTTACATCACAGTTTCGAACAGCATTGGAGATATTGATGTACTTCCGTTCTTATGCTTTTAGTTAATTTAATTTTTTTTCATGGTAATCTTTCAGAAAATTACAACGGGCGTCACAGTCGCTGAACGTAGCACGGAGCTATGGTTGATTGTGTACTAACTGTAGTATAAAACAATTGTAATATTATAATCGTCAGCATCAGCCGATAGACGTCCACTGCTGGACATAGGCCACCCTCAAAGATTCCCACACGATTGGGTAGAGATTCATATGTGTGGATTTGGGCTATTTCCCACCACATTGGCCCAATGGGGTTTGGGAATATTATTACACGTAATGTAAACTACATTTGAAGCGGTCAGCGTGACCGGGGCACAACGTCACCGGGGCAGCGTGACGGCCCGTGCGCGAGGGTCGACCTTCTGGAAAGTCCTCTAATATGATCTATTATTGATGTTTGAAATACACATCACGTTGATGTAATGTGGTGGACTCCGTGTTTATGTGTTACACACGACCGGTGACGCGACTCGTCTGGTTGTAGATTAAGCGCGCAACGGATGCGCAACCGGTTGCGTCGGATCCGGAACCGGTTGCTCGCGAACAGCATTGATCTTGGCCTTTGAAAGATGATAATGACAGCAGCGGGCGCTCGACGCGGCACAAAATATTTGTTATAATTGTTATATGGTGGATGCACTAGCTGCGCTGTGCCACCCCACGCACGCACGCACGCACGAACGCACGCACGTACGCGTGCGTGAGCGGCGCAGCTTTTGGAATTGTATACAATGTGTTCAATATTCAGAAAAAGGAGATATATTGTGGTTTTTCCTTCGGCAGGCGGCGTCCGTGTGGGCCGCGCCGAACCCGGTCTCCAACGTGCTGAGAATCGACCTGGAGCCCGAGGAAGCGCAGAAGTACCTGGACAACCCTCCGTTCGCTGAGCCGCAGCTTGCCGGACGCACCGCCGTCCTGCCCCTCGTACGTATTCTTTTTTTACGTGCAACAAAGATCTACTTGCTGTAAGGACAATGCCAATGTCCACCGCCTGCCACCGAACCAGGAGTCGCAACGTAACCATTAACACAACTTTATTTCCGCAGCTCAAGCTCGTCGGGTAACGTACCGTCAAACTTTCATTTTTAATTTGCGTGATCTTAACTTTAACTTAGGCGATCAACCGGTTACCGTCGGTGCGGTGTCGGGTTTTCAAACTCCAAAAGTTTTATTCTTTACTGCAGTTTGGATTTTAACTATTGCAAATATATGAAGTGTTCTCGTCGTAGGTCCGATACGACGACCCGCGGTTTCGCTCCGCCGAGGCGGGCCCCACCCTCGGCCACTACTGGAGGAACGGACAGGAAATCCAAGACCCAGAGAAGTACCAGGAAGAGGTGATTTGGACAACACTAAACGCGTTTTATTGCACTAGATTTTAAAACAAACACAACTGCGAAACTGTAGCGAGTTCGCGTGCAGTGTCACCGTGCAGCTCGAGGTTTCACCGTGACCATTGCATTTAGGCTGTACGCGGCGAGCAGCGCCGACCAGCAGGGCGTCGCTCCGTTCAAAGATAGCGCTCTCTGTCTATGTTATCATATCACTTAAACGGCTGAACCGAATTAAATTCACTTTTAAAAGATTTGGTAAAGAAATCAAGTCGTCCGCGGACTATGAACTGTTCGTTCGAATTTATTAAGTTAACTGTACCCTCAGCACGCGCAGCACCCGCAGCACCCGCAGCACCCGCAGCTCATACAAAGCGATAAATAATGTAACCTTATTTTTGAGTTCATTTGAGGAATAAAATGCAGTTGTTGGGTGGTTCGATGTGTGCCCATTGGTGACCCGCGCAGGTGTACGACGCGGCGCAGTACCACGGGCAGAGCGGGCGCGGCGACTACGCGTACGGGTACCGCACGCCCGAGTCCGCCAAGGTGGAGGACCGCGCCGGCTCCGGCAACCTGAAAGGCTCCTACGTGTACAGGGACGCCAACAACGGCCTCATCAAGGTGGGCGCCTACCTTACACTGCGTTCCCATTGTTCGCTTTTATTTACATTCTAAACGTCGCTGGGATATACCGCAACAAATGGTAACATTGCAGGTGCGTTACTGGGCGGACAGCCAGGGCTTCCACCAGGAGGACAACATCCCTAAGGTAGAGCTGAAACCGGTAGAAGAGACAGCCGAGGTGCGAGCCGCCCGGCTGGAGCACGAGCGCGCCTGGCAGCAAGCGCGCGCCGCCTCGCTCCTCGCGCCGCTCCCGCAGTACGTAGTGCCCGCGCGCGCCGCACGCGCCCGCACGCGCCCGCAGCCGCGCGGACTGCGCCCTGTGCCATGTCGTGTCCGGCACACGCGCGTCGCGCGTTGTCCCCTTTAAGCTCATATTGGCATTAGCGAGGAGTAGTTTTTACGAACGTCGCAGTTGCGCAGGACATTTTTATTTATTGAAGCGTTGAGACAAGAAGGACGTTCACCTGATGGTAAGTGATACGCCAACTCATAACAACGTGGTGGTAGCTATGGTGGTATACACCACATTGCGTTCATCGTTTTGAGACATAGGATGTTAAGTCTCGTTACCCCAGTAATTTCAGTAGTTAAAGCTCCCTTCAATCCGGAAGAAAGTAATTTTTTCACACTAATGTTTAGCGACAGAAATAAAAGCTGCGGTCGTACCTACCTAGACAGTTTCCGGTAACAGAGACCTACTAGTAGTAAACAATCCGTGCAAATCTCTGTTCTTTGCGACAGGGAGTACGAGCCGGCCGCGTCCGAGCTGCAGGGCAGCGTGCTGTCGGCCCCGGCGCAGCCGCCGCTACAGTCCGCAGCGCAGTACGCGCGCGACGGCAAGTCGCTGCCGTACGGTCAGCAACAGTACTACACCACCTCTGAGGAACCGGAACCTACTGTTAGTCTTATTGCTTTTACTCAAATAGGATAGCAAATAATAGCTAATCGAACAAATATAAAAATTAAGGAAGTGTTGTGCAGCGGAGCACGCGCGACACAGAGTTTTAGGTGAAATACTCAAAATAATAAACAAATTGTTATACCAACGCTGAGGCCGCTTCACTCACTCACTGATAATTAGTGAAGAGGAACACATCGGATGATAATGTTCAAAGGTCCACACCATGGAGCTGTCTTTCCTACAAAAAGTTGCAAAGGAATTAGAACGGTGAAGTGTTAACAGAGACCCAGCCCACTTCAGTTCAATTTAACGTACTCATTGGACTCTGTTCGCGTGCAGGGTCCTCCGCGCGGCTTCTTCTACAGTTTCACGTATCCGGTGTCAGTCATAGTGCCCAAGGAGGGTGCGCAGCTCGCCCCCGGCTACCAGGAGCCCGCCCTCCAGGCCGCGCGGCACTCCTAGAGCGCGCCCACGCACACGCACACGGCAGCGCCCCCGGCTCCCTCCACGATGACACGCCGCAACGGAAGTACACCATATTGCCTTGAGTTTATACCTGTTGTAATTACCGCGTACATGTAACTTGTCTTAAACTAAAACCTTACATTCGCCGAAATCATTGTTACTGCACCGGCGCACAGACATGTACCTGTTATATTGTTTTAGAGTTCTTTAGCTATAGAAGTAAACATGGGTTTAGCTTTTGTGATACAACATTTAGTTCTAAGTACCGAATACAAATGCACGGAGCCGCCGCGGAGCCCCCGCGGAGCCCCGAGTGCATCAGGTGCGACCGCGCGCCCGCCGGCGCAACGAGTCCTGCCGCCGCGGGGCCCGCCGGCTGCAGGTTATTGTATCGAAGCAAATAAACATATTTTCAAGCGAATTCTTTTCTCTTTCTCCTGGCTGGCATTCTCATGCAAATGTTTTAATACTTCATTAACACGCGTAAATCACATTATTAATGGATGGAAAGTACAGGGAATAAGCGGAGTTATAAATAAAACAATTTTTTTGGTGGCACTGTGTGATGATGGGATGTGGTGCTGCACCCATCACCAAATGTTCTGAATACGTCATCGCCTTGTGCCGAAGAAAGATAGCGTAAGAATCATCAGCCCTTCATATCCCCGAACATCGCCTGAGCCGGTGTCAGGTGGAAGCGATGCGGTGCCTGTGCGACTGCTTCCACGGGGACATCCTCAGTGTCACAGTATAAATGAAACTTGATTTTATTTTATGGAATTTTATTATAAAAAAAATCACACGCATTTAATAGACGCTGGCACGCAGGCACGCACTCGTGCACGCACGCACGCACGCACGCACGCACGCACGCACGCGCATGAGTGATAAATTTACTTAATAAGAGTATAATAAAAGAAATGTTGCAACTTCTCGACTGTTCGAGCTGACGGCTGGGCACGAAGCTGGGAATGTGTTGATGCGACCCCGTTCGTGGTTCCAGCAGACGCGTGCTGCTGTTAGCGCGCACCAGCACCTCCCTTAGCTCACGCGACCTGCTTCTGGCGCCTCCTGTGTCTCCGGTGCCTCCTGTGCCACCTGACTGGAGATCGCAGGCGGCGCACGGCGCGACGGATGCGAGGCGATGCTGAAAGTAAAACTAAATGGTGCTATTACACCGGGATGGGCAGGTGTATAGGCACAGCCCGCGGCAACATGGGCATTATGATGATAGGGACGAGGCCGCTCCGCTTCTGTGCTCCAAGCTGCTGCAGTACCGATTTTAACCTTGATCGTTGCGCGGGATTCTGCGCGGCGCTGGGCGTGAACGGCCACCGCCCGAAGATTGATATTATGCTGGATATTCCGCCGGATATGCCGTTGTACGCCCAGCCAATGGTGTCTGGTACGTTAATCTCGATCGGTAAGAAGGGGATAGCGGATATGACGTCTCCTATGGACAAGCGGGCGTAACTCGGCAGCATGAGAACGACCGGCCTCTCGCCCTCGGGCTCCTCGGAATCCGCCTCCACTATCACCGACTCTAAATCTTCGTCGACAGTTTCTTTGTTCACGGCTTGGTGTCTCGTCTGCCCTTCAGCTGCCGCGTGAACGGGTCGGGCCCGCGGCACCAGCACGATCAATGGTGGTATTGACCTGTAAATAAAACATGAACTGTTTCAAATGTTTGTCATTGCATTGTTATATCTCGTGAAGCCGCCGTCGAGTCATCTTAGATGGAGTTCTGTTCCCGCGGCGGCCGCTCCTACCAGTTTCACATAAAGACAGTACCCGAGTAGTGAAACTGGTAATATGTCCATTAGTATAACTTAGAAGTTAAAAGATATGCCAGTTCCGGTGGCTGCGTCGCCGTGGCGCCGGGCGAGCTGTACGAGCTGTTCGAGCTCTGCGATAGCGCCGGTATGTTATCAGCGCGGCGCGACCGCCCATTAGGCTGCGCGGCGGTGACCACACCACTGCTTGATACACGCACCACCCGCATGCACACCACCCAACTTTGTAATAACTTCTCATTGAATGTTAATACGAGGAGGGATCAAATAGTAGTGAGAACGACATATATACTCCTTGGTATGAAAATAAATAAATACAGGCATAGCTCAGATACATAGTTGTAATATTAATAAAAAAAAAATCTTCGATTCTCTTTTGTTTTTCTCTGAATACAGTCATATGTTTGCTTCGCGTCGGAACGTGTTCTCGAAACTGGAGAAAAACGTAGAGCGAGCCGTTATTAGGTAGCTCTGTTTGAAAAAGTTAACGACGAAAGAGATTCATTGCGAATTGGAGGCAACATTAGGAGAGTCTGCTCCGCCATATTCCACTGTCACTGGGAAGGTGGGCCTCTCAATTTCGAGTGGGGAGAACGAGCACGGAAGACGAACATCGTTGCGGCCGTCAGTCACCCAAGAAAATGTTGCGAAAGTCGAGAATATTGTACGAGTATTGAGCGATCGAAGGGTTACCATCCGATATTTACTCGTAATTCAAGAAACGGGCATTTCATATGGAAGTATTCAATCCATATTGAAACAATTTTGGAATACGAGAAATGTCTCCGCAAGATTGCCGGCGAGGTGCCGAGAATGTTAACCGACAGTCAGAAACAAAAGCGATTTGACATTGCGAAGATACGAGCATTGTTGAATAAGTTTCAAGAAGATTCTGAAAACTTTTTGTTTCCTTTCATAACAATGGACGAAACATAGCTCCATCATTTTGATCCCGAGAGGAAACAGCAATCTTCGCAATGGAAACGGAAACGGTCATCATCACCGACCTCCAAGAAGTTCATGCCGTAGGGTTGGCTGGGAAGGTTATGGCCTCAATATTGTGGGACTCGAAAGGGATTTTGTTCATTGAATACCTGGAGTGTGGAACCACTATTACAGGACAATATCATGCTGCTTTAATTCCTAAGTTGAGGAATGCCATGAAAGAGAAATGGAGAAGGAAACTTCGAAGGAACATGCTGTTTCATCACAACAACTCACCCGCGCACAGGTCGGCAGTTGCGATGGCTGCTATTCAACGAGCAGGCTTCGAAATGGTTAACCCCCCTTTTTATTCACCAGATTTGGCTCCTAGCGATTTGTATCTGTTCCCCAAATCGAAAGAATACTTAAGGGGAAACAGGTACGAAGACGATAACGAGGTGATGGATGCCGTGGAGAGTTTTTTGCAGGACGAAGACGAACTTTTTTTTAAAGGGATTGAAGTCGCGGAAAAGCGCTGCACCCGGTGCGTAGAGAGACTCGGAGACCATGTACAAAAATGAATTATTAAGTTATCAATAGTCATTATATTCTATCTCATTCTGCCTACTCTTTGATCCCTCCTCGTATGTATAAGACCAGCACGAGTAAGTAGGTAAGTGTTCTAATAATCACTACGATATAAATATAAACTTCATCAAGATCGTACCGGCCTGCCGCCGCCCACTGCTGGACACAGGCAACCTCCGCAAACGATTCCCAGTTTGAACTTATTTTGTATTAAATGTTATTGAAATTAATGACATTTAAACAGAACGGGGAATTGTCGTTGTATTGATTGGACTGCTGATTGCGACCCGCGCTCGTCGCAGACAGACACGCAAACACACAGACAATGAATTTTATTGCAAAAACGATGCCGGGGTTCAAAACGGTATGCTCAGAATATGTACTGGATAAAAATAATATCACGGTAATGTACCGAGTTTTATCGCAGTTGCGTGAGTACTGTGCCCGATGGCGGGCAGTAGCCGCTCCTAAGATCCGGTAGTAGCGCGCTTGTTGAGTTTTAATTTAGATTGTAGAACGTAACAATGAATGGTACAAGTGCACTCACAGCGCGCCGTGCACGGGCTCCTCCTGCAGGCTGTGCAGCTGCTGCAGCTCGAGCAACTCGAGCAGCTGCTGCCGTAGCGGCTGGCCGGCCGGGTGCGCGGCGCGGTGCAGCGGTGCGCAGCTCACGGCGGCGAGCTGGAGCAGCAGCGCCGCAACACCGCTGACGCACATTTTTGTCCGAATGTTCATTTTGTGAATACACCGGGGAGCACTGGTCACGGCGTGGTCTCCGATGGTACTGGTGCGCGCAGCGCCGGGCGGGGCGATGCGCGCGCGCCGCTCTGACCCACTCACCGCCAGGACCTCAGCTACACTACTTTCTTTTTTTGGTAGGTTTATTTTACTACTAATCCTTTTGTGGCGTACCCAGTCATACGTATCGTTAATTGTTTGTGTGATATGAATCTCAAGTGAAAAGAGAAAATTTCTTTGCTTTTGTTTAGTCAAATTTGGTGTTCTTCGAGTACCTGGTGTCGGCTGCAGGGGCGCACGCCCTGCTCCTTCGGAGAGACTGTCTAAAAGACTTATTAGTACTGTTATACTACATTACATTAGAAAGAACTTTACTCTTTCGGCTTTACTTAACATCACAAACTATCACAATTCATTTGCATATTTTAATTCAACAGCTCCTGCCGTAATTGTAATATAACACTGATTACCATTATATACACGACATCGTTTTGTTCAATATAATCTTATAATGTATTGAATATTTTAACATACACGTATATTTTAACGTACATTTTAACGTACATTTTAACGTACATAAAACTGTTACCAGCATTTTTTTTTTTTTTATGGTGATGTTTTCGCCGCAGTTTTATTGACAACTATAGCGGCTTCATCGGACTCAGGGCTCGCGGATCCGGTATCCGCGAGCTAAACTAAATAAATTGATATATACACATATATGTAGATAAGGTAGTGCGTATGAGGGGAAGGAGAAAGATGAGAAGATATTGGATGTGGAAGGGTTGAAGAGTAGGACAGTGCTATGAGGGAAGAGAGAGGGGTGTATTAAAATATATACATAGATAAATATACATATGAATTTAAGACGCGCGCGGTGCGCGTCGGATGGCGGCAATCCTATGAGGTCATCGGAGGGGGCTGTTACCAGCAGGAGTCGGACCGATGCTATATATACTTATATATATGTGTGTGCGTGCGTGCGTGCGTGTCTCTCCGCGTGACGCCCGCCGTCGTCCGCACGTAGACCTTGTCGCTCGGCGCACCGGCACACTTCTATAACAATTATTTGCTATACTTTGTTGACTATTGTCATGCGGTGAGGTCACGCCGCCCGCCGGCGCAACGGGGTAGCGATTTTAGCCGCAGCAGTCGCGGGGGTTCGATTCCTGTATTCGCAGCAAATAATTCTTCATTTAAAGTATACTGCACTAACTTTACATCGACTGGTAGTCTGAATGAACTCAACGCACAAATGATTGCCGTGTGTTGTGGCGACGCAATATTTATTCTGCAAAGACATCCATATCTTAGTTAATACGATGTTATAAGATTTTCGACACAAAACACTGACATTGATCGTAGTGCGCTCCGCCAACCGTGTCACGGCCCCCGTCCTGCTGACGACAGGTTAACAAAAGATCGCTTGTGAATCTTAACAAGCGCGAACTCTTGTTACTTCCGGGAAGTTGATATGTATACGTATATTAAAGCACACCCGAAATCGCGTGTCGCGGGCGCCTTCTTATTTTTAATTGTGAAAAGTTTTTTAATACTCATTGCTATTATTTTTTCACAGAAATTATTGTGTACGACGCGCGCAACGGAAGTGGTCTCGTGGGTTGCGGCAGTTCCGTTGCAATGTTTGTACGTGCATTAGTACTGCATCACAACTAGCGGCACAATAACTGGTGCATGTGTTCACCGCAGTGCGGCGCGCGCACCGGGGCGGCGCGGTGCGCGAGCAGCATGCGAGCGGTGCGCGAGCGGCGTGCGAGCGGTGTGCCGCCGCCGGGCGGGCGACAGCGGGCCTGCGGTGCGGCTGCGCACCGTTAGCGAGTTCATCGTCGTCGCAATTGCCCGCGGAGTGGCCTAGCTAATGAGCTAATGGGCACCGGGACTGCAAGTTATGTTAGCGCAAGCACCCACCCTCCTTTTATACAGATAAACTTATGCTAGCGATTGTTACAATGAAAACGTCGTCGTAACAACTGTGATGTACTTGTGATAAGACTCTTTACCGCTTCACGTGTCATCTCTTCTCAACGTTACTCGCTAACGCGGGCGAGGTGTAGAGCAGAAGTAGACATCGTGCACTGCGGCACACTGCGGCACACTGCGGCACACTGCGGCACACTGCGGCACACTGCTCTCGATATTTCACTTCTAATTCCTTTTGTTAAGGCTCTGGTGACATGCGCAGAACCGGGCGCGGAACATTAACTCTCTACTTCCGGCAGTCCATAAAAAACTTGAGTCCTCTTAAATAATATTTTTACACATCGATTTTTTTATTATTTTAGAGTATACAATAATACACAGTCCAAATTGTCGCCAAACTATAGAATAGTTTAATAGTTTAAAGGGGGCAGAACCCACACCGTACTACTCGAACCCACTGTATCCTGCACCTGCCCACATATGACACGTATTAATGAATACAACATGGTGGAATGCTTTGCATACCTACAAGTTAATTAGTGGTGTTCTGCAATCCGTTCTTAGCCATGTAATATCATCAAATAGGTTTATAACCAAATAATTGGTCCACTTTTCCCCTTAACGGTTAGTTGCCGGTACCGTTACGTATCGCACCCCTTTAACCCCTTGGTTATTGTATGTATTGCTTGCTTTGGTTTTTAATTCCTTCCTAAAATAATTTTCTAATATAATCTTTAATTTGACTGTGTACGCTACACGCAAAATTTTACATATTTTAAACATTTCCTCTGCGTTCTTGCTGATTATAGTTTTTACTTTTTTTTTATCCTGTACGTTTTCAATATTTATTAAATACGACTTAAAAGTCCTGCCATAACCGACCACACCATCATTTATAGCAAAATCTACGAATGCAGAAATTCATGTTTAAAGTTTTCTCGTCCATAATGTGCCTTAAATAATAAATTTCCCTAAGAGTATCTAGAGCCTCCTACCAGCTCCCTCTGTTTGAGGTTTCCAATTAAATTGTTCATCTGCCATTAACGCTCGGCACCTATAACTCTGAACTCAGAACCGTGTTCCAGTCGCGGAGACGCACGGCCGGGACTGTTTAATTACTTCAGCAATGTTAACGTATATGTTGAAACCAGTCGGGCCGAACATTGGCCCAGCTAGGACACCTAAGCTGACACTGGCCTCCTCCCGCTTAATATTACCGACGACAACCCGCACTGCCTTTGTCGGTCTTTTTTAAATAATTGGCAAAAAATTGTTAGCCGGGCCTCTCCGCCGCACTCGTCGTGGCTCGCAGTAACAGTTTATAGCAGTGTATGCAAAGTTTGAAAGGCTCGTTCGCAATGAAGGAACAGTGCCATCACCCACTTTCCACTGTTTAGACATTCGTCGGTCGCGTTCATTTGCCCCACCACCACTTTTTCAACGATCTTATTCTTAACTATTGACTGAATCGAGTGCGGCGTCGGCACGGTAACTACTATAGTTCAAATGCGATCCGTTTCTGTGAATAGGACGAATTATTGATTTTTTTAATAGCTTAGGGTAACATCCTATTTTTTTTTTATATACTTTACATTTTTTATCCACCCCGAGCGTGACGTTCTTATTTAATTTATCTATAATTTTTCCACCTAAAAGACTTGTATCTTGGACAAAGAAAATATCCGGTGTCCGGTCGACTGTTTAGGAGTAAGTTTTTCACAGAGCACACGTTACACAGAGGCAGCAGCTCGCGATAGTGTTTGCTGTCGAAGTGAACCTTTTGCTGGTATTTAACTAAACTGTATTTATAAGTCCCGGTGCTGAAAATTAATAAATTTATAAACGCAACAAACATACTAACATTTCAACGAAACAGGAACTAACTTACAATCGCAAGAATCACCAGAGTGGTGACGTCGTGTTTAAATCGCGTCCGCGTCCGCGTGTGCGCGGGCTGCACGGCTCCAATTGTTCCACCAGCAGGCCTGACTGCCGGCGAGCAGTGCCCGCCCCCATACTGTAAAGCTGGTTTTTTTTCATAGTACAGCAAAGGGCGAGTCGGCTCCAGCGCCGCAGGTGTCCGCGGTGACCGCGAGAAGCTGCGCGTGCGCTGCAGTAGTATGGCACATTGGCTGAGTAATGGTCTACCGCTGTTATAAGCAATGACGGATATTCTGATACGACGTGCCACCGGAACGGCCTCACCCTCACGTCGCGCCTGCAGACGCGAACGCGGGCCGTCTGTCAAACGTTTCAAACGTTTCATCCAGTGGGTGCGGCTCTACCCTAACGAGTCTTACATGCAAATGTCATGTTGGAATGGCGAGCACACACACACACACAACACGGACAGCGATGAAATCTCGCACCTCCAGCTCCGGAAGGATGTGTTAACTCAAATGGGTTACTTAATAAAAAAAAATATTTATTTAAAATATTACTATGGCAAGAGTAAACAGCAATAAATAACGTCTGGCTGAGCACACCGGGGGCGTCGCGGCGAACTGTCGTCAGGAAAACACCTCGCGCTCAGGAGTTCAATCGCTTTTCTTGTTCTCCGGTTGTCCGTCGTCGACCATCACGTCGATTTCTACTTCGTAGGTGCCGGGCTTGGTGACGGAGGGGCGCACGACGATGCCCGGCATACGGGACTCCGGGAGGCCGTCGACCTCGTTCTCGGCGGCGTTGGCCTCCTCGGGCGGAAGTGGGCTTCCCGGCAGCTCCGGGTGCTGTCTGACGGACATCAACCCCTGAACCCGTTGGACCAGATATTCAATAATCGGGCCGAACCGCGAGATCCCGTCGGTGGTGAGGACGGTGCGTTCCGGCGCGCCCTCTTGCGGCTTCAGAACAAACATATTGAAGTTGAGGGTGCGTCGCACGGGCCGGGCGGTCGCGCAGGCCAGAGCCGCGAGGAGGAGCAGCAGGCTGCGCGGCGACATGTTGCGCGTGCGTGGGCGTACGTGGACGTGCGTGGGCGTGCGGCGACGTGCGTGCGCGTGCGCGTGCGTGGGCGTGCGGCCGGCGCGGCGTGTGCGGCGACACTGCGCTCGCTGCGGTTTTGCAGCGCCTCTAAGGCGAGATAACGGGTCTCCGGCAAAAAGATCATAATTGCGCTGCGTTACGACGGGCGGCGGATAATTGCAGCGATCTCTCGGCACCTTTCCCTTGGAAAGCTCTGCCATGTTAATTGGAGTGAGTCATCAGTATTCCGCGCCGCGGGAGCTTTACGGACCTCCTCCGCGGCTCTCGCCTGGGCTGGATCCCGCGCCGAGGTATCGGGGAGATGCCATCACATTTTAAGTTGGCCCGGGAGTGATTTTATTAAGGATGTATTATTTCAGGAGAATGTTGGCAGCAGCGGTCGCGGCGAGCGGGGCCCGGCTCCGCGCGGACCAGAATGCGGTCAGTGGGCCCGCTATTGTTTTGGTCGTTGGTCTGGCGCGAGCTGACCGCCTCGGGGCCTAATGGACAGTAACCATTTCTTACACCACGACGCGGCCGTCATTTCACCTGTCCACTAGTGAGGTGTAATTACGTATTAACTAGACCTAAACAAGTCTAGTATTTAATGTTACTCCTCAGTAACTACCGACCGAAGTGTCGCCAAGTTTAAGTATTATTATTATACTTATTGTGTAAGTTGTTTCGGAAGCAGCATTTTTATTCTTACAGGCCTCCGCCAAATCACGTCTCCTGTTGTAACACCATGCACTGGTTCCTCTGCAACTCACGTGACTCGAATCGGCAAGGAGGTCGGTATCACACTTTGGTCGAATCATCTCGCGATTATAAAATACCTCTCGCTCCTTGTTTCGGGGTCATCGAAGACAGTTATGGAGGCCAGCGGTCTAATGACGGACGGCTCCGATTGCCTTTGCCAATTGTTTAGAACGAATCGCTACATTTACGTCCCCCTTTCCCGGCCACGCTGACCACGACCTGCATACCCTGTACGGTACAACTATGCAAATGTTTGAAGAAGTTAGGCATTAGATTATTCTTTTGAATAAAATTCAGATAAGTTTACGTAGAAACTAAATTGAAAACACCGGAACAGGGGCCGGGTCGCGGAGTTCATCCTCATCATCCTCCTTAATAGTTTATATTCGTTGCTATAGCGACAGTGTTATTGCTCAATTTGGATCTGCCTGTAAGCGAGATGTGAAAGACATCTCTCAGTACACTCAGACCAGTTCAGTCCGTCTGCAACGCAAATGTTCAGCTCGTCGTTACTGCAAGTACTGACTGCGGTGACTTTATCAATATTATTTTTCTCATCTATGTATTGTGTGACGTACGATACTTTCTACTTCTTTCTTTACTTAAAGGTAGAAGTCCCATGAATGACTATAGCGTTTGAAAATCATCAACAATAATAGTTAACGTTCAAGTATCTCATAGGAACAGGGAAGTAAAATAGCTCCAAGAATCTGAACTGCCGGTGAGCATAGTTACGCGGCCCACAGATCCCGTACAGTCCTTTAGTCCAAGCCGCCATTACAATTTAATGTCACCGCTTATGTATCGCTATCTTTATGACATCAAATTTCTGTTTCTCAGGAGCTCTCGTGCGCATTAACGGGACGCTGCGCGCGCGCCGCCGGGCGCGACGGCTACTTACTGCTATTTACTTGTAATAACTTTTCCACTTGGACGTAGTTCATCAAATTCTTTGATTGCAGTCTCTAGTTAAACTAAACCTTTCTGTCTTCTATATTAGAGTAAAAATTTCCTCTCCGACGATTGTGTATTAATGTCCGCAGGGTTCCGCATACGTCATTGCGTCGCGTTTACGCGTGAGTGATAGCACAGGAAAAGAGCCCGTCAGGGCGCGCGTACGGCGGCCCGTCGGATCGCGCGCTAACGGTCGGGGCCCCATAGATCATGTCCGATTGCACGTCGCGATACCGCGCGCCGTGCGCCATGCGCCATGCGCCATGCGCCATGCGCCATGCGCCATGCGCCGCGCGTTGTTGCTGACGATAATAACTATTCATGGGAGTTTTAATAGCTGCGTGTGCGCCTGTGCGAGTGTACAAACCCGAGCGTGCATGTCCGAGTGTACATGTCTTAGCGTATATATCCGAGAGTGCATGTCTGAGCTTTCATGTGTCCGAGCGTGCATGTCCAAGCGTGCATGTGCCCGAGCGTGCATGTCCAAGCGTGCATGTGTTCGAGCGTACATGTGTCCAAGCGTACATTTCCGAGAGTGCATGTTCGAGTGTGCAAGTCTTAGTGTGCATTTCCGAGAGTACATGTCCGAGCGTGCATGTCCGAGCGTGCATGTCCGAATGTACATGTCTTAGTGTTTATGTTGTAACGAAATACATTAATTGATAAACAGAAGTTAATGATTCTAAAACAAATATTAAATAATAAGAGCGTTTCAAAAGCTCAAATAAAATTTATTCAAATTTATGAAGTTGAAAATATAATTCAGCGAAAGTTAAAAAAGTCAAACAGAGGTTTCTCTTAAATATAAAACCATACAAAATTATATTAAAACGTTTTAAACAAACATTATTCTATGTCTAAAATACGAATATATATAAATAAAGAAGTTAAATTTGAAAAAGATTCATTATAATAAATGAAAAAAAGTTAAATTCCAATAGTTGGGTGTTCGTGAAACGACCTAATGACGTAATAAAGAACTGTTCGTGTATCGGCCAGCCGTGCGCGCGCCCACTCGCGCCCACTCGCGCCCACTCGCGCCCCTACGTGCGCGCGGGCTCCGGACATGTACTGCGTACGTGTCGAATGTAAAAATTTGCTTAGGGCAAATTGTTTGAAATATTGATTGCAGGTTATTACCGACCTCCGATACAGGATGTACAGGCATGGTGTACTGTATAGTAAAGGGTGTCTGGCGGCAGATTTATATTTTAAAAAACGAATATCTCAATAAGTTATAAACAGTGCGGGGGAAGGTGGTGGTCAGTGGTCAGTCATTAGAATCACCGATCGTGCGGATTTCTTAGTCACGATGCCGCAGTGGTGCAGTGGTGCAGTGGTGCAGTGGTGCAGTGGTGCAGTGGTGCAGTGGTGCAGTGGTGCAGTGGTGCAGTGGTCGGGTGAGCATCGCGCGTTCGCTATTGAAGCATTTTTCAAGAGTAACGATTCTTACGTACTCGCTCGCCGACAGTTTTGTTCACATTTCAATATTCGACGGATAGGCGATGGGCCGAGTGTGAATTTAATTCGTTCGTGGGTGGAGAGGTTCCGCGCAACTGCTTCGGCTATGAACACACCACGGCCAGGACCTAGTCGATCGTCAAGGACCCCCGAAAACATTGAACTGGTTAAATGCAGTTTACGTGAGAATGCACGACTTCGAATTTCTTTTTGCCGAACCTGCGAGCTCATTCATCATTCTCATCACACACGTGGTTTCAACAGGATGCGGTACAGGTGCGACCGCACACACGGCCAGAGCTTCGATGGATTTGTTGCGAGAAAATCTCCCTCAAAAACTGATTAGTCGCTTTGGGGACATCCCGTGGCCACCGAGGTCACCCGACCTAACTCCAATGGATTTTTTTTGTGAGGCTACCTCAAAGAGAGAGTTCACGCCAACAATCCGCGAACTGTTGTGGACTTAAAAGAAAATATTCGGCGAGAAATCAGCGCAATTGAACCAAGTTTACTGCAGCGTGTGGCACGGAATACGAGGCTCCGTTTCGAACAGTGTGTGTGTGTGTGCAACAGGATGGAAGACATTTGGATGACATTATCTTTAAAAAATGAAATCCGCATTTGTACTCTATATTTTAATACTTTTAGTAAAATTATATGTCAAACATATTATTTTTTATTTAAATTTGAAAACATAAATCTACCACCAGACACCCTGTATAACGAACGAAATCCTAAAAAAATATAAAAATACAAATGTGAGTGTGTGGTGAAAAATTATGAAAGTATAAGAGTGTGAAAGTCTCTAGTGATGAATTATAACGGATGTATCGCTTCCAATCCTTGAAAAATATGAAAATGCAAATAATAATGTATTATGATACAGTATGGTAGAGTAAGTGTGCGAAGGTCTTTAAAAAAAGAAATTTATAAAGCATACGGGTTTGAAACCGTGTAAAATGGTGCATGGCAAATTTAACATATAACATCAAGTTGGTGGAGAAGGTGCGATACCAGCCGGGTGTAGTTGGTGGTTATTTAAGTAACTGCTTGATTATACTCCAGTTCGGGAAGAGTTTCCCACACCTTGGCCGATTGCCCGCGATGGGGAGAGTGGGGGGGGGGGGACAGGGCCGCGCTCGTAGCGGCGATAGGGAGTGACCTCTCGCTACCGTCCGTGGTCCGGACCATGGTCAGTGGCGAGGCGTCATGGAATGCGGTATCCCGATTCTTCGACATTTCATACTAAAATGGATAACTTACTAGATGAGTCACACTCTAACGCGGAAACGCATCGGACGGGCCAGTCTAATGAAACTTCGCCTAACTTGGTAACGAGACGTCATAAGAGAAAGAAAGATAACGATTTTAGCAGCGAATTCTCAAAACTTCGTGAAGAAATGCAAAACATGTTTCAGAATTTCATGAAATCGCAAGAGAAGGAATTTAAAAAAAATGCAGGTACTTTAAAAGAAATACAACAGTCTAGTAAAAATATTGAAAAATCTGTTGCATTTTTAACTGCGCAAAACGAAGAATTCCAAAAGAGAATAGAGATATTGGAAAAAAAATTAAAAGCCGACCGGCAATACATAACTACATTAGAAGAAAAATTAGAAAGTTTCCAACAAGATAGCAGGAAATCAAATTTTGAAATGAAAAATGTACCAAAACTGCCAAATGAGACGAAGGAGGAACTGGTTGGTATGATCCTGTGTCTATCCGAGACTGTTGGTTGTCCATTGAATAAAAATGACATCAAGGATGCTTACAGAGTACGTGGACATAGGGCCGACATAAAAAATACACCTATTGTCGTGGAAACAAACTCCACCTTTAAAAAAAATTAAATAATGAAATCATGTAAACTGTTTAATCTAAAACATAAAGTAAATCTCTCCACTCAGCACTTGGGCTTAAAACTTCCAAAAGACAGCCCTGTGTATGTTACAGAACATCTCACTGCTAAGGCAGCTCGGTTGCACTTTCTTGCCCGTGATCTGATAAAGTGCAAGAAGTACAGATATTGTTGGACCGCTTATGGAAAAATCTACTTAAGGAAAGAGGATAACTCGCCGGTTATACCAATAAAAAGTGAAATGCAAATACAAAAACTTATGAATGAGCAATGACTACAGTGTCAATCGATTTGCTGTTACCGTGAGTCGCTTTGTGTAAAATTAAACATCTTGTTTGTTAAACTACTACCTTATACAAGTAATATTCCAAATCAATGTTTCATATTTTGCTTAACATTTTTGAGAACATGTTTTAGATTCAGACCGGATAACAAGATAACTATTCCTCGAAAACACAAATTATATTCGCACACCCACATTTTTCATTACACCTACAGAATTAGACGTCCTTATTATAAAATAAAATATTGTCATATTACCAATATATTTCGTAAAAACATAAATAGTACAAAAATTGACGATTTTAGCGTTTATTATACGAACAAACATAAACTTAAAATATATACAAAATACTTAATAAATCGACCGTGTTCACTGGTTGTGCATGTACGAAGGAACGGTTATAACAAAACCCATCCGCGACTAACACCACCCCGGGGTGACGGTGCCATAACATTAGTAAAACCATTAACTACACATAACCCATACAGTGAAGTGAGTTCATTACACTACATCGCGTGTAATTATGAACAGCGTATTGGAAAACATAAGTATTGTGGATGACACGGAGGCTGCGCGGTGCGTCGAGTGCGACGCCTCGCAACTGCACAAGCACTACCACCCGGGCAAAACCGACCTTACGATTATTTCACAAAATATAAGAAGCATTTATTGTAATTTCAATGACTTTATATTAAATATATGTAGTTTAACATTCGAAATAGATATCATAGTTCTAACAGAATGTCACTTAAACATAAACAAACCTTTGCCTACATTACGTAACTACAGCTCTTATGCCACATCGTGTCAGAGTAATCAGAATGATGGAGTAGTAATTTATATTAAAAATTATTTAAAACCCCAGATAAAAGAAATAAGTTTGGTGCAGGCGTCCTGCCTACAATTAGATATCTACAACAACATCGTAATATGTGTCTATCGTTCTCCATCGAATAGGAATGCAGAAGGTTTTATTAACTCGTTATGTGCGCACGTAGACACTCTAAACCCTCAAAAGAATATTATTATAACGGGTGATATTAACATAAATATTATACCTAAATTAGTAGAACAGACTCCTGAATATAATAATAGAACTCTCTATCTTAACATGCTATCTACGCGGGGAATACTTCCAGGACATAATTTACCTACTAGAAAAAAAACCTGTTTAGACCACTTCATGTTGAAGTTACAAAGAAATAAAACATTAGCTTTTATTGCCATTTTACAGACCTCGATTACTGATCACTTCACGACATTTTTATCACTATCACAGTTAAAAGAAAAAGAAGTTGCACCTAAAACTATTACTAACATATCTTTTGAAAACGCATTGAAACATCTACAGGGAGGAAATCTTAACAATCTACTCTTCTGTGATGACCCTAATGAGATTACTTATCTTCTTATACAAAAACTAACAGATTCTATTAAAGAAAATACTATTGTAACTAATATCCCTAAAAGTAAGCGAATTATTAAACCATGGGTTACTATCGGAATGTTAAGATGCATAAGAAACCGGAACAAACTACAAAAACAATCTCGTGATGATCCTAACAATGAAACTAAAAAACTAACGTATACACGTTATCGTAATTACTGTAACAATTTGTTAAAAAAACTTAAAAGAAACTATGACAGAAACCTATTAGCAAATTCAATTAATAATAACAAACTACTATGGAAAAATATAAAAAACATTACACACACTAATACAATTAAAACAAATAATAAAGAACTTTTGTGTATTAAGTCCAATCCCCTGGCATCAGCTAACTATATAAATAATTACTTCGCTACTGTCGGTAAAGAACTATCAATAAATATTCGTTCAACAACTCCTGACTGTCATATAGAGAAATACCTTAAACATTTACCTGTGCAAAGTCAGTCATTTGTATTGTTGGATACAGACATTAGCGAAGTGAATAGTATTATCACTAACCTAAAAACGAACAGTGCACCAGGATTGGACAACATATCAACGCGTTACCTAAAATTTGCAAAACAGGAAATTACGCCGGTTCTGACACATTTAGCTAATCTATGTTTTAAAACTGGTACTTTTCCTGTTGCGCTAAAGCAATCCATTGTCACACCTGTTTATAAAGGTGGAGATAGACACGATTTAAACAATTATAGGCCTATCTCAGTTTTACCAGCCCTCTCAAAGATCTTAGAAAAATTATTGAACTCCAGATTACTCAGTTATTTAACTAAATTTGATATTTTATCGTCGAACCAATTTGGTTTTCGACGCGGTTTATCTACAGAAGATGCTATTACATCTTTGACAAGCACATTAATAGAACATCTTGATAAAGGAAAAAAATGTTTAACAGTATTTATGGACATAAAGAAGGCTTTTGATACCGTTTCCTTCGACATCCTTATTCAAAAACTTGAGAAAATTGGAATTAGAGGCAAAGAACTTAGTATCTTTAAAGATTACATTTATGGTCGCAGCCAGCGAGTTAAACTGGATTCAGGTAACAGTGACGACATCGGAATATTCTGTGGGGTACCACAAGGTAGTGTCCTTGGTCCCACCCTATTTTTAATATATATAAATGACCTGTGCAATATGGTTATTCCTCATGCTAAAATTTATTCATATGCCGACGACACCTCTGTTGTCTTCACAGGATCAAACTGGGACGAGGTTAAATTAAGAGCTGAGGAAGGTTTGGTCCTGATTGATGCTTGGTTAAAAAATAATGTTTTAACCTTAAATAAGATCAAAACAAATTACATTTGTTTTAGTATATATAACAACTCCCAACCTGTTAATTATAGTATAAAAATTCATAAATGTTCTGATATCGCAAATGACTCCTGTAACTGTCCCATTATACATAAAGTTAGTCAAACAAAATACTTGGGTATTCTACTCGATCAAAGATTGTCATGGTATCCCCAAATAGAACAGATTGCAGCGAGAATTCGAAAATTTATCTGGATGTTTAAAAATTTGAGACATATTGCTCCGATAAATACCACAAATACTTGTTTAACTAATAATTTTTTAAAGTACATATACATTTCTTTGGTACAGTCCATCACTGTATATTGTTTACCAATATGGGGAGGTGCCAATAAAACGCACTTTATCACAGTGGAAAGAGCTCAAAGAGCCCTTCTCAAGGTTATGTATTTTAAAAATCGGAAGTACTCCACGGAAGGCCTCTATGAGCTTGCTGATGTACTATCAGTTCGTAAACTATATATATTATCTTCCATTTTAAAACTCAAGAAAACTGAAGCATATAACGTCTACACTAACGAGAGGAGAAGGAATCAAAAAGTAATACCTACTCCATTGACAAAAACTACTTTTGCAAGCATCCAGCGCAACGTGAGATCAGTACATTTGTATAATAAAATAAATAAACAATTAAATATATGTAGCAAAAACTATCCTGACTGCAAGAAGATAATAACTAATTGGTTAAAAATACAATCTTATGACGAAATTGAATTGCTTATGCAATATGTAATGTAAGTGTGAAAATAAAAAATAAAAAAATAAAAATTGGGATATTTGCAACACAAAGTTTACGACAGCAAACTACTATAAAATCATGTATGATAAGGAAGAGCGGTGTCTCCAGGCGCAGGCGTTGTTATACCTAAAAGGAGATACCAATAACTACTATCACTATGTAATGTATGTTATCAAATAAATGATTTTTTTTTTTTTTTTTTCGACTCTGTTATGACGCAGAAGCGGGAGACCGAACGTATCCGAGAGCGGGCGCCGAGGGGACAGGACGCGGTCGGAGCGCGATGACAGCTCACCGCCGCAAGGCGGGGCCGAGCGCACGACCGCCGAATGGCTTCTCGGCAGGAACCTGGCGCCGCGACCGACAAGGGCCGTCGGGCCGGTGCCCCCCTTGGAGAGGGTTCCTGGGGTGGATATGGTGATGCGTCTCGTATTCCGACGCGTCGCCACGTAGGGATTTTTAACAGGAGGGGTGCTTCACACCCCTCCTCGAGATGGGCCCGATCATTCGGGCGCCGTTCGGGGGGTCGTGGATGAACTGCAATACTTTATCCCGCGACCCCACGAACACGTGGATGAGAGTGGAATACCGTGTGAAGCTTTTTAGTCGGTTGGAGTCCGACACTACCACCGTCGCCGGCCCAATTTGGCGACGGGGTGTGCATTCCGTTAGCATTTTGTTACACAAGTAAATAAAAAAAAAAAAAAAAAAGTTCGGGAAGAGTTAGATAGCACTTCGGTCATATCGAAATACTTACAACCATGTCTTAGGGCTTCGGCTCTATAATACATGGATACTCGGCGTCTTAGTCACTTACCACTATGATACGTCTTGTTTAATAATATAGCTCGCTGGCCTAATGGTTAGAGCGTGCGGCTTTCATTCCGAAGGTCGCGGGTTCGAACCTCGGCATGTACCAATGACTTAATATTTAAGTTATGTACATTTGTGAACAGCGAAATACAAACGGTGAAGGAAAACATCGCGAGGAAACCTGCACACACTGAAATCATCTTTGTGTGTGTGTGTGTGTGTGGTGGCCCCAATAAAAGTGGCGACAGGCTCGCTCCCTGTTACATGGGAACTAATCTAATCACACCTGGCGAAATGTGGGTGTTTATTCACCTCTGCCTACCCCTACTGGGAAAATGGCGTGATAATATAAAAAAAAAAAAAAATTGTTTAATAACATTTGTTTATTCCAAAGTCGACTCGAACTGTGTCGATGCATTATGAGGTAGCGGTAGCGGACGCGAGCTACTGCCTCGATGCTTATCAAATTTTGATATTTCGTCTTGTCGTAGCGTAACGTTTGCACCCTTCCCAACGTCTTCGAGATTCGGTTAGCTGAGAAATTTTGCAAGATATTGATGTCTGTCGCAGTTCAGTGATACGACGCCTTCGACGAACACTTGGTTAAATGTCGACTTTGAACGTTGCAGCTTGCGTTATGGTTTGACACTTTATTTTTTTAGATTTATCCACGTCGGTTCTTTACAAAAAGAAAAAAAAAAAAAAAATTATGTGGCAATTGGAATATTAATCTGCTCTCGAGCAACAGATATTCCAAAGACCTTTTAAGTATTTTGAATAATTATGGCCTAACACCGCACGTTAACACTTCAACACGCCGGGTCTACGAGCCCAGTGTCAGATGAGCTGTAAGAGCCGCTGTGGCTTCCAGCCCGCTCAAAAAACAAAAATATATACTTCAACACGACTTTACTCTTGCATAGATATGATGGTTAGTAATGTCTCATCAGGTAATGCGATAGTTCATAGTTTGGGTCTTTCAGATCATGAGACGGCCCAAACATTAACGTTTACATTACAGAAAGTTAACAAGCCGAGCTGCTGGTTTGAGTTTAAACGAGAGTACAGTAACGATTATATTAAAAAATTAAATAAATGTTTATCTTCGCTAAGCTTTACAAGAAGTCTACGAACTTAAAAACTTAAATGATGCTTTTAATGAATTTTATAATACACTCTGTCTGTTCTATGAGCTATGTTTTTTGGTGATAAAGGTGAAGTCAGGCAATAAAAACAGAAAAACGTACTGGCTAACTAAAGGTATAAAAATTGCTCGTAAAAATAAAAGAAAAATGAACTTAAGCTACAAAGCACACAAAAACTATAAAGAAAGAAATAAAACAAAACATAATATATACAAAAAAATACTAAAAAAATGTATTTATAGTTCACAACTAATTAATTTAGAAAAATATATTGACAAGCACAAAAACAAATGTAAAGCTGTTTGGAATTTAATAACCGATAAAACAGTTGTCGACACGGTGTGTCGACAACTGTGACAATATGGAGCAGACTACATATTATATATTGCAATAACTCCACATGTACAGATACAGATCCGCACCCAAGCGCTCAGGCGTTTTATAATTATTTTATTGATTTAACTGACTTGAAGGTAAACTCTCTCACTAGTAATTATAGTAATTGCAAAATAAACTTTAACTACAACACGATTTTCTTTAAGCCTACCTGTGCCGATGAAATTTTCAAAATATTTAACTCGCTAAACAATACATTTACTGTGGGATGTGATGAGATGAGAACAGATATTTTGAAAAAGAATGCCAAGTTCATTTCTGGTCCTCTTGCGTACATAATCAATATATCGTTTATAGAAGATAGATATCCTGATACGGGTGAACCAAATGATATGAATAACTACAGACCCATTACACTTATACCAGTAATAGAGAAAGTTATGCACAGTAGAATATATGATTTTTTGGAAAAACATGATATCATAACAAAAGAGCAATTTATCAATTTTCAGGGGTAACTGCTCTACAACGTTAGCCTGTTTCAATTTAATAAAAACCATAACGGAGAGCTTAAACAACAATGTGCCTATTACTAGGTTATTTCTAGATATAACTAAAGCCTTTGACTTCGTACCACATAACATCCTATTACTAAAACTTTCTAAATATGGAATAAGAGGAAAAGCGTATGATTGGTTAAAAAGCTATCTGGAAGACAGAGAGCAATGTACAAAGGTCGAAAAGGTGATAGATTGTGTAAAAATAAAAAAAGGTCGAAATATAGAGTAAACTCTTGTGGTATCGCTCAAGGGAGTATATTGGGACCGCTTTTATTCGTAATTTAATTCGTAATTCACTTAAAGAGAAGAGGCCCGAATTAATCAACAGGAAGGGTGTAGTGTTCCACCAGGATAATGCGAGACCTCACACAAGTTTGGTCACTCGCCAAAAACTTTTACAGCTTGAATGGGACGTACTGCAACCACCATATTCTCCAGATCTGGCGCCTTCCGACTACTATTTGTTCCGGTCCCTGCAAAATTTTTTGGATGGCAAAACCTTTACCTCAAATGAAGATGTCAAAAACCACCTGGACCAGTTTTTTGCCAGCACGGACCAAAACCTTTATGAGAGGGGAATTATGTTACTGCCAGAAAGATGGCAAAAGGTGTTGGACCAGAATGGCCAATATATAATTTAATAAAATATTTATTCATTATACGAAAACTGTCTTTCATGTTCCCTAAAAAAAACGAAACGACTTTCCGAACAACGCAATACATAAACGGTTGCTCCTCATCACTGTTCACTATACGCTGATGATACAACTATTTTGATCAAATGCCAAAACAAAACAACGCATGAGGCTGAGATAAACTCATCGTTGCATTCAATCATGGATTGGCTACAACAAAACAACCTTAAAATAAATCTAAAGAAAACCAAATTAATTAAATTTAAAACTTATAAATGTAAAGTTAATAACTTAACCGTAGACTATAAACAAGAAGAGGTTGAAGAAGTGCCCAGCATACGGTTTCTGGGCAATGTTTTTATGTTTATGATCAACATTGCAACTGGAAGGCGCACGTAGACATGTGTGTGCTAAATCAGACAAGTGCGTGTGCGCGTGCGTGCGTGTGCGCGTGTGCGCGTGCGCGCTGAGGCGGCTTCGACTGACTGTGTCGGAGGGAGCGGCGCTGAGCGCGTGCCAGGGATACGTGTTCTCGGTACTTTCGTATGCAATTGTCATTTGGGGCAACTCCGTAGATTTAGAAAAGGTTTTTAAAATACAGAAAAAATGTATTCGTGCTGTTTGTGGCGCAACTCCATTTGCTATCTGCTAGCATTTGCTAGCAATATATTAAATATATTACTGTTGCCTTCATTGTATATCCGTGAAATAAGCCTATTTGTTAAGAAATATCCTTCATATTTTCACTGATATACAGAAAGAAAAACAAATCAATCTCGGTATCGAAATAAACTCATGTACCCAAAGCGTTTTCTAGAAGTGTTCAGGCGCAATGCCTACGTCGCGCCCGGTGCGAGCCGCAGCGCGGTACCGCACCAATTCAAAGCATTGCCTACGTATACATTTAATAAAATGTACTATGCGGTAGATGATTTCTTAAATGATGCTGATCCTTGATAATTTCTTAACATTTATTGTATATAATTGCTTTATCGAGTTCCTTTAGTGTTATCATTGGGTCAGTACTGTGCGAGTACTTAGTGCACACGTAAACATTTGCATGCTGTACAATAAGCGGAATGCGCGAGTGCGCTCTCTGTTCTGCTATAACTATCTTGTTTTTTGTAACCACATTTTCGCAAATAAAGTTATTTGATTTGATTTGATGACGGGTCTACAGACTGTCTGCCCTCCTTATTTTATGAATTTTGCAAATAAAGGCCTAAATAACTCCCCATGTTTTAAGACATGTGGCGAGTTGTCGGTGGGCGAGACAACTTGATTAAAACATCGACAAAGACTTTACGGCTGATGGCTCATAATAAAAATAATATTTATTGGCTACAACAACTACAGTGGTTGGCGGAGTTATGCATTTATTTCATGTATGGTGATTGCTGGCGGGAGTACGATGTCCGACGACGTAGTGTATGTGTGTGATCGCTTTGCCATTCTATGAGGTGAGCAATGAGCTCTCGAATGCACTCCGCGGATTGCGATCCGCGCTGACTACGTAGTAGGTGCTGATGTCAATTCCAACACTTTACAATGCGTCTGCAAGTGCACCTGGCTGGTGAAGGTGGTGGCTCGTAAAAGGACAAAGGTTTACGTCAGAGTACCTTTTATATCTATTATGTGTCCTAGAATGTGCGCTGACCATACACTGTATATCTAGTTACGGTTGTATCTTGTGAGATGTCCACTCACATTGCCATGCGCAATTTGATCACAGTTTGTGCTTACGCACTAACAATGAGCCGAGTGGTCTTCTACTGGTTCGCCAGTAAACCTTACTGCGAACTGCGGTCTGAGGCCAATAAAACTCTCCCTGTTTCGGGGGGGGCGCAGTATTTGGTTGGCGCCCACCGCATAGGGCGGGGTCTGTTTACTGGAGCCGTATGCCATCCCCACATTTTTTTTAAATGTGAGGATGCGAACTTTAACACTTCTAATATTTATTAATTGTTAAGACCTCGGGGTCTTGTTAACATGTAACAAGATGCGGAGCCCTTTAACAGCTTTAAGGGATTATAAATAAGAAAATAAACCACACAAACGGCATCAGACTATCTTAACAAATATTCATCCTTCTATATAAATCTAAAAGAACTGAATATTACTGTAAACACAACGCGGAACAAGGTCCTAATCGAGACGATCACAGATGATTATAAATATTTAATGGTCAAAACATAAACATTAATAATACTGAAAAGAATAGTACGCATCGTCCTGGTCACGTGAAGTTTGATTATATGAGATCCTAAATATTGTTTAAGGGTTAATTTATAATTCTATTTATTTGGAAGGGGGAGATAGTTATAATGTCTTAACGCGCACTTCCGAGAGCACACGTCCGAGATGTGGAGATATTTAGGGGAGGCCTATGTCCAGCAGTGGACGTCTATCGTCTATCGGCTGATAATGACGATGATGATGTTCGAGTGTGCAAGTTTGAGTTTACGGAGAACGTTTCACGCGCTAACGAAACCTGGACCCGTAGCCGATAATTCCAGCTGCAGCTCTGGGTTTTTGTGTCCGTAAGGGTTCAGAATGTAATATAGATGAATATATACGAGATGGAGTTCACAAAAAGTCGCAGAATGTCCTGGGAAGCAGTAGTTTTTGTGCATTGTCGCATTTCACTAAACACGATACATTTTTATAACACACTCATTTATGAAGCTTTTACTTCTGTGAAGTCCCCCGGATGCCCGCAAAGGACTGGGGAGCCGGTTAAATAATGGTTACTCCAAGCGAGTTTTATGTGTGATGGGATTGACAGCATTGATAATTATTCACGATACTACGCGTCGCAGCGTTGCGCGTGTGCGCCCTGACCGCGCGATGTGGACATCTGGAGAGGAACATGAACAGAGCGCACAGGAATCTATTCCGGGGAACAGTTCGACGCAAAGGAGGGCGTGCGCGCGCGTGCGCGTGTGTGTACGTGTACACGTGGTGCAATCTAATAAACGTAAAGTACGTTGGCCGCGTTTCGGTTTACTTTTGTTACCGGCTGAATGCATCGGCGGGCGCTGGTGAAAGTCGGCTCCACAGTTCCGACGCTTAGTCGCGTACAATATAGTTGCACGTGCACGTACACGTGCACGTGCAGCTGTAGTGTATCGCGCGAGTCGCGAGGTCGCCTCGCTTTCCGCTCTTTAAATAATTAAACGAACGGGACGCAGTTATATGAATACAATAGCGTGGGGCCGGCGCGGGTCGAGCTGACGCAAGGCCAAGGAGGTGTGGTGGTGAGGAGGAGGCGATTGATTGTCACATTATAACCATCTAGAGCAATAAAACTACAGCTTCCTCTATTTGACCGTCAAACAGTATAAAATTCAACGGAAGTGATGGAAGCGTGGTGTTATCCAAATACACTCGGCGGAGACCAAGTAATGACATGTAGTATGACTCACTAGCAGCTTTACTTATACATATATATATATATATATATATATGAAACAAACGGCAGCCTGTTACAACCTGTAACACAATTTACACTACTCGTTGTTAGACCCCACCACCAATATATCATATGATAAAATGATAACAGCTATTATATTGAAGTATTTAAAAGATTTTCACGGTGGCGACGCTGCGCGCACCACGCCGGAAGTAGTTCTCTTCGCCGCTCACTCGCAATTGTAATAGGAAACAAAACGACGCATTCCCAGTTATTATTTTTATTTACATCACCTCGCCAGCTGTTCAGGTACAAAAGCACCACGCTGCACAACAACCCAGGGGGTAGCCGCCCCGTTCAATATCCTTACAACACTGTAAAGCTTTGAAGAGTTCATTGAATGAGCGCAAGTGTTCATTAATATTATTTTAACTCTAGTAATTATTGTACACACAAAAAACATCAATTCACGCATTCCACATTTGGTGGTTACTGGCCGCGGTGGAAACACCAACCCTTATTGCCTTTTAAAGAGTAAGTATAAAGGTGAAGCTAGTATACGAGGATCTGAATAAAGTGGTTGTACGAGTTGGGCATTTTGGTTAAAGTCCAGGTTACGACTTGTTCTCGGCGAGGCGCTGAAGCGGCAGCCTCGCGTTGCTTCCGGTGTCCTCTTCAGTTTCTTTAGTTTCATTGCTCTCATATTCCTCTGCTTGAGCTTTGGGGCCGGAGCTTGGCGCCGTATCTGCAGAATGCAATGTAAAGTTTTTCAATCTTATTGCGTTTGAAAATGCATCACCTTCTAAGGAGCTTTATGAAGCCCGCGAGCGGTTAATAACTAAAACTGACTGCTGAAGCGACTCCTGCCCTTGTACACCACGCTGTCGTTGCCAGTCGGCAATAAACTTCGCGTGACCTAGATAGTTGGATCCCCAGTGTAAGAGGGCAACGGCGGCGTGGAGAAAGAGTCATTCCCTATTGAACGTGAAAGGAGAGATGTCCCGCGGTTATAGCCGGTCGAGATTATATAAAAATAGGGCCTGCGCACAGCGTGACAGTATCCTGTACATGATTTAGTAGTAAAAACAAGGGTAAAATTCTCTTACTGCCACCACGTTAAATGTAGGTAGCCCCTAAGTTGCTCTTGCAAGCGCAATAAGACGATACCTTCAGCGGTGCGGGCGGCGTGGGCGAAGTGGGCGACGTGGGCGGGGCGCGCGAGCAGCGCTGTGAGCTGGGCACGGCGCGCGGCGGCCGGGCTCTCGTCCGCCGGTGTCCTGCGCCCACCAGAGCCGCCACACATGTTACGGGTTCATTGGTTACAAGTGATTCACAAGCGGTACAATCAGCCGCTGCCAGTTCCGTGTGTTCGAGCGACTCAACTTTAGGGATGAACTCAACCACCAATTTAATAACGTTAAATTTATCGTTGTGGGTGGTTTATTCACCTCTGCCTACCCCTACTGGGAAAAAGGCGTGACTATATAAAAAAATATATATATATAAATTTATCGCCACACAAACAAGATGCACTCACGTTATGCCAATTGGCTGTCGCTTGCAGGATTCCTTCCTGCCGGAAGTGAAGCTTTGAATATCGGACAGCGCGAGAGTTCTTCGAATGTAGCAAGTACAGAAAATTCTTATCTTTATTCACGGAATTTGTGGATTAGGACAAAAGAGGTGTTCATGCGTTGCCGTACTCACTGGTAGTCGAGCGGTGCGCGGTACAAGGCATCTAGCGGTCTATACCCGAACGGCGGCCCCAGCACCAGCTTAGGGTGGGACCCCGAATCCGGCAGCCTCTGCCAGCCCATCGGACTCACCACCTGCCCCGTCGGGTTCACCAGCACAGTGTTTTGTAGGCCTGCAACGTACCGTCACCACTAAAATAAACACCTTCCTAAATTATGCACCATTCGTTTATATAGGCGGAAGTCTTTGACAGCAGCAAGTTGGTATTTATTTTCGAGATGAACTCCCGCTACTTTTATAACTCAAAGGGTGACCCAAAAAAGGGATAATAAAATAATAATAAGCGGGAAATTAATGAAAGGTTTCAGTAATGTTGAAAAAAAAAATTACAGTGGGGTACGTACCGGTTGCGTAGTTACCCGGAGGGGCGGCTGCAACGATGTACACCGGCTGGTACCCGCCGATGGTGCCCGGCCTGGGGGACCCACCCACTGCTCATTACGTATACACTCTATGCAGTTTTATCGAGTTCGCTAAGGAAATTGTACACCGGCGGCCACAGGAATCCTGGCCTGCAGGCTGGCCGCGTGCAGTGGGTTTCGTGTCAGCACGAGGTGTTGCAGAGCAATAGAATTGGTTATGCTCACTAAACTGAAGTAAACAGTAGTAGGACATTGTCTTTTCAGAAGTTACAACACAGGCATAACAGTTTACCCTGGCGACGGGACTCTGTTGCCGCAGACCGTACCTACGCTCGTGCCACCGCCACAGCTGCAGCCCCCGCCGCCATGCAATCGTGTGCGTGTTGGGTGTGAGTGAAGGGCGCTGTAGCCAGTGTAATTACTAGGGTAACGAGGCTTAATATACTATGTCTCAAAGCCACGAGCGCTATGTTAACGGTATCGGTGAGCATATCACTTACCATCAGGTGAACATCCACTCGTCTCGTCGTTTCACTTAATTAAAGAAGTATGTAAAAATAAAGTAATAAAATATAAACGGCAGCGTCACCTGTATCCGGGGACGGGCATGTGCACGATGAACACCCTCTGTCCCGGGACCAGCCCGGGAATGTTGGGCGACACGGGGATCTGAAATATTCATTTGTAATTACACTATCTAACTTCATCATTATCATTAAATGCACTTTGTGTAACACTAATCAAAATTTAATGAAGATTTCATGTGCTACATTGAACTGGTGCAACAGCGGACGGCTGCCGGCCCGCCGCAGCAGCAGCCGCAGCAGCAGCTGCCGGTCCAGAGCTCGTTACCAACCACCAGAAAATTTATACAAAGATGTTCAGAGCAGCTTGTTTACTTCTATAACTGTCTCACATTTAGATGTTGCAACTACAGGGTGTCTGGTGGCAGATTTATGTTTTCAAATTTTAATAAAAAATAATATGTTTGACATATAATTTTACTAAAAATATTAAAAGATAGAGTACAAATGCGGATTTTATTTTTTAAAGATAATGTCATCCAAATGTCTTCCATCCTGTTGCACACACACACACACACACGCACTGTTCGAAACGGAGCCTCGTATTCCGTGCCACACGCTGCAGTAAACTTGGTTCAATTGCGCTGATTTCTCGCCGAATATTTTCTTTTAAGTCCACAACAGTTCGCGGATTGTTGGCGTAAACTCTCTCTTTGAGGTAGCCCCACAAAAACAGTCCATTGGAGTTAGGTCGGGTGACCTCGGTGGCCACGGGATGTCCCCAAAGCGACTAATCAGTTTTTGAGAGAGATTTTCTCGCAACAAATCCATCGAAGCTCTGGCCGTGTGTGCGGTCGCACCTGTACCGCATCCTGTTGAAACCACGTGTATGATGAGAATGATGAGAATGATGAATGAGCTCGCAGGTTCGGCAAAAAGAAATTCGAAATCATGAGCCGATAATTCTCACCATTGACATTCGTCGCTTGGCCCCGTGCATTTTCAAAAAAAAATGGTCCGATTATCCCATTCGTGGATAAAGCGCACCAAACAGTTACCCTTGGGCAATGTAATGGTTTTTGGTGCTTCAGTCGGGGATTGCGAGTTCTTAGAGCCTAGTAACGGCAATTTTGTGTGTTGTTCTTGTTTACGTGTCCGTTTAAATGAAAATGAGCCTCGTCGCTCCAAAAAATGGAATTCACAGTGCGAAAACGCTCCAACATGGTTTCACAAATAAATTTGCGTGACGCAAAGTCATTTTTTTTTCAATTATTGAATTATTTGAATTTTAAAAGGATGAAACTTCATATCTTTTTTCAAAATTTCATGCACGCATGCTCTTGAAAGTCCCAGTGAAGCTGCCCTTTTCCGTATCGAAAGTCGTGCATTTTCACGTAAACTGCGTTCGGGGGTCCTTGACGATCGACTAGGTCCTGGCCGTGGTGTGTTCATAGCCGAAGCAGTTGCGCGGAACCTCTCCACCCACGAACGAATTAAATTCACACTCGGCCCATCGCCTATCCGTCGAATATTGAAATGTGAACAAAACTGTCGGCTGTCGGAGCGAGTACGTAAGAATCGTTACTCTTGAAAAATGCTTCAATAGCGAACGCGCGATGCTCACCCGACCACTGCACCACTGCACCACTGCACCACTGCACCACTGCACCACTGCACCACTGCGACATCGTGACTAAGAAATCCGCACGATCGGTGATTCTAATGACTGACCACTGACCACCACCTTCCCCCGCACTGTTTATAACTTATTGAGATATTCGTTTTTTAAAATATAAATCTGCCGCCAGACACCCTTTACTTTAAACTGTTTTGCACGCGGCCTTGCCTTGTGCCCTAAGTGCACCGCCTGCGCAGTTTGCTACCATCGCACAGTACACATTCATTATTTTCGAACTACCATAGCAACGAATCGTTGTCTTAAACTGTCAGTCCATTCCCAGATATTCCTCAACCATAACTTTTTCTTTCTTCCCACGTTTTGTTTTTCAGAAACTTTACCCTCTACTATCAGCTGCAGATGAGAACGTAGTCCAAGTAGGTGATTTTATGTTTCTTAATCGTAAGCATGAGGTCACGCTTTTGGCCACACTCATATTGATTACTCTCCGTGTCCAGGTAATGGACAACATGCGACTATGTGTCTACATCTCAAAAGATTTAATACGTCTCTTAAGACCTTCTTTCATAGTTCAAGCTCCACAATGTATCATCCATACATATGACAGGCGGCAGGCGGCAGGCGGCAGGCGGCAGGCGGCAGGCGGCAGGCGGCAGGCGGCAGGCGGCAGGCGGCAGGCGGCAGGCGGCAGGCGGCGAGCAGGGCCATGTGTGCCAATGGAACAAACGAGTGCGTAACGCGACGTCGCGGCGCTGGGCGCTCCGACGTGCGCTGGCGCATCTAGTAGGTGGTGCATGAACGCGGTCACGCGGTCACGCGGTCACGCGGTAAGGAAACTTTTGGTCGCCCGGTCAGTTGCCTATGAATATTGTCTTTATATATTACTCTTCACCGTTCTCTACCGACGAGACTGGACACGTTTCGGAGAACGAGTGAAGCTTGGAGTGTTTCTGTGGTACTTTCCACCACTGGAAACCGTCAAGTGTCATCCAAGTGTGATCCGACGTTGTCATTGTCTGGGAAGTAATCGGTGGCGGTACCTGCGGCGGTAGCGGCTGCGGCTGCGGCTGCTGTGCGCCGGGCAGCAGCTCCACCTCGCTGTCGGGCTCCAGGGTCTCGAGCCGCGCTAGGGTCGTGCCGCTCTCCTGCGCAGCCTTTTCCCCAGCTGCAGCACAACAAGGTAAGCATGCGTTTATACCTTACTACTAACATTTCCCCACTGGTCGCAGTGCAGCGTGGAGCGACGCACTTCACTCTCCGTGTTTGTCTTAAAATCTGTACATACCCTGTTTCTGCTGCGCTGTGGTGTAATATTTAACGATCCCCGGATTGTCCAGGTAGTAGTCGAATCTACAAAGAAATTAATCCAGGTAAAATCAAAATGACAACCTAATGTTCAGTGATTTATTTTGATCTATGTAGAAAGTAATATCAGTTGACAGCAGTACATTTAGACGCTGATGCTGTCCAGGGCAAGAGCAGGCTTCTCCCAGCAAAGGCGCTGTATACAAAGTTTTCGTGTTACAAAGTGAGAATAGAACCTCTTGCAGGAGAGAGATGTGAGAGAGACTTGTGCCGATGAACCCGCGCAGACGTCGTCACTCGTGCAATTTTTTAGCATATAGAAGAATATAGATCTCTGTTGCTGGAGACCGTCCAGGTAGCAGTAATTACTGTGTACAGTAGTGAGCGCAATTACTGGGGTAATGAGATTCAACATTTTGCCTCAGGCAACGAGCGCAATACGGTGCAGTAAGTATTATCCTAACTAGCGCCACTTTGTTATGAACGAGCGTATCACTTACCATCAGGTGAACATCCCGCTCGTCTCTTCACTTAATTGAAGAAAAAAGGTGAAGCTGACGATGCGCAACGAGGTGCAAGCGGGGAGGTTAATAGTCCAGCAGTGCACCGACGTGGTTTCATGATGATATTGATCATACTAACGGGTTGATTTGCTGAAGGTGCGTCGCTCGTTCAAAGTAATGCGGAGCAACGGCGTATGGTGCTGGCGGTGCTGGCGGTGCTGGCGGTGCTGGCGGTGCGGGCGGTGCTGGCGGTGCGGGCGGTGCGGGCAGCGCGGCGCACACGAGCGCGCACAGCGCGGCCGCGGCGCACTGGAGCAGCTGCCGAGTACATGTTACTTTTATGTAGTGTTTAAGCGCATTACCCCTGCGCTAGTGCCGGGGGTCAGTACGAGGCTGAAGCGTACACGAGCGACACATTTACATGGTGGTGAAATTGCACGGAAAAGTGTTGCGCTTCTCGTAAGCGTGCGTGTATTCTCATTAAGTAATTCATAATACTGCTAGGAGCAGGCACGGAGGCGGCTCCGCGGCCGGCTCGGCGGCGGGCTCGGCGGAGGTCGCGGCCGGCGGCGCGCCACCAGCGGAATTATAATGAACTGTTGAGTTGAACCGACCGCACCTCCCCATTGGCTGCTAGTGTAGCATCCCCATCGGTAACATCTATATCATTGCTTCTACACCTCTCCACGTGATTGGCGAGGTATTCGTCACAGAAATGTTACCGTTTAGCATAATACTTTGAGGTGTGATGCGAGGCCGTTGTCCTAAGTTTTATTTCTTAGGGAAAAAATGTCAAAAAAACATTTCATGAGCGCGGTGAGGTCACGGCGCTCATGGAGAAGTGACGCGCACCTCTGGAGGCAATCTTAAACATTTAGATGTGTGGTCGACGTCCGGGGACGCCTGGCGCGCTCGGCCCGGGTGGATGCCCGAGTGGATGCCCGGGTGCATGCGCGGGTGAGATCACCTGCTACTGCGTTCTCGAGATTTGGCTAATAATATCCAGCTTCATGACATACGCACTATTATAGTCTATTGCGTTAGTTAATGCCGGGCCACGAGCGGGACGCGGTTACTTCATCGTGGTAATATTTCCGTTCTTCTTACGTTAACAGATGACATCTCTCTGGCGTGCGCGCGCGCCGCAGCGATGCATACAAAGCAAATGCCATTGCATTGCATATGGAGGAGGCTCGCCGCCCTCACAGTACACGGTGCACCTCGTTCAACACGAGCGCCTATTTTGTTTGAAATGTTACAACGTTGTTACCTCCGATTTGTTTCTTATGTGTTTGTAAACAGAGGCTTCACATGATGTTACTTTATCACGAGTCCTGCTTGTGTTCAGACGTCCACCGGTGGGATGGCGATGTTAAATGGCAAGATTTGCTATATTTTAATTAAACAAAAAGGCGTAAATATAAAGAAAATAATGTATTTATCTGACGGCTAATGCACGCATAGTTTAAGATATTCATCGCTACCTGCAGCTCCTCGTGTGTTTACTCTGCCGTTGCTTTAGTAATTAAACCGTATGCCTAGACGTGTGCTAAACGGTAATTGCGTGTCGCTGCCCTGGAGCTTTGGAGTAGAGATAGTTAAGGAAGTTTTACCTTCGAATTTTTCTAAGAAATGTTCTTATCAGATGTGGTCTAAACATAACGGTCTTGACTATTAAGGAGCGCACGCTTGCCGCGGTAGGGGCCGCTGCCCGGTGCCGCGCCGGCCCATTTCCCGCGACTACATCGTATCTATAGGGAATCCGGTTGCTGTTCAAAGTAGCACGACGATTTAGATGGAGTATGTGGGATCCACGACGATGTGATGACGGGTCCGCGGCGGAAGGAAACCGCGCGTAGCCGCCGGCGCGGCGAGGCTGCGCGGACCTTCACCCAGATGCGCGCGCGCACGTCGCCGCCGCCACACGACCACCGTACGTTCGAACGAAATGATTGCTTTATTGCAAAAGTGACCACCGCGTGCAGTTTACAGTCTATACAAGTAACACATCCGTAACCTTAACTACAGTAAATTAACATCTTTCAAGGAGTTTCCTTTATATAAAGTTGGGCGCGTCCTCTCCGCCTGCCCGCCTGCCCGCCTGCCTGCCTGCCCGCCTGCTCGCCTGCCCGCCTGCCCGCCTGCCTGCCTGCCCGCCTGCTCGCCTGCCCACCTGCCCGCCGGAATGAAACTAGAACTGAGGAAATTTTGTAATTTTCTAGTATACTCAAAACTCATCTAGACCATCTCCGAGGGTGGTTAGACTGCTGTAGGTGTTGCTGCTTTATAATAAAATATTTATATACATCGTGGCGATCTTATGTGATGGCTATGGATATAACCCCGACCTTCTCCTTCACTGTCCAGCCTGCTCATCGGTGTATGGTCACGGATGTGATATTATTCAGGATTTTATTTTGTATCTTTGGTGTCCGCCGGTGCACTGAAACAAGGAACTATAAAGTGTAGCGGGTGATATGCCCAAATTAAACTGGCTAATAAAAACAATTTGGTAACGCGGGGGAAGGTTAAGTTGGTCGGATATTTTATGGTGAGAATTGAATCTGGACGCACTGCGACGCGCGGCGCGGGCACCGTGACGGCTGACGGTTTATACGTCCAGTCAATGCGTGCTGCTTGAGAGCTCGTGGAAGGTTTTACAAACATTTGTTTCAGTGTAATCATGCGCATGCGCATTCACCGGGTAAGGTAGCATCGTGCACCTTAACTGTTAACTGCTGTCGGTCTGTCTGTCTGTCTTTCCGCCTCATCACCATGCGTGACTACACGCAACTCTCGCGAGTGAACTGTCCGCGCTGTATGGTCAGATCGGCCAAAGGTTTCCCAGTGTACGCACACACGCACACAGCAGTTTAATTACGGGCAGACTGCATACAGGTCCTGTACGGCAAGACGAGGGCCGACACATTAGCTGATGTTGAAAGGTTCCAGCAGCAGTGCGCGCGCGGGGCTGGCGTTAGGTTCCAAGTTTGACTTTACATTTGTACTGTAAATATGTCCACCGGAAGTGATCAGGTGCAATGCAATTCGGAAGCAATCGTTACTGCGGAACTTGTCTGTGAAGCACTCCGCGCGAAAACCATTACATCAAGTGAATGTCCGGTAATTTTCGTTTCAGGCTTCAGTTTGAGAGGCGTGAGATTTTGTACTGCGTAATGGTTTTCTATTACAAGTAATATTACCGGTTCCACCATGGTATTACTTTCGTAACACCAAATGTTGCGTTTTCGGGAGTTTGTCACGGCGTGTTGTTACCGACGCCGCACGCCAGTAACCGGTAAACACAGGGTCCTCGCGTTGCGCCACGCCGTCGCGGCTGTCCGTTACCGGTAATTGCAGGGGCACGGCGGAACGGCGGACGGGTTGCGCGGCCGACTCCGCATGCGCATGCTGCTGCTACTCCCGTCTTACTCAACCTGATGCAGATGCTAGGTAGCATGGCATTGTACACGCATACAGTTTACCTAAAGTAAGCTTGAGCGTGCTGCAGGCGTGTGAGCAACGAACCACCAGCGAAATGTGCAGAAGGAAATTATGGTCATAAGTGCTGCATCTACACAGAGACTGTTTCTGCGTGGTCACGATCCTCAGCAGTGAGGGAGTGAGGGAGAAGAAGAATTATTTCTAGATGTAACTCGTATTTGTGTGGTCTCGTAAACATTGTCTACATCTACTACAGTTTAGTTTTTCAGTCGCAACTGTTACCAATATTACATAAAATGTATTTTTAATGGGAACTGAATCTTAAACGCTGTGATATGAAAACAAGTGGCAGACAGGAGCGTGCTCGCACAGACCACGGCCCCGCGACCTGTACGCTGTCGTTGTTGTTGTCTATATTATTATATATCAATTAATTCCGGCTGTGAATGTAAACTCGTACATTCGGATTTCGGGAGAAGAATACAAGGAGGATATGTCTGTTTCATGGTTGATGGATGACGGATGTAGCTGTAGAGAAGCCGCTTGGTGACCGGCAGAAGCGAGAGCTGCTCACGCGCACAAGAGCAAGCATAGTTGGATAGTAACACTGACACGCCTGCAGCACGCAGTGCGCACCTCAATAACTCTTCAACGACTCCTTCTCATGCCTATTGGCACCGAACAGTAGCACACCACTCTGCCGCGGCAGCTTAGCTCCGACAAAGCAGTGCAGGTACTAGCGATGTTCCTCATTTCCGTGTCAGTACCGTCGCGACATCTTGTTTCATACCAAGTACTTATTTTTTATTACAAAACTATTTGCGTAACGTAAACGTATTACGTTAAAATGCAATAGTTAAAATATTGATCCTTTTGATTTATAGATCTTCTATGAACTTTGTCCGTGATGACAGGAGGCTCGTGAAACGGAATCACGTCAAGATCAATAATTTTAAATGACTATAAAATAAACAAAAAACTATTAGTTTGCTCGAGCCGCCGAGCCGACAACAGCCGACAACAGCCGACAACAGGCGACAAGTAGAATTCGGTGCAATTCCGACACAGTGTTTGAGTGATACACATTAAACTTTTACAGCTCTCTTTTCTAGTCGAAGGTAATGGAAGTTTTAAAGCAGCCCGCACCCTGCCGCCCGCACCCTGCAGCCCGCACCCTGCAGCCCGCACCCTGCAGCCCGCACTGCCGGTAACAACGTGACGTGACACACACGTAAATAACAATTACCGTTTTCAAAGTAAATGTAATTAATTGTGGAAATAGTTGGGGACGCGATTACAATTATTATTGGGGAGGATCACATTTCAATTTCCACCCTAAAGGACAGGAGTCTGCCGCGAACCAGCCAGCCAGCCAGCCAGCGAGCCAGCCAGCCAGCGAGCCAGCCAGCCAGCCAGCCAGCCAGCCAGCCAGCGAGCCAGCTAGCCAGCGAGCCAGCCAGCCAGCGAGCCAGCCAGCCAGCGAGCCAGCCAGCCAGCGAGCCAGCCAGCCAGCGAGCCAGTCAGCCGGCCAGCCGGCCAGCCAGCCAGCCAGCGAGCCATCCAGCCAGCGAGCCAGCCAGCCAGCGAGCCAGCCAGCCAGCGAGCCAGTCAGCCGGCCAGCCAGCCAGCCAGCGAGCCAGCCAGCCAGCCAGCGAGCCAGCCAGCCAGCCAGCGAGCCATCCAGCCAGCGAGCCAGCCAGCCAGCGAGCCAGCCAGCCAGCGAGCCAGTCAGCCGGCCAGCCAGCCAGCCAGCGAGCCAGTCAGCCGGCCAGCCGGCCAGCCAGCCAGCCAGCGAGCCATCCAGCCAGCGAGCCAGCCAGCCAGCGAGCCAGCCAGCCAGCGAGCCAGTCAGCCGGCCAGCCAGCCAGCCAGCGAGCCAGCCAGCCAGCCAGCGAGCCAGCGCCGGGACATTTATGTTACACTTTATTATAATGAAAAGAAAACCGTAGCTTGGAAATGATTGTGAATTCAATGAAGGCATGAAGACGATATATCATATATATATATACACAAGGGTTGTAATGTTTATTTTAATTTGCACGTGATAATATCAAGAAGCGGGGAAAGCAGAGCTCGTCCCGCGCGCGCTGGTGCACTTGTATCATCGTCACGACGACCTGCTCATAAAGTCATCGCAGTTGTTCATTGCTGGTGGTGTCTCTTGTGCTGCCGACCGTCTAAGCAGGTGCCGCCGCAGCGTCCGCTGCAGCCCGCAGCAGCAGTGTGCAGACGTTGCTGTTGTGCGGTTTGAAGGGCGTTATGTCTAGTGTAATTACTGAGGTAACGAGACTCAACATCTTGTGTCTTAAGCGACGAGTGCAATGTGTCGGTTACCAACCTCACCCGCGTCAGGGTGTGATGGGCAAACGTAACACCTACTATCAGGTGAACATTCCTCTCCTTTACTTGTTTAAACAAGTCAATTAATTGAATGACAAAAATCGGCGAACGTCCACTGCTGGACATAAGCGTGGGGCGGTGACTTTGTCAATACAAACGAGCCGGCACTATTTTATTTGTTAAAGTGTCATTTGTTTTTTCTAACGTGTATTTACTTAAACCCTAACAACAGTTTATCGGATAATTAAACACTTCCCGCTACGAACCGTCGAACTGTTTTCGAAATCGTTTATTTCCGGTATTTTAATGTTTGTGCGGTAACGCAATTACTTCAACTGTCCGGAAAAAACAAGCAAGTTTTTTCGGAGACATGGACACAAACTCAGAGGAAGAGAGCGAAACATGACGACATTTTTGTAATGTTTTTTTTTTACACAAGTGTCTTGCGTGACTCTCGCTGGCAATAGCAGAGAGCTGTTACGTTGACATCAAACACGGACCGCTTTATACTGACCTTTATAAAAATACAGTTAGCAAAGTTGATATTAATTTGATTTTGTTAAATCTCATTACAGCTGTTTAATACTCACAAAAGCGGAGAGCGACATGTCGGGGTCGGGGGCGGTTGCGGATGCGGTTGCGGTTGCGGTTGCCGTGGCGCGAAGGGCGGTGCTTAGAGCGGGGTGCGGCGCGCGCGCGGCTCGCGAGTGCACTGCGCGCGCGCCGCACGCGCACCGCACTATATAGGGCGCGCTCCCGGCCGGCTGTGACGTCGATGCTTCCATCAACGATACTATTTGTTGTTTTTGCAAAAGCTTAGTTTACTAAACCATAAAGTTCTAAGAAATATAGCGCTTTTGTGGGTCCCGCAATCTGCCCGCAATCGGCCCGCGCTCCCCGAGTGGGCCCGGTGTACACTTGACCTGGTGTACAGCACAGGCGGAGGTGCCCAATAAGACTGTGTGCGTTTAAATATTGAAGATGAGCTGGTGACCTACCTCACGTTACTTTTAAGTTTACAATCCGACTTACAGCTTTAAGTTAGCGCGATGTTCCTGAACCGTCATTATCATCTGATCGCATGTCCAGCTACCATCGTGTGATACACATGTACACATGTACACATGTACACACGGACACATGGACACATGTATAGAGCACTATGCTGCCACCGGGCGCGGTGCCTTGACAAAGTATTTATTTAAATGTAAAAAGTAATGAGTATACAATTGCGCAGTATATAATTCCTCGATGATTTGTCACTGAATGAGGTCTCTGTATATGCTCGTGTTGCAGTGTATAGTTTCCATAGAGGAGCTCGCATTAAGTGCGTGCGCAGGTAGTGGGCCGGTTCCTGCAGCAGCTTGTACCGAGCAGTCTCGACTCTGATGAACGAGTCGAAGCGAATTAGTACACGTGATGTGACCAGTTTACACTGCGCACGTCTGCGCAGAATAGAGTGCACAGTACGATACTAATGGATACTTCCGTTTCACCGTTCGGCGCGGCCGCAGGATTTTGTATGATTCGGTTTAGGGCTTTAGGGCAAGGTAGCGGCGGTGAGGCGGCGGTGAGGCGGCGGTGAGGCGGCGGTGAGGCGGCGGTGAGGCGGCGGTGAGGCGGCGGTGAGGCGGCGGTGAGGCGGCGGTGGGGCTGCGGTGAGGCGGCGGTGAGGCGGCGGTGAGGCGGCGGTGAGGCGGCGGTGAGGCGGCGGTGAGGCAGCGGTGAGGCGGCGGTGAGGCGGCGGTGAGGCGGCGGTGAGGCGGCGGTGAGGCTGCGGTGAGGCAGCGTGAGCATGAGCAATACACAATTGCGATGCTAATTTTTAAAAGAAGGCAGCTTTCTTTCTAGAAGCATCTATGGTTAATATTGTTGGCGGCCGTCGATTTAGAAAAGTGGTCGAGTTGGAGAAGCTGCAGAGCAGAAATAATCTAAGTTTTTACATAAAAATTATAGATTGTTTTTTAGTTCAGTTTTTACAAAGTAAGCTGTTGCTGTGTGTCCGGGCGGGTGTGTCCGGGCGGGTGTGTCCGGACGGGTGTGTCCGGTGCCCGCTGCCCCGGCGCCCGTCCGGCCCGCGCTGGTCGAGTGTTTGTTGTCGACGCCGCCTTTGTCTTAATAGGCGTATGATTCAACATTAGATCAGAGCGGTCGGGAGATGCGCCGCGTTGCGTCACGCCATTGAGGCTGCGGGTGTTGTTGTTGTTGTCGTTGGCTGCGTCACCGGAACACTGTCGCCAACGACACGACTACTAAACGGTAAGGCACCAAAAGATTGCTGACTTTGAGTTTTAGATTCGTTGAATGGAGCTTATAAACGTAGCACCGTTTACAAAGTTCCGCACCTGACTTACGGTTAATTAATAAACAGGCAGTGGATGCGGGTCCGCGAGCCCTGCATCAGATGAGCTGTACGAGTCAATATGACTGTCAAGCGCTTTTTGAACATCTTCATAAAACAGAAGGAGGTTAATTAATAGGTACGATCAAACCAAATAAATTAGAGAGTTACAGAAAAGTACATTGAGGGTAGTTATAAAATAATATATTAATAGGGACCACTGCTGGGACATGGAGCCCTTCTCAGAGTGGGAAGTAATAAATTTATAATTGCTCCTACATCATATCCGCTCTCATTGTTCAAGAGTTATATTTACAATATATAACGAATTAAAGAGTGTTAGATGCGGGCAGTCATCAGTTTACGGATGAACAGAGAGTGAGAGTGAGTGGGTGAGTGGGTGAGTGGGTGAGCGGAACGGACTCTCCAATGAGTAACCTTTGCCCGCGGCGGTGAGCTGTTGCGCTGGCGCTGCGGTTACACTTATATTTCGTGAATAAACAAATTCCCCGAACGAAACAAAACGCATGACGTTTGTGGTAATGGCGGGCCGGGGCGATTGTTTATTCATTACTTCATTACACCATTTAACTATTGGATATCGTTCCGCATCACAGCGGGCGACGGGCGACGGGCGACGGGCGACGGGCGGCGGGCGACGGGCGGCCGCTGTTGCACACTTCTAACATCTCTTGTTAGAAGAATGCACGCGAGCCACTGGACTCACACAGGACACCACCGTTTACATCATAACACCTGGCTTGACACCACGCAGTGCCCAGCGCTGGGCCCCGACAGCGGCTAGGTGTGCGTGTGAGTGTCAATTTGTAAGGGCCCGTTTAATGTTTAATACATGTCCTCCTGCCCTTGACGGCTGCAGAGTAATCAAATTCGCCATGACATTTGACGTTTGAACAATTTCGATATATTACGTAGCTAATAGTTTTACTGTAATATGTTATGTAGATCGAAGAGGGAAAGTAAAAATGAGAAATGATGATGAATCATGATGCGTAGGAAAACTCGCTGAGAGCCACTGACTGAGAATTCAAACAGCGCAAGACCTTGCTTTGTGGAACACATTGCAAGAGACGTATGCCCATCAGTTGAAATGATGATCATGATGATGATGATGATAATGCATATGTAGATAAAATAGAGCGGAACGCGCGCCGCTCGTGTTCGCCTGCTCTCTCGGTTGCGGGCTGCCTGATTTATTGCGACTTCGTTGGATCCACCTGACTCAGCTCGAGGACGTGAAATTTCCCTGGTGCATCACCGCTGAATGTGTAAATATCCTATGTATTGTGTTGCAAGTATTTCCTTTCCCTACCCCTGTTCCAGCATACGAGGTCGGCGCAACCCATTATTTCATCTCTTTATCTATCGATACAAGTGTTTATGCCAGTTAAGTTACTGTTTGTGCGCGCGCGCGTGTGTGTCTGTGTGTCTGTGCGTGTGTGTGTGTGTGTGTGAGTTGAAATAAAGTTAATCATCCGGATCAACATCCAATTAAGGTAACTGCGCAGGCGCGGCCTGCTGGTGGCGCGCTGGCGGCGGGCGCGCGTGCGCCTGTTCAACATGTTATTTACGATATCTGGTATTTACGGGCCGCGGCCGGCTGGTGGCACGTAACGCGCCGCGATGTGGCAGCCGGCGGCACGTGGCATACATTGACTCGCGCCGGTTGTTTCCGCGACATAGCTGTGAGCTTTCGCGTATTAGAATCCCGTTCTATATAAATATAATATAACAAATCAATTATATCCATTGCTAGCATACATTTAGGGGAGATAAGTTCTTAACATCTTTTTGGTATTAAGTACTGCTGTTGTACCATTACTGTGATCTGATTCCGAAGGCTTTGAAAACCGTGGCTATGGAACTTAACATCTTCAGTCCCGGCGGCGGCCGCACGCGGTGTGGTGTAAAAATACCACCAAATTTACACGAGAAAACGTGCTCCTTTTTATTAACTGAACCACCTTCTCGACTTGTCGCCTTGTATGACTTTTTCACAACATTAACAGACAATCATTGCGTCCATCTAATGGCCAGTGGAAGGCCTCACCCGCGACAACGGCTTTGTTCGCAGAGTGATGCAATACAACCTCAACATGATAAAATCCACATTACGCTCGTGTGCGCGTGTGTGCGTGTGTGTGCGTGTGCGCATGTGCGCATGTGCGCGCGCGCTTCGATCGCTTCAAGTGACGAGTGACGCGAGTTCACGTGTCGTTTAAAGAAACAGATCGTGAGCGGGTGAAGTGTCTCATCAACCGCCAGCTTTAAATAATGCAGTAAGGAAGCGCCTGCACAGGGACTCGTGGCAGCGACACGGAGCTGAGCGCGCCGCGCTCTCGTCAGTTAACTACATAACTACATTTTAGAAGTGCGATGAATCGGGTTAAATTTGGAGTTATTTTCCTTCAGCATATTGGCCACGAGCTGATGTATGTCGAAACAGGGTAACGATATTGGAACAGGCTCACACAGACGCTTCTTTATCCGTGAAACTAGTCACAGCGCACAAGCTAGTTGGCACTAGGGAATGGCCACTACCAGGTCTCGACTAACAATGAACCCTTGGCAGCCGCTCGCCGCACGTGCTGCGGACACACGCGGCCGCACTCGCCGCCGGCCCGGCGCCGCGCGCGCCCGCACCGGCGACAACCCGCACTCGCACCCGCACCCGCACCGCTGCTGCGTGCTACCGGTCTACTTGTCCACTGCGGACGGGCAGCTGCGCGGAGGAAGCTGTTCATTAGTCAATCGCAAAGGTTTGTACACTACTCCGACGGACATAGCTCATAGCTCTCTACCTTTGGAAGCGGTACAACAGTTCTCTAGACGTGGTCACACGAATGGACAACCGTACACGCTCTTTGTATAGTATTACAAGATTTATTTTAAAAGGAAGAAGTGATGAATATGCAAGGTGGATTTTTTATCATGCGGTGACCGCGGCGGGCTGACTCACTGTCGGATAACGCTGACCGCCTGCCTTTGTTCAGGGAAAAAGTCGGTGTTTAGGAAACCGAGGAAGTCGTCGAATGACGCCTCTGTTACTCGCTGCTTTCAATTCATTATTCGGCGCTCGGAACGCGCCTGATTATGCTAAGTATTCATTACTCATCAGTACAGCTGCCCAACAATCCCCACCACTCACACATACACCCGGCACTGCCTCGGAGGGGGTGCCGCCTCAAGGGATCGCAACTAACACCTCAATAAATTACTTTTAATGTTGCGTCTATTCTCCACATTAGCGACGGTATGCTGACGGTCACGTGACGGTCACGGAAGGCAGGCCGTTGAAGCTGAGGAAGTTACTACAGCAAATAAATTTAACGTTACATCTTAGGCTGATGAGCGCAGTCAGAAAACAATATTGTGGCTGTCCAGGTCACTGACTGTGCGTAATATCTAAAGATTAGTTGGATTAGCATGTAGATTGTGTTACAGAGAATCTCGTCACCGCGAGGAGCGCTGATAGCATCTTTCCGCTAAGTGTGTGCCGGCGACGTGACGGGCGGTGTTAATGCGACTTTAAAGATCGCCACTTTAAAGAATACGCTTTGTGTTATTCAGCGGTGGGCCAGGCTGACGAATGTTTTGAACATATAAATACTTTCAAGTATTCGTCAGCACTTGTGCAAAGTGCATGCAGTTTCCGCAGCTCCAGTACACGATACATAGCACTCACACCGCGCACCGGTGACTAGCCTGACGCTGTACGAGTACGATGCATTGTCTAGTCAAACAATCTGATTATAACGTTTCCGTACGAAGTTTCGTGTGGTTGTTTCCCCTCGGGCGGTGGCTCGTTCGAGAAATGATGTATGCATATAATTCACAGATACAGCATATCATCAATCCGACTCATTGCTGACAGTAAGGTGTTGTGTGAGCGTATGATGTTATACCTTAAGAATGATTTACTACTAGTGGTGAATCCTATGTCGGAGCAGCTGGGAGAGGCAACGTCTGGAAGACAGACACGACTTCCAGCAGTGAACCGATGGTTATGAAGTGGCGCCTTACATTTTACTAGCCGTGATGTTTCTCATCCGCAGCGAGCAGGCGCTGATGAATATTTGTGGTTGTTTAGTGTTTAACGCGTGGCACCTGCCACAGGGAAGCTGTATAAATAGTCTATGCGTTAATTATCGTGTTGTTTGCATATATGTGCTTATTATCACATAAATTATTTACTAATGGCAATTTAATATTGATCAAGTGCAAATAATTTTTACCGCCTGCGGGAATGTGTTTTATAAGGTAGTTCCTCCAGAAATGGATATATGTCCACACACGCCGGCATCGCTCTCACCATTGTGTGTAACACGCCTGCCCGTAATAACTAACACGGCGCAAGTTATATGTGTAGCCCCTTCCCCTGTGTAACCCCTGTCGATTGTTGTTCAATAGCTGCAGCGCCAATCGCACTGGTACACAGTAACGTTTGCATATTACTACATACAAGTCACAATTTTGAAAATAATGTAAGTAGAGACAATGCAAAATGAAAAAATAACTTTATGTACAAAATAATTTACTAATGAATAAATACATCAAGTGTGGGACAGTTGGATCCGAATTTCTCACTCGAATAATAAATCTCTGTTATATATAACACTTAAACAATCCGGAGGCACGCCGCGGCGACCCGCTCGCGGAGTACGTTACCATGTTCTCGCGGCGCGTGGCCTCCGTGCGCCGCCTCCGCCGCCGCCGCCGCCGGTGGGGGTGGGGGTGACGGCGTGTGTGCGCGTAACGATCGCCAGCAGCAGTTTACTTCGCGTCGAGTGCGCGTCTGATGAAAGTGTTCGGGAAATAATTTTTTTTATGAATTCTTATTGTTTAAATAGCACCTCTTCGTAATCGTAATGTACGCTGTCGTTGGTTGCGGGAGCGGGGGTTCATGGTTTCTTGTTCTTGCGATTCTTGGAACTCTGCCTGGAGTGACTGTTGATCTGGAAGTCGATGCCCAGGAGCGTGGGGTCGATGCCGGCGATGGCGGTGCCGATGGGGCGCGCCAGGGCGACGCCGCTGGTGGCCACCGCGGTGCCGAATGGGCGCGCGGCGGCCAGCCCGCTCTCGCCGATCACTGCCAGCCCTGCCGCGCAACAGTCAACGTTGTAGAACCGGATGGCGAGCGAAACGCAGCCACCGTGAACAGCACGCGGCGGCTGCGTGTCCTACGCAGGGCTTTAGAATAAATTACTCGTAGGGCGTCAAGAACCTCGTGCGGTCCGGCCGCTACACCACTCGCAAAGGTCGGAGGGTTGCGAATACCTCACTAGTAAGGGAGTACTGCACTGCAACACACCAACACAAACCTTGCGTCATATTATATCATAATACTTTATACCATATTTTTGTGACTTTCCAGTTTTTAACCATCAGAAATGACTTTAGCTATAAATACAAGATGACTTGCTGTGTGTTGGTTTCTGAAATTTAAAAATAATTATATTTAAAGCGCGTATTTTAGCCGACAAACAGTTGTGTACAAATATTACAGTTGTACTGAAACAGTGGCACTGGAGTTCGTGAGGAGTTGCCAAGTAAACGTCATAACTGGTATCTCATCACGAGCAAAGGTACGCAGAGTCGCGTGCTAATGAGCTAGTGTACAAACCGATCGGCTTGGCTTCCGCTATCCTGCCCTCGCCGAGCGCGGACTCCTCGTCGTGGTCCGGAGCCTCGATTCCAACACCCTCGTCGCTCGCCTGAAGTTACACAATGTTCATAACTGTTGATGTGTTTGTGTGTGTAGCACATACCGGAATTAACCAATTATTCAAAACTTGCATACAGATCCCTTTGCATTATATTATTTTATATAAAATCCATTCCATTTCCAATTTATACTATGTCCAGCAGTGGGCGTCTCTCAGCTGATGATAACGATGATGATATAAATTTCAGTGTTACATATACACACAAGATTATTTTTATATGATCGATAAACTATGATAAATACATTGCTATAGAATGTTAAAGAATAAAACAAATATGGCCAGAAATGGTTGTTGCTCATCATAATCACCGTTCCCCATAAATATACTGAAAGATTCACATGGGTTCCGCCAACTGCACGCCGTCGATCATGGTCTCCGGTGTCCCCCACCGGCACACGACATGCATCAGGCTGTGATGTCAGGTGTGCATTACGGCTGGTCAAGCTCTGGGCTGCGTGGCCCGTGGGTGTTAAGTGACACAAAATGCGCAGTGATGCTGGGCGCCGGTACTCACGTCCTCGTCCTCGTAGCTGTCGTCGTACCGCCGCAGCAGGGTCATGTTCGCCTTGAACAGCACATCGACGTTCTCTCCGATGTCCTCCAACAGCTTGACTGTGTTCGACGCGGCTTCGGCGAGCGAGGCCAGTTGAGTCCTGAATCTGGCCTTATTGTTGTTGCTTAACGTGCCCGTCTTCCGCCCCAGCGTGAGCAGCTGCAGCGTGGTGCCGGACAAGTTCCGCAGACTCATCAGGTTCGTGGCGAATACCTTGTACAGTAGACTGTCGTCGTTGTTCTTCAAAATGTTCTCACTGCTGATACTCTCTTCGGCTACTATCTTTTCACTCACCACGAAGCCTTTCGTGTCCCTTTGTACTTCTAAATATTGACCTTTTGCGCCTCCATAAAATGGAAGGTACTGTGTAGACGCCCTATAACATGTTACACTTGCGCGTTAGCTTGGTTTGGAATTTCTGTTTGAAGCTTTGGAAGAGATCAATAGAGCGTCTCGCAATGATCTTATTGATAAAATTATTGATTCATTGGGAATAATTAGTAAAGATATTTAAAGAGATTTCAAATTATCTAAGGATTGTTAAGGGGTAACATTGGTAGAGAACACAAAGCTGGGAAGGGAGGTTGAGCAGGAGATGGGCACCACGCGGGGTTGCAAATAAAACCATTAATAATTTTTAACATTATTTAATAAGTTTTCTAAGTTTAATGTCATAGGTTAGTTCAAACACACTTACACACACACACACACACGCTTCGGAAAATAGTTTCAAGTCAGAGCGGGTCGAAAATATTTTCGAAGCTATCATCAGTTCAGATAACTACAAACTAAAATAAATTATTGTTCAATATCAGTGTTGAATTCGTAGAGGTAGAGGTCGGCCTGCGCGTGCGCCACCCCGCCGGGCCCCGCCACGGCGCTCGCCTCGGGGTTGTGCACTATGGACACCTCCTTGTTTTCACCGACGACCACGTGCGACACCGGGTTCGCAATAGCGATCCCCTTCGGGCCGGCGATGGCCTCCGCCTTAGGGCTCAAGTGTATAATTAGCGTGGAGTTTGCGAAGGTGCCGTTCAGAAAGTTCACCCCGTCGTAGCGGTACTCGTCCCGCTGGTGCAGCAGCGCTCGGCCGGCGCGCGCCTCGCCGCCGGGCGCTACCTTGTAGTATCTGATAAGAGTGGGTAAAGTTATTTATTGTTACTTCAATTCTTCTGATATGATGTGATATGAATGTGGCATCACGTCTGCTCGTGCGGGTGATAGTAAATGACGGGGCCCGTGGCGACCAGTCTTCCTTCAGGTGGGAGGTTAAATGATCGTGGAACTGATCCTTCCATGGATTGTTGATGGAGGCGTGTTACGAATGATGTTAGATCTGTGTGTGGCGACAAAGCGATGACGCGGGCGGCCGGCCCGGCCACGGCCACTCCCCCGGGCTGCGTGTACGCCAGCCCGCCGGGCCCGACGATGGCGGTTCCTCCCCTTCCGGCCGTGGCCACTCCACCTGGGCCGGCGATAGCTACGCCGCCTTTCCTAACCCTCATTTTGTTTATGAAGAAACCCGGGCTGGGTGCAACTGGCTTTTTATTACCGAACCAATTAAAATCAGTAAAAGGAAAACGCAGGTCTCCTTCGTTTTCACCACCTTTGGTATCGTGAACTTCTTTGTCAGTTTGCGGTTTTTTGGTAGATTTTCGTGTAATTATCGGTTTTAATGCAACTTTTTTTGATAACTTTACATCTTCTATATCTGTCGAAGGCGATGACGGAATATTTTGACTTTTAACGGAGCGAGCAACTCTTGAATGATGCTTTAAAGCATTTATTTCATCGAGAGAACCGTCTATCGGCTTATTAATTTCCGATCTTGGAGTTAGGATAAAATTTCCAAGTTTACTAGCATCGTGTGATTTAACTCGCCTGCTGCATACATCGGCACTTTGTCCAATTTCAAAGAAATTATTCCAACCACCGCCATGCAAGAATCCGAGCAGTGGATCCTTGACTAAAATTGGAAATAAAGAAGCTAATGGCCATTGAAACTGAAATGGAAAAGATGGTGAACTCTGTCTACTTTGATAAATGTCTGGTTGTATTGGGTTGAGCGCATTATCAGCAGCATATAAGTCGTTAGCCTGTGGAACAACTAACACCGGCACACTGGCGATGTACGGCGTGGCCATCGCTTGCAGCACGCCGTTTCGATGTAGCTGTAGTGCTTTAGAATAGCGATCACTTATGTAGTCGTCGCTCGAAATAGAATTAGTACTTTGATGTCTGTTCGACTGCTGGGCAATGTAGTTCGGCTTGACGGTGGCGATTATTTCTTGTATTTTGTCGAGTGTGGCCTTGTCTATAACGTATTCAGCGCCGGTTTGGGGCCGATTGTTCGATTTGATAACACGCTTTTCCGGTTTCGTTAATCCATCATTGATTGTTTTAATTTTTTCTAATATTTCATCAGTGTCAATGTTGGTACTGTCTCCATCAAACGACAGTGTTTTTTTGTTAGTTTCTAGTTTATCTTCGGACTCATGTGCCGTGTCTTCGTTTGCTTTCACCGCAGAGGTTCTGAAATATACATGTGTATACTTTTATTGGATTACCTCAACGCGTCGGTTCCCCAAGCCCAAGCGGATTAATATTGCGTGCACTGTACAAATGTAGCGGTGGATTTGCCAAAAAATATTAATCACCATACCTGAGCGCGCCGCAGGCCGGGGCGCGGGCCGGCCGGGGCGCGGGTCACTGCAGCTCTGATCCCGCGTACCGTTTACAGGCGAGTAGCGAGTAGCGAGTAGCTAGTAGCTAGTAGCGAGTGGCGAGTACAAGGTTAGTGTCGCGCGCGCGTGCCGGTGAGCGGTCACGCGTGTGAGTACTCACCAAACAGTATCAGATCCTAGCTATTGAGTCATTTTAGTGGCATTGATTTAACTGCTCATTAATAATTCCGACGGCGGACGGACAGGATCTGCCCGAATCCGTTTCAAATGAATACATTTTGTACAAATTACAATAATAGTATTAAAAATATATAACTACGTTGCGGCGCGAGCTTGTGGGTGAAGTTACAAATATCTTATTTAACTAGCACTAATAATACTACTAGATTGCCCAAAGGAGTATTCTCACTGCTCCTTAATCTCGCCGATTTCCTTCAGCTTTGTACACGTGAACAATTTGTAACGAACCTACGATCGGCCTGCCTTTGTATTTGTTATCTACGTATTTAGCCAAACATAATGAATGCTTGCGCTGCGCACATTTAAACGAAAAAAAATTTAATCCTTCCGTTTTTGGGCAATCCAGTGTTAATAAGAAAGAAAGCGCTAGAAGTAGACTTACACGTGGGCGTGGGTCGGCGCCGGCGAAGCCTCCAGCGCTATGCACGCGAACACCAACTGCAAATTTAATAAGGGTTTTAGTAATTTGCATATCTTCATTAATATCGGCTCAATATTGATTTGTGGTGATATATTTATTTAGTTGTTTCGTGTATGTAATAAACATCTTCGCATTGTATTTATTTGTCATAGTTTTTTATTGAGTGTGTTCGTATCGTTTTCTCCGCACCTTTAAATACACTGCTGCTGTATCTGCTGCAGTATAATAACGGGAACTTTCACGTGACGTGTGGGGAAGGTAGTGCCCGCAAATGTTTAATTGGCGTGCGACAAGTTAAACATTTGGTGATCGGTCGGGCCACCAGGTCAGCGGAGCGCCGCCGGAGTGCTCCCCTCGGTTACACGTCATATGGTACACGTCGAGAGGGAAGTCACTAATGTCCTTTATACCAAACCTTACAACTGTGGCCGGCTGATTTATGTATACCTCATCTATCCAGCCGCGCCCTAGCGTCATCTCTTAACATTAAGTTCGAGTATAATACAACTTCTTCATTTGGCTCGTCAATTACCCACCCACAAAACCCACAAAACCCACATTTTAAGACATTAAGTATAAAACGGTGTTTGTAGAAAGTAATAATATAACGTCAGCTTATGTATTTATTAACAAGATATCAGGATAAAGAAGTAAATATGAAAAGCATGCGTTATACTTCATTATTGCAGTAATTATTTATCATCAGCTAGTACGGAGCCGGTCGACACAGACACACCCGACGAATGCGCGCGCGAAAGGAAGCAGAGAGAGTTGTGTCGGACAAAAGTAATACAATTATCACCGAAGCGCTGGCTCGTGATTAGAAAGGTACAAATAAGATGAGTCCGACTATCTGTTAACTCAACACACTTTCTATAGTGAACTTAATGTAATATTTAAGTGGTAGTCTGTATATTCAATTAATAATAAGTGAGTAACGTCTTAAGTAGGCGACGCTCAGCCGGTAAGGGGAACGGATGTTTGGTCGGAGTGCGACCACTTAACTCAAACAATCAATTCACCACATTCAGTTCGATTTCCTATAGTTCAGTTACACTTCTTTCATTTCTGTTATATACTTATGTATTCATATCTAATATCACCGTTATCGTGGACAGCTGTAAAGCTTACGGAAGCAGTCCGCAGCGCCGCAGCGCCGCAGCGCCGCAGCGCGGCCTGTGAATGAGCATTACTGCGGATCGCGCGGCGGGGCCACCAGTTCGCGTCTCACACACGAACCAAGTGCGGAATTTATCGGAGTCTATAACGAGCTGGTGTACATATGTGTGTATATATACATATATATATATATACACACGAATTAAATTAACATAATATGTCAAGAGTTTTTTTTATAAAAAATCCGTCAAGTTGTTTACGACACGATATTGTGTCACCCACCGCGCAGATACGCGCCGAGTTGTTTTGGGATTTTTTTTTTATATTGAAGACAGAGAGGCGAGGTAAAACAATTTGATAATTTCGGTTAGACCATACCTTAGGAAAGGGTATCCAGCTGCCGGACGGCGACATTTCTGTCTTTAAGATCTGTTCAAAGTCGCATATAGACTATTGGAAAGTATCTGTTGTAAGTAGTGTTGTTAGAAACGAGCTCCGAGGCGGAAACTCGAGCTCCGAGCCGAAGCTACTGAGTCTTCAAAGCTCGAGCTCTGAGGACTCGCAAGTCTTAAAGGCTCGAGCCTTGAAGGCTCAAGAGTCGAGAGGGTTCGAGTCGAAGCTCGAGCTTTATTTATATACCTGATAATATTAAATTTTTATTTAATTGTGGTAAGTACCTACCTACGTACGTAAGTACGTACGTAGGTAGGTACGTACTTACGTGTACACTGGAATGAAAAGATAGAAAATAAGAAAACTTTATTACATAATGAATGATTGATTATTCGATATTTACCCATGGCGATAAGCAAATCGATGCCTGGATGTTTTTGTTGCTCAGCCCGTTTCTTTGTTTCGTTATTAAACTACCCGAGCTCGAAGGGGCTCGTTCGCCGGGAGCGCTTGCCGCTGGTGCAGACAAAACTTCAAATGCTATTTAAGCCACAACAAGGTTGACAAAGACAGTTCTTTTTGTGTTTTCCACCACATGAATACATTTATGTTTTCAGGCTCAATATGCATATTTATGTACCTATCCACTTCATCTGCGATATTTATATTCTCCGGTTGCTTGTACATGTACACGGATGCAAATAAACTTTTTTTCCAAGACAATATCCTTAAATTTTTCATGAAACAAAGTTAGCAGTTGAAGGGTTTTAATATTTGTTGCATCATTATCTGTTGTAATGGAAATGTATATACCTTGCAAGCCATATTCCTGAACAATGTTTTTTACTTTCAAAACAATTTGCTCGCTTTTGTGAGGCAACGGTATGAGATCAAATACCAAAATCATAGAAATCATCTCCCCATTATTATCATAGGTGTATAGTGGGCAGGCAGTTACAACTATATATGGTTTGTTAGTTATAGATGTCCAAAAATCAAATGTCAAAGCGATCTTATGCTTCAAATTTTCGATCGTATTTACAATATGCTACTTCTTTTTTGTATGAAAGATGTAATTTATAAAATCTACTTGGTAAACGATACGTGTTATTAAATGCTGATAAAAGTGATACAAACTCCTGTTCTCCTGCTATTCGGAAAGCTTGCCGGCCATGTGCAGTAAACATTATCGAAAGGTCATTTATGTCCACTTGTTGATTTTTATGTTTGAATAAGGGCCCACACGACGCGTGTTCGTTTTGCCCACTCTGTACAAAATCAACATCGCCATTACGTGATTGATGCCCTTTCAAAATGGAGTGCGATGTTTTAATAGAAAACGCATGACGGCATTTGTTGGTGTCTTTCTTAAAATGACACCATTTGCAACTAATACGCGGTTTTTTCGACACCATAGCGGTTGCTGAAGCATCATTTTCTGTAAGCGAAGTATCAGTAGTATCAAACTTGATGTGTTCCGATGTTACATTATCTTTCTCAATCATTTTGTAAACCTAACAAACTTTCACCAGTAAAAACTACAATAAAAAACGTAGTATTATTTAAACTAGACAAACTGCACATTGATTTTGACACGAATGGCGTATACAAGTAGTTATTACAATAATATTAATAGTAATGTGGGTAGTTCTAATAACTAGCGATAACACTGGATCGGCGCGTTTAGTTTCCTCTATTGGACGAGGTGCAAAATTGTAATAAAACTACGTCATGAAGTGTGTCAGTGGAGTTAATAACATACATTATTATAATAACATATTTATTAGATTTATATGTTTTGTGGTGAGCCTTTACAACAAAGCTCGAGTCGCGACTCGGGCCTCGGAACTAGGGCCCGAGACTGGGCTCGAGCCTTCGCAATGTGGCTCGAGGCTGAAAGTCGAGCCTTCATTGGAGACTCGAGCCTTTTAACAACTCTAGCTGTAAGGTCAAAGCAGACGATGTGACAGTCATATCTAATTATAAAAATAATTTCTTTCCAAATAAGTTCGGTACGAATTATGTGAACAGTGACACGGTCGGTGCGCGGGAAGTGAAGGGCGCCAGTACTCACAACACACCCGCTGCGCCCACGCAGTGGCTGCCTGTGTACCAGCGCCGGCCTAGTGCTGCGCGCGTCACGACAGAAAACTAGTTCAGTCTGTGAAGAGTTGAGCGAGTTTGTACATTGTATCAATAAGGAACAAAATTATAATATAGTGCTGTTCAGCCTCAGCTTCCGTTGATCTAGACCACGTGACAATAAGAATTCAAATCAACGTCGATACAACAACAGAACAATGCATGTGAACGTCAACAATGAATTGAAGAAATGTTTCTGACACAACTGTACATATGTATATATATATATATATATATATACATATACATATTTATATGTATGTATAGAAATTGGAAAGTGTAACGCCGCAGTGTACAAATAAAACGTTGCGAGCGCAATTTGTGCAATAACGGGTGAAAGCAGCGGGCCCACCCCCGCCGCCGCCTGCGCTCATCGATTGCAGCCCCTGATATTAGCTGCATGTTCACTGTCCAACCAGTCCATAAGGAGGTTATTGAAACCATCTTATTTCTTATAACAAAGATAATTAACTAATAACACCAGCTTGTGAACCCTATTTTGGATAAAATCAAATACCGCGCATGCTACTGAAAGACTTAGAAGACAGTGAGCTCGTTCTGGGTAGATCAGACTTGTAACGTGTCAGTGGTCAGGGAGCTGCCGGTGCTCCGCGATGAGGCATCCGTGGAGGTCGGCACATCCATCAGCTCAGATCCCCGTTGACCATGGATGTTGTGAAGCCGTCGAAACGTACGTATAATAAAATGTTTAAATAAACGCGATGAGATCAATATAAATTAGTTTTATTAAATGTATAATATATATATATATATATAATATATAATAAAGATTAGAGCATTTGTTCATCAATCACGTGAACACTAGTGCACGTACGGGGACTCGACACGGGGGCTCGTGCTCGTGCTCGTGCCCGTGCCCGTGCTCGTGCCCGTGCCCGTGCTCGTGCTCGTGCCCGTGCTCGTGCTCGTGCTCGTGTTCATGCTCATGCACTCGCTACGAGATCACTTACAGATGGTTATAAATTATTAATTTTTAGAATTTCGTGTGCAACGCGACCGGCGCACTTTCGCAAAGTTCCGTGAAAGGGAAAGTTTTTATAAAATCGATTTTGAAAGCTCCGCGCACTTATCGCAAGTAAACGGCCTAATTAGCAACAATGTGCCGGTACTCGACATTTAACAATTAAAACACATCCTGTGTGACAGACACGCTCGCACCGATCTATCTACCCTTTTTGTAGTTGAGTACTATGTACTCTTTATCCACAATGGGTAATACCTTGATCCTGAATTGATAAGTTGTTAAATATAAAGTAGGCCGAAAGTATTGCAGCTCACTCAGGATACACGAGCCCTCGTGTTCTCGGCTCAAACAGTGGTAAGTGAATTGATATCATGAGGATAGTAGCCAGCCAAAACCCTACCACTATTTAAAGTACGTCTGAGGATCGCACCTATCCAAGTACTAGTTACAATTGGCGCGGTTAGCTGTTGGGTTCAGGAAGAGGTGTACTACTCTCCGAGGAAATAGATAACGGCCGATACACGTCCACTCTTGGACCTGGGGCTTCTCCAAAGATTCCCACATTGCTCAAGTAGGGATTCATATATCGGTATTTGGGCCATTTCCTACCACGCTGACCCAATGCGGGTTGGTGGGAGCCAGAACCTCGTTTGTTGATTAGCAGGATGCACCACGAACAGGTGAGGTTGGTTTAGATCCCGTGAGTTGTTGTGTGGAAACATTAACTTTTAATTATCTATAAATGCGGCGCGGTTCGCGCTCACGGCCAGGGAATGCAAGTCTAATGCGTGTAATATCTAGAATCATTTGAGGAAGATCTTTGAATGACATCTTCACAAGAGGCCAATAGGAGCCGCAACCTGGGTAAGTGTCGCTCTACCAGCGCGGCGCTTGGCGCTTGCCCTTGTCGAAGGTCTATGTTCAGCCGAAACGTTCCGTTTGCGCGGCGACAGTGTGCAGCGCCGGGGTGATTAGCTGTACTCTCGCGGCAACTCGCGCAGCATCCGCTCAGAATCTAGGGTACGAGGATTGCATGCGTCGGTGACCGCGCTGACCGTGGTGACGTGGTGACCGCGGTGACCGCGGTGACCGCGGTGACCGCGGGGACTGGACGACGTTACCTATATGTATGAACATTTGATCTACTTTCCGGTGCGGGAACATGAATACAACGTGACTGCATAATCCTAATCCTCTGTCCGTACAGTTTGACAAATTTATCATTTCGCGATAAGTTCTTGAACACCTTCGAAACGCTGTCGCGGGTATAACTATTAAGTATAGCGTTTAACATTTTCACCATAATGCTGCCATTTAAAATGCCATTAAGTAGTTCTCAATATATATAAAAGCTTCTTCGCCAACTTAGATAATCCTCCTGCCTCCTGATCAAGAAATTGTCATTAAGTGAGTACATGCAGTAATAATATTCCTCGTTAGTCGGTATTATTACTTTCTGCTTCGTGTTATAAAAAAAGTATTAATAAATTATTATCGGAAATTATAAATTCCGGTTTAGTAATGAAGCTGACGACCACGTCAGGCTAACGCGCGGCGGCTGGGGCGCGGCGGCGCGGCGGCGGCGCGGCGGCGCGGCGGCGCGGAGCTCACTTCGGACCCCGGCCGCGCCTCCAGCAGCTCTATTTAGTGTTACAAGTAGACAAATTGTTTTTTTATCAACAACAAGTTCCATTGTACACGGGCCGAAGTTGTCTTTGGGTGTCATTACCCAATGACGGATAGCGCGCTACCAGCAACGGAACGTGTAATGTTGTTCGTAACTGTACGATGTCAATGAAGCAGCAGCATCCGCGCTCAATCACCTGGACCCAGGGCCCAATCCCGAATATCATGAAGCGGGGTACGATTAAACTTTATGTTTGATGTACACTACACTTAGCGTTTAGTGGAACAAATCTAATTACTTGCTTCAAAATTATGTACTTTTATTTATTTGGGCATTTGATGAATATATGTGTACATATGTGTTACACACACACACACGCACACACGCGCACAACGTCTAATGTACGTGTAACACAAATCGATCAACAATAAAAACAGCCGCGCGATAAATGAACCCAGACCGGTGAATAAATTATTTTAAAGTTTAATTATAACCAAGTTCCTAAATTATATAAAAACACAACAGAGCCGCGCGCTCAGAGCGCCGCGTGCGTCGCGTGCGCCGCGTGCGCCGCGTGTCCTCCGCCAGGTACGTCCTGTCCTTCTACAACAAATTCCAGTGCGTGCATTAAATTTGTCATTAGAACCAAATCGACTAATTATTTCTTATCTTTATCGTGTCTGGAGATAACTGAACAGCTTTGGTCCGGATGCTGCGCACGAGTACTTTAGTGACAGGTTGAACCTGTGCACACTGAGATCTAGGACGCAGCAGATCGCTGCCGACGTACGATCTGGTTGTAGTGTAGACTGGAGCAGTAATAATATCCGTACCGGTGTGGGGGCTGCGGCACGAACTGAAGCGGTTTGTGAAGATGCGGTCGCTGATTGTAATGCGAATGTGAACGGGTTGTTTTGTTTTGTGCAACGAAACTCACTAAAAGAAATGTCAATAAGGTGAAGGTGTAAAGCCTACCTACATCCTACGTGCGCCCGAGCACGCGGAGGATGCTGCTTGTGGTGGTGGTAGTGGTAGTGGTGGTGGGTGAGGGTGGGGGGACGAGGCAACGAATTTGCGCTAACAAAATCTCTTACTGTCTCAGTATCATTAGCACTGCTTATAATTTATGATTTTTTTGTAAATTGCAGATTAGAGAAAAGAAATTGAAGATCCATGGTCCAATTGTCTCCAGCGACCGTGGACGTGCCGCTCGTTCGCGGAGAGTGGCGATGCAACGCAGGTGTTAGTAAATAGGTGCTTCGGAAAACATACAACTGCTAATGTCGTGGGTGCAGCGGTAGGTGTGCAGCCTGCATACATATTTACATACACAGATCTGAACGGGCATTTCATCGAGATGTTTACGCGGACGACAGGTACGTGCTGCGCACGCGCAGGTTTACCGCGCCGCACGGACGTGGCGCGCGAGGCGCGCGAGGCGGGCGAGGCGGGCGAGGCGGGCGAGGCGGTGTCGCGATATATTAACCTCTAATCCGTAAGGGTACATTAACATAAATACACACAGAGGCGGAGCTAAGGTTTGCGATCCCTTTGACATCACAATTTAATACGTTTTAATAATCGCATTATCAACCTTTAAGGGTAATTAATTTTTCGGTTTTTGTTAAAAACGAGCCCGACGGTGTCAGCGTGACACGAGCTGTGTCTGCTGAGCGTGACACCACTCCCTAGTCTCACGATATTGCGTATAAAGAAATAGAGAGCATAAATATTGTTCATTCAAATTATTCCACATCGATTACTTTTAAAAAGCTCCATAAGGACAAAAGCTCCGTTGATCATAGGATAAAATATGGTTCGACAAATTACACATGACTGCTGTAGAGAAGCAGCAACAGTTACAGCACTGATGGTTGATGATGATGATGATGATGATGGAGTTTCTTTAAAACGTGAGCGAAATGTATTGTATATAACGAGTATAGTAAAACAGTCGCCGGACGTCGCGCGCGCCGATATATGCGCGTGCGCGTGCGCGCGACAACTGTATGTGTACTGTCGAACTTTTGAGAAGTGCACACTGGTGGACAAACTTACTGTACAGTGATAAACTAAGTTTCAATTATACAACGTCGTCGTGTGTATTGGAAAGTAATTATAAACGTAATTTAAACTTTATAATAACTTAAGTAATGTAATAAAAAAAACTATTATTGTGTGCGGACTCACCGCGAGCAGCGGCGTGCGCGACATCGCGGCGTGCGCCCCGCGTCAGCCGACTGATTGGATTGAACAAACAAAAGCACCAGGCGGTAGGCGGCGAGCGGCGGGCGGCGAGCGGCGGGCGGTAGGTGCGGTAGGCGGTAGGAGCGGTGCGCGCGCTGCGGCCGGCGGTCGGCTCGGGTGTGCCGCTCGCGCCGCCGCCGCAAGCTTTTTGCCGGGCCGGCGGGACGCGCCCCGCGCTTTCCCGTTCAAAGGAAAGTAGATAAAGATGTAGTGCAACTACTGGAGAGGCGCCGGCACCACCGCCGCGACAACCTGCTGCACACAAACCTGCACAAACTTATAAAAACAGATTAGTTGAAATAATCTCCCCATATTGTAATCCACAAACAGATGGTCGCGTTAACCTTTCTGAACCAAAACACTATCTCGTGTCGATAGTTATGCAAACGCGCTCGTCCTTTTTAGTTAGGAAACTAAAAAATCTATAAAGTGACATCAAAATATTATGAAATACTAATAAAAGTGTCACTTCCGCTACACGAGTGGAGCCGCGGCGCTGTGCTGCGATGTATACATTTTTTTAATTTAAAACAATTTTTATCTCAGTTATTTATTGTTTTCGTACAGATAACGAGTAAGTAATGTATGTGCACTGTGCAATATAACACGCGCACAGCCGACTGCCGGCTGCTGCCTGTCACCGGTGGTGGCGTGTGGCGTGTGGCGTGTGGCGTGTGGCGTGTGGCGTGTGGCGTGTGGCCAGCGGTGGCGGCGGTAAACGTTGTGTATGATAATTGTAACTAAAGTAACAAGTGAGCCGCCCCGCCGTGCCCGTTCCCGTGCGCGTGCGCGTGCGCATGCGCGTGCGCGTGCCAAGCGCCGGACGGCCGGCTCACCGCGCAGGCTCACACATTCGCCTACTCCAGTAACCTTCGGACGACCACTCCTGGTCTCGAATCAACTGTTTATTTGTCATCGGTTGCAATTTGTTGTTATCTGCATCAGCGTACTTTTATTTTTGGAACGGGACTTTTGTTGGTGCGCAAGTGCTCTAGTGCGTCCGCTGGAGACTGTTATAATATATATATCGATGTCAGTGCACCGCACCGCTCCACGCGCTTCATGCAACTGTTTGGAAAGTTCTCGACGACAAGAGACTAGGGGGTGGTAATATTGTCACAGGCCTCCGCGGTGCGGTAACTAACCGCTTGCCTTGTAACACGGTGTTCTTTAGTTCGATTCCGAGACTACTTGTTAATGACGTAATGGTGATAGGTTGAATAAATTAATATAAGCATGCAGAGGGAATATTGAAAAAAAACAGTGATAGGTTTTGTTAGAACCCGCCCAGTTAGCTGCAACCCTCGTGTTGTATGTCTGCTACCACAACGGCATCGCTGTGTTCGAGTTGCCAATATATTAAATACAGGTCATGTGCTAGTACATTGAGAACAAAACAATTAGAGAGTCTAATTGCCTTTCTCATGTCGCTCCTTATCGATGGCTGTTGCTTTTGATGCATTATCTGATTACGAACAATACAAAACGTACCGACGCACAGGAACAAAATGGCGCCACTCACGTCTAAGTGCGCCGGTGGAAGCGGCGCTAGATGTACGTACGCGCTATTAGAACAATTAATTCAAATTAATGAGTATATACGATGTAAAGTTTTATGCAAACATACAAATTATATTAATTACAGTTTGTATATTAGTTTGCAACAAGCCGAAACACTGATTATTATATAAACGTGTATAAATGTTTGCACAATGCACGCGGCGCGTGTACGGCACGGCGCGGCACTACGCGCGTACTTGAACTTGACCGATGACTTTTGGAGCACTTCGCGTCAGGTTCGATCGGAGCGGGCAAGTGGCAAGTGTGCGCCCGTTCTTGGATTATTTTTAATTAAACATGTTTAATTGGTGTGCGAGCGTACGTCAGCGACTGGCAGGACGGGTCGCGCTCGCGCCGTACTGTATAACGTCGATACTTCCATTTGAATTTTAGGAATATTTTCAGCTTCACCGGTCTCCTTCGTGTCCTCGCAATTTGCAGATTTAGAAAGGAGACTGTGTACGTGTGTGGTTGTGGTTAAGCGTCAGCATCAACTTCCCCGGATCTTGCCGTACCGTCACGAAGGACGTATATCGCGGGAGCTTTAGTAGGTACAGGTCTGACATTATCTGTCTTTGCTCTCGCGCGGGTAACTATAAGAAAGCGTTTTGTTCTCATATAACAAAGTCACACGCAGATAACTCTCAAAATTTCTAATTCTGTATGTTCTCTTTATATTTCGTATAATTCGTTGTCCGGAGCGTCCGCGTCGGCGTCGGCGTCGGCGTCGGCGGTGCGCGGCCGCGCGCAGCCCTACTGTGGAACTTTAAAATCCCGTTTGTTACGAATGAAACGCAAAAAAACCTCACGAACGCTTCTCTCAATTTTTTGTCAAAACAATTAAAACATTTTAATGGCTGTCCGTCCAATTTGGAATGGTTTTCAATATAATATTGAAACATGTTTTAGGACGCTTCATAATTTGGTGGACGCACAGTCATATCCTTACTCGCCAACTTGTCCTACTCTGGTTCATCAATGCGTTATAGTATTTACATATGCAATTAAATCACATAAATTATTCAATGTACTATAGTTAGACTAGGTTTATTAATGTTTACGTGTTTGTTCGTGTCCGGGAACACGGAAAGAAGTAAGTTTATACGTAGAACAGAGTGATCGCAGCGCACGGTAATTTTTTCCCAAAAAAGCTCCAAAAAATCAATATAAAAGTTAATTTATTTAAAAAGATGTATAATAAATAGGACCAGCTGCTGGAACATTCTTTTCATATCTAAGCACTATCTCGAAGACACTACTTTTTTTTTTTTTTTTTTTAATTCTATTTTAAGCCATACACCATTTAGGTTAAGCCGGCTACTATACAATTAAACATTAACCTTAAAGAAGCTATTAACAAGAAAACTTAAGATTCTTTTACTATTATAACATGTAAACTGTGAGCTAAATACTCTGTGAAAAACAAAAAATAAATCTTGTCTACCGCATCCACTATCACTAATAACATTTGCTCGCTCCGCTCCGCGCGCACTCCATTAAAGTATGATATAAATCCTCTTTAACGTTTTGGCATGTATCGCAATAAGGATTATTTCTTTTGCCCATTAAATATTTGTACACATTGAGTGGGACGTGTCCGGAGCGCACTCTCGTACAGATAATAAGTTCTCTACGGTTAAGATTACATTTGTAGAAGCACGGGATTTGAAGTGGCTCGGACATAAGCGTCTTGTACCATATCCCTTTTTGTTTAGAAATTTTGTTAAACCACGTTTTCCAAACATCAATAATAGCTTTTGCAACTTGTCCCAGATAGTCAGTGTGATGAGGAGGTACCCTTAATTCTACACCTTCACTTAAGGCTTGTTTTGCAATTGTATCAGCCACCTCGTTACCTTCTATTCCTACATGCGAAGGAAGCCATTGTATTCTAACTTGAACACCGTTACGTATTAAATTCCAAATACATTTAATAATGGTGAAAGCTTCACGTCTACCAAAGTAACCGTTATTGCATTTTAACAGATGGTGTAATGATGATACCGAGTCGGTAAGTATAATTATTCGATTATATCCGCAGGATTCGGCGTAACAAAGAGCTTCTAGTATTGCAAGTAACTCTAAGCCCATAATAGGAATCAGCTTATTATCTATGTTGAATTTGGCTTTAAAGGAGGTCTTCTGATCGTAAAAGGAACATCCTGAATTAACACTATCCTTAGAGGCGTCAGTATAAATTTGAACAAACTTCTGATATTCAAATGAAAGCACTGATTTAACAGCGTTGTGATACTCATTTGGACTGGTAATTTTTTTAGCGGTGGTTATGGTTTTTACTTTGGTAGATATTATATTTGCAAGTGGCAGTTCTGTTACAAGAAAAGGTAATTGATATAGTGTTGACATCTGAGACTGAGATACATTATATTTCTTAGTACCATCATAATAGGTTGTCAAATATCTCCCTTCCGCCTTTTTGTCTTTTGAATTTCGCGGCTATGTACAAAGCGCTACAGAGCTCGTATCTGGCAATACTATACATAATTTGAAAGGTCTTGACATAACCTACAAAACGACGCTATGCATAATTAGTTTGGATATTGCGTTCAACAGTTATAGACGTGTAAACATATAGTTCACTAACGCCGAAATTCGCGCTATTTTAAAGTTTTCCTTCGTTAAAGGCAAATCCGCTAGAGAAACGTTCCGTGAGATTAATGGTGTTTTGGGGGATGGTATTATACTCTATCATTCCGCTTTTTTGCTCTTTATTCAATGCTTTATAAAAAGTGTTACAGTGATCGGATTTAGTTCAAATATGCGCCGTTTTGTTCGATAATCTGTTTCCATCTAGACGGCAACTTCATAATACCTCCCTCGTAGAAGCCCCCCTCCTTATTTGCGAAGAACTCGGACAGCCACTTTTCACAAGCCTCTTTTGAGTTCAACTTTACACAACCAAGGGCGTTCACCATGGACAGGAACAGGTGGTAATCACTTGGCGCTATGTCCGGGCTATATGGTGGATGCGATAAAACCTCCCATCCGAGCTCCCGTAGCTTCTGACGAGTCATCAACGAAGTGTGTGGTCTGGCGTTGTCCTGGTGGAACACTACACCCTTCCTGTTGGCCACTTCTGGACGCTTCTGGTCGATCGCCTGCTTCAAGCGGTCCAGTTGTTCGCAGTAGATGGTAGAATTAAGCGTCTGGCCATATGGGAGCAGCTCATAGTGGATGATTCCCTTCCAATCCCACCAAACACACAGCAAAACCTTCCTGGCCGTCAATCCCGGCTTGGCCACTGTTTGAGACGATTCACCGGCCTTCGACCACGACCGTTTTCGCTTGATATTGTCGTATGTGATCCATTTTTGGTCGCCAGTCACCATCCGCTTCAAGAATGGGTCGAGTTCGTTCCGTTTCAGCAGCATATCGCAGGCGTTGATTCGGTCCAGAAGGTTTTTTTGCGTCAAATCATGCGGCACCCAAACATCAAGCTTTTTTTTGTATCCAGCCTTCTGCGGATGGTTTAAAATGGTTTGGTGACTAACTCCCATCTCCTGGGCGAGGTCACGAGATGCCACATGCCGGTCTAACTCGATGTAGTCCATGATTTGATCGGTATTTGTCGTCACAGGTCTTCCGCCGGCTGGCTTATCCATGGTGTCGTTTTCACCGGCTCTGAATCGTCGAAACCATTCCTCCGCGGTTCGAAGTGATAGAGTACCATCCCCCAAAACACCATTAATCTCACGGAACGTTTCTCTAGCGGATTTGCCTTTAACGAAGGAAAACTTTAAAATAGCGCGAATTTCGGCGTTAGTGAACTATATGTTTACACGTCTATAACTGTTGAACGCAATATCCAAACTAATTATGCATAGCGTCGTTTTGTAGGTTATGTCAAGACCTTTCAAATTATGTATAGTATTGCCAGATACGAGCTCTGTAGCGCTTTGTACATAGCCGCGAAATTCAAAAGACAATAAGGCGGAAGGGAGATATTTGCCAACCTATTATTTGATTTTACTAAAATTAACCAACTGAATACAAAGATGTTCTAACCGGCAGTTCGGTACAACTGTAGTGATCAATTTTGATTTAATCGAATTATGTATAAAAATGGCAACGCCTCCGTAGTTATCCCGCCTATCCACCCTTAAGCAATAATAGCCAGGTATATTTACTTTTACCCCCGGTGACAGCCACGTCTCCGAACAAACACAAATGTTAATTTTTTCTTGACTTAAATACGATTCTAATTCGTTTAGTTTAGGAATAAGACTTCTACAATTCCATTGCACAATTTTTAGATTAATATTCCTTGTTTTTAGCATATTATTTATTTTTTTTACTTGTACCTTTAGTTTACTTATCATGCGAGTCACCCTGTTTTTAACACTTCGACTTGATATCTTGTGAATTATATCTTTTAGCATTTCAATTGAATCGTCAATTTGGTCTGTGTAACTATAAGTAATTTCTTGGATATTTTTTATTCCGTAGGTAGAATCAAGGTATTCTTTAATTTGTTTTCCGTTTAAAGGGTATGGTTTAATTGACGTGGATATAAAACTGTCTATTTCTTTCCAATTAATAGAATCAAGATCACTTTTAGTCGTTTTCTTTCGCTTTTTATCAGTTATTACATCTATGTCTTGTGAGCAACTTTGCGATAATGTATCACTGTCCTCGTCGCTAGGAATTTCACCCGTGGTCTCCTCCATTGGTTCCTGCGTAAGTTCCGATGTGGATGAATCAGTTGGCGGATGAGGACGTTTAAATGTACACGCTTCAGTATTGAGCAGTGTCTTTTCTTCTATTACGTCAGAGGTGTTTAAAACAATATTTTCTGTACATTTGGAGGCTATGTGACCCTCTTTTTTGCACAGAAAGCACATCATAGTATCAGAAGATAGATAGATCCAATAATTGGTCTCATCATATTCCATAGACATACTTTCAGGTAGGCGACTAAAATCTTCAGGTGTTATATACACCTGCCGACGGAAACTTAATATATGGCTATATCCTGAATCGTTTAGCCCCGCACGCAGAAATGATATTGACGACATTGGTTTAATTCCTATTTCTTGTAATTTTTTCTCTATTTCCGAATGTGGTATAATCGGACATACGTTCGAGAGAACAATACGTTTGTTTCGGTTAACGAGTGAGCGAACACTAAGTTTATGCCCTTGAATGGTTATAAATTTTTTGTTATCAATAATGTCATCCGCTATCAATTTTGATGCTAAATATACACAAATGCGGTTGTTAGATATTCTGGATAGGAATCGAATTTGTGCTGGATCGATTATTTTTCCTAATGCTAGTGCATAGTCTTTAATTTGAATGTTTTCCAGGGCATCGATGACAACAGCTTGATCTTTTTTGGGAAACATTGTATTTTGAGCGACGGTGGCGTAACTTAATGTAGTGGGAGACGTTTGTAGACTCATTTTATTCCTGTAGTCAGAAATACGGGGAAAAACTTTGGAAACTGATTAATGAACAATAATGAACTTCCGTAGCATTTTTAACAATCCAAAAACAGAAAAACGGAACTGAGGGTAGATTTACGTGAAAAATTGGTGAAAAATGCGAGGCGCGTCGTTCTGTGCGCACGTGCGGTCGTTGCGCACCCGTGTTTAACACTGTACTTTTTGTTTTAAGTTAAAGGTTTTTTGTTCTAGACTAGTAGTTTGCGTTTGATTGAACTTGGAGCAGTCCGCGACGTGGTGCAGTGTTAGACAATATTCACTTTAGGTTCGGGGACTGTGTATGACATACACAGAGAGAACATGATCGCCGGAAAGTTGTCCAACTCAATTGCAGGTTGTTCATGATATTGGATGAATTTTTATTGCCTCAAAGCTGTAATGTGAAAACAATACTTTGCACCGTTTGCACTGGGCTGCAGTAGTTAGATAATTGTTGTAACGATATTTCAGTTAGAGTATGAGCCATCAGAGTATCAGTAGCAGATTATCGGCGTCACTCACATAAAAATTAGTTTACAGTTAGGTTCAGAAAACAACGGTTAAGGTTATGTTGTAAAGTTAAACGTGGGCGCGCGACGCTTAACGGTGCGCCGCCAAACCTGACCTCTCTAAAAGGCGCTTCTAAAATAAACTCTTGCCTTATATTACAGATTATTAGTTTCCATTTGCATATATCTATAAGGTCATAATACGTTCTAAGTAAACATACCTAATAGTTTACGAATGTCAAGCGCAGAGCAACACGTTGGAACAACTCACCGGCGACAATCTGTCCCTCAGTTTGGACGAGTTTCTTAAACGCGAAACAGAGACTTTAAAACTACTATTAAAAATAGAATACCAGAAAAAGATCATCAATTTATCATCATTAGATCATAATAAATGTTTGTTGTGAATATATTTTCTGTAACCCTAGAATAATTAATTTCCGGACAGGCAGCAGCTTCTAACTTCAGGAGCACCTAATACAATATCTATAAACGTTAAACAGAGTCGATCCTTTGTTGAAACATAATTAAACACTATGTTTATACCTAATCTGGCTTTATTTACAACTGTCGGAACAAACCTTAATAATCCTTCGGGCCCTGGATCTCACGCGTGCGCGTGCGCGTGCGTGCGCGTGCGCGTGCGTGCGCGTGCGCGTGCGTCTAACGTATGAGTAATAATTGAAATAGATGAATCGTTGCGTAGTACTCGCGTTTTATAATTATTGTACCAAATAACACTCACTTATTTCACAAATAAAAACAAACTCTCTTGTAGGACGGCCGTGCACTTCGCTTGCCGCCGACCGACTGTAGACAATGGGGCGACCATCGTATTAGGCAGTATTTCTCCCACCATTTTATTTCCCCTTCCTAAAACCAAGCTTGTGTTCTGATTGGTCGATTGATCGCAGCGACCCCGACAGTAACAAGTAAACAAGTCAAAAAGTGACTTATTTTATTAATTTTTGTATACATTAAATAAATAAATTTTTAAATTAGGCATTGGTAACACAACAACATTGTTACTCAATGCCGTGGTTACATAAATCCCGCCGCCGGCCGGTCGCCGCGGCGGGTGTTTGCCGCACTCGATAATCTGTATTAATGTCAGTGGTAAAAAATGTAACGCTAAACTGGTACGAGAATGTCAAACGGCGCACTCTCAGTTCCTTGACATTTGAGGAGCTGTTTAGGAACTTGATCCAATTAGATAGGTACACAAGCGAGCGACCCTGCGCCGGCGCACCTGTGGGACTGCGGCGCTAAGATAACTTAAAGGTACATTGAAAAGTCTCCATGTTGCTTTGTACGCGAGGCAGTTTAACTCTACGACTCTGGCTAAGTTTGAGATAAAGTGCCGACGACGACTAGGCGCTGGGCAGCCAGGGAGTGCCCCTTTTTGAATCGGACGGAAATTTTCTAATGAAAGCTTGCTTCTAAGTCAAGGTTACGTGGCATTTCTACCCACTAATACCCCATTGGTGTTCTCCTTCAGTGCATTAGGAGGGGCTCAAGGATCACCTTCCTCACTTATGTTAAATATGTCCTATGGAAGTGCTTCTTCGCGCCACTAAAGGTCCCTTCTAGGACACAGTGCACGTACGTTTTTTTAGATAGTGCTGTAGTTTAACCCACAAATTACGGTGTTTTCTTGACCGACAAATGGAAACGTCTGTATTTTAGAAAGTACTCGTAATATTGTAGGAAGATTCCTGATATGGAGAGTAATCATCAGACAAAACGCACCAATTAATTGCCGATGAAACGATACACCTTTTTCAGAATAAATTTCGTTATAAATTCCGGAGAAGCTCACGACTTAAACCAATAAAATCCACATGTAGGAAAAAATATTATAATCTACGTCTAGATCTGGTGTGCAACGCCTCAGGCTATTTTATGGGCGTTGTCTGCATGAGGCTTGATTGCCGGAGACGAGGCAATAATCGGGGCGGGAGCTGATCGCAACGATCCGTAAATACATGTTAAGTAATTGACCTTTAATAAATTTATCAGGTTCTGTCTACCGAAGTTTTGTCACAGTATTCTTAAGTTCTTTGTCTTTAAAGTTCTCTGTTTTTACATTGAAACAAAGAAAGAAAGTGCGATGCACCTAGTAAACGCACTCTACATGCATACGGAAGACAACCGCAGCGGCGCGACGCAGCACTCCGCAGCACTCCGCAGCACTCCGCAGACATTGCACAAGCGCCGCATTCAACAAATATAACTGAACGCAGACCTGCCCGCATCCAGCATCGTTCGTGCTCGTCGAACATATTCCTGCTTCTTGTTCGTTATGGGCATCGTTTAGAAGTCTCCGTCCAACATATTCAGATTCTCGCTCCGCATCTACAATTCAGTTTCTAGTATATAATATATTATTAATACCCGCTCGCGTCAACGCGCCGGCGTGTTTCCGTCACGTCAAGGATATCTTCATTGTAATTGTACATTAATTTAGATTGGATAGTTGTTGCCTAAGCCAAGGGAAGTTAATATCGGAGTGATCGATAAAAATATACAAAAATATGTCATTTTTTTTATACTTTAATAATTTAAAGTTATTTAATTTGCATAAATCACATATAAATTTGAAGACAAACATTTTGACTAATTTGGGTAAATCTTTATTGAGTAGGATTTCACGATTCGCGCGTCCGCTGACGTCGCAGCAGCCGCCGCGTGCCGGGCGACGATGCAGAGCAACAATGCAATCACCGATTGTACGGGACTTCAACTAACATACACGTGAGTCTTCAAAGCGATATACATGGTCAATATAAACTTTAATAACATGTTTGTATAAATCATTGACAATAAAATAATTCAGTCTTTGTTCTCGGACGGACGCTACGTAATGAAATGAGGAGCTAAAGGTCTCACTCGCAATATACCAGGGACAGCGGATACTACATTTATTATATAATATAAACAAACTACTTCACTTATGCCTTAAAGACGACCAGGCTGCTAAACTGTCACTATGATTTGCAGAATGTTGTCGTTGGCCCGCGCAGTGCGCCCAGCATCTTCCGGTTCTGCAGAATCCTCAGCTCTAGACATCGACGTTTCGCATATCGTCATGTTAACATCTTTTTCGTTCAACTTTGCTGGTATCACCTTAACCTCCTGGTTCACCTCGTGACTTCTGTGCCCCAACTCCTCCATGACCAGAGTACCGTTGGGATTTACCAGTTTTATTTCTTGATTGATATTAAATATATTTCTGGCCGAGTCGTAGTTTTGTTTTCGCTTCGAGTTCTTCTTTTCTAACCTTATCTCGCTGTCGCTGTGACTCACGGTACCTCTAAAATTCACTATTACCGTAGGTTTGATTACCGTCTGGTATTCCCTGTTACCAATTTGACTCAAGTCTTCCATTCGGTTAATGATCGGTCTGAAGTTGTCGTCCGCGATATCGGTTGCCGATTCGGTCGCGAGATCGTTTTGTTTGACGTAATTGACTTTACTGTTTGGTTTTGGTTCTTTTTTTGGTTTGGGCGTCGTGAACTTGGGCTCCAGCCTTTCCGTGGGAGTGTTAACGTACACAATTATCTCTTCCTTTTTATTTTCTAGTCTTATTTCACTGCCGTTAGCGCGTAGAGTTTTAGGAAATCTGTATTTAAGTGTAGGCATTTCGATTCGATCGTTCCTTCGGGGTATAAAGTTAGCATCGCTCGGTAGTTCGAGGGCCTCTTTGTCGAAGCCGTACCTGTCATAGTTTTGCGATAAATTATTATCATCGGTGTGATTGATCTCCTCCGGAAGCTGCGAGCGTATTCTCAACGACTCGATGACATCACGGAAGAGCGATCGCTTCCCGTGGGACGTCGCCGCCTCGCGCTGCTTCGCCGGTAGCGCCGCGCACAATATTATCAAGTAAGTGACGCACACGAAGCACTGCATCTGGGAAAAATACACGTACTCAAGTTGATTACATTTTTTGTCAACGTTTATAACATAATCACTTTAATAATTTTAGTTTAATGGTGCTTAAAAAAATATTTTCATGTTATGCGCACCCGCGTACATTTGATGCTGGAAGCCATCCGGGCGAGCACCCCGTATATCATTAAGCTATGTACGTAACTGAGAGTTACCAGACGGGCAGGGTAATAAACATCCGGCATTTGTCTCATTAACATAACACCAATAAAACGTTTTCGCAATAATCTGTTCATTGTTATTGTTCTCTAAATACAATAAATAGTATGAGTGCTTACCTTGAGAGTGGCGGTGCAGCGCGAGCGGTGGGGGTCCGCGCCGGATCGCGACTGCGCTGCGCCCGCGCCGCCGCCCGGGAGCGGCCGAGGGTTGATTGAACTCCTATGAACTTGCCCAGGGGTGCTGAAGGGACCTACGCGATCTATTCTATTACTTACATTACATTAATATAAATATCGAGAGAGATGTACCTTTGCGTAAATTAAGAGGATTTATTCTAAATGTCCCTTCCATAAGTAGAATAGAAATTTTTTACTTACGACGATTTTCTTTTACTCTTTATGATTGAGTTATATTGATAAAAATGTATTTATACTTAATATTTATGTACATATGTATATAATAACTATTCAGTACTTCAAGGGAAATGCAAGGAATTTGATTCGGTATGTATCTACACGTGATAAGGAGAAAGCCGAGAGGAAAATGTGAACAAATATCATGTCGAACGTGATTTATATGTACTGCAATATCCACATTAAATGTTAAACATTTACCAACAATATCGAGGAACTGTTGTCAACCTCTGCGCTGAATTAAACAGTAACCTGCGTGCTGCACAGCACCGCGCTGCTGCGGCCCCCGCGCGCACCCGGGCACCGGCGCCCGCGCCCGCGCCCGCGCCCGCGCCCGCGCCCGCGCCCGCGCCCGCGCCCGCGCCCGCGCCCGCGCCCGCGCCCGCACCCGCGCCCGCGCTCCTAGTTGTAGCGGCCGTACAAGGCGCTTCCTCGGAACAGTTACAAGTTATTGGCTTTATTTATCGTAATGATTATGTGAAATCGTTATCAGGATTTTGACCCGTGGTTTTAAATGTCATCAAGTATATAGCCACGTGTGAGGAGCATTAAGCACAAAGGCAGAACAAACAAAAGAGATGCTACTTTCACTTTCTGTACGGCGGGTGGGGTGGGGGGTGGGGGAGTAACTACTGCAATCCACGAAAGTGGTGGATAAAAATATTTATAGGTTAATAATTTAGTACGCAGTCCCACGTATTGCTATTCATTCAATAATTAAATAATCTGTATTGTATATTGTGAAAATGGCGCCAGTAGCACTTGGTCAGGATGAGGTTGGTTCGTCAGATAATTGAGGAAAAACAGAAAAATATAAAGATCCCTTTATTTATACAAAACAATAACGTTCGTTAACTGAACTACGAACCGTTCATTTTAAGCGAGCACCACTTAAATATACCTAAAGCTAATATACTTTTTGATATCTTGTTTCGTTTTATTCTTCGTTCCTAATGTTTCAACCTGGACGGCGCCGCGCGGTGGCCCCAAGTTAACTTCTTGATTGATATTAATAACATTTTCACCGGCAGTCTCCATTCTTCCTTTAGTATTACGTCCCTTTCCAAGCTTCCCTTTGTTCTTTTCATATTTGACTGCACCGTGGTAGTTTACTACTACCGTTGGCTTAACAAGCGTTATATATTTCCTATCTCCTATTTGGCTAGAACCGGTCATAAGGTTTTCTATTCGCTTGCCTGCGTCATGCATAGCTTTGGTGGGCCAATTGAGTGATGCTCTTTCAACTAAATCTTCTTTTTTGTCGGATATATTAGCAGCGCCAATCGCTGCAGGTTTTAGCTTTCGCTTAGGTCTTTCCGTCACACATTTACTTTTACATTTACTTTTTTTTGTTGTTTTATTCTTTCTTTTCCTCCGTCGATGTGATTTAATGCTCTTAGGATTCCTATTGTGATGCAATATAATCTCCGACATATTGTCTGTAGCCCAAGTGTCATACATATTTTCGTTACGGTACATTGGATAGTTGTCCCCATTACGTTGGGGATGTATACCTAATTGTATGGAATTTATTAGTGATCTTTTGTCACTGAACGCCTCTCCATTGACCATTAATAATTTGTTGTTGTGTAGTAATTGTCCGATGTACATAATAAGCAGCGCACATACACAGGTACAGCATTTCATCTGTCAACGCAAAAATCATATATAATATTTGGCTTAGTATTTGAGTGAGCTAAGCAAATTAATTATCGTTTGATATATTAACACCATCAATATCACAAACGTTATCTTGTCTTGTTTTTATAAAATAATGCGCAGACTTGATTAATGTACACGTGCGATTGTTTGTAATACTTCTGTCACATAAACAAATGGCACATCGTGGACACCCTGCGCGCGCGCGCCCGCTCGCCTGTCGGCCTGTCGGCCTGTCGGCCTGTCGGCCTGTCGGCCTGTCGGCCTGTCGGCCTGCCGGCCTGTCTGTTCATTGCGAGCGCTGCGACACTGACCCCGGGGACAGGCATTGGATCAAAGAGTTGCGGATTTATTCATTTATAAGATGAAAACCAATCTATGTGCATGGTATTTTTGAAAACACATTAAATTTTCTATGTGCTTTAAGTAATTATTTTAATTTTCAAAGAGAAAAATAAAGAGATGCAGCGAAGGCAGATAAAGAAAAAGGAAGAAATAAATGAGATAAATGTGTACGAGAACTGGTACAGAGTTGAAGCGTGTGGTGGTGAAATGATTGTATTAAAAGAGTTTGCTTCGCTAATAGTCGATACAGCAGGAGTGTTTGAATCGTTGACGAATAATAACCGTGTTCTATGACGATTTCGAAATAAGTCACCTGCATCGTTGCGCCGTGGTGGTGATGCGCGGCGCGTGAGCAGCCCGGCACTGTCCGACAGCGCCGTCACAACCGGACACGGTGAACTGAAAGCGAGCAGTGCGCCGCTGAAGTCGCCGGCGGCGCGCTTCCTGGTGGTTATGTGCCTAATTATTTCATTGTGCACTGGTGTGTGCGGCGGCATTTGGAATTTGTCAAGTATTACCACTTTCAGCTACAGTTCATATTGCATGCACTCAGGAAGACCTGCACGAGTAACTAATAAATAAATTACGGAACATACTCCAGAAATAATACTTATTGATAGCCACCCTCGCGACGCAGGCACGGCGATGGCGCGGCAACATGCGGGGGTGCATATATGATACCTCTGCAGATGGAGTACGTACGTAATTTGTACATCTGATGTGCTTATACGGAACACCCTGGAATTATCCCTCATCCTCTGTGAAATTAATTGAAATGATGATTTTTATTTTCCAACTCAAGATTAACAAATTGGCACATTTCGCATTTTTAATATCAGCATGCAATGCAAGGGGTGCAGGGTCCCGGTCCCGCACAACTCGCGGGACTCAAGCTCAACTCGCATTGGGCCAGCGTGGTACGAAAACGCCCAAATCCCCCCATATAAACCCCTACGTACGACAGCCCCTACTGTCCAGCGGCACCGGAGGCCGTACTGACTATGTATGGAGGTGTTTAGGGGAGGCTTACGTCTAACAGTGGACGTCTGCCGGCCGAGGATGACGATGACGTTAGCATGACACGGGCTTACGAAGCTGTATAGAACAATTACCTGCGAGCTAAGATGCAAACTGTGCAGGCCCAGGGTTATTTATTGTACTATACGACATAGAATAACTGACACACATGTGAAGTGCAGAACGTTTTATTCCATCACCCAGTGCGATGCACACGCGGCGATGCACAGCTACTGATTAATTAATTAATCACGTTAAGGATAAATTAACGAGTAATCGATGCAAATTGTATACAAAACAAAGGTATCTTTATCGCTACTGTCGTTACTTGAAACTGTTACAATTTTATGACTATACATTCTCATTCTTGAAAAATTTGTTTCCGGGCTTTCTTTTGTCTTTCTTCCTGTCCCCGAGTTTGAGATCGGTGTCTCTGTTGAAAATGGTGCCGCGGAAGTTGATTATGACGGTCGGATTAATGATGGTCAGCCGATCGCTGTCGCCAATTTGACTCATGTCCTCCATCGCGTTCAGCATCGGTCGGTGGGACGGGTCCTTTCTGCTTGCGCCGGTTATCATAAACTTTATGTAATCCTTGTCTATTCCGGTATAAACCTGTTCACTTGTTTCCGGTTTATTAATTGGTTCATGAGATGGATCTTTGGTCGTGTGCACACTTTGTGAGTCCCCCCCAATTTCTTCATTCGTACTTTCCAATTCACCTTCACTTATTTCTTTTTGCGATCCGTTCCAATTTAAATTTGGTTTAGCGGACACTTTTACTTTATCCTTCTCTTGATACACACGGTCAGTGTTGTCAGCCGCACTGCCGGCACTAATCTTACTGTGAGACGGTAGGTTGGTTTCAACCGTAGATAGTGCCCGATATCTCGGGGTTTGCGCGCGGCAATATATTATCAAATATATAACGCAGATGAAGCACTGCATCTGAAGAAGTATAACTTAGGTTGCATTAACTTATAATGACAATGATGCGAGTGTTAGTTTGCAAAGAGTGCAGTCGCTGCAAGCTCAGGGAGCAGCTTGCAGCGATGTATTCTTTTTACTAGAATCTTACAAAAAATCACATCATACAAAAACACCCCGTCCCTCTTTTCCCTTTATTCAATATAAATATTATTTTATACATGATCAAGTATAGAATTTTAGAAAATGATTACAGCTATGTGGTGGAGCGTGCGGGACATATTTACCTTGAGCTCTGATCCCGGCCGCGTGCTGCCCGACACCGCGCCCGCCCGCGACTGCGCCCGTGCGCCCGCCGCGGGGGTTGACTGAACTCATCAAAGCAGGGCTGTGGAAAACAATTTATTAAGCTATCTGTATAAATTGTATTTTAATTTATTTGTCTGTAGCCCGTTCGACACGGCGGTTAGGTTAGTTCGACGCGGCCGTGCCCGCTGCTAACTGCTGCCAGATTTACTTTTTGCCAAAACAGTCGCACACCTGGAGCGCCGGGCGGGGGTACGCGGAGTACTTGCTGCTTAACGTCTCGACAAATTACAGATAAGTGTAACTCATTGCAGTGTGAAAATAAATTCTGTACTGTACTGTACTGCGTGTTACAACTCTATCTGTTTCTCGGTTCATTTCGTTGATTAAATTAACTAAATTAGTTGATACAACCTGCTGCGTGGGCCGCGCGCCGGACGTTGCCCTCCTCGTACCGCCGTGCGTGCGCGTGCGCGTTCCGGCGTGACGTCACGCGCACGCGCACGCGCACCGAGCTCCGCGCGGAGGCGCATCGTTTAAGCGCCGCAGTGCACTTCCAGCGAGTGGGGAAATTTGTACAGCCCATGTTCACTACATTAACCATAATCCGTAACTATTATTTTGTAACTTTCGGGAATTATTTTTGTGAATTTGGGTACCTGTTGCCAGAAACCGTCTAGCTGCTTACCTACCCACGCAGCTTCTAGTGCGGCTAATGCTAAATATTGTGCAAACATTACATCGTTTCGATTTTAATGGCGCCGTAGCTGGCGAGGTTAATGACGTAACAATACTAAGCAGTTAACACGTTGTGCACGTAGACGACGGGCGCAACGTGGTGCTGTGCACATAATCTTAACTAGCGGTACTTTGTTACGGGCGGGCTCATTATTCACCACCAGGTGAATGCACTTTTGTTTGGGTATAATGACACCACTACGACGCAGTTATTGTCTCGAGATAATGTTAAGTGTCATTAGCGCGGTCGTTCCATTGCCTGCAGTCCCTTGGAATCGATGCATTGCTGACTGGCGACACCGGTCGGCACCGCGGTCACTACTCACTACCACCTTGTTCCAGCACCACCAGCAAGTCAGTTAATCAACAATCTTGTCCCATTCGGTGCTCTTTACTTGAGAAGTACTATTAGGAAAAAGTCAGGATTTGGTAATAAGTTTATAAAAGTATTTGCACACAACAACACACACAATAATGTCGATTGTCTCTAATAGCATCGATTGCGCGACGCGCACTCCGCACAGAGCTTTCGGCAATTACTCAGCGTGATAGGTGTGATAGATATCATAGTGATGCAGCGCAACACTCACTAATACGAAATTTAATCTAGGCAATAATGGTTTATTGCATTTATGTAATTACTAATGAGCTTGTGCCATTTGATAATCGGGTTCGTGAGGTCGTGAAGTGCAGAGAGTCTGCGCGGAAAGCGCACCGATTTCCAGTAGAAATAAAACAAAAACTATAAATGGTGTTGTAACATGAAACACATGCTGATAAAAATGTATAGATTTTTGTAATAATGAAATAAAAATGATGTAGACAACTAAGTGATGAGAAAGCAGAGTTAAAGAATACTTGTGCATGTTTCCGGTTTAGCAGCGCCACCGGCGGCGAGGCGGCGGCGAGGCGGCGGCGGCTGTGCTAGGGGCGCGCATTCTTGAAGTAAAGTGACTGCGCCCCAAAAGGAAAACATAATATAAGAAGGGGTGTTGATGAACAGGTTTATTTAAGCTTGCTTGTTTTGTTAAAAACACATACCTCACACATAACACGCCGGCATTTTATTATAATGAAACCAGCATGAAGTGCCGTGAGGCATTAGAAGCTTTTTAATAAGATTAATATTCAATAGCTATACTTTTGCAAGCAGAGGTCAGTGACGGCGGCCAGACCTCCGCTGCAGGCGCAGCATGTAGTTGCCCGTGTCCCTCATCATCACGTCGAACGCGAGGCGCAGGGGCGCGTGCGGCACCCGCCCGTCCCCGTCCCCGACCCCGACCGGCACCAGGCGGTACCTCAGCAACACCGTGGCGAGCACCGTCTTCATCGACATCATGGCATATTGATGATATCCTGGACGTCAAATACAGCTCGAAGTATTACTAGTAATTTAGTTACTATTATTATTAATTAAACTAGAAGTTGTGCTTCGGCCCCATGACATTTAGACATCATCACAACACCTTCAGAAACATTAAAGTTTACAGAAAATAAAGTTATAGGTCAGACCAAATTGTGCATAATTGAGGATCCAAAGGTGATGGTTTCTAATGCATACAGCATTTACTTACATACAAGACTATTCTAATAGTGTAATCCATCTCCAGTCTACACAGCGCTCAAACGGGGAGTCAAGTTTGTGATATCTTGAGGAGGTATTACTTTATTTTTTACCTAGAGAGCAGCGCGATCCATTATCGAGAATCGTAGGTTTGTCTACTAGAGTACTAATGTTTCCATTCCAAAGTTATAAAACAGACCTAAGCAGTTCCTGGGCCCGTGACTGAAGAGCATGAACGCGGCTGGATGTCGGAGCGGCTCCCGCAGGAAGCCGTCGGGGCGGAACTGCTCCGCGTCCTCGCCCCAGTGGCGGGGGTTGCGGTGCAGCGCCCATATATTTACGATCGCGCCCGACCCGCTCACCAGCGTCAGTCCCGACGCTGAAAATTACTTCTCGTTGTAATAAAACAAGTTGAGATGCACTGCACTGGCATGTTTTAAGGACGCATATCCTAACCAGCGCTCCATTGTTCCCGCTGAGTGTACCTCGCGGGCAGGTACACGCCCCATCCGGCGTCTCATGTGAACCGTTAACCAGCTGCCACTCGGGCACGCGTCAGTCACTGTCACTACCGCGCCCCAGCAAAGGCGCCGTCGCTGCTGAAGCACATAGACCTCGCGGGTAGTTATATATAATGTTATCGCAGTTGGTTCCACTTACGCAAGGTAACGTCTTTGTCTAGATTCCTCGAGATGACGGTGACCGGTGGGTAGAGCCTCATGGATTCTTTGATGACAGCCTCCAGGTACTTGAGCTTGGGCAGGTCCGCAGCCACGACCGCTCTCTCCGTGTCTCCATAAACTTCCAAAAGTCTTCGTGTGAACATTGTAAAACTAGATTAACGATATGTATACGATATTCATTCGAGAAATATTAGTTTCTTACATGAGACCCCTTATACTTGACAATGGACAGAAGCGTCTCGTCAATACAGTAAACTTGATAATCAATAAATTAAAAAAAAATTGTAAATCTGACTAACTCTTGGTAAACTTTGTCCTGCTCGTCCTGGTGTCGCGATAGCATGACTGCGGTGAAGCAGGCGCCGACGGCGGAGGTGTCGGTGCCGGCCCGCACCAGCACGAGCGTCTCCTCCAGCAACTCAAGGTCATTGAAGCCGCCGCCGTGCGTCGACTTGTCCAGCATTAACTCCAGAAACGGTTTGTAGCTTGTATCTGAAACGACAGATAGTATGATAAGCGGACGCGGCACTCCAGGTTATTTAACGAGATTACAGTTCGGCACTACTCGGCTCTATGGCAAAGACGAAGAACAGCTTTTCGCTGGAGATAGGCAGGACCTGGAATTGTTCATCATTGCCAACGTCTGGAGGTCTTTTGGTTTCAGACACAATGTTGCGGGGATGATATAAAAGGTCTTTTAACCATTTCTTAGCAGCTGTTTCAATTTATATTATATCACTCTGAAATAAGTGCTGAAACATTCTTTTTAATTATGTACTAAAACTAGTTATCATTAGGCTCGCAGTAAGACTTGTGTGAGGTGTATTAGTACTTCAGCACTTTTTCACGGCTGTAACAGCGGGCACATTTGTTTTTATCGCGGGGAAAATGTTGAAAGGTGCCCAGCTACTGGAGAGAAGACAAGCTTGTGTGCGACTTCTACATATTAAATCCCCTTACGGTGGCCTTACCAGCCACGCTGCGCCACGGCAAACACGAGACCACCATGCATTTGACGTCCTCCTAAGACTCGCTTATCGAGCTCTGACGGTCCTCACCCTCAAGGCTCACGAACTCGAGGACCCTTTTAGTCGCCTTGTACGATAGGCAGGGACACGGACAACAGGTACCTACTGTAATTATTGTCGCTTGTAGATAAAAAGAGAGACAAACGGTTTAGTTCAAAAATATGAACTTTACGCCATCTTTCGAGGAAATTAAACATTCAATTATCAGCTAGCGCGGGCGCAGGCGCAGGCGCACAGCATCTGTTTCTCAAAAGCTACACGAGATGTAATATCTCACACCAACAAACTCTCAGCATTAAAACATCAGGGGAATTTTATTTGTTCACTTGTTCACACTGTCATTACTTAAAGTAGTAATATTGTATGTCTTACACGTCATCATTAAGTTTAACTCCACCAAGTAGTCATAACTTATCTGCACTAAGTACACGTTCAGAACTAGTATCTGTGCAGTTAAAAATTAATTACTCACGGAGTGGGCATTAAATTGCGCTGACTTTCTAATTATTGCAATAAGTTTAGTTTAAATGCATAATTTTTCTTTGTACGTCTTCTGCTTTTGTACGTTGGAACTGATCACAGTCCGCGCGAATTGACAGGTCGCGCTGCGCTTTTGTACGTTGGAACTGATCACAGTCCGCGCGAATTGACAGGTCGCGCTGCGCTTTTGTACGTTGGAACTGATCACAGTCCGCGCGAATTGACAGGTCGCGCTGCGCTTTTGTACGTTGGAACTGATCACAGTCCGCGCGAATTGACAGGTCGCGCTGCGCTTTTGTACGTTGGAACTGATCACAGTCCGCGCGAATTGACAGGTCGCGCTGCGCTTTTGTACGTTGGAACTGATCACAGTCCGCGCGAATTGACAGGTCGCGCTGCGCTTTTGTACGTTGGAACTGATCACAGTCCGCGCGAATTCACAGGTCGCGCTGCGCTTTTGTACGTTGGAACTGATCACAGTCCGCGCGAATTCACAGGTCGCGCTGCGCTTTTGTACGTTGGAACTGATCACAGTCCGCGCGAATTGACAGGTCGCGCTGCGCTTTTGTACGTTGGAACTGATCACAGTCCGCGCGAATTCACAGGTCGCGCTGCGCTTTTGTACGTTGGAACTGATCACAGTCCGCGCGAATTCACAGGTCGCGCTGCGCTGCGCTGCGCTTTTGTACGTTGGAACTGATCACAGTCCGCGCGAATTGACAGGTCGCGCTGCGCTTTTGTACGTTGGAACTGATCACAGTCCGCGCGAATTGACAGGTCGCGCTGCGCTTTTGTACGTTGGAACTGATCACAGTCCGCGCGAATTCACAGGTCGCGCTGCGCTTTTGTACGTTGGAACTGATCACAGTCCGCGCGAATTCACAGGTCGCGCTGCGCTTTTGTACGTTGGAACTGATCACAGTCCGCGCGAATTGACAGGTCGCGCTGCGCTTTTGTACGTTGGAACTGATCACAGTCCGCGCGAATTCACAGGTCGCGCTGCGCTTTTGTACGTTGGAACTGATCACAGTCCGCGCGAATTCACAGGTCGCGCTGCGCTGCGCTGCGCTTTTGTACGTTGGAACTGATCACAGTCCGCGCGAATTGACAGGTCGCGCTGCGCTTTTGTACGTTGGAACTGATCACAGTCCGCGCGAATTCACAGGTCGCGCTGCGCTTTTGTACGTTGGAACTGATCACAGTCCGCGCGAATTCACAGGTCGCGCTGCGCTTTTGTACGTTGGAACTGATCACAGTCCGCGCGAATTGACAGGTCGCGCTGCGCTTTTGTACGTTGGAACTGATCACAGTCCGCGCGAATTCACAGGTCGCGCTGCGCTTTTGTACGTTGGAACTGATCACAGTCCGCGCGAATTCACAGGTCGCGCTGCGCTGCGCTGCGCTTTTGTACGTTGGAACTGATCACAGTCCGCGCGAATTGACAGGTCGCGCTGCGCTTTTGTACGTTGGAACTGATCACAGTCCGCGCGAATTCACAGGTCGCGCTGCGCTTTTGTACGTTGGAACTGATCACAGTCCGCGCGAATTCACAGGTCGCGCTGCGCTTTTGTACGTTGGAACTGATCACAGTCCGCGCGAATTCACAGGTCGCGCTGCGCTGCGCTGCGCTTTTGTACGTTGGAACTGATCACAGTCCGCGCGAATTGACAGGTCGCGCTGCGCTTTTGTACGTTGGAACTGATCACAGTCCGCGCGAATTCACAGGTCGCGCTGCGCTTTTGTACGTTGGAACTGATCACAGTCCGCGCGAATTCACAGGTCGCGCTGCGCTTTTGTACGTTGGAACTGATCACAGTCCGCGCGAATTGACAGGTCGCGCTGCGCTTTTGTACGTTGGAACTGATCACAGTCCGCGCGAATTCACAGGTCGCGCTGCGCTTTTGTACGTTGGAACTGATCACAGTCCGCGCGAATTCACAGGTCGCGCTGCGCTGCGCTGCGCTTTTGTACGTTGGAACTGATCACAGTCCGCGCGAATTGACAGGTCGCGCTGCGCTTTTGTACGTTGGAACTGATCACAGTCCGCGCGAATTGACAGGTCGCGCTGCGCTTTTGTACGTTGGAACTGATCACAGTCCGCGCGAATTCACAGGTCGCGCTGCGCTTTTGTACGTTGGAACTGATCACAGTCCGCGCGAATTCACAGGTCGCGCTGCGCTGCGCTGCGCTTTTGTACGTCGGAACTGATCACAGTCCGCGCGAATTCACAGGTCGCGCTGCGCTGCGCTGCGCTTTTGTACGTTGGAACTGATCACAGTCCGCGCGAATTCACAGGTCGCACTGCGCTTTTGTGCGTTGGAACTGATCACAGTCCGCGCGAATTCACAGGTCGCACTGCGCTTTTGTGCGTTGGAACTGATCACAGTCCGCGCGAATTCACAGGTCGCACTGCGCTTTTGTGCGTTGGAACTGATCACAGTCCGCGCGAATTCACAGGTCGCACTGCGCTTTTGTGCGTTGGAACTGATCACAGTCCGCGCGAATTCACAGGTCGCACTGCGCTTTTGTGCGTTGGAACTGATCACAGTCCGCGCGAATTCACAGGTCGCACTGCGCTTTTGTGCGTTGGAACTGATCACAGTCCGCGCGAATTCACAGGTCGCGCTGCGCTTTTGTACGTTGGAACTGATCACAGTCCGCGCGAATTCACAGGTCGCGCTGCGCTGCGCTGCGCTTTTGTACGTTGGAACTGATCACAGTCCGCGCGAATTCACAGGTCGCGCTGCGCTTTTGTACGTTGGAACTGATCACAGTCCGCGCGAATTCACAGGTCGCGCTGCGCTGCGCTGCGCTTTTGTACGTTGGAACTGATCACAGTCCGCGCGAATTGACAGGTCGCGCTGCGCTTTTGTACGTTGGAACTGATCACAGTCCGCGCGAATTCACAGGTCGCGCTGCGCTGCGCTGCGCTTTTGTACGTTGGAACTGATCACAGTCCGCGCGAATTGACAGGTCGCGCTGCGCTTTTGTACGTTGGAACTGATCACAGTCCGCGCGAATTCACAGGTCGCGCTGCGCTTTTGTACGTTGGAACTGATCACAGTCCGCGCGAATTCACAGGTCGCGTTGCGCTGCGCTGCGCTTTTGTACGTTGGAACTGATCACAGTCCGCGCGAATTCACAGGCCGCGCTGCGCTTTTGTACGTCGGAACTGATCACAGTCCGCGCGAATTCACAGGTCGCACTGCGCTGCGCTGCGCTTTTGTACGTTGGAACTGATCACAGTCCGCGCGAATTCACAGGTCGCGCTGCGCTGCGCTGCGCTTTTGTACGTCGGAACTGATCACAGTCCGCGCGAATTCACAGGTCGCGCTGCGCTGCGCTGCGCTTTTGTACGTTGGAACTGATCACAGTCCGCGCGAATTCACAGGCCGCGCTGCGCTTTTGTACGTCGGAACTGATCACAGTCCGCGCGAATTCACAGGTCGCACTGCGCTTTTGTGCGTTGGAACTGATCACAGTCCGCGCGAATTCACACGTCGCGCTGCGCTGCGCAGCGCAGCAGGCTCCTCAATAACGACCAGATGCCGTCGCTGCTCGCTGGCCTGCCTGCTCGCAGCGCAGACGTTTATTTATTACATTATTTTTGTTGCCACCGATACGCATTATGGCAGCGTGTTGGAAAAGGCCCAAGTCCCACCTTTTAAACCCTTACAAAAGTCAACCCCTAGTGCCCGGCGATGCGGGCAGCGCAGGACTGACCGATGTGGGGATCCTTGGGGGAAGCCTATGTCCAGCAGTAAACGTTTATCGGCTGATGATGTTTGATTTGTGCGAAAGAGTAACAGAATAATATAAATTGAAAGTTAATTCTTTTTACGTACTTTTTAACATTTCGACCCCTGCGTGTAAATAACACAAACATTATATATTTTCTACAAAATCTATTCCAAGTGTTTGATACTTAATTTGCCAAAGGATTGTTTAACTACAATAACGTACCGCCACTGACAGACTCCTTCCCTTCCCGCTCTTCCCGTTTCAACTGGATGATCTGCAAAAGAAGTGATCAGAGTTATCGATGGAGCATTGATAATAGCACCGACTCCAATCGGATGACCAGAGAGTGGAGGAATATCATTTGTCATGTCAATAAATATATTTAGCGATATGTTTAGTGACACCGACAGGGTTAAAACAAATTTTGTATAATTTCATGTAAAGAATAGGACAGGAGGTCGGAGAAGCATTCAAGCTCCAAAAAACCAAACGATATTTTTCAAAGTTACCATAAAAAATAAATCACCATTATAATGTACGTAGACAGTGTTCTCTGTGTGGGAGAGTGAGGAGAGTAGCAGTATCAGGTTATCAGGTCATTCAAGTTTCACATTAACGCATCGCTCGGCGCTTTGAAACCAGCAAGCGTAAAGTTGGAAGAGGGGGGGACCCCCACGAGCATCTTACTTGTTTGACGTAAGCCCTGATGTACTTTTTGTTGTTATTCCATTTGGTGTACGCAGGCAGCGCTTTGTACACGACGTTCGGCTGCAGCCAGGGTAGGCACATCCGCGCCGCGGTTAGCTGGCAGTACTCCTCGAAGCTGGAGAGGAACTGCGAGTGGGTTCGCCTCTGCGCGTCCATTGATACGCCTAACACCGTTTCTACAACAACAATTTTAGAATACTTCGACAAAAAACAACAAAAGAGCTGAGAAAGTTCAATCAAGTGATCCGAAGTCATAACTTAAGTGCATGCATGAAGTGTAACGTGCCGCAAACGGAGTCCTTGGTGTACGCCGTCAGGTACTTCCAAGCGGAAAACGCTTTTCCTTCAGCCACTCTACCGAGTTCCTCGTTCAGAATTCCACTTTGCCGCACGAACACCTCCACGAAGCCCTGGAGGTTTTTCAGCGTGAAGGTGGCCGTCACCACCTTGCGCCGCGCCCGCCAGATATTCACTGCAATAAAACAATTGCAGCACTTTTTTTACTTACTTATTATAAAATGAAATATATTGAATAGTGATCGGAAATGTTACTTCTATACACACACATATGTAATATATATATATATTTAAATACACACATATATATATATATATATATATATATATATATATATATATATATATATATATATATATATATATAATATTATATTATATTATATATATATATATATGTAATGCATACATGCACAGTGGACACATTTACCGTGCGAGATGAGGCTTCCGTTCCCGAGGAGATGTTCGAACTCCTCCATCATATCGCTCTTCTCCAAACAAGTCCTCAACACCAGCTCGGCCACTGCCGGGTTGGCGATCACTGCAACGTTATGTGATGGTTAACGCCTGGTTCCGTTTAATGGGACCGCGAGACGCACTTTTCTTCTTAAATGTATCGAATTGCTCCCTTCACTGGGTGCACGCAATGCGTTCAAAACAAGGGAAGTTCTTGTTTCCTCTTCACATCATCAGCTACTGGAGAACTAAGAAGAGTAAAGAATATTTTAGTTCTCAACGTCAAAGAATAATGGTTACCCGTGTAGTGCGCCGCGCGTAACCACAGACTGGTCACGCCGTTGTTCTTGATTGCGTCCGCGCCAAATGTTTTGAAAGCAGTCATTCGTCCTGGAAATGGAAATAAATGGTGTTTGTGATCATAAGCTCCACGTTAGGTAACGTAGCACGGCGCCACGGCGCCACGGCAGGACTCACTCTCTCCGCCGCCGGCGAACAGGTAGCTGTGGCCTATGAACGGCAAGGCGAGCTGTCCGCTGCCGATTTTGTTGGAGAGTTGTAATACTCTTCTTAATTTCCATCGTTTCATAATCAACCAAATGAACGAAAGCAACAAAAGTAATTGAAGTAACATTTTCAAAATGTAAGCAGAGTAAAGTATCACTCCAGGACACGGCGAGAGGTGATGTGAGATGACAGAATTAATGAGTAGCTCTACTTAGGGGAACAATTAAGATAACACCGTCACGTTTTGTCGTTAATTTTTGTAAATTGCCGCTTCCGTTAAGCGACGATTAGGAAGAGGTTAACAATACCGCAGACCTGTTGCAGAGCGAATCCATTCTGATGATAATTTTATGATAAAGCAAGTGAACGTACGTCGCAAACAAGCGAGTAATTATCGATTTGACATCGGTTGATTTCCTTTGGAACAGATTTTTCTGTTTGTGTTCTTAATTATCTTCAGTTAAAATTGGAATGAAAAAAAAAATTTTTTTTTTAAAATATGTAATTTTTATGTAATACAGGGTGTCTGGTGGCAGATTTATGTTTTCAAATTTAAATAAAAAATAATATGTTTGACACATAATTTTACTAAAAGTATTAAAAGATAGAGTACAAATGCGGATTTCATTTTTTAAAGATAATGTCATCCAAATGTCTTCCATCCTGTTGCACACACACACACACACACACACCGTTCGAAACGGAGCCTCGTATTCCGTGCCACACGCTGCAGTAAACTTGGTTCAATTGCGCTGATTTCTCGCCGAAAATTTTCTTTTAAGTCCACAACAATTCGCGGATTGTTGGCGTAAACTCTGTCTTTGAGGTAGCCCCACAAAAACAATCCATTGGAGTTAGGTCGGGTGACCTCGGTGGCCACGGGATTTCCCCAAAGCGACTAATCAGTTTTTGAACCATCGAAGCTCTGGCCGTGTGTGCGGTCGCACCTGTACCGCATCCTGTTGAAACCACGTGTGTGATGAGAATGATGAATGAGCTCGCAGGTTCGGCAAAAAGAAATTCGAAATCATGAGCCGATAATTCTCACCATTGACATTCGTCGCTTGGCCCCGTGCATTTTCAAAAAAAAATGGTCCGATTATCCCATTCGTGGATAAAGCGCACCAAACAGTTACCCTTGGGCAATGTAATGGTTTTTGGTGCTTCAGTCGAGGATTGCGAGTTCTTAGAGCCTAGTAACGGCAATTTTGTGTGTTGTTCTTGTTTACGTGTCCGTTTAAATGAAAATGAGCCTCGTCGCTCCAAAAAATGGAATTCACAGTGCGAAAACGCTCCAACATGGTTTCACAAATAAATTTGCGTGACGCAAAGTCATTTTTTTTCAATTCTTGAATTATTTGAATTTTAAAAGGATGAAACTTCATATCTTTTTTCAAAATTTCATGCACGCATGCTCTTGGAAGTCCCAGTGAAGCTGCCCTTTTCTGTATCGAAAGTCGTGCATTCTCACGTAAACTGCGTTCAACCAGTTCAATGTTTTCGGGGGTCCTTGACGATCGACTAGGTCCTGGCCGTGGTGTGTTCATAGCCGAAGCAGTTGCGCGGAACCTCTCCACCCACGAACGAATTAAATTCACACTCGGCCCATCGCCTATCCGTCGAATATTGAAATGTGAACAAAACTGTCGGCGAGCGAGTACGTAAGAGTCGTTACTCTTGAAAAACGCTTCAATAGCGAACGCGCGATGCTCACCCGACCACTGCACCACTGCACCATTGCACCACTGCACCACTGCACCACTGCGACATCGTGACTAAGAAATCCGCACGATCGGTGATTCTAATGACACCACCTTCCCCACCACCCTGCACTGTTTATAACTTATTGAGATATTCGTTTTTAAAATATAAATCTGCCGCCAGACACCCTTTAGTATCTCTGTTATGTATAATAGTTCGCGTCGAGTGTCTCGTGGGCCCATTGGCCACTACTTGTTGAACCGCTAGAACTCCGCAGCGCAATGCTAACGACACAAGGCACTGCGCTTGTTGTCTTTCAAATCGTGATCCTCCTGAAATTGATGTTACGAATGATATTGCAAAGGAAGGCAGTACACCGTAAATTATTGATACAGGCTTACAGCGCCAATAGCAGCGTACCAATACCAGTTCTGGGTGAGATTTATATAAACAGGTCCTACGCGCTGAACACACGTTTATACGGTGGAGCCACAGATATAAATAGTCCTCAAGTAAATATAACTTTGTTTAAAGCACAGCATTAAGTAAACAATTCTATTAGGTGTTTAGTAGGAATTGTTAAACTTTGGACTGCTTTCGTTTGTGAACGCTGATTGACATTTACGCCACCTATTGACATTAATACTAGTATGACAGAAACTGTGTCGTCATTCAGCGTCGTTATTTAGAGTTACTGTTCCTAGATGGCGGCGACACTTCCGCGAATTGATTACATGAAATTCAAAGGAATATTGTCGTTGTCCCAAAATATGTAAACTCATTGTGAGTTCTGTAAGTCAAGCAAATTGAAATGGAACCTTTGCAGTATCTAAATAAACTAATTCAAAATAAAGTTATCCTCTAAATGGTCTGAAAACATGACATCTCGCTACTTCTTTATTAAATGTTTGTAAATGTTTCCCAAATGCTTAATTTCGAATGAAATGCAAAGTTTGCTATACCGATGTTTCTTGTTTTAGATTAATTAGATTACGTCACCAAGACGCGGTAAATATTTAGATTACCGGTAGCCATTTGATAAAAACACGAGTGAGGCTGAGCGCGCACCGCGGTAGCGCCGGTCACACCGGTCGCACCGCGGTCGCGCCGGTCCTAATTCTTGATGTAGACAGGGCTGCAAGCTACAGCAGCTTTTACAGCTCATCTGACACTGGGCTCGTAGACCCGGATCCACGGCCTGAGCGCGCCGGTCGCACCGGTCGCATCGCGGTAGCGCCGGTCGCACCGGTCGCACCGCGGTCGCGCCGGTCCTAATTCTTGATGTAGACAGGGCTGCAAGCTACAGCAGCTCTTACAGCTCATCTGACACTGGGCTCGTAGACCCGGATCCACGGCCTGAGCGCGCCGGTCGCACCGGTCGCACCGCGGTAGCGCTGGTCGCACCGGTCGCACCGCGGTCGCGCCGGTCGCGGTCGCACAGGCCGCAAGGCGAGCGGCGGAAAGTTCCGCGGCGACTTGTTGATGCACTCGCAGCCGAAGCGATGTTCACTAATGAGCTGGCTAAGTTGGAATGACTTGCAAAATGGGGCTTAAAGTTGGTGCAGTGTTTACAGAGCCATTAGGTCGCGAGTCACACGAGTCACCACTCTCCCTCTCCCTATCCCTCTCCCTCTCGCTCTCGCGATCTCTTTTACTTGCGAACTTTTAATGTGTGCCGCCGGATGTTGAAACGTTACATTTGAATCCTGTGGAAAGTTCCACTTTAACGACGACCACACGGAAAATAGAAAAACTAGATGAAATCAAAGTGCGGTCGAATGAGGAAAGAAGAATTTTTTTTTTTTTTTATTAGTTAAGAGTTAATAACGATTTCACCCGGTTGTGGCGTGTATCCGTCAGCACGGGGGTACCGCCGCGACGCCGCTGCGGACGGATGCTCTTTGTTGCTTCGTCATCGCCCTCTCTCTCGGCCAGCACTCGAACACTAAGCAATCAAATCCGTCGCTTATATTTATAGCAAATGTTGAGTTATTCATTTGTTTATATATACAATGCGTTACTGAGCAGCACTGAGCAGCACTGACCAGCACTGAGCGTGTTGCGGCAGAAATCACTTATATTGCTACGACAGCCGAGTTAACTGTAACTGCTAATATCTAACTTTCTTTTACTATTGTAAAGTGAATTTTACGAAATACGTGGGTACCGCTTGCACACGCGAGCTGTTTGCATTGACTGAACTTCGCAAAGCGCACCTTGCTGCGCCGACACCGTCGGCAGCAAATAAAGCGCATTAGCTTATTGATGTTAGATAACGGCAGTTGTATTTTGTGTGACGTTTGATATTTTGTATCGAAAAACTACAGCGGGAGCGGGAGCGGGAGCGGGAGCGGGAGCGGGAGCGGGAGCGGGAGCGGGAGCGGGAGCGGGAGCGGGAGCGGGAGCGGGAGCGGGAGCGGGAGCGGGAGCGGGAGCGGGAGCGGGAGCGGGAGCGGGAGCGGGAGCGGGAGCGGGAGCGGGAGCGGGAGCGGGAGCGGGAGCGGGAGCGGGAGCGGGAGCGGGAGCGGGAGCGGGAGCGGGAGCGGGAGCGGGAGCGGGAGCGGGAGCGGGAGCGGGAGCGGGAACGGGAGCGGGAGCGGGAGTCATAAAAATTCATTACTCCTTATTTGCAGGTCTTTGAGGGTCCGTACATCGCCGCTGCAAAAACCAACTCGATCCGAGGGACCATTCCGATCAGACGACGCGCGGCCCACCCAGTGGGCGCGATGGGCGTTGTGGGTTGGTGGTGGTGCGTCAGTTACACTTATATGTACGAGTATGTATGTTTGTTGATCATTTGAAGATAACATTTTTTTGATAGAGCCTGATTTTTAGATATGAACTTTGACTTGAAGTCTCGCTTCTAATTTAACATCCCCCGCCTAGGAGCCCTTTCCCGGGGTTGCCGCCGCCCCGGCTCTGGTTTCGTGTTGACAGATTTACAATATTTCCAAATTTCACAAAGTTTCACATGGCGCCGGGCGCAGCGTGAACACCGGAGGGCGCGCGCGGGCGTCGCGCTCACGTCAGCTTCCTTAACAAATGTAATAAACTGGATCGCCCACAATGAGCTTTCCGTTATTGGTATTGGAAAATGAATACGTGCGATTCAATTTCATAATGAAGAGTTACGGAGCAGAGCTGGATCCACGAACACGCGATGAACAATATGATGTACTCGTAAGGAGTGACACGCTCCTGAGGCTGCAAACAGACCGCTTGCTGCGACTTCGCACGAAAACAGTGGGTTCCAACAAGCGGTGGCCGGTGCAGTCGGCCTTAATGTTTAACTCCCGCGTACCTTTCAGCATCCTTGCTGAGATATCATGATGACGTTCGCTACCTACCTATTACTGCGTCTGCATCAGGAGCCGTTCGAAGTATTATAGAGGACAACGATCCCGTCGCTCGGCTGGTGTATGGACGTCTGCGAACTGTGCACAATATTTATTATATTAACTAAATAAAACAGTTTGTTTATATGACTTGATGTTTAGTGATACTCTCCCTTCGAGTGTGTCGCGAGTGGACACGTTTACACAACACTGGCTCTCCGACGGGCGCCGTGGGTCAACACACGCTTAACTGCTGTCCTGATTTGATTGTACAAGCTATTTTTAAACCGGGACGTATTGACCTTCAGCCGATAATCGTGCACTGCTGTAGAAAGGCCTCCCCCAAAGCTGCCCGGACCGGCGCTGCCCGCATCCACTAGCTTCTCGCAAAACGCCTGTCCCTAGGGACCCCCGTTTGTAGGGGTTCATACGGAAGAATTTACCGAATCTCACTACGGTGGCTCAGTGCGGATTGAATGGAGTCGGAGTCTCACTTATTTATTAGCATGCAGTACCACGAGCAACAGATAGAGAAGTAGCTCGCTGGCCTAATGGTTAGAGCGTGCTGCTTTCATTCTGAAGGTCGCGGGTTCGAATCTCGGCATGTACCGATGACTTAATATTTAAGTTATGTACATTTGTGGACTTTAGTTACAGCAGCGAGATACAAACGGTGAAGGGAAACATCGTGAGGAAACCTGCACATGACTTAGAATTTATTCTAAGGTATGTGTGAAGTCACCAACCCGCATTGGGCCAGCGTGGTGACTATGGCCCAATCGCCCTCATAGTGAGGGTAGGCCTGTGCCCCAGCAGTGGGGACGTAAATGGGCTGTTATTACTACCACGAGCAGAAAAGGTTGGTTAGGGTTCCGTGAGTTGTTGTGCGCTCCCCCTTACACCCTTATTTAATAATTATTGTCTGCGCTGGGTAAAAGGCTGATGAGAAGTGCCATTTTATAATTTAAGAGTTTCGTTATAATACTTTTGTCATTTTAACAAAGTATTCAATTTGTGCTCGTCTCGTCCAGAACACGTAACCTGTCCACACACGCACACAGTCACACACACACGCACACGCACGCACGCACACACACGCACGTACACGCACACACACACGCACAGCACGGAGGTGCCGTAGATGTTTAATAACTGAGTTGCCTTGATAACGCAGCGCCGTGCAGCGCCGTGCAGCGCATTCAATTTCATGAGCCGTCGCCCGATCGGCGCCGATGAACAACGGATGGGGTGGCGCCGCCCTGACATTTAACTTTACACAATGCGCCCCGATCCATACAAATAAAACCTGACATGACTTTGATAGTACATTTAATACAAACAGCTTTTTAAACTAAATTCTATTTAAGTTTTAAAAAAGTAAACAACATTTCTTAGTTTTGATTACAGGTACTGGTTTTTATATTTGCTTATCGATAACTTAATAACAGATTATTAACAGTTATCTAAGGAAATCCAAAGAGTTCCGTAAGAGTACTATATAGTGACTGTCAGGCATTGGACGTGGGCGGCGCGCGCGGGCGCGTGCGGGCGCGTGCGGGCGCGTGCGGGCGCGTGCGGGCGCGTGCGGGCGCGCGCGGGCGCGGGCTCGGCCCGCACGGTGACCGCGCCACGGCCGCACGAGCGAGCACTTCGCGTTTACATTTTCACTACAAGAAAGTAACATCAATTGATAACAACAAAGTAAACATGAATGTTTCACTCGCAGAGATACCATTGCAGATCTAATGTTGTACTAATATTTTGGGCTAAAGCACTGTCCGATCTGAAACTTGTGGTTCATTTAGGTACTGCTGTGCCAGCCAGCTGAGCTGAGCTGAGCTAGACGCTGCTGTGGATGTTCAGACTACGTGAAATGACAACCTGGACTATTCGTATTTTAATATTGTACACTGCTTGCGAATTATACCTCCGTGAATATTTTCCTCACCAGATCGTCGGTCCACCTTGCGGGGGGCCTCCCAACACCACGCCTACCGGTACGCGGATGCCACTCGAGGACCTTACTGCCCCAACGGCAGTCGATCCTTCGAGGAATGTGACCTGCCCACTGCCACTTAAGTGTAGCAACCTTTTGATGCGAGCAACGCGGGACCAATCGATGTGATGTTTGGGGTGGCTTAAGTCCAGGTGTCTCGGACGTCTATCGGCCGTTGATGATGATGATGATGAATATTTTTCATTATTAATAGATGTTTTTTAATTGATCACAACACGAGGACGCGCAGCGCGCGGGCGTCGCGCGCGAGCAGTGCCGCGCGGTGCATCCACCTTGAATTCTTATTAATACTTGCAGGTATTTTGTATGTATCTATACTGATTAACAAAAAAGCCCATGCGTTTTCCCTATTCGGCAATTTAAGCTAATTACGTATTCAAACAATCGTGCCCCTAATTACCAAATCTTTTGAAAGCTTAAACAAAGTTGAGCGGGCGCGCACTCGGCGCCGGGACAACTTCTGTACACCGAAGTTAACCTGGCGCGCCCTCCATCCGGATTACTTAACGCGAACACAAACAAACTGATTAGTCAAGCGAGGCAGCGATGATAACTTTAACCTGATGTGGCAGAAGACGTTACTCCTAACAGTACAGGAAACGGGAAACAACTTAAAAACGTATTCTTTAAAGGAAAGTAACGACCGGTACCGTCGTGCGCGCGCCTGGCAACCGGAACCAAATGAATCACACGTCGGTCAGTTCGTACAGAGGCGAAGTGCAGTGTAATTTGGGTTAATAATATATATTACTAATACATTATGTAGGTTAATATAGTAATCTTCTTCTTAAAGTACTTCTCCAACTTGTTCGGCGGAACAATTCAGACGCCCCAGATATGCCAGTCCATTCCCTGATATTACTCAGCCATGGCTTTTACCCTCCCCTCCTTCCGTTTTCCAGAAACTACCCATTACAATCAGCTGCAGATCATATCGCTAATGACGTTTTCGAATTATAATACTTACGTTAAATTATAATGTAGCCATATGTAACGCACCCCCGCCGCGAGCACGGCGTCGACGGGTGCGAGCCTCAAGCGTGACGTCTTGATGTCGGGGTCCGCGGAGGCGTCACCGGTTGGCTAATATTTGCAAAGGTATGCAATACATTCGTAACAAATTATTCAAAAAGTATTTAACTGCGAGTTTTTAACATACATCAAAATTTTGTAAGAATACTGTAATAATGTTCATTAGACAGGCAAGCGAACCTTGCACATGCATCCTTGTATGGGTGTGTATATGTACATACATACATACATACATACATACATAAATAGATAAATTAAAACAATATTCATTAATAGCATCGAGTTAATCAAATATCTGATTGGGCGCGGTTAAGAATTAACTGAATCGGTGGTGAAAAGATACATGCGAAAGGATATTATAATACCTTATCTAAACGTAACACGGACGATGCGTCTGTTTCCTTCCTTTAGTTGAGGTCCGTGCGGGCACCCCCGCAGCGCGCGGGGCGGCGGCTAGCCTCAACGAAAACTATTTAAAAACTCGTTAAACAATTACAGAACATTGGTGCTGGTACGTTGTCAGGTACTTTGAGGCTGTTACAAAAATGAGAACTGATGAAACTATCCTGCAGCGGTAACGAGTTGGTGCAAGTGCAAGTGCTGGCGCCGCGCGCACCCTGGCCCCGGGTACCTACTGCCCCATTTATTTCGTATATACGATTATATTATATGTCTGATTGCGTCGAGTTGCCTTGCGCGCGCACTGGGGACTATTTGAGTTTTATACATCATGTTGTACGTATATATTATACATATATTTAGATATTTTATTTAGCTGGATATGAAGCAGGGACTCTCCGATCCCGTGCGGCGCGACCGGGGAGCGCGCGCAACGGGCCGCCGGGCGCGCCGCGACGCACCGCCGCCGCTCCGGTGTCTTCCAATGAAGAACTAATGAACAGTTACATCTCCGCTACATTCATTCAGGTCGATCTGTCTGTGGTGAATGTAGTGAATGTAGTGAATTTTATTCTTTCCTTGTAAAAAGCAGCCCCGGCTGACCTTGAGACAGCTGGCGATGTCTGCGATAAGATCGAACATATTAATAGTCTAATTAACTAATTTACCTTCATATGACGACAATGAATTGATTGTATTTAATGAAATGGCTTTACACGAATCGGCAATCAATTGGATCCGCAGCGGGCGCGCAGCATCCGCCGGCGAGGATTTATCTCCGATTGAAATCAATTTGTTACCGATCACGGGCCGTTAGGTCTGGATTAAGATTAATTCCATCAGTCCAGGCTGTGTCTAGCCTGGCCAAGTCAAGTACATGCGTTCGTTTTGCGTCTAGAAGACTCGTTGGCAGGCAGGCGGTGCAGGCGGAGCAGGCCGCGCAGTTACTCTCGCGTAACTTCGCGTGGCACAATAACGCTAACACGCGCTGATCCAACAAACCACTTTTTCGTTAATGACTTTCTTCTAAATACTGATATTATGACAATGATATTAGAATCAATTAAACCCTTCAAGGGGAGATTTGAAAATATTATTTTCCTATTACTACTACAGAAAGTAAGACTGTGTATCAGTGGCCGACCCCGGGGTCTGCGTGCGTAGCTGTCCTCGTGTCCTCGTGTCCTCGTGTCCTCAGTGACATGGCAGTGTTGTGTTATCGCCGATTCATTCAAGAGGCACGGCTGCTGTTGACACAGTGTTTACTAAATATCACTCTGTTGCATTCACAACGTGTATATGAGTTATATTTGCCTACTACGGACCACCTGTAGCTGTATCAGGCCTGAACTTGATCTGCCAGTCCAGGAACAGATAGGTTGCAGCAGCCCGGTCGGCACTGGTTTGTGTAAGCTGGGGAAGTGCTCTGTTTCCGTATTGTTTGCAGCTGTTGCTCGCGGCATCCGGTAACTTCCTGCAGCGGACACACAGCTATGTGGAACTCCTCACCATCACTCATCACTAGCTTAACCGTATATATAATAATATTACCGTAATATTTAATATTTTCAAATCTATATGTACAAAATGCTACTGGGATCGATCCTTATACGAGTCCACGGTGTTGGGGTGAGCCGGTCCAGACGGGCTACCGTGACGTAACTGGGTAACGTAGAACTAATGAGAGACCGACTCATTCAGTATAAATTCTTAATACAGTTAAGTTTAGTTCCCAATGAGTTAGGTTCGATTGTGATCTAGCTATAAAGAGGACAGGAGAATTTGGTAAGTAATGCAACAAAACTATATAGGTATGTAATATTTCCATGTTTACAGCAGTATGACATGCGCTACTTTAACAGCCCATGAACACATTTATAAATCTTTGCGCTGAACGCACGACACATTGTTGGAGCACTTGCTCATCCCCCCGGCGGACTACAGGACCTGCAGGACTACAGCTGGGCCCACATCTACCCGACGTGCCATGACAAGATGCCGACGAATTGTGGGCATGTTGATAAAAGTGATGTCAGTAGCACGTGACACTTGTGAGGCGTGCACCAACCGGTAACCGGTAAGCGATAGTGTACAGTAAAGTGCACGCGTGCTGCAGCCCCAGGGTACTGGAGCTGATGGAATTATCGATTTTTTTTTTAAACTCTACATAGCGACGAGACGAGCGGCACATTCACCTTACCAGGCGTGCACTGCACCAGTTTGTGCTCGCCGCCTGACACATAAGATGTTACGTCTCTTTACCTCAGTAATTCAACACACAGCGCCCTTCAAACCGGCAATGTCTGTACAGTACTGTTTGTCAGCTCTAATAGACCCTGCGGTGGTATCTAGACGGTCTCCGGCAACAGGACCTACCAGTGAACCGTGTAAGTCGAAGCATCATCTCGTATTATATTCTCAGAGAATATGCGGTGTGTGGTGTTGTGTAAACATTCTAGTTAACACCACATATAGCGTTAACTAATTAAAATAGTGGTACACTGGTCCCGCTCCATGTCGAGGGAGCTAAAGTGTGAACACGCGACGAGCGGACACCAAGTGCCGCGTGCAACTAGGCACGTGACGTTCGCAACGTGCTCTACACAAATTCTGTAACAATTTGCCCGCGGCCAAACTTTGAAATTAATCATTGCTTAAACTTTGACAAATTGGTGAACTTAGGCATCGAGCTGGTGCTGAAGTGCTTTGCTGCGAGCCGGCGGGCGAGGCTGCAGGCACGCCGACGATGTTTCATTGGTACCTTGCGTGGACTTGTTCAAAACTAGGACACTAAAACAGCTCGGTAAATATTAAAACACACGATTAAATGTAATACTTGTGAACAATTTTGCAGCAAGGTCTCGCGGAGGTCCGTTCCTTACAGACTAGATATCAAGAAGATAAAAGATAGGTTTTAAATCATTGAGATGGTGGAAATCGTAACTTGTGCAAGTCCGGCTCGACTGTACAAAGTTAATGAAGTAAGTTTGAACATCGATGCAGCGGAAGTTGAAGCGGAGCTCGGTTAAACAGCGGGCGGTGGCGAGCGCGGTGCGGCGCTGCCCGCCCGCACCACCACCGCCACCACCACCAGCATCACCACCACACGATGGCAAACTTTCGATTAATTGTAGTCCTACTACCGGCTACGCAAATACTTCTGTTACTTTTTAGAATGCGTAATTATTTTGTGTCGTCCACACAGAGATGTTTGATGTCTCTTCAATTCAACTATTTATTGCAAGCCCTACGCCATACATTCAAATCGAACACACCCCGTAAAGGTTTTTTTTCGTATTCGGCAATAGATATGGGGTGGGTGCGGACGCAAGTCCATTCTTTAAAACATCTTTACAAACGTTTTTAGGACGTGTGGTGTTGCATTAATTCTGTTGCAATAATGGACGCTCGTGCAACTTTCCAGATCGTCTTCTAATAAATACTTGTCACAGTGCTCCTGATAGTAAAGATGCATAACATTGTGCATTAATTATATGTATATTTATATATTATAACACAAACTCCAGAAGATCTAGAATATCCCTCGCACGCCGTTGCTAGTATCGCAGTTTATATTATCAGTGTGTAGTAATTAGTAACTGATGCAGTTTACTTACTTTATGTAAGACCAGAATGTTTCTCGTCAGGGTGTGATGGTATTCCGTAAGGTATTTCTGAAGAGCAGTGCGTGCTGCGGAAGGTACGGATCCTGTGTGCGATTTCAGATTCATCCCTCATGCGGTCACAGGATAACGGTTGCCGAGGGAGCCCTGCAATCAACCCTCGCTCGGGTAATTGTAGTTTGCTCCAGGATAAATTATTCCTGATTTACATCTCTGTACAAGCCCCGGAGGATTGTATTACGAAAGCTCACTCGATACATATGCAAGATCAATAGCAGCCATACAACGCGTATACAGATAGATTAAGCGCATGCACATGCACATACATACGGTAATGTATTGTATATATACTATATAAAAACACACACACGCACACGCACACATACATATAGTACCGCGCAAGTAACATCCCAATATCACAATGCTGGTGCAAATGAACTTGTAAGTAAATAGTTCTATGACTGATATAACCTTCACTGAACGCAGCAGAGCTACGTCCGGCCGGTCCAGGACCAAAGAGTACGTATGCAGGAACAACGAGAACGACGCCCGCGCATCGGCGGGCAGCTCCGCAGCGATCAGTCTAGTTATGAACGTTTCCCCCGCGGGGGTGCTCTGTTGGTGCAGCAAGAGTCAGTAATGTCGTTTACTATTGAAATCTGTGATAATAATGGCGTATATATTGAGTAACCTGAACGTGTGTGTGTGTGTGTGTTTGTGTGTTGTGCGCATGAAAAATGTGGTGGATGTGAAGGAGCAGCGTTTGTGTTGCGACACGGTGCCGGTGCGGGCGCGGTGCGGCGCCCCGGGACGGTGCGGCGGGGGTATCATTATGCGCTGTCACTTTGCGGCTGCAGATGGAGTGGCGCGCTCGTCAGATGTGGGTCTCGGGGCCGACCCTAATGCCCGTTAATGTCTGCATCTGTTTGATTCACGGCGCGAGATGGTGCCGCGCCGCCGACGCGTCAGTGCAGCGCTCCGAGCTCCGCGCCCCGAGCTCCGCGCTCCGCCGGCACAAAGCGGCGCGCACACTACCCCCGCTCGTTTGATAAATGTTTGTTGCCGGGGGCTGCCGGGGGTGGTGCGAGCGTCGCGAATGTTTTTACTGCTAAGCGATAATGTGCTAGCATTGCTCTGTTCCGTTTGTGAAGCGCTGAAGTTAGTAAGAGGATGACGAATGTTATTTGGTAATGTGCAAACGCGTTAACTAGCACCGTAGCTACAAACGTTATGTTTCCGCTCGTCTTGTCGCCTCGTGCAGTTCCCAACTTGTAGATTTTTACTCGTCACAGAGCTGGTTTCAGTGCGCTGCACGGCTGCACGGCTGCACGGCTGCACGGCTGCACGGCTGCACAGCTTATTTTCCTTACTCCTTACGTCACGTGTCGTCTGGAATACGTAATGTTCTTTGTGTGTTTGTCATTAGTGTAAACTTTAACAAAAACGCAAAAGGATTGAAGTGGGTCCCACGTGGACCAAGTAGATACCAATATAAGGCACGAGTTGGTCTTAGACATGTAGACTTTGAGACAATGATATAATAAAATATAAATATTATTAAATAAGAATCTTCATTGCGATAATTGGTATGTACCAACAACCCAACATCATCAGATATAAAGACATATAACAATGCACTATGCGGCTGTTCGCGTAGTGCTGTGAGGTATTGGACCCTCGTTGCGGACAGACGGAACTGTTTACGTTGTCTCCATTCGCCTGACCCAGGTGGATCACGTAACATTGAATGGCAAGTGTTTTATTCATTAGCCGAGTGCAAATCACGAAATAAATCCTCGCACCCTCCATTACGGGTGATCGGCGAGCAATATATATTAACGCTAACCCTCATTAGGTGCTTGCCCGAGTGTTCAACTCTCCAGGTTATTCCTGGACGGGACCGATTGGCAGCGCTACACAACAACGCTGACGTTTTCACTTACAAAAGAGTTTTTGAACAGCGACGAATAGAACCTGCACTCGTACAAAGTACAACCAGGTGTACAAGCGGAGTGACCGCTCTTGATGATGAATCAGTGGCATCAGTGATAATGTTTGTACAGCGCTGCCCTCATCGCCTTAACACTTGGAATGTTATTTACATTCTCGGAACAATGTTAACAATTGCAGAATACCGCTCGACGACAGACACTGACACTGCAGCAGTACCTGCGTAGGCTGTCAATGCTCTGACTTTCGTGAAGAGCACATGCGTAATATCTATGATCAGGATACATTTTCAATTAGCCTCGTCGCGGCAGAGTCGGTCGGAACTCGTTTAATACGGATTAGGAAATTAATTCGCTGAGCATTCGGATACGAATACGATGAATCCTCTCCGCAGTTACGTCCAATGTTACAGTGAAACGATACCGGGGAAAAAAATGACTTCCGTTGTAATTAAGAGAACCTAATCCGGGGAATTGAGTTTTACAACTTCTAGAGCATTGGGAACGGGAGAGTAAGAATATTTGAATGATTATTGTAAAATAACATAATTTTACGAATGATTATATGTTCATGCAAAAGTGTACAGGTGCAGCGACCCCACGGCACTAAAAATAGAGAACACTAAGGTAGGGTTAAATGTACCTTGCATTAACAGTATTATAACTAGTAACATTGTGTAACTAAACTATCACTTTGTTTTTTAAAGACTAAGCCTCGCCTACGGCACGTTACTATTTTAGGTTCTGTACGGCAGCATCAAATGTTAGTATGTGATCAATATAAACGTACTGAACCAAGCAACGAGGCCAGCAACAGGTAAAGGATAGTCTGCCCGTAACAAAGTGGCGCTAGTTCAGGTGATTTAGCCCTGTAGTCTCGGGCTAATAAGAATAGGACTAAGGTAAGCCCTGTCTGTCGTGGAAGGCGACTGAAAGGGTCTAAGAGTTTTGTGTGCCTTGAGGGTGGAGGCTCTTATCGCTCCAGCGAACCTGCGTGGGGACAGCGTATGGCTCAGCGTCGGTGTCTAGGAGGGTTAAGTTTCCCCTTAGAGACGTGTTAACATAAAGTGTAAATGGGCACCGGTGCCTTCCATTAGAGATCCCGGAGACTCCGAATGCACTGATGCAGAGCATCGAGGGGGTTTAAGTGAGTAAGAATCTTACATAAGCCTGACATCCCCTCACAAGCAGGGTATCTTTCAAAGACTCTTCCCCGAAACCAAAACAAATAAAAAATGTCTAATGTTTACACTATTCATACTGCACGAACTAAGGCAAGTTCACAACGGTACCTCGCGTGCATCAGAACTCTGTAGATGGAGATGCACCATGGAACATAGTCCATACGAGTATATGTGGTATGTTCTCAAATTATTGATTTTCTCATAATTAACATTACTTTTAACAAAATGGCGCTATTATATTGTAATCTCTGTATCTCTGTATTTCACGGGCAGCGACAAGGAGCGCGTACTTTTTAACGCTGTACACGAAACTTCCGGCCCGCAGCATCAGCTGGAATGAGATAATAAACTTTTATGCGCCTTTTGATCAAAACAAATTATGCTTATACCTTCTAGTAAACAAAATTTTCGTTTAGCACACTTCATCCCCATTTTATCTTTAATCTCTCATCATCATTGTAACCTTTAGCGCCGTGTTGTTATGTTTGTGTAACCATTCGCGTAAGATGCTGATGTGCCGGATGTTCGACATCATGTTGCTCCATTAAGTCCAGCGGCAAACATTTTGTTTGATATTGACTACGACGTGATTATCTTGACTCTTGGCTCTGTAGATCTTTGGATTTAAATTAAAATGTTAATGATAAAGAGAAAATCTGGATCTTACAGCTAAGGGAACTGAGAGTTGAGCTGAAGTTGAGCTAAATACGTTTCGCAGACCTAATACTGGAGACTGGAAGGAATAAAACTAATTCTTAGTTCGAACAGAAGCTTAAGTAGTCAAAGATTTCAACGATGCTAGAACAAGCCACATTAATAAGTAGAAATATACACAAGTCAGATAAAGTGGCCCCCTCGCCACTGTTCCGCTGCCAGGTGTTGGGAATCATTTATGCTCAAAACAAAAATCCGTGTGATTGTGAAAGCTTTGTAGCCCCGGCCGCGTTACACCAGCTGATTGTGAATGCCGTGCACGGAAACAGGATGAGCTGCAGCAGTGCGGTTGCACTTGTTGGAAACTAACAAAAGTGTAAAACGCTTTGTATACAAGTACACACTCTGAAATCTATGAAACAAGGAAGCTTATAAATTTATAGGTTTTCCGTATCAGTTTTCTTTTTAAATATCGGTAAGGTATTTAAAACAATTAATTGGTTACGGATACGGACCCGGAGAGCTGCAGAGAGCTGCAGGGAGCTGCAGGGAGCTGCAGGGAGCTGCAGAGAGCAGCGGAGGACGAAGGTGTCGCAAGTGGCGCCGCGCGAGCTGGAAATGGTCGCTGTAAATCGTTTTATGCGGATCCAAGAAATATCAACAACGAACGAATGAAATTCCACTCCAGGACGTACAGCGAATGTCCGAACCGATGAGTTAGAGTGCAAGGTCGGCCACGATCCTTTTTACATATGAAAATCAGGAGAATAAAATACGAACAACTTTTATTAAATTTTAACCTACCGCCATTGGCTGAGAGGATGTAACTTAAGTGTTCGGTAGTGCTGGGTTATTAAGAATAGGGCTGAGGTAAGTCCCACCTGTCGTAAATAGGCGAATACAAGGGTTTTCATATTCGTTAGTTTTGAAGGTGGAGGGCCCTCATTGTCTAATAAGCGAGCCCGGCGTGGACGACATAGGCGATGCCGTCCTCATACTATAGCGAGGATGTCGAAGACGAGTACAGCGCTTTCTATTTGTTCGTTCGTTCTTGGGTATAATGCAAGGGGGCATTCATGCGTGCCTGAGGAGATCTCGGGGCCACCCGCTATGCACTGGGGATAACACCGACATTTAATGGGTACAATTCCCACTTAATCTTGTGTTCCCCGGAAGCAAGGTACCTTAGAATGATTTCTCTCCAATAAAAAAGGCTGTATCCTAAAGTTTTACAAATATATAGGCGATGGTAGAATAAGAATTGTAGTTCCTAAAGCTTTCACAAATTTCTAGCGAAGATGGTTGCAGAGGCATGGTTCCATGTGTGAGTACGCAGCGAGAGTGCTAAAGGCGGTTACCCAACCCTTTACACGTTCATGGAAGAATAGTGGGAGCCTCCTATATTTCTTTATGTGGGGGCCATTCCTTCGGATATCTGCCTTCGTGGAAGCAAGGACAGGTAATGTCGGACCGCCAACCGTTAAACGGTCGCGAAGGATGAAGAAAACAGCGGAACGCAATACCAACACCTCTTACTCTGCGGCTCGAATGCCGCCGCAATCCTAGGGGACCCATGCAGTTTTTTTGCTCTTTCCTCGGGCAGTTGTCGGCCTGGGCTTCATATCTTTCCTTCCTTACTTGTTTCTCTCATCTATGCTCCATACCCTTTCCTTCTTTCATACTTCCCTAAAATGAGTTAGACACACACTTCTGGGCCCCTGCATTAACGGGTAAAGGTAGCATAGCATATAAAACTGTCTTCACGCCGGAAGGAACCACCGTATCTGTTTAGTACTAACCAAGAGAATAAGCAATAAACTGTGCGCTGACACAGTGAAATTTTAATATTTAACGCATACTATAATCTCTGCAATTGATTCGAAAGGGTCTATCCAAAAGATCTGTACCGCCGAAGCGAAATTTCGTGTTTGTCTGCGAGTCCACCTTCATTACAGCGTCAGTGACAGCATCCCGCTCCATTGAAATTTGTTCTAAAATAGCTTTGCGCCGCTCTGAATATTCAATATCGGACACAACGGAACTTGTCTACACTGTCTTAACCATTGTCTAGACAACAACAACACCCTGCTGTGATGAAACCAACATTGCCGTACTCTTGTATTTATCTTTGTTAGTAAGTAGATAGTAGATAAATATCGACATTGTTATGGGAAAGCGCGGAACTGATGAAAGTCTTTATCCTGTAGCACCATACGATCTCTCGTTTGTCTACTGTTCCTTCCTCGCACTATAATATGATGAACACATCCCCTGGGATAAGAAATCACCTCCCGTATTGCGGCCAAATAATTCCGGTTTTGACTTTTTTGTCACGTCGATCACTCCCAAACATTTACCCATACAATACGCACCATCTTTCTGTATGCCCACGTGTCAAATACAACATCAACTTTTAAACTAGTGCGATGGTGTAAGGGTGCTTAGGCATTCTGTGCCGTGCGGCAATGTTTTAAGATTTAAACGTCGGCTACCCAAATACTTCTAGATTTTTACACGAACACTATTATTCTTGCGCTCAGCTCGCCTCCCGTTTCAAGTTCATGTCCTAGTGCTCAATTTCCTGAACTCTGTAATTTTTGTACCTAGTATATTTTGAAATGTAAATCTAGATAATTTTCTTGATTGTACAAATTTTCTAATTATGTCCTATATTACAATTACTTTTCGATTCCCTTGTTGTGGTGTACAAGCGGCCCCCTACGCCGACGACCGCGCGCCCGTGCGGTGCGGAGCGCAAATAAAAATTTGTCTGTCCTATCTGAACCTTTAATATATTATATAATTCGGACACTTGCATTTACCCCTGAACAGTTCAATATGAATTTGTTTAGATGACGACGCATTAATGTAATACATTCCTCTCGGGCATTGTCTTTATAATAATTTAATTTCACCCGCACAGCGCTACCTCGTTGCGAACTGGGTACAATTCAGGGAAATTTAGTTTCACTTGAGCCTAAATATTGTCCCAAGGGCATTTAACAAATTTCGGCGGAATTTCGTTGTAAGAGGAGCGGGACGAAATTCTTAAATAACAAGAATTACTGTATGAAATCGGCGAAATTAAATTCTACCTTGCGCGTACGGGTTAGGATCCGCCCTCACCCCGACGCTTGTGCGTGTTGCACAAGTCGACTAAAAGGGACTACGCTAAAAGACTAACAGCTGTAAGTCGCAACAGTGAACGTCGACGGGCTGAAATTATGATGAGGTTTCAGGGCAAGCGGGACAGTAATAATATCACAATCACTGGCACCAGTCAGCAGTAAAACTGAGCAACAGTTTTGTGTGAATATGGCACAAAATAGAAAAATTAAGAGAATGGTTAAATGTCTTAAACCCATACTTGTTGGATGTGAACATTAAGTTGGCTAAGCTGTTAGCTAGTTTTTAGCTGTTAGTACTGGCATTATATTGGGGGATATCTCTATAATATATTTCATTAAACAATAATGTATTCCTTACAGGCGATTGGCTGTTGCTGATGATTTTAATTATTAAAGTATTATAGCAACTTGTGAAAAGCTAGCCGTTACACGGTATTCACAAGTTTCGGTTTTAACGCATGTTTCATGTTAATGTTGTGTCGTGACAGAAGAGGTGGCAATGCACACGGCACCGCGCCGGCCACCCCCGGGGACACCCCCGTGCGTCACTGATTGGTCGACTGACCGAGACATTCGAAGGCCGGACGAACTGAGGTTAAAGCTCAGGACAAACGGTAGCATCGGTCCTCGAGGTCAGTCTCCGCAACCCGGCGCTGTCACCAACGAGATTCATCTCGCCGGATCTTACCTGTGCTCTGAAACATAAACGGTTTTTTTTTTATGGTGATGTTCTCGCCGCAGTTTTATTGACAACTCCAGCGGCTTCATCGGACTCAGGGCTCGCGGATCCGGTACCCGCGAGCTAAACTACATAAACGGTGTGGTTACTTATATTGTTTCTCATAGTTTTAACTGCGAACAGTTAAGATATTGTAACGTGTCATAGTTTGGTCTGCAGCCCACCGTCTGCAGATCCGTGCAGGAGCTGGAGCTGCAGGTGTATTCAGGTAAGTCTTTAGTTTAGTTATTAGTGTGCGCGGCAAAGAAACAAGGTTCACCATTTAGCTTCGGGCTGCTAGTATGCTACAAACGGTTAAGTGTAAACCGTTTTAATTTTTACATAATAACAAAGTCAAGTTTTTACTTTGCAATGTATTTATTCCGCTGTATGGCGCGGCAGGGTGCGGGGTGAGAAAAACGAGCGGAAGTAACCGATAATTAGCTTCGTAAAGTGTTGCCAGTCAACGAGGATTGCTCCGAATGGGAGGCCGCGAGCGTCACAAAGCGACTACCTGCTGCCAGCAGCGTGGATTTATTGCGGCAATCTTTTCTTATGCGAATAAACAGTAACCATTATAACTAGCCCCAGATTTATAGTATTTCTGGTGATACCGAGGTGCTCATGATGGTGTTTGTGGCCGAACATGGTTGTATACAGAAATTACTCTAGCTTTTACACGTTGACCGCCGGAACACAACGAGGGACAGCTAGTAAGGCAGCTTCGAAATACCAATTACAATCCAAACTTCCTCCTCCGAATGGTCTCCGTATCGCGTATCGCGAGGCAAACATTGACTGCGTGCAGACGGATAGCATTATGCGTTGAACTGTCACACCTCGCTTTGCGTCCAGCGGTTTGTCTTCATTGTACATAGATGTATCACAAATAATAACAACATTTTAACCCAGCGTCATTTGTGCCAACTCCAGCGGGGGGCGCGCGAAGATGCGCAGGCGCCGGCGGAGGCACCGCGCCGCGCCTGCGGGGAACTCACTCGCAGGAGGACAGGCGAGGACATCCCTCCCCACGCCGAGATGACGCAAACACTACTCATATTTTATTTACTGAGCGAGCCCCGTGTGCTAGTGATTTATATTTAATCTCGCGCTGTAACACCTTTTTTGGACTTTTATAGAGAAACATTAACAAAGGAGTTACAAAGAACACCGAAAAACTTAACGACTGATACAGAATCAAGGCAAAAAGTCAATAAGGATATCTTTGTCATTTTATTAAGTTGCACGAAACGTGGGTACCGGATATGTGGACGGCGCTGCTGCGTGTCGGCGCCTCCGCCGGCAGCCGGATATAAGTATCATAAGTAATGGGTTGTCGCGTGTGGAGCGGCGAACGCTCGCATTATTGATTGGTAAATAATTTGAATAACATTTGTACGCGTGTTTATATTAGTGAACGACATCCTTACGTTCTTAATCTTTTTTCCCACACTGTAGAGGCACGGGTCGCTGCCCGGTAGAAGATGAAACATTCACTTTACTATATATTGATCGAGGTATACATACACGGAGCCGCGCGGCGTGCGGCGTGCGGCGTGCGGCGTGCGGCGTGCGGCGTGCGGCGTGCGGCGTGCGGCGTGCGGCGCGCGGCGTGCGGCGTGCAGTACATCCCGACATTACTTATATTGTATATTTTCCTTTCTTCAACATTTGCCGGTTAATTTACAATGAACTGTTAATAATAATTCCCCCCAACGCGTTTAATTCGCGCGGGTAGTTGTGCAAATTAGTGAACTAATTGAATCTTGCTGTGCGCTGAACTTATTTCGCGGCGAAAACTTTTTTCATCTCGGCACCTTCCAAAATTTACGTCGCGATGTAATTTTATAGTCAAGCGGGGGCTGGGGCTGAAGCATGACTTTCAAATAGTTTCACGCAGAAGCAGGGCTGCGGGGGTACGTGTGGCTACACCAACCCCGCCGTTACTGTGTGTCCCGAAAGTTTTCTTCTCTATTTTCCTCTTCCTGTTTGGCTTTGTGTCTGCTTAATGTCAACCGACGACGTTGAGGGGGTTACGTATCCGAAGCGTATTGAGTGCTCCGACTTTGGCGGTTCGTTTCGTGGGTAACGGGGGGGGGGGGGTGTGTGTGAATGTCAGCACAGCACTAACGAATTAAACTGTACCAGCGAAAAGTCGGTTTCTAATAATCAGTGTATGCGTTGTGTGGTGACGAACAGTCAATGCTGCCGCGCGGGCCCCGCTGCGCGCCGGTCGGGTCGTAGCCTTGTCGCTCCGGTGTCGCACTCGTGCCGTTTGTTTACTGATCCGATTTCTAAAATACACAATTAGCTAATTGTCGCGCCGTGTGTTAGTCTGCCTGGCGGGCTGCGCTCGGCGCTGCAATTAAGAGATGCGAGCCGTCTATTGACATTGGATAGGTGCCACGTCTCATTTCCGCCGACTCCCGCCCGCGCACCCGCCGACAGCAGCGACGCTAACTAACGTTTAATTAACCCGTCCCCGACGCAATAAATAGTCGACTGACGCCGATGACGCCCTGCACCGTCGCGCGAGTCGCCTAACGCCGGCCCGGCCCGGCCCGGGGCAGGGCTCACCGGACGTGTAGCGACACACGGCACACCGGCTGCAAGGCGCTAGGGCCGGCCGCCCCGCGAGCTCGGGCGCCACCTTCCATTGCGTGACCGCTGAAACTTGCTGTAGTTATTGCGATATTCTCATAATAATAAATAAAGGTTCTTTTATCGACATTAACGACAGTAAATCTTAATTTCCATTATTTATATGAGATTTATAGCTTCTCCGCCTGCTGCTACCTGATGCCTAGGCCTTATCCTCGATGATCCAGTCACTTTCGATTGCTTTTGATAGATAACCTGCAAGTATATCCTCAGTATACTCACCTCACGCTGCGCCCGCACGCCGTGTGTATCGATTCCTTTAGTACTCCTGCCTGATTCATTAGGGCAGGGGTAGGTTCAGGCAGATCGCAGTAAGCACCCGCGGGCGCGCTGTTGGGGTGCAGTTTTATTTCAAACTCACTCCACATTCACCGGTAGGTCTTTGTTTCTGGGCGCTTAGTAGATACCATAGCAGCGTCTATTGCAGCCGACAAACAGTACTGTGCTCGTGTTTGAAGGGCGCTGTAGATACTGTAATTACTGTAATAACGGAACTAAACATCTTTTGTCTCCGGCGACAAACGCAACGCCGACCATTTTATATCAGCTTACCCGCTGCAACTTATTATTGGCAAGTTTATCACTTACCATCAGGTGAACGTCCTGCTCATCTCGTTGCTTAATTAAAAAAAAAAAAAAAACACATACTCGGATGAGTATGTGTACTCGTACTGTAATATCGGTATGTGCGCGGGCCGGCGCCCTGGTGAGGCACCACACCTCCGGAAAGGGTTCTTCTTCTTAAAGTGCCTCTCCAACCAGTGAAGGTTGGCAATCAGCGTGGTACAGTCCTTTCTGTCTCTGGTTCGGCGGTACAATTCGGACGCGCCAGATATGCCAGTCCATATCCTGATATCACGCACACTGTAATCATCTTTGTGTGTGTGCGTGTGGTGGCCCCATTAAAGTGGCAACAGGCTCGCCCCCTGTTACATGGGACCTAATCTGACCACATCTGGCGAAATGTGGGTCTTTATTCACCTATGCCTACCCCTACTGGGAAAAACGCGTGATAATATATTAAAAAAATATCCTGATATTCCACCACCATGACTTTTTCCTTCTCCCCACCTTTCGTTTTCCAGAAAGTTTACTCATTAGTGTTTTCTTAACCTCCGACTTAGAAAGTGGGGTGCGGTGTTCCCTTGATCAGTGCCCGCGCGTCCGCGTGTGTCATGTGATCGCAACGCTTCGCTTGAGATCCGAACCGCAGGCAGGCAGAACTGCTGTTTTGATGATATATCTTCTCTTAGCTATTTTAAGAGCAATAACTAGTGATGTACTAATTCATGTTTCAGGACCTCGCCCGGCGCGCCGCGAATACAGAATGGTGTTCATTGAAATTCCTGGCGGGGGCCGACACCGACCCGCGCCCTGTTTACATGCGGCGTGTTTAATTTTGAATTATTACAATTTTCATATCTAAAGAGAATTTTCGCCTGCGTTTAGAATTAATTAAATGTTCTGAAGTGAAATACTGAAAACCTTAATGGTAATGAGAAATATTCAGTGAGGGTACGGAGGTGCGTTGGAAGAAACGCGTCGCGTTATTACATTTTGTTACACTGCTGGATAGAGCGGTGTTGCAAGTGCAGCGGCACCCCGACAGACGTCAGGAGTAAGCCCCGTCAGTGCAGCGATCCACCAGCCACAGTACCCTTCAGAGAAAAAACAAAAAAAAAGAACAGAAATAGCTGATGCTTCTCACATACGAAGGATAAACATTAATTTAATCCCGCATTAACATCGAGTAAACTTACCGCCTGGCAGTAGTCGTTTACTTATGCAGAAGCTGTAAAGGACAAGTTAATTTTATCTTCATTGCTCCGTGAGCATCAACATTTCTAACAGGTCTTATCTCTTCAGATGATATTAAAGAAACTTCAGACATGCAAATTCTAAGTAATTATAAATGGGAGTAAATGTATGATGTTGTGATGTTGAACGCATGTGAGATGTAATGATGCATATGCGACGTGCCGCGCCGCCGGCCGCGGCAGCTCCTTGTCTTCTGTTGATAAGTTAATACGGTGACGATGCCCCCGGGTACCTCACTACTCCTAAGGTGCAATGCTCCTACTTTACTTCCACGTATTTTCTTATTACTTCAACCCCATGAAATATCGTACAAACGTTTTACCCATATCTCCGTATTCGTGCTAGTATAAACTGTTCAGGGATGTTTTTGATGAAAAATATCATGTGTCTCTGGACAGGCTTCGCTGCTGTTCACTCTGCGGCGAAAGCGTTTCTGTAGTTCCGTTTAGATCCGTTCCCATTAAATCATTAAGAGAACATCGACGGACTTTAAAGGGTAAGAACAAGCTACGACGCTTTGATCCAAGATAGAATTTTCCATGAAAAAAAAAATAAGGTAGTGATGGCAAGAGTTTTTTTTTATATTTTAGTACTTAATTGTTACAAGTTTAAAAGTAGAATCAAGCAAGACTTCCGCAGATACACGTGAATTTAGTTTTATTCGTGCTTAAGAGCTTAGAGAGGTAGTGCACTCAAGCAAGCAACAGCTTTTAAAGCAATTGTCTACATGAAAAGAAAGTTCATATTTCACGTAAAGCTTATGAGCGATGGTCCCTGGCTTTCACCATTCCGTAATAGCATATGTTTCCACCTCCTCCGCTCCCTCGCTGTAGACCCAATCCCAAGATCCTAACATACATCACACATGTTGTTGACGCGCTTGTTTGATAAATGTATGAACACGTTTTTGTTGAAACGGGCTCTAGCATTTTAAGTACACTGAATTCTATTATAAAAGCAATGGTTGTCGTGCTATTTTAACGTGTAATGTAAACTAACCAGTAATCGAATCGACACTCGATTAATCAACATTAATTAGGTTTCCGATAATAGTTTTTCGTACTTTGTATTTGCCGTTTAAATAACTGCCATTGTTAAGGGTAGGGTGTAAGTTTATATATTATTAGTATAACTAATTGGCAATCAGACCGGTGTACATATATCTTATTATTCCCTTTTAAGCAAACAGTTATAGAAACAAGGACACAGCAAGTAGCAATCGTTCTTTTTTACAATTGAGTTTTATACTCGTATGTATTATATCTCCAAACCGCTATAATATTAGGTAAATCTCTTATCGAGAACGAACTTTACTGTTCGTTACCTCGCGAGTTCAGTATTGAACTCGACAAGGTTAAACTTTATCACAAGTGTAACTTCTCGGGCGTATTAAGTATCGCTTGTACAATCCTTCTACATTACTCGTACAATGTGACTTTAATCTTAACTTTAGTAATAACGATATTGAAGCGCCTGTTAAATTCGAACAGCAAAAGTGTACGCACGCGGAAGTGTGCGGTGTCGCAGCCACTGGAACTGAAGCTTCGCAGCTCCTTTATTAGCATCACTGTGTGTAAAGATAAACGTGATATATTTACATGTAATTCGTAATTTATTAGAATTTGGTAATAGTCCCCGGTTTGATTTATCATGAAATAAAACATCGTACTTTTTTACATATTTCGTAATTTTTTTTTTGATTTAATATCAAATTCACAATCAGAACTCGCGCCGTATCCGTGCGCCAAGTGCAGGGCGGCGCGAGGCGCGAGGCGCGAGGCGCGAGGCGCGCGGCGCGAGGCGCGAACCGCTCCGCATTACACTCACGCGTGCAAACGCTTAAATGTCTGACATTTGGCTTATCTTGGCAGGAGTTGGTCCGGAGTTCGGGTACGTGCCGGCATCAACCGCTTCAGCCCTCCTTAAGGGCTTTCCGCAGTGTAATAATCGTTGTAATAAACCCAAACTTACTATACTTTTATTACTGAAATAAATTATAATAATTAATAGAAATCTTTTTTTCAAGACAAGTAATATACTAATAAAAAATATCTAATTGCCAACACGGATATATTTAAACGTATTAAATAATCACTTGTTCTTTTATTAACAGCTGATATCCGAGCAGAGGTAGCTCGTAAGATCTGTGGGGTAAGGTTTGATTTGGCCGGGACGGTCACCGGTTCTCAAGGATACTCCCTACTCGATATATCAATCAATCAGCCGGAAGACGTCCATTGCTGGACAAAGGCCTCCCCCAAAGATTTTCACTCAGACCGGTCCTGGGCCACCCGCATCCAATGGTTGCCAGCGACCTTGACCAGGTCGTCGGTCCACCTTGTGGGGGGTCTGCCCACGTTACGTCTTCCGGTACGTGGCCGCCACTCGAGAACCTTTCTGCCCCAACGGCCGTCGGTTCTGCGAGCTATGTGCCCTGCCCATTGCCACTTTGCGACGACGGCCCTTCGAGCTATGGCGGTGACCTTGGTTCTCCTGCGAATGTCCTCATTTCTGATTCGATCTCGCAGGGAAACTCCGAGCATAGCTCGCTCCATTGCCCTCTCAGCAATCTTAAGCTTGCGGACAAGACCCACAATAAGCGGCCACGTCTCTGCTCCGTATGTCATCACTGGCAACACACACTGGTCAAACACTTTTGTCTTGAGACACTGCGGTATATTGGACGAGAAGATATTTCTTAGCTTCCCGAATGCTGCCCATCCTAGTTGGATTCGACGAGAGATCTCTTTCTTGAAGTTGGATCTACCTAGTTGGATTGTATGTCCGAGGTAGACATATCTGTCAACAACTTCAAGTGCAGAGCTTCCAACTGTTACTGGAGTGGGTACAATATGGACATTTGCCATGATTCTGGTCTTGTCCATATTCATTTTAAGACCCACTCGTTGTGAAACTCTACAAAGATCATCGAGCATTGTGTTGAGGTCCTCGATGGTCTCAGCCAAAACCACGATATCGTCGGCAAATCTAAGGTGCGTGATGTACTCGCCGTTGATATTAATGCCATATCCTCCCCAATCCAGAAGCTTGAAGACATCTTCCAATGCAGCGGTGAACAGTTTCGGAGATATGATGTCTCCCTGTCTTACTCCACGCTGCAATCGGATCGGTTTCGAGCTCTGGTCTTCGAGGCGGACTGACATGGTGGCGTTCTCGTACAAGCACCTTAGAACATCGACGTACCGGTGGTCTATTTGGCACCGTTGGAGGGCCTGCAACACGGCCCATATCTCAATCGAATCGAAGCCTTTCTCATAGTCCACAAACGCCAGGCATAGGGGCTGGTTATACTCATGGGACTTCTGTATAACCTGCCGCAGCGTATGAATGTGGTCTATGGTGCTGTAGCCTTTACGGAATCCAGCTTGATCGGGAGGCTGGAAGTCGTCGAGCCTGATTGTGAGACGATTCGTGATGACTCTGGAAAACAACTTGGAGACATGACTCAAAAGTGAGATGGGTCTATAATTCTTCAATTGGGATTTATCTCCCTTCTTGAAGAAAAGCACCACCACACCTGCGTGCCATGCCCGAGGCGATCGGCCTACTAGTATGACGGAATTGAACAACTGCAGGTCCGCAGTGTACGCGTGTTGAGTGTTGCCAGGGCCAGATGTCGTTGGTTTTGGTAGCCTGGCCGCTTCCGGATATTCTTTGCACCTCTTGCCCCGCCGTTACCATGACCGCTACCGTAGCCAGGAATAGCGGGGCCGCCGGGGACTAGGGGCCGGTTTTTATTTTGGTTCATCATAAGGGGGGAATTGCCATAATCGCCACGCTTGGCAGGCGGCTTGGCGATCGCAGTTACGGAGGCCCTATCGTGAAACGCTGCTGCCCGTCCCACTTCCGGGATTTCCCTCCGCTTCCTTGGATGGATATACCGCCATCGTTCGGTTATATATACTTACTCGATATGTTAAACGCGTATTAACTTCCATGCTCAGTTCCCAGAGCTATTTATGAAATAAAAGATACAAAAGAACACACTATAATTCTTCGGATTCTTGGGCAAATCTTTAAAATTGTTGATTACCAGTAATCATCAACCACCGACCCCCACGTGCTGTACCACGATTGACATACATGAGTAATAAACACGCGTGGATTATGTAATTGGAGACTAGTGTAGTGCAGTTAAAAAAGATATAACATACATGATCTATACAATGCAATTTCTTCTAAGGTTTAGTTATTGGGTTTTGAATTAAATTCCGTGAAAGTGGGAGCGTTTATAGCTGAGCCGATACATTAAGAAATCGAAATCGATCCGCTCGAGGATCGAAAGGAAACGAGAGCAGCGGGTGCGGCGCTGAAATAATGAATAACTTTGCATAGGACAAAGGTGACTACATGCGTTGAAATATAAACAATAACTAGCGCTGTTCACATTAAACGTATCGACTTTACCAGGCTGTAGGGGTACAGAGAAAGAGAGAAACAGAGAGAGAGGGATCGTAGCGTTAGAGGGTATATATAATATAAAAAGCGACTCAATGGTGAACGTTCTCCTGAGTTATTACGATTGAAACTTTCCCGTTCACACGAACAAAGTGAAATTACTATATCGCTAAGTTATTCGCAGTTCTCATACAACCGAAGTACTTCGGAATTATTTACTGCTTAAAGTTGAGGTCGAACTTAAGATGCGACGTGACGGCCCGACCTGCGCGTTTGTTTATTTGTAGGTTTAGTTGTATTAGTTCAAGTTGTACGGCGGCAGCTTCAGTGCTTAGCTTAGTGCGCTTGTATTAGTGTTTCATTTAGGGTAGGAAGGATACTTGTTTGGTTGGCTGCATAAAAATCATGTACTCGTGCATTACTGTTATAACTGCATTAACTGTAAAATGTCGTTTAGAAGTTAAATGTTGACGTGTGACGTCATCCGGTGGCAAATCGCAACAAAGAGCGTGATAAAGAAACACTGCCCCCTAGATAAGATAACACCGCTGCGAATGTTCATTACGTTTGTTGCAACAGTTTATTTATTACCCGATTAGCGAGTTGCAAACCAGACGAGTTGAGCCGTCACGGGACGTGGTGCGGCAGAAAGATATTTTTTATGGTTTATTGTTATTTCACGTTCAAATTTTGTTTATATACATAAATTAATATTTTTTGTAAAACGCACGGAGCCCGCTTCTAAAGCGTAACCGGACTCAGAGCCGCCGCACCCCGCGGGACCCCATCCAGCGGAGTGACAAACGGCAATTAGAACCCCCACCACCCCGCACAGGCGAGAGCTCCGATTGCCAAAGGACTGGTGCGTGTAGTGTTCAATTGCATAGATTGTTGGATGTAACAAATTTACCGGATAATTTCAATCGATTCGTGCCTAGGCCCTGACGACCTGACCCCTACGTGGCTGCAAGTATCACACACCAACTTCGTTCTAGTTTCTTTTATTATACGGGCGGAGTTTGGACTATTTTTAGAGCTGCTTGTATTGTAAACTTTCGTTTATAATTAGATTGGATCAGTTTGAATTGTTTGTAAGCGTTCGAAGACGCGCCGGCGGCGAGCACGGGGCCAGCTCCGCCGGGACGCGCCCGCGCTCCCCGCCGGCGCGACGCCTGCGACAGGTGTAACTAACTGCATCTATTTTATTTATCAATCTCCGCACCTTAACCATCCCTCCATTCGTCTTGTTACCGACAGTCCCCCCCAATCAATGTCTCCCGTGTAATTGAGCTCGCCTTGAGGTGAATTGTTGTCGATTTATACAGGCGCGCGGCTCCGGAGGCATCTTGTACTCGGTAGTGAGGGCGCTCATACGAAAGAGAAAAAATACTTATTTTAACTCGTGAAAGTAAGTTAGAGACATAATTAGGGTCTATAAGAAAAAATATAAAATAGATCTGAATCTAGTGGATAATATTAAAAATAACTTTAGTGTACAAGCAGCGCCATTTCGTTGTGATGCGACTCGTTTGCATCGTCGTGTGTAGTCTATGGTATGTCTGCGTCGGGCATTCATCGACATGAATGCTTCTGTATTCTGCGCAGCGACAGTTATTCAAATATAAACAGTATGAATAGTAACTGTTTTTGTTTAATTACATGTAATTGCAACAAATACAATATGTATTAATATATAATACAATATGTAATATAATACGTACATCTATAATAATCATTCGGTACGTTTGTCTGATGTGCAAGAGTACAGAATGCTTTAATTAAATTTTCTCTCTCCGCCCTGTGCTTGCTGGTGTGACGCCGCTTCATGGTGACCATCACCGTTCAGTTCAGGATTAACAAAAGGTAGGCTGTTGTCTGCCTGCACAGGTTCCGGTATGAGGGAGCCACCGCTGGTAAATAGCACTTACAAGTGGCATGTATGATATGCGTGTGTTGTAATTGTGAAAACGCAAGCCGGCTACACTTGAGATTAAAGTGTTACATAGCTTCACTGTGTCATGAGCTGGACTCGAGAGCGCTGCTAAAGCTACCGCTCGCCGACGCTGGTCTGGTCTGCCCCAGGGCGGTGCGGTCTTGGCCTGATATTTTATATAACATTTATTAGTGTCGGATAACTTAATTACGCTACTTTGTTACTTTAATATATTTTGTAATGGAAAAAAATGTTATCACGTGTGATAACAGAACTATGAAGCGAGTAAGTAGATGACATCTGATTGATCTTCACTTGGAAGTTCATATTTTTGCTGAGTGCATTACACAGTAATAATACAGAACTATACTGTAATTACCTTAGAGTTCGTGCAAATATAACATATTAGATAAAATGGCACACAACAGCGCGCGCGCAGCTCGCTAGCACAGAACTGTCTCTGGTCCGTGTTCTCCATCGCAGTATAAGTTAAAATCAATGTCGCGTAGAATTGAAAACTTTGAACTTCCGGCTCGACCGCGCAAAGTTAATGAACTAAGTTTGAACATCGATGCAGCGGAAGTTGAAGCGGGCTCAGGTCAAACGGCGGCGCGCCGCAGTTACAATATTATCTCCGCGGTTACGTTAACGGGTAACGGTTAACGTTCAAGTTGTCACGCTGCCCGCGTGCGTGCACACGTGCTTTACTAATGCCGTGGCACACTGCTGCTGCAGGGTAGGATCGGTTACAGACGTGGTCCTACAGCATCATCGGTGTCACATTTCATTTGAATATAACTTTGCACGTCAAGTTACACACACACACACATCCGTAAGCAATAATGTACTGAATGTTCGAGAATATTCGTTGTGTATCTCCTGGTTTTACTTCACCTGGCGGTAGTACTTTGCAATAGTATAATATATCTTGAGATTATTCTCTGATCAGCTGTAAAACGATGTTACTATGTTAAGTGGATTTGTGCCGGCGGACGGGCAGCGCCTCCCCAGGGTCTCCCCGGCGCTGCGGACACACGAGCTGCGAAGGGCAATTAAGCCAATGAGAGGCGCTACGTGATCCCGGCGCCCTCCCCACGCGCAGCACCCTCGTCACGAAGGCCCGCTGCCTTCCCGATTGTACCAGCTGTAAGAGCTTGGGAAAACAAGTGTATTGTCCTTTTCACGTTTTGTTCGCTTTCAATGTTTCTTTATTTTTAAGCGTGGTATCATTATTAATAAATGGTTGAACCGATTTCGACCTTCTCAGTTACTACAAAAAGGCTTCGCGGCGGAGATTGCCGTAACATTAAGCAAGTCCAGCCTGTTCCTCCAGCTTTGCAACTTACGCGTTGCAGTGTTTGTGTCCGCCGGGATGTTTGTGTGCAGGAAACCGTCACATTAGCCGGTGTTAAGTTTCTGGTATCGCAATCAGACGGCAGTCTCACGGAGGCAATGAATTAACTGAAACCGTCACTGAAATAAACGTATTGACGTTCACTTGCAACGCAACGCAACGCAACGTGCGGTACGTCAAGCGGAAGTGGCGCGACGCGCCCGCGCACCAACCCTCTTTACTTCTTCCATTCTAAAAGCAATGACACGCGAAAGCTGGCAGCTCAGGCGCTAACAGCAAACTTGTCTCGACTCCAAATTGCGCTCCGGACGGCGATGCCTCGCGTGGCTCCTCTCAGCGCTGCAGCAGCACATCGGAACAATTGACGTGCACATTATGCGGACACGGTAAGTTTCTTGTGATTCATTCATGTTAGATCCTCGGAGACCGCCGGAGCCGAGGACCTTCCATCAACATGATCTCTGTTAATTAAAGTTGGTCCGGAGGAAAATTGTCCAATTAGCGGCATTGTTTTACCCCCGGGGGATGAGCGTGTAATTTGATTTGGGACCCCTTCACGTCATAAGTACCTCTTAATGCGTGCGTATGAATTCCCGCCGAGCTGGCGGTGATTTACTGATGTGATGGCGCATAGCACCTCTCGAGTTCTTTGTGTACCCTCGATTCATATTATTATATGATATATCTTTTATGATCGATATCCGGCGACACCTCATTTTCACCGGTTCGTTATCAATCGATGATATTACAGCTCGCCTACTGCACCAGGGTTTTACTTCCCAGTCGTTGTTACATCACTGCACTCGCCTCGTTCCTTTCGTGTACCCTTTGTGCAGTATAGGCCAAGGCATATTTATTAGCTTCTTCATCTCTCACCATCATTATTTCAATCGACGGACGCCCACTGCTGGACACAGGTCTTTTGTATTGTACTCTACAAAGCACGGTCCCGCGCCGTTGCTTCCGCTCTAACTTCAAGTGATATGATTTTAATTCAACTCTAGGGAATATTTCTTAGCTCATTTCATTACAGTCTAGTACTTACTTGTGAGCAGAGCGCATGCACCTAGCACAATTACATTTATATTTGGAACAGCTCAAGATTTTTGCTGTGAGAGCAGCTACGCGCGTACGTCCGCGCCGCGCCGCGCTACCGCTACGTCGGCCGGAAGTGTTAGCTTAAGTGCGAGCTAGTGTAATTATCTGTGCAAAGTTTTGTTTTCCTTTACAGGCTACGTAGGTGTGTATTGTACTAGTGCTAGGTCAAGCGATCGTGTGATATTGCGATGTTCTTGTTTAAAGGACGTTGTAGCTTGTTAAGTTAATAGGGTAATAAGGTAACAATGTTATGGCGACATATTCTATCGGCGATGAGCTATAAGTGTTATGTAAATATACAGGGTGTCTGGTGGCAGATTTATGTTTTCAAATTTAAATAAAAAAATAATATGTTTGACATATAATTTTACTAAAAGTATTAAAAGATAGAGTACAAATGCGGATTTCATTTTTTAAAGATAATGTCATCCAAATGTCTTCCATCCTGTTGCACACACACACACACCGTTCGAAACGGAGCCTCGTATTCCGTGCCACACGCTGCAGTAAACTTGGTTCAATTGCGCTGATTTCTCGCCGAATATTTTCTTTTGTCCACAACAGTTCGCGGATTGTTGGCGTAAACTCTCTCTTTGAGGTAGCCCCACAAAAACAATCCATTGGAGTTAGGTCGGGTGACCTCGGTGGCCACGGGATGTCCCCAAAGCGTCTAATCAGTTTTTGAGGGAGATTTTCTCGCAACAACTCCATCGAAGCTCTGGCCGTGTGTGCGGTCGCACCTGTACCGCATCCTGTTGAAACCACGTGTGTGATGAGAATGATGAATGAGCTCGCAGGTTCGGCAAAAATAAATTCGAAATCATGAGCCGATAATTCTCACCATTGACATTCGTCGCTTGGCCCCGTGCATTTTCAAAAAAAAATGGTCCGATTATCCCATTCGTAGATAAAGCGCACCAAACAGTTACCCTTGGGCAATGTAATGGTTTTTGGTGCTTCAGTCGAGGATTGCGAGTTCTTAGAGCCTAGTAACGGCAATTTTGTGTGTTGTTCTTGTTTACGTGTCCGTTTAAATGAAAATGAGCCTCGTCGCTCCAAAAAATGGAATTCACAGTGCGAAAACGCTCCAACATGGTTTCACAAATAAATTTGCGTGACGCAGTCATTTTTTTTCAATTCTTGAATTATTTGAATTTTAAAAGGATGAAACTTCATATCTTTTTTCAAAATTTCATGCACGCATGCTCTTGGAAGTCCCAGTGAAGCTGCCCTTTTCCGTATCGAAAGTCGTGCATTTTCACGTAAACTGCGTTCAACCAGTTCAATGTTTTCGGGGGTCCTTGACGATCGACTAGGTCCTGGCCGTGGTGTGTTCATAGCCGAAGCAGTTGCGCGGAACCTCTCCACCCACGAACGAATTAAATTCACACTCGGCCCATCGCCTATCCGTCGAATATTGAAATGTGAACAAAACTGTCGGCGAGCGAGTACGTAAGAATCGTTACTCTTGAAAAATGCTTCAATAGCGAACGCGCGATGCTCACCCGACCACTGCACCACTGCACCACTGCACCACTGCACCACTGCACCACTGCACTACTGCACCACTGCACCACTGCACCACTGCACCACTGCACCACTGCACCACTGCACCACTGCACCACTGCACTACTGCACCACTGCACCACTGCACCACTGCACCACTGCACCACTGCACCACTGCACCACTGCGACATCGCGACTAAGAAATCCGCACGATCGGTGATTCTAATGACTGACCACTGACCACCTTCCCCACCACCCCGCACTGTTTATAACTTATTGAGATATTCGTTTTTTAAAATATATATCTGCCGCCAGACACCCTTCACAAACCAGTGTGAGGCTGTTAGAGGAAGTAGTACAACTCTCCACAGCATCACGGTGCTGTGGAGACGCGCCCCGTCGCCGCGCCGCCGCGCATTTGCGCAGACGTTTAGCTGCACCCGCTTGCGGCAGATTATGCGCAGTCACGCAGGCGGCTTAATGAACTACGGGAAACGGAAATACGACGCACGAGGAGAGAGGTCAAGCCGCCCGCTGCGGCGCGCCCGCCCGCTCCCTGTTGTAGAGGCTAAACGCAAATAAACATTATATTAATTACCTCCGGCGAGGCGCAACGGGTAACCACTCGGAGTTCGCAGGTTCGATTCCGGAGCTACTCGTGGTGACGGCTTGGTTACTGGCGTGGCTCTTACAATCGCGCTTGGGCAGCCACTGTTCACATACTGCTGTATCAGCTGTAATAGAATATTCTAGACGAGTAATTGAATTAAGTTGCTAAGTTTGATGTGCATTGTTGTCTGTCTGTGCTTATGTACGTGTTCATTTATTTTATTAAAAAAACGAGAACTGTATCGGTTTTTTTATACATAATAATATTTAACACTCGACACTTTAAATAATATATTCAATAGTCGTGTTTCAAGTACCTTTGGGATAATTTGTTTAATATTATAATTTTACTTGACTGCTGCACTATCGTTTAGAGATGAGTACAGAGATTTCGGTTAGGTTATTCAGATCACACCCGGAAACTCTGTGCTTATCTGTACTTAAAAATAAACTAACCATTTAGTAATAGTCAAAGCATAGCCGTGTACAGTTTGAGTAACTTAATACGTTAGTATTTAGATACGGTCAGTGAGCCAGCGCGTGCAGTGCAGTGCATATTTGCATGCATGGAGCGCACGCCTCCGCTATTGTTCACGTCAGTGTTTGTTAGTATTATTACTGAACTTAATTTTAATATTGTTTTAAAACACCTTGCAATGAGTCCACCCGCAACGTGGCTCCGTGGACCTATACAAAAAGCTAGTTAAATTAATTTCTAATCCAACGGGATGAGCACTTCACCGATTTCTGACATCTAATCCAATATTAAAATTCAAAGCGGTCGCTTAGTTATTTGTAATTGAATTTGTACTGTAGCCGCCGCTCCGCTCCGCTCGCCGCTCCGCTCCGCTCGCCGCTCCGTACACTACGGTTATCTTTCTAATGTTAAAATGTAATCTTATTATTATTCAGTAATTAATAATTACCTAATTGTTAAGTGTATGTAATACGTAAGAGAATAATGTTAACTTCGCACTGCACCGAGTTCGCAACCGCGAGCCGCAGACTGCGCACTGCGCACTGCGCACTGCACACTGCGCACTGCGCACCGAGTGTGCCCCAGCGGTGGGGCTCCTGAACAGCTGACCTGTAACTGTATCCAATTTAGGTTTTTTGTTTGTATAGATAAGTGACCGGGAGTATGTTTAGGTGTAACTAAGAAAATCTGTTTCGTCCTTTGTATTACACGTAACGAGCTTTGTCGTTTGTGCTTTCGGTTTTTTTTGTAAGTTAATATAATACATATAATAGATATCGCTTGAGAGCTTAGAGTGAGGGTCTTTTAAAACTGTGATTTTATTTTCAGACTTCCTCGTCCACACAGAGGAAAACAGCAATTAAAATCATGCAAATGTACGCCGATGGTCATTTTCGTTAAGTTTAGCTAAACTATGTCCCGCAAACAATGAACATTTATTTATTTGCAATCAGTGCCCGTGAGGTCGCGACCCTGACCGGAGATCATTATTGTGTTATACCGGCGCCGTACCCGCCCGCAGGATACGGCCAGTATCAGTAATCCAGGATCACGAGGAATCTCTGCGACGGGCTTACGACTTGCGGCGATCCTGTGACAAGGGTGCGCCGACTTGCCGGTAAATAAATGATGAGAATTACTTACATAATTATCTCTATTATTTTATTGCTCTGAACTAAAACAGGCTCACTACAGTCTGACTAAACTCTAGTCAAACAAATAGTTATAAGTAAATATTAAACTGCTGCCCACTGTACAGAGTCGGGAGATGGCAAAGGTAAAGCGCCGGTTCCGCCACCCTGCGCACACTTGGTAAAGTTAAGCAATATCATCATCAGCCGATAGACGTCCACTGCTGGGTACGGGCCTCCCCTAAAGATTTTCCGTACGGTCGCGTGGGGATGCATATGGGAGGATTAGGGACACTTTCCATCACGCTGGCCTAATACGTATTGGTGGTAGTCAGAGCCTCGTTTGTTGACTAGCAGGGTGCACCACGAGCTGGGGAGGTTGGCTTGGGTCCCGTGAGTTGTTGTGCGGGACCCCTTACGGTAGCTATAAGGCAGTTCTAAGATAGCTTATATATAATAAGCATTGTGGAATGATATAAGATGTCCAGCTCGTAAACTCTCGTTCCATATAATTGCTAATGGGGTCAGCGTGCGACGTGAACGGATGTACTTCGCGATAACTTTGTCATCACAAAGTGCATGGTTTTATGTTCACCCTGCAATCTGCTTACAAATTATTGTGGACGGAATTATTCACTTAATTATTTTAGAAAACTTGTTGTGAGACATTAATTATTTAAAATGTCAATTTCCACGCGAAATGTTTTAATTGGTTCGATACTTCCGGTGCCGGATCCAGTTAACCCAAATCAAATCAAATTTATGAAACTACAAGTTCTTTATTTGGGAAGTATTAATGTTTTGGTTTTTCGTTTTCAGATGCATTCAGCTGACCCTCACTTCAACAACCGCTAAAATGGAAATGAAACGCCAAAACCATCAAACAGATATTTGTCTGCATCTAATCATATCTTTGAAAATTCTTTGTTTCTTGCGTATTAACGGTTATTTTTTCCGTTATGAAGTATAATTAGTTAAGTACAAAGATTGTGAATCTCCTTGATAAAAGTCAGTTAATTAAACCGCCGATCTGTTCCGGCCTCACGCGGTCTTATATTAGAAATTTGAACGCAAATTAAGGTGAGATTACTTTTCCACGCGTTCAATATTAACTGAATTTTCACCGCCGAAGAAAAGAGAATTACCTCTCCTTTGACAGCGCCGAGCCAAATTGAAAATATATTTTAAGTCAGCGAATAGAAACAGATTCGCTTCTAAGCTAATTCAGCTCGAGGAAAAGTCGGAACCATTAAAAGTTTTTTTTCGCAGTACGTTCATAAGCCAGCAGAATTGGACGAGAATGAGAGAACAGCGCGTCGAAAGTTCTGCTTTGTGACACGACTGCCTGCGACCGAGACTCCGACAAAAGTATAAAACTCAGCCTGTTAACATTTAACTAATAACCTTCGGATCGATAACGGTTCATCGTTAAGATGATTCACTTTCACAAAAACAACGTGGCCCTTACGTCAGGCAGCAGCGCGCGCCGCAGGATCGCTGCATTGTGTTGTACCAAACAATATGATGAGTCTGTGTATAAGAGGAGGTCATCAGGCCGCCTCCCTACATCGAGGCCCGCGGGCCGCAGCACTGGCGTACCCGCACCTGCGGGCTGTGCCCGGCGCAGTAATCTCCGGGCGGGATCACGTTTGATCCTGGCGTACAAACGAGATTCATTATTATTTCACGTCGTGTAGTTCGTACATCCGCTCGATGGGACGCGAGTAATTCTTGTTTATGCCGCCCCGACCATTGCTTCCGCCGTAATGCGCCTGAGAGCGTGCCCCGACCTCTTTCATACAGGATTAAGATCATATGATATATTAATACGATCCGCAGTTGCTGTCGTGTGCGAAGTGTCTGTTGCAAGGCGCGGTATGGTCGAGAAGTAGTGGCGGAGATGAGCTGGATATTCACCAAAGTGTAAGTTCAAGTACGTGAAATTCTGATTTGTGTTGGCTTATCACGATATGACCTCATCGCGCTCGTCCTATGGAGACAAGAACAATTTTGTACGCATTAGTAAGTTCACTAACTGATGCCTAGTGCAATCTTCGGACTGCTGTACCATGATTGCCGAGTGGAAGTGATTCTAAAATGAAAAGGCCAGCCCGCTCTCTTCTCTTCCTAAAAGCTTTTTTTGTCGATTTTTCTCTTCTTGCAGTAGTTTGGTATATTTACATCTAACGGAAGTATCTGCAACAGTGGAATAGAATTAGTTACAAGAGTGACTTGATATCACGAACACTTGCGCACGAACTGAACTCTGTCTGCACCTCTACTAGTTAATAAATATGGCCTCTAACGAAACCCTCCAAAAGCGCACTCTGTTCGGAGGTGTTAATGAGTTGCATTGTGCCGCCGTCCCGCCTGTCGCAGCCCGCACAGGCCGGCCAGGCTGCGGACAGGTTCTGAACACTAATTTGCGGCGAGTCCAGGGGAAAATGGAAATTTTGTGCAGCGACGTGTGCGCGACGCGACGCAACCTTCATAGCATTAAACTAACCGCGTGAAACTTTCACGCGAGGAAACTTACAGTGGAACCAACGTCATAACTCTGCAATAACCAGCAATAACCATCAAATAGTGCACCGCGATCCGTACACATGCCCAGAATCAGTCTTAATTTATACATACATACGTATATATCCCGCCTCGTTCCCAGTGGGGTAGGCAGAGACCAGCTCTCTCCACCTGCTACGGTTCTGGCGCACCTCTCTCGCTTCCTCCACTATCGTGAGCGTCTCGCTCTATGCACGCTCGTCGGTTGCGAATATTTTTGACCCGGTCTTTCTTTAGGACATCTCCGATTTGACCGGAACATGTCCGCCTAGGTCGGCCTGCACCGGTTTTTCTGATCGTTCTTACCTAGTATACCTCTTTCGTCAATCTTCTTTCATCCATTCTTTCAACACGGCCGAACCACCGAAGCATCCCTGCCTCTATCTTTGTCACTTCACTACATCTACAACCGGGCCGCACCGCTTCCTTACCACGCTGCTCCTCGCTTTGTCATTTATGGGAAATTTAGTGAACATTCATTAAGGTTATGTTTATTACAAACGTGAAAGTCTCTATCGCTTTGCTCTTATAGCAATGTATATATGTATGTATATATATATATATATATATATATATATATATATATATATATATATATATATATATATATATATATGTTTGTATAAATAATAACAAATCGTTTTGTGTATTGGCCAATCGCGTGTTAACCAGTACAGTTATCGACGTGAGAACGTGAACATTCGACGCGTAACTATGATATAATATTTGTGGATGACTGTATCACATTACGTGCGTTACATGCTGTTTACTTTTGAATTTCGTAGATCCTTCATCGTTTTACTTCTAATTGAGTTTTTTGAACGTTTCCATTAATTGAAAGTCATTTGCGGTAGCTCCTCGGCATATTTGAGACAAATTTCAAGTGTAATTGTATATTAGGGCCAGCAACGCGGGCGGGGAGCAGCTGCTGTAATATAACTGAGAGGATGACAAATCAAAGGAAATCTTGTGAGGTGAGGCGCCGCGCGGGATGTGAAACGTATGCTCGAGTGAGGGTGCAATAACTTAAACTAATGTACTCGTTGTGTAACAGTATTGAATCAGGCAGCTCCCTGCAACATACTCACCCCCACACCCCCACATCCCCAGCCGCAGCAGGCGCTGGATGGTGGCCAGCCACATCTTCCCTCTATGAATCAATTCGAGCTATTTTAATATTTGTTGGGAAATAATTCTTAAACAAATTTCAAACTTCAGTTCAGATATTTATTTTCAGTTCATAACAGTTTCGGTCGTTACAAATTGTTGGGCTTACTTAGTTTGACTCTGTCTGTCTGTCTGTCTGTCTGTAGCTTCACAAAGCACTTTTTAATCAAACTAGCAGTCTCACAGAGTCTGTTCTAGTTCTAGTTTGATTAAAAAGTGATTTGATTCTCATTCTCTTCATTTTCGGGTTTGTATTCCATTTTAAAATCATAATCTTTTTTGTGAGATTTGTGAGAAGCCTTTTGTTGCCCTGAAAAGGAGCTAATAGATAACTCTCACAGGAAAAAGGTAGCAACTTTGCCCGTGAACTTTGCTCACACACTAGCTTATCTGTAAGGCCGGTGGATGAGGGGTGCGATAACCACCACTGTTATCAAGGGTAGCTTCTATGACGTGTAAACTGTTGACGATGATAATCAGAGTTGTTCCGAAACTTCGAATCTTCTTTCTAAAGAACTTCTCCATCACTGAAGTTTGACCGTCAGATTTCTGTACTCGTGTTCATCGTGAGCTGTATGGAACAGCTGATCAGCACTGGCGCTACCAGTTCACTCCCTTACGTTTTGCCAGGATTTAGATTTGGTAACAGTAATTGTGACACATTAATATTATTTAACAATTAAATGATTACTAACTAACAGTGTCTGCGGGAGTGCGCGGGAGTGCGCGGGAGTGCGCGGGAGTGCGCGGGAGTGCGCGGGAGTGCGCGGGAGTGCGCGGGAGTGCGCGCTGGTGCGGCGTTCCCTCTAATGCACATATGATATTACCTTTGCCGCGCCCGGTGGGCAATGTGCGGATTGATGTGACGGTGTCGCGTCAATATTGATGTGTCCAGTTAACGCGCAACGTGTATTTGTGAGGGTACACATTACAACATTTATTCACTTAACAATAAACAATAATTAAAAACAAAAGTTTGAAGTTTAACAACAATGTATTGTAAAAGCTCACCTCATCTAAATCCGAAAGGTCTTGGTAATGCTGGAACTTAGTTTGAGACAATATCCGTGTCTCGATTGTGGCCCCGGATTTGTCTAATCTTATTGTATCCAACAAAACGAGTAGATGTTTGTAAACCTGTTATTAATTATTGAGCTTTCAGCGTGCCAGAAGGTAAACACAGAAAATACTTCATCGTTTCATAATTTCACGCTGTAAACGGATTTCGCGCGGTAATTTAAAAATGAGGCTAATATTCTCATCACGTACGTTATTACCGGGAATTTAAGTTAAACTTTACCATGTCGCAAATTAAACTGAGCCTTATCCACATATTGATATGGTCGGCTTTCGAACAGGTCTGGCTGGAGACTTGCTCCAAGCTTTCATTGCAAATCCCGCTACAAACCCGATGGTAGAGAATGCACAAAATTTCCATTTTCCATACCATTTGCCGCTAACGAGGAGCGGGGACCAGCTCCCGCGGCACCCACTGCACCCGCTGCACCCGCTGCACCCGCGGCACCCGCGGTGCACACAACTTGTTTGCTCGATTAGCACCTGACCGATGTTAACTGTACGACTTTTAATTATCCAATCCTGAAGATTTAAGTATTTTTGAAATGGACAAAGAAGGTTTTATTTACGTCCTTGTTCTGAACATTTACAAAGTGAAAACGTTCAGATGCAAAGTATGAACCTGTTGAAACAGCTAAAAGCTGATGATGTTCGGACCGCTTATACATTTAAAACGCTCGGTGACTGAATCAACCTTCAAACAAAGCAAAATATATACCTATAGCCGATAAGGGTTGAAAGAGTGACGATGAGTGATGGCTGAGAGGTGTTATATGTTCAGAAATTTGCCGCAAAACATTTTATATCAATGACACACAATTTGACAGAAAATATGTTACTACTTAGATAGAAAGAAAGTAAAGATTTGTTTTTTCATTTAAAACGATTCAAGTTGCGTAAAGAAACGAACGCAAGCCTGTTAAGTCTGCTTTATACGGCAACCAATGAAAGTTTATTTCAAAGGTCTTTCTTTTGTATCCGGAGGCCGGAAGCACTTGCCAAAGTTTCTCTAACTCGGACACAATGCGTAGGTGGTGCTTTAAGGATATAAAAGTAATCCTGTAAAATGTCTGCGATGTTAAGGAACTGCGACGACATGTGACGGACACAGTACACTGAAAAATGTCTTTATTCACATGTAGCGATTACATTGTCCGAGGCGAGGGCGCGGGCGCGGGCGCGGGCGCGGGCGCGGGCGCGGGCGCGGGCGCGGGCGCGCCGTTAAACGGAGGATGTTCACCGTTGGTAAGCATTTTAACGATCAGTAGATAAATAGACTAAAAGCATTTAGTCCCTCAAACGATCTCAGCTCCCCGACGGCGTCGTTATTGAGCCTACGTCCGTTTCAAAGAGTTAGGAGTGTTTGGGACGATCTGGAATTCTCTCAGAATGAGGCGCAAATTAAAGGAGCCATTGGCCTGCGACGTAGTCTTCCGGCTGAACGGCCTGGGGCGGTGGGGGGTCTCGCTTAATAATCGAGAGCTGGGCTGACAAGTTAATTGGTTCTAAAGTTAGTCAGGCGACCATTTTGCCGCTGCCGCCTTCGTGTACCGACCTTCAATCAATTGCTTTATCCGCAGAGATGAATGCGCGCAGCATCAGCAAGAAGACAAACATACGTAGCGCCATCAGGACGTCGCGCAACAACAGAAAGTATACAACAACATCAAATATACTACAATACAATATATATACCACTATTCACTGCACAGTATGCCATCCGTATCACCAGATTCCACCACTAACATTCCCAATATGTGGTTTTTACCAGTTGGACCTAGATTTTTTTTAGACTAGGTTTCTTTTATTGCGAGCAGACTTTTTTTGTTTAAAGCGTTATAAGTTCTAAAACCTAACGGAGCCATGTAATAAATTGTTTTAAGTGCCTTCTCAGAAAAGTGTATGACATGTAGTGATACTGGATACTGTTTAATGTTATATTTAATGACAGCTGAGTTTTGTTCATTACTGTTACATCGGAGCTTTGTTATTGATAACTGATATTAAAAAAAGTTTTTTGATTTTTACTCTCTGTTTAAATATGTCTACCAGATCATCGGCTGGCACAGCCGCCTTGCGACCTCCGCGCCGCTCAACACGGTAACACGGTAACACGGTAACCGCGTTCAGCTCTGAGGTCTCGTGCTATGAACAATAGGACCATGGTATTCCGTGCCGGTCGTATAAGGCGACTAAAATGATCCTCGAGATCATGAGCCTTAGGAGAAGAGCAAATGCAAGGTCTAGTATTTGCCGTAGCAAAGCATCAGTACAAAGGAGAGCTTTGCTCTTCCGTGGGATATTTGCGACTGAGTGCAGGGGGCTACCGGTGCGTTCCGTAGGAGATCCCAGAGCCACCCTTACTGCACTGACGGAAACTACCGAGATGGTTTTAGTGGGTAGAAGCCCCACATAGTCTTATCTTCCCCCCAGAAGCAGGGTATCTTTCAAGAAAAACTCCCTCGTGATTATAAGAAACAGAGATGCAATCGCATTAAGCTAAAGGTGACAATTGTGTCGGCGCATCGGCAACTTAGCTTTGCAAATGTTAAATCTTACATTACTTACTCCAATATTTAAAGTGTTTAAGTAGAATTTACAAAACTTGTTTTGAAAGTTATGCTTGATATCCTTTGAAATTTATATAAAAAAAATATTGAAAATGTTCTCGTTGATATCGGCTTGAAAATCATCGAAATGAAATCATTTTTAGTTTGTAGTGCACTCGACACCGACACCGACACTGACACCGACACCGACGGCGTCCTCTCCGTATAATTAATGGATTTCAATAATTTCGAATATCTACCACTCACCCTTCCTCCCCTACCCCCTTCATCTCATCCCTCTCCATTCACACTGCCACATCAGCCACCACTGTTTTATGATACCATTGTAATAACAACATGATGTAACGTACGACGATGACAAGCAATACGTTCACGTTCTCGTCACTGGGATGCGAGGCTCTCTCCCACGAGTCAATTATTAAGTCCATTTATTTGCTGTCGTTCTTGGGACATGTCGATATCTTCATGAGATTTTCCTCTTTCCTTCACCGGAAGCTCACGCTCAGTGGGGATGTAACTCGCACCCCTTCGAGTAGTATTGGACGGCCGCCTTACAAACTGAACCATCACGGCTTCCAGCGACACAATTACTGGGCTGCTGTTTACCGAGCTGTACCTAAAGAATTAAATTGGCAATAAATTTGAGGCAGAGTGGTCTGCAGCACAGGATACGGATTTAGCAACTAGTGGGTATAACGTGCTTGCAAATATCCCTGTATCCTGACTATGTAGTTTTTATATTGAACTTGCTGGTAGCTCTTCCAATACATAGGTGTACCGGTATGAAGTGAGCGTCAACATACAAATGTCTCGATAGGGAACATTTGTTTTGAACGAGCCTTTATTTTTTTTTTGTTTGTTTGCTGTGACATCTGTGAAACATATTTAGTCTACATCAAGTCATTGAACAGACAACATCATATTTTTTCATCGTGTTAAAAATGTCGAATTTTGTACCAGAAAGTGATGATTCGCGGAAAGCATTAATTTTTTGTTTTCATTTGAAGAAAAGTGCTGCAGAGTCGCATGCGAGTCGAATGCTTGTCGAGGCATATGGTGATCATGCTCTATCAGAGGCAACATGCAAAAGACGGTTTCAACGGTTCAGAAATAATGACTTTGATGTGAGAAATGAAGAACGTGGAAGACCTCCAAAAAAGTTTGAAGACGCCGAATTGCAAACGATATTGGATGGAGATGACACTTTGAATCAAAAGCTAATGGCAGAAAAGTTAAATGTTGCACAACAACACAACAAACAATTTTTGACCGTTTAAAAGCTATGGGAAAGATCCAAAAGTGTGGAAAATGGGTGCCACGTGAATTGAATGAAAGACAGATGGAAAACCGAAAAAACACTTGTGAAATTTTGCTTCAAAGACACGAAAGAAAATCGGTTTTTCATCGGATTGTTACTGGTTATGAGAAATGGAATTATTTTAAGAATCCTAAACGGAAAAACTCATGGGTTAATCCGGGACAACCATCAACCATCAACATCGACTGCAAAACCAGATCGAGTCGGTAAGAAGACAATGCTGTGTGTTTGGTGGGATCAGAAAGGTGTGTGGTGTGATGTACCACGAGCTCCTAAACTCCGACCTGGTGAAACCGTTAATACTGATCGCTGATCGCTACCGACAACAAATGATCAATTTGAAACATGCATTGATCGAGAAACGACCAGAATGGGCTAGAAGACACGGCAAGGTAATTTTGCTCCATGACAATGCACCTGCACACAAAGGAAAACCGGTTCAGGATACAATCAAAACACTTGGCTGGGAGGTGCTACCTGCTACCTGCTACCCCACCCGCCGCATTCACCAGACTTGGCTCCTTCCGACTACCATTTGTTTTCATCGATGGGACACGCATTGGCTGAGCAGCATTTTGGTTCCTACGTCGAGCTCGAAAATTGGGTGTCTGGTTGGTTTGCTTTAAAAGACGAACAATTTTATTGGCCTGGTATCAACAAATTGTGTAGAAACGTGGTCACAATGTGTAGAAAACAATGGCCAATACTTTGAATGAAATGTTTTTTACTTTCCCATTAATAATTAATGTTTTATTTTCACAAAAAAACGCTCATTTCATACCGGTACATATATAATACATATATCTAAATATCCCGCAGCTAGGTCTCTCCGCCGGTAATCCCGACCTAGATCGGAACAATTACAATATAAGAGTACCGCCAGAATTAAATTCTGACCGTTATTAGAGCCGGCTGAACCGATTTAATTGAATTCTATGAGACCGAATGACATAATCAGTTCATGTCACAAGCGCACTTGGCGGCGGGCGCAGCGGCGGGCGGCGGCGGGAGCGGAAGCGGACGCGTCAAGGTGTGGGCACAGTACTTCCAGATTTACAGAAGTTTAGCGTATTCGTTTAGTAGTTGGAAGTGTGGGAGATCAGCCATGGTGTGGTGGTGGTGCCTCGGACACAAGTGTCTTAGTTTAAGTAACACAAAAGATAGAATTTAGTTTAATTGACCGGGGATAGAGCTCACGGATAGGGTCGCAATAGTACGTTATACAATCAGTTGCATAGTGTGAGCAGCGGAGAGAGGAGATCATCGTTAAGGAGCATTATGAGGAATTGACGGAAGGTTCTGTAATCTCCATGCATAAGGAACGTTTACAAGGCAACAGTGTAAACAAACAAGGTATGCGACGAAAACATCTAGAAATTGGATTTATGTCCACTAAAAGGTCTTCGTCCGATTTTAGTTAATCATTTATGGTCCAATTGCCAAATGTTACGGTTTAGGTTGACTTGCGGGCGCAGGTTCAAATCCACAGCTCAATCGATCCCGTTATCCGTGCGGTGTAAGCTCGCTGGAGTGCCTGGTGCGAGTCCATAACAACGCACCTGAGATAAAATGTAATCTATTGCTGTAATGTTACACACAGCTCATTCAGTTTACTTCATTCATTTACTTGTTCAGTGCAGTGGCTTCAGGAATAAGAGAAGCAAGATACGGACAAATGTTCATATTAGAAAGAGTATGTGTGTGTGTGTGTGCGTGTGTGTACTATCCGGTCGATAACATTAAAAACAATTTATATTCTGGGTGTTTATTTTAAAATCTTTGTGTTAGATTAAATATAAAATTGAGTATATAACAATATAATCGTGTCCGAGATGAAATAGCTGGACACCCATCCCGACGGGTTCGAGTGCAGCGAAACTAGATTCGCTCCTGATGAATAATTCATACCACTTAGTTCTCAGTGTTAGCGAATTCATTAATCCTCGCACTGATCCAGTTTTAATTTTCAGAGGAAATAAACGGTAAGTGCGATTGTTGCAAACGATCCGAGCGGATTGTTCCGCGATTGTTTCTTCGCTCGTTTCGATTCGATTCGATTGCAAGCGGACTCCGGTCAGCGCCGCACTGTGTATCTTTTCGCTTACAATGATTGCTATAACCACCACGTCCTACAGGTGTCTCCGCAGGAACTTTTCTAAAGGTATTCACATTGATCAGCACCCGCGTGAGAGCGGCAAGCAGCGCGGCGCGCCGGCACGGCCTGTCTCCCGCCCACCCCCCACGCATTACCTATATTATTGTTAGGCTGGTAGCGGAGCGCTCGCCCCGAGCGACGCGCCGCCGACTGTACGCGCCGCCGACTGTACGCGCCGCCGACTGTACGCGCCACACACAACAAATAAAATAACATTTTGTAATTTAAAGTGATACTATTAAAATACATTTTTAATGATCCCTTTAAATCTATTTATAGAAACAACATTGTAAAGTGTTGTTTTTAAACGTCAGTGAAAAATCTGTTGCGCGGCGCGGGTGCAGCGCGGGTGCGGCGCGGGTGCGGCGCGGGCGCGGCGCGGAGATAGATCGCCTGCAATAGTTCCGTCCGTAAACCGGGTTATAAAATTTGCATAATTCATTACCTAATTTTTTGTCTGTGTAAATCCTCCGCGCACCGGTTCCGGAAACGTTTACGTGTACTGTAACATTTACTTTTAGACAATCGTTCACAGCGCACAAAGTGTCAATCCATACTCGTGTGCTGCGATAGTGAACAAAACAAAACGATTCTGTTTGACGCAGGGTTCAAATCTAACTATATCGCAATTTATTAATATTACAATATTTTTCCAACAAATTTAAAATATCTTGAAGTGATTCAAACGAGAGATGTGTGTGCGCTGGGCTTGGCCAGCATCCAGCGCACAGTGCAGCGGGCCCGCCCGCGCCGCGCCCGCGACCGATTCAATATTGTTGTACAGGGCATTATTTGAAATATTTCCCTGCAAATTTCCTTGCAATTCACCTCACGAAACATACACGTGGCAATGCTACAGCTGGAATTGAAGTAGTGCATCGTGCGGTAAAGCAGCTACCAACAATGCATCGAAATTAAACATTCAATGAATGCTTCCAACCTGCGATTACCTACGGAGCGGATCACTGACCTGCTTCGCTGAGTTCGTCTGCTGGAAGTCACGTTACAATCAATTGAATAAGCTGCATCTACTCAGCGGCTAATTACACTTTGACTTAGGCTTATTCTAAAGACGACTACATAAACTAAACTTGGGCTATTCGCATCCAGTTCTCGTCAGTCGTCTCTGCGCTCGGTCTGAGGACCGCTAGGGGCCCTATTGTACAGCTCAATCAATTTGAAAGCTGCACAGAGCCAGATCGGGCCTAACTACATTTTGGCACCGTAATGCTTCCGTCGACTGTTTGTTTCCTGGAGTATATTTGTAATTGACATTTAATCAACATTATTGTTTGGACAACTTATGGTTTTGCAGGTATTCTCATCAAAAGTCAAATTATGATAAACAATAATCATCCATGAAGCGACCGTCATGAAGCTTTACTGGATGTGACTTTCTGTATCTGAAAACGTAAGCAGGAATGAATGGTTGTTACGGATTCATCAGAGACAGTTCCGCGCCGACCTCAAACTGCACAAGACATTCCGGCGACCGACCGTTCGGCTTCAAGTTAACAGGAAATTCAGACTAGTCTTAGGTAATAATTACAGGGCTCTCCGACCGCGGCTCGCCGGAAGTAAAGTTAAATTTACACACGGACGGACAAACGTCAGTTTGCCAAACATTAAGTACAGGGAGGGAGTATTGACATTGCGACACTGTAATATATTTATGAATACTTACAGTTTAATACAATCTGATGTGTAATTTTGTCGTATACAGTATTTATTAAGCGTAACCATCATCAAAATGTTATTCGAGAACAGGAAGCCTGAGTTCGAAATGTTAATTACCGGAAACGTTTACGTTGTGCGGATAATTGCCGAACAGATATTTCTATTCAACAACAAACACGGCAGTATTGAAATGAGTTTATTAAAGTTTCTGATGTTACAAATTGGCGAAAGTGAGATATTTATGAAATAAAATTTTATAAAATATGAATTCGCGAGCTCGCGGATCCATCGGCATCCGGTTCGAGTCATCGAAACACAAACGTTCGAGTGTTTCCGTCGGAGTGCGCTTGACACAGATCCGGCTCCGCGCAGATATTTAATTATATGAAATAACGTCACGGGGGTTGCTGGCTGCTGGCTGCTGGCTGCTGGCTGCTGGCTGCTGACCTGCTACCATCCAATCGACTGACAATATTTTACAGCAATACTCCGCATACCCTCAAGTGTTGTCGGGCAAAATGATAACTGAAAATATCTCGTTCCAGTTTATTATTTGTCGGCATTCACCGCACAAAATGGAAATACATTTCGATACTATCGTGTTACTGAACAAGTCATTTCCAGTTCGACGTGTACCCGCGCTGACGCGATGCCGCCTCTGACGCAGCTTCAGATGCACAAGTTGTAGTTATTAATGAAGTAACTTATTCCAGTAACTTAATAACGTGTACTAGCCGACCGTTCGGATACTAATGTACTCCACTTCTGTTGTATGTCCGTAACTGAGTTGTACGATGTCGATCGGCTGCAGCATCATAAGATGATGATATTGCGTCGATTAAAAACCAAGTCGTCCGCGCTGCGCGTGCGCGGTGCGCGTGCGCGTCCGCGGTGCGCGCCCGCGCTGCGGCAACGGAGCGGACAGAACTCACAACTAACTCGTAAACGTATCACAGAAGAATTATTTTCTTACAATGAGAACCGAACGAATTATAAATTGACATTCTGGTGGGGATCCGGCGATAGCCACTAGGACTGATCCTTTCAAGCTTTGGTTGCCAGCAGAAGGTTTCGTCAGCGGTTCTCTGCTTCCTAATGTAGTGAGTGATTCGTTTGAGATCTTAAAATACTTTTTTAATTGAATGTATTCGTATTTGATAAGCCTTTTGTGGGAATAAAACCCTGACCGTCATCAGAAGCAGCTGAACCGATTTAATTGAATCCGATGGCACTGAATTATGTAATCAACTCGTACGACCGCGGGCACGCTGTCGAGACGAGCGGCGAGCGGCGAGCGGAAGCGGAAGCGGTGCACGGACGTTTTTGCAATATGTAATGACGACATTAACACGTTCAGCTGTTGGCAGATAATATTCCTCAATGAAGATAGAGATAACTTTAATTTTCATATTGCTCGTAAAGCGGATAATAAAGGACTTGTTAAACTATTTATTACAGACAGTTAGTAATAAAAATAAACAAGCTAAACTATAACCATGCTGATGATAAAGAAACGAATTTAATGTGTTTCACGCGCCCAAAGTATTCGCTCGCTTGTTCACTGTGTATCGAGTGACAACGTCTCCAGGAGTAAATTAATCGCGTATCCGTTTGAAACCTCATCAAATTGATTCCAGATCCGTACAAAATGAACTTCGACTGACTAATGCCTGTCTACTTGAATTCCAATTATTGTTCCTGTTTGAACATGTTCTTGAGGAATTAAAGAAATGATTAATGTTAACTGCGAGGGGCAGTGCTGACAAACAACGGGAGGACTCTAATGGCGAAAAAGTTTTAGAAATAGCTTTTAAATTCTCTGCAAAACGAAGAGAAGAAAAGAGACAGTGTAAAGTAAAGAAGACAACATAAGATAGAACAGGACAGAAACAGAGAATCCGCAAATTAAATACAAGTTAGTGGTGGTGACCTCAGGGCTTTCAATCAAAGTAACACCGCAACGAGCGAGGTCGCCTAACAAGTGGAGTGCGCACTCCGCGCTGCACCGCCGCGTGCGGTTATGCGTGTAGGAATCAAGCGGATGTGTCGGTGTCGGTGTAATTGTATGCCTTGTATCAGTTCATCGGTTCGTAACCTGGCGACCCGCCCGCAAGGATTTCAATAGATTTTGATCGTCATTATTGTTAAAATTGCAAATAATGAAGGCTGTTCTGTTTTACTCTTGTTAACATTTTGTCATTTAGTTATCACGTCTGCAAATTAGGTTTGAAGTAAGTTGTGGTTACTGATGTGTGATGTAATCAGTGAACGGTGTTTCAGTTCGCGGCGTACGTACACGCACGCCCGCGTGTGTTGCCGGCGAGCAGGAGCCGTGGCAAACGTGGCAGTTGTGGCAACCGATTCCACCGACGTCTCGTTGCGTTCAACTCGCGCGTTCGTTAACTCGCCCGCCGGATGTGGAGCCGGTGAGACGCGGCCGCACCCCGGGAGGGAGGGGATGTTCCGGGAAAAATCACTTTGAAAGGAATCCCACGAATTTGATCAAAGTAAACAAGCCACTCGGCAATATGAGCCTTGAGGTATAAAAAAGGTTCAAGTGTACTCTCCCCGAGAGCACGGAGAGCGGGATCCGCGCTTGATAGCGGCGATGAGTGAATTTACATTTTTCCCCGTTTCCGCTTCCTTTATTGACTAGCATTTTACTATACGAAATGTTTCTTTCGATATCAAATGGTCTTCAGGTCAGAAGTCGTCCCCGTATTCAACTTGTTACTACAATAAATTTAAACAACGGGACGAGCGGGACGTTCACCTGCTGCTAAGTGACACGCCTGCTCATGTCATCGTGGCGCTGGTTAGGATGGTATACACTGAACCACAAAGGGCTCATGGCCTGAGACATATGATGTGAAATCTCGTTACCACAGTAATTCCACTAGCTATAACGCCGTTCAATACGCAATACGGTAACGTTTGCACAGTACTCTTTGTCGGTTGCAACAGGCGCTGCGTTGCTAGCTGCTACCGACGCAGAGGCTCTCCGGCGACGGAGACCTACCAGCAGTATTATACTTTAATTTATTCTAATGTATATAATGCGTTTTTCAGGAAACAAAAACTCGGGTGGAAATGGAGCTGGTGGCAAGTGAAACGTCCCGTATAAAAGCAAATCGATATAATGGTTATACACCACCTCCTCGTTACCTTAACATGGTTTTCTTCGATATTTCTATAATTGTGTTTCACAGCTTTTGACACTTTACACACTTTTAAGAGCCAGTGGGAATGTTCGATCACCTAGTACCTCTAGCTTTAAGACTTGATCGGCGATCATATTACTATTCCACAGCAGACAGTAAACAACAATATTTACTGTCTGCTGCCAGGCCGGAGCACGTTGAACCGTTCCATTGTGTTCTAACAAACGATATTGTTTTAGTTAGTGATTCAATTAAGTAAACCTGGGGACCCTAAGTCGGTGCTTGCGGTGTGAACTTATGAATTGACAACAACTTTGACTTATAATTTAATAATACTTAGATGCTTGTCCAGAGCTTCGAAAGCTCTGATCAATACGGCAAAACGTTGTTTTATTTTTATTTATGATTTTCTGTTCAGGTACCACCGCAGCTCCTAGTTCGATGAGCACCTAGCTGTTCTCTGCGCGACGTAAGATGCGGTGCTCCTTGCACCTTACGTGCAGCTGCACCAACACCTAAACTTACAGGGAAGGGTCACTAATTAAGGAATTCAGCAGGTAAAACTACCGAATAAGAAACCTTGGAATACTTCAGTCTGTTATCTGAAAAGGTCATTGAAAATTCTTCGTTATCATATTATATATTATTTAAGGAAAAAGCTGAACGGGGTTCAGGCTGTAGATCGGCAGAACGGAGCCGCGCCGCGCCGCTAACTTGATCCATCCATAATGCAACAGAATCACAGCGAGTTTCTTTTGCTTAAGTGGTCTGAATACTTAAAGTGAGCCGAGTGCTTATGAAACGGTTTCTCGGGTTTTATCCGGCAGCCGCTGCGCCCCGGATACACGGCGCGCCGGATATTTGCGGGGCTCAATTTGTTGGCGGTAAATCTGGCGAGGTTGCGTTTACTTGAGGAGTTTTTATGGTTATCGCATAAACCGGCTGAACCCTGCAGGCGTATAGCCATCGAAGCAGCGGTGCGGACTAGAACTAATAAATCACTATTATGTAGAGTATGTGTTGAGCTGACGACTCTCGTGGAAAGGGTAAGAACTTCCTTCGCAATACAACTTACGCAGGCCGGTGAAGGCATCACTATGTATTATATGTGTTTTGTAAGGACTCCATCGCTTGAGATGATGATGATATGTGTTTAACATTATCAACTATTTTTAATATTTAAATTGTACGCACTCTCCGGAAGTGCTACTATGCTTAGGTAAATAGAGCATTTTAAAACAGGTTGATGGTTTTACCCTTTTCTTCCTCCCGTTCTGACGTAAAATGCATCGCGTAACTCAGTCTCTCGATCGGATGATGCTGAACACATATAATATTCGAAAATTGAAGCCGATGTTGATAAGCGTCGCTGTTGTCGCTCTCAAACATAATATGAGGTTTCGATGAGCCTGTGCAGAAGTACAACATCATTATAACAGATAGTGTCTCGGCAGCAATAATGCAGTGCACCTACATAAACAAACAGTTTTTGTTTCGATCACGACTTGAGATCTAGTAGTCTCGTTCAAACATGATGCAGTGGTTAAATCACTTTCCCAGTTCTTTTGATGAGTTGATGTACGCTAGATGCTTACGCTATAAACATCAGAGCTAGTTAGCTAGCTTAATAAAATTACATTTGGTGGTGTATTACGACAAAGGTTCGAAAGAGGCCGCGATGCCGCATGCCGTAGTCGCGCGCAGCATTTAGTGTGTCGTGCAGTTGCAATGAGAGTAAATAAAACAACATTGAAAGAAAAGTCCAATATCAACCACGCATATCACTTTATTAAGTATCTCTGATAGCTATACCTTTGTCTATGTTTCAATTAGTTACACATTAATTGACGATATATAAATTACACTTAAGTTACGGGTACAAAAATAAAATGTCCAACTTGCTATCTACTCAATGTGGGCTCCTGTAAACACACCACGGAACTTTGCACAGGCGATCGCTGGTGCTCAGATTCATCAGAAGCACTACTTGCCATATCAAATAAACATTATCGTGCTTTCGGTGAAGCCGCTGTGTACTGGAGCGAACGCACAAATATTCTATTTATTTTTGTGTCACGAAACATCTACTAAACCAAAGTTCATAGTTCCGAAGTAAAATCTATTTGACATTGGACTAGCTACAAATGTTTGGTACCATCGATAAAATTATCATATCATAACATTTTTTAAAGTTTCCCGAAGCCCATGCCTCCGGCGTGCTACCGGTGCGTACACACACACAAACATACATATATATATATATATATATATATAGTTTTGTTCATTTAAAATTTGACATAAATATTTAATATGCAAACAATACTTGTGTGAATTCAATTCTAACTACAACAAAACACATCCGGATGTACCGGTAACGTCGCTTACAAGGAATTACGTACAAAACTTCCGCCGCGCAGGTTACGCTCAACGCGAACTTACAGCGAACGTCTGGAAAGGCGCGAAACCGATACACGCAACCGGAAGCTTCGATTTACACGATAGAAAAATCTATGTTAACTTAGTTTCGTATTAACTAACGTACCATCTAAACAAGTTTCATGTACCGTCTAGTACTCTATTACAGTTCCTATCAGTCTGACGTCAACAGCAGTGAACTACGCGAACACGTCTAGAATGTATCATATATATATGTATATTTACACTTACATCGCGTATCTTTCGCCGAGGATCGAACTAGATATACTAACACGTGTATGATTAGTGCTTTAGTTAGGTCATAACCACATTGGTTGATCCTTTGGTGTGCCCTTTGTTATTTCGATGTACTGTCAGTTAAAATCACTAATTAAATACTGAAACGATCACATTTTTACTGAAAGAGGTATTTATTTTATTAAAGACATCTGGCTAAGTTTGTAAAGGAAATGTGAACATGACGATGATGGCTACTGGGATGGTGCTTGCTGTTGCTTGAAATAATTTTGATGTTCAATGGGAATAGACGGCTTGTGGACAGAGGATATGCTCACCACCAGGTTACAAGTGTACACGATTAACAAAAACTGGTATTCAACAAATGAGATTTGAGCTCGTCGCGTTGTCTGTTGCACTGGAACTGTCTACAATGTTGTAATAAATATTTATATAACTGTTACTGCTACAAGCGTGGCCTAAATCTAGAACTTGAGTGTTAAGAGTATTTTAAATTATATCTTTAGACGTATTTAAGTACAATAGATTTTAACATTTGGCAGAGATTCAACCCACAGCACCACCCCGCCGCGGGCGGCGCGGTGGGAGCCCTACGGCGACGTTGTTGTTATGTATAAGTACGGTAGGCGCCGCGACTGATTGACGGTACGGAGCGCGGACGCGCGCGCACTCGCTTAAAGTAATGATCAAAATATCTACATCAATATTTTGAACATGACTTTTTTACGTGTTATAAGTGACCCGAGTCCATAATCCGTCACCCACAAAAAAAACTTTATTCAGCTCGCCATATTATATTGTTTTCGTTTGAAACGGGATACGTAGCGACTACGCTACACCTTGTAGCACGCGTCGGCCATAACTAAAATGATAAACAAATTGCTTACAGACCTGTTCGGGGTTGAAGTTTATAGATGAGACATTTGAGCGGTTTCACATTAGGGGGTGCGGTGGCGTGACTTACAACTAAACACATACCTTATATTACAATTCTGTATTTTTACATTTGGAATAATAAACATTTACTTAACTGTATACATAACAAGTATTTAACTGGTCAACGTAACATAATAAAACGTTAGACTAAGTTACCGTAAAAAGTTGATGCAGCCAGGTGTTGTACTCCAGCTACGAGTAGGAGTCGCATGAACTCCACACTTCAGTACCAACTAACGTGAGTGGGAATCGTTTTACTCCATTACTAAGCACATGGATTTCCTGGAACCCTGACTCGCTCTATCAGATCAATGTGCCGATGTCCGACGTCTCGGTGGTCATCTGCCCAGGCTACCAGTACAGTGCTGTACATTACAAGTACAGACCGGTCACGGGGACGCCATGGGAAACAATAACATGTACACAATGGTTGGTTGGTGTTCTAAAGTTACACCAACACAACGTTATCACCACTAAAACCTAGTTAATGTTCTTTAGCGCAGCTCCACTAAAGGCGGGTTATGCACTAGATAGTCTTTGTCACTATGCTGCTGTCGCTGGGGCTGGAGCTGTCGTCGGAGCGCTGGCTCTTCAGCTCCTGCAACAAGTCAATGAGCTGTTAAAGAAAGATGTTACCGAACCCTTAACCACATCTATCAAGACATTACGAGGTCTTATGAAAAAAAAAATCACCTATTTGTGTGATAACTGTATTGTAAGTTGTAAAGAAACAACCCGTTAACTACAAAGTTAATATTAACGTTATTTTATCTGGTTAAAAATCCAAACGGCAACAGACTATGCGCAATCGATGTTTTTCTTAAAGTGCCCCTCCAACTAGTGAAGGCTGGTGGTGAGCGTGGTAAGGCTGGTGGTGAGCGCGGTGCAGCCCTAAACGTTACTGGTCCCGCGGAGCTCCGTGCTCGATGTGCTTAACTAAATAATGGTTTCTTTGCAAAGTTATTTGCGATATCGACATATATATATATTTTATGATATATATTAATAAAAATGTGGATATAATCATGAAAAAGTGGAAATAAATTAAGTGATGAAAGTGATAATAACCAGCTGATCGCTACCAGTTCTCAACAGGGAGATCATACTGAAGAGAAGTATAACGATACTATACAATAATGAGAATTCGCGCCTGTATAGTTATAGAAATATGAGCTGATTATTTTCTGGTTTACCCGGCAGTGAAAAGAGGAGGCTCCCGCCTGGGGGTGGGTGTGGGGATGTGGGTGGGGGTGCGCTAAGCGGCGCGTCAGCCGGGCCTCACGCAACCTGTCCGTCCGTATCACAATCACAATTTTATTTTCGACACATTTTGCATATGAACGAGGTACACAAAGAGGTTCTCGGAGATCAGAAATGAACTTGCTTTAAGTAACAATTACTTAGACTTTTGTACGCGATCTTATCCTATAAATATGTATCAGCCTCTCAGTTCTCTGCCGCCGGCAGAAGTGCGAGGCAGGGTGGCTGGGGTGGCTGGCTACGGTCCATAAACAACATATATTTTAAATTGAAATAAACTCCTTTCTAAACTATTACAATTACTCAGGTTCGAGTGATGGCGTTGTATGTTGTTTTATTTTAAAAAAATTTAAGCCGCTCACTAAAAATCAGGGTTGCGGTGTTCACAGGCCGCAACATTACCTGAGTGAGTTCCTTTCCCACATGATGTACTATATTATGTATTAATAAAGTTCAGTTATACAAGGGCACCGACCGACGAGCTCAGTATTCCATCCAGGGCCGCACTTGTGCGTTTTGTGCGTTGAAAGTGAACTGAGTTTAGTTTAGTTCACTGCTGGTAGCTCTCTGTTGGTAGGTCTCTGTTGCCGGAGACCGCCTAGGTACCACCGCAGCTTCCATTTCTACCGCCAAACAGTAGTGTGCAAACAGTTCTGGGTTCCAGTTTGAAGGGCGCTGTAGTTAGTGAAATTACTCCTGTAATGAGACGCCATATCCTTTGTCTCAAAGCGGTGAGCGCAATTCGATGTTGTATATACCAACTTAAGTCGCGCTGCGTTGTTATGGACAGGCGTATCACTTAACATCAAGTGAACGTACCGTTCGTCTCCTTGCTTCGTTGAATAGAAAAAAACCATAACGAGCAAGCTTTTCAATGAAGTGTGTGTACATTACGGTGTGGAATATATTCCGATATGTTTAACAAAGTCAAATGGTTATTTTCTGGGTCGATAACACAGTTTGTGCGTGCGTGCGTACGTGTGTGTGTGTGTGCGTGTGTGCGTGTGTGTGTGCGTGTGTGTGCATTCCGCATTGCACCAGGTATCCGTTCAAAAATGTGTGTACCTATCAAAAAGCTGGAAGATTGAGATACGTAACAATTATTCAATCAATTAACATTCGTGCAGGTGTAACGGAAACGGAAGCAGGTTCGGGCTCAATCATCGCAACTAATTTGAAATTGGTCAGCAAATTTCGGTTCCCTACTGCCGCGGACTATGCATAGAGCCGTCATCGGATTCACGTCTGTACATATGCAATACATATGTGTAGGTGTAGTGACCTCGCACCGGAGACCCATGTCCAGCAGTGGACGTCCATCAGCTGATATGATGATGACATGGCTCAGCATATTTATGTAGATTAAAAGAAACTATTTTCTTAACCGTGAGCAGAAAACCTAACTTCAAACATTCACAAAGATGGAATTGTAAGATGTATGGGGGAACAAATGTGGGACAGCTAAGTCCAGCTGTGGAGTCTATCGGCTGATGATGATCTATAAAAATATTAGTTAAAAAAAAACAGGAGATGGAGAGCTTTGAATGGCTATAGTATTCACCTTAGAAGTAACCAATCGCTGGACAACGATCTCCAGCCGATCCCCCGCCGCCGCGATCAGGGGCACCGTCAGGCAGCAGTCGTAGTCCACCGTCCTCGTGCCGTTCACCTGCCGGCAGGTTAATGATAGGGCCTAATGAACTCAAGCGGAGTCGGCCCAATTGACACACACTTTATTATGATAATTAGGTTTTTGAACCAGATGAACTTTCTGGATGTTTTGTTCCTGTATCGTAAAATAAAAAAAAAAGTGATACAGTTGTGAATGCTATCAACCAGATGTAATACAATGAGTTATCTAGATATTAATTTAGTTCATAAAAGGGAATAAGGAACCTGCAAAATCCTATCGTACGGCCTGAGCAGGCCGACGATGTCGGCGGGCCCGCCCTTGCGGATGCGGTTGATGTACACGCCGCGCTCGTACAGCCCGTCCGACACGGAGAACCCGTAGTCGTCGTAGATCGCGTCCTTGTACAGGATCACGTGGTGCACGGAGCCGCGCGCCGGCGACGGCGACAGCGTCTCGCTGCCGTACAGACCTCGGGGAACAGTCCGATCACATTGTGACAACGTTAAAAAGAATCATTACCGATATGCGGTACGCGCAGTGGTGACAGGAGAGGACTGTAGAAGGAGAATGGAGAAACTAGAAGAAGAGGCGCAGGGTATTATTACTGTCAACAAAGATATCACTAAATGTTAAACAAATACTCCAATAGCCAGTGACCAGCAATTAGCCTCCGACAATTAGTAAAATATTAGTTGGCACTCGTAATGGCTAACCTGGAACGTCATTCTCATAGATAGGGCTGGTGGAGAATGTGAAGCTGGTCCCGGCTGCGTTCGGTTTCAGCGGCGATTTCTGCGGCGTGGCGACCGTGTAGATGCCGCTGTTCAGGTAGTCACTGTCCCAGTTAGCTCTCCTGCTCTTGGGCGACACGATCCCGTAGGGGCCCATTTGGACGTAGTCACACTTGCACGAGGACTTCTCCACGTTGTGCAGCTGGCAGTCCTTCATGTTAGACGTGAGAATTTCGATTTGGTGGACGTCATCCTCTCTGGTTATATTCTGTTTATTTTTCAGCGTATTGTCCGGAAGGATGCACGTGTTCTCGTAGTGGAAGGTTTTCAGGGAGTTGTTCAGCGAATAGTTGGGCAGCGGCAAGTCGTTGACGCTGTACGCCGTGCCCGCGCTGAAACTGGACGCCATGAGCTTGTCCTCGTCGGTCGGCGAATAGGGTTGCTTATCTATTATTCTGCTCTTGTCTGGTACTGCATATTCAATTACCTCTGAATTACCTGGGAATTGTACGAAACCTTCCTGAATAAAATATCAAGCTACTTCGTACTCGCGTTCAGGCCATAAAACACTTGGCTCGATAAGGATAAGACAAACAGCATCGAGTGCTGGAGCCAATTAAAATAAATTATCTTTTCAGTTACCTGAACGAGAGACCTGAACGGATTCCGGCGACAGAACCAGAAAAAATATGTCACTTTCAAAGTTGTTACTTTTTAAAATATTAGTATCTGTATGTGGGTGACGTATCCACTGTATCCACTGCTGGACATAGGCCTCCCCGAAATATCTGCACGTCGATCGGTGCCGCGTTGCTCGTCTTATTTAGCTTAAACTTATTTACGATTACCACAGTTGGTGCTCGTCCTGATGGGTGTGTTCTGGTCCCAGGACTCGACAGCGCTGTCGTTGGATAGCCCCGGGCTGGAAGTGGAATGGCTGGAATCCCTCGCGCTCGTTTCTGCACTTTCCGAAGGTCCTTCATGCATTTACAAAGTGACAATATATAACACTAATAAAACATAAGGTTTCAAGATGACGGCACTAGAAACAAAGTATTCACTGTCCGTCCGCTCAAAAACTAGTATCTACAGCAAAACAGTGAACAAATCTATAATTTTGTGAATTATTATTACTTATTTATATAATGTATCCGTTCGTTACCGGTAATTTTCCTACACAGCTGCAGCTGCACCCGCTGCCCGCTCTGCTGCAGCAGCTTGATGGCCTCCGAGAGCGGCTTGTTGAGCACGCTCTCGCCGTTTATGCTCAACAGTTCATCGCCTACAGCCAGCTTGCCGCACTTCTCAGCTAAGCCACCTGCAGTGAGAATATCACTTAGTATCGCTTACACTAAACTGTCACTTATAGTTAAGTTAATTCAGTATGCCCAAGCAGAACAAAAATAATTTTCACCGGAGGACGATCGAAATTGAATTTTGAATAACTTCTTGTGTTTGTTTCGACATATAAAAGTATTGTGGAATAGACCAATAAATGTTACCTTCCACGAGTCCACTGAGCAGTATGGGCTGCGTGACGTCCTCGCTGCCCGCGATGGTCAGCCCTAGCGGCCCATTGTCCTGCCGTATCAGCTCCACGATGAAGACGGCGGCGGTCCCGCCGTCGCTGCCGCTGCCGTGGCTTCGCTCGCTCTCCTTGGCGCTGTTGTTGGGGCTGTCGGTGTGGTGGCCCGAGTCCTCCCCGCTGTGGATCACCGCCTTCGTCTCTATGTTGCTAAAGCTCTGCAACGTCAGCTTGGGGTTGTGCTTGTGAACATTGGACCAGTCTTCGGTTAGGTCGCGCTTCCTGATTTTCAGTGTTATTATGTCGTCCGGTGAGTTCTGCAGGATATTAAACGCAGTATCCTAAAACAAGATATAATCTTTAAGCCTCTAAGATAAAACTATTTATTCGTTGATACAATTTTCAATTTTAATACAGTGTTTGTTTGAAGATCCGTTTTATTTTGTCAACGACTTTTATGAACAAAAAGTTACAGTTCAAGGTTGATGTTACTGTGCCTGCGATTTACCATGGCAATACGTTATTTCAATAACTGTTAGCGTTATCAAATAAATTATAAAATATATTGCATTTTATATTGGGATCGATACTTTTGTAATTTATAAGTTAGCAATATTTAAAGTACGGCAACACGGAAGGGACGCGCGGACAACAAGATGGCGGCGATCTGTCGCTCTGTCGCGAGCCCTCGCAAGGCTAGCTGCCGGAAAGCGACGATGGTTGGTGTAAGTGGTTTCGAGACTATTGTATTTCATAGATTATTCATTAAAAGTTGTGAGTAAAACCATAACCATCTATTACTAGTCAAACTGGACGATACTGTAACTTAATCACTTGTACGAAGTGTCTGTAGATAATAGACACACGACGACTTGTTTATAAATACACCATAAAACTAATTAACTAAAATTGAACCGACGTTTATACCCGCACCCCTCATGCAATGACAACGTCAAACTAATAGGGGTTACACCGTGTTACGAGAATTAAATATTCATACGGGGAAGGCAGCAATTAGCGATTACTGTACTGCAGGTGTTTACCAATGATAAGTTATGCAGCGGCTGCCCGTTTATGGCCAGGAGCTGGTCCCCCGGCGACAGCGCGCCGCTCCTGTGCGCCACGGAGCCGGCCTTTATGTCCGATATCATCATCGGCTCCTCGTTGCTCAGCAGTTTTTGCTTACAACCTGAAATAGTTTTTTTTAAAAACAAGTTGTATTTAGTTTCACAATAGTACTTAAAAGGTAAAAACCTATGTTTGATCCTATTAACCTTGTTATTGTGCTGCATTGTGCTAGATGCCTACACAAAATAGTTTGTGTAGGGCATCAAGCGCAATGCGATTTTGTAAACTTCTCTTACCACCAGATGGTCAGCCGCATGTTAATAATGTTATAGTTAAAAATAATGTACAACAAATATTAAATATTCACCAGTTATGGTGACCCCTAGACCGGCAGAGGTCTTGGCGAGCTTTACGCTGAACACGCCGCTCGAGGCCTCGATGGCGTTGGGCATGCTGAACTCCACGTTGAGGGTGAGGTACTTGGGGCTGTGCGAGTCGTTCCTTCGCTGCAATATCTCGTTCGCAACGTCAAGCGTCAAGTTTTCGTGGCCATTGATGGACATGACGCGGTCGCGCACCTGCAGGCAGCCCGACCTGCGACCGCGACAGTTGACGTTATCATTGTGACTAAGCAGGACACCTATTCTACGGTGACGCGTCTGAAGCGACCTTCAACGTAAACCACCGCCTCATTCATATCGCTGTTCATAGTACTGTTTATGCGAACTACAACAAACCATTAAAGTTTTGAACGTACGCTTTTTAACACGGAAAACCTTGTCTCTTTATAGGGGTAACATTTGGTAGTTTGTATGGTAGTAAAATATGTTTAATCACCTAGCTAGCTACCTAGCTCTTTAGTAAACTACCGATTCCCTGTTCGGTTTGCTGGTTGTAACATCGTCGCTACTTCCTTTAAAGGTCCTGTAGTGGAAAAAGGCAATATTCCTACCAAATGACAAGTCGCCAGGCCTTACGGGTCCAGAGATATCATTATGTCTCTACGTAGGTAGGAATCACATATATGTATACAGATTTGTGGCCTTCTTACTATTACTGTGGTCGCACTATTAGAAAATGAGAGCATAGAGAAATTTCATGGAGAGCCTGATGATCTTCGAGCTTAATATCATGTAACATTATCTGAAGTTGACAAGAAGTGTTAGGGGTCCCGCACAGCAACTCACGAGACCCAAAGCCAACATCACCTGCTCGTGGTGCACCCTACTAATGAACAAACGAGGCTTTGGCTCCTACCAACCCGCGTCGTGCTAGCGCCTTGGGAAATGGCCCAAGTCTCCCTTTAAGAACCCCTACAAACAACCACCCCTGGTGTACGGCGATGCGGGCAGCGGAGGGCCGATCGATGTGGAGATCTTTGGGGGAGGCCCATGTCCAGCAGTGAACGTCTATCGGCTGATGATGATGATGATTATGTTGACAATAAAGTAAACAATGAGTTAGCTAGACAAAAGTAATGGTAATATAAGTGGGTTCCGATTTCCGATCGGAGTGGACATCCTTAGGGGAGACCCATGTCCAGCAGTGCGCGTCTATCGGCTGGTGATTGTTAGTATAAATAGCAGGTGCAGAGTCACCTATAGGCGGGTGACTGCGGCACGAGGTGCGATATGAGGAGCGCGGAGCCGTCCTCGAGGAGCGCCAGGCCGCTGCTCTGCCCCGGCGGCACGTCCAGCTGTATGTGCAGCGACTCCGTCCGGCAGACGCCCAGGTTCGTGTAGTTCTGTTGGTTGTCTGTTGAATTCATTACCGCGACGTAACGTTTCGTGCAAATACATTAGGCTGTTTGTGCCCGAACTAGTAAACTAGTTACAGGAATTAACTGGGAGACAATAGGCCTAAACAAACATTTGCCCGCCCTAATACAAAGATCCCTTGTTTGCTGTATAGAGAAAAATGTTTGGCCAAACCCACTTATACGATATACCGTTATATCTGTTAGTGGAAATTGGAAACAATCTGGCTGCCAGGGCCCTCCGGAGGTCACATTGCTTTCGTGAATTATAAACAGCGGAGCAAAATCTCGTAATTGGTAAAACGTAAAGTTAAATAAGAACTTGATACAACGGAGTTACAATAACTGTATTATTTAACTCAAGTACAATTAATTATATAAGTTTTCAGTTACCGTAGTCATCCTGTAATCCTAATTTAGGCATCGAGCTTTGCCTGTAATTCCTTTGACGTTTTTTAGTGTTGAGAGTCGAGGCACCGGATATTGAATTTTCTGAAACATAACATTATGTCAGCGCCGCGGGGGTGAAGCGAACTCATTGTTAAATGTAACGGTTAATGGCACACCATTAAAGAAACCTTAGTGAGTAATCGATAATTAATTACATTTCCTGGGTACAGGTAAACAATTGGAGCGCGTGATAAGTGAGAACTTATCACTGGCATGTGCCATTCCTGCAGCAGCGGCGGCGCGGCTACTCCTCGGACGCTGCCGCATTCCGCTTCGTTCAGGTATTTCTAATTACTTCGCAGTATTTCTTTAATATTGTGATATTTACAGTTAAATAACACAACTACCACTTAGTCGTTAAAAGGATTTAAAAAAAAAAACAAAAGTGAGTAAACTTAGAGACATAGATAACAGTAACTTAAAGTTAAACCACTCCCTCATATAAACACAAATCTACATATAAAGATCAAATATACTAAAAAGATGAACACGTTCAACTCACAACGAGCCCTACACTCATGGGGTGAGCCTCACCTCTGCTGGTGAACCTGCCCCCGTGCGCCAGCACGTGCCGGGGCGCTACGTGCAGCCTCGTGAAGCCGGCCTCGCAGTTTTCCAAGTAACACATAACCTCCTCGGCCGTGTAGTTGTTGCCCTCTATCACGTGATCATCGAACGCCAGCAGCTGGTCACCGGGGTGCAGCGCCCCGCACCTACCATTAAGCGGAATTAGACTTTTTTATTCAACGAAGGGACGTGACTGGCGGGACGATCACTCGATGGTAAGTTATACGACTGCCCATAAAAACGCGGCGCTATTTGGAATGGTATTCAGTGCGCTACAACGCGCTCGTCGCCTTGAGACGTAGGATGTTAAGTCTCATTACCTCAGTAATTTCACTAGCTACAACGCCCTTCAATCCGGAACAGAGTAATGTTTGCACAGTACTGTCTGGCGGAAGAAATAACATAACCGAACGAAATTTCGCTTAATGTTCACAGAGTAAGAGCGAGATTCTTTGTTCCTTTTTTTCTTCTGTATTACAATGTGTATGTACAGGAGGGAGCGCAAGTCTTCCTTTTAATGTTATTGAAACTATTGTGGCACTGCAGATGAATACTCGTACTCGGCACGTTGTGAAAAAAAAAATTGATCATTTGTATGTAAGTTGAGCAGCGCCGGCGAGCATGTCGCTGCACTGAGTAAACTACATTACCAATTATTTACTGCATTATTGTAAACCATGGAACACCGCACCTATCGCTGATGCTCGCCGGAAGTATACTATCTATGTAGATAGTGTTGCACGTCCCCACTCTCTGGTAGGTGTCCGAGCCGGAACTGTAGACGTCGTCCGAATATCGCTGGTTGCTTAAAAACAACCCGAGGTCCTCGTTGCACGGCCTCTCTATTTCTATCAGCAGCGGGCCCGTCGCCAGCTTCACCGATTCCATTATGGACACGTCGTACTCTATCGTCAAGCTGGTCACTTGCGGACAGTTCTGTAGGATCTGGTGCACTTCGGACAGCGTTTTGTTCGTCAATGATATCTGCAAGTGTAATTGATGATAAAGTACTGTGAGGGAATTTAGATGCATACAAAGGAACTTTTGTACCACTTACATGGTCGACTTTTAACAGTCTGTCGCCGGGTTTGATCCTGGAAGTGTTGTAAGCAGCGCCGCCGGGTCTCACGTGAGTGACGACCAGCGGCAGCGCGTCCAGCGAGCGGCTGTTCAGCACCAGATCCGCAGACGGCGCCGAGTTTTCGGGCAGGCCGCCTCTTATGGTCACACCCAGCGAGCCGTTGATTTTCTCCACCGGCACTTCCGCTAACTTCGTCGTGATATACAAAGAGTTTTGGGAAGCTAAAAAGAAACAATAATAAAAAAATGTTTGAATTTCCAGAAGTGGCTTAAGTAACTTAGCATACGGCAACAGCTGAGCTGCAGCTGAGAATTGCAAAAAAAAAGATTACTTCCAAATGTCTAATTATAATGTAATCGACGAGCATCATGTGATCCTCGCCATCGCTTAGTCGCACGCATATGCAACAGCTTCGCGAAACATATCATTGCCTGACGACAAGCAACAAATTAAACGTGATCACTGCACGTTACTTATACCAATAGTACACGGCGAGGGGCGACACCACAAAGGGAAGTTATTACCACCCCATATACTCACCGTAGTTGGGCATGTAATATTCCACCTCGAGCGAGGCGCGCTCCTCCACGTTGTCCAGGAGCCGCAGCACCTCATCGTTGGTGAGCCTCGCGGTGGAGATCCCGTTGACGCTGCAGATCCTGTCGCCCGGCGCCAGGCGGTCCGACTCGTGGGCGACCGAGTCCTTCGCGAAGCCCACGATCGATGGCACTACGCCGGGCTCCGACCGACCTGCGCGCGAAGCTTCTTTCAATATACACAAAGTCATACGCAGACATATTGTTCAGTAATGTTAGGAAACCGACCCTGACATTTCATCACGTTCATCACGTTCACCACATCCACGAACTGGAATTAAGTTCCTTGGGATGTTTATTTGAATTCGGAGTATGAACACAAAATTTAAAGTGTTCCTTGGGCAACTTTTGGTTTTACCTATGCATTAACTTTTACACGCTGCTCGGCTGCAGGAGTAGCTGCTGCGCTGGTACTCCACTTGGATAACGACCGGCCAACGGTAACATTGAGCGCTATTAAATGATACAGTGGATATGCTTGCATAACAACTGAAACAGTTTGCTTACTCGCCGCGAGGACTGTACCTAACTGTAGTACTGACGGGGTGACCGAGTACCGCGCCTGCGTGTGTGCGTGTGCGTGTGTGTACGTAAACACGCCGCTACCTACACAACAAAGCTACAAAACTAATTTAAACTTTGCACACTCATTATCAGGCGATAACAACAACGATTCGCGTGTATGAATTGTTAATCGCGGAGGTTCTAAAGGTGCTGCCGCGCGGTGCTCTGCGCACGCGCACGCGCAAAGGCGCGCACCGAGCCGACCCACCGCCGCTTCAGGCACTAACACATCACTATGTTAAAACCTAACATTGCTTTTTATACATTTTTAGAATTCTGTAAAATAATTGTACAGAATTTATCAAAAGAAATGAGGTACAGTAGAAAAATAGATTAGAAATAAAATGTGGATATATAGGCAATATAAGCTAGAGTTAGAGAGCGTATGTGGAAAATTGTAAAGAAAGTAATAAACGAAAAAAATATATTCATATACATATGTATGAAGAATTTAACATAAATAGTAAAAACAAAAATTGAAAACAAAGATAATGCGAGTTGTCTTTATATATGAGATAGGGATTAAAGAAGGAATTAGGATGGAGAATGAAAGAGAACTGAAGTGTATAAAAAAAGATAAAAAAGAAAAGAAGAAAGAAATATGAGTGTGAGGAATAGAGAAAGGAATGAAAATATAATTAAGCAAAAAAATAAAATATAATAGTTTGTGAAAGTCAGCGACTCAGCCCCATACAAATATGAGAACACGTATATAAAAAAAACCATTCCTTTATAACATGTTTAAACACAATCTCGTCATTCTCATGTTCCCCGCCGCCTCTGTCTGATCGCGATAACCGATAACGTATAGAACAAAATAAGGAAACCTGCGTGTGGAGTCGCCGCGCCGGCAGCCCCTTCGTTGCTGCTCACGACTTTGCGAAAAACGTGAAAACATGCGGAAGGATTAACGTTTATGTCCTGAGCGGCGGCCTGGGCGGCGGCCTGGGCGGCGGCCTGGGCGGCGGCAGTGCAGCCAGAGCTAATTCCATAGCCTGCCTTTTTTATAACGCTTAAAATGTAGATTTTAATTCCAGCGAAAACCAACCCTCCGAGGAATTGCTTTCGAAGAAAACAAACAACAACGTATACACAAGTTAACTTAATACATTCTCCTTTTGTTACGGGGGTTAATACGTTTATTGGCAATAGGGTTTAAATTCTTCATTACTTGAATAGTCGCGGGGGTAGCGGGTCGTTTGTTTGTGTTAGGATCAAACGTGCAAGCTCGTTTGACAAACGTACTTGTTTATTTGTAACAAGTGCAAATGAGTAGCGGGGCCGTGCGGGTCCGTGCGGGGTCGAGCGGGGTCGAGCGGGGTCGAGCGGGGCCGAGCTGGACCGAGCGGGACCGCGCTGGCCCCGCCCGGCCGCCGCGCAAACTATTGTTAATGAATTCATCGGTAAACAAAATTCTAATATTCAGTTTGTAAACAGCCGACGAATTGGCTTTGCGTCTGCCGATCCACATTTACATTTCATTAGTTGTCGGTGTTTGCTTGTCGTTTGCATAACCAAACGTTGAGCGGTGCCGCCGTGCCGCCGTGCCGCCGTGCCGCGGCGGGACCCGCGCGACGCGCCGCCGGCACGCGAGTCGCGGTGCGGTGCGGTGCGGTGCGGCGCGGTGCGGCGCGGTGCTGTGCGCGGGGGGGTCTAAGCGGGAATCACATCAGTACACAGTCGTAAATATTTACACGTCTTATATATTATATTAGTTCAAAAATAAGCAAATTTGCTTTGTTATATAAGAAAAAAGATTTTTACATAGATATGTATTGTTCTCAAACAATTTACGTGACCAACGCGTGCAGCAGGGATGTTTAAATGCGACGCAGCATGCCCTACGGCCGCGTGGTACGCAAATAACTTAGCAATTGTACGGGAAACGTGATGGTACCGATTACTTAAGCTTTGCTACTGCTCAGGCACGGTGTCTGAAGACCGTTCCCCCATACCTTAACGTGGGTGACCGAGCTGAGAGCGCGGCACACCTCCACGACACGGCGGGAGCGCACACGCCTGAGAAATTGTTTTATTGTAATATATTCGTAGCTTTTGCATTCTGCTAGTTACTTATAATTAAGTGAACCTTTCAGAAACGTACACAACAAAAAGAACATCACTTATATATGACACTATACAAAGTAATATTGTTTATAGAACTGGAACCAGCGCCAGATTATAGTGTTGTTCAGCTTGTCCATGATTTGTGATTACAAAACCGTTGGCAGTAATTACGCACAGTCCTGTCTGCTGACAGACACATCTCGGCGGTGTAGTTTCATATAAATCATTAATGTTAATGAAGAGACGCGGAGGTAAATTTATTAGGGGGACCGGAAAGTAATGTCGTTTCTGCGCATGCCAATACTTGATTGTCATTTGTCAGCTCATTGTTTTGTTCAGAGGCGTACCAAAGACATTGTGAGGTTATAGTGATTTCTTTACTTATAGACAATTGAATTACAATTTTTTTTTGTAATTTTGGGTAAAATGGCCAGCCAAATACCAGAAGAGGTACACATCCGGCATTGCATGCTCTTTGAGTTTCGCAAGGGAAATAACGCAACAGTTGCTACCAAAAACATTTGCGATGTTTATCCAAATGCACTGGACATTCGTAAATGCCAAAGGTGGTTTTCCAAGTTCAAATCGGGTAATTTTGATCTTTCCGACTCGTATCGATCAGGAAGACCATCAGCGTTAGACAACGACGTGTTAAGGGCGGAAGTGGAAGCAAATCCGTGTCAGACGATCGAGGAATTGTCAAACAGTCTCAACAAACCTTGGTCGACCATCCAAGAACATTTGAAGCAGATTGGAAAAGTAAGCAGAGCAGGTGTTTGGGTCCCGCATAATCTGTCCGAACAGAATAAGGCTAACCGATCAATCACATGCAACTTATTGCTTCAACGACACAACACAGAAGCGTTTTTTGATCGCTTGATCACAGGAGATGAGAAATGGGTCCTGTATGATAACCCAAAACGCAAAAGGCAGTGGCTCTCTCCAAATGAAATCCCTCGGAGTACTGCTAAGCCAGGTTTACACCCCAAAAAAGCGCTTTTGTGTGTTTGGTGGAGTATTCGCGGCATTGTTCATTTTGAATTACTGAAACCTGGAGAAACTGTTACTGCAGACCTCTACAGCGAACAATTGCAGCGAGTCAATCAATCTTTAATTGAAAAGTGGCCAGCGATTGTCAACCGAAAAGGCGTCATTCTCCAACATGACAATGCAAGACCGCACTGCGCAAGGCGAACTCTAGAAAAAATTAATGAATTGGGGTGGGAGGTGCTGCCTCATCCACCATATTCGCCCGATGTTGCACCATCGGATTTCCACTTATTCCGAGCGCTGCAACACTTTTTAAGTGGCAAAACATTTGCAAATTTGGATGATATCCAAAATGCCATCTCTAGATATTTTGCCGAAAAACCAATTAATTTTTATCGATCAGGGATTGAAAATTTACTCACTAGATGGCAAAAGGTTATTGACAATGATGGGGAATACATCATTGATTAAAAATAAAGACTCGTTAAAAATGTATGTGTTTGTATTTAGCGTAAGAAAACGGCATTACTTTCCGGTCCCCCTAATATGTTAATTTGATTATAAGATGAAGTTTCGAAATAAGCAAGTAGTTGAGGGTTTAGTGAAAGAGATCTCTCGGTAGCGACGCCTCAAGAGTTCCGAACTCTCGGCAGCAAACAGACTTGTTAAATATGATATTATACGTGCATAGTCAGCACCGCGACCATCTTTGTTGTTGTGATTGCACTGTAAGCAACCGACCGACGGTGCTCGGCCCCGCGTTAGCCTTAACTTGAACATTGACTTCAATTATTTGACGCATTCAAATATAATGGTCGCTTAAGTGGTGATAGGTGGTGTCTCTGAAGATCTGAGTATATTTAACCCAAACGGTGTACCTTCCAATTGTTTTCTTCATTTGGCTCGTTACAGCAGCGACCGCTTAAGCCCGCTGCCACAGCAGTGCCGCCGTGTGCCGGGAGTCACACACACGAGGGGCACAATATTCGTAGCGAGTCCGCTTATCATTTTTGTTTTCGTTCTGATGAAACGTGTGTAATAATGGGGAATATGCTCCGCAAATTAGTTTGCGGCCATGCGTAATTAAATGCAAATGAGTGGGGGGGTGGAAGGTTCACGCGCGAAATATTTCCTTGGCGGGGTGCGGCGGGGTGCGGCAGGGTGCGGCGGGGTGAGTGCTGTCGTATCACGACGTCTCCAGTATATTTATGCCGCAGCCTGAAAATGCCTCGCGACCTACAGTTAATAATAAAAGATTAAACACGTGTACATTTAAACAATCTGGAGCTCTGCATGTAGGTTTAACGTGGATGAATAGGTTCAGATGGTTATACTGAACAACCATCCGAAAGTTAGTGACGACGTGACGAGCAGTGTCTCGCTTTGCATATCTGGATAAACTGTAGTTAACACCAATTGAACATCTGCATCGTCACCGTAGCACAGGTTAGTAAACATTTCCTCGACAGCAGAACGTTATAAACTATATAACAAACGTGTTAAGGGGTTAATGCGAAAGACAAATTTAAATAGTCTTAGTGTAAGCAAGGTCTACGAGGCCAAGGTAACGTCTGAGGGCACAGGGATCGTGCTGCCGGGCGGGCCGGTCCGTGTGCGATCTTTAATTCAGCAGCTCAGCGGGACGTCGCCGCGCCGGCGTGGCCCGAGCGATAAGCGCCTGGCGAGATTTAAGTCCCCCAGGTCCCGACGGTGCCTCTTTACTGCTTACTGTATCTCTTATTTTCCGTTCGGTGTCGCTTCATTCAATAACGAAATCACCATTTATCCTCTAATCAAAAGGAGATAGTGTTATTAAATCGAAACGACCGTGTGCATAGATCCGTGTGTTTGGTGGAAGCTTAGCTTATGATTGAAAAGTAAAACGAAACACATCATTCGTCAATTAATCGTAGATTATCAGCTGTATTCGTGGCGCCGACGCGAATGTTCTGTATAATGTTAAACATTAACTATTGCATTAACTGCAGACAGAGGGGCGCCCGCCGCGGGGATCCTTCTCGTACACTAATTATAACTAAGGGTGATAAATGCTTATGATGAAGAATACATTGATAATGTTATACTTAGAGGAGGTTTCTTATGTATGACTGATGTGTAAGTATAAAGAAATTAATTTTTTTTTTTTCAATTGTAAAGAAGCCGTGAGAACAACACATATACGGACAACAATACAATACGTATACGGACATGACATGACGTTCGCAATTTGTTCAGGGATGAACAAGCTGCAGCATCAGTGCGCTCGCGCAGTGGCGTACTGCGGCTTTTAGGTATAGATGAGAACAACTGCTACGTAACTTCAGTTAAAGTAAAATAACGTCACACTGCAATGTGTGAAATGTTAATACGTCTGCTGTTCATTTATACTACATGTAGTCAATGTAACTGTGATGAAATACAATAGTTTTAATGGGCTGCTTCATCGTTGACCAAGGTAAGCTACTGTAACTGGTAAAATGACTAGATAACAAAGCGTACGTATTGTTTTGTAATTAGTGCCATTGCTGATGGGTTGCTGCGGGCGCTCTCGCCGCCGGGGCACGTGCAGCTCGTCCGCGCGGCGCGAGTGTTCGTGTCGCAGCCCCGCCGCCGCGCGCGTAATGCACTTATTTCCGTCTCCGGCGCCGCTGCCGCTGTATTTTCAATATTTTTCATGCGGAGAGAATTTGAAAGAGCCGAGTTTGAGATGAGGATATTCCGGGAACGGATTCTCACCTATTTTCATATTGGATTATTTTAGAGAGCGCGGGAAAATGATTTGTAAATGAGAAAATCTTTATACGTGTCGTCCGGTCTGCGGAACCCGTACGGAATTGTGCCGTCCGCTACTTTACAGTGCCATGTCTAGGTTTTAATATTTTGAACAGCTAAGCCATTTCGACAGCTTCGATATCGCTTGATTCATCATCGGAATTAAAAAATATAAGAAAATAATTTACTTTAGAACAATTATTGGTACAGGTAGCGCTTAAGTAGACCTGGAAAGCAGATATTATACAGGAAACGAGATGAACAGAAGATCTAGTATAACGATGGAAAAGGGTTTAATGAAAATTGTACAGAAAATGATTTTTTTTTTTTTAATTAAGTGATGAACCGATCGAGTCGTTCACGTGATGGTAAGTGGTACACCCGCCCGTAACAACGTGGCGTTAGGTACGGTGGTACGCATTGCACCGCACTGTGCTCGTCGCCGGAGACATTAGTTTCGTTACCTCGGTCATTACACTAGCTGCAGCGCCCTTCAATCCGAAACACATGTCTGCACATTACTGTTTAGCGGCAGAGATAAGCGCTGAGGTGGTACCCACCCAGGTGGTCGCCGGCAACCGAGACCCTACCGCCAGTAAACGTATGTAACCAGTATGCAGGTTGTAAAAATAATGAAATGTTCCTGTTCATAGCCTTCATTTCATATCCTTAAAATAAACGCATCTCTGACAACTACCAGAATGTTATTATTAGTTATAATTTTGTTTTTCCACGTTGCCGCTCATTTGACTGTACACTGTGCACTGTGCACTGTGCACTGGATGAGGCTGCAGCACCACAACATCGATATCGTTCAGTTGATCGGCTTAAAAATTGGCACGTGCTAAAAACTCATATTGTAAAACAGTAGTACTTGCGGGAAACTGCCTGGTGGACTCTGCTGGGGCGGAACCAGATTATTTCCAGGGTGTGAACCGGTAATCGAATCGTGCTAAAATGATTCATATCTCTGACCACACGTGCTCGACTTAATGAATTGCTGACTCAGTTAGAGCTTTGCGTGACAAGGGTGCGTCACTTCCGCTAGACGGGTGCCGTGCTGCCGTGCTGCCGTGCTGCTGGGTGGTGGCGACTGGGTGGTGGCGGCCGGGTGGTAGCAGCCCCCGGCTGGTCGCCGTCACTGAATCACCCCATTAGCATTATTGCAGCCGTAAAGTAACACAAGAATGGCGTGACTTCGCGAACTGAATCGTTTTTGTGGTTCGTTTCTTTTATAACTTTATTGATCATACATTGAAGTGATGGAGAGCGATGTATGGCACAGCGACGCAGGCAGACTGTGCAAATAGTATATAGTTCCGGTATGAAGGGCGCTGCGACTCGTGTAGTTCTTACACAGGTATTCTGTATCATTCAACCTAGTGCCCGTAACAAGCGTTGTGTAGTAAAGATAAAAACTTATTAAGTTGGAGCACCACGATGGAGTGGCCTATCCATCAAAATTAGTACAGACATTGCTGGTAGCAAGAACTTTTGCTCGGTTCGGCTTGGCAGCGTTTGGGAAACTGCGCCACATCCTAACGTCACAAATACTCCAATGTCTCAAGACGAAAGTCTTTAACCGGAAAGACATGGTACCTGACCATCGGACTGGTCCACCGATTCAAAGTGATAGCCATCATAAGCGAGCTATGAAGAGAGCTCCGCTTGGCAATTCTCTAAGGGACAAAATCCTGAACGAATAGATTAGACGGAGAACTAAAGTTGGCGACGTAGCTCTCAAAATCTGCAAGTCGAAGTGGAAGTGGGCCGGCCAGGTCTGTCGTGTCGGAGACGGCAGGTGGGGGAGGAAAGTCTTGGAGTAAAGGTCGCAGAAGATTAGGACGTCCTTTCTCCAGGTCGACCGACGACAACATCAAGGCGGTCGGAAATGAGTGGATGCAAGAAGCCGCGGGTCGCATTTAGTGGAAGATTAGGCACTGAGGAGATACTACTATAGATATTATATATATCGCGATTAATTGAGGAATTGAGGAATTTCCATAACAGTCAATTTACGTCCCTACTGTTGGAGCACAGGCCTGCCCTCAATAAGTAAGGGGTCCCAGTCGCCACGCGGGCGCAATGCGGATTGGTGACTTCACACACGACTTACAACAAATTCTAATTCATGTGCAGGATTCCTCGCGATATTTCCCTTCACCGTTTGTATCTCGCTGCCACTCACGCTGTCCACAAATGTACATAAATTAAATATTAAAGTGATCGGCAAACGCCGAGGCTCGAACCCGGAATGAAGGCCGCACGCTCTGACCATTACACCATTACAGCGAGCTAGCTGAGGAATATTTACGGTTTTCAAATGAAGAACTCGAAATGAGACCACGTGCACACGTCTGTTCACGCCTCCTAGGTTTCGTTACAAAAAAGTCACAGATATACTGAAATGCACTACACTCGTGTTAAGGTGGGAGGTTTGAAGAGTGTGAGACTTACTACATTACGGGCGTCGCGTGAGCGCACCAGCTCACGCTCAGCGCCGGTTGCTCGCAGCGCTCCGGCGGCTACATGCACTAACTAACCATCGTCGGCCCGGTAATCGAGAATCGATTCGATTACTGCCGTATCTTCGCGTAGAATGAAAGGTGTAACCGCTTCCGGTTAAGCCGCCAAGTGGTTAATATTTATTACCCCTTCGATAGTTGTTTAAGACTTTAGTATGTATTGGTTTCTATGAAAAATTCAAATGACTGAACAAGTGAGAGCTGAGTAATATTCTTGTTAAGTTATTTAAATGGCATTTGCTTAGATAAGTTCAAGTATTCAATATTGTAACCAACAAATGTTAAATGCCTACAGTTTTCCCAAATATTGTTTTTTTAACTTTAAAGTTTAGGGCTGAAATGAGATAGCTGAATATTTCTAAGCATATAACACGATATAATATCATAATAGTTTTTTTCACTATGCTAAGAAAAATAGTGACTTTTGAAACAGGGAAACTATAAAAGTAAACTACGCTTTTAAAACAGACAAAAAGATTTCTGTAATAATATCACATCCGGTTTAGCTAAGGCCGTCCGCGCGGCGGCACCGGTGCGAGCGGTCGAGCGGTCGAGCGGTCGAGCGGTCGAGCGGTCGAGCGGTCGAGCGGCCGTGCGGCCGTGCGGCTCCGGCAGCAGTGCCGGCCGCAGCGCCCTTCGAACACAACCACCGCGACCTACGAAGGAAAGACGGGATTTCGTGTATTTATAATAATAAACTTAAAGAATCATCCAATGCCTTAAATTTCGACTTATAAGTTAGCAGACCCGCTGAATTTCTAAAAAAAAAAACAAATGTTTCCGGTTTGCGATTTAACAATAACTAATTATCAAGTTCAGAAAGTTGTTTACTCGCGAGACAAAGGGAGACGCCGTCATCTGCTCCGCCGGGTGACTGCTGAGTAAATATCTGATTACTACCCTCTAGTGTTTAGAACGCAGGGAGAAGGGCCGTGGCGACGTTTCACTAACGAGCTGTATATATAACAGTTAAGTAATTTATAGATAAGGTTGTCATGTTTTTATCCCAGGAAGCCATCTGTCCGCGACATCGGGCCCCCCAGCCCGGCCGAAATAATTTCGTACAACTAAACAGTTCTAGTTATGTTTGCTAAGTGATTAACTTAGAACGAGCTGGTTTATTTTTTCAAGTTTTTTTTACAATGGATTTAGAGAAGCCTTGACCATGTTGAGGTGTTATGCACAACGAGACACACCGGCTCCCACGGGATTGCCGATGTGAAAACTGCCTTTTATTTTGCCACGGAAACTAACCAGAGACTGTTTACGGAGGTTTGCGTGTTAACCGCTGCTGCAGGAAGGTAGCTAATTAACATAAGTCAATATTTTAAAGAGCCCCCTGTCAGCTCCGCGGGGTGGAACAAAAAGTGATCCCTCCATTAGACATCCTCCTCCATTGAATCAACAAGCTGTTTTCTTGTTAAGCTTCTTGTTTGCGATATCTCAACGCCTTTCACTTTACATCCTGTAAATTGCGGCCGCCATTTTCTATTGCGGAAAACAACTTTGACAGAATTGATTATCAAATTCCGCTTTGACGGTAGCGCGGTGTAGATAATTAAAGAATAATATTGTTAAGTGGGGTACAACTTAAATAAAAATAACAGGGGGTTCAAATATATAACAAATACAACACGGATGTCACTGCGGCGGTTCAGTTAGGATCCGTGTGAGAGAGTGCGCGCTGGGAACGCACTTATCGTAAGTTTTAGTGTCGAATAAAACTAGGGACGGGATTAAAATAAAGAGAATTTGTTTTAAATAATGTATTAAGGAATGAGTGAGTAACTGAAATGTAGTTAAATAAAGCTTTACCAGTAAAAACTTGACTAGCGGTGAGTCAGAACGGTAAGCTGTGACACGGGGGCTAATTGCCGTTTCAGCGTGAGCCGTGTGACGGGCGGCGGGCGGCGGGCGGCGGGCGGCGGGTGACAACCGGAAGTGTGACGTCACATGCGGCTGTTATGTTAAGCTGAAATATTGAAACTATTGACGTTTGCAGGAATCGAGCAATATGTAACCGTGTTATATATCATGCTTACTGTTACATTACATTTGTTTCAGGCCGTGGATCCGGGTCCACGAGCCCAGTGACAGATGAGCTGTAAGAGCCGCTGTGGCTTCCAGCCCGCTCATAACAAGAATATAGATTACATTTGACAGACTATAAATCCTTGCAAAATAATCTAGATCATCCTTTCTAAGAAAGAAAGGATGTTATGCAAGTTGTTATAACTTAAAAAAAAACCTTATTTCGATAGAGAAGATGGTTGGGCAATATAATTGACTTGGTATCCCAGTAATAATGAAATTAAATTCTACACCAAGCGCACCACTGATACACACAAGACCTGATGATAGTTATTATTAAATATGTAATGTTGGCGTAAACATCAGAAGCGATTATGTTATTATATATTGTAAGTAACAGCACATTATATTAATAAGTAACGCAGCGAGATTGTGAGAAGCGACACACAGAACGTCTGTTGACGAAGTCAAATGTAAGCCAACGTTAAATATAAACAATGAGGCGATGTAGGCGCGGCAAGGCGGGCGGCAAGGCGGGCGGCACATAGAGCCCCTTGTTTGACCGTCTCCGTAAATATAACGGCCAATAGTTCTCACACACAGTGTCGTTACTGAATGAGCTGTACGCATACTTGTAGCCGAGTGAGAGTGCCGACAGATTGTTGTGCTCAGCGCATGTCACTTGCCGTACAGCCTTTGCGGGACGCTGTCGGGATTGTAACGAAAACAACGTGATGCAGTTCCCCGCTCCTAGCAAATAACTACGTCAGCACTAAAAAATCGTTAAAGTTTAAAAAGTTATTGAAAGTTTTCCCTTCGCACTATCAATTTCCGCGGTAGGAGCAGGAGGAGCAGGAGGAGCAGGGCGGAGCGCCCGTGCGTGGCTGAAAGGAGCGCAGCGTAAATTTAATTCCACTTAAAACTTCGCTCGCTATGAATTGCGTAAGATTACGGAAGTTGGTGCGGAAGTGATGCCCAGGAAACTCCTTTATGTGGAGACAGCAAGTTGTCCCGTATGATGCATGGAATACAATAACGGCATTAAACGAATGCTTCCAGCAAATGTGCTTTTACGAGCGGCGGGGTAGCCAGCAGTAGAGTAGCTCGCTCGCTAAATGGTGACGGCGTGCGGCTTTCTTTGCTAAGGCCGCGGGTTCGAATCTCGATGACGAGAACTTTAATATTTAAGTTATTTACATTTGTGAACTTTAGTTACAACAGCGAGATACAAACGGTGAAGGAACACATCGTGAGGAAACCCGCACATGACTTAGAATTTATTCTAAGGTATGTGTGAAGTCACCAACCCGCATTGGGCCCGCAAGGTGACTATGGCCCAATCGCCTTCATATTGAGGGTAGGCCTGTGCCCCAGCAGTGGGGACGTTAAATGGCTGTTATAATGATATGGTGTGCGGCGGGGCTGGCGCTCGTGTGTTAGCGGGATCACACGACGAGGCGCAAATGTACATAGAAAAATACAATGGTATGGAGTATGCGCATGCGCTGATCCTAGCAAGGATTGGACTGATGATGACAGAAAATACTATATTTACACTTTATTAGAACTTTAGTTGATAGTAATGTTGTGCGTTCGTTGGATGTTAACATTATCTTTAGACACGGGATCGTTATTAATATATTTAAACTACGAAATTAGGTTAGGTTAGGAAGTTAGGTCCTACGTAGACAAACACCAAGGACAATGTTGAACTGATTGCCGTTGGATTAAATGTTAACATTTAATCAAAGGGAACTATTTATCCTGTGTGAATGAGGCTCCGCAGGCCCGAGTCCGCGTACCGTACCCCAAACGATAAATTGTCGTACAAAGATGTGTAATCTTGTTTGGTATTAGTCTGAGCTTGCTCCCCAACTCCCCGGTGATGTCGTTCTGCGAAGAAAGGGTTCTGTATTTCTAAATATTTGATTAGAGCTGAAGGGTTACTGTGTAATGTAATTTACTTGGTTAATTTTCAGTTAAACCGGATCAACAAACAGAACCCCGAGAAGCATGGACTAATATCTAAATACCTTGCGTCTAAATGTAAGGAGAGCTCAGGACCTGCAGACCGACAGAACGTGTGGAAAAACGAGCCTGGCTCTCTTACTTTCACGCAGTATATTATCTGTGCTATCTATATATCAAGCTTACTACTTCTCACTATGTAGACGGTGCGCTCGCCTCGTTGCTTTGTTGTTAAGGAAAAGCAATGCTTAAAATTTTTACTTAGATTGACTGTACAGTGCTTAAAGTGGGTATGAAGTTTAATTTGCATTGAGCTTCAAAATGCATTCACTTCCGGTATGACCACAGATTTAATACGTTGACTGCGTCACACTTATCTTAATTTTAAGTTTCAGGTCTGTTGTAATGAAGTATGTACTGAGTGTGTAAATGGTGTGGTTATAGTAACGTATTTGCAGATAATGCAGTCCAGTCAGCGCCACAGCCAGCTGATGAGGTTATGGAAAAATGAAATGAATCCAATTTGTGAAAGGAATTCAATTACTCCGGAAGGCGGAGTGTATTGTATCGTATTGTATTGTATCTGGAGCCGCGCGGTTGCCACAGTAAGTAATTTGGCTTATGGTAATGGAGCAGGGCCTGTGCCCGCTGCTGGCTCCCACTTATTTTTTACTGCCACTAAGAGATGAGCCGCAGTAACAGAGTTTTTTGGTAATAAATATATATCATTTGTTGTGGCCAAATGTGCGTTTGACGTATCAATGCGGTAAGTGCTAAATAAATTATCACATCATCATCTACAAGTAAAGAAATTGGTAAAAATAATTAATCCAAAAGTTGAGTTCATCCCTCCCCTGGTGGTAGGTGTCTGTTGCCGGAGACCGCCTGAGTACGTACCACCGCAGGTAATATTTCTACAGTGGTGTGCACATATTACTGTGTTCCGGTTTAAAGTGTGCTATAGCTTGTGTAATTACAGCGGTAACGAAGCTTAACATATATCTCAAGGCGACGAGCGCAATGTGGTGCTGTGAATATCATCTTAAGTAGCGCCATGTTTCTGTGGGATGGGCGGACGTATCACTTGCCGTCAGGTGCATGCATGTGCCGCACGTGTCGTCGCTTAATGACATAAATAAAATACACAAGTTCTATACAATAGTTTATATATTACAATCAGGTGTAGAAATAGAGCATTCAGGTGCTATGGAAACTGTTAAAAGAGAAACTTTTTAGTTGTTTTAGTTCACTGTAGATGTTACACCCTTAGAAACATAAATAATTTCATTCAAAATAACAAATTCTACAAAATGGAGGTTAAGTTTAAATGCGTCTCTCCCTTGTATCATTCGCAATGACACATAAGTCAACGTCTTTTTATATTCCTTTTGGTTCTCCTACTGGTAGATTGGTTACGTAGTTCTAAGTTATAAAGCTTAGAGTTGGTATGTTGACGCGATATGTGACGACGCGTCAGGGAATTGTTGTTTCATCTGACGCACTTATTAACGGGCTTCTGATCTTAAACAGGTGCACGGTGTGTGTACTTAGTTTAGAAACAATGTAGAATTTTCATAGGATTTGTTGTTCAGAAAGATGAGGTTTAAAGGATTCCATTTCACCGAAAGAGAATTGCATTTCGCATTGCACCTCTGATTCTAAAATCTAATACTTGATGCATTTACAGCGGAGCCGCGGCTTTCCGCCGGAATTATGAACAGAAATCCGTAAAAAATATTAACTTGCTGCGGGAGGTTACATTGTATTTTCAGTATTTCATATTTCGCTACATTTCTTTAAAACATGTCCGGCGTGTTCGTGTTATAAAGAAACTAGGATAGTTTTTCGTCTTCGAGTGTTGCCATGTAAAGTTTAAGGGCTCTCGTTCAAGTTAGCGGACAGGGAACTTATTCGGATCTGAATTATCGTTTATCTGTCGTGTATGTGAGGCGCGAAATATACAAACGAAATGATACAAAACACTAATACGTGTTTATTTCGTGTAATGTTACTGCCGCGCAGTAACCAGCCGCTATGTAAAGGTCGTGTTCATGGAGGACGGGACGCGCCGCGCCGGCGGCGGCGCGTGGCTCTGACAAGACATCGTACTTTGTGTTATGGATGGTTTTACACAACATCACCGTTCGCAGTACCATTCTCATCCAATAACACGACAAATGCTTCTTTTGTAGTGTGCAAACATTACTGTGTTCCGATTTAAAGGTTGTTGTGGCCAGTAAAATTAGTGGGGTAATGGGACTTGAATCTTCATATATGAGGACAAAAAGTGCAACATGGTGCATTCTAATAGAATAGTATCAATTTCAAAGATATGACTATGAAACTCGCCTGCTTGGATTGTTCATGAATAATATGTTTCAGGAGTCGTTAAATAAAAGTTTGATTATGAAACACTTCAGTGCAGATCATTAACCTAACCTATTTGCAATTAAAAAGTTTTTTATGGTGATTGTTTCAGGTGAGAGGGGTCGGTGCCGTCAACACGAGTGTGGGCACCTCCAGGTCGCCATGGACCGGGGGTTCGCTGCGTAAATTTGATTCCACTTTAAAACTTCCTCCGGTATGAACTGAGGAAAGATTGCCGAAGTTGAGCGTTCAAGTTATGACTTAAGATCAAGTAGAGCCACTTTAACAGTAAAATAGTTCAAATCGTTGTAGTTCGCCAGTACTACAGTTAAACACTTTAGCAACGAATCGAGACAAGTTCACTTCGTGTGAAATAAAATATTTTCTGGGTTATGTGGTGTGGTATCAACTGTTTTGTAAAGGCAATAGGGTGCCTCTACAGCCTGGGCGGAACTATATGCTTTTTATAATTCGGAATCAATGTACATTGGGAATGGTATCTATTGTACTATGGCTATTATATATATCATCCTCATCATACAAAAAGACAGATAACGCTGGCGCTGTATTGTGTCGAGGGCCAATACTCACTTTGGGTCACTGCGCCAGAGGAGTGGTCAATATAAACTAATTCTCTTGTACCTAGGCTTAAATGATAGAATTTTTTATAAAAACTTTAACAAATATATCTTAAAAACAAAAACAAAAGTTTAGACCATCAAAAATATGTTGACACCTGTCAATATCTTCTTCGTGTTTACCTAGTGGAAAGAAGAAGAAGAAACGCGAGAAGCTTTCCTCGCGTTTCTCTTCTATTCGGCTGCTTCAGAAGAATCCATTCCCCCGAAGTATGCAGTAGTAAACTTGCCAACTCGTGAGACGGCGACGTGCCCGCCGAGCGGTGCCGCCGCGTGTTCAACTGGCACCGCGAGCGCTGGGCACGGGCACACCGCGTAACTTTACTGTCGCAGCACCAACTTACTGCGGGACTGTCGGGACGATCTCCGGTGTGGTTCGTGTAAATGTTATTGTAACTGAACCGCAGTGATCTTAACTTTAATCAATATCATTTCACGCATCATGACTACAAATGCAACGTGGTTCTGTGTAAATATCCTAACTATAATCTCATCGTTCTCCCCAAGTGCAGGTGATTCATCTACCACCAGAACAACATCCCTCCCATATTTAAATATACACTTTAATCAACAAACTAACACAATGTGATTTAAACTGATGATAAAAAAACATAATTAACAATCAAGATTCGACGGGAACAACGACGGGACAAAGTGATGTGGGTTTCGTTCCGGCTCGGCGTGACCTTCTGTCCAAAGAAACACCTTGAGAAATTCAAAATGTTCTAAGAACGATGATTGCCTTTTTTATAACAGAAAAGGTGGGTCAACGTGCGAGCAGTTCACCTGGACGAGCGTGACCACTGGTGCCCAAGGACAGTCATGACACACAAAAGGTCGCAGCTGCATTGCCGACTATTAACTACCTCAGTTCAAGTGGTCATGTGAAATGTACAACTTACGCTTAGCCAGTGTAACTTCGAGTCCCGGAAGTTGGAAGAACAAGACAGCTGTTTTTTTATATAATCAAAATTTAAATAGATAAGAGGAGGCGGGCGGCGGGCGGCGGGCGGCGGGCGCGCGGCGGGCGGCGGGCCCGGGCGGTGCCCACATTGGGAACCTACTTCAGCGCTGTAAATTTATTTCTCACGAGAAAAGGATGTTTCAGAAATTTCATTTCGCCGAAGCCAGAATTGAATTCCTTTACGACTGCTTCTGTAATCGAATGAATAATCCAGTTACAGGGCCGCGGACCCGCGGACCAGAAATCCGTAAAAAAAACGTCTCGCAGCCTTCGTATTATTTAAATTTATTTATTATACCTACAAGATGAGAGCAAAAGTTCGCTCGATAGCAAGTGATAGATGTGCCCATAACACATCCTAGCGCTGGTTGAGACGTTAACCTAGCGACACTTTGTATTCGTCCTTTTGAAACACATTTAAGACCTCGTCATCGTAGTAATTTCACTAGTTACAACGACCTTAAAACCGGAATACAGTAATGTTTGCACGCTGCTGTTCAGTGGCAGAAATAGGAGCCGAGTCGGTATCTCACTGAGTGATCCACTACAACGGAGCTACGGAGACCTATCAGTGGTTACATGAAAACCGCTCCTGAATGTGTAAAGCGTGTTGTAAGCAAAGTACAAAAGTGATTTTAATTAAACAGAACTTTTGAAAGGGAGTGCTTTTCTACTAAATAAGAGCCACGTAAAGTAAACTAAGTAAACATAAGTAGAGCATTAAGTTCACATCGGCCGAGTCGGAAGCGACGTCTCCGTAAGTGATTTAAAGTCTCAAATAGTTTCCGTCCGCAGCTCGGATGGTGGCGCGGGGCAGGTCGGCGCTGGGGCTGCCGTTACCATTAAAATTCCTCGTGCTTATTGTCCTGTAAAGTGAGTTAAGTGATTGCCCATTACCGTTCCCTAACACTTAAGCCGCGCCCACCCATTGTACCGAGTAACCGGTTTGGCCGTGTTGTATAATGAACAGTAAATAGCGCGACTTCTCTTTGCCCACAACAAGAAGTATCCTAATTCGCCACGTATCTCTTAACTCGCGTAACTACTCACGGAGTAGTTCTGTTCCGGTCAGGCTTTGTTGGACCGGATGTACATTATTGCTGCTCCTATAAAATCAAATGGAACAGTGCAAAAAAAAATAGGTGGTGATCTAATAGTGCTTGATGTTTTCTGCGGCAATTCTGTAACTTCCTTATCATATTCACTTTAATTATTCATAATGGAGTATTGTCTATGACGATGTCGACTTTCTAAAAATTAATTGCATTGTTAGGCCATTAGTGGGGTCGGTGTATCCACCCCCACCTCCACCACCACCCCCACCCCCACCCTGTCGCTCGTTGCGTGACAATAAGCCCCCGGAGGTGCCGACGCGTACCAACAGCCGGGCCATGAAATCGGCACAGAATATATTCAGCGTTACGTGAGCGCGGGCGCGACGCGCGCCTCGGAGGGCAAGGGGAGAGCCTTCCGGGGCCCTCGGCGCCCGACGCCTGCTATGCGCCGCTCGGGTTTATACGTCAGATGTCGCCTGAGAGACTTTCACAACACGGTAACCGTTCCAATATGTTATAACATTATTTTATCTACACTCACATCTTACCAATTTTTTATAAAAATGGGAAAAGATTTTTAGTAAACCATTGGTTTCTTCTGGATAAAATCGCATTGGTTTTTCAAAAAGTGGTGAACATGGTCACATTACACATGTTTGGCGGTGCAGCTGACTGCTCCTCACCGTCAGCGCAGCGCAGCCGGCCGACGCGGCGCCGGCTGCGCTGCGGCGACCTGACCTGACCTGACCTGACAGTGCACACCGCACCGCACAACTGCGTACGAGCGTGTCGGAACAACTCACGATCATGTACCGAGCTGACTCCGAGACATGACCAGGGCTCATTTAAAAATAGTTATTATAGGGTCATTTGCATTCTCCGCTAATATAAAAATAAAATACTATTCCAGCAGCAGGTCCAGCAGACGGCAGCAGGCGGTTGGAGAAACGCTCTTCACCGTCCATATTGCTTAAACACAAAAGTTAAGAGCAACTGATATAAATATCGATTACAACTTTCTTTAGTACCGGTAAACGATGAATAGAGCAAGTTGTTCATTTATATTGTTAGTAATAATAATAATAACAGGCCATTTACGTCCCCGCTGCTGGGGCACAGGCCTACCCTCAATATGAGGGCGATTGGGCCATAGTCACCGCGCTGACCCAAAGCGGGTTGGTGACTTCACACATACCTTAGAATAAATTCTAGTCAGTGTGTGGGTTTCCTCACGATGTTTTCCTTCATCGTTTGTATCTCGCTGTTGTAACTAAAGTCCACAAATGTACATAACTTAAATATTAAAGTCATCGGTACATGTCGAGATTCGAACCCGCGACCTTCGGAATGAAAGCCGCACGCTCTAACCATTATGCCAGCGAGCTACTGTACTTTATATTGTTGTTCCAGCCTATTAATTTACATTTCAGCTGGACATTCAGCTGGTGACAAGTAATACAGCTAAGAAATGAGGTGCCAGCTACGTTGCTACATAAGTTACTGGTTACCTTTTAAGATCAGATCACATTGTTTGCATTACAAACCTTAACACGAGATATTTGCCTACATTCACTTGACAGGAACAAGTGCTGCGCCGTTAGAGCTATATATAGTATGACTTGAACGTACACAGTAATATTTAAATATACACAGTAATATGTGTTGAATCAAACTCACAGAAAGTTGTTAAATCGGTTGGCGGTGCATCATCGTCCGTGGCGCGCCGCCCCTTGCTGGAGGTCACCCTCGTGTTATTGACAACCGCGTACCGCTCGTGAGTAAACAAACAAGTGTAAACTTGTTGAGAAGATAAATAATAAATGGAGGAGACAGACCATTTTAGAGTTTCGAAGTTCGTTTTCCCGCGGCTTGTGCCTGGAGACACAATTAGGGTCAGACAGTTTGACGCAACGCACTAAATATAACCGGACACTCAATGGAGGGGCGGCCGCACGCGCGGCGCGCACCCCCTCGCGGACTCCCCACCACCGGCCAATGTGTGGCCAACGTTCATCTCAAATAATATCTATTCAGAGCATGACATCTCAGTGCTTGTCAGTGCTGATTAAAAAGCTTATCGATCATTTGTGATATCGGACCGTGTGTTCGCGTACCGCTGGCACACTTCAAACAGGACCGAGGCAACAGTTGAACACCGCTGCTTAGCTTCATGGTATGCAAGTAGACGGTGACCGTTTGTTTATCGTTCTGTTCAGGAGTTGACCGAGAGCCAATTCGAGTGGATGTTTGTGCGTCCGCAGTAAGGTCGCGCCGTCGGCGCAGTAGGAACGCAAACGTCGCGGCAGGGCGACGCATGGCACGCACGGCACGCACGGCACGCATGGCACGCACGGCACGCACGGCGCGCACGGCACGCACGGCACGCACGGCGCGCACGGCGCCCTAATAAAACGAGCTGGTGTTTACATAGTCTCGCTATTTATACTGCTCAATCCATCCTTGAAGAGCTGAAGGTACATCCGGACGTTTCCGGTTCATGTCATATATTTGTAATGTTCGGGAATGCGTTGCTGTACACCGGAAGTACTTAGAATTGTATGCAGAAGGATATTTTGATATGAAATGTGTACTAGATTTTGAAGCTAATTTTTTTAAACTATGAAGTGTCTTCATGCAATGCAGCAGGTGGATCACGTGGTAGATCTCCTTCCAGAAGAAGAGAAGCATTCTTCTGGCAGAACTGTATATAAGTGGATGTGTCAACGAACATTAGTATTTTTCTTCAACACTTATGTATTTTAAGTTGAAAAAGTGATCGCTGTTAACGATTTAACAGTTTATAGGTTATGTTTACTATAACAATTAGTTTAGTCCCCGTTTAGTCGTTTGGTTATGTCCTGGCAAGGAGACGTTAGCGAACCTCGGAACAGCGCTGCTGCACCTCGTGTGGCACGGGGGAGGAGTTTAATTTGAGACGTCTCCAATGATACTACACCCGGCGAGGGAGTGCTGCCATTTATCGAACAGCTTGTAAGGAAGTTACTACATCACGTAAATAGTTTACCGTGGTTCAAGGTTACGGGCTCCGGCGGCAGCAGACGGTAAGCGTGTCTGATGCATAAGTATGCTTTGTGGCTTCCGTGTGTGTCGCGGAGCGGTCGCGGGGCTGGTGTCGGGGTGGTCGCGGGACTGGGGGTGGCGAGGCGCATCATTAAGCTCCTGTATATTTGCGCGCGCTCACACAAACTCGCGTGTCTCTACGTCAGACTTACGCCTTTGATGTGGCCGGGGCGCGCGGGGTGCGGCGGCGCGGGGTGCGGCGCCGGGGAGCGTCGGTCTCGTCGGCGGCTTGGCCCTAAGGCTGCGGTAACACTGCACGCTCTCCTCCTTGCCCTTCTTCTGCAGCTTGAAACTGGAGAACATTTCGTACGCATGTTGACACTCACGGTCTCACGCGCGCGCTCCTTCGCATCGTTTGGTGGCGGCGTCCGAGTGCGCGTGCGCGTGCGCGTGCTGCGGCCGCTGGCGCGCTTCTATTAGCTTGTTGTTTTGTGCGCGCGCGTCCATTTAAATTTAGACCACGCGCCGCCCGCCGCCCTCCGCCCGCCGCCCCCCGCGACCGCGCGATGATTTTTATTAATAAATAGTAACATTAGCGGCAATAAACCCTCACGCATCGCGCGACCGCTGCGCGTGCGCGTGCGCGTGCGCGCGATGCGTGCTGCGTGCTGCGTGCTGCGTGCTGTGCGCGCGTTGTGTTTATGTATTTACATTATATATACTGCTGGTAAGTCTCTCGTAAGCTACAGACCGTCTCAGTAGGTACCGCCGCAGAGCCCGTAAGCAGGTGCACGCGACAAACAGTGCCGTGTAAATGTTACTCTATTCCAGGTAAAAAAGCGCTACAGATACCGAAATTAAAATAATAAAACTTAATACCTTACCGTTTCGAGGCGCCGGAGGCAATGCGGTGCAGTGTATTTCATCCTAACTAGCGCCATGTTATAAGCAAATGTATCACTTATCAACAAGTGAACGTGCCACTAGTTTCGTCGTTTCGTCGAATAAAAGATATGTATATAAGTAATAAACTTTTAAAATGTAAACTTAAGGTGATCCTTATAAACTTTTATTACAACACAATCGACTCCCAGCAGTGGGAACAGTAAAAAGGTTGTGTATAAAAGTGTATGGCTTACCAGTACAAAAGCATTTCAGTGCGTTACTGAATTTCAATAAAATTATATCTTTTACTTGATTATTTAATAGCAATTACTTCACTACAAGTTTCAAGAGTTTTACGTGTTATCACACGTACCTGTTATAAAGCACGTCTGTATGAAGCCATCTTCTGATACATTAGTTTCAATGCAGTAGGATTAATAAAGAATAATTTACACCCCCTTAAGGACCGGTGGTGAATCGTGAGCCTCCGCTTGTTCTGTTAGAAACCGAAAACCGCTCCTCCCGACACTTTGCGTGGTGTTAATTGTAATTATACTTGAACAACTTGGAGTTGTACTTGCGCCGAGTTCTGTACAAACATTACAAATTTTAATTTTTCCGCTTCCGGCGTTAAAACTCAATTACAGGAGAGTGCTGGCGCTGCCGGTGATAACTGCTGGGGAATCGGTCTGTAATGTTTACTTGGGAAACGGAATTGTGTCGTTATTATACGAGAATGTTTCACTGGTCATGTTGTGGCGTTTGAAGGTAATAATTATGAGGGCTTGTCCGCAAATTAGAACCGTGGTCTAATACCATCTGTGCGATGAACACTTGTTCTAATGCTAGCGCGAGTATTCGTAGAGCGATCCCTTCGGAACAACTTGGATTTTCCAAAAGAGTAAGTATTCCAGGTAATATCGCATGTTACGCAGTACGGTAACTACACAGAGGTATTAGGAGTACTCGACCGTTAAAATATAAGTGTAATATATGATAAAAAAGATATCGCAGCCGCTGAACCAGTGAAGGAGTGCTATTGCTGTGCAGATACTGCGAGGTCGATTGCAATAGAAACGTTGGACCAGAACACGAACACACGTGTACACCATCATAGATGTGCGCGGAGCACTTGTGACGGACTCGGGAAGTGTTCGGTCGCGTGCGTCTTCTGAAGTCAGTTATAGACGTCTCCCCCCGTGGCGCGGCAGGAACCGGGTCAAGTTGATCTATACGGAAGTACAACGCGTTACACCCGCGCGCCCCCAGGCCCCCTCGCGCCCCCAGGCCCCCGCGCAGCAGCCGAGTGGCGGAGTGGCAGAGTGGCGGGAAATAAACTGAAATAATCACACGTGAATCAGTCCGGAAACCGAAGCGGGTAGAAATAGCTCTCGGCAATAATCAGGGACGGCCGTCTGATGACTCTTCCGTAGCATCATCGGAGAGATCCAACGGTGTGGCTTTACTGAGAAATGCGTGTTATTTTTCCCGTCACTTCCCGTTATATTCCGGAAAATTATTCCTTTCGGCGCGAAGATTGTTTCGAGAGAAACAAACAAACGCTCTCCAAGAAGATATTTCAATACAGGAAGTGGGAATTGATTCATATTTTATGAAGATAAGACGACAAGCATCCTTTAGTAAAGAAAAATTACGTAAACTTAGAAAGAAGAACAAGAATTATGTAAACAAAAGAATACAGTTTTTACAAGTTTTTTTTATTTACATTACACGCAGCATAGGGTGTAAGGAATCCCGCACAACAACTCACGGGACCCAAGCCAATCTCACCTGCTCGTGCTCGTGGTGTGCTTTGATAATCAAAAAACGAGAGCCTGGCTCTCACCAGCCCGCATGGGGCCAGCGTCATTAGTAATGGCCCAAACCCACCCATATGAACCCTACATACGAAAGACACCATGCTGACTTGTCTGTGGAGATCTTTGGGGGAGGCCTAAGTCGAGCAGCGACGTCTATCGGCTGATGATGATACGCAGAAGAGTAGCATAAAAAAATACGGCCTGCCCACTCAGTGTGCCACGATAGAACTATTGTGGACTGGTGAGTTGTAGGGGGAGTTCTGTTACCATCACATTTTACCCTTTTTATTCTACAAAGTGATAGATAACGTTCACAAGTTTTTAAGTGTAACGCCTGATAATAAGAATTAGGATGCTTACACAACTCCACAATGAGCTTTTAGCTTTAAGTGACTGTGTTATTTTGTGTCAGCGGTTTCATAGTTTGTACTTAACGCTTGCAGATAACTTAGCGGCAGTGGTTGGCGCGGTGGTAATGTAACGTGCTCGGGTAAGGGGGAGCCTCTTACTAATAATATTTTTTTTGTTTTCAATAAGAGTGTATATGTGTGTGTGTGTGTGTGTGTGTACACGCGTGTGGTAAATAGACAGTCCGTGGCGTGTGATAGTGTGGACGTGGCACATTTGAGGTTCGGTGCCGTTTGCCGGGGACCCTGGCAGCTCAGGGAAGCCCGGTGCCTAATCATGGAGTACACGGCGAGCTGCCGTTATGCGTGTAATTGAAGCCCGCCGCACCCCACACCCACACCCACACCCACAGCACTGCTGCTCCTCGTGCACCGATAGTTGTACAACATACGGATGGATATTTGGTTTGTGATCTTTTCTCTTTACATCTATCGACACCGCAGCTTATTAAATTGGTAAGCTGGTGGGTTGTTTGTCTTTCATTTAGAGTATATCAGAGTCATAGAGTATAGTCTATTAGCCACCACGCTGGACGTGCGATTTGGCGGCTGTGGGGTGTGGATAGTAATATAGAGATGTAAGAAGAATGTGAACATTTAAGAGGAATGTACAGAATACTAAAGAATAACAGGTGATATAGGATGTTACTCTTTCAACAAGGATTTTGATATGGACTTCAGGAGCTTACAACTGTGTTCATCGGCTAGATGAACTCACCGATAGGATATGCGGGTATTGGTCGCAAAAGTGCTGAACTTTACTCAAATTTCTTCCATTTTTAGTCACATTTCATAATATGACAGGAAGGACTTTTTAAGCCGTCACCCACACTTCGAAAGTTGTTTATATTTGTGAATGAATTTTATATTTAATATACTCCTGCAGCAGGCGTTACGATATAGTTCTGCTCGGCTCTAATCCGCGAAAATCTCGCGGTGTTCCGCTCTTCTTACGCCGGAACTACGTGAGCACTATCACGTAATATCATGGTTATGATTAGATTACGTATTCAATAGACGAGGCATGAAAGGGAATGTATTATAACATTATATTTATCATCACTACTACAGACGGCTTTAGCGGATGAAGAAATAGGTGTCTTCGCAGTGTCTACGGGCATTACTTTGGGATAAACTGTAAGTATAAGTGATGAAGTTACCGAAATAACTATACTTAAAACCACTTATGTTTACCGTGATAAGCACAACGGTGTAGAGAATTCTTCTTCAGTAATATCTCAACGTTCATTAGATATATCTATGTATATTCATTAGATGAATGACTTCGTTATATGTTACACTTCTTAAAAATTATGAGAATATATTCAAAATCCTGCTCCAATTGGCCGGCAGCGTGTCTCCACACACGCCGGCACCTGCAGCGGGCCAGCGCGGGCCAGCGCGGGCGCGGGCCGCGCCACGGGCAATGAAGCACCGTTTATTACCGGCGGTGTTATAAAGCTAACGCCGAACTGGGGCTACGAGTGAAATTTTATTCGGCCAGCCTCCCTAGCTGGGGTCCGCTGTAATGGCACGTTACAACTTGGAACTACTGCAGGCCTCGTGAATGTTTTCTTACTTAATGCGTTGCGGAATAGATGTGGTGAGGAGGTCGCGTTTATGGCGCCTTAAATGTTTTTAACCCGCCGAGAGAGGCTTCCTCAGCCCCCTCGTGGAATTTTAAGTTAATAAAAAAGCAAACCGTACTTTGCATAGATGTATCGTACATATATCAGTTAAGTAACATCTAAATTCTGAAAGTTTTACTAGTAAAATAATGTCATTATTCATTTAGTAGATTTCATAGATTATACGAAGGTATTGTATTTGTCCTCAGTCCTCAGCAAAACAGTATTTAAAAACCTTAATCGTTTACGTGTATGATTTGCAAGTACGAACATTTGAGTGGAGAACCCATCGGGATTCACCGGAATTATCTCAAATTTGTCGGACTGTACCCACATAAAGGTCCACGCAGACCATAGCCAAGTTCCAACTTCCGACCGCTCCGGTGTGCCTCCGTAATAACTTTCTTAGAGTTAATTAAACTTGTCTTACAGGATTTGGTTCAGTGATTTACTGGGCCCCGTGGACTGCAAACTAGTAGTGTTCTGAAAATTAATTCGACGAGTCGAGACGTATCACGAGGACAACGAACGAGCTGATTCTATATGTAATCTAATACAAGGACTAATGCTGCACCCGAGGGTGGGATGTGACCTTCGCGCCCCACGATCCACCCCGCTGTACGGACGGACCTGGACAAAGACGTAGTAAAATCAAATAGTGAAGATACGCGGGGAACTTAGCATTATCATTATATTTACAAGGAATACAATGAATTATCTGAATGTGCGAACGTTTCTTAGATAGAGAACAGCCGAGCATTTCAGCATGACCACACTTCCGACTAGTCATTTCATAGACAAAGTAAAACCTACAATTTTAAGCTACCACTGGGGGTGATTTATAACACGCGGAACCCACCTCCCCGCGCCGAGGGTTAATAAAAGAACAGTTGGACATATTATTTTTGTTTACAACTAACTTAACTTACCTGCGATTTATGATGATGATGATGGTAGGTTACTCTATGACGATGGCGATAGGTTACTCTATGACGATGGCGATAGGTTACTCTATGACGATGGCGATAGGTTACTCTATGACGATGGTAGGGAATAAAACGTGTTTTTTTATATAAGTAACGAACTTGTTACATTAATTACACTAGTTGCAACGCTGTTTGAACTGGAGCACAGTAATGCTAGCACATTGCTGCTTGTCGCTGCGGTGGTACCTACCTAGGCGGTCTCCGGCAATAGAGACCTATCACCAGAAAAAGTTCGAAAAAATCCTAGAAATAAATGAAGGACCGTATTCAGAATAAGAGGTTCGTGTCACGCAGGCAGTTACACTCATTTCCGCTCGAATCTCCGATTTATTTCCTTCCTTTATTCGTTTTCGTGCAATTTATTGTTCTTAGTAGGTAACGTAGTGCCGCATTAGTCGACTTCACCGTGCACGCGGGCCCCGGTGATGTATCTCCATCGCATCGCATCGCATCGCATCGCATCGCATCGCATCGCATCGCATCGCATTGCGCCGCAGCCGCTAGCACTTCCCCGCAAATATACACTTTCGGAGCAGTGATTAACAACGTTCATAGATCTAGAATCTATTACGTTGCTCTGGCTTAGCAGCTAACCGATTATCTTATCACGATGAGGTCTGGTTCCATTCCGACTCGATGAGATAGACTTTATCGTGGTCAGTCGAAGCTGTCTGGTGCCACCGTCCGCGTCGTCGTGAATATTATGTGTGATTTTAAGTATTTATAAATCACTAACATCATATTTCTAGTATTTTCTAGATATATATATATATATATTTAATATAACTATTAATATATGACACACCGTCGCGCCTAAAAGCCCTTTGTTTAGATATGAGTTTAGTATTTTATGTTATAAACCTTAATCAGAAGTTGACCAGCGGGCAGCGCGGCCGCGCCGCGGGACCTTTAAAGCTACCTGATAAAATAAACCTTCAAGTTTAGCGCAGTTTAAAAATACAGTATGTAAAAGTTTTAAACTATTCAATAGTTCATGCGATAGAACGAAGCGAACACAGCGCTACGTCTGGACCAACCACCACGTCGGCGAAGGTCCATCCACTGCACGCCATAACACAGCGCGAGGGCACCGCTTCACCTTAAGCACAACGCTCAAGTTATTAACTTCGACATGTACTACATTAGCATTCGTATACCGCATGGTATTAGGGTTGAACGGTGCAGGTGCTGTGCTGAGCTAGATTCGTTATATCTAAATCAGGACTACTTAAATGATATAACACCATTAATTTTGTTATTATACAGGAGTTTCACACTTAAAAACTATTTTATTTGTATGTATTATGATATTTTTTTTCAGAGCTCCATTTTAATGTTAATCACTGCGGTCGTTATAATTAGCTAACACGAAATGATAGGAAATGAATTATCTTCACTTTCTATAAATAACGAGGAGCAGAGATCAGCCGAATGTTTATGCATCCAATAATAGCCGTTGAATAATTATATTGTTAGTTCCCTCAGAGATTCTGTCATACGGCAAACAACAATGAACACGCGGTGTAAGGGTAAGGTGTGCCGCACAACAACTCCGACCTCATCTGACCGTAGCGCACCCTGCTCACCAACAAACGCGGCTCTGGCTCCCGCCAACATGCATTGGGCCAGCGCGGTGGGAAGAAGCTCAAACCCTTTCCGCTCACGAACCCCTACATACGACGGCCCCTAGTGGCGGGCGGTAGTGGAGGCCGTGCTGGCCGAGCTGGCCGTGCTGGCCGTATGCGGAGATCGTTGGGGGAGGCCTGTGTCCAACAGTGAACGTGTGTCGACTGATGCTGATGATGAATAAACATTAAAACGACATTAATGAAACTAAACTTCAGCACCGCCGTCGATATTTATATAATATATAGTATATACTGCTCCGACACTAAGTGTAACACTAAAACTTAACTAACAAGAAGCAACATTTCTTAAATGTATAAGTTAAGTGTGTTTATAAATAATATAAATGTAAAGTTGATTACAGTTCTTTAAAAAATATGCATTTAACTTTACAAAGCGTTACTTGTTTGTAGAATAATAAGCAGGTTTTGTGAACTCCGCTGAATAATGTACGCTAATGCGAAACACGAGGCGAGCTCGCTGTTTGCTGTTTGCTGCTTGCTGCTTGCTTCTTGCTGCGGGCGCAAAAAGACAGGTCCACCACTACCGTGTTATTCAATTCAAGATACAGTTTAGTGAAACGATTTCTATGCTCTTAACAAATAAGATTACATCTGCCCAGTGCATAGCGCACGCAGACTTCAGCCGGAGCCTGTTTCCGCTGCGAATCATTGTGCTAACATAAATGTGTTCCAGGTGGAGCGCCGGCGCTGGAGAAGCGCTACGCAAATAAAACCGGTTAAAGTAAACTTTACAGGAGCAACTAAAATGTAACAACAATCGGATCGGTCATAAAGCGGAAAAAAGTTGATAGCACCCGGATTAGTTACAACCATAAAAGAGGACGAGAATCCCGGATACTAGATTATATAAGTGCAGAGATACGCGCTCGCGAAGCTAATGTATCATATACCTTATACGGTGACCACGGGAAGCGAACCGGATGCGGAGCTTCCGATTGTGGGACGATTTTATTATGCACGTAGAGATGGGGTGTCGCCGGAAAGCGCTGTAAACGTCCCCCACCACTCCGCCAACCACTTGATATGTCGACGCAGTAAAAGCGGTTACAGAACGCATTTCACTCAATATCTCCGAACCTCGCTGCTGAGCTTCCTTCTCCGGGTACAGTGTCGGAAATTCAACGACATCTCCAACGTATATTTAATCTGAACCCCAAAATAATGGTGTTATGACAACTTTGACATCTCCGTGGACACACACACGTTCAGTAGAGTACAGGAGAGCGTTTAGATGAGATTAGAGCCGAACTAAAATGTGTACACGTCACTTTTCTGACTGCGTGGGTGTTGTTGTTGTGAAATTACTGGGGTAACGCAACGTGACATCTTATCTCTCGACACGTTGTCGCCTTGAGAGGTAAGCTGTCGAGCGCTTGTACACAATGCTATACTGAGGGAACGTCCAGCGCCTCGATGTTATTAGCAGCTCGTATAATATCAAGTCCGGTGCAAGTTCAGCTCGTCCCGTAGTTTAATAAAATATTGTATCAAATACCATCACATTTTAAGCTTAAATAATCGATGCAGTGATTGTTCATTTGTTTGTATTTGCACGACTCTGAACAGCACGTGGCACGCGAGCGCGCTCGGTGCGGTGCGGTGCACCGGGGTGCCGGGGTGCCGGGGTGCCGGGGTGCCGGGGGTGCAGCGGCGCGGAGCAATATGAGACATAGTTTTTCATAACGGAAAACAAACAACCATAACTCGTGGCAGCACCCCCACTACCCCCAGCCCCCGGAGCGTTTACATAAACCTGATTTATACGTGTAAAGCGCTGGGGGCGGCCAAGTTTCTTTAGTTCAATGTGGCGCGTATTTACATAATATATTTCGCGAGTAATATATTATGTTACGCTCACCAGAGAGCGTCATATGTTAGGGCGCGCTGCCGACGCCGCGCCGCACCCCGAGCTACCCCGGCCCGCCCCGCGCGTCGCGCGTCGCACGTAGCACCCCGCACGCCGCACCCCGGTACTCGCTTATTTTCTTTGCGAAATGAACGAATATTTCCGCCCGAATAAACCGCACTGCGAGCGAAATGTAAATGTCTGTCTTTCTTCCCAAAGACCTGGTCTCCGAAGCCGCTCCCGGAGCGCCAGCGCTGCCTACGTGAACTATTTACCGCCTAAGTAAGGTGCGCTGTTGGTTGTGCGGTTGTTGTTAACTTAGACATTGGACACCAACATTTCTAAACTTTGTGCAACGTTTGAACACACTGATTTCACTTGTACTATATATTATGGTGTATGACCATGTAAGATATTGTGTATATTTGTTCTTAAGGAATTGATACTGTATTACCTCGCTGTCGGTACATTTAACTTAGATAAGTTTTCTTTTCACATATTGACACTCAAAAAAAAAACCACCGCAGTGTTTAAACACAAAGGTGGTTCGCGTTGCGTGTTGACTGGTAGTGGCAGTGATGAGTTACGGCACCGAGACGTGGCCGCTTACAGTGGGACGCGTGAAAAGGCTTCAAGTCGCACAGAGAGCAATAGAAAGGACTGTGCTCGGGGTTTCTCTGCGTGATAGAATCGGAAATGAAGAGATTCGCAGGAGAACTAAGGTCACCGACATAGTTCAAAAGATCGCTAACCTCAAATGGCAATGGGCAGGACATATCGCTCGAAAGACTGACATCCGATGGGGCACCAATGCCATCGAATGACGACCGTGTACCGGTAGATGTGGTGTTGGCAGATCTCCACCCGGTGCTCCGACGATCTGGTGAAGGCTGCGGGCAGCGCACAATCGATCGATGTGGAGATCTTTGGGCGAAGCCTATGTCCAGCAGTGGACGTCTATTGACTGATAATGATGATGATGATGCCGATGATATTGAAACTCTCCGCAGCTAACTTCTATGAAGGATAATAAAGTGTTGTTCCTAATACGATGGAACAATATGTTTATGTGATAACAAAATGTTGACGTCATCATAATCCTGTTTTTATCGCTGAAGGTATTGTAACAAGCCTATACTGTGCAGCGGTCGGCAGTAAATTGTGAACGACGGCGCGGGGTGCGAGCGGGGGAGAGTCCTTATCAAACGCTTATCACGTCCCGCCGCCGGGACGTATCACTGACTCACCGAATGGCCGCGCGATCGCTTCGTATCGCTTCTTCTGTTACGTTAGTGTTACTGCCGTGCGCGCGACAACTTTCGTGCCCCCAAAGCCATTACGCATGAAATTATTTCCGTCCCCCGCAGCCCCCGCCCGGCGCCGGAACCATCTTAATGGTGTCATTGTTTCCACGCGCGGGATTACAGCGCTCAGCCTCACCGCGTTACGGCCTGGTCGAACTGACGAACAAATATTTGGATTTATTTGACTGTAATCGTTTCACGACATTTGTTGATGTAAAAATTGTAAAACATCCTTAATGATCAGCCGTTAGACGTCCACTGCTGGACATAGGCCTCCATCAAACATCTCCGCAGTTCATTGAGAGGAAATTAGGCCTTAGCCCACCGCGCTGGCCCCGTGTGCAGGTGACGTCGATTAGGGCCCCGTAAAACGTTTGTAGGAACCCCTTACACGCAAACATTAAAAATAAACAAATAAACTTCATACCCTGAACGAATTCAGTTACAAAGGTGCAAGTTGCAACTGAGATCTACTGCACCAACCGCGACGAAGTTCTATTAGATAAAATGTAACAAATTTGATTCTGTTGTTTGCAATATTTTTTCAATGTTGATAACAAATTTTAAACCTCTACTTAAAGCCTAGAGTTTTTAAGTATTTTAGTGCATGTGCAAGAAACTTTAAGCAATACCGCTGAAGCGCGCCGCGGCCAGCTTGCGCGCGCGCAGACACAAATAACGCCGTTATCGCTGAAGCACTTCGTTATGTATGAAATTATGGCGCGGACACATTTTTCAGATGAGAATTTTCAGATTTTTGACATAATATAATTTATTATATATGTAATAATAAACTGTGAACAAAACATCATATTTATATTTCAAATCGTAAACATGTTTTCAAATAGGACAGCGAATACAGTTTTCCTTTCAACATATACTTATATTGTGATATGTACTTAAAAGTGTAAACATAACCTTATTATGAAGTAACCTTTTACTTATAAAGTTATTTGATCCAAAAACAACGTACACCATCACATCGACAGATCTGTATTCGCGTCATATTTGCTTCATATGATATTTGTTACAATAACATCGGTGGATTCGAAGAATTAGAATTTTGTGATGAATGACACCACCTGAACTGATTTCTAACTTAATTGTTAACATTGTTCGTACGTGGTAAGTAGCCAAGTTACACTCGGCTCAAGATAGACTAAGACTTGAAAGTGAGACGGCAGAAAGCACATGTAACAGCGAGGCAGATCGAAGTGAACGAGTTACAGGAATCAATGAGTTCCTATTGAAGATCGGTCGTGGTGTTATGTGGCAGTAGCAAATATTGTGAATTCGTAGCTGCAGGTACCGGCGCAGTACGGCGCTACTTCTGAGTTGCTGGCCAGTGGCTCAGCGCTGGGCCCCCAGGGGTAATGTTGCAGGTTTACAACGAGGATCAATTAGGTACGGCATGGTAACGAGGACCGCTAACCCGTGTAGCCGATTACAAAGCATTTATCAGCCGGTAGTTACGCAAGGCACCGGAAGTCGCGTGTGAGCGAAGCAAATATGGCGGCCGGAAGTGGGTCGTAACTCACGCCACAGATTCCCGGTCGACTTCCTTCGGTTGATTCACTGCGGGACGTCGGCGGGACGTCTACGGAACGACTTTATCATGCGAGTATTATTTTCCATAGTAATTATGTGCAAATAAACATCTCCCGTTGTTTTCAGCGAATATTTTGCATATTGAGTTTCAGTCGAGCTGATCCTTGGAAGTGCACCGATTGATTGCCTGAAGCTGAGCACGGCGGTTTTTGTCGTCGCATCGTTGGCCGGAAAACTACGGCTTTCAAATATTTGAGACGGTTATATGATAAAGACAGACATTATATTTTAAAAAAACTAGGAAGGAACATAATTACTTGAGGAGTGGGGATACGTTTAGATATAGAGTTAATAGTTTTTCGAGAGAAATCACGAACGAAGACTTTTGTGATTTCGATGGTAAGTTAAAGCTTTAAGTATTATTAAGAATTAGACTGATAATTGCTTAAATATACAAAATGTATAACTTGGAGAATAGTGAAATTAGGAAATAAGGAACTATTATTGACATTAATTAACTAAATTTAGTATAGCGTTTACTTGCAAGTTACGAGCGCTTTAAAGCTACGAAGTAGTTGTCCCGTAGACAATTGTCTTGCAGAGCAGCAGACGGTACGAGTTGTGTACACGTCGATAAATTTCTTTTAGAAGACAACACGGGCGACTAAGTCGCGACAATCCAGCCAATATCTTCTTGCCACCGCTGGAACTCGCTGGAAACTTGTTGTCCTTACTTAACTAGCTAATCTCGTTTGTTAAACTTAAGCAGACGTCAGCACAACAATGCAAGATGTTGTCTAGCATTTTACAACTTGCGAAACGGCGGCTTGTTTATATCAGCTTTTTTGTATTCTTAACTCCGGACGTTGAAAAGGATTGAAAAAATTTAGACAGTACCGTAGCGCGCGGCAAGAGATCGGATACTAGGCAACTCGGCAGCAGTGTCACTTTTGAATTATACTTTTTTTTACTTAAACCTCTCATGTTTTTTTTTTCTTTCCTCTCCGTCTCATTATTGATATACATAAGAAACAATATACACAGATAACAACGCATTTCACACTTAACTTTAAACTAGACTCCACACACGAAGCGGTTCACAGTGAGGTGAAGTCGCTCGATCAGGAGCCGCCGCGCGGGAACGTTTCGGACATTATGGAGTTATGTTCAGTATTTATTATAGATTTATCTGTGCGTTCTGTTTTATTTTTATTAAAGGAAGTGACGAGACGAGCGGGATGTCCACCTGGCGGTGAGCTATACGTCCAAACATAACAATGTGACGCTAGTTAGCGCGTTACACACGGCACTACGTTGTGCTCGTCGCTTTAAAACATAAAATGTTAAGTACAGGCGCTGCAGGCGCTGCGCAGGTGCCTAGCTAGTACCTAGGCGGTATGTGGCAACAAGGATCCAGCGTTAAGTAATTGTATATTTATTAGTTCAGTCTTCAGAGGTCAGTCTGCACCTTCTCTTGGTCTTTCACCCAGGAATGTGGTGTCGTAATTTCAAACAATATGCTCACTGCCGATACTGTCGTTATTTTGCGATGTGGGGAGGCCAGCCTCGCTACATTGTTACAATCGCTTCTACAAGAAGAAAGCAGTTCAATCACTGGTTATACAGTACACAGTACACAGTTACACAGTACTTCCGGAGAACTAGTTCCGCTTGAATAACAAAACAGCGGGGTGTTTATAAATTACAAAGTTGGGACTTCGGTAATGATTCACATTAACTTGTTAAACAGTAAAGTTGTGTAGGTGCGGAATGCAATGCAATGCCTGCACACAATGGGGATGGGGGATGGGCAGGGGGTGAGTTCGTGTCCGTTTAATTGGAGAACTTTTTTTGCGAGCACTCAAGGAAAATGGAAGTGAATTTCATTAACGCGCAATATCTCAGCGCAGCTTTGTGTTGTCGTTAATCAGATAACGAATAAATAACGGCGCGGGAGCGGGCGCGGGCGCGGGCGCGGGCGCGGGAGCGGGCGCGGGCGCGGGCGCGGGCGCGCGCTTCAATTCCGTTTTGTTTTTAATTCAGTTCGGGAAGCGGAAATACTTTTATTTAATTAAGCAAAGCAGCGTTTTCATGCCAATTATATGTTACCCGTTGGATAACTCCTAAAACATTTACAACACGATCCAGCTGCCATCGCGTCAAGCGCGCCCGTCGCGGGCCCGGCGGGCGCGCGCTGGGCGCGGGGCTGGGCCGCGCCGCCGCCGCAGATCGGCACTTTGACAGTTTCCGCGACTGCGCCACAATTTTCTGTATCATTTTTAATTAGTCAGCTTTATTAGTTTTTTTATGAAACATGCAAAAAGGTCAGGAGGGTATTAATTATAATGAAAATATTTTAAGAGTACATAATTTGTGGGTAAATTATTTAAGAGTCGCGGCACCCCGGGGCGGCCCCGTGGCGGCCCCGGCGCAAGCTGTTTAATTCCATAAGTGAATTTGCTCCGGAACAATTTGAAACAAGCGCCTCAGGAGATTAGTTAATTTAGAAACAACCTAAAGATGTAAGATGTAACAACCGCCTCCCCGGCAGCGCCGCACGGAGGGTGCACTGCGCCGTCGTCGCTGTAGCCGCTGTGTAATGATTGCTGCTCATTTCTGTTTACTGCTGATGGATTATTTCTATTTACTTGAATTATTTTCAAAATGGAATGTATAATATTGACGTTGTATAAACACAGACAGCTACATCGATATATCTCACGATAAATTACCAAGGTTCAAATCCAAAATCGTCGGGCGCTGTATTCCAGTACAGTCGCAGACATATAATATTCTGTTTTGCCACACCGTAGACACGATCACACAACCACTTTTTTCTGTCAGCCTTGTCCAAATTGTCAATATATAGTCCTTACATAATTAGTTTAATTTAGAGGTTAACTTAATATATTTTTTCCTACTCTCTAGTTTAAACTTGCTGTGTAGTTGTGTTATTTGTTTTTATACAGTTAGTGTTTATGCACAGTTACTTAACGCAACGTGTGATTATCCTTAAGTGTAGTTACATGTTGCTATTTTTAATGTTAAGTCATGATTTATGCATTTATGTTGATAAGCCTTAATAAATAAATAAAGATATTGTCCTTTCAACGGTCTAACAAATTAGCTTGTACATGTGAAACCGGCGCTAGTTTATCGGTTTGCGTAAAGTAGTACGAAATGGGTTACACGAGTACATGGTAGTTTTTAAGCCAAATATCAAGTTATTTTAGTTCCAAAGGAAGTCCTGCAAGTAGTATACGTACACATAACAACAGGTACACAATAGGAGCCCGAGCGTGGGCAGACCGGATGTATGATAAATCTAATGGACACATTCGAATTATCCTCTTAAAATATTATCTTTCGCATGAAATGAAAAAAATAAAGATATGTTAATACGATTCTTTGGAAATGGGCCGTTTTATGAATAAATTATGCAAAAAAGATTCTACTTAACTTTATCTGTGAGTTTTGATTTACCGACGCAAAGTAGAAAAAACATATTTCATCCAAGCGCGAGTATACGCCGTGGAATAATCGCAAATCGGACATCGGCCCGCGGTACCTGCTAAACTTGTAACAAATGCTGCACAGAACCCACAGCAAACCTACCAACGTGCAGCTTACTGCCTGCAAGCTATTGCTAGTTAAGTCTTATCGCTTTTGAAATAGAAAACTCGGCCGGGCCCACAGCGTACGTCGCGGCGGCGGGACAAACAGAACTCTCAGTGTACAATAATATGTACACATCTCTTTAGGGTGCACAGGTGGAATCTATCCTCGATCATAGAACTGGGATTATGGAAAATGACGACGAATATCAACCGCAATATCAAGATCTCACATTGACTTTTTTTGACTCACATGATTTCGGGAGATGAATAAGATACAAGTTAAGAAACTAAATGTTTATATTTCCGCATCGATAGATCACGCAGCACCGCATCGCCACCCTTGTGCTGTAGCTGGCGCTGCAGTGCATTCGGTAGCTACAACATACTTGATCCCGCTGCTTCCTAAATAATCTCCGTCTATCAACAATCGACCAATTTCTTGAAAACCATTTTGTATTATGGAAAGCGGGGTCAGCGCTAAATGATCTATTTTGTGCCTGCGCCGGATTGACTGGTTGTGATATAGTGATTTCTCGTGATATTCATTTTCGTATAATTCAGTCTCTCAATGGGCTTATTACATATGATATGTTAAAATAAGCATTTTACGTGTTACTACTCCGGTAATTACATTAGTTACAACGTCCTTTAAACCGGATTAAAATCGTGTTAGTACATTACTCTTTAGCGGTATGAACAGACGCCGCGAAGGTATTTAAGGGATGGCAACAGAAACCTTGTTAACTAGTTAATTTCTTTCTTCATTTGGAAGCGCATTTCTGGCTGTATGTAAATAAGTAATGAACTAAGTTACTTCAACTGGAGTTTTTTTTTTTACTGATGATAGAGAAGAATAAATAGAAACAAGCGGATACGTTACACATTTATTTTGTAGAACTGTTAAGGAGGTCTCTGTTCCTGTGCCGCGGCTTGTTGTAAAGTGTTCACAATATAAAACGAAACGAAAGCAACGGGCGCGTGCGGCGGAAGTAATTGAACTGAAATACCGCATTTAAGTGTGCCGGCTTCAGAAAATTAACCGCGCTAAACCCGTGTATGTGTTTAATCCGGACGCAGTAAAACGTCTTAATGAACTCCAACGGAATTGAGCCTACAGCGGCGGCGCCCCCGCGGGCTGTGTCTTGACGTGGGGGTGGCGCTAAAGAAAATATAAAAAACGAACAGGAAGGTCACCTTCTGAAGTAAATCGTTAGACAGCTTAGATAATACCACGTTTCACTCATCACTTCCGGATATTAGGTGGTGCGTCCCGTTATTGTGATAAATTCAATAGTTCCGTGCGAGGCGTCCGTAGATCAGCTTCCCGAACATGTTTGGAGAAGTAAACACAGACAGGTCGTTACGATTGTGTTGGAACTTAAGACCTAAGTCTAATGTTACTGTAATGCAACTTAGAATTGGTCAATGTTTATAATGACACATAAAACTTGATGCGATAGCAAATGGTAAAACACAAAGAAAAATAAAATTTCAGTTCTTTTACCTCCGATTCGATCACCGTCGAGTGCTGCGAGATGTCGTCGCGGTACTCAGCGTCTGTCATCTAGGGCCTCAATAAAGGGGTGCTATGGCAGATAACCTCCTCGTGGTGCACCCTGGGGCCAGTCCGCGGCCTTCATGGTTGCGGACTGGTAGCGAATAATCTGCCGAGAAGGCGTCTCTCCGGGTGTCCCTCTGATCAGCAGAAGGCATATTGGAGAGGCAAGGACGGGCGCGGTGTTCATTGACTCTGACTCCGCGCGGGCGATTTAATTTTGTTTTGTTGCCACCGTCGGCCACATCGCGGAAACGCGCGTGGAACCCGTAACCCCGGTTGGAGTGTCGTGGTCACGTCTCGCGGCTCCTATCGGGAACGGGGGTCTTGCCTTAACTGGCCGGGCCAAGAGGAGAAAACCTCTATAAAAAAATACCCTAATCACAAGCGGCGGAAGCAGCGCGAGGTGATGCATGGTTGAGGGGTTGTCAACCGCTACTGCTATCCACCCCAGGTACCTGCCGACCCCTGGGTGTATGTAGGCTTGTTCGGGTAAGGATGCTCTGCCCGAGCAAATGAATATTTCATGCCAGTTTCGTGGGAACAGAAATGAACCAATTAAATACCAAAAATGGAGAAGCTGAGGGAAAGTCAAACTCCGGGCCTTGCCTGGACGATTGCATAACACGTGGGGAAGAAAACTTAACCCAAGTTGGTGATGTATCTGAACCGTGGGCGGTTCCTCTACCACCAGGGGACAAAATTAGGAAAGAGGGAGATGTTGCGGGGCAACAAAAGGGTCGGCCAAGTGGGCGGCGAAGACGCGCTATACGCTTAGACCGACAAAAAAATACGGCAGGGGACAGCGATGCGTGCGAGTCAGACGGCTCACATATGTCGTTAACTTCGGTAGCTTCCGAGGTCTCAAGCAACGCACGGAAGAGAAGATCTAAAGCCAAATGCATGGAGGTCGCTGCTAAGTACCAAGCAGTTACTGCCTCTGCAAGCGAAGAGAGCGAAGGTGCTCCACCGCCAACTAAAACTGGGACGAATACTAATCTCCCAGAGGTTGATAACTTGGCCCTGGAAATGCAATCTTATGCGGATATCCAACTGGAAGAGCTCATTGATCAACACCTTCAAGAAATAGGGAATGTTGCAGAGCGTTCCCGTAACCTCAAAGGCGATTACGTCCGTCACTTGAGATTGGGAGTTCGCAACCTAAAAGCGGCGGCAGGAGAACTTACACGGAGAGCAGCAAGCATCCATAAAGTTGTAAGACTTGAAAAGGAGAATGGAGAGCTTCGATCACTCGTAAAGGATCTTGCAACCAAGTTGGATAAGCTCACTGAAGAAATGAAGCTACTCCGGAAGCAGACGATTGGCTCGACGGAGTCTGGGAAGGCAAAGCCTGCGTCTGCTCTGCGTACATTAGGTAAAGAAGGCGTTACCAGGAGAGGAGAAGAAGGCCTCATGCTGCAAATAGGTTGTCTTGTAGATGAAAAGCTTGCTGCCTTTGAGACCAGAATTTTTCCTGACAGAGCTCTAAGGCAAAGGTTGTCGAACAATCCGAGACTCCCAAGTGGTCGGGCGCCAGTAGCGGCTGACGCTGATCAATCTTTGATACCGCGTGCACCTGTTCTGGCTTCTGAGCCAATTGCCGCGGAGCTCAGGTCAGCAGCGGATACCTGGTCGGCTGTAGTGAGCCGTAAAGCTAGGAGACTGACGGCAAAACAGGTTCTTCCATCAGTCAGGAAGGCTGTAAAGGTGACTCCAAAACCTACCGAAAAGGTAAAACCGGGTAGACTTCCTCGTGCAGCAGCCGTTACAGTCACCGTACCAGCGAATGGAGAACTTTCGTACGCCGCGGTCATGACCGCGGTAAAACAGAAGGTTAAGTTGGCAGACTGCGGTATTGAAACCGTTCGACCAAGGAGAGCAGTAACGGGGGCACTAATATTGGAGGTGACTGGCCCTGACTGTGCATCGAAAGCTGATATGCTGGCGGGAAAAATGAAAGAAGCGCTGGCCGATACCGATGTATACATAGCGCGACCCTCCAAAAGAGGCGAAATAAGAGTGATGGATTTGGACGAATCCGTCACTACAGCGGAAGTCGCAGAGGCAGTTGCGGAAGCAGGAGGCTGTTCACTCGCTGATGTTAAAGTGGGCGATATTCGCCGATCTCCTCTGCGAATGGGATCTGCCTGGGTACGTTGTCCTATAAGCACAGTAAGAAAGCTGGCGATAGCAAAACGTGTCCGCGTAGGGTGGACATTAGCAAGGGTTGAGGTTCTAGCGAAACGACCCTTGCAGTGTTACCGATGTCTGGAATTGGGGCACGTTCGTAATAGATGCCCTAATGAAAAGGATCGTAGCACGCAGTGCTACGCTTGCAGTGAGCCAGGCCATAGGGCTAGTCAATGTACTACTGGAGTGCTAAAATGTCCACTGTGCGTGGATCTCGGACGCCCAGCTAATCACCGACTGGGGGCTAAGGCATGTGCACCTAAGCGGAGGAGAACAGGAACAGGGAGAAAGCAGGCTCCTGCTCCTGAGCCACCCCAAAGTGCAGAGGAGCACATGGAAGTATCACCTTCGATCGAAGGATAAAGATACTCCAAGCTAACCTTAATCACTGCCGCGGGGCGCAGGACCTGCTACTGCAACACCTCGCGGAGTGGTCGGTAGCTTTGACCGTAACGGCCGAACCTTACCGTGTACCAGACCATCCTCGCTGGTTTGGTAGCGAAGATGGCAAGGTCGCTATCTATTGGAATGGGAATACAGGGGACCGACACTGTTCTACAATTTTTAGCGGGCAAGGTTTTGTTGCTGTCGAATGGGGGCCTCTTGCAGTTGTGGGCTGCTATGTCTCTCCCAACTGCACACGCGCCGCCTACGAAGTGTACTTGGACTCTGTAGCCAAATGCATTCGCAGATGTCAGCCACGTCCGGTCCTTGTTCTAGGTGATTTCAATGCACACTCCAAAGTGTGGGGATCCTCTCGGAACAGCACTAGGGGGGAGACTTTGCAAGTGTGGGCGGCTGGGCTTGACCTTCGGCTCCTAAACCATGGATCCGTCAGCACCTGTGTGCGATGGCAGGGAGAGTCGATCGTTGATCTATCATGGGCAAACTCTTCTGCTTTGCGCATGGTGACAGGCTGGAGAGTAGCGGAGGAAGCGGTCACGCTTTCTGATCACCGCTATATTTTGATTAATTTAACGCTTGGCTCCTCACAACATGCTGCTCGCAACCACAGCAGCAGCCTACCGCGGCGGTGGTCCCTCAAGAGACTCGATGCAGATATGCTCGAAGCAGCAGCCATCGTCATGGCCTGGCCAGAAAGCATAGCCGAAGGAATGTTGTCCGATCCTGTAAGTGGAGCGACTTGGTTTCGGGAATCGATGACATACATTTGTGATGTCTCAATGCCCCGAACAAAGCTTATTAAGTCGAAGGCGGTTTACTGGTGGTCGCCAGCTATAGCGCAACTGCGCGAGGTTTGCTTGCGCGCTCGACGTCAGTACACAAGAACCCGAAGGAGACGACGAGCCACAGTGGACGAAACGACTCGTGCCTACAGGATGTACAGAGACGCTACTAAATCGCTCCAACTGGCTATTAAATCAGCTAGATCTCGGGCTTGGAACGAACTGCTCGAGGAACTGGAGAGGGATCCGTGGGGACGCCCATACAAGATGGTATTGGGCAAACTCAGACCTTGGATTCCTCCACTAACAGAGACCTTGGATCCTTTATTTATGGAAACAGTGATGTACACTCTCTTCCCAAGGAGTCAACAATGCCCAGTACCACCTTCTACGGAGTCGTTGAATCAGCTCGTCTGGTCCGACGAATGGGGTGTGACCAACGAAGAGTTAGAACGAGCCATTAAGCGTCTCAAAGCCCGGAATGCTGCACCAGGTCCTGACGGAATTCCCGGACGCGCGTGGGTACTAGCAATAGCCGCCGGACTAGGAGATAGACTGAGGAACCTGTTTACCTGCTGCTTCAGTGCTGGCCTATTCCCTCAGGGCTGGAAGGAAGCACGGATGGTGCTGTTAAAGAAAGATGGTAGGACCGCGGACACTCCTTCTGCATACCGACCCATATGCCTGTTGGATGAGGCCGGTAAATTGTTCGAAAGAATAATTGCCGATCGCATCAATCTGCATCTCCACCAAGAAGGCCCCGATCTGTCGGATGGCCAGTTTGGTTTCCGAAGAGCGCGCTCAACCATGGATGCGATCCTTCGCATTCGGGAACAGTCGCAACGAACTGTGGATCAAGGCGGTGTGGCATTGGCAGTTAGCCTTGATGTAGTGAACGCCTTTAACTCACTACCATGGGGAGTAATATGGGAAGCTCTGGCGTACCATCGCATGCCTCCCTACTTACAGCGCATTGTCGGGTCCTACTTAAAAGACAGATGCGTCCAATATGTGGGTCGGGATGCCATATTACATAGGAGAGAGGTAAATTGCGGAGTTCCACAGGGTTCTGTATTGGGCCCTCTATTATGGAACATTGCATATGACGCAGTCCTTAGAGTCGATCTCCCCGCTGGAGTATGTGTTGTATGTTACGCGGATGACACATTAGTATTGGCAAATGGAGACAGTTTCGAGGACACCATCCGACTTGCCGAAATTGGAGTAGCTTGCGTTGTGGACAAAATCCAAGAGCTGGGTCTCCGGATAACGCCTCATAAGTCCGAGGCGATATGGTTTCACAAGCTCCCTAAAACAAGGGAACCTCCCAGCTTTTCGGTTCGCGTAGGTGACGTGCCTGTTGAGGTGGGATCGGTAATGAAATATCTCGGTCTCACTCTAGACAGTCGATGGAGATTCGAGGAACACTTCAACCGCCTGATCCCTAGGGTTGAGAAGGTAGTAGGTGCTCTGCATAGACTACTGCCCAATCTTGGAGGTCCCAGAGAAGGAGTCCGCCGCCTCTATTCGGGTGTTGTGCGATCGATGGCTCTCTATGGCGCTCCGGTTTGGTCAGATCGGGTGACGGGCAGCCGACATTGCCGGGCTAAAGTCAACAGTCTGCAACGGAAGATAGCCATTCGTATCGCACGGGGATATCGGACGATATCGTTTGAGGCGGCCACTATCCTGGCCCGGTTCCCACCTCTGGACATTCTGGCGGAAAGGGACGCGCGGATTTATACGCGTCTACGTTCTCATCGAGAAGAAGCCGAACCCCTGGATGTGGTGGAAGTGCACAGGCAAGAGCGCCGCCGCGTTTTGGAGGTGTGGAGAGAGAGGCTAGCTGAGCCGCGGAACTCACGGCAGCGTATAGTAAGCGCATTTCTGCCGAACCTTGAAGCCTGGCTTAGATCGGGCGGAGTGGCGCATGTCACCTTCAGGCTGACTCAGGTACTCACAGGACACGGGTGTTTTGGTGAGTACCTGAATAGGATTGGACGTGAACCAACCACGCAATGCCACCATTGTGGTGGAGAGCTGGATTCCGCTCAGCATACGCTCGCAGAATGCCCTACGTGGGAGCCTGAACGGAGAATTCTCATCCACAAAATCGGGCATGACCTTTCTTTGCCAGTAGCGATATCAACTGCACTGGCAAAGAAAAATGGGTGGATAGCGTTGGTTTCCTTCTGTGAAATCGTTATGATGCAGAAGGAGTCCGCCGAGCGAAGTCGGGAGAGGGCCGACTCCGTCCATAGACGAGGACGTCGGGGCGTTGGCAACGGACGCCCCAACCCGTCAGCCCTGTAGTGCCGGGCCATTAAGAATAGGACTAAGGTATTCTCTGCCTGTCGTACAAGGCGACTAAAAGGGTCCTCGGTTTCGTAGGCTTTGAGGGTGGGGGCCCTCAGAGCTTAATAAGCGAGCCTTAGGAGGACGGCAAATACATTGTGGTCTTGTATTTGCCGTAGCAAAGCGTGAGGTCTAGTAGGGCTTTGGCCCTTCCGTGGAATGTTAATCGAGAGTGCAGGGGGGCGCCGGTGCGTTCCGTAGGAGATCCCGGAGCCCCTCCTAATGCACTGAGGGAGACCACCGAGGGGGTTTTAGTGGGTACAAGCCCCACATAACCTTGTCTTCCCCCCAGAAGCAAGGTATCTTTTAAGAAGATTTCCCCCGCGAGAAAAAAAAAAAAAAAAAAAAAAAAAAAAAAAAAAGGGCCTCAATAAAATGTGTCTAGACTTTAGACCGGTAATATTGATTATTTTATTTCTTATGTTCTAATCGATCGTTCAGTTGTTGTTAGTTAAAACGTGTAGCAATTGTCCAGCAAGTGGAACATCGGCCAGCTAGTCAACGGAGCAGCTCATTCGTGTTGATAAGTGTATATAACAGTAGAAAGAGCGAATCGATTTCAACAATGATGACGAGAAGTAGGCGGGGAGTGTCGCTGAGCAGCGACTGAGCCCACGCGTGGAGCGAGCGCGTCGCTTCCTGCCAACCCCCGGCGCGGCGTGCGCACGTACAGCCTCCTTACTCGTCCGACCGGTTAACAATCGATGTGAAGGTGGAAAGCTATTCTCCCAAGGAACACGTCTACTTTATGCGAAGCTTTAAGAAAATCAAATTTCCTCTAAAATGCGCTACAATTTTCTATTCAAATCACAAAGCAATGAGGACATCAGAGTGTTTCTATAGATGTACTTATTGCTATGTACCAGATTAACTTTATCATCATCAGCTGATAGACCGGATAGTCCACTGCCGGACATAGGCCTCCCCAAAAATCGACACATCAATCAGGAATGCACTGGATGCGAACAACGCATATTAACTTGACTTTTACAAATTATCTTCCGGTTCAGTCACGAGCATCAGGTCCAGGGTTTTGATGTCCCCACCTAGAAGTTTCACTTTGTGCGTCAGTTCAGTTGTGCGGGATGCGTGCTAACGTGCCCCGCTATCGGCTGCAGATAATTTATTGGTAATCACGCACTCAGGGCCATGTTTGTGCGCGAGCCGGCGGACTTGGGCAAGTCTATTTAGTTCAATATCTATCCGTACACATCCGCCTATCTCCCTCATACTTCACGTTTGTCTTTATCTACTATCTCTTTTAAAAGCAACAATTTTGCAACTTATTTACGTTTTCTTTGCCTGAGATTATTTACGCCGGCAAGTATTAGCTCGCATCATGTGCCTAGGTAGTCTAATGTCAGTTTAATACCCGCAAATATATTTCCTCGTTCTTATATTTCACTGGAGCGACTTGAGATAACACGGAAAACATTTAAATTCACTCTCCGAATCCAACTTCATTAAAATTTAGAGGACAGGGTGGGGGGAAGTTTATTTGATTCGTGCGAAATGGATTTGTGTTGTTAAATTACGAAAACTCAGTAAAGTAATTAGGCGGCAAACAGAAATAGGTTTTCACGAGACCAACGTTTTGTTTATTGAATTTCATCTGAGCACAAAGAATAAACATCGCTTCCGTCTGCTTTCCCACAAATTTAAAAGTAACAGTATTTTTGTTTTGAAATTGTCTTGAAAAGTTAAAGAAGTACGAAGTATTAGTATATTTATGCGAGTTCTGTGTACTTATATACAGTGCGCTTACGTGTTCGTAATATTGGGTCGACATTGCAAATAACTCATTGCTTCGGAAATACAGTTAGAGGGGATGATAAAAATATAACCCTTTGAAGTGATTAGGAATAAACCTCAAATAGGACAACTTCTCTATTCTGTGTTAGCTAGCGTATTGTCGCGGCTGTGCCTGGCTTCCTGCTGTGTTTAGACATGTTTGAATACCTTGGAAATTCTGCATCATTTTCATTCATACGTTATCCGTTCGTACCTGAAAAGATAAAAATGTTTCATAAGAACGTTACCCTGTATTCACATCTTATGACCGTCGTCCGTTGGACTGTATTGAGGCGTTTCTTAAACTTGTTGCTTGACATACGAAATAGATAAATGCGCGATGATTACTCCACTTATGATAAATAGCAAAGGGTGGGCGAGCTCGAGTAACAGCTTAGAGGATACAGGACAAAATAAAAGAATAGCATTTGACTGCTACTGAATGACCTTTACTTAATTAGAAAACCAGATACACACTTATAAGTGCTCCACAGCATCTCAGTTGTGTCAATATCAAGAGATTTTTCCGTTGTGTGTTATCCGAGTAAAGATTCACTTACAACATCTTTTCTTTATACAATTTGTATAAAACTAAATTCAATCGTGTTGTAATAGCGATTGCAGGCGCTCCCGACGCGAGCCCCGCTCTCGAGGGCGAGCTGGGCCGCGGCGGGCGAGGAGGGTTGAGGGTGCAAACAGTAGTAAATTATCTCTGCGCTGCAGACGTCTTACTGAGGGTATTAGGTACTCGCATTCGCGGCTAAACCGATCCCCAACTACCCACAGACGCTATATCTACGCGGACGTAAGCATCCGCTCTTCTAGTTTGGTCCGGCGTGGATGTAGCTCGCGCGGTACGTATTGCCGAAACACGCCAGTGTGTTGATGGAATAAGGCAAACGAATCATGAGTACACAGAAAAATAAGATTTTCTTAATGTACTTATATATTATAGGGCGGGTATACACCTAAGTAACCTCTACCTTGTCGTGGTGAAAGGGCTCAGTAGCCGCGGATATCAAATAGGTACTTGTGTAACTGATCCCATTTGTTGTTTTATTACTGAGATGGACACTTCGAGGGGGCTCTGAGCGGATGATCCTCAAACAATGGACTGCAAAAGTAAAAGCCTCGGTAGATATGAGAATGTAAATCAGCGCAGGATTATTACTGTCAGATCTCTGTTGCCGGAGGCCGTCTAGGTAAGTACCACCACAGCGCCTGGTGCAGCCGACAGACAGCACTAAGCAAACGATATTGTCCGGCTTGAAGGGACCTGTAACTAGTAGAATTACAGGGATAAAGAGATTGAACATCTTATGTTTCAAAGCGACGAAAATTATGTGGTGCAGTGTATGTTGTCGTAACTAGCGCCACGTCGTCATATCCAAACGTATCACTTAACATCAGGCGAACGTCTCGCTCGTTTCGTCGCTTCGTAGAATTAAAAAAGAAAAACATATATGTTTTTAGATATTCAACCCCCAGTATTGCGTGCGTCGAGCTGTAACGTATTAACGCGATCGCACCTCGCATTGAAATCGCGCCTCGATGGATATTTAAAAAAAAATCGCGCGATATATCATTGTTTTTACGAGGGCACAGCACCTCGGGACACCCACCCCGCCGCGCGAGCACAGGGGGAGGCTGTACAGCGGCAGAATGACATTTAATACACAAATTTACATTTCCGGTGCGTTACGAAAATCAGTGTGAATATTTTAGATTATGTCGAGATTGACGCAAAGATATTGGATATGTAGGGATGAAACTGTCAAATTGATCTAAGCATCATCATCACCATTTCAACCGATGGACCTCCACCGCTGGACGTACGTCTATTGTAATGTGTTCCACAAAGCACCGTCTTGCGCTGTTTACTTATTATATATTGTTAATAGATATATATAAGATATTTCCACCTATGTAGATACTCATCACGATATCTCCGAAAACATAAGCCCTAGAGACTTGATATTTAGAAGTAGAATTTTATTGTCGAGTGTAAATCAGCTAAGAACGGACTTTACAAAATTCCTTCCTCAAAATGAGTTCCGGGGGTGTTACGGCCACCAAAACAAAAAAGTTTAATTAACCGAAGAAAATCAGTGTACATCACATGTAACCGTCCGGATGTTTTTTTATGATGTAGTCATCTCCAAGCGAAATCTGTCTTTCCGATTTCCGTTCAGCACCCTCCTTCTATAATAGGGCAGTGTAACAAGAGCAGGTAACTGTCCTCTGCGCCGCGTCTCCTCCCAATATTGGTCACACAGCTGCAACAAAGGAAGCCGAAGTGAGTAGCCCCTGTCCATCCAGTCGGCGACGGCTGTGTCGCCGGTGGCTAAGCAAGTAGTCCAGTTGAAGTAAACAGGGATTCTTGAAGTCGCTTCGTCAACAAACCGGAATCATTTTTATATTCAGGACCCCCGACAGCGTCAGCTCCCAACATATTATTTATCGTAGCCTCCCCGGGGGTTGTTTGCGTCGCTCGACCAATTCCGGCTTTTAAAAATTAAATCATTCCCCCCGAGCTGTGCTTTAGACGTTTGTCGATGAGGTTTATTATGTCCTAACCGGGATATTCAATTTTCCCTCGTTTCCTTTGCTCCTTGCCAAATTTTTGCCGAGTACAAATTTATAAGGTTGAATGAATAATACATAAGATGGCTAATTTCCGATATTTCCTCTTTACACGCACCGCTAGCTGGTCATCCGGGTCACTTCATTATTTTAGGAATTTAACAATTGCGACCTTCTCATTTGTGACGGCTGGCGCTGCTGTACGTGATCACCGTCGTACTCAGTCAGCTTTTAATATACATAACGCCGGAGGTAGCGTGACGACAGGGATGTTCCACGCCGTCTCCCTCGCGAGGGTATAACGTCACGTTGGGACGTATCACGGCAGTTTTGAATTAAATTCTCTGTTAAATTGGAATTAATTATTTTACCCTGTTGCGGCTAAAACTGTAGTACCCACCTCGTCAACGTCCAGATCGCTGTTGCTGCGTTCTAAATGAACTCCTGACCCCTATTTGACAAGCGCTAACGAGGTAATAACATTCTATAGTGAAAATTGGTTCCGGTCACCGGTTTGTTGGAGAGCATATCGTTTGCTGACGGCAACCGAACTGCGCGGGTGTAAGGCGTCTCGCAAAACAAGTCACGAACTCAAGCCAACCTGTCTCCTCACCTGCTCGTGATGCACTCTACTAATCAACAAACGAGGCTCTGGCTCCCACCAACCCGTTATGGGCCAGCGTGGTGGGAAATATCCCAAATTTCCCCATATGGACCCCTATAGATGACGAACCCTATTGGCCGGCGGCGCCAGAGGCCATGATTGCAGCGCAGGACCGATCGATATGGAGATCGATTAGGGGCGGCTTATATCCGGCTGTAGACGTCTGTTGGTTGATGTAGATGAACCATACGCTTGTTTTAAGATCTAACTCCGATGCGTCCTTCCTATAACAATAAAGAGTTAGGATGTTTACATAACGCTACATTGCGCGCATGGCTTTGAGGATTACGAGTATATCTCGTCAGCATGAAAATTGTGTAAAAAATATACAGGATTGCAAAGTCGATAGACCTCCGTGTTCAGACTTAACTTAATATCGCTTTTGTGAGAGGAGTTTGTGTTATTGCCGGTGTACAGTGGGAGGATCTCAAGCAGAGCTCTGGAACAAAGCGTTTTGTCCAATTGTTGGAGCGCTACAATTAACTTATTGAATGACGAAACGAATTTGTTGACGGTTAAAGAGGGCGGCGGCTTTGTTGGCACTTTAAACTGACTGAGATCTGTTTATTGAAAGTGCATTATGTAACTTTAGGGGTAGCAACATTGAAGCAACACTAGCAGCATGCGACCTACACAGGCTGCGGTGAGCTCTTCACCTCCATCGCGTAAAATACAAGTTGTAGTAGTAACAGCACCGTGTAAATATACTTACATCGCCTTATTGTTTTGGTGTACATCTTAGTACTCCTTTTTTTTGTTTCGCGGGGGGAAATCTTCAAAAGATACCCTGCTTCTGGGGGGTAGTCAGGGTTACATGAGAATCTCACTAAAACCCTCACGGTGGTCTGCATCAGTGCATTCGGAGAGGCTCTGCGATCTTTTATAGAACGCACCGGTGCCCCTCTACACTTTGTGTTACGTCTCTGAGGAGGGACCTATCCTTCCTAGGCACCATCGCCGAGCCATATGCTATCCCACGCAGGTTCGCTTGTTGAGCTATAGGGGCTCCCACTCTCAAGGCTCGCGAAACTCCTAGACACTTTTAGTCGCCTTGTACGACAGGCAGGGCTTACATTAATCCTATTCTTACTACCCCGAGGCTACAAAGCGGCATCTAAGTAAAGGTTAATCATTTAATTATAAACGATTGTGATAAGCATTATTATTAGAACTGGATCATGTGTGTGATCAACGAGCGGCTGAATGACTAATAACTGAATGCGTCAAGTCGAGAGCCGGTAATGAGTGTCGAGGGGCGTCATCCCAGCGCTGGACCCGGATCATGTGCAAGTGTTGACAGTCTGTCGTAGCCACGTTTGACCCGAACATTATGCAGGCGATCTGTATACAGTATAAAAGCATCATATAAGTTTTTTACAGAGATATTTATAAAATTGTTAGTGTGGAGACGAACTGGGGACATAAGTTATACCAGAACGGAGAGCATATGTATGATTTTTTTTTAAAAAAGTAACTTTAAATAAACTATAAACGATTAAAACGAAACAGTAATCTGTATTAAACAGTCATGAGCTTGTAAGCGCATCACCACTGATTATTAAACCGCGGGAACGGCATGATCGGGACAACAGATGTCAGCCGCCATCTTGAACATCCGGTGAGCGGCTGTGTTGGGCATTAAAATATTTCAACTTCCGAACGATACATTTTTTTACGTATTATATTCATTAGGGATGTGTCAAAACGAGAAAAGTATCATATCTCGACCACGTAGGTGTCTAAGCCAAGTGGCGAGTAAAAGGAGTGTTGGTCGTACAAAGAAATCGTGGCTGCGTTACACCAGGAAGTGCACCGAAATCGCGAGTGCCGTCCAACTGTTCCGCTTAGCAAGAGACCAGGCAAAATATGGTAATCTGACCGCTAACCTTCGCTAGTCGGAGATACACCTTAAGAATAAGAAGAAGACCAATAACATCAAAACACAAATATAATTTATACAAAAGAATACAGACCACTAATGATACTGACGGTGGGGTCATTAATACGCAGACTTACCAGTGATGGCCGGTGCCGCCCTGGAGTTCGGTCCACACAGCAACAGTTCAGTGTAGCACTCTGTGCGTTAGGTTGTAGTGAGAAATACTGATCTCGTGGTACAACTTTCAAAATGCCTATATGTACTATTGCCTGTTCCCGTCCGCTTTGCCGGCCGTAATATAAAATTAGATTTTGAATTTGTCTAAAATATTCTTTGAGAGCAACCGCAGCCGCAAATGACTTCCTATGGCAACCGTTGCTACAGCAACCGCGTAATTAATACGAAGTGAAAATAGTTATAAAAGTTAATTAAAATAAAGCAATGAAGTAAGTAAGGAATCCAACAAATAAATAACCTGTAGCTATCTACAAACCATTCCTCGCTGAATGGTCATGTTCTCATCATGATATGTTCACCAATTATCACGTGATTGGCGAGCTAGGTATGTATATGTGAATGTAATTGTATAAATATGTTGAAGTAATCAGATTCATAACGGCCTTTTAATGGGATGCAGAAGTAAGGCTGTGGATGTTAGCCAAGTTTTGCTTCCTAACATTAGTTAAAAGTATGTTATTTAATCAGCTGTTTAGGAACAAAACTCTGTATAGGGTCGTAACCGAGTGGAAACGGCGACGACATCGCTGCGCAGAATACAAACTACTCGGGAGTAGGGTTTAATTGGTTAACTTCTTTGTTAGCGCGCTGAGGATAAAAGAACTCAATTTCATTAACGCGCGATAAGTCCGCGCTGCAGGCGCGAGATAAGGGGCTGCTTGGCTGAAGGGGAAAAGTTACGATTTAAACTTGCTAACTCTTGCTCCTGAAAGACGGAGTCGCGCCCATGGCCCTAGTCACTTTATACTGATGGAATTGCTTAACGAAAAAAAATCTTAAGATTTTAATAAGATACTCCTTACAACTAGGTGATGTACTTAATGAAAGGTAACAATGTGGGATCCACTCGATATGTCGATATTGTATCAAGGCGCTGCACAGAAACCACTTTATATAACATATCTATTTCATTTAACAGGGAAAGGACGACTCTTTGGTATTATATCTGCCCTTTCGTAACCGAATTTTTGATAGATAATATAATAAAGATAAAAAATAGAAGGAACTGCATCAGTGAAAATAGATGAAGTCTTCTCGGACAGCTTTCACCCTAGCGCAGGAGTCGGACAAGGCCGCATCGCTTCTCCGCTTCCATTCAAAGCGTACACGGAGATAATTATGCGTATAACTCTTGACGATTGGACGGACGGTGTAACCATAGACGGATATAAATTTGCCAATCTACGATATGCAGACGACACTACCCTCTTTGCCACTAGTAATGGCCACATGGAACAACTTCTCCAGAAAATGGAACGTGTCAACTCCGAGTTTAGTTTGATGATAAATCGCAGTAAAACCAAGATGATGATTGTCGATAGGGCCAATAATAACTTGCAATTTTTAGCAAAAATAGCCAACTGCGACGTCGTACAATCATATATCTACCTTGGGGCTCTTATTTCAAATCAAGGAAGCTGCATAAACGAAGTCAAGAGACGCATGGGAGCAGAACTGCCATGGAAAAGCTCAAGAAAATATGGAGGAATAGAAACATAACCAAAACCACAAAGGTTAGGCTCGTATAATCGTTGGTGTTCCCTATACTCCTCCACGCCGCCGAAACATGGACCCTACGGCAAACCGAAACCTACAAGATAGACGCACTGGAGATGTGGTGTTGAAGGAAGATGCTCGGAGTTTCCTGGACCGAGTTTCGAACAAATGCCTCCATCCTCGATGAGCTTGGCATCAAAGAGCGTTTATCTACTCTAGTGCGCAGTCGAATCTTGAAGTTCTTCGGGCATGTTAGTCAGCGGGGTAACGACTCCATAGAACGTCTTGTCGTTCAGGGTAAAGTCGAGGGCACAAGACCACGGGGAAGAGTTCCCATGATATAGACAGATCAAGTGAAAGCTGCGGTGCGCGCTCCGGTACACGAATGTGCCCGATTAACGAACAGCAGACGGAGACGGCGAGACGTCGTGAAGCGGGCACTATTTTCTGTCCAACCAACGAGAACATGATAACCACGACCACTCTGACAAGAGTGAAGCGATTTATAGAGAGAATATAATAAATATAACGGAGACAACCTTGAAAAACTTGTTGTTACGGGGAAAGTGGAAATGAAGGCCACGGGGTCGCAACCCAAAGCGTTGGTCTGACCAGATCCGTAACACACTCGACTCCACCAGTCTACGATGCGCGCCGAGTAGCCGGAGATAGGACGAGATGGCGAAACAACACGAGGACAGGAGTGATGGGTGGAGGTAGTCACGACCCTCAGACGCAAGGAATACGATTTGAGGTGGTGGATAATAAATAAATATACGTGAACCAGTTATATTACGAAGTTGAATCTCGTACATACAATTTACGTTAATCGCATAAGTTTTTCAAGTAATACAACGTACTCGGCGAGGCGCACTTAAACAGCTGAACCCGATTGAAATTCCGAAGGCGTTTAATAAAGAGAACAACGGAAATCGGGAACCGAACCGGCGGAAGCGAGTTCAAAAGTAACTATTCCAGGTAATTTCCTCCCGCGTCGGCGAGATTTTCAGCGAGTAATTTGAGAGCAGTTCGGAACTTTACAAAACGAACCGACGCCGGGATTGTATCGCGGGGAGCAATTATATTTGGCAGAAAGAAACAAACGCACGGGTCGGAGCCGAATGAACCATGGCGGCTCATGGTAAAGCGTCAAACGAGGGTACGGGCAGGACACTCAGTTCATGGTAAGTCCTACGTCTGCCCACAGCAGCGGGGCGTTCAGAGTGATATACACATTATATGCTCGTGAACTTGAGACATAAAATGTTAAGTCGCTTGACCTCAGCAATTTCATTAGCCACAGCGCCCTTTCAAAAATCAAAAAAAAAAAATCAAAAATCATTTATTTGATAACATACATTACATAGTGATAGTAGTTATTGGTATCTCCTTTTAGGCATAACAACGCCTGCGCCTGGAGACACCGCTCTTTCTTTTCATACATGATTTTATAGTAGTTTGCTGTCGTAAAGGTTGTGTATGCAAATATCCCTTTTTTTCTATTATCACACTTACATTATATATTGCATAAGCAATTCAATTCGTCATAAGATTGTGTTTTTAATCAATTAGTTATTATTATCTTGAAGTCAGGAAGTCCCTTTAAACCGGAACACAGCAACACTAACCAACTGCAAGTCGAAGACCTAGTTCTATGACGATGCACCAACGCAGCGTCAATAGTACTGTTTCGTTAAACAGATACGAACTCTCTTCTTCAACCGCGTGTTAACAAACAGTCCGGTTTCCGGGGCCGTTGTATATCAATGTCCACACACGAACTTGGCACGGGACAATACATTGCCAACTGTTTGATTGACGGAGATCACTCAGGTCGAGATTGGCAGAGAAGAAGACCTAGGGACGCTGAATATACGCTTGTGTTCGTTTGTCTGTTGTTAGGTATATACAACTGAACGATGGGCCACGTTGTTACGGGCAAGTGTATCACTTAACATTAGGTGAACGGTCCACTCATCTCGTCGCTGCGGTAAATGAAAAAAACTTTCTACTGGCGTTAATACTTTCCATTATAATGAGCTGTTAATTGACTGTTTCTAGATGCAGCCCTACTGTACTCCGTAACGTTTAGCGCGAAGGACGAGACAGGACCTCCGATGTATTTTGGAGCGTTTATGCAGGTGCTCCTAGACCTAAAAAAGGTTTAGTTTTTATGATGTTTTGTAGTGTTACAGTATCATAAATTTTAATTAGATAAATCAGTAAAAGACTGTAAGCAAAACTATGTATAACTAATTTATGTACTTGTAAGAGAGCTATCCCCACGCAATCCCATCACAGATAGTAGACGTGTAGCGCTTGTATCACAATGAGGGCAGAGATTTGCCGAGGTCTTCTTAAAAAGAGCTTCCGTGTAAATACGGGTCTAATCCAGCGGCTCCAGACGTCCTGCCGGATAATCTAGTCTCCGGACGGCACTAGCGCCTATAATCCGCCCGCAAACAGGATAAGTCGCGGCGAGCCAAGGCTTAGACAAACACAAATGAAACGAAGTCTTCTATTCTTGCAATTCGAGTGTACTCAGTGACCTGACACGTTTCATCATTAGATACTAATCTCAAATCTGATCTAAGTCTTAATGTTCTCTAATATTATTTAATAAGATTTTACATCGACCCCCTCCATTTAAGTTTGTCAGAAAAATGTCATTGACAATGTGATTCAAACGCGACCTCAGATCCTCATGTCACAGCGGAAACCATTACTTACTAGTACTGGCGTTGTGTTATATGTTATCAGTAGCCCATTGTACCGGCAATAGCCCTGCAAGCGTTCTGCAGTAAATTGCTAGTAATGAGATAGATATATTACAAGTTGAATGACGAGGGAAAATAATAGGGGGACCGGAAAGTAATGTCGTTTCTGCGCATGCCAATACTTGATTGTCATTTGTCAGCTCATTGTTTTGTTCAGAGGCGTACCAAAGACATTGTGAGGTTATAGTGATTTCTTTACTTATAGACAATTGAATTACAATTTTTTTTTGTAATTTTGGGTAAAATGGCCAGCCAAATACCAGAAGAGGTACACATCCGGCATTGCATGCTCTTTGAGTTTCGCAAGGGAAATAACGCAACAGTTGCTACCAAAAACATTTGCGATGTTTATCCAAATGCACTGGACATTCGTAAATGCCAAAGGTGGTTTTCCAAGTTCAAATCGGGTAATTTTGATCTTTCCGACTCGTATCGATCAGGAAGACCATCAGCGTTAGACAACGACGTGTTAAGGGCGGAAGTGGAAGCAAATCCGTGTCAGACGATCGAGGAATTGTCAAACAGTCTCAACAAACCTTGGTCGACCATCCAAGAACATTTGAAGCAGATTGGAAAAGTAAGCAGAGCAGGTGTTTGGGTCCCGCATAATCTGTCCGAACAGAATAAGGCTAACCGATCAATCACATGCAACTTATTGCTTCAACGACACAACACAGAAGCGTTTTTTGATCGCTTGATCACAGGAGATGAGAAATGGGTCCTGTATGATAACCCAAAACGCAAAAGGCAGTGGCTCTCTCCAAATGAAATCCCTCGGAGTACTGCTAAGCCAGGTTTACACCCCAAAAAAGCGCTTTTGTGTGTTTGGTGGAGTATTCGCGGCATTGTTCATTTTGAATTACTGAAACCTGGAGAAACTGTTACTGCAGACCTCTACAGCGAACAATTGCAGCGAGTCAATCAATCTTTAATTGAAAAGTGGCCAGCGATTGTCAACCGAAAAGGCGTCATTCTCCAACATGACAATGCAAGACCGCACTGCGCAAGGCGAACTCTAGAAAAAATTAATGAATTGGGGTGGGAGGTGCTGCCTCATCCACCATATTCGCCCGATGTTGCACCATCGGATTTCCACTTATTCCGAGCGCTGCAACACTTTTTAAGTGGCAAAACATTTGCAAATTTGGATGATATCCAAAATGTCATCTCTAGATATTTTGCCGAAAAACCAATTAATTTTTATCGATCAGGGATTGAAAATTTACTCACTAGATGGCAAAAGGTTATTGACAATGATGGGGAATACATCATTGATTAAAAATAAAGACTCGTTAAAAATGTGTGTTTGTATTTAGCGTAAGAAAACGACATTACTTTCCGGTTCACCTAATATAATGTTAGTGGTTGTTTAGTTCGACGCAGCAGGGAGGTGGACGGTTGTAAATCTGTTTCAAATTCGACTGAGAATTCCTAGAATTTCTTGTTAAATTACTAGGAATAAACCGAATACCTAATAAAGCAAACACACGGGTTTAATAATATGCGAGTACAATACGAAAGATGCAAAAACAGTAAGCACAGAGCAAGTGTATGTATAGGGAGAGAGTTCGTGTAATGCAGGCAATTGATCAGTTACCCCGCGAATTTATTATGACTGCTTCTATCGGTTTTCCGGGGTCTAAGTGAATGACGCGAGCGATACCGGTTTTACAACCATCGGCGATGACCGATAATGAACGACAATAGCAAAAATATGGATAATCGTGATAACTTTTTTTTATCTTATTTGTTCGCGTAGGAGCTGTTACCGCTTTGCCGTATAAAAAACTAGCTGTAACAGTCCCGCAGCTTCTTTTACGATTGAGTTTCGTACAATCCTTAGGTGACTTTCAAATAGCAGAAGCAATATCTCTGCAAAATTTGATGTGTTCACGTGTGGATGTCTCCTATTATGTACATAGATCGGTTCAACTTCGGCACTCAGCTGTGAGCTGCGCCAGCACAACATTTGTCTCTGCTCGGGGCCGCTAAGTCGACTTTATTATTAAAACGTTATTAGAGAGAGGCGGCTCTCCCCCGCTGCACCCCCGCAAGCGGCCACCCCCTCACCGTCACCATCACCCTCACTCTCACCCTCACCCTCACCCTCACCCTCGCACAGTATATTTCATTCTGTTCACTTCGCTTTCTTTATTTATATTGAGCTTACACGTTAATTCTCTTATGATATATGTTCTCAATAAAGTTAACAATTTGAAAATATTCTATCTTATCCATACTGCAGTAACACTGAGCGATGGAGCTAGAACAAAGTCCAGCTGCTGATCAATGAAACGCCAGCCCATAGCAGCAGAGGGTTAGGATATTTACACAGCATCAAAGACAACTTCTCGCTTTGATTGATTAAAATGTAATTTCGCAGTATCCCTATACCTGTACTGCAGGAACACAATATGTGTACTAGTATTGGACAGCGAGACGTTTGCTGGCGGTCAGCAGCCCGCGTGACGAGAACAAACCGCGCACGCAAACATCATAAACAAGCATTGAAACTTATTCATGTATATAAAGACGCGCCGCTAGCGCAGCTGCAGAGCTCCCAAATGTTAACATTACTCTTTTCCCTTGGGTTCACGGAGCTTACGGTTCCACACGACCTTCACTGAGAAAAGATCGACCTTTGCGAGGCCCGGGGCTCCGGCCGGCGGGCGCGCCGCGCCGCGCGACGCGTGCGGACGTCACTTATCGACGTTAGCAATCACTATTTTCTCTAAATTGACGCCGAGGGGTGAGATATCTCACAGACGCATGTCGCCCCGCCCCGTACGTATATTACTTACTGAGGAATAAGATTATTTCGTTCTTCACGGTTAAAACTATTTACCGTTATAGATAGAATTTTAATTTACCACCACCATCAGCCGATAGACGACCACTGCTGGACGATGGCCTCTCTCAAAGATACTCACATCCATCGGTCCCGTGCTACCCGCATCAACAACAGGGACCGTCGTATGTAGGATTTCAAACGGAGCGGGGGGGAAGAGGTATTTGGGCCACTTCCCACCACGCCGGTGTAATGCGGGTTGGTGGGAGCCAGAGCCACGTTTGTTAATTAGCAGGTTGCACAGGAGCAGGTGAGGTTGACATTTAGTTCCCCTGCGTCGGTTGGGTCAAGGCCTTTATTTTACATTTCACTTAGCATCTATTCTTATTCTAAAAAATATTTATTCCTCATACTCTCCTTTCATCCTTCCTTTTCGATCATCACAAAACTTATCTTCCATACTTTTCTCTCCTAACCTACTCCATTCCATTCGCAGAGTGAATACCGAAAATATATATAAATCATCCCTTTATCCTTCAGGATTTTTTCCAAAAAATCACCGCTTTTCATCCAGTTTTTTTCACCTTTTTCTTCTTTCATTTTTATTCAATTTTTATTTACTTTTCTTATTCTCACTTCCATTTAATTATTCACAATGTTTAGTTATTGTTTCAGTTCTCCTACTTGTGTTTAATCTACATTTGTTGGCGAGGCTGGCTCGGGCCCCGTGAGTTGCTCGGGACGCGGGACCACGTGCACTCCCTTACAAAAGTTAGTTTTGCTGTTTCTGACGGTTGATCTATGTACGAGATTGAACTTCATATTTCACTAATTATTTTATCGAAAGGCTTTTATAACGATAGTCAAGTAATGATACTGTAACGTTGGAATTGAAGCTGAGATCTTGGTCACGCAGGTTGTTCCCTGAACCATTTAATCAAAATATCATATATAACTATTATATCTGATCAGCTATCAGCTTTGGCGTTTTGCTCAGTATTCTGAAGTTGTTATTTTATTAAATATCATTTAATTACTTATTAGTGTGTATTTCATATAAAAAAGATATATAAATCACGGCAGCGTCCAGCAGCGTGACGCTCGCGCCATAGCAGTGCCCGCTTGCAACAATGGCACCGAATCCGTTCAAAGAGGAGCGAAACGGAAGTAAGGAGAGACGATATAGAAATAATTAAACCAATAAATCGTTAGCTGTTCGTTCGGTGCTGATGGTGGGCGATAGCTAGTATAGTTAAATATACTGTACTATATAAGTATATATGGTGTTGATGATATACTTCTTTACATTTTGTTTGATAAAAAAGCCGAGAGCTCGTTAATGCAGTAAACCCGCCGCCACTACTGGCGCACAGTATTACTGTATTACTGTATTACTGAGAAGGTCTACTTATTCTCTCGATCCTTACAAATTAATATTACAAAAGAATTTTAAAAAATCATCATCATCAGCAGATAGACGTCCACTGCTGGACATAGGTCTCCCCCAAACTTCTTCACGTTTATAGTGGTCCATATGGGGGATATAAGTCATTCCCCTCCACGATAGCCCAATGCGGGTTGGTGAAAGCCAGAGCCTAGTATATTTATTAGCGGGGTGCACAACGAGCAGGGGAGGTTGGCTTGGATCCCGTGAGTTGTCTTGCCCGATACTTATACTTACAAACATAAAAAATCTAATGTAACAACAAAATTTAAAGCTTCGTTATGAAGCTTTCACATAACGCTTGGGACGCGCGCGCGACGCACCCCGCGCGGCGCGCCGGTGCACGCTGCGCGTATCCGCTCACATTTAACAAGCGGACGGTTTGCCAAAACGCAGTATCCGGTGCATTTATTGCGACTTTTTAATTGCGGCTATATTTTAGCTGCTATTACGTGTCACACGGGCCCCCCCGCCTCACCTATACCCACTCCCTAATATGTAACGTTACACCAACTGAACTACTGATATTCAACCTTTTTTCATGAACACCTCAGACAGCAAAAAGTATTGGTAATGATTTCTTTACAAACATTTCGCGATTGTTTCATATTTTCTTCAAGAACTGTAAAAAGATAACCTAAATAAGCTTACTTTTACACTAAGGGCATCTAAAGAGTGTCTGTAGGGTGTGTAGAAAACTCAATGTGACTCGTTCGTCTATATTTTATAATTTCCTTGCAAGCACCGGAGGCGGTAAATAAAGATTTGATGCGTATGTAAACATTCCTTATGGGATCAATTTAATTTTTGTAATCCAACGAAGTGACGACACGAGCGCGTCGTCCGCCTGATGGTTAGTGATACGCCTGCCCATAACAGCGTGGGGCTAGTTAGGATGATATACAAAGCACCACAATGCACCCGTTTTCAGACATAAGATGTTAACTTTCGTTACACTAGTAATTACATTAGTTGCAGCACTCTTCAAACTAGAACACAGTAATGTGTGCACAGTAAAGTTCATTGGCTGTTGCAGCCTGTTGCGCTGCGGTGGTACCTATCTAGACTGTCTCCGGCAAGAGGCCTATCACCACAGAACTTTTACTGCGCAGTGTCACGGCGGGTCGCAGGTGGAGTGTAGCTGAAGTAAACGTACAGTAGAATTTACATTGTTTGTGCTCCGGTTCGAAAGGCGATTTAGTTGTTTACTCGGTGACCGCAATGTGGCTTTAACATAACACGTATGATAGGGATGTGAATCAAATATGACCATACAAAACAGCTTGAAACCAACACTGTAGAAAACAAAAGTTAAAAATAGGAAAAGATTTAATAAAGACAACCATTGTTATACAATTAGCAGTGGTTTTTAGTAAATTTCTGTATGTTTAGGGACCGGCGAGGGGTTTCATCATACCTCTACCATTTCATACAAAAATAATATTTTATTAAATATACCTTTGAGATTATATTATTAGTTAAAGGAAGGCCCGGAATCGCAGTCTTATCTCCTGCAAGCAGTTGCCGGTGCTGCTCGGCCAGTTCAATAAAGCTGTGGATCTGGTAGCATTTGCCGAGCGGCGAGCTGATGGGTTTTCTGCTTTTGACTGAATAAGTTGTCCCTCCATGACAAATTAAATAAATATAACCTTGTATAGTTTTCGAGAAATCATTACTTACACCACGAGCACGCGGTAAATGAATACCATTGTTTTATTATATCATCCTTCCGTATAGTTCCGATGGTCAGCGATAAAATGTATTGATACCTAATAATAATAACACACCCTTGTATAAAATGGGGTGCGGTGAAGTGTTGGACAAGTAAGTGGAATTTTATTCATAGTTGTACTACCCCCCCGCGGCAGTTCTCGCCCTGCGCTATAAATTTGAAATTTTACGTGTATTCGCTCAGCGGAAAAGCTATTTGGAATAGTGATTTATATGTTTGTATCACCGATTTACATATATAAAACCGATTTTCTTACAGTCGTGATCGGTCCAGCGGTGGAGATGATGATGATGATATGATTCAACGTTTTATTCGTGGTTTCTTCTACACGTCTTTAACTTTATCCATGTGTGAATCGATTAATCCCTGGTCTTATTACTGGTTGTGGCTGCACCTTCGGAGGTGCGATTAGAAGCCTTTCTTTAAGTTTATGTTAAATATGTTTTGATGAATAACATTTAAAAATAAAAAATGTCAACTATTTACTAATATCCTCAATTACACATTTACATTTAGATGTCCACAAAAACATATCCTCTACACCACTCTAATTCCGCTCACTGATGCAGTGCTCACTGTGGGGCACGGGCAGCGCGGGGCGCGTATTGCGGGGGGTTGGAACCCTGTAAGGACAGGACAGCAATATTTGAATTTTAGATGTGATCTTTTCCACCAAAAATCCTTTTCGGATGTAGGCTTTTTTTTCCTGTTAATTTAGAAAGTGATGCCCTCTGTTTACCTCTATTTACAAGGCATATAAATAAAGAAAGGCTGTTTGTGTATACATTTATGTATACGTGTATACATTTAAGTAATACTTTTTCATGGCGCTTTGTGAGGCATTCGTGCATAACGGAATGGCCTTCGACTCCATTGAAACCTGATCAGTTCTTAAGTCCTTACAGCGATGCCAAGTCGACAGATGCATATGAATTTGGACAAGACTAAAGTCATGTCCAATCACTTAATGATCCCTAGTCCAGTAACTGTGGGGAACGCGGTGCTTAAAGAAGTAAAAGAGTACGTCTACCTCTGACTGGCTATAGAACGTGGCTGAGGCGACTGCAACAAAGAGATCGATACACGCATGCGGCTCGGCTGGACGGCGGTTGGGAAACTCTGCCACATCCTCATCTCGCAAATGTCCCAATGTCTCAAGATAATTTTTTCAACAAGTGCGTCCTCGCGAGCCTTACTTACGGTGCAGAGACATGGCATCTGACCATCGAGCTGGTCCACCGATTCAAAGTAGCACAGCAAGCGATGGGTTGAGTTATGCTTGGCATTTCTCTAAAGGACTTAATCAGGAACGAGGAAATTTCACGGAGAATTAAAGTTGTCGACGTAGCTCTCAAAATCTGCATGCTGAACTCACAGTGGGACGGCCTGGTCTTTAGCGTCTGCGTCGGCCGATCGAGGAGGAAAGTCTTAGGGTCGACGCTGCGCACTGGTAGCAGAAGTGTAGGACGCTCTTCCTCCAGATGGACCGACGACATCAATAGAGCGGTCGGAAATGGGTGGATACGAGGAGTTAAGGATCGTATTTGGTAGAAGACATTGGGGAAGGCCTATATACAGCAGTGGATAAACAAAGGCTGATAATGATGATGTACAGTACTTATATTATCTTTACGATAAGGTATCTCCCGGAAGTCATGAAACTTTAGAATATTAATAAATATACATTTCAAGCTCACTTTCAGTTCTCTTAATGAAAATATATAACGTATTAAATGATTAAGATATACTTTAAATGTTATAATGACTTGTCTGCACGGTTGTCCTCTCTAGCCCTGGCAAACGGTTATCTATCACGGTGCGCGTGATAATGTATAGTATGTATTTGTATAGAGTAGCTCGCTGGCCTAATGGTTAGAGCGTGCGGCTTTCATTGCGAAGGTCGCGGGTTCGAATCGCGGCATGTACCGATAACTTAATATTTAAGTTATGTACATTTGTGGATTTTAGTTACAACAGCGAGATACAAACGGTGAAGGAAAACATCGCGAGGAAACCTGCACATGACGTAGACATTATTCTGAGGTGTGTGTGAAGTCATCAAACCGCATTGGGCCCGCGTGGTGACCATGGCCCATCGCCCTCATATTGAGGGTAGGCCTGTGCCCCAGCAGTGGGGACGTAAATGGGCTGTTATTATTATTATTATATATGTATTTGTATAGAGATTCGCTCATCGTCTCGTTTTATAAGATTACGTGTTCCCTTAAAGCTAACTCGATGAGTGTTTACCAGCACGCATACAGAACGCCTACTTTTATCTTTGTTTACTTCGTGAGCAATCCGAGGTCTTCCTCTTTCTACCTATACCCTCCACGATGTCGTGGCCTATAGTTCTAACGGCTTTCCTCTTCTCTTCTCTTCTCTCAGTACTTCGTACTATACTTTAACCTTTCTGTTCGGGTGATCTGCAGCAAAAGCTTCAAATAATTGTTGAAAGGTTTAACAGGTAATTAAACATTTAGAGGTAGCAGTCAGTCAATAGAGCGGTGCCACCATTGGAGCTACGTTAATAAATATCGGGTAGGGCGCGCTACCCGCCGCGGCCCGGGACCCGGCCAAACAGAACATGCAAACAGTTTGCCAAAACGCAGTTTTCGGGATCATTTATCTAACTTCTTTTAAAACGCTGCTATATTTTAAGCCGAACCAACGTTTACAGGCTAAGTTATTTATCATTGGCTATATAGTAGCTAGTTTTTTTTTTCAGTCCGTTGATACAACGCCTAAAAAGTATACAGAATTGGCCCGGGCCCAATGGCCCATCCCCAGTTAAATCGGACGGGGGAGTGTCGAACGAATAAATGAAATTGTGTCCGTGGCGTTATTCAGACTCGTTTGGACGCTATCTGCTTTTTGTTTTCAAAATTAGTAGCCTATTTGTGTTCTTGAAGTCCCGCCCTTAAACCGCCATCCCCTTCCTAGCTTTACGATTATTCAATCAACATTAATATTTTTACACAAATGTATTGATGGCGGAGCAGTGCCCCCCTCTAATTTATTCCCCTGGTCTACTTAAGTTTCAAGCACTAACAGCTTCATACTTCTACTGGGTTAAAGTTTCCGTTTGAATCCACCTTATTTTTGTTTGGAAATACTCCGACATGTCATAAACCGGACAAACCCTTTATAAAAGACATTTAATAACTATTTTAGCAAAAAATACTTAAATCAAAGATTATATTGAGGGTAAATCAATAAACTTATATCAAATTAGAATTATGGATCTTCAGTCTTTTATCAAAACGCTACGTAAAGTTTGCTTGTCCACTTCGTGGACAACCTGACCACCACGAGACAAACGTCGTGGGGTCCGACTGAGCGCGTGAACTTGAATAAGTTATTCCGCTTATTCGCATTACTAATAAAATATTATTTATATTACAAAATGTTAGACTTCATGGTATAATTAAAACTAAAAGATATTTCACATTTTAGCATAATGGTCTATAAATAGATTTATATTGATCATCATCATCATCATCATCATCATCATCATCAGGTGACCTCTTCAAGCTGACGTTTGGCGATCAGATTGGGAAAACCAATTCGATCCTCAGCTATTCACTTATTTATTTATATTAATACACGACCAGAAAAATATCTAGATGGGGCTTTGATCTAATAAATATTGTAAATTCGGTTTGAGAGGGTGAGGGGTAGCGGGTGCCCCGGGTCTACCGGCACGGGACTACGGATAAGGCGCGTTACAAACTATCCGTTTCGAAGCTACGTCTCTTATTTGATCCAGTTGAACCGGAACTGCAAGAGCAGCGCTTGCTGTGCCTTGTGAAACAAGATTACACTGTATTACCGATCGTGTCTTAGACCTTAGACTTGTAAGTCTTTAAAGGGAGTTAGATTGCACACCCTGGCACTGCAGTAATGCGCTTTCATAGCACGAAAATATCCGCAGTTTCCACTAAAGCCGTTGTTGAGTGGGGCCATAGCAGAGGTTCAGCTGCAAGTTTGGTAGGACTCGTGTTTAGTGGCCTTTACCTTCGCAGCATATTAAAAGAGTTTAGTTCGATCTGTTGTTTTGTTAAGGGATATGTACCCGATGATATGCAAGTGTCTACCTGCTATAATTCTAGTTTATGGTTAAACAGCAAGGATTCATTAAAATGTTCTTCATATTTTTATGATCTGAACCCACAATGTGTCTTCGGACTAAGAGATATTTTCCATCAAATAACATTTTAGTAACATGAAAATTTGATATCGGAATAATCGATTTGCGTCGTGTAAGGTACGTCCATATTGGAAAATATCTATTTCCCTGCTCAAGGGTTGCTTCTTAACGCGATATCATGTCGTTCGATGTTTTTAAACTAAACTGTTATAATGTTTTCAAACTTTCAGTATCGTTGTTCACTTTATTACAGGAGTACTTCAGAATAAAACAAATGCATTTCTTCAACTCAACATATTACGCGCAAGAGTTTCCATTATAAAATAGTTTTTTGTTCGTATCATAAATCCGTCACTCCCTTGCCGATTTACATACAACCCTTTAAAGTTCACCATATGTGTATGAAAAGTACAAACATTACATGCGCAAATTTTAAACCGGAATAGGTTTTTGTGTTGGTGAAATTGGACGGTGCGTGCAGTCGGCGGCAGCGACCAAACGTAGTTCTGCGTCATATTTTAATTAAATCGCGTCGCTGTCAAACTAATTGTTTTTTATTTTAAATACATCATCCCTTACCTTTAAATCAATAAGTCCCGTTATGTAATAAAGGCGTAATTGCCTTAATAATAATCTACCATCGCGATATGCAAGTTTACTATACAGATGATAAAGCTTTCTAAATAATCACTTTGTTTCATTGAGTGAAGGCAAGGGGCTAGAAATCTTAAACTATCGTTCTTTTCTGTTGTACTATCGCGTACATATGTTTCAGTTCCACCGGCAGTACGGTTGCTCATGTAATTAAGTTTACAGATGCGTGCAGTAGCGCACTGCGGTGTTTAGTGAGCGTCTAAAGTAAAACCTCACTGTTGTTAGGTACAACACCTGCCACCGTAACAGCGCTCAGTCCGTCCCGCCACAATACAACGAATACAGCAACATATAGGAGCACTGCAATATAAAATAACTACACGCCGACCAAAACAAATTCAAACAAACGAATAAATTTCCGTGACACACATTTGTATGATAAAATATGAAGGCGTATTGCGGTTAAAATAAACCCCCGACAAATTAACCGCGAACTCGTTTGAATTACAAAACAGTTAAACTATTTATTGTGCGTTCGTCCGGTTATTTAGTTAGCAGCGTCTGTCGGAGCATTCTACTCCTGCTTTTGATTTGCATTCATTATTCAACAAATAATTATACAAGTTGCCGTGTGGTTCGGTGGTGAGGAGGTCCATAAATGGAAACGGTAGTATCCAACGATCTGACGACAGCCCAATGATATAAGTAGAAAAGGCGGTGGTGAAAACCTTTTATTAGCTGATCCACTCGACGCAACTACACGCCAGTTAACTTAAGCACAGGCTTCGGGTTGTACAAGACATAACACCACCTCAAGCGAGAAACCACATCTGAATTTCAAATGTGAGGGGATCCCCCGAGGTGCTTTGATGCGGGGGTGCCAATTCAAAGGAGCTGGTTTATAGGTAAACAGGCGATGCTAATTTGCGGGGCGCCGAGGGCGGGCGCGGCTCCGGCAGCCGTGTTTGATATCTGAATTTGCGGCAAGTTCATTAACAATTAGGAACTTTGTTTGTTTCGTTGTTGTTGTGGGCCGCCACACCGCCCTCTCACACGGACGGCCACAATCTCCCGCCGGAAAGGCGACAGAAATCGCTTCAAATTGTAATGAACGTAATCGCATGATACCGCGTGCGGTAGAAGATATCGCTAGTGCCATAACGGATTAAAAGCAACCTCAGGCTTTGAAGAGAATGCAAACATTACTTTGCCGTAACATTCCTTTCTCCATCAAGACCTATCACGACAATGATAATCAGAATTTTGCTTTTTAACGTCATATTGTGTTATCATTGTTCTCGTCGTCTTGAGGCAAGATGTTACTTACGACTCGTAGGTAGTAATTTTACTACCTACAGCGCCCTTCATACCGGAACACAATAATATTTATACAGTACTGTTTGGCGGCAAAAATAGGCAGTGTTGTATACCTACCTAGATGGTATTCAGTAACAGAGACACCACCAGTAAAGACCTACCACCAAGTTTTACCCATTATTGCACAAAATACCAAACAGTAGAAAAAGGTGCCGCCATATATATATCTTGAGAAAGATAATCTTTCAAAAAAAGCCTCCCTGGAGAGAAAAGGATTAATGAAGAATTTTTTTACCTCAAAAATAATCGTAAGTCGTCGAAAGCTTAGGGTCTGGGATCCGATCAAAACGAAAGCCTACGGCAGCCTGCGGTCGGTGATCAGTGCCACCACCGGCTCTCCGCCGCCCGGTACGGTGCTGCCGTCCAGGCGCTCAGTGACAACAGCAGACGGGCAATTGTTGAGAGTGGGCTTATTGAATTATTATTCCCAATTCAGATTAATTACAGAACTAGTTATGTATAATTGTTATCGTCCATCAATCAACCGAAATAATTAATTCATAATCAAAAGCTCCGACGTGTGTTAATTAAACAATGGGGAATACGGCCGGCGGCGCGTGATTTGTATCCATAGCCCTGTACATGTATATATATATATAACAAACAATTCTGTGACATTACTGGCTTCCGCTTATATACAACTAAACAGTTGTATCCTAGCAACTTCGTGAAAGCATTTCTAACGCTTCGGTTACCTGTAACGAGTGGAACAACGGATGTAAACTGTAAGCGTTTAGCGTAACCTGTCCGCTACATCGTAGGCACGTTAGGGCTGGCGACTGAGTTCCGAATGGATATGTTGAGACGCGTCGGAGGTCAGGTAGATCCCAGACAAACGCTGTATACGCCAGTGCTAATTAATGTAAAATGATAAAACACAATCCTGAAATATTATATATAGTACGTCTCCTGGTTCCAGTAATTTCACCAGCTACAACGCTTTCCGGATATTTGAATGTTTGTGTAGTGCACAGACCTACTTCATCCGGAGAGATCATCACAATTTATTGATAACATTTACATTCAGTGATTGGTAAATAGTAGACGCAGTATGTAATGATTATACTCATTTTAAATGTATAACATAAATTATAAGTATGATGTTCCAACAGCAGTAAAAAAATAATAGCAGTGACGGTACATCAGTTAATTTGGTTACTGCAGTTCACAAACTGTTACGCTAATACAGTTACTGATGTCTGTAGTTTGACGAGTCTGAATATAATATATGTTAAGGTATTTAATTCTTTGAAATGTTAGTTTTGTTTTCGCGCTGGGAAACACGCTTTTCATGAAACGGAAACGTTGCAGCGGTATCGTTTAACGAGCGCCAAATGTTTGTTTTGCGTCAAACACTCCGCCAACGTACCGCGAGCGGAATTACACAGCTCTTTACTTTCTCTCGCTTGTATCCGAAGCCGGCACCGCTGCGAATTTGGGCCTGTTGACTAATTTTTCGAAAAGGTCGCATGTAATGCGTGCGCCAGGAAGTAATTGAAATGAACCAAAGAGAAATGTGCCTGCAGAGAGAGCTCCACTGCACGCCGCCGTACGGAACGGAAACATTTCACTACAAATTATAATTTGGTTATTCATCATTTTCAATAGCTTTACGAGAAATCGTATAATTTGATATCAAAATATAACATCGGATGAAGTTGATCAGCTTAGCACGGACCGCCTGCCGACACATTAAGAAAGCTACAATTGCTATCATTATCTAGACTAGTATGTAGCGTAGTTCCCGAAAAATATAGTGGTAATACAGTGCATCAGTATAGATTACCTTTTTGTAAATTTCTCTTATAACTTTAACCTACCTACCTGCCCACTACAATGTGGCGCTAGTTAAAAGATTTACACAGCAACACTGTTCACCTTCGCATTCGCTGACCGACCCTGTTCAGCGCGAACAGGGTAATAATTATTTATATAGACGTAACGCGAGCGTTATTCCAAACGTATTGATATTATTACAGAAGCGCCGGTAGCGTGGCGAACCCCACTACCCACTACCCACTCCCCACTACCCACTCCCCACTCCCCACGAATGCAAATAAACAGCCCCGCGTAAACAGCAAACGTATCATAGCGGATGTCCCGCCGCAGCGTTTCCGCGGCGTTTACAAGGATGTGTGCTACTGAAACAATTAATCGCGGACATTAAAGCTCGCCCGTTTCATTTACGCGTGAAAAGCTCACCGGGCTGCTTTCTATAAACCGTGACGCAGCGACGTCTGCCGGCGCGGTCTGTCCTAGCGGACCTGGACCACTCCCACCGCACCATCCTTTACCTAGGGCATTAGCATTAAGCTGTGATACGTCAAGGGGAGTGAGGAGCGCGACGCCGTGTTCGAGGATTTAAACTAAAGCCTCGAAGTTATAATTCACGTATCGTTTATGTTTGGACCGTCCCTTAAAAACACTATCACCTGATTGTAAGTGTATACAGGGTGCAATATGAGCTACAAATTCCTCCGAAGCACCACTACATGATACACTTGATGTAACAAAAATCAAAAATCAAATCAAACCAGAACACTGGACAATTTGATTTGTACAATCTTCGGCTTTATGTTTGCAGCCATCCAGTTGCTCCGGTACGTGATTTTAGATCGTACACGGTTAAATCCGGTTAAAGTTCACTCGGCCGCCGTTACTCGGCTAGGCGCCGTTCTGTAATCCGGTTACCTGGATACGCGCCGCCGTAGAAACAACCGGACAATAGTTTATTAGCGGCCAAGGCGACCGCGCACTAAGCGCTCGGATCTCTTGTAGGACTTTACCAATTCCTTTGAAATGTATAAATCTGCAGGATGATTCGTCATCATCAACATCATTGCAACCGACTTACGTGCACAGGATAATTAATGCGTATTATATTACTATTAGGGAGTAAGCTTTCTTACAGGTTACGTAGATGAGAGTAAGTTTACGATTAATATTTAGCAAGGCATAGGCAGCTCGCTGGCCTAATGGTTAGAGCGTGCGGCATTCATACCGAAGGCCGCGGGTTCGGATCTCGGCATGTACCGGTGACTTAATATTTAAGTTATGTACATTTGTCAACTTTAGTTGCAACAGCGAGATACAAACGGTGAAGGGAAACATGACTTAGAATTTATTCTAAGGTGTGTGTGAAGTCACCAAGCCGCATTGGGCCAGCGCGGTGACTATGGCCCAATCGCCCTCATATTGAGGGCATGCCTGTGCCCCAGCAGTGGAGGGGATATAAATTGGCTGTTATAAGATAACATATATAAGGCAACAACTTATAATTTGTGGTTTACAGTACATACATTACTTTCCCTGGTGGCCATTTTGTATATGGCTGACTACATTTTATCAATTTAAGAACTTAAGAACAATTTAAGAACACTTTCATTCGAGTTATCGTTTTGAAATAAACAGAAATCCAAATCAAAACTAGTTTATTCGTTTAAGAGCTACAAAGTAGCCGACGGGCGCGCGGGCGAGCGGGCGAGCGGGCGCGTGGGCGCGCGGGCGCGCGGGCGAGCGGGTGCGGGCGCGCGGGCGGAGTTAATGAAATTAATTAAAACAGCAAAAAGTATCTATGTTTCTGTTAACATTTCACAAATAAAAAAAATCAAGGAACTTACTCGTATCGAAGTGAGAACATTTCCATTTCAAAATGTTTTTTTATCTCTTTAAGCGCGCATTGACATGGCATGGCATGGCATGGCATGGCATGGCATGGCATGGCATGGCATGGCATGGCATGGCATGGCATGGCATGGCACAGATAAAATAGGAGCAGTTAAACAATCCAACGGCGTGGCGAATAATAAAAAGAGACGTCTGAACGGAAATCCGGCGTAACTATTAAAATATACTCCATTTTATTATATTAAGGTGGGAGTATCCTCTCACAACTTGAGTATCCTCCCCAAGTTCCTTCTAAATGGCAACGGAATATACTACGTCACTTAGCTTCCGGTTCGTGAATGGTGAATAGTGTGCGAGATATTTATAATGATGAAATACATTTATATTAAAGTATTATCGGTTTGTCGGCAGGAAGACGCATGTTGCATGTGCCGCCGTCCTCGGTTCGCATGATTGCTAAGTGACATGGAATCTGAAGATGGTGAAGCGTGTACAATAAAATTCACCATCAGCATAAGAGTCAGGATTGCTTAATGTCTGTGACGAGCTCACAGGCTGTAGTCAGGGAGCCGCCGGCCGGGCTACAGTTCCGCGCCTGCTAGTTAGCCCCCAGCCGCCCTCGTTAAGCGGCCCGCTTCCGTCTCGTAATCCGTTTACCAAGTTATCAGGGGTGCGGGGGTGCGCGGAGCTCGCGTTACATGCGCCGCGTAAAAATGCACGTTCTCGAGGAATACTTTACAGTTTTTATTAATATTTATCCATACAAACACTGTCTTTTCTCAAAGTTTACGTTATGCGATGCCGACACCGACACCGACACCGACATCGACAACGACACCGACACCGACACGGTCCGCCAATAATGATATAATGATAGCAGATTTTGTTATTTAGCAGGCGGCACCGTCCCAGCACCGCTTCGAACTCGCTAGATATCCAAATCTGATATGCAGGAAAAGATTTTGGTGATCATCTACGTAGCGATATCTTAACCGAGTCAACCGAGTATATAAACTTTTTCCTACCCTTAAAAGCATCCATTCACCACTTATCCTTGTGCTATTGAAATACATGATCAGCGGAACACAGCAATGCGAAATAGTCACTTGAACTTAAATAGAAACCCAGTACAAATATACAATTAAAGGAAACGCTTAACGGGAACACTCGGAGTTTGTAAATTACTTCCAGTCTATTCAGTGGTTCAGTGATTGCAATTTCCTTAACCAGTATCCGCTGAAGGATATCTCGTCAAGAGGGAATGCGACTGTTCGAAGCTTGGAGAATACGTTCCTGTAGGAACCCTTTCAAATTCGCTTCTACAAGATTGCAATTACTGAAATTACGAATGAAAAGATTTTTATCTCAGTATTTTTAACTTCCGACTGTAAAAGATCAGTATTATTAGGTTAATGCGTGGTTCAAACGGAACACCAAGCATCCTGGTGTCATAAGATTACACGGTACAGTTTACATCCTCATGAACCGAAGTATTCCGCTGAGGAGCACCGTCTGAAAACTTTATGAAAGTTTCTATACATTTGTCACTTCAAAGCTTCCAAAGACGTCAATTTTTTTATTGTGAATATACTAGATCGAAATGTTTTTATATGCCGTTCACACAATTCTATTCAGTCCCAACTGAATTCGCAGGTCTTTTCCAATCACAAAGCAAAGTTTAGTAGTAAATGTTCTCAGTTTACGCATCGCTTGTCGCCCGGCGACGGCTCCGCGTGCAGCGCGCTACCGGATCTGGTTGTGCAACACCAATCGCTGGCACTGACAGCCGAAGTCCGATCTATTTGAAGGTGAATACAAAGTTTGTTCTAACATCTAAGTTTAGGAGTCCAATAAATTTAGTGTTATGTTTGATACGAGGCGAACGTTCAGAATGCAAATGGCCTGCGCTGCGGCGTGTGCGGGCAACCGGAATTTATTCCGGCGGCGGAGCTGGTGCAATCCCCGGCCGCATAATGTGATTGCTTATACTCGTGTGTACCGGCGGTGCTACGACACGCCGACTCCACGGTGTCCACCGGAAGTAAAGCAAACGTTATGTCTGTGCAACCATCACCTAAGTCTCCCGTTTAAACCAAGCTTGCTTATTGATCCTGAACAGTTTTAGGAAAAAATAATTTGGCAAATCCCTTATAGGTGACTGCATGTATGATGCAGGGTTTGAAGGGCGTTGTATGTAGTGAAATTAATGAGATTATGACGTATTGTATATACATCGTTTCAGATGGTACTTTTATTAAGAACAATCTACACTTCTCTTAAACCCTGAAACAGGACTAGCTGCTGTATGCTATATCATACTTGTGACAGCGACGTAGCAGGCACAGTCCGAAGACTGTCGCTTTTCAGTGATGCGGGTTAGCGTCTAGGCATCTCATCACCATGACAACATAACCTTTAAATGTAGTAGCGTATATCTAATTTCAATTCTTTTCCATAATGAACAAGGATTATACGTATAAATTAGAACTTTTATTTAATAACTTAAATAAATACGTACCCCCTGCTGAAGGTAAATAAAATAAAAGCAAAGGGTAAAAAAAACAAACAGGATAATATTAAGTGGACCCTCGTCAAATGTGGCAAGGCCGTTTGCACCTGGTATGTAATAATATTATAATACGGGGGCCCCGGCGCGGACCCCGGCGCGGACCCCCGCGCGGGCCCCGGCGCCTCTCGCTTAAAGTTCGGGATAATTATTTTAATACATAATACTGTATAATTTTATGTCCTATATAATTTCACAAGTACAATACAGGTCTTGGGGTGCTTACTGCTCCGGTGAAATTAACCCTGGTAATGCAGGTAAGTAGAAGTGATTAACTTGACCGCAAGAGTAACACGCTTGGTGTCGTTAGATATCTGTCAAGATACTTCCTCCCGAAGTACCGGCACCAGGGAGAGCGAATATTTTCTTTGCGACGTGTTTGAGCTTACTACAAGGGAAACAAATGTATTTTATAGGGGATGTCGGTGTCACAGCACATTGAAGACGATCCACGATGAGTATACGTTTAACAAGAATTCCTTCATAACTGTGACCAAAAACTCTGTCCCATTACAAAAAAGGATAGTAGTGTGCTAAAGTCATAGTGTTACAGTTCCAAGGCAGTTCATTTAGTTAGATTATGGGCTATGTGGGCTGCCCGTGACCTTCGTTCTTGGATGCGGGCAACGCGGGACCGATCAATGTGAAGATCTTTGGTTGAGGGCTATGCCCAGAAGTGGAGGGCTATCGGCTGACTGATGATAACGGGATTTTGTGTGTCGATTGTGGCAGTGAACTTATACATTTTATTTGCTTCTTAATTATTCTCTTGATCTGATCAACAGAATCGAATCAAGTGTTTACGCGGCTGAAAAATATAATAATACTAGATCATACTCTTCCACTAAAGTTTCAGAAAGTGGTGAATTTAACATTCATTGAAAAATATTAAGAGACTTTCATCAAGTAATATTCACGCTGAACACATTACTCCGTGTAACCCAATTAGCCGCTAGGCGCGGCGTGAAACCGTCTTAAAGAGCGGCCGCGGGTTCTGCAGCAGCTCCTCGTCATGTCGACACGGAGTGCTCGTTCGTTTAACTAACATTACCAACTTGCTGTAACTGGCTTCACTGTTTGCCTCTTCGCGATAATTACTCATGGCTAAACTCGGCAGCCTCGCTGTGATACATCTTTTGCGTAGTATTATAAAAAAAGTCTACATATCTATCATCATCATCAGCCGATAGACGTCCGCTGCCGGATATAAGCTCCCCCAAAGATATCCACATCGATCAATCTCACGCTGCCCGCATCGCTGGATACCAGGGGCCGTCGTTTGTAAGTGTTCATATGGGGGCATTTGGGCTATTTCCCACCCCGCTGGCTCAAGGCGGGTTGGTGGAAGCCAGAACCTCGTCTGTTGATAGTAGAATGCACCACGAGCAGGAGAGATTTGCTTGTATCCAGTGAATTGTTGTGTGGGATCCACCGTCATTTCTATAGAAATCATCATCGTCATCATTATCATCCGATAAACGTCCACTGCTGGACATAGGTCTCCTACAAAAATCTCCACATTGATCGATTGTGCGCTGACCCCTTCCTTGCTTCCCGCAGCCTTCACCAGGTCGTCGGAGAACCTGGTGGAGGGCCTGCCAACACTACGTCTACCGGTACGCGGTCGTCATTCGAGGACCTTACTGCCCTATCGGCTGTCAGTCCTTCAAGCCACGTGTCCTGTCCATTGCCATTTGAGGCTAGCAATCCTTTGGACTATGTCGGTGACCTTAGTTCTCCTGCGGATCTCCCCATTTCTATAGAAATGCTAAAAACCTATTGTCTAGTTAAAAGAGTAACATTTGTAATTATTTCTTTTCTCTTTAGAACATCCTTTTTTATTAAAGGACATTATTAAAGGACCGAAATAACTATCATATATGGTAAAATTTAAAACAACAAATGTACAATGATCACCTTGCACGCACACACGCACTTTAAGCACTTTGAGATAAAATCTTGTTGAAATCAATAAATTGGGAATAAGTTAATGTACGACACATTTAAGTTGCAATATTTATAACTATATTCACTTTAACTTAAGTTAATAGTATTTCAATTAGAAAAATATCAAGATATACATCGTAAAACGCAGGTTGTCCAAACGTCGAGATCGAACGTATTGGGATGCAGAAATGCCTACTTCAAAATCCTGAGTGGAGTCAATTTGTCTGTTCGTCGTATTGTCTGCTACCCTCGAAGCCGATAGCCCTGAGCATTGAATAACTCGCAGACGGAGTCGAGGGTGGTTAAACTCGCGCATCTCGTGCTCGGATAGGGTGGGTGGATGATGCGAGAGACTCGTTTTATTAAAAATATGTAAACAGGTGTTTTTTTAAAACGTCCTTTGCGTGTTTTGGCTGAGGGCTTTTCTTTTTCTATTTCCTTTACTCTCTTTTTTATTTATACTCCATTTCCTCCTTATTTATGTTTTCTAATTCATACTTCTTCTTAATTTTCACTCTAATACGTATTGTAATTTCCTTTCTTGCATGCATCACCTCTCGGCATGGATATTTCTTACATTTGTCTCTTTCCCAAGATCATTACATTTTATAATTTATGACCACAGATTAATAAAATAAGGAATCTTGATTATCACATTACTGAATATCTTTAACATTGTGAGAGGGTTAATATATTCTATAGTTCTTTTTCAATGTAAACTGTAGTCAATTGGATGTAATCATGAACATTCTACTCCGTCATGGTGTTTCCAAATTTAGCTCATTAAAGGGTGATGTTAGTAACGGGATGACGAGTGCCCGCTCATGGTGGTTGATTAAGCAGGACGTCTCACGTTCTCACAGTTAAGCAGCAAGTCACACGAGGGCAATGCGAAATTAGCTTCGCTTTTGATGCAGTACGTTTTACGTACGTAAATTGTTCATAAGCTATCAAAAATGACGCAGAAAGCTTTCAGGTCTCTCGGATAGATAATACATTCTGGTTTAGTATTTGCGAGTACATAACATTGTGATTGTGGAAAGGAGAGTTTATGCTTCCTGGTTATACTAAAGGCGGTGGTGCGCCATTAACTGCTATCACCGAAGAGTTTTATAGATCTTTTTACCTTTTGTTTCCAAAAGTTGGTAAAACGTATGTGGAGCTGATACTTATTTTTGTTGGCGGTGGAAGTTTCCTGTCGGACACCGCAGAGACAGAGACAGCGCCTGGCTCCGCGGCTCAAGTTTGTGCAAATATTACTGTGCTCCGATTTTAAAAGTGCAGTAGGTTATTGGGCTAATGAAACAGAAAGGTAGTTTGCGTACTGAAAAACTGCATCTAATACAGTTAGGGATAGATTAGAGTCTTTTTATGATCTTAAGGAGGACAGTGACTGGACGTGGTCTCCGGTCATTGAAGTAGTACTCACGAGGCTGGTAGGGTCTGCATAAAGCAGACCCCGGGCCGGGATATCCCAGTATATTGTGTTCCAAACGCAGATCCGCCGACCTCTTCAAACACAGAAGGAGATCACCGAAGGGGTTTTAGTGGGTAAAAATCCCCACATAACTTTAACTTCCCCCCAGAAGGCAGAGTATCGTTTTGAACAATTGCCCTACGAAACAAAAAGAGGGCTCTTTTGTGAAGAGCTTTTATATTAGCTAGCATCAAGCGTAGGGCTGACCATTGGCTGACCGGATGACGTTCGGCTCGTCGCAGAAATAAAGGAAACTTGTAAAATAGCAGTGCGGTGCGCATAAATTCAATGACAATAAATTTAGTTAAAAAATAGATAAATAGCGTGAGCAGGCAGCGGCGCGCCCGCGCCCGCGCCTGCGCCCGCGCCCGCGCCCGCGCCCGCGCCCGCGCCCGCGCCCGCGCCCGCGCCTGCGGCAGCGGTACACGCATTCGGTATTCGGCAGGACAAACGCTGATTTATGTTTCAGGATATTTAAATGAACTCGTGAAACATTGCGACTAGAATATATTTGAAAACAAATCTCTCTAGGTTTTATATTTTGTTACTATAACACTAGGCTGCAATTTTGCATGATTTTAAGTAATAAGGTTAATTATAAAAGAGATTTTTGTAATGTTCCTAAATAGAAAGTATAAAAATGATTAAGAATTAAGTAAGTACGTAGAGGCTGCGCCTGCTGGCGAGAAGCTGACGTTGTTCTCTCTCCCAAGCTTCCAAAGGCTAGCGTCCCATGCATATTATTATATTCAGGGATAATTTTACGATGAGAAATAAATAACAAGACGGCTGTTATTTAAGTTAGTACTTAGAGTAAAGTAGTCGGAGCACGGCGTTATTAAATTCTACGCTGCACAATATTATCTTAATGCTAAGTAGCCCACTCCTCGCTCCCTAATGTTGACATAGAATTTCATATCCCGGCTGAATGAAAGTTCCCAGGGCCCGGAGTGGCTCGTGAGTTACACTTCCGCTTTCCTATTAGTTAGAATAAACTGTATTGCGCGAACTTACATTTCCGTTTTAAGTGACACAGTACAATGTGAACATACATCTATAATTTTAACTTTTCGAGGATCATGACAAACTGTTGACTTATTAATGGACATATGATAGAGGAGTCGTCTGACGCAATGTTGATGTCGTCATCACCGTCATCATCCGCCGATAGACGTCCACCGCTGGACGTCGGCCTCTCCCAGAGATCTCCGCGTCGATCGGTATTACGAGGCTTATTGAAAACTTCAATGTCTATGTAAAATAATTTTAAGTTTAAGTATTTTTGATATCTTATATATTTTAATACAAATACGTTGTATTGTGGACTTCAGAGACGTGGCTTGTGAAGTTGTAAATTAAAAAATATGAAACCTCCGCGGCGAACGTCCCCCAGCTCTCCGCTTGACGCTGGAAGGCTGCAGCCGGAGCAGCTTAATGGATCATTAAACTTAATTACGTCTCGAAGTGTACTTTTTCCTCTTAAACAACGGTGCAAATTTCAATTGGGGCCACACGGAGCTTTTGTTATTTCCTGTTAATTTGAAACGTTACTGGTTCCGTGTCGTTAAGCTGAAACGTTAGTTTCTTGCAGTTTCGTTGTTGTAGAAAAATCGGTTGGTTACGTTACAAGTGTTTCCAAGTTACTTTTGACTATATATGGCATAAAACTTAGTGCATTTGGTGTGAAGCTGGCTGCTAAATTATATCGTTAATTAAAATATTGTTATAACACTTAAAGCTGTACAAAACTTCATGTACGTGTATCGGTCCTCAAAATAAGATATAACTAGGTGTCTATGAGTAAAATACCAGATTTTTACTTATTTGTGAGAAACCTTTGCGGCTTCTTTGCAACAATTGGTTGAAGCTCTGGTCACCCCAAACCCTTCTTTGTACTCTACCATGCAATGTACGACCGACAAACAAATAGCAGACACAGAGTGTTACGCACCACAAACACTGGACTTACGTGATGCGCTAGTTGGCACGTTGGCACCGCGGCCAGCGGTTGCACCGGAGAGCCAAATGAATGCCAATAATATTAATTTATTAATGATGTTTTATTCCAAAGCTGGTTTTGTAGCCAACATGAATTTTCAGCTATTAGTTACTGGGTACGGATGCTGTAAAACGACTTGCAGCTTCAGTGTTGCCAACAATGAATAACTTAAAAAAATAATAAGAAGTGGTCCCAAGACTAACACAGTAAGAAGAAAGTTGAAAATGTTTTCAGGAGATTGTGTTATTGCAATAACTTGACGGAATTTCTTACTTTTTTCTATATATCATATACTTGTGGTCGGTCTCTGTTACTGGAGATCGTCTGCAGCTGGTAACTGTGTTTGGAAAGTGTTATAGCAGTAAGTATCGCTTACGTGTTAACGGGACTCGCCCGTCTTATACACTTCGCCGTTATATCATGTACCTGAAAGAATGAACCAAACTTTTATTTAACCTTTTTTTAACAATATCTAATTATATAATATCTAGGAATGGTTTCCGACATTAACATTTACCTAGATGTATAAAAATACTAATTCTAAGAGTTGTGTTCCTGCGGCCGAATCGAATACCTTCTGTTATCTCACTGCATAAGTATGGGTTGACTGTTCCATTTCCACCAATGATGCTAGCCATAGAGTATGTCGGTTTGCTTCATGATAAGATCAAGTTCAGAGGGGATCGAGTCCTGTGGCACATTCGTCTACTACTAATGAGCTATCTCTTCTTCCATTTTTAGAGACCTTTATATAAATTTTAAGCTTTTAGTGAATGATTGTAATACAATTGAACCGTCTGTAAAAGATGTAATAACGAATGAGTGTCACAATATTTTGAACGATGCTCTCTCTGTCTGTCTGTCTGTCTCCGTTAATGTTTAAGGAAATGAAAAAGTCAGCGCAGCATCCGAGTTGGCGGCGCAGCGGTAATTATATTCGGGCCGACAGTAAATTCGCAACGGAGGTCGTTGAGCGGCACCGCCACCGTTCAAAACGAAACAAAAGTAATTACCGCTAAGTCCGCTAATAAAGGTCTTGTTCGCAAATAAACTTGTTTATGAACGGCTCGCCTGAAGCTCGCCCTCCGAAGCGAATGTACGGCAAAAAGTTCCCCATCTGAATAATTGTTCTTATCCAGATGCGGAGCTGCGGAACTTTGTTTTGTATGCGCTTAGATAATTCCATAAAATATAATATTTTGTATTCAGTATTATTAGAGGATGTATAAAATACAAGAAACAGATAAAAAAAAAATATTGAAAAACGGAGCGAAGATCTTAAAAATAAAAACGTGTAGAATTGGTTTCAGCGCCATCTGTGTGATCGTATCTGTAACACTTTTACGTTACGAGTTCGTATTTTTGTACTTAATCATTTCACTTAAATAAAATAACTAGATAGAAGAGTAATTACATTAAAAGAGTGTTATTATAAAAAGTATTATTGATTATTAATTTCATAAATGTTTTGTTATGTGTACATAACCAATGCAAACATTACTACTACCATCAGTAAAAACGAATAGCTCAGGATCGAATCGGTTTTTTCAATACAAACGCTATATTGTACAATATTTAGAATAATTTGATGCTTTTATTATGTTAAAGTGTAAGCTAATAAAGTAAGTTCATTTTCTGAACGGTAAGTTGCTCTTAAATATTTATAAAATGCACGGCGGGTACACATCGAAGTTGAAGAAAAGTTTTTCCGGAAGGCGTCTGCGTTAGTGCTACCCCAGTTTACGTTAAGCTGTTGACGTTGAGTTTCATGAGCCATATTACTGGGTTAACGGAACTTGACGGGCAGTGTGGACACTGTTATAAGCAGGTCGTATCGTGTACCATCCATTCCAGCAAGGAATACTTACTCGTGTCGTTAAATAAAAATAGCAATACGGTATTCCGCAATCGTTCCCGTATTCCACGGAATTTATCAAAGGACACGTGGATGTTTCATTGCATCCGTTTCAATTCCGGCGCACAGCTTCCAAATCAAAGTAACATTTGCTATGTCATACCCTTTCCGGAAAATACTTGCCATTCTTTTAAAATCTTTTCCTAACCAAAAGACAGTATAGACCGCTAGTGCCATCAAACAGTAAAACTTTTAACCAAGGTAATAAATAGTACTCAAGGTTAAACAATAACAAAACTAATCTTGAGCAAAATTAATGTGCTCTAAGATGAGCGCCTCCAGAAGTAGAGCATGCAGGTGTGATATTGAATAATTGAAAAATCGTATTTTCACCTCGCAGTGAGTGATGATCGCGCCCCTTGTTGTGGACGTGAAAGGAGCCTACTCGGATGAAGCAGTCGGCGAATACCTGCGCCTTTGTTAACCACAATAATGGGATGTACTATATATAGCCTAGAGAAATATGTCGACCGAGCGCGCGGCGCACCTTTGCGCACGAGCATACCTGTTGAGGCGACGTCGGGGCACGGGCCACGGGGCACGGGCCACGGGGCACGGGGCACGGGACACGTGCACCACTTATGTAATTATAATTGGTATATACTTATTTATACTCTAACATATAGTAAATATGTGCATGAAAACATAATTACAATAGGAAAGTAGTCCCCTTATAGAGTACCGACCAAAACACTGTTGAACACCATCTGGGTATGGCTATTTCTGTCAATAGACACCATTGGGTAACATCACTGAGCTGCGGTTTTAATGTCGTTGTGGCTAGGAATTACTAGGGTAATGCGACGAGTTCTGTATGTATGGTGTAAAGTGTATATCATTGTAAATAGCGTCGTGGAAATGTTATGGGTACATACCATTAGTCACAACACTAAAGTAATAAAATATTTGCTTTATGAATAAAATGCAAGTTTGTTATTAACCATTCATTAAAGACGGTAATTGGTTTGTACTGACCATCAATGATGTTGATATAAAATAAACAATGTTGTGCTTAACATGTTAAGCTATCTGCTTAAGACACTCGCTCGCGTCGTATCTCGTAGTCCTTGCCGAGATTTGGCGAAACAAATAGAAGTAGTTTGTAAAATTGATATATCGTGAAAACTTTAATATGGATAAAGCCGAAAGTCCTTTGATGTTGCAAATAGATACTTGAGTGTTGCTTATGTGTACGGTTGAGACATTTTGAATTGATACTCGGCAGTGGTAACTTGATACTGTAATGGTATGATGCAGGTGGTGATCGCGCGGCTCCTCGTCGGGCGCGCCGGAGGAGCAGCGCCGGCGGGCATTTGCCTTGCAAATGTCGACCGGAACCCTATCCGATTATACAACGTTAAAATTTCATCTATTATTTGCATATATTACTGCAGAGATTATTTTTAAACACCGATTCAAAGATGCGCAGTTACGAATACAATGTCCGCCCCCGTGCGCGGCGCGGGTCGGCGAGGCTCTGGCTGCTTCGCGGCATTCGATCCATTTTGTTGTTTGAAAGGATTCTTAAAGTTAACTGTTCACAGCACAAAGCTATTTCTATTATTACAGGTCATAACAGCTGTGTTGTATATTTCTTCTTCTTCCTCCTGCCGTTTTCCCAGCTATGTGGGGTCGGCACAGTATGTACTGTCAGCCGTCATATCCGAAGTCTTCTTACACGTATCACCTTTCACACAATCCATCCACACTTTCTTCGGTTTTCCTCTACCGTTATTACCATCCACTTTCATTCTCATAACTTTCTTTGTTATATGTCCTTCATCCCTCCGCACGTTTTATATTTAAATATATGATTTCCGCTGGTCACGTAGGTCGGAGCTCCCCATTCATCTGTTCTTGATTTCGGTTACAAGGAGGACCTACGGGTGGCAATGCGTTACAAACTAATTGATGATTGTTACACAACAATCATGGAAAATTGTAAAAAATTATAGAAATATTTATTTAGTATAATGTTAAGAATATATCACGTTTTTATCACCGATTTTCTGCTCAAAGATAAAATATTATTAATTTTAGTTCCACGTGTTTAGTTTTACGTTACCATATCCGTTGTAGATAAATAACGCAGTTATCTAGTGTAGTATCGCTTACTATGTCATTTGTAGTAATTCATAGTGTCAGTATATATCTCGCATGGTTATTGGTTCGCACACGCGAGGGTTGTTTAGATCGGGTTAATTAGAGCGGGGGCGGTGGGCGGGCGGCGCTCCGGCGGCTCGCGCGCGCTCCGCTCGCAGTTGACCGCAGCACTTACGTTATACGTCACACTGGATATTGTAGTCCCTCTCCATTGAACCTATGATACACAACCTCCATTTCTTGCTTTGTATAAACATTAACGTATCTACACTACTGCCAGGGTGCTCAGCGGGAGGTTTGAACGGCCTTTACTTCCGCCCATCGCCTTTCACTTCTGCTCTCCGTAGAGTATTTTAAAATATGAAAGACACAAAAGCTCCTGTCTATTGAGCAGACGGCTCTTGCGTGAAGAATAACTGCAAGAGTTTGAAGATTACAGCTTCATGGCACTCCATGAGGACCAAATCCGGAACCAGATCGATTCGGCAAGAAGACAATGCTGTGTGTTTGGTGGGATCAAAAAGGTGTGTGGTGTGGTGTACCACGAGCTCCTAAACTTCCACCTGGTGAAACCGTTAATACTGATCGCTGATCGCTACCGACAACAAATGATCAATTTGAACCATGCATTGATCGAGAAACGACCAGAATGGGCCAGAAGACACGGCAAGGTCATTTTGCTCTATGACAATGCACCTGCACACAAAGCAAAACCGGTTCAGGATACAATCAAAACACTTGGCTGGGAGCTGCTACCTGCTACCTGCCACCCCACCCGCCGTATTCACCAGACTTGGTTTCTTCCGACTATCATTTGTTTTCATCGATGGGACACGCATTGGCTGAGCAGCATTTTGGTTCCTACGTCAAGCTCGAAAATTAAGTGTCTGCTTGGTTTGCTTTAAAAGACGAACAATTTTATTGGCGCGGTATCCACAAATTGTGTAGAAACGTGGTCACAATGTGTAGAAAACAATGGCCAATACTTCGAATGAAATGTTTTTTACTTTCCCATTAATAATGAGTGTTTTATTTTCACAAAAAACGCTCATGTCATACCGGCACACCTGAGTACAAGCATGGTTCGCTAAACGATAGATGGGGTTGCGAGACAAAATTTAGTGATCTGAACATTCTGTCACATTAGGGGCATATTTCATATTCTTCAAGCCTTGCAACATATAAACTTGTAAACATATAAACGTTTTCCTTCGCATATTGATACGTTTTTTTTAATGATATTGTTTAGATGAGAATAGCGCAGTGCCTCCGGAACAAAGCAGCGCCTTATCGCGGCGCTTTATATTTGCATCAATACCCGCTACCCTCTACCCCGGCAGGTACGAGCATGTCTATTGTACACACCTTACATTGTGAACTATCGCCCACAACTGGGTCAGTGCGGTGCACAGTGGACTGCGGCGTCCATTGGATTTGCACTGTACACGTATTATACAACTAAGATAATCCTCCTTTGTCTACAAATTTGCATTATCTTTGTTACTGATTATTTTATAAGATGCGACGACATCAATGCAAGGGTATACGTTAAATAAGGTGTAGTTAACGTGATGATCCATGAGATCTGTAATGTTATCTGACTTCGTATCAAGGGTAACGAGACGGTAAACATGAATTGCGATGACTTACTCGCCGACCCCCTACTACTTATTACCTTTACTTAATCTACTGAATGTCTTATTAAAGTAAAGACATTATTGATTTAAGTAAATTGTTTAAATAACATTTGTTTAATTTACGCTCTTTGCTTGATATTCGGACGCAAGAGATGGGCATTAGCGGTTTACATGGTATATAAGTTTGTTCGGTTACTACATCTCACAAACAGCCGAACCCGTCGTCGTGTAGTTAGTTTTCATTTGACGGCGAGCCTCCAGAGTTCTGTTTAACCGCACATAGATTAGAACCCTTTCCTAGTTCTAGTTTTTAGTTCAATATAACGTTACCGTAATGCGGGGGAGAAGGGCTTGCTTAGAGTAAAGTTCTTATAACGTCAGTCAGTTTCAATAAGAGTATCGTTCGTGAGTCGCAGAAGTATTAGTTTGCGACGTATTTCTGGTCACTACTGAACGTCTGACCCAAAACTGTTTGCAGGTCACTTTACAAATATCCAATTAACATTTTCTATTCATTTATTCTAAGAGCAACCGTTGAATAAAACATTTTCATATAAAGAAGCAAGTCAATAAGGTTTTCCTTCAGGGTGAGTGATGACCTTGTTAAGGGGCGAAAGAGGATTTACTTTTCTTTTTTATAATGGAAAACCCTCAAATATTTTGTCACGGTATCACGGGTTGAGGAGAATCTTGTACAGCATCATTCAAAGTGAAATTGAGCGATATAGTGTAGTACACGGGCAAACTAAATTAAAACTTTATATCGATAACCGTGATTGATTCAATCCAGAACTAGTGAGTGGTGTGGTGTTAGTTGTGTGGTAGTTTAAAGTTAAATGTTATATTCATAGAAATTATAATGATTTTTACCTTATTGAAGGACACTCTATAGTTTTATCGTCAAAGATTTTTACCTATCAAAATAGTTTTCTCTAAATTAGTTTAGTTTTAATTAGGTTGTAAAAATATATGTACAAGTAAATATCACTTATGAAGATATATCAACTGTTCATGTTCATGATATTTAATTTTTGTTTCATTTCCTTGATTATCTTAATATACTTCTGAATTAATCTAAAAATTGTTATGGCATGTAATGTAGCGTGTGAATTTGTAAATGATTGTGACAAGTATAAAAAGATTATTAACGAAGCAAGGAATTCATTTCTCGCTCCTAGAATTATAATTAGCTGGTTAGACTTCAGTTCAAACGAATCCGAAAGAATTTCAATGTTCAATTTTAATTAGTTACCTAGAACACAGTAGAAGTTAAACAATTGTTTGTGAAATTAATATTGGACCAGAGCTGAAGGAACTCATACGCGGTCTACGTCGCTGAAAGTGAAGTTATAACATACTTGTACAGTCTCAGTGTACGGAACGCGTCGAGTTGTTTTTAATTTAAACTAAATATTTCAGTAAAAAAATCCGCGCACAGTGTGGGGGTGGGAGTGAGGGTAGGGGTGGAACCGGAAGCGGAGCCACTGACCAAGAAAATAGAATCGCATCGATTAAACATCGGAAGGTATTCGCTTTGTGAGGGAGCTTAATTCCTTACGTACGGACGGTCACGTCGCCTGTTACCGTTCGCAGCAGACGCGAACGTTTTTCTAAACCAAACCAACACAATAAACAAACCAAATGGTCTATTTTTTTTGACTCGATAGTAGGTGTAGTAGTAGTAGTAGTACTACTAGTACTACTACTACTAGTACTACTAGTACTACTAGTACTACTACTACTAGTACTACCAGTACTACTAGCAGTACTACTAGTACTACCAGTTGTAGTAAAAAGTTCCATACATCATGCAAAATCGACATTCTTTTGGCCGCAAACGGGCAATAATATCAATTTACCAATATCATACGTGTCGTACTTATTTATAAAAGGAATAACTTCAAACAACCTATTATTCATCACGATTACAGACTTTCGATAGTAAAAAATATTGAATAGTAGTTGATTATTTCTCAAAATATGTTGAAATAGCCTCAAATTCTCAACTCAATTATAGTCAATTTACTCTTGTGCTCAAATTACTCTTGTTACATGGCATACCAGAAACTGTTATTAGTGATAATGGTCCACCTTTTAATTTCAAAGAGTTTTATTTATTTACAATCGAATGGAATATCAATCGCTCAAATGGTACGGTCTAATGAAGAACAATTGGTACCGCCGAGCATATATTGAATAACTGTAAAGCAGACGATACAGATCCTTGCATTGCAATGCTTATGTACAGGAATACACCAAAACAAAGTGGTTATTCTCCATCACCTTCACTAGTCGATATTAAAACCTTATCTAAGAGTAATGAAAAGCAGAAAGATTATAAAACGTTTTATTATATAATAAAAACACAAAACAATTGTCAGATTTACAAGCTGGTGATAGAATATATTTCAAACACAAGCCGGATGGTTCATGGGTTCCAGGTGGGATAAAACAAGTAGAAAACGAAACCTGTGGTCCCAGTCTCGAAGAACACTGTGATAAGATTTATTATATACACAGATCTCATGTCCTTTTATTGCAAAATACACCTACACGCTATAACCCGGCCAGCCTACTACTTCATACCATACTCAATATTGGGTTCTCATACTGCAGTTTGTTGGTTAGCATGACCTTTGTTATGTGACGGGCGAACCAATGCTTGTTTCTGACCACCCCCCCAATCGTGAATATCGGTGAGTAGACCGCATTTGCCTTTTTCGCGATATTCCCGGTCTCTTGCCCGGAGAAGATCAGCACGACGTCGTGTAGTATCGGTATCGCGTTCCGACCGAAGGGAGTCAGGAGAGTTTTCTCTCTTGGCTCCTATGGCCTTTGGATGACTATTTTTTTTTAATTTTATTTTTTTACTTTTTTTTAATTTTTTTTTTTTTGAATATTTTTTTTTGATGTTATGTGACGGGCGAACCAATGCTTGTTTCTGACCACCCCCCCAATCGTGAATATCGGTGAGTAGACCGCATTTGCCTTTTTCGCGATATTCCCGGTCTCTTGCCCGGAGAAGATCAGCACGACGTCGCGTAGTATCGGTATCGCGTTCCGACCGAAGGGAGTCAGGAGAGTTTTCTCTCTTGGCTCCTATGGCCTTTGGATGACTATTTTTTTTTAATTTTATTTTTTTACTTTTTTTTAATTTTTTTTTTTTTGAATATTTTTTTTTGATGTTATGTGACGGGCGAACCAATGCTTGTTTCTGACCACCCCCCCAATCGTGAATATCGGTGAGTAGACCGCATTTGCCTTTTTCGCGATATTCCCGGTCTCTTGCCCGGAGAAGATCAGCACGACGTCGCGTAGTATCGGTATCGCGTTCCGACCGAAGGGAGTCAGGAGAGTTTTCTCTCTTGGCTCCTATGGCCTTTGGATGATTATTTTTTTTTAATTTTTTTTTTTTACTTTTTTTTAATTTTTTTTTTTTTGAATATTTTTTTTTGATGTTATGTGACGGGCGAACCAATGCTTGTTTCTGACCACCCCCCCAATCGTGAATATCGGTGAGTAGACCGCATTTGCCTTTTTCGCGATATTCCCGGTCTCTTGCCCGGAGAAGATCAGCACGACGTCGCGTAGTACCGGTATCGCGTTCCGACCGAAGGGAGTCAGGAGAGTTTTCTCTCTTGGCTCCTATGGCCTTTGGATGATAATTTTTTTTTAATTTTTTTTTTTTACTTTTTTTTAATTTTTTTTTTTTTTTGAATATTTTTTTTTGATGTTATGTGACGGGCGAACCAATGCTTGTTTCTGATTCAATGAAATTCAATGGATGATGGATTCGAGGGAATCCATTGCCCACATGAGTAATGGTCGTAGTCGATCAAGAAAAGTATGTCACTTTTATATCAAATGAATCTAATAGTTTCTAAAAGAAGTTTTTAATAAGATGCGATCAAAATGTGTATCCTGATTTTATGGCAAAGTAAAGGCCAAGCTAAACGAGAACATTACTTACGAGACTGTTAACACAATTACCACTGAGTATATGAGGGTAACATTGTTTAATTTGAATGCAATAAGACCATGAGTACTAGTACTATACTAGTACTACTAGTACTATACTAGTACTACTAGTACTAAACATAAACCTTTTCACTTGACAGTTTCTCATTCAGCGAAAATATTGGATGAGTTGTTTGATGGATATTTCATCGCTTGTCATCCCATCCTCGTCGAATAATCAGAGATTACTTTTTCTCTAAGGTCTACATTATATCGTGGTTAGCTCGGCATCGTTCCATAGGTCTCTGACCTCCTCCGTGGGACGTCTTAGGGTTGCGAACGTTACCTCTTAAACATGTGACAAATTGGTAGACCATGGAAATAATATTAGGGGTTGTTTGTATTGTTACAATAGCAGTGGCACAGGTTGTAGGTAGATACTTAGGAGCTTAGAAAGTCCAAGAAAATACCGTGAAGTAGGCTCCGGAACCATCGTGAGACAGCCGAGTTGTCAGTCTTGATCAACGTGGAATCAGATCATAACATTTCAAAATAATGTTGTCTCATCAATACCATATCTGTCGTGTCAGTGCCGGTCGATGGGAAAGAAAAGTCTTGGAGTAGAAGTCGCGCACAAGCCGCAGAACTGTAGGACGTCCTCCGTATGGGAAGCTCTGGCGTACCATCGCATGCCTCCCTACTTACAGCGCATTGTCGGGTCCGACTTAAAAGACAGATGCGTCCAATATGTGGGTCGGGATGCCATATTTCATAGGAGAGAGGTAAATTGCAGAGTTCCACAGGGTTCTGTATTGGGTCCTCTATTATGGAACATTGCATATGACGCCGTCCTTAGAGTCGATCTCCCCGCTGGAGTATGTGTTGTATGTTACGCGGATGACAGTTTCTAGGACACCATCCGACTTGCCGAAATTGGAGTGGCTTGCGTTGTGGACAAAATCCAAGAGTTGGGTCTCCGGATAGCGCCTCATAAGTCCGAGGCGATATGGTTTCACAAGCTCACTAAAACAAGGGAACTTCCCAGCTTTTCGGTTCGCGTAGGTGACGTGCCTGTTGAGGTGGGATCGGTAATGAAATATCTCGGTCTCACTCTAGATAGTCGATGGAGGTTCGAGGAACACTTCAACCGCCTGATCCCTAGGGTTGAGAAAGTAGTAGGTGCTCTGCATAGACTACTGCCCAATCTTGGAGGACCCGGGGAAGGAGTCCGCCGCCTCTATTCGGGTGTTATGCGATCGATGGCTTTCTATGGCGCTCCGGTTTGGTCAGATCGGTTGACGGGTAGCCGACGTTGCCGGGCTAAAGTCAACAGTCTGCAGCGGAAGATAGCCATTCGTATCGCACGAGGATATCGGACGATATCATTTGAGGCGGCCATTATCCTGGCCCGGTTCCCACCTCTGGACATTCTGGCGGAAAGGGACGCGCGGATTTATATGCGTCTCATCGAGAAGAAGCCGAACCCCTGGATGTGGTGGAAGTGCACAGGAATGAGCGCCGCCGCGCTTTGGAGGTGTGGAGAGAGAGGCTTGCTGAGCCGCGGAACTCACGGCAGCGTATAGTAAGCGCTTTTCTGCCGAACCTCGAAGCCTGGCTTAGATCGGGCGGAGTGGCGCATATCGCCTTCAGGCTGACTCAGGCACTCACAGGACACGGGTGTTTTGGTGAGTACCTGAATAGGATTGGACGTGAACCAACCACGCAATGCCAGCATTGTGGTGGAGAGCTGGATTCCGCTCAGCATACGCTCGCAGAATGCTCTACGTGGGAGCCTGAACGGAAAATTCTCATCCACAAAATCGGGCATGACCTTTCTTTGCCAGTAGCGATATCAACTGCACTGGCAAAGAAAAATGGGTGGATAGCGTTGGTTTCCTTCTGTGAAACCGTTATGATGCAGAAGGAGTCCGCCGAGCGAAGTCGGGAGAGGGCCGACTCCGTCCATAGACGAAGACGTCGGGGCGATGGCAACGGACGCCCCAACCCGTCAGCCCTGTAGTGCCGGGCCATTAAGAATAGTACTAAGGTATTCTCTGCCTGTCGTACAAGGCGACTAAAAGGGTCCTCGGTTTCGTGGGCTTTGAGGGTGGGGGCCCTCAGAGCTTAATAAGCGAGCCTAAGGAGGACGGCAAATACATTGTGGTTTTGTATTTGCCGTAGCAAAGCGTGGGGTCTAGGAGGGCTTTGCCCTTCCGTGGAATGTTTAATCGAGAGTGCAGGGGGGCACCGGTGCGTTCCGTAGGAGATCCCGGAGCCTCTCCTAATGCACTGAGGGAGACCACCGAGGGGGTTTTAGTGGGTAGAAGCCCCCACATAACCTTGTCTTCCCCCCAGAAGCAAGGTATCTTTTAAGAAGATTTCTCCCGCGAGAAAAAAAAAAAAAAGGACGTCTTCCGTGCAGATGGACCGGCGACATTACCAGGGCACTTGGAAGTGGGTGGATACTAGAAGCTAAGGATCGCATTTGGTGGAAGACGTTGGAGAAAGCCTATATCCAGCAATGGATAAACAAAGGCTGATAAAGATGATGAATGATAATCAATGTCTAATTTTTTATCTAATGTATACAATAATGTATAAAATAAGCTATTTTTTGACTTGTTGCTGTCGGGATCGGCCAACTAGAACGCGAGCTTGGTTTTAGGAGCGGGAAATAAAATGGTGGGAGAAATACTGCCTGGTACGACGATCGGCCCATTGCCTACAGTCTGTTGGCAGCAATCGAAGTGAAAGGCTATCCTACAAATGTGTTGTTTTTTTGTTGTGAAGAAATTAATATAATTTTGTAAAACAATTATATAACGTGAGTACTACGCAAATATTCTTCTATTTTAATTATTAATAGTATGTTAGACGCGCACGAGCCAGAGGAATGTCATCATCATCATCATCAGCCGACAGACTATATGCGAAGGAATATTATGGTTTGTTCCAATAGTCATAAGATATATCAGATAAAATTAAATACATCAGAAATCTAGTCTTCGAATGCAGTTTAAGCAGAAACATAAATAGATAAATAAGACTTTATAAGTTATCTACTGTTGTGTGTGATAAATTCCCTTTCTCCTTAGAGTCTCCTTGGCGCCTCCAAACTGTAGGCAGCCTGTCCTAACCTGTTAACTATCGGATCCTCCCGGAGAGGCAATTTTATATTAATGTCCCGATTGACGGCAACAACAACAACGACAACGACAGCGGGATGCCCGCGAACGAGCTGTGACGGCCGCCTCAAATGACGGCGCTGTAATTAAAAGCGGGTCCGCTCCACGGCATTTTGACATTGCGCTGAAAGGTCATCGATTATTGGTTAATATTGTATACGAAAATGTACAGCTACGTCACTACTAATTATTCAAAACATCTCTGTCATAATTACAAGGAATCGATGATATCTTCTCGACGTTTGATATCAGGGAATATTAATTGTTTCATCAACACTTTACTTAATATCATTTAGTTTAGGACGAGATAAGTTCCTTATCCATTAAGTGACAGGAATATAAAATATTTCGATTCAGTTAAACAAGTCTATGTAAAGCACTACCGAGAACAATGTTTTTTAAAGATCATTTTAATCTACACGAAAATATAGATTTGTTTGAGTTTTTACATAGAGTTCAAATATATAATATATGAATGACAGAGAAACGCCTAATCTTCGACAAGTCACCTGCAAAAAGTGCTTCAGAGGATGGAACTGCACGGATTTGAACCTCAGTTATAAGACACGTCGTTGAATGAACCATATGATCAATGTTTTAATTTGCGTCTCAAAGTTTACTCGCATTAAGGCGGTACTAAATCATCGCGTGAAAGTTATAACGCACTGTTTCAGGCGACGCTCGCGTGACTAAGGTGAATAGATGGTAATGGAAACGCGTCGTGCCTCGTGCCTCGTGCCGCCTCGGAATGAAACCTTCCTCCTCCAAATGCGACCAATTATTCCCGGCGGCGCGCGACAAAAGCGCTGCAGCCATTGTTTTGCTGCACGACAGTAAATAATTGCTTAAATTTAACCAGATTCCGCTGCTTACATTTTCAGGCGCTGCAATTAAAAGCTTTCCTAATATTTGATATATGATATTAGCTTCTTGTTTTGACAAGTTTTTACTGGTGGTAGGTCTCCGTTGGCGGAGACCGTCTAGGTCACCGCAGCGCCTATTGCAGCAGGTTAAGAGTACAGTGCAAATATTACTGTGCTTCAGTTTGAAAGGCGCTGCGGCTAGTTTAATTACTGGGATAACGAGACTCGACATCTCATGTCTCAGGCGAAGAGCGCAATGTGGTGCGGTATATATCATATATTATACTAACTAGTGCCCTGTTGTTATGGGTGGGCGTATAAATTAGCATCAGGTGATCGTACCTCTCGTACCGTTGCTATTTAAAAAATAAGTTATTCTCCCGCGGTGGTCCGGTCACTTTCGCGTTTCGAAAGGTATTTCACATGAACCTCTATACGATAGTTCTACGAATGTGTTCTTATTAACGTTAACTCTACTTTTCGCTTGCTAAATAATAGGTTAGGGAAAAAGAAATCCATTATTTTTATATGAACTTCAGGACTTTATTTAACATGCTTCGGATTGTCCGATTTGGGTCAAATATGCACCGTTTTGTTCTATGATTTGTTGCCATTTTAAAGGTAACTTCATAATGCCTCTCTCGTAGAAGTCCTGCTCTCTATTTGCAAAAAACTCTAGTAGCCGATTTTCACAATCTTCCCTAGATGCCAATTTTTTATCACTAAAGAAATTTTGTAATGCAAGAAAAAGATGGTAATCGCTTGGTGCCAAGTCCGGACTGTATGGCGGATGCATTAAAACTTCCCAACCAAGCTCCCGAAGTTTCTGGCGAGTCACTGTAGACGTGTGTGGCCTAGCGTCGTCCTGATGGAACACGACACCTCTCCTGTTGGCCAATTCTGGCCGTTTCTGGTCAATTGCTATCTTCAAACGGTCCAGTTGTTGACAGTAGAGATCAGAATTTAGTGCTTGGCCATATGGAAACAACTCATAATAAATAATCCACTTCCAGTCCCACCAAATGCACAGCAGAACCTTCCTGGCCGTTAGTCCTGGTTTGGCCACCGTTTGAGGTGCTTCACCGCTCTTTGACCATGATCGTTTTCGCACAGGGTTATCGTATGTGATCCATTTCTCATCTCCAGTCACCATCCGTTTAAGAAATGGGTCTATCTCATTCCGTTTGGCCAAGGCTTCGCAGATGGAAATTCGATCCATCATGTTTTTTTCTGTTAATTGGTGTGGCACCCAAACATCGAGCTTCTTTATGAATCCAGCTTTGTATAAATGGTTTAAAACTGTTTTGTGGTCCATTTTTAGCTCCTGGGCGATGTTACGACTGCTAACATGCCGGTCAACTTCGATGATTTCTCCGATTTTATCGACATTTTCGGCGACCGGCCTACCTGTGCGAGGTGCATCTTTAACATCAAAAATTCCTGAACGGAATCTACGAAACCAAAATTGCATATAATTGGCTGTTACAGTATCGGGTCCATAAACACCATTCATAATTTTAGCCGCCTGGCTTGCATTTTCGCCTTTGTCAAAGAAAAACTGTAAAATGTACCGAATTTTCTCTTTGTTCACTTAAATTTTTAACACCCTGTAACTCACAATTGAATGCACCAAACAAAAAACAGCAAAAGAATTTTTTTACTGCGAAATGTCACCTTTCCAACGAGCATAGATCTGAAACTGTTTGATCGATACTTTACGAGAAATTTATCACTACAGCCATCTACCGAAAAAATAATGGATTTCTTTTTCCCCAACCTAATATTATATCATGATTTATTATGTCATCGACATTATAGCAATGACTTTTTTCTTTCTATATTAGCTGGATAAAGCTATCGGGGACAGGTTAGTAATTGGCTGAAATATAAGAAACGTCTTCCGGCAAAACAGCAGCAGCGAAATGGAGTCAAATGAATATGCATGCGATACTAATGAGTGTCATGTTTGTAATATGATCATTATTTATTCGTGTTTGTTTGTGCACAAGTAGTCGTGGTGGAGAGAGATCCTTGAGGCCACGTTCAGTAGGCGGAAGTGAGCTGTGGGTTGCCGCGTGACGACACGCGTCTTCAGCACATCACACGAGCTTTAAGTTTTCATATAAAAATAAACGTAAAAATAGATCGGCTATGTGTCGAAGTAGTTTTTTCAAACGTTGAACAATCTAAATAGCTTGCGCTTAGTATCAAGTTTAAAGTTATAAAAAAAAATACTTCAACTTAAAAAAATGTCAAATAGTATTGAGCCAAAAATGTACAGCACTTTGTGTAGATTTTATCAAGCTATACATGAGCGATATCCAGAGATTCATTGACTCATCACGAGATCTCCGAAACTACGAGACGTAAACACTCAAATATTGGTAGAAATACTGCATCTGCCATTTAGAGGTTCGCTAAAAATGGATTTTATAAAATTTCATCCCCAAAAGGAGTTGTGGGGGTGTTACAACCAGCAAAGCGGACAGGGTTTAACTACTGCCATATATATTAGTTAAAAGGGACGATGTTAATTTACATAGTTATTATAGTATCAAGTGTGTATGTGTGTGTATATACATATATTCATATATATATATATATATATATATATAGAAAAGGGAGCAAATGGACTTCGCTCTCTTCTTAAGAAAAAAAGCTCCGAGTACCGACCAACCGTGGGAGCATTAAATGGTGCTTAATCATTTACCAACTCACATTATACAGTAAGCAATACTATTGTTATGAGAAAATAATTTTTTGAGAAGGGCCGGCGTTGTCGTGTCGCGCGTCGGCTCGCCGGCAACGCCGCATGGCTGCAATGTCTACGAGCTGAACTATATATGATACGTACATGTACTGATGTAACATAAAGACGCGAACAATAATAAATGCAAGTATCCCCTATCTCGGAAATGCGGCCATTGTTTGCTTTGGACAAAGCTTCCGCCCGGGAAGGGGGGACAGGTAGTCTTGTTGTTTCAAATAATATAATCTAAATTGTACGGCGCCGCAACTGAGCGGACGGAAACGGACGCGCTAAGCGCCGTCCCCGTGAGCACTCCGAGTTGAGTGCGATTTAAACTCCTGTTACACGCCATTCACGTGATCCTGCGTGTTCTGCGGGACGCTATGTGTCCCTGTTGTTCATAACGTTTATTTATGATTACTCGCAGCGCCGGTGATGTGACGCTCGATCTATTCAAATCACAACTTAACAAGACTTAAGACTCGCTTTTGTTATATTTCATTTCGTGAAAGTTTATCAACAGTTTCTGTTAATTTACTAGTGCTAGGCCTCTGTTGTTGGAAACCTAGGCACCACCGCAGCCGACAAATTATATTACTTTCCGGTTTCAATGGCGTTGTAGTAAGTGAAATGACCGAGGTAAGGATGCTTAATATGTTATGTGTCGCAAAGCGGCGAGTATAATTTGGTGCTGTATGTATCATCCTAACATAGATCATAGACCAGTTGAACATACTTATAGACCTACTTCTTCATATTCATAATTATTATCGCGTTCAGTAACGGTGCAATAACGTTATTTTCCACTTCAGTTCTACATCAGTGGTGAAACAACAAGATCGATTGCATTTCTGAAAGATTCGGTGCCTTCAAATTACAATTTTTTAATATCCATTCATAACTGTTATCAGTTGTTTCTTTGATAAAAGTTATAAAAATACTTAAAGAATTATTTCAGTAGCTAAGTTATATTCTCAACAATGAAGAATGTATAGGCAGTGTAAACTTGAGATCCAAACTGAGACGTCTCTTTACCTCGGAACTAGAATATTCATTACTCTATCTCGGAAGCTAACGAGCGCCTGACTAACTAGTGTGAACAAAAGAATGCAATATTTTCTTAATTGCAACTAGGCTTCTAAATATGCAAAAAAAAATCAGCAGTCCCTGAGAGACGTCCGCAGCCTGAAAAATTCTACGAGACTATGTTACGTTCAGTATTAGAGACGGGCCCAAACACAAACACTATTGCAAGAGACGAAGTTACATATTAACTTCTATACTATCCATTCAATATTCATCGTGATAATGTGTATGAAATACATATATACCGGCAGGATGACATCAGGTATTACGATTACATAAGCTTGATACGTAAGACTGTCAGGATATAATGTTTCATTATACAGCAGCGATTAATTGACGTATCGTCCGTATCCTTCGATGTCCTTCACGAGCCCGCACATTGTTTGTCACGTCACTCATTTGTCTTCGGTTATAATCAGTGTCTACTGCGACAATTATAAAGAAATAGTAAATAAGATAAACAAGAACCTCTCCTACCCCTGCAAGTACAGACACTTGCTGGGGCGCAAACAAACTTGTAACGAAACAATGTCACTTTTAGTTGAACCGTGTCCCCGAGCTACAGCACGAGCGGTTCCAATAAAAATTCCTGCACCAAGAGTTGTTTCGGTACGTAGATACGTACATTGATATCCAGTTTGGCTAAACTTGATTAAATATCTCGACACTTAAACTTGCTTCAAAAAGTATGTACGCGCTTGATTTTGATTGTTGTGCCCTCGCTGTGACAATATAATTCGACTTTTGTTCGTAATAACCTGTTTTATTAACCCAAGAATTAGCTACCCTCTAGTGTGGGAAGTAGAAACTATAAATTGCTGGTTTGTGCGCCGTTACACATAGGTTGGTAACTGACAAAGCGAGTTAATCTGTCGGACTTGATGCTTAAGAGATCATCACAGAAGAAGCTTAAAGTATATGCATCAGGTAAGAAAATAAGCAATTATCATAATCTAAAGCAAGGAATAATCAAATGTAGTCTCACTTTAATAAATTCATAGCGTGAATATTTTATAGTCCTCTTGGAAGCAGGAGAACTTTGTAACTGTAACAGAGTGGATTATATTCTTCGCAATCAAATCAAAACTTAAATTTTACGAACATTAAATATCCAAAGAAGTTAGAGAACAATTAGCGTCACAAGTTCCGGAAGTTGGACATGGCAGCAGTTATTAAAGAGTACAGACTGCGTGGAAGTGGAAACGTTCACTTATTTCCAATGTTTACACTGTGGCTACTTCTGAAGTGACGCGTTCGTCTCGCAGCTTTGTGCCGCGAGCCGCGGCCGAGTCAAGTGATGAATGATACAGCTACGGCAGGAAGTTGAACAAACACTTTTGTGTTTTAGGCTTAGACCTCAGACTAGTAACATCTATTGCGATAACCGACCGTTTGATAGATTGCAGTCGCTTTATCCAGCCTATGTATATTTGGTAATATTCCGCTGTACGATTCCAGCATTTTATGCATGAGGTATCTCGGAACCCATTTGACTTTTGGATTTTCAAGAGTTTTCTACTTTCTCACCGCAGCTGATGAGATGATCACAAACGACCACTAAAGCCGTTTACAGCCCTCTTCTCTCAAGTAATATATGCTTCTTTTTATAGTAGGTGAGTTTGCTTTAAGTTAATAAGTTTGTACCACATTGGAATTTTGCTGTTTATTTTTTTTTTTTTTAAAGATAAAATAGAAGACAACGCGTACAAAGTAGATGAAAGAGTTTGGGAATGATTGTTTTTCTTCATGTGGTTGCAAACGGTTTAGCGTGTGGGGATGGTCTCCAGTACGCGCCGTGCTGGTCGGTCTCATCATGACTTCCGTTACACGTCCGCTGGTTGGGCATCATTTGAAAAAAACCGTCGGGACAGTCCGTACGTATCGCGCCGTCGCTGCGGAAATCGTGCGGAAACTTTATTGTGTCCAAAACTACGAATTGCTTTCTAGCAAACTTTGCCTGCTCTAAATGTATGAAGTTCTGACGTACAAAGTGCATTTGCTTTTTAAAATTCACACGATAACCATTCTAACGGAATTTTCGACTGAAGCAATATAAAAAAAATATCTGAATTCAAGCACAAATCACACGTTATCAAATGAAAATGTATGGATTTATCTGGTCTGAGGTGTGATTCCCACTAACTTCGTCCAAGACGTAGCGTATTGTAATCCTTTAAATTCCTTAATCACACAACTCCAATTAAAGATTTCATAGAAAAGGGATCGCTATCACGAGGGTTGATTAGAAATTCCTCTAGATACTAAATATAATTGTATTTTGTAGTAAATGTTATTATTAGATCTAAAGGAAATTGTAAACAGGTGACCTTGAAACTTTGCTCTGGCGCACTACGAAATAAGAAACAACTGTTTGACCACAAAAATAGGGGCTGCCATGATAATAAGGGAAAAAGTCCTTGTTACTAGTGGCATAAAAAAAAATCTAGACGATTGAGTTGGATACATTTCACATGGCAAGATATATCAACAATAACCATTCTTATAAATCAGAAATGTGCTTAGATAAATTACTTGAATCATAACATATAATACACCGGTGGCTGGCCATGCATCTCCGGGTGCGGCGGACACGTTGTGCTAGAGGCAGATTGATCGCGTACCTTGCGGTGTACATCCGCACAGTCACATCCTCCCCTCTTCATATAATATTTATGAGCACTGCCATTTTTAGTTAATTGCACGTATATATTTGTAACGTAGTACACACAATAAAGCTGAGCGTCAGGAATGTTATCCTTCTCCTAATTAATCGACAACTTATTTTTCGCATGTACAAAAATGATCTCAACTTCATTTATGTTACATCAGCCGATAAACGTCCACTGCTGGACATGGGCCTGTCCCAAAGATCGTTTGTAGGACTTCATGTGGGCTTCATTTTTCCACCACGCAGGCCCAATGCGGGTTGTTGGGAGCTAGAGCCTCGTGTCCCGTAAATTGTTGTGCGAGAACCCTTACACACCCTTTATTCATATCCATTAAAATTGTTTGTATTATATCCTTGATTGATCCTTTTTCATACTTTCTTATAACTATTCAATAGCATTAAAGAGATGCATTAACGGCGATTTAATTATAGCTGATCTCCAAACGTCAGTGTGAAGAGGGCACCTAATGATGATGATAATGATGATGATGAAGCAATACTTATACAAACTGTTTTAAATTTACGATACATTAAAACCTTATGAAGTACATAACTTAATTTTTTCTGATATGTTTGCTTTAATTGCCCTTTAACGTTCCACGTGGCATTGCTTTGTTGTTCTGGATAATACTGTTACCTCTGTTGCCTGGAACCGGTATTCATACGTCATCCTATTGTTACAGGAGTTAAGGAGCCGCTGCAGCACATTCGCATTCGAGGTAGTAAAATGTGCAGGCATGGAGAGGAGCTGTGCTTCGTGTCTAGGGGCTGGGGCTGGGGCTGGGGCTGGGGCTGCGCCTGGGGCGCGGCGCGAGCGCGTTTCAAAATCATTTTGAACTTTTGAAGTGCGCTTAATTTCACGGTGGACAAAGTAACTGAGTCTATCCGATTCGATTCAATGCTTTTTCAATTTTGCAGCGCATCGCTGTATCGCAACGTTTTCGATACGGCCCGAATGGCTCCACTTCCGCTGCGGAATGGAGTTTATAAAGATTGCTCGATTACTTGTTAAACGCGCCGCGCCTTATATTCAGCCTAAACTTAAAAGCTCTAGTTTTATGATATATCGGATCGACACAAGGTTTTTTTACAAGATTAAGCAAGAAATTATTGAGATGAATTAATGAACTTGTAGGATTCAGTCGAGATTTAAGTTAAAACTACGTAAACGTTTTAATCGAAGTAGGCTCATTAAAATATCGCGCCGCTCCTAAGTAACTGGCACACGGACCGGTCCCAGCACCGACCCACCACCGCCCTACCACCGCCCCACCACGCCTCACTCATAAGTCTTTTGATGACGTAAACAGCTTTTTCCACGCCGACATACATTTAACTTAAGCTTTGCTTATAATTTCAAAGGCACAAGTCGATAGCACAGTTTATTAAATAAATAATCATGTATCGAGTTCCGTATCATTAGTGTGTTTATGTTTACAACTATTTGTTAACGCAACAACAATATTCTATTTGTAATATATGCAAGGGAATAGACGCTTTAGAAATGTGGTGCTGGAGACGAATGCTGAACGTATCCTGGACAGAGCATAATACGAACGTCTCCATTTTAACACGGCTCCTAATCCAAACGCGCCTTTCGACCGTCGGTCAGCGTCGGACACTTGAGTTTTTAGATCATATTGTTAGAAAAAAACAGGGTTATGACTTGGAGAAACTTGTCGTTAGTGGCAAGTTTGATGGTAAGAGATCGCGTGGACGGAACCCAAAACGACGGAATGACCAGGTGAAGGAGACCTTTGAAATACCTGCATATGACACTACACACTATACAGAGAGCATCAAATAGAAGTGATTGGCGTAACATCATTAAGAACAGGTTATCGATGAGGAGTCACGACCTTCAGCATTGGGGAACCGAGTTAAAGAGAGAGAGAAATTCTATATGCAATGCTGTATATCAACATACCCTTTATGGAATAATTTTTCTCGTGTCACATTCCGTGCGGCTCGGTTAAAGCCGGACATCCGGTATACATATATGAATGAAATTTTCGAATGCATTTTATTATGCAAAAAGTACTCAACTTGGTAGTTGCCGACGGCAATGGTCAATTCAGTAACGTGAAAAATAGCTTGCAGCCGCCAACACAACTAGCTACAGTAATGGAGTGTGGAGGGGGGTTTGGGGGCATCGATCAAACATTAAATTTGATTTATTCATCCCCGGTCGCCGCCAGCAGCTCGCCGAAGGTCCCGAGGAAACTTTACATCCCTTTATTTATCAATGTTTTTCTTTCACGATGTACTTTCATATAGTTAATCCTTAAATACAAGTATTTACTGTTGCTGAATCCTTTTAATGATCCAGCCAAATGTTTAGGGGTTAGAAGCACGCCGTACTAGTGTTCATATATTTAAGAGCCACAGGCTTCCGGTTGAGCTCGGCTCGCTCTCTGCGGCCTGTATGTCATGTAACCTCACGTGGCGCTAAGGATAAATGACAAAGAAATATTAGTCCATTGTATCTGAAATGTGTCTTCAGAGCGATTATTACAAAGAATCGAAACCGGGATTTCACTTAGCTTACGATCAACTTCTTCGTTTTCGATATATTGTAGAAAAAAATCCTTTTTGTCGGTTTTTCTCACTTTTGTCATGTTCCCTTCCCTTGCCAAATACAAAATGTATTGTTAACATTACTTCTCGCACTTACACAATCACAATAAAATATTATAACAATAAACACAGATCCAGTGTTCTGCATAATACAGCGAGGGTATTTGCGAAAAGTAATCTCACACACTATCGTAAACCCAACACTTCCAATGAATATATTATTCACATTTCCATATAACGCGGGGTTCGCTGCAATAGTTGTTTCTTTATTCATACTCCTAGTAATAAGCAAGGTTTTATATAACTTAACACACGTACGCGGCAATCTGCCGCGGGAGCCGGGAAACCCACCACCATTCACCACTCAGCGCAATCGCTCTCTGTATCAGAAACATTGTCTGGAATAAGAAACATCCCGGCTATAAGAAAAATGCAATATAACATCTATACTAGTCTAAGTATACTTAAAAAGACTTATAAAGAAGGAGTGATGAAAAAGTCTAGATGTTTCTTGTTACTAGATTCCCTCATTAATTTTTAATGGCAACTAACCTGAAGCAACTTATGAAACGTGAAGACCTACCAAAAGAGTAGCCCAACAGTATATACTGCACTGTTAACAATCTCACAAGAACCTAAGTGTTTGTAACACTGGAACTGGAACTGGAACCGGAACTGGAACAGGGAAACATCGGAGCGGTGTCATTGCGACAGATTTTTAAAATTTAATATAACCAACCGATCGTGATTTGTTTTTGAATATCTTATAATGGCGGCAATAAATCATTGGAGAGGCTGCCCCGCCGCAGATCCGGAGCGCGGCTGCAAAGGAAACTGTCTCCTCACTGGGTGTCCTCATTAATCATAGATTTAATCCACGGCCTACCTCCGAGAAAGTGATTAAACGGAAACTGGAATAATGCCCCTGGGTATTGTGGCGCGGTGCGCAGCAACCACGGACAACATCCGGACTGGCAGACGTCGCGAATATCATTTTTAAATCTCTGAAACAGTTATAATTAAAATATTTTATGTCACATCAATAAGATTTTGTAACACACTGTTTTTTAAACCTTTCCTCTAGAACTACTGCTGGTAGGTTTCTGCTGCTGGAGACTGTCTAGGTAGGTACCACCGCAGGTGCGTTTGCAGCCACTAAACAGCAGACGTTACTGTGTTCCGATTTGAAGGGAGTTATAGCTAGAGTAATTACTGCTGTAACGAGACTCAATACCAATGGGATGCGGTGTATACCACCCTAACGAGCACCACGTTGTTACGGGTAGGAGTATGACTTATCGTCAGACGAACGTCCCTGTCATCTCGTTGCTTCGTTGAAGAAAAAAAAACCAGTCGCTTTTAAGGAGTAAAAGCTTTTTCCTAGTTTTACTTCAGTGATGCTGTCAGTCGAGGAGGATTTTGTAATATTGATGGGACATTGTTATCAATCAAACAATTTTCACGTCGTCCCGTTTTTGTAAAACAAACTTCACGTTATTTAAGGTGTTTAAAACGTTGTTTTCTAAGCAGATGTCTAGACGAAGCTCCGAGATAGAATCAGTGGCACGTGGTAAGATCGGACAAGTTTTCACGCTTTCAGAAATTAACTGAGAAACATTGGGACCGCAATAAAGTTATACTAAAAGTAGACATAAATAGTCTACAGGCAGCAGTGGATAAATCCTGTTATACGAGTGTAATAACAGGATCGTGGCGGAGGAGGACTGCGGGTACAGTATCCTTCCTTCCATATTCATAAAAAACGACGAAGCCCCGCCGACAGGTGAAGCCAATTTAACACACCTGATGTAGCGTGTAGCTATTCTTTTTACTGTCAGGAATATTAATGCCTCATAACTCACTCCGTACTCTAATTTTTCGTACATAGCTCCGCATATATCTTGCAAGGGTTACTTCCTACTACCTATTGTCTGCTCCAAAAAAGAGCTGCTGAAATAACAATAGCATATACTTCAACTCTTTTATAGTAAACTTAATAATAGACAAGTATGGATAGAAATAACTAAATACGTCTGTAGGGGTAGAGGATGTGTTATGACCATGATATTTATGGTGCGCCTATATTATCTAAGTTCACTTATATTATATTACCTAGACGCTATGCTGTCGCCAGAAGAAGTAAACATTAATTTCCTTCTACTAAAGACAAACTGTTTTAGGTCTCGAGGCAACAAATACAAGTACAAGTACAAGAAACTTGAACTTTTGTATTAAAATCAATATAGATTGCTGCCAGAATTTTCTGGTTAGTATCTTCAATTTGAGTTGCAAGTGAGCTTGATTTTACCACCGTCAAAGTTTTTACTTAATTTCTCCTTCACCGTGGTCAGAGGGTGGGCTCCGCTAAACTTTGCTGTTACATTTTTCGCGGAAATCTTCAGGGGTCAATTAACTTTTACGACAAATCGAAGTTCGACATTTGCACTAAAACTGGATATAAAGTTGAAAGATGTTAAAACTATGAATTTTTACGATCTCTAAAGTTTTATTCTCCTGCGGATTGCTGGTGCAGTGCAAAATGTGGAGCCCACGCACGAGATCGTTGTTATTTTTCTCCGATAATCTTTTTTATCATTTCTATCTTATCTGTGTCTCACATTCCTTGGAAAAGTCCGAATTCCAGTTCAAGGTCCGCAGTCGCTCAGGCACGGGCAAGGGATCTGTTCACTGCGCTAAACTATTTGTGTAATAATACAATAAGCATATACCTGTTTCGTTATAACCTACTGTTTAATTTTATCTACCCTATTTAATAATAATATCAGTTTTTAATAATGGTTGAACCTACAGACCACCACATTTTAGAGAAGTTTGTCTGTTCTTGAATAGTGCTGTATTTACATCTAAAATGTTTTCAATTCGCACTTAAATAATATGTAGTGTCCTTCGCACGAACAAAAGGAAATTATTTCCTTTAATAGTCGACGGCGAGGGTGCTAAAGGTTTATCTTTATCCAGAAGCAAGGAGGGGTGCGTGACCATCGGCCCTATTTAACCTTTCAATTGAAATCAATGAACGTAAAGGTCGAAAATAGGATAGGCAGCAGAGAGCCGCCGGAACCGGATCGTTGACACAAATGCCGTTCCACAAAAAGACCACCGTTTCAATTGACCCTTATCGCAGTGCCGCGGCGACGCGTTTCTGAAACTGAAAGCAACCAATAGTTCCCTGATTTAGAAATGGTTCATGAGATACATTTTGCTTCCGGTAAGTTAATATATAGATTGTATAATAGCTGCCTCCTGGATTTAGCAAATCGGGACTCTCTGTTTCGATACTAAGTTTGTATGAGGTTGACTTTGGGTGGTGGTTTCTTGACCTCGCTAAACTAACTAAATATTGTTAAGTTGCCGTCATACAACTATGCTATGTACCATTTGTCAATATATAATACATAGGCCGGAGTATTCAGGACACGCATACTTTAAGATAGTTCACCATCAAGTCAAAAAAAACTAAATCTAGTTTCGTGATAAATGACATAATTCTAAGAGATTTCACTGGCGACAAGTGCACTTGCTGTATACAACATCCGTGGCTGTCAACGTTGCCGTGATTCCAATCGATCTAATTTGAAGCGCTAAAGAGCTAATCTTGTTGAATTACCGAGCTAATAAACTTAGATCTCCCATATTGCTCCGGATCCAGTCGGATACCCGGCTGCACCCGGGCAAACATTCGCACAAGCGGCTTACTATTACTACAAAGTGAACGTACTAATCCAAACTGAATCAAATTATCAAGCCTTCATGCTCCCTTGCGTTTCAGCTTCATTTCTTTGTCAATCGAGTATTACACTTATGCAAACTCTTGTTCCCACTCTGCTGTATCACCTGTTTTTATGTGGCCTGCCCTCCCGCTATCTCCTTCAAAATAAAATTATATTATAAAAATGGACTTATCTGCAAAAAGCTGTTCATCACGTCCAAAAATATGTTTGCTTCACGTGGTTACATCATTTTCTTACATGTACCTGGATCCCGCCGTGTTCCGGCGCGAACAGCGAGCAAATTAATGTCCCATAACTCGTGTCAGGGCCCAATTGCTGGGAGAGGCGTGGGCATCCGTCGGCGGCTCGCTCCGCCCGCAATAAACGTCTATGGGGAAATTAAAGAATGGTTTTTCTTACATTCAGGGTAATTTAGCGGATTTACCTCATTGTTTTTTAAACATGATAAATTGCGATCTCGAAGGAAACCCTAACATCAAGTTGATTTGTTTCCTTAAATTTTCTGTATATTTCAGCACTCGCAGCCGTTTTCAGCGACTGTATTTTGATGTGTACCTCAGTTGTTAAGTTCGTAATCTTCTGCTTTATATTGTCTCATACAACGAGCGCCGAAGTTCCGCCGGCAAACATTATCAGAGGAGGAAAACGTCTGCAAAACCTAATATGCTTTTGCTGTCCGGTGATAGAGACACTAAAACGGAAACAGTATTTTAACCGGAACAATTCTGGCACAACACTGCAAGCAGAAAAATATTCAAACAGAGCTTTTGATCTCAGGAATTGTAAATTGTCATACATAACTTAAATGAATAAAGTAGCACGCTGGTCTACGGGTTGGAGCGTGCGGCCTCCATTCCCAAGGGTTCGGGTTCGTATCTCGGCATGTACCGATGACTTAATATTTAAGTTATGTACATTTGTGAACTTTAGTTACAACAGCGAGATACAAACGGTGAAGGGAAACATCGCGAGGAAACCTGCGTATGAATTATAAATTATTCTGAGGAGTGTGTGAAGTCATCAAACCGCATTGGGCCCGCGTGGTGACCATGGCCCATCGCCCTCATATTGAGGGCAGGTCTGTGCCCCAACAGTGGGGTCATAAATTAGTTGTTGAGAAAACGGAAATGAAATCACTTTGTACCATCAGAAAATAAAGAAATAAATTTCAAAGTTCATATTTAATGTGACTTTATTGGGTGTAGAGAGCAGAGTGAGGAGTGAGGAGTGAGGAGTGAGGAGTGAGGAGTGAGGAGTGAGCAGTGAGGAGTGAGGAGTGAGGAGTGAGGAGTGCCGAGTGCGGAGTGCTGGAACCTCTTGCAGTGGAGAGCCACTCAAAAATATCTGAATCGATGCGGCGCAGCGCTTCAATAACTAAAATAAGCTCTTCCATAAATTGAAAATGCCCAAGTGATATATTGAGATCGACTTGTGCAACTTCAACTTCATGTTACCCAACTTCGGAAGAGCTGTTTTATAATTTAGTGGTAGTGTTGTTACATTTTTTTAACAGAAGATGTTCATTCGGTTATCGATGGTATGCTTGCTTCTACAGATTCTCTGTTACCATGGTTACGTCGTCTTAGTCATAAGATGATACGTCTGGTTACTCCACAATTCGTACTATTACTCTTTTCCAAGCGAAATACAGTATAGTTTACAGTGTTGCGGTACGACGGAACGAGGTAGCTGCGGTAGTTCCTATCGAGGGTCATCACAATAACAAGTAAAACTATCCTTCATTAAGATAAACGAAGTTTCATATAAATAAGGACATTGACATGTTTTTGGATTGCGGGCGCTCGAAGCGCGTTGCACGTGTTGAAGATTGCGTCGCCCGCCGGCAGTCCGGCAGTTGAGTTATCGCGTAACTTCTGTTCAACAATAAACCACTCGACACGAATGTGACTCATCGAATTACGGAAACGCTGACGTCGCGATTTCGAGATCGACTCTAAGAACGTTTGATGCCGGGCCTGAAGCACCCTCTACGCCGCGGTACAGCTTCATCAACATCTCATTCATGCCACTTAACCTTCGGAGTATCGATCAAAGAAGGTTTATTTTGGTGAGAACCCCGAAACAGCCTATATTATTATTGATCATAGAAAATGTACTTTGTTTATAGATATCCGTGGCTCCCAAATAGAATTTTTCGAATTTGTGATCTAGTTACGTAAAGGACAAGCGCCCACGGCTGGGAAGTCTCCCAATCTAATGTAGTCGCATCCAGTTGGACAAGAACTATTCAACATTTTAAAATTTTATCTAAACAACCTTTGTTAAACATTTTTCTTCGGAGATATGTGAAAAACTTAGATTTCAAAGTTTTTCTTATGAGCACCAACCTTACTGTGAGCAGAACAAAATCATCGATAAAAGTCAACAGTAATAAACAAAGGAGCAGCGGTCCGAGACCAGTCGCGGCCGGGCTATCACTTAAGGAAATTGGAGGAGCTGAAAATGGCGCTTTTTCCACGAGAACAAATCTACTTGTAAACTGCACTCCAATAACGGAGTTCATTTTAGCCGCCTGTAAATTTTCCCGCCGGAAACTGAAAACTGCGCGAGAAAATTACAGTAAGAGAATGGAGTGAGAGTGAGAGCGAGGGAATCCGTTCAGTAGTGTCGCAGCGGGGGAAGTACCTTAGCGAACGGAACAAATGGCATTTTTATTTATCAACGCGACCTTAGGGGTGCTTTTTTTATTATATTTTATATTTTTTAATATAATGCACGTACACGTAATTAATTAAAATGATAATTCTATTGTAGAGGGTGGGGAGAGTAAATATTAAGTTATACTGCGTTTACTACCACATAAAGATCTCAACAAATCGAATCGTTCTCGAAATCGATATAATATTTTTTTTTACTCTACGAAACGACGAGACGGAGAACACGTTCACTTGATGGTAAGTGATATGTCTGCCCATAAAATGTGGCGCTAGTTCGGATCATATAAGGTTGGAAAATATCTCCCTTCCGCTTTTTTGCTCTTTATTCAATGCTTTATAAAAAGTGTTACAGTAATCGGATTTAGTTCAAATATGCGCCGTTTTGTTCGATAATCTGTATCCATCTAGACGGCAACTTCATAATACCTCCCTCGTAGAAGCCCCCCTCCTTATTTATTTGCGAAGAACTCGGACAGCCACTTTTCACAAGCCTCTTTTGAGTTCAACTTTACACCACCAAGGGCGTTCACCATGGACAGGAACAGGTGGTAATCACTTGGCGCTATGTCCGGGCTATATGGTGGATGCGATAAAACCTCCCATCCGAGCTCCCGTAGCTTCTGACGAGTCATCAACGAAGTGTGTGGTCTGGCGTTGTCCTGGTGGAACACTACACCCTTCCTGTTGGCCAATTCTGGACGCTTCTGGTCGATCGCCTGCTTCAAGCGGTCCAGTTGTTCGCAGTAGATTGTAGAATTAAGCGTCTGGCCATATGGGAGCAGCTCATAGTGGATGATTCCCTTCCAATCCCACCAAACACACAGCAAAACCTTCCTGGCCGTCAATCCCGGCTTGGCCACTGTTTGGGACGATTCACCGGCCTTCGACCACGACCGTTTTCGCTTGATATTGTCGTATGTGATCCATTTTTGGTCGCCAGTCACCATCCGCTTCAAGAATGGGTCGAGTTCGTTCCGTTTCAGCAGCATATCGCAGGCGTTGATTCGGTCCAGAAGGTTTTTTTGCGTCAAATCATGCGGCACCCAAACATCAAGCTTTTTTTTGTATCCAGCCTTCTGCGGATGGTTTAAAATGGTTTGGTGACTAACTCCCATCTCCTGGGCGATGTCACGAGATGCCACATGCCGGTCTAACTCGATGTAGTCCATGATTTGATCGGTATTTGTCGTCACAGGTCTTCCGCCGGCTGGCTTATCCATGGTGTCGTTTTCACCGGCTCTGAATCGTCGAAACCATTCCTCCGCGGTTCGAAGTGATAGAGTACCATCCCCCAAAACACCATTAATCTCACGGAACGTTTCTCTAGCGGGTTTGCCTTTAACGAAGGAAAACTTTAAAATAGCGCGAATTTCGGCGTTAGTGAACTCGCATGTTTACACGTCTATAACTGTTGAACGCAATATCCAAACTAATTATGCATAGCGTCGTTTTGTAGGTTATGTCAAGACCTTTCAAATTATGTATAGTATTGCCAGATACTCTATAGCGCTTAGATAGCTAGATAGCTCTGTAGCGCTTTGTACATAGCCGCGAAATTCAAAAGACAAAAAGGCGGAAGGGAGATATTTGCCAAACTATTATTATATACTACACTATATTGCGCTCGTTGCCTTGACATTATAGGTAGACACCAGCACCACCGCAGCGCCGGCAGCCGCCGAACAGCAGTGTGCAAACTTTACCGTGTTCCAGTTTGAAGGACCTTTTATCAAGTGTAATTAAAGTAACGGCACTGAACATCTTATGTTTCAGTAGATGAGCGCAATTTAGTACAGTATATATGAACCTAACTAGCGCCCCCTTGTTACGGGTGGGCGTATCACTTACCATCAGGTGAACGTGTTGTCCTTCTCGTCGCTTCGCAGAGTTGCAGCGCTCTTTAAATCGGAAAGCAGTAATGTTCGAAAATTATAATAAATCACAAGAAAATTATAGTAGTATCGTAATTAATCATCATCATCATTAGCCGACAGACGTCCCCTGCTGGACATAGGCTTACACCAAAGATGTTCACATCGATCCGGCGACTCTCGGACCATGTTGTGGAGGGCATGCAACACTGTGTGTGTGTTCGGGTGCGCGGTCGCCGTCCGAGTAAGCCGTAACTAATATAAAGGAACACATGCATAATGTGTATAAAGGAGTTAAAACATTTTGCTCAGGCTCGTATTGGACCTACTATACTTTAATCCGTTACGACGAACAAGCAGTCACACCACTCGACAAGCAGTGTAATGAGCGCTCGGTGCGCTCGATGCGTGCACTCGGTGCGCTCGGTGCGCTCGGTGCTGCTCTCGGTGCGTGCGCTCGCTGCGCTCGGTGCGCTCGGTGCGTGCGCTCGGTGCGCTCGGTGCACTCGGTGCGTGCGCTCGGTGCGCTCGGTGCGCTCGGTGCGTGCGCTCGGTGCGCTCGGTGCGTGCGCTCGGTGCGCTCGGTGCGTGCGCTCGGTGCGCTCGGTGCGTGCGCTCGGTGCGCTCGGTGCGTGCGCTCGGTGCGCTCGGTGCGTGCGCTCTGTGCGCTCGGTGCGTGCGCTCGGTGCGCTCGGTGCGTGCGCTCGGTGCGCTCGGTGCGCTCGGTGCGCTCGGTGCGCTCGGTGCGCTCGGTGCGCTCGCCGCGCTCGCCGCGAACACAAAATGCAATTATAACCTCAACACTGCCACTTGCGTGTGCCGGGTATTAAAAAAGTTGCGAGCACTATTTCGTTTGAAACGTCGCACTGCATGTTTTAGTAAAAATTTGTTTCGGTGGGGGTTGCTGTTGCACGCGGCGGGATGCGAACAGAGCGGATATCGCTGCGAGTGGACACATTTATTTAGCTGTTAAAAATGTACTTTGCTTCCGCCGCAACAAACGTTTCCGCTGCGAAACTATATTGTGAAAAAAATATGTGTACGTTTGAAGAGCACTGCGGCGCGGCTACTTAAACAGCACAGGTAATAACTGATTTTGATTTAGGTCTCTAGATGATTAGCGCTTTATACCCTCTAGTCTCAAACTATTAAGAGTAAGACTAAACTTTACCTGTCGTAGAAGGCGACTAAAAACGTTTTCGGGTTGGTGGGCTCTGAAAAATGAGGCACACTAAGCGAATCCGGGGTGAACGACAAGCACGAGGTTATCTCATGTTTGACGTGGCAGAGGGTTTTGCGCATGGTTACGGCATAGAGGTACCGGTGTGTTGCGTAGGAGGTCCCGAGGCCTTTTGCAAAGTACTGAGTATGAGCACTGAGGGCGTTTTAGCATATTGAAATCCCATATATAATATAATCCTGTATTTCCCACAACAAGCAAAGTATATTTTTTTTAAGGATTTCACTCTCGAAAAAAAACACATGTTAACTACACTCTTATAATAAGCAGTATGTCCTACTCGTCCCGTTGCAACGTTAAATAAATGCAATACATATAAATATAGCAGTAGAAGTTTGTGTCACAAACCTGCCCCGAACGCGCCGACAGTAATTGTGAAGGTGTATTAGGAACAGTGACACTGCGCCGCAGTCCGCCCCCGCGCCTGTAAAGTATTCTTTCACAGAACATTTCGTGACGTCACGGAGCCGTTTGAAAGACACCGAGCGGGAGGTTGAATTGGAAACGGCCTTAACTTTAAACGCTGAAGTTATTCACTTTAATGAGGCTGTCTGTGCTTGTGCGGGTCTGAATGAATTATGAGCTGACGTTGCATTTTTATGTAAAATTTTAATTAAACATAAAACCAGATGAATGCGTCATTAAAATCGGAAGTATTCAATTGAGTACGTACTCTATGTTACGTAATTCCGGTTTCATTTCAATGCGCCGCAAATGATTCGTTCTTAATTAAAGCCGCGGACAAGTTGATGCAAGGTATTATATATACAATTTGGACTGGCTTGAAGTTTTCACTGAGCTACAAGAGCTTCCGGAATAATGATTATATAAGTAATACCTTGAGAAAAGTGAAGAGAAAAGTTCCAATGTGAAACTTTCGTCTCCCGTAGAAAAAAGGAATGGTATTGGACGTATGCGTATATAAGAGATTTCCACGTAAGTTGAGTACTATGTACTCATCGCAACATCTATAGAACCATAAGGGCTGCAGACTTGAAATTTAGTAGAAATATTCTTTTTGCAGAGTATTGGGGTAGCTAAGAATTGTAGAAGGCAGATTTTACCAAATTTCTTCCCCAAAGGGAGCTGTTGAGAGAGGCGAACAAAGAACAATCTACTGGTTGTTGCTACTATACTATATATATAACGAAGAGTGGTTGATAAGATGCGGGCGTTCTTCTCTCTCTCTCCGGTCTTCATTCATTGTCGATTAAACAATACTAGATAGGTTTGTAATACAACAACAGATTACTAAGCGACAACGACAAAAGTAGGATGGTTCGCTATACCGGTGTTCACCGCAGTCTGTCCTCAGAGCAAGTGCTCGCTCCCGCGCCGCGTTCCTCTTTTTATACTTCCACGAAATGACATTTACATTTAACAAGTCATCTTCAGTGTTGCCCGCTACTATATCTAAATACCCGCAAATCGATTGAGTCTTAAAATGTTACGTTGCGTCCTCCAATCTCCGACATATATATATATAACCGCTACTATGTAATATGTATGACTACTTATGGATGATCAGTCTGAATGAAGTTCAGTTGAATTCAATCATCATTGAACTGATTCCTGTGCGTCATCCCATTGTTAGATATAAGCATCCCTTACTACCAAGAGTAGTTCGTGAGAAGACTGTTTAGTCTATCATATATTGTATACAATAGTTTACCTTTACGTTGCCTATTTATTTTATATACCTACACAATAATAAATCATCTCTTGTAGTTAACGTCTGCCGGGTTCAACTAGTCCGTAGTTCCAGTGAACACAACGCTACACTTTTCAATGACATGTGTAGACAGGGTGCACTGTACGTTAAGACTAAGAGCAAAAATAAAATCAGTTTGAACTGATAGAGTTTCCTGTATTCCTTACAAATACTTGCTAGCTGAGTCTCGCGGCAGCGCCCGTGCGGTGGGAAACTTGTTTCGAATTTAAACTGCACTCGTTTTTCCGTTTATTTCTAGAAAACTTAAACGTTTTTGTTTTAGAAAACTGCCGTAGACAACCTGTACTGTCCGCCTAACTACTACTGTCAAGCATCAAGTTCTTACCACTAACAGTAGTTTTACTATGACTCGGTTACCTATGTTCTAGATATAGATTAATATTATTTTCATACGACGGGAGATACGGATTCGTTTGTCTACAACAGTGTTGGCGTTAGGGTAGTCTTGAAATACAAGGTTCTATAGGTCTATAATTCCGCTAGCTACAACGCCTTTCAAATCTGATTACATAGCTTGTGTAATTACTGCGGTACGATAGGCGACAATTGCTGCTGCAGTGTCATTGTTTCGCGATGATTACGTCAAGTGAGACTTATGAAGATCTTTTTAAGGATAAAAATGTTTATCAAAATTGACTCAACAGGTTTAAGTGATGAAGAGTCATTGGGTTCCATTCAAAACGGTAAGTTTTCGGGAAGTTTCAATGGTACAAGTTCTTCACCACCTTCCGGTTCGTTGTGGTAAACATGATGTGGAAATTCAATTTTTCTTCCGCCTGTTTCATAAGGCGGAACTTTCGAAAGTGAAATTTTTAAGAAAGAATAGCCAGCGACGTTAATTTGTTCATCTCTCTCATCTCGATACAGAGGCACTTGGCTGAACGCGCCACCGCCGAGTGGCACGGGGAGCAGTGTTGGCGAGACACTGGCTGAACGTGGAGAGACCCTCGAGCCCGACTTGAGGCCTCGTCTGAGGGTCCGGGAGTGGCGCAGTCAGCGTTTTAGGGGTGCCACTCGATGGGCCGCATTCGTGTCAAACGCCTCGTTACTACAAATACTTTATCTTTGTTACTAAAGAACTGCTCCAGGCTCACCACGGACCAGCTCCGCATCACCCACCTCTTTATATTTCCACCGAACGAGTGTCTGTGCTTCTGTTGCATTTTTATGAGATGTATTACGTAAAGTTATTGTAACTTTTCCCTCTGTAATCATCGTGTAAACGTATTCTTTACATGTTTAGAACTTAAAGCAGACATAATTACTTGTTTTAAAGTTTAGGCAGACATCGCAGGCAAATCTAGTGTTATAGTAGTATACACCTCGGCAAATATGCGTGGAGATACGATATCCATCAATCGTTACCGTGCCAGGAATCGTAATACTATACTTTAGTTAAGATCGCAATCAAGTTAAATACGTAAATACAATAAACATATAACGTTAAGCACTAATTAACAGTTCAGGAAAGTTATTATTAAATCACAAGTGAAGTCACACGGACTAATTAACGCAGTGATCGTGTGTGTGTCTGCCTGCTTTAAGCTATATTGAATGTTTATGCGAATTTTGTATTGATATTAAGTTGTTAAGTTGAAGTTATATGACAGAGTTATTTCAATTGCAATTATAACGCCGAGCCTAAACAATCAATAATGTTCTTATTTGATTAATAATAGACAAACACTCAGTTCTGATTATCTTGCCGACTGCAGCCACTTGTTTTTCCGTAACGGAGGTTATTCTAATCTTTAAATTATAGCTTCAGAAGAGATTCACGTAGACATTCCCTATAAACCGAAGTTTACTTTTGTTTCGAAAGTCAATAAGAACGGGTTAAAAGACAAGAAATCTAAAGTGAAGCAACACGTTAATAGACATAGATGTATAATGCAAATATTTTCTTTACAAAAAACTTTATTTTCGATAAAATGATATTGAATGAGAATATGTGGGTCAGCGGCCCGAGCCCGAGCCCGAGCCCGAGCCCGAGCCCGAGCCCGAGCGCGAGCTGAAACAAAACGCGCGGACCTCGGGCCGATGGACAACGCAAGATTAATAGTATCGAATATGCCGCAAGACATTGGCGAGGTGCGCGGGCGGCGCGGGGATGCTGCTATTTGTATACCCTGTAAAGGACCTGTCGGAATCCCATTTTCTCGGCGAGATAAATCACCTTGCGGTCCAGCTGCCGCCGCGGGGCCGCGCCCGCAGCCGCGAGCGTAAACACGCCCGGAACCAAAACATTGTCTTTAAAGTTCTTACATCCTCCGTACCAAATGGCGGTCATATAAATTTAACGCCGCCGACTGTACGTGACGTTACCGTAGCGAACGGTCCAACCGAGTTACAACTTTTATTGTTTTTGGTTGCAATACCAACAACTGAGTCACTGTTTAAAGTACGAGTACTGAAAAAAACTTATCTATAAATTGTTGCACAGCCGCTTGCTTCTGTTCGCAATATATATAATAAGGCAGACTTCGCGAAATATCAGCTGATAACTATTCGATTTGCTGCGTCCCCGTGTAATGAGGTACAGTGAAAGTACGACAGCCATTTCCATTGAACAATACACATTCATGTGAATTTTAGTGATCAGTAGAATGGTGTCGGAGTTTACTGATCTCGCGTACAGAAACATTCCTTTTTATGTAAGGAGAAGCTGTACCAGCTTCAAGAGAACTTTCTCATATTTAACGGGTAGTAAAAAGAGACATAAAAGTACTGTATCATCATTACGATCACGCCATTTCACTAACGGGGCCCGCACTACAGTAAAACAATGATAGACGTTGGGAATATTAGTGAGAATTTATATCCACCTTTGTTTCCTCAGCGGATGTGCGGGGGTGGCTGTGCGGGGGTGGCGGCGTCGGCCCGCCCTCCGGACACACGGAGCCGCCGAACTACGCGCTAGCACCGCGAGAAGAGACACTCCGTATGTAGTGTGACATCTTCTATTAAAGAAGAACCAATTACTAAGGGAACCAAAGTAATAGTGTCAATAAACCACCCAACAATATTTATTTGTTTGGATAGATTAACGAGTACATTTAAAGAACTAAACTTCTTATTAATTAATCTGCAGCATCTTGTGTGCAGCGCGTACTTTGTCAGTGGATTGAAATGAAGCTGACTAGACAAAAGCGTTTTGTTACAAACACCACCGCCGGCTAACCGGAGGACGTTCGAGCTGATTGTACACGTTCAGCGAAGTCTGCGCGCGCCGGCGGAGCGAGCAAAGCAAATGTATCCGTTGTTCGTTCGCGGGCCCATTGTTCACCGAATCATCGGCGCACGAATTTATGGTCGTGGAAAGCTTGCGTACGGACCGCGAGAGTGACTCGTGTTTGAAGAAGTTCAATGTACTACTGTTAATATCAATATTCGAAAGAAAATTATGAATTTACTTTAGTGTTATTACGTATAAAGAGATTTCTTTCAAATAAAACAATAAACAAAAGAACTGCTAGAGCTGACGTGGATGTAGGTAGGAAGCATTATAAATTTTCCTACAAGCGTTTATTGGGTTCTAAGAGTGACAAGGGGTTGATCTTATTGCATACTAGAAACAAAGTGGCCGCGTTTATATGATACTCGGCTGTTTAGTGGAACACGCGTGGGACGCACGGGCGGCGCGTGCCGCGGGGTTACTTTCGGTTACAATATTAATGATATAAGGAATTGAAAATAAATAAAATTCTACCCTACCACACTCATAAAAAAAAATTTTCGTGCTTAGTGGAAAGATGAACTTCAAAGGTATTTAAAATGAAGGTAAATAAAGCTGTTGTGACATGTTGCCGAAGTTCTAAGCTTGAGGATTTATTCTTATAAAGTAATCATCCCCCAGGCGTTCTCTACACCAGAGTGCGGATTGTACAGAAACAGTTGGCATGCTGAGTTAGTTTATTTAAGTTACCTTTCTTAAAACTAGTGAAAGAAGTCCATGTAAAGTAAATGAGATGCGTTCACAGAAACGAATAAAGAGAACGAGCCGGGGCGGAGCTCGAGATAAAATGATTTATAAAGAATCGTATATTTAGCTTTAGTACTAATAAAGAATACTTAATAAGTAGAATTAACAACTTATTCCCAACACTTAAATTTCGAGCTCTGAATACTTTATGCGCAATGTATATTTAATTAGTCCATGCAAAGAAATATTCTTTTCTATAAGGGTAGAAACAGTTAGCGCACAATTCACATTTAAAATCTAAATAATAGACATAAAAGGACAAAAGAAATCGTGTTTTATACAGTTGTCCTTGACCTGGATAAAAAAATGTGAGTGCGTTGAGTTTAACGGACCTCCTTATCTAAGTATGGCTTTACAGCATTGAGGGAATTTGTTTAGCATTTTAAGTTATATTCTGTCACGGATACATTAAGTGTATTCTACTAATACTTGAATATTTTTTAAGTTTTCTTTTAATGAAGCGACATGAAAGCAGGACGCTTGGCTTTACTGCTTAAAACGCCTTTTGAACCGCAAAACAGAAAAACATAAATACTATTGTTTTGCGTCAGAAATAAGCACTGAAGGGCTAACCTAAACAATGCCTGGCGACAGAAGCCTATCATTAGTACCTTAGTCTCTATCTCTCTGTAAATGGTTTCCGCGGCAGTGAGGTTTACAAGTTCCTATCGTTAACCAGGTTCTTACGCGCAGGTTTATTACTGTTTATTGTGTTAAAGCCTGGATAGTTTATAGCGTTGTTGCGACCGTTGGCGCAGCGCGGCGCGGCGGCCGTGTGTCGCGCGCCGCGAGCGCACCGCCCGCGTAACGGACGGCGACACGTACCCGAGGTAACTCCTCTCCTCTACTTTCTTCTCGTTCATTTCTCGCGCGCTCGATTAATCTTCCGGCTACACGCGGCATATCGACAAACGCTGTACTACTTTATTGTTTTTCATCGCATTACGAACTGCCGCGCCACCTCTGCGACCTCCCCGGCGGTTATTGATGGCCCCTCTTTCAGTAGAGAGCGTTTTAAAAGTGAACAAGCCTATTGAAAGATACGTGTACATCATTTACAAAGGTAATGAATAAACTAAGGGATAGAAATGTGTTGTGTGTGTCATATTGTACGAATCAATATTATTATGGTGAGCCAATGGGGCTGACATGTGTAAGGGATGAAAGCCCCAAATAAAAAGATTTAAAAAATCTTAAACGACTTAAAAATTAATATAAATGATATTATTATTTTTTTTTATAGTAATTGAGATGTATTACACTTTTCTCATACAGGTCTAACAACTTAAAACCCTAAATTTCAACTAATAACAGATTCATCCAATTGACACCATTTTCTTAAATCTTCATCACAGCAAACTGGCAGCCGTAATGTGGCCGAAAGAAGAGCACACATATTATAGTTAAACAAACTCAAAACTTTAAGTATGTGAGTATTGCACCTCAGTCCAGCTCCTCAGTTCAGGAACCTTGTATTTTATTGCGCGGCATGAGAGACTGTAAGCAATTTAAAACATTACCTGTTTTTGTGCAGCGCCCCACGTAGCGCACAAAGGGGTGGGAGGGGCGGGGCGCATTACACTGGCAGAATAAATTGCCGTCAGCAGCTGTGTGCTTTTAAAAACCTGAAACTACTTCTGTAACAAAAGTAAACTTCAGTACACAACGCTACCAGCGCGGTACCTACGCGCCCGGGGGTGACGACGACCCGCGCGGTTCTGATGCTGTTCGCAACCGAACAAGTGAACTGAATGAGATCGCTGTCATGAATTATACATTAAAAACGCTACATCCTCACTCGTTCAGTGATCGTAGTCAATGCCTTATCGGCTAGGGATATTGGCTGGTGACCGTATGTCATTAGCGCCTCATAAATCCGAGAGCAGCAATTGAAAGCTACGCTGGAGCAGAAGTATGATAGGTAAGGATGATTTGTAACAAACGGTCTGTCGCAGAAGATCAATTAAAACTTGGGTTTACATATTAACTTTATAACTAAAGGTTCATTCTTTTCTCTCTTCATTTACTATCTTTATACATTGAAATATTTTTTTTTTTAATGTTTCAAGGTAAAATACATTAATTTAGTTATTGTGCTCGTTTCTCCGCAAAACACTCTTCGTTCTCTTGTTTACCGCTAGCAACTTAAAAGGAAACTAATAAAAAGTTAATTGTCAATTACGTATTTCCGTTTCGTTGTGATTTCTTCGTAATTACCGATTTAGGAGAAAACAGTAGCAGTCTTATTAGCGAATGTTGTGCTTGTACACAACTGTTTATCAGCAAGAATAGTTATCGCTGTGATATAGCTAACTAGCTGTAGTAATAAATACGTATATAACGATTTAAAAAAGTGAGTAAAATGACATTGTATTTGCTGCTCTTCATTCCCCCTCTCTCCGCTAAAGTAATCTCAATAAATTCCACTCGCTTAGCTGCGTGTACACTGCGTGTTCTCTTCCTTTACAGCTCAATCATACGAGGAGTTATTTAAGCGTCCAGTTTATTTATCATATTACCCTCAAAGGATACCAGCGAAAGGACGTTTCGGAGTAGTTAACTAATCCCTCGTGTGCGTTGGCGCGGGCACACACACACGCACAAGGCCCGCCGCCGCGACAGGCACTCCCAATATTTGCGGGCCGGGGCCGCGCCGACAACTTTATAATTAAATAGAGCGCTGTCCAATTATCCCCGGAGAGTCCCGCGACCAGCTCCACCACCCCCAGCCCGCCGCGTCCGCGTTACCAAGCCGATTCCTCAAAAACTTGTTTGCTATTTAGTTTCTGATAAATCTTCGAGATTCTTATGAAATGATAATTCTGATTTACTGAAGCAACCGGATCTAAGTTAGAATGGTGACAGTAACGAAAATGGCTTTTGTACAACTCATGTTAGCTATAACTGCTTGAGAGCTTAACAATTTAACGCTAGGGGTGAAAAAATAGTAAATAAAATAGTAATTACTGTATAGCATTAAAATATCTCCAAGAGCTTACGCAATGCGCGGCGCGATCACTCGATGCTCGGAGTGAAGCGTAACAAAGTGACGCTAGGTAGGATATTATACAAGACCATTATGGGGTCGTCACTTTGAGACATTAGATGTTAAGTCTCGTTACTCTAGTAATTACAATGCACTAAATTACAGCTACAACGCCCTTTAATCCGAAACAGTAATCTGTGCACAGCACTTTGTGCCGGCCGCAATAGGCGCTGCGGTGATACCTGGACGGTCTCCAGCAACAAAGGCCTACCAGCAGTAATTTATAGTCGTCACTTATGTTGTGTTAATGTTTATCAGCTGTTTATAGGTAAATTTGAGTAATACCTTTGAAAACTGGTGTTTTCTTTATAATTCACGTTTTCGTATTTCGCACTGCGCTCGTTATTCACTCAACTATGAGTATACACTGCATAGAGTTCAAATCATGCTGAACGGAGCGTTGATATTGTTCTGCAGCATTCGTATTCAGGATTCGAATTCACTAATTAAATAAACTCACGCCGAAGTAGTTCGTTTTGTTTGAGGATCGAGCTCCGAATTTGTGACCGCAGCCAATTGCTCCGGCAAACGGCACCGCGACCGGCCCGCCGGCGGCCCCGCGCTGCGCCGCTCGAGAGCTTTTTGTTAAAGTTCGGCAAAAAAAATTGCGATAAGTTTCAATCCTGGTCATCACAAAGCATGCCATCTCCAAACTGAAGTTTGGCGATCAGATTAGGAAAATTAATCCGGTCTTCGGCTATTATCAACTACAGATTCTTAAACCCGGTCGACTGCTTTACACAGTGAAACTTTTTCCTTTCCTGTCTGTCAGGAGCAGGAGTAGGACTCGCGTCACGACATTGTAACTTTGTCTAAATGATAATTGCTCTTATCCAATATTATATTAATTGCTATTTTTTTCTTCTACTTCTCAAAGTATAAATAAAATTTGCCGGTAGTAGGTTCCTACAGTAACAGAGCCGACGTGATAGATCAGATGTTGTGTGTGAGACAATCGCGGGAGTCGTATATAAGTATTTAGTGTCGGGGGACTATAACGGCACACATAAGTACGGTAGGCACGAGGAATCTTGAGGTCATATCGGTTATATCCAAGTAGCCATTCCGTAGCCTGTTATAATAATCAAACCCCGCATCAGGCCTATCATACAAGACGGGGGTCACGATCCTTCGGGATCGTTTGTCTCCGCCAGAACATAGCAAACTTCGGCAATATCTCGCGTGAATCATTTTAACTACTACTAACAAATTTAGGTTTAATATATTCGACAGTTAGGCTTCGTTACGACTCTCTGATGCTCTGTAATCGCTTCGGTACGTAATTGTTTGATTGTTATTGGCTTAGGGGCAGAAATTTTACTCGCATGTAGTTCGAACAACAGTAGTATATTAAATGTAATGTTCCAAATATTAATAACAGCGCCAAGTAATTTGTGACCTTGTGACCTTATGGATCGGTACAGTGCAAGGACAGCCTATTGCTGTTGTAACATTTTTACTTTCGTATTAAAAAGCTTACATTGAGCTTTTTCCAAGATTACCGATTAAAAACAAACACAAGAAATGCTCATGCTTAAAAATCTTATTGTTTTTTAAAGTGTAGTATTATCCAGTAAACATTTTTAACTGCTATTAGGTAAAGGAGTTGATATAACAAAGCGATGTTTCGTTCTCATTTAGTACGAGTACAGACATAGTGCGGTGTCGTCAAGCTTGTGATATTATTTAAAGGAAAAACTTATTTTGTTATGAATTTGAAATTATGAAGAGTTTCCGCCCTGCGCCGGCGAAGGCTTGTTACAGGAAAGCGGATCTCGACAAAGTTCCCGCCAACTCCTAATTCAAGTTTTGGGATTAACAATCTCTTAATGCCGTATAATTTGTGACTCCCTTATCTCCGCCGGTGCTGAGGTCGAGATGAAATTCTGTTTAATTTCTAGATAATTATTACATTTTGTGGAGGTCCTGTATCCCGGTTGGCCCCTTTTTAGCATTTTATATTTGAAGTAGGGTTTTGTGAAATTATTTCGCTGTCTTTTGCTAATAAAAATAACTAAAGCAAATTCGTTGTTGTTATATAGGTACTTCGTTGCGTACATACATTGCGGATTTTATATAAAAGAGCATAAATCTAATAGCCGAGACAAATTATCAAAGCCAGCGGCCGAGAATAAAGATTTAAATGTAAATGTTAAAGGGAGGATGCAGCGAAATGATAAACCGAAATATCTGTGACCTGAAATTTTCATCATCAGCCGATATAAGTTCACTGGTCGATATGGGCCTCCCTCAAAATATATCCACATCGATCGAGTAGGGTTTTATATGAGGTTTGGGTCACTTCGCACTACGCTGCCCCAATGCTGGTTGGTGGGAGGGCAGCCTAAACCTTACACCCCCTTCTGCCAACTTCTAAATTTAATACTCATTTATTTCATTTTTAGTTTTTGCCCTTTAAAATAAATTGTTAGTTATAACCTTTGTTATCATTCCGACACATCTTAATACTTGAGTGCACAAGTATTGTATTGCTTAAACTTATGAGACCTTTTCGTCTCGTTAAGATAATTACTTACGAACGCCGTACTATAGGTATTATTTCTCTTTGCCGTCTGTTCGGCTCACTAAAGGGTCCAATTAAACCACAAGATTTTATTCCCAGTCCCCCAGTTCCCCGCTGTGGGGCAGCGGCAGGTCAACTACATAATTGCCCGGCGCCGCTCGCGGGAGCATTGAAATAAAATTTAAAGTCCGGCTGCGAAGGGCCGTCGATGGATTTAAAGCGTCAATTAGTACGGCGGGGAGACGAAAGGTGAACTCCAGCAGCGGTCGCAAGGTTCACGATGAGATGTCTCACAGAAGTGACTGCTGATAATCAAAAATTAACTTCGTGCTAATCCTTTGGACCTTTTTTTTACAATCATCTATCGGCTCTAGCAGCAGGACTATGATAAGTATACAAAATTTGTGCTTCATTGCATTAATTCAGGATCATTTTATTAAGAATTATTCCTAGGATTGCTAAGATTTCCGGATATAAACCGTGGGGAGTATAGCGATTATTCCAAAGAATCGTGATAAATCTGTAAAGGATGATTAGACGGCTTTGTATGTCACATCCAGTCAGTTTGTGCCGTTGTTGGATAGTTATGGGACGCAGCTGTCGCTGAGTGTTTTTGAGCGTGTTTAGAGCAACAGCTCCTTACAAAAAGTATGTTTTCGAGGGTGCAGTGGGTGTAATGGGCACAGTGGGTGTGGTATGGACAGTTATCGCAGTATGTGCAGTGGTCGGGCCGCAGCTCCCCGGCTGGCGTACTTTATCCGTGCGACGTTAAGCAACGCTGTAAGTATTTCCGCCGCCGCTAACTGTACAACTGTGAAATTCAAATTACCGAGCGGAATGTAAAGCAAGCGAAGCTCCTCGTAAACTCTATTATTACATGCTTTTGAACGCGGCGCGGAGCCTCGCGCACCGGCCTCGCCGTTTTGTTTCGCTTTAAACTTACATCTCTCATGCTCGCTTTTTATTCAACTATACAGCGAGACGCTAATTAGGATGTTTACACAATTCCACGTTGACTTGAAATACATGATGTTAATAAATCTCTCCCACAACAAGTAATCTCACTGACAAAAGAACCTTTCCAAACGGTTAACAGTTACGATGTCACAATACTGCTCGCGGGTTGTAATAGGATTGCGTGGGTTCTTAAAAGTCTCCGGTAAAAAACCCTTTTTAGCTAATAACATAGTGAATTTTTAAATAGATGCTTTTGAAACATTATAATAATCTCTTGATATCTAAGTCTGTTAGTAAACCTTAAATGGAGTCCAACGAATCCGGTCATGTGTCGTACCTGATCCCGTCAGTAGCGCTACTCCTGCAGAGCCGGATACGTGGATACGGCAGCACTCGGGTCCATTGTTCAGCTCTCACACAACAGCGAGGAGGCGAGTTAATTCCGTCCGAGGAAGATTTACTGCGCAATTACCGCGTCAAAGAGAACCGCAGCTAAATCCGTATCCGGCGCAGCGCCGCGACGCCGTTTGATAAACACGTCTGTTGCTATCGCTGTGAACTCCTCCACCAGATAAAGCGGGACGTCATAAAATCACCGACGGGCTGTTCGCGCTCATGAAAACTTGCTGTTGTTTTACGATTTTTATTTAACATCTCGTAGTAAAACCCTTAAGAGAACGACGCAACGAGGCAAGTTTCGAAGTAAAGAGAGAGATCGCTTTCGCAGTTATGGATAGATAGAGCTTTTAGGAGACTTTAAAGCACTTGTTTTCATAGCGTTACGCGAGGAGACGGGGCGAGGCAGACGTTTATCATATGCGCCAGCAGACATTCTGTAATACTCCAACCATTGCAAAGTGTATTACGTTAACATAAACTTACATATTTTATTAAACGATCCGATCAGTCGATATTCATCTGATGGTAAGTGATACGTCTGCCCATAACGTTGCGCTAGTTAAATGATATTCAGCTTATCCCCTTGAGAAATAAAGTGTTAATTCACATTAACACGCTAATTATATTAGCTACAGCGTGCTTGAAAGCAGAACAGTAATATTTGCACCTTATTGTGTAGCGGCTGCAAAAGGTATTGCGGTGGTAACCAACGAGACGGTCTTCAGCAATTAAAACCTACCACTAGTGATATGAAACTGGTACTTATAAATAAATACTTGGTGGTAGATATCACATTCTCTAGTATCAATAACAGGATAGTAAACATTTATCGCATTGACTTCTGCTGCGCGGATGTATACTATCAAAACTGTCCGTAAATATATGTTTGGTTAAGGCTATTAAAGTATACGAAAAGCTCACGAAATTTCATGTTGTATCGATTATACGCCGCATCCGTACCGGCACCTCCAATAAATATGTAAATCTGCAGCAGATTACCCCGGACGGGGGAGGTTCGCACCCCACGTCGAACGTCGCGCTGGTGCCGCACTGGAAATTACTTATTATCGTTCTCTATCGAAAAAAAATTACCGGCGCTGTCTGCACTCGGTTACTAGTTATTTTCCGAGTAAACTGCTTACATTTAGATCTTCAAACGAGGCTTTTACCAAAGAGAATGTTTATCTAATTACACGTTACCTAATTACGTACACTGTAATTCCATACACGTGGAATCACATAGTGCTCCTCTTCTAGACACGAGGTACTACGTTTATAGATGCCGACTGTTAAGTTCTAAATATATACCCTATTCTTTTGCGGTAAAAGTAAGCTCAGCGCAAACCTTGACGGTCTCTGCAAATTGCAGACTACTATTATCATCATCATTAGTCTGATGCTGACCTTGAAAATACTGTAAATGAGTAACTTGCTTACCAATTTAATAAAAATGTTTTTTACACCTGATGGTAAAAGGTAGAGTGTCATTTCTGTGTCCAGTGCCTGGAGACATTAGAAGTTAAGTTTTGTTGTTATCGCAGTGTTTTCACTAGATACAACGTCTAGCAGAAGTAGGAGCTGCGGCAGCGCGCGGTGAGACGGTGCCCGGCGACAGAGACTGTCACCGGTACCGGGTGGCAACTATCTGATGAATTCAAGAAGCTATACGAAAGAATAACTGTTGGCTGACGTATAATAGAGTGCGATTTTTTTTCATTTACAACAATAACTTTAATCCAGCGGCTTCAGCGAAAACTGTGCGGTAATTTCAAAATGGCGCCGAAAGAATTCCGCGGCGCCACGGATTTATGGTCTCCGCGCGATTTATGTGCGGTGCAGTGGAAGTCTCAACCACAGAGCAGGCCCGGCAGCGCTTCCTGCTCCGGTTTGACTATTTACCTAACATTATTTTAAGTAATAACATCAAGTAAAACCTTCAAAACCACTGTCGACACAACAGCAAACGACGATGTTTGAATCGTGAAGGAAATAATTGTAACGCTATACTCAGATGACGAATCTATCTCGGATAAAGTAATGTGTTATAAATAAAGTTGTAAATTTTTTCACAATTTCAAGTGTTAAGAATCATTAAGTAGTTTAAGAATAATGAGAGATTATGCTGCTTAAATTTAAACTGTGGTTGACGGGTTTATATCAAGCTCTCACTTATATCAGTCGAGTCCGTTTAGCGAGAAATATGGCGCAAAGATCGCTAAGCATACATTTACTTTTGTTCTTTAGTCAAAAAACTAAATCTAGACCTAACGTTAAACAAAAATACTCAGTATGAAAATTAACAATAATTTTTAAATTGTACCATACATTTATTGAAGATCTGCGTGGAAACGTATAGGATATGAAGTGATATCCTTATTGCGTTGTAAAGCGGACGTAACGTGACGCGCCAGCGCTCACCTGCCAGTTTCAGACCGATCCTCTTCCCGGGCGGCTTCGGCAGCTCTATGTGGGTCCGCCGGAGGCCGCGCTCCGTGCACAGCCCCGAGTCCGTGGACAGCGACGTTTGGGACTTGAACACTGTGAACAAAAATTTAAATTAACTTAACAGATGAAATTATACAACAACGTCATGTTTATTGAACGACTAAGCGAACAGGATGTCCTCCCAGGAGGTACTAGTTAAGATATTAGCGCCTCCTTACTCCAATAATTCCATATTGTTTTCAGTGTCTGTGCACTACTCTTAAGCAACGGGGTAGGAGCCGGAGCGCTTATTTCTACCGCCAAATATTTATGTACTAACATTACCGTGTTCCGGTTTGAAGTGGGCTGTAGGTAGTGTAATTACTGGTGAAACGAGACACAACATCTTATGTTTCAGGCGACGTGCATAATGCGGTGCAGTGAATACTATCTTAACCAGCGCCACGTTGTTATGGGCAGGCGTATCACTTAACATCAGGTGAACGTCCCGCTCGTCTCGTCGCTTAACTACATAAAAAGAATTATCTCTGTTTTAAGTTTTTTCCATACATAACGTTTGGTCGTTCGTTTCGTCTCAGGTTTAGAAAATTAGGAAACAAACTTCACTTAAATATTTTTTAAAAAACAGCAAAGTTCCCGGGTCACATTTTAAATGTACGCACTGACGACCTCATAGCCGCCGGAAGGAGCAGCGGAGTCGCGCCTTTATTGAAATACAGCAGTTTTAACAAACAGTAAACAACAAACGCTCCCACAAATCTCCGCCGCCGCCGCCGGCCGCTCGTTAGCGCCGACTTTCGCTCTAAGTGCAGTTGTAAACTCGCGGAATAATACCACAGCTACCCCTCACCACCACCATCTCCACCACCACCACCCACGCACCGCCGACCAGTCCAAATTATCAATTAACCACCCTTACTCCAGTCCCATCATCATCAATATAAGCTAGCTAGCTATTGATATCGAGTTCTATACATAGACCTCCCTAATAACGACTGATTGCGGCGCTCGCAGCGGTTGTGTGCGCGGGGGCGGCGCGCTGGTGAAGGTGACAAGTCGCTGCTCCTACGCTCGACAGGGTGGTAATCTATGGAGGTTGTGAGATAGCCGCGATAATCTAAATTGACTATTGACTACGGGGCATCGTTAATAACTTGGTAGCGGAGTGAGATAGGTAACATTCAAATCAATAATTAGAAACAGTTACAGCTTGAACAAACATGATTAATACTAAGTTCATTGCATTGAAACTAATGACTAAATTTCATTTGAAAAAACTTAAATATTTCAATATTGGTTTTTTCAACGGCCAATTTAAGTTCCCACTGTTGGAGCACAGGCTCACCCTCAATATGAGGGCGATGGGCCACAGTCACCACGCGGGCCCAATGCGGATTGATGACTTCACACACACCTTAGAAAAACAACCTAATTCATGTGCAGGTTTCCTCACGATGTTCCCCTTCACCGTTTGTATCTCGCTGCTGTAACTAAAGTTCACAAATGTACATAACTTAAATATTAAGTCATCGGTACATGCCGAGATTCGAACCCGCGACCTTCGGAATGGATGCCGAACGCTGTAACCATTAGGCCAGCGAGCTATTAAATTTTTCAGTATATTATGTTAAAGATATAGATATATTTTTTAGTTTATCTGTAAGTATATAAATCACCAGAGCACCACTACCGGGTTGAACATTTTTTTCTAGCGGAAACGGAACTCGTGCGCCGTACTGTTGCCAGCGACGGCGCAGCACCAGCCGGGTCTCCTCTGCAATCGCCACTTTAAGAGCACTAGTTATATATAATAACCATTTTATTTAGTAAATTATTACTGTTATTTTTGTTACGTTTCATTATATCCTGTTACAGCGCCGCGTGCACAGATTGCTGAACAACTGAAACGTATCATCGATGAGAATCATCAGGTTGCTTTGGGCAGAACTTATTATTAATCACGTAGTTGTGATTACGATTGGGTCGCGCGTAAAGGCCGGTGAAGTTAGGATATATATTGGAGCTAGGATATATAATAATAAGAATATTTTATTCATTTCATTACTACAGGTTATAAACATCTTTTGCGAGTGTTAGTTGTGTGAATAGATACTGCTGATGGAGTAGACACGTCGGCAGTATCCATTTACAAACACGTCTGCTTGCTTAATGGAGTAAATCTCCACTGACATTGCTACCCGTACAACTTGAATTTGTTTGAAAATGGTGAAAAATATTTTATTACAAAAATTACTTTATTACTGACCCCAGTGAAACATTTATTAGCAAATCGGAGGTCTGCGAGTCGTTCGCGAAACCCGGCGTCCAATTACAAAGGGGGGGAATTGCTTTTTATCTTCCGCCTAATTTAACTTGAACGATTATGAATTGCTTCTGTTAGTGGTGAAATATTTTCATAGCACTTTTTCATATACCTTTAACTGTATACGGGTAGCTGTAGGTCGTTTGAGTCCTTAGTCGAAATGTATCGCTTAGAATTAATAACTTTTCAATGTGACGTTAAACTTGGAGCAGTTTCAGATTGTGGTTTAATAATGAATGCACACCCTGTTCCGCCTCGCACGGCACCGGGGGAAGTGTGCTGAACTGACTGCCAATCTTCGCTAGTCGGAGAGGCACCTTAAGAAGAAGAATGAACACACGTGAGTTTTGTTTGATGTCGTAGGTGTCTTTTAATTTCATTGTTAATACTCTACAGAATAGAGCGACCGAAATCTGATCCATCTAATCATTAGTTAATAAGCTGAATAATATGCTCTGATGAGGTTGAATGCTGTAAGTCGTTTCACTGGATCAGCTCATCGGAAACTGGGCTTGCGAAACAGATTCCGCGGACTCATAGTAAGTTAGGAAGTTTACACAGTACAACTAAGTTCTCACTAGTTTAGGACAAAAGTCGCTTTACTCGATATGCTTCACTAGAAACACAAGCCAGAACTGTGCAAACGTGACAATGGAGCATCAGTGTACTGTTACTAGTTGCTGGTCTCCAACCACAACTCGCTTTAAACTATCTGTTTGTTTTTGTTATATGTTGCTTCAAACCGGTAATATCTCTTCATTTATTTTCAACTCACGACTCTGCATTTAAACCTACTCTGTCACTAAATTTAGCTGGTACAAAACTCAACGTACCCTATTAACTTTTTTTTGCATTCGGGGGGAAAAATCTTCGAAAGGTAACCTGCTTCTGGTGGCAATTAAGGTTATGTGATATTCTCGAGATTCTCACTAAAACCCTCTCGGTGGTTCGGTGGTTCGGTGGTCTGCATCAGCGCATTCGGAGAGGCTCCGATATCTCTTACAGAACGCACCGGTGCCCCTCTACACTTTGTGTGTGTTAGTATGTCTCTGCGGCAGGGCCAAATCTTCCTGAAGAGATTGCATTTACGTAACGTTGAAATTGGGAACGGGCACTGTTTCCTGAGAAACAGGTTAAATTCCTTGTTCAGGAGCCAGGGGATTCAAGTGTCGAACACATGTAAAATAATGCAATAAATTATTTTTATCTTTAATTATCTTCCTAGGCACCATCGCTGAGCTACAGTAGCATACGCTGGGTGATATGGTCCCCTCCCTCAAGGCCCGCGAAACTCCAAGACTCGTTCAGTCGCCTCCTACGACAGGTAGTGGTTTTCACTATATTTTTGTTTGTTGTTTTGTTTACTTACAAAGTTTTAAACAAATAACTTAAAAGTCTTGCACGTCTTTAATGAGCCCTTTATAAATGTATTAGTTAACAATTACACGTAACAACACGTAACTTGATATAAATAATTGCACAGAAAGTATACTTCTCCAGCTCTTGGCACCGCTTTGAACTATCGTGTGTGTTGTATATCACTCGGGGCCGACAGCTACGCCTGTAAGTGGGCGCGCCGGAAGCGGCGGTGACGCGTTCCGGATGCGGGACATCGCGCACGAGCGGGACGCGCTGTGCGGCCCTCCATGTCTACCGGTCTAATGTTTTTTATTAATTTAAGCGGTGACACGAGCGGGACGTTCACCTGATGGTAAGTGATCAGCTCGCCTATAACAACATGACTCTAGTTAGGAAGGCGTACACTGCCCCACATTGCACCTGAGACATAAGATGTTAAGTCTCTAACTCAGTAATTTCGCCAGCTACATCGCCCTTTAAACCGGAACTGTCCTGTTTATCAGCTGTAGTAGGCACTGCGGTGGTACCTGGCAACAGAAATTTACCACCAGTGAATGTTTGTTTAAATTGATGATATTGATGTTAATGCGATCCAGTCACGAATCGTAAACAGTAGTAAGTACTTTCTGTTGAATATTAACCGATTTTTTTTTAACTTTAAAAAGGCGATCTACTTTTAAACAGAGATCCATTTTAAGCTCAAATAGCGCTGTAGCTACCGATATGTACACAGTAACCGCAGTAATCATGAGCGCAATGTAGAGCTGTTTAGATAAGTATGAAATAGAGTTATCGCTGGCAAGGTTACTGTGTAACAAAACTATAGTACTAAATTCAACAGTAATAATTATGCTTGCTGTGTGAATTGTGCGATCCTGTTGTGATGTATAAATATACTGTTTAAAAAGTCCTTAACAAAATGTGAAGTCTAGTTAGTTGGTATCGCGCGGCGCGGCGCGGCGCGGCGAGCTGCGCTAAGCACGTTGCGCACGGTGTATTCCTGCAGCGGGCTGATTTCAAAGCAAAAAGTGCCTTTGAATAAGACGCGGAAACTTTCCGTGGAAGGTAACCGAGTGAACGGGACCGGAAGCCGGCCGGCGCCTTGTAATTCTTTCCGGACGTAAACTCGGCGCCATATTTTAATATAATAACGTAAACTTAGCCAAACGGCGGGGTTTCATTAGTGCCCTGCGCGAAATTTGCGGCGGTTTCTTTGCAGCAGAGGAAAGATTTAAATTTGAAAGAACGTGTTTTAAAACTACTTTTATTTTTTAATATATGCATTGATTAGCTGGAAATGTTTAACATAGTATTGCTGCGAACTCACTTTCGATTAACAGAAGTATGAGAATGGGGATAAAGTCTTGAAAACCGTTATGTTAGCACTTTTCCGTACGCCTGACGCCGTCACACGAGCCCCACCAATCGTAACGGTGTTCTTAAATACAATTTGAAACATCGCGACATAGAAACAAACAATCAAGGAGTGTGGTTGATAATTTAAATTGAAACCTTCCAAGAAACTAGGCACTAGAACAGTATCGACTACTGCACTGTAATGTAAGCATAAATTAGAAAATGTACAGAAGGATATTTAGCGATAGTTAATAACACTTTAATCGGCATTAGTACGTTCATACTCCGATCGTTCCGGTGGCATAGCATGGGAATACTTTAAGCTCCGCTAAGTTAGTAGGAAAGAATTAAGTCGGTACTATTTGTTATTCGATAAAATCAGATGTTAAGTGAGCGCGTATGTTACGGCAGCAGGTCGGGCAGGATCCCAAAGCTCGTGTAAAGGACTTACACGAGAAAAGGATTTATCTCTGAGCTGCGGGATTTAAGGAATAGTGCACAAACTATCTCCCGTAAGTAGTATACTACGTATACAGTATATACGTAAGTGTAGTCTTATAGAGTAGCTTTACATTCTACGATGGCTTACTTACGCTAGATAAGTTAATGGTTTTTGTGAATCCTAATTAAGTCTGAATAGTGATGAAGTAATGGATATGTCGGTCTACTTACGCTCTTCTTTGTCTTACCTACTAGTATAATACAACTATGAATTGGAACAAATTTTTTTTTATTTACCAAATGCTAAATAAAATTTAACCATCAACCAAACTTAACCAAGTTATGGCTTCAGTATCAAATCAGACCGTATTACAAGTTTAGGTCCCCGCAACGGTGACCGTTGAATGAGGTTATTTGTATTTTCAGCAACAGAAAGAAAAAGAAACTCGAATACATTACCGGAGTATAAAGTAGTATCCATTAGCGACAATCAATCATGGTTCAATTGTAAGTGCGTAAACTTCAAGGTATTAATAACTTGAAGAAGCAGAATGGTCGCAGTTAAAGCGTGTCAAAGTTTTTACTATAATTAATATTATATTAGTTCGAAAGCTTAAGGAGTTAAAAATGCTTAACATAAACTTAACGGTATCAAAGTTTTGATTAGTTATTAGTATTGTTTACCTTTTAATAAACTTTTAACCCTTAAATCGAGAATAAGGATTGTTTAACTTAAGTTCAAACATATCATTATATTAACGCATACACGTTACTGCAGAGCATCAGATCAATTACAAAAGAGTTTGACGTAGTAATGAAAAAAACCATCTTTCTCTTTTCATTCTGTGTTATGAAACGTTATAAAAAGGCTTTAACTCATTTGTTAATACGCTGTCGGAACACATGACCTAGACCCAGGTCCACGAGCCCAGCGTCAGACGGGCTGTCGTCAGAACAGTCAATACGACTAGCAAGCGCTTAACTACTTCAGAAAGCAGACGAATTATTTCTATTGGCACGTACTGCGTTTACTTTGCCGGCAGTAGTTTTATTCATATCAAACTGGTTTACTTTCGTTTTCTTTAAAATCACTATGAGTCACTAAAGGCTGCTGTGTGCAGACTCAGCCGTGGTTAAACAAGACAAAGATATCCTTCACTGGGATATATTTAGCCGTCACTTAACTTCCGCGGCCTAGCGGCGACGTGTCCTTTGTTATGTGCGAAATGTTCGCTGAGAGATTGTGACTAACTTGAGAGATATGCGAGGGGGAGGCCGCGATTGTTTTATTCAATGAGACGACTCGACGAGCATCGCCTTCGACTAAGCAGTAAGCGATACGGATGTATACAGTAATGAGACGTTAGTGTGTTTTCTCAGCACGGCTCTCAGCAACGCCACTCGCGTTTAGAGAAAACATCTTTAATCTGATTATCTCGATTTTAACGTTTATAACGTACCTTCAAACGGAACAGGCTATTTTTTACACAGCACAGATTAGAAGCCACAAATGGTCCTGGAAAAGTTTATCCGAATCTAAATCACAAGCACGATGTAAGTCTGACGCTATAATAGCATTTTGGTTTAGCTGTTAAAAATCTGAGCTGGAATGTTATCAGCACGCTTCATAATATTTGATCACAACTGCCACTTAGCATTACGTGAAAATGATGTGTGTTTATAAAAAAGTTCTTTCAACTGTCGCATATGAACAAACGTCCGCATGGAACGGGCCGCCTCACTACAACAGGAACGTTACTTTGGGACAAGTTTTACAATCACCCGAGTTTCTTTTCCCATTTCCGTTGAGCAATAGTAAAAAGTAAGTAAGGGAAATAGCTCATTATCTCCGGGCGAAGGTCTCGCCACCTACTCCCACAGCCGCACCCCCACCCGCACCCCCACCACCAGCACCAGCACCACGACGGCTGCCGATCACGTAATGCATTACCATGAGCGCGCGTGACCGCGGGACGGGGGCCGCACCGCCTCTAATTTTATTTACTGCTCACTTTTTCAGATACACACTGTAAACATAAAACCGGAAGCTCTCCTCTTTAAAACATCGTTAATAGAGATTAATAGCTTATTAATGTTAATTCTAAAACTAATATTAACAAGAATATCTGAAAATGAAATATATGTAAATGTAGCTTAAGTTTAAGCTGCTGAAAGGCTAGACTTACACACAAAGGTGTTTTGCCCTGAAATAGTAAAGCGCCATTCCGAAATGTGTTAACGCACTGTACTATTAGTGGTCAAAGGTAAAGCTGTTGCCATTTCCGCAGAATTATATCCACTTTAATCGCCTTCTACAACACGCTGTATATAGAACGGGCTTGGAGTAAACCACCACACCTGGAGAGTGGTCTCCCGGTGTGGTGGTTACATTTAACTTACTAAGAACTCTGGGATTCTTAGTAAGTTAAATGTCAAATACTAGTATCGCCGCCGCACTGCCTAAATAGTATTTTCATTTCTCTCAACAGTTCTTTGTTTTTTACAATTTTATTCTGAATATTTCAAAAATAACTTGTCATTGTTACTACGAAATATAAATGTATATGTTACTTGTTCGTATTCATAAAACTTAATAACGTCTCCGTGATGATGGGCCGTTGGATCTGTCAGCGAATTAATTATTTCCGTGTAAAGGTTGTCGAGCGACGTGCCACACGCCCTGCCCACTGCCACTTAAGTCTAGCAATCTTTTGGATTATGTCGGTGACTTTAGTGCTTCTGCAGATCTCTCCATTTCAGATTAGATTGCGCAGAGGAACTCCGAGCTCCTCCCTCTCCATTGCCTTTTGGATGACTGAGCCTTTTCATAAGGCCGATAGTACGAGGCCACGTCTCGGTTCCTTATGTCAACACTGGCAACACGCACGAGTTGCAGACTGTTGTCGTCGAACACTGCGGTATCCGAGACGGAAAGATGCTGCGTCGCCTCCGTAGTATCGACGAATGACCTGTTGACCGATGAGGCAGTAAGCTCCTCGAGCGGCGCCCGCGTACCGGTACGTGTAGCGTTGGCATGCCTCCCGCAAGGTGGACCAACGATCTGATGAACATCGTAGGTACTCACTGGATGCGAGCAAGGCTGGACCTATGTCCAGCAGTGAACGCCTATCGGCTGATGATGAAAGGTTTTGGATGGAAATGTATGATGCTAACGCGCTGTCATTATTAAGTATGATGTTTATGTGTTTTCACACTTGTCCGGTTGTATGGGTGTTATAGTTCATAAAGTAAGTAGGATTGACGCTTCCGTATGTCGGAATGATTCCACGTATGGAGCGGAATGTGCCAAGGACAGCAGTAAGCAGCCTTTTAGCGTTATATCGTAATAATATATGTTATCTGTGACAGTGTATGGCGACGCTTTTAACTTTACGTTTTAGTTTAATGTTAACTGTCGTCGTTAACTAGCCTAGGTGAAAACGCGGCCGCCTTTTTGTTTATAATATCTTTGACAATTTAATAGTCGACTACTTTCAGGTAGAGCTTCTAAAATAGGAAATGACTAGAGTTAGTATCATTCGTGTACGGGCGTATACACCGTAGATGTTTTTATGACCTATCATAAAGCGGATAATACGAGCAGTACCGGCTGTTTGCCTGATGATAATCACTAGTCAATCATTTCCTTGTTATTTATTTAAGTAGCTCGCTGGCCTAATGGTTAGAGCGTGCGGCTTTCGTTCCGAAGGTCGCGGGTTCGTATCTCGACATGTACCGATGCCTTTAATATTTAAGTTATGTACATTTGTGAACTTTAGTTACAACAGCGAGATACAGACGGTGATGGAAAACATCGCGAGGAAACGCGCACATTGCAACCATCTTTGTGTGTGTGTGTGTGCGTGTGGTGGCCCCAATAAAGTGGCAACAGGTTCGCCCCCTGTTACATGGGACCTAATCTGACCACATCTCGCGAAAAGTGTTTATTCGCCTCTGCCTACCCCTATGGGGAAAAAAGGCGTGATAATATAAAAAAAAAATATTTAATAAAATCTTAGTCATCAACCTTCTCCTCACTCATCGTGTACATAGCAAAAAATAGGACCATGTCGATCGTTATGGTGCTTCACGTACTGCTTCTAGGGTTCTCTAAACATTTTAAAAAATAGAAATGAGTAAAACTATTCAATGTACCATCGAGTTGTAAACGTTTGCAAAAAATGGTACAACTTCGAGGAGAGAGCAGCCGCTGTGTTTCGGGACGATCACGACGAGAACAGTAGGTCGAGATGTGATGACTGTTTGCTCTCGACGTCGCAGCCTCACGGTTCCTGCCGTCCGTGCGTTATACGAGGATGAGATCAGAAAACAATCGAGCAATAAAGGAAGCAGACACGGCGGCATGCATTATTCAATCAGGACACGCGGCTCGCACGCTCACGCCTGCTCATAAACCTGCACCTTTACGAGCTACGTTTACGTGAGACGAGACTTTTTTTTCTACCTTAATTAAATTCCCCCGCAGGGACCTATCTCTGTATCATGCGATATCACAATATCTGATAGGCGTTAATGAAAATGTTAGATGGTGAAATAAGATAATACTGTTTATTATTTACTTTAAAATGATGTACGTAAAAGTTAATGGATACCACTCTACTAAATGTAAGCTGTGGACAAAGTAAACATTTACTTATTAATGTATAACGAAGAAAAATACCTTTTGATGTATTTTAGATCTATCACGGCACTAGATTGATTTGCAGCATTTGAACTTCTAAACGTTTTACCCTAATTCAAGTGATTCAAATTCTGAACCATATAATAACAAAGAAAGCTTTATGGTACTTTTGATAATATTCTATTATTGTTTTGAACTGTTATAACTTCCGGTTTCAGTTCGCGTCGCCAGTTTCCAGTGGCGGACGTCCGACGGTAGATGATGATGGCATACCATGTATTACAATTTATGTAATTGTTTTCTTACAAATTTTGATATGTAGGATTTCATTATAACCAAATACAAAAGTAACCCCCCTTAAACACATTGACGAATTTATCGTGCGACATTAGAACGGCGGCGTCGCGCGTCGTAAAGTTTCAAATTAGCTCACCCCGCATCCCTCCCCGTACACCCCCGCTCCGCCCCTGTTTCATCAGTTCGCGGGTTAGCAGATCAAGATTAAGTCTTCATGCATCTCAAAACGTGCCGCGCTGTGTCGTGCGTCGTGCGTCGTGCGTCGCGCGTCGTGCGTCGTGCGTCGTGCGTCGTGCGTCGTGCGTCGCGCGTCGTGCGTCGTGCGTCGTGCGTCGTGCGTCGTGCGTCGTGCGTCGTGCGTCGTGCGTCGTGCGTCGTGCGTCGTGCGTCGTGCGTCGTGCGTCGTGCGTCGTGCGTCGTGCGTCGTGCGTCGTGCGTCGTGCGTCGTGCGTCGTGCGTCGTGCGTCGTGCGTCGTGCGTCGTGCGTCGTGCGTCGTGCGTCGTGCGTCGTGCGTCGTGCGTCGTGCGTCGTGCGTCGTGCGTCGTGCGTCGTGCGTCGTGCGTCGTGCGTCGTGCGTCGTGCGTCGTGCGTCGTGCGTCGTGCGTCGTGCGTCGTGCGTCGTGCGTCGTGCGTCGTGCGTCGTGCGTCGTGCGTCGTGCGTCGTGCGTCGTGCGTCGTGCGTCGTGCGTCGTGCGTCGTGCGTCGTGCGTCGTGCGTCGCGCGAACTCAAGCACCGCACCTCACTGAAAGCCTCTCCACATGTTTTCACAGGGAGAGAAGCTTTGTTATCGCTGCAATTCAAAATTGCTTAAATATATGAGCGCAAAAATGAATTAAGTCTCTGTATTATTTCTGATAACTGCTTCCCCGGCGTGGCGGTTAATAGTATGATATATTTAGTTGAACAGGTTTCCATGGCGCGATTCCCACATAGCCTGCAGTGGGGTTCGGTGCATAGGTATGTAGTATGCATTGGTCCATTGGTATCCACTGATAGATCGCCAAGTAACGTTTATATTATTAACGTCCTCTCATTATCGTTAACCGCTTGTCATTTGGCGATGTTTATTAAAAAGTATTTGACAAATTGTATTAGTTATATAGATAAAAATTTAAATTTCAATGACAAGTAGTTAAATAGATAACGAAAAGTGAATAAGTTAATGTAACGATTAAGCAACTTTAGCCGAATATGTAGGTTTAACCTCTTTAGCAATTAAAAATTTAATGACGACTTAACATCGTTTACAAGTGAGGACGATCGCAGTATTTAAACCCGTTAGTAGTAAATAACTTTCTAATTTTAGTTGAGTGAGTTTCTTTCATCTTGATATCGTCTTTAGATGAATACATAAAAGGGATATCCTGTATGTATGTCTATCGCAGAGTCGTACCAGCGCTCGGCACGTCTGAGCATCTTAATATTGTTTTCACAACGACAGCCTACATAGTCGTCACATCTATAACAAAAAAAAAATAACAAGACTAAAATATCTATCTACATTTAAATTAGCATGTTCACGTTTTATGTAAACGGTTCTAAAACTCGAAGTCATAATTCGGGCATTCCTAAACCTGATCCTACCGAGAAACGAGGTCGGAAAGTATATCTTGTATAGTTTGTTTTATTATTTTCTCCGCTCGCCCATCGCCTGTAATTACATATGAATAAAGCATGAAGGCAGGAGGGCTGATGGCGTCGCTGCTCATTCCATTTACACCTTACATCGCGTGACACTGATTAAATTAATGTATTGGCCGCCGTAACGCGGCGCACACGATCCGACGGCGCGCCGCTGTCCGTGATCGCATCTAAGTTCATTGTTAATGATCGCTTCTTCGATAATCTTAAGATGATACACGACATAAGATCCTGAATGTAATTGGCTACTTGATGGTAACATATATTATATTTTCCCTCACCTACATTAAAATGGAGCAATCGTAACTTCGGAATATATTATCATAGTTATTACTTTGGCGTTCAAATGTAAAGGGTTTGAAAACCCTAATATGTCGGCGGTCGGTTGGAATTGCCCTCTAAATTTATATTAAAATATAGTCACGGTTAAGGCGATTTATTTAGTACAGATTAAGCACTGTACAGAGCAAGAGACAGAACCACAGCGTGTCCCGCTCAGCGACAGTCAGCCTTATGATATAGCATATCGTCGATAATAAAACTTTTTTTTAATATTAACATGTATGTAAATCTTTTGTCACTTTGTATTAACAAAAACAATATAAAATTACGTTTTATTTGAACTAAAAGTCTAAAATGTCTTAAGTAATTAATTTAGTTTTTAATGGTATCGATTTTTAGCGGAAATAACAGTGTCAATATAACGGAAATGTCAATTGCCAGTCTTTTAAATATCGTAACAATTTAACGTAAATACAGGAATACACAATAAAAGATAGTTACATTAATTTAAATGTAGATGGCAGCAGCAGCAGCGCCCGGCGGCCGCACGCGCGCGCACGCGGCACCGCAGGCAGCAGTACAGGTGATGTTAAGATAATTATTGTTTGTATCAAGTTTATTGTCGAATTGAATATATTTAATTGACCAATAGTTTTATAGATTTATTTCCGGTAAAACCTGTACTGATCAGAAATGTATATCTGTCTGGTGATGATGATAAAGATGATTACGGAGACGCGTGCGCAGCCGATCTGTCGCCTGTATCTCGGACCTTCGTATTAGATACGAAAGTCAAAACTTCTGTCTGTGTCTAATTGTACGCCGTGTCATTTTGTCTCTTTGTCTGTCACTGTTACCTTCGGCTGAACCGATGAAAGGGACGTAAAAAGTGCCCATCCAAGATCATAACATTGTAAGGTAGTGTTTATGCGATAAAACGCTTTAAAAGTTTTTGAAAAAACATTACAGTGCGTATGTTGCACTGAAAACAATTAGTACGGAGCGGTCCGGAGTGGTGCGGTCCCTCCGGCGAGAGGGCGAGGGCCGCACTCCTACAGAGTAATTATCGCCTCTACTTTTCGGTTCGGTGAGCGACGCCGAACCGGACCGGAAATACTTAGAACAATAAGAAATACAACCTCACCGAATGTGAATTTAAACAATAACTTCACGTACTTGAGGAGATTTGAATAGAATTCATCGAATCGTCATTACTGAGGCTACGGGACGACATCGAATGAATAAAGCTTTGACGATTATTATCAGAATCAATTTTGAATACATAGTGTTTCTAGTAAATTAAGACTTTTTTTAATTACTTTTATTAAGTTCATCATCATCAGCCGATAGACTTGTACAGCTGGACATAGGTTTCCCCCAAATATCGCCACATAGCCTCCAGCACCGCTGGGCACTAGGAACTGTCGTATGTGAGGGTTCGTATGGGAGGATTTTAGGCCAATTCCCACCACACCGGCCCAATGCGGGTTGGCGAGGGGGGCTAGAGTTTAGTTTGTTGACTAGCAGGATGCACCACGAACAGGTGAGATTGTCTTGGGACCCTTGAGGTGTAGTGCGGGACCCTTTACATCCATTTTTTAAATTTGTTAAGTTTTATTAAGTTACCAGAAAAAAATACGGACGTACACTGTTTATACGGCTGTGTTAGACGTGGTGATTTATATTCTAGACAAATGTGTTTTATTTTAAAAATCTAGTACTAAAAGGTCGTTATAAATACTATCATAATACAGTAACGCGTTTTATAAAATTTTATATCTAAACATTAAATTCAAGAGAGTGATAAAATTACACCTTGAGCGCCGTAACGTTATATCTTACCATCTGATGAAAGATGTACGTATGTTCCATTACCTACAACAACAGCAGCATCACACCATTTAGAGCTGATGCTGTGGAAATGTCAACCAGAAATATATGCATCCACTTTGTTGAGCGTTAAACGAAGAACATTAACAATAACTGCATATGCAAATGCAAACACGAGCCCGAACGGAATGCTTTTTGCATCGGAACAATTGGTTGCAGTGCTATTTGAATAAGTAATTGAGATCATCGATCAGTTATTTACTGGAACAGATGCTGATGCATCAGTACACAAATTAATATAACAGTAAGCAGCTAAAGTAAACACTGTGGGATCCTCGCAAACATGTCTCGTTCAACTGTTGGTCCCCTCCACCTGCTTTTTAATAAGTTTAATCATGCTATTTCAGTTTAGAATGTTAGTTGAGTGAGTTTGGAAGTGCTTTTTTTTCCTCCGAAGCGACGAGATGATATAGTCATTCACCTGAAGTCAAGTAATACTACTGTACATAACAACGTGGTGCTCTTAGGATGATATCTATTGCTCTGAATTGTGCTCGTAGCCTTCAAACATAAGATGTTAAATATCAGTATCCCAGTAATTTCGTTAGCTACTGTTCCCAGCACAGTAATGTTTCCACACTACTGATGTATAGTAGACGTTGCAGTGGTATCCACCTAGACGATGCCCCGCATCAGAGTCCTCACTAGTGTCTTCATTATCAAGTGAGCAGATAGGTGTTCTTTATTAAATGGTCTTTGATAGATTTCCTTTTAACTTCAGCAAGGAGTGAGACAGCCCTCAGCCTCCGTTCCTCAGATGTAATACAACGAAGCCTGTTTCCGCATTAACAGCGAGCAACTCAGAACTGTCGTTATACAAATTGGCAGTGAGATAACCCTGATGGATTAAGTCAAATCCTGTTTGGCGAGCGTCTGTGTAAACATGAAGTTTTAAAGGAGCTGGGATCAGGCCGGCGGCGGGCGGCGGGCGGCAGGCGGCGGGCGGCGGGCGGCGGCGCTCCGTCTCGCGGCACGCGTCGTGCGGCTTCCAACTTGCGCACTTAGATATTCCATTTAAACAAGATTAAAGGAAACCAGCCCAGCATAAGGAACGCACCCCGCGCGTTTATGCCTGATTTATCTTAATTTTTTACTAACTTTACTACGTTACTTACTAACAGTCAGTCTGATGCCCATTGCCACTTTAGACTAGCAATCTTTTGGACTATGTCGGTGACTTAAGCTCTCCTGCGGGTCTCATCATTTCTGACCAAGTGGTCCGACAATCTGGAGAAGGTTGCTAGAAGCAGCTAGATGGGGGATCACTCGATGTGGTGATCTTTAGGGGAGGCCTATGCTCAGCAGTGCACGTCAGTCAGCTGATGATGATGATAAATAAGTGAAGTAAATAACTATCTTAAATTACATTATTTGTCTTGGACGCTGCACAACACTACCTTTCTACTATGTCATTAGCTTAGTTAAGCTGACTTGCAGCTAGCTGATGTTAATCAACATGATCATATAACGGGATCTCAAAATGTACATTGGGCAGCATTAAATTCACAGTTCCTGTTCCTCATGAACACCATGCGGGCTATTCACAGCGCACGAGTCCGATAAAACTTTTTTATTATATTCTTAATGCAGTTTAACTTACTGCAAGTAAATAACTTAAGATCTTCAAACTTAATGAGCTCTTAAGTTGCGTGCAGAATATAATAAACCGGTGAGCCGGTAACTTTTAACTTGATGCAGCCAGTTTTAATTTACTCCGCTCGTAATTTTGAAAAAGTTTTCGGAAACTTCCTTCATCTTATCTGGCAGCACCTCAATCTCCGGATAATTTCCACGTTAGCTGTCGGAAACTTTAACCTTGCTCTGAGGAGAAGTAGAATTTTTCAGTTTTATAAAACACGAGAACTATACCATCTAAAGGGAACTTTAATTGGGATAACACTCGTGTGCCGAAAAGTGGATCTTCACTTAGAGCTGGATCTTTAATAATTTTTCGATAACCGACCGAGGTGGAAGGGTTCCGTATAACAAATCACGGGATCCAAGCTAACCTCATCTGCTCGTGGTGAACCCTGCTCACCAGCAAACGAGGCTCTGGCCCTCTCATTGGGCATTTCTATGTTACTACGCTATCAAACTGGTCACATTACTTTACAGCATCTCACAGAAATTTTTGTCATTTGAAAAGGAAACCGCGACGAAAATACAGCTTTGTTCGCTTTTTGTGCTATCCTTTTAAACTATCATTGCAAAGGATCCTAATTAGGGTGCTTACCTACGGGAAGCACCGCAATATAATGTCCCCATTGTTCCTCAAAATGGAGCAAACGGCGTAGCAATTATAAATTGTTAAGGCTGTGGTGGGGTGAGAACGGGTAATGAGGTTTTTACATGTTTTAAAACTATCCCCCGGTCTTAAGTATCGGTAAGGAAAACATTCGTCCACCTCCATCGCGCGGTGACTGCGGTGAGGTTTCGAAAGGTAAACAAAAGGTAAATACAGATATTGAATCATTTAAAGTGTAACAAATATTCGCACATTTTAATCGAGTACTATTTTCTACATTTTTAGAGGAAACTCCTTCACATTCCTCTCTTAATGTGGTCAGTTAAAATAAAAAGTTTTTCTTAAATTTAACCACAAAGTACTTGATAGTACTAATGGGGTACTTTACTCGTACTTACCGAGCGCTCTATCACGAAGATCCTTCCAAACTTATAATAATAATAATAATAAATATTTTATTTGCAAGGATATGGTTTACAAAGAGATGTTCGTATAATTAGAGTTTCACGTATTCTGCTTAAAAGCGTGCAAATCTTATAGCTAGTGCCGGATGTTACAATTAGCTATTGCAGTTATACAGACACAAGCACGTTTCAGACACGCCGCTGCACTGTCAACATTTTAATTTTTATAAAACTTATTATTTTTACTCTTCATTTATGTAATCATTTACATTATAACACATCTTTGAAATAAACCAGGTATGTAGTTCGTTTTTGAAATTTCTCCCCGTTAGATATATAATGTGTTTTGAAGGTCTATTAAACATTGTCACCGCCGTACAGTGTGACAGTGTGACAGTGTGACAGTGTGCATTACTGCTGCACAGCTTTATCCGCTGTTTTGGTATGCACAGTTTATTTGGACATCTAGAACTTTTAGCGGCAATTTCGCTTTTTTTGTTAAAATATATTTGAGAATAATTAAATACAAACAAGCACATGTCAATTATATATCGGCACGGAAATGGACGTATATTGTAATTTTTAAATAACGGTTTACAACTATCTCAGCGGTTGGCACCACATATGGCTCTGATGCATTTTTTTTGGGCACGAAAAACATGAATAGAATCGACAGAATTTCCCCTTGTCATTATACTATACTTGACTATGGAAGCTACGTGTCCGCGATATGCTAATAAAGCTGCATCTATACACACCGTTTTTGCTATATTTCCGAGTACATATACAAATTTTTCCATTTTTAAACACAAACTACGCACGTGCTCTTCCCAAGTACATTGTTGGTCTATAAATATACCCAGAAACTTAGTGGAGTATACTTCTTCTATTAAAGTGTTATGACATGATACCTTTATAGAGTCACGCGTGCTATTTTGTGCTTGGAATTGCATTATTTTTGTCTCATTGGCATTAACTGTCAAGTTTTTCCATTCTAGCCGTTGTATAGTCCTTTCTAAGGTCTTATTTACTTCCGATTCATAGTCTACTGTTTTATTATTTTCTATAAGTATGGTAATATCATCCGCAAATAGTATACCTTTGTGTTTTATTACATATATCTATAAATTTTTGTGAATCTACCTAAAGTTTCATTAGTTTCCACACGTTGGTAACGATTAGAAATATAGCTCCTCGTCCAATCCTGTGCAACGCGCCCGATGCCCCGCTCGTATAATACGTCGAGAAACATATTATGTGAATCAAAATTATGTACAAAAACTTATTTTAAGATATATATATATATATATATATATATAGCACATATTCTGTTCGTCATATACAGATTTCAGTAATTTCTTTATGAAGCTGTACGAATTTACGGCGGTGATGAAAATTTTAATGAAACGTACCGCCGCGTGATGAAATGGAAACGGAAAAAGTCATCGACTATAAATTAAACCTCTTGACACTTGCCGCCGAGAGAAGTTAATACGTAAGAAAAAAACAGAGTGTTATAGGGGAAACTCTTATACGAGAAAAACTCTAAATTCTCGTCGAAATGGCACATTAAAACTTTCCAGTGGTTTAGGGTGATATTACGCCGAGATTGGGCGCTGAAAATGTAAAAGTTACAGGGATGTTTTGCTTTTTATGATAATGTTGGCGCGGAAAATGAAAGGCGACAGCTGAGTTATTAGCGGCGCTTGCACGTGGCAGGAGCGCGGGCTCCGGGCCAGCTCCTGCGGCGCTTCCGGTGTTTCGAACTAAGTTGTTGGCACTTAAAGGGTGTAAGGGGTCCCGCACGACAACTCACGGGCTCCAAACTAACCTCACCTCCTCGTGGTGCACCCTGCTAAACAACAAACGAGGCTCTGGTAACAACCAACCCGCATCGGGCCAGAGTGGTGGGAAATGACCCGTATTCCCCTAAATAAACCCCTATGCCCAGCAGTGGACGTCTATCGGTTGATGATGATGATGAAGTACTAAGTTCTTGAGCACATTACTACTAAGACTTGCCCATTTCACAGAAGCGTGCTCGCCTACAATACTGTTGTTGCTGACATCCGTTACACAGTAATGCTGTTGCAGGCGATAGAATTTTTATAAGAATATAGCTTTAATGCTAACCAAACTCTGGTTCATGCGGCACCGGAATCGAACCAAGGACCTTGTTACTATGCAGGCAGCGAAATAAAGAAGCGGTTTATATTATAATTTTATAATTTGCAGCTATAAAAAGCTCGCTGCGATACACACTCGCCAGCGACGCGTCCGTATGAATTGGTTGTTTGTTTGTTTGTTCCCTTTGTGCTCGCCCCGCGCCCCGCGCCCCGCGCACCGCACCCCTCACAACTCACCCCCGCGCACCGCACACCGCCTGCAGCGCAAAAGAGCAAAAATAATTAACGTTTGCGCGTTGGAAATAGAAAAAAAAAAATAATCGTGCGGGTCCTCCGCCTCGGGGCGTGTGTGGGCCCCGCCGGGGAACTTACACCGCGTCTAAATTGCTAAATACACGACTGTTAATTACTTTTCTGGGTAATAATTAGCAAAGTTTAATATGACATTTCTACTTTAGCTTATTTTTGTGCAAGCGGCAGGTTTATAAATACGTAAGTAAACAAACAAAATCAACAAAAATTTGATCTCTTACTGTGTTGCACGCGAGATGTTTAACTGTTGGAGATTGTTAGATTTGAGTGGCAGAGGGCTGATGGGCAGTAAGGTCCTCGAGTGGAGCGCGCGTACCGGTAGACGTGGTGTTAAGAGCCCTCCCACAAGGTGAACTGACGATCTGGTGAGCATCGCGGGAACCCACTGGACGCGAGCAACGCGGGACCGATAGATGTGGAGATATTTGGGGGAGGCCTATGTGCAGCAGTGGACGTCGGTCCGCTGATGATGACGATTATTTAAAGTTCGTCTTTATTTTCATGTTAATTTTTGTTTGAAAGAACACATCTAAGTTAATCTCACAATTAATTATCGATTTTACTTTCTTTAGATACAGTTACGTACGTGTTGGGGAACTTCTGAATGAAATCGCGAGCTTTTAACAAACGCGTTTCCCGTTGTTATTTTAAATAGAAAATGTAGAAAGTGCGCCTTCAGAATATAAAAGGGGGGGTATTCAAAGGCGGGTCTTGAAATTGGCAGATCATCGCATACCGGTGCGCGGCGCCCGGCGCTGCTCGTACCGACGTTATTGGATGCCAAAGAAATTTTTGCCGAAACCATACGAATTATTGGATAAAGCGGGCCCCCCCATCCTGCCGCCTGCCGCCTGCCGCCTGCCGCCGCTAATAATAACGTTATCATTTTCGATATTAGCTCATTCGGTTTACGATGGAATTGAAGAATTTCTTTCACAATACCCCACGCTACGCTACACAGTCGCCCGAATAGATACACCTCGTCTCTGCTGTACCGGCTAACATTAATTAAAGCAATAGAAAAGAGGTTTGTCGGCGGTGCAACCGATCGTTCCCTTAAAGGTCGGCAACGCAGCCGCAACTACGTTGATGTTGCGACTGTCCAATCCTGTCCATCATCATTATCAACCAACAGACGTCCATAGCTGGACATAGACCTTGCCCAAAGATCGTTGGATCCAACTGCAGATCGTTGGATCACTATATGGGGGATCTGCCAACACTACCTCTTCCGGTACGCGGTCGCCACTCGAGGACCTTAGTGCCCCATCGGCTGTCAGTCCTTCGACTCTATATTCTTGATTTAGATCGGGCTGGAAGCTACAGCGGCTCTTACAGCTCATCTAACACTGGGCTCGTGGACCCGGATCCACGGCCTGAAAGTCCTTCGAGCGATGTGTCCTACCCATTGCCACTTGAAGCTAGGAATCTTTTGGACTAGGTCGGTGACCTTAGTTCTCCTACGGAATATTATAACTCACAATATATATATTTACTTTTATTTTTTTTGTTCCCTTGCATATGTTGGGACAGGGCCTTTACATTTCCAGTCACTTAACATCTACTTAATTATATACATTTAGTTTTCAACACTCTCTTCTTTCATTCCCTCTTATCTTTCTTTCCGAAACTTTTCTTTCACACTTCATTTCTACTTTACTCACAATATATTATTGATGATCTTGGATTTGGAGATACACACAGATATAAAGCGAAATGGGACAAATTTCTCCAGGTTATATAATTTAAGAAACACAGCTTAAATATAACTTACCATCCAGTTCATAACCTTGGGCACCCCACTGCGGCAAATCTTGAGAATAGACCTTTGGGTCCGTTTTGCTGCCTATGGAGATCTTCAGGCTTTTCCACAGCTTCATTTTGACAACATAGTTATCGACACTGCCCTACACGTCACTGAACATCACTGCACTGATACTCACACGTCACCAACGCGAACGGTACCTGCAAAAGGGGAAAAAAACATATTATTTGTGGGGTGGAACCTTTTATGACGATTGTGCATGATTTATGGACTCCATATGTGTTTAGGAGATAAATATTTATATTTACTTCGCGTCGTTAGGCTTACTGTCATAGAGTAAAGCAAAGTATTGCGATAAAACACCAAATGTTAGAGGTGGCTAATGTCGCGGCAGAGGATATTAAGAGAATGATTAAAATGAGGTACATCGGGTGGTAGGTCTCTGTTGCCGGAGACCGTCTAGGTAAGTACCACCGCGGCTCCTATTGCAGCCGATAAACAGTAGTGTTCAAACATTACTGTGTTCCGGTTTGACAGGCGCTGTAGCTAGTGTAATTACTCGGGTAACGAGATTCAAGAACTTATGCCTCAAGACGATGAAAGCGGTGTGATGCCGTGCAGAACATCCTACTCAGCGCTACACTGATATGAGCGGGTGTATCACTTACCAACAAACAAACGTCCTGCTCATGGCTGACAAAAAGATGTCGTTACTGCCTTTATGTTGCTGTCCACTGCTGACGGTGACCACATGAGGTAGCAATCAGCTCAAAATTATATGAGTTGCTTGCTTTCTCGCGTAAGTATAAATGAATCGTTATGAACCAACTAACATGAATTGGATTATCACAATAAAAAATAGCTCGTCAATTTTTCGAGTGATTGGAGCGACTTCCGGCGGACGCGGGTCACTGGCTCCTGTGAACTGGCGGCGGCGGCAGCTCCCGCTCACAACGCGCCCACGCTGACGACTTATGAGAACAAAAACTTGTTCTACATACAATGATTGTATTATGCTCTTCGTCTTAAGACAAGATCTTAACCCTCGTTATTACAGTGATTTCACTAGGTATAGTGCTTTGTTTATTTAATTAAGTGACGGGCCGAGCAACACGTTCAGCTCATGGCGAATTATACACCTGCCCAATACAACATGACGCTAATTAGGATGATATATAGTGCACCACATTGCGCTCGTCGCCGTGATTCAAGATGTTGTGTCTCATTACCCCAGTAATATCACTAGTTACTTCTCCCTTAAATCGGAAACAGTATTATTTACGTACTACCGTTTGAGGACAGATAAAGGAACTGCGGTAGTGGTACTTGCATAGACATTGCGGCAATAGCGACCTACCACCAGCATATTTAAAATTAGTGAATTATATCATCCTGATCGGCCGTCACTGGCGCGGCAGGCCTGGCCGGCGCGCTGCCACTCCAGCTTGCAGATTTTGAGCGCTACGTCGACAGCTTCAGTTCTCCGTGGAATTTCTTCGTTCGGGATTTTGTTTCTTAGAGAAATGCCAAGGGTAGCTCTCTGTGTGAATTATATAGATTGTAACAATTCTAACAAATCCCGTAGTTAATACACTCAACGCCCGAGTATTGTCTTGGTTGATTTCCATGACTGTACAGGCTTGCCCGCGTGACGTTGCTGCCGTCAGAAGCCACTTAGTAGCGTCGAGACAATGAAACTTGACAACAAGCTTGTCTGTCGGTAACAGCGAAAACTGATTAATTAATATAGAAACAGTTTAATACAACAATATCCCTTATTAACATTAGTTTTTTAATGCCAAATCCTTAAAGAGAAGATTTATTAGGCTGTCTAATCTTACAACGAATGATTGTATCATGTGTGAGTGTTGTATGACAAAGGGTGTAAATGTAAATCAGATTTTCTCATAACACAGGCGGTACATATATTAAACATAAGAAATTCTTTTCTTATAGCCGCGACATGGCAGCCCGCATTGCCAGACAGTCTAAGAATTATTGGTTATGTGGGCTTTTTAACTGTTTCTACTACTGGCTATTGGAAAGCTAAAAATTACTTGTTAATGAAGACGAGTAGTTTTGATACTACAAATAAATAATTCAATATAACTAATAAGTATAGAAGAATATTAGCCTCTACATGTATTGTAGTAATCCAATAACTTAGTCGAATAGAATCACAGGATGTTAGGTTAGGTTAATCTAATAATATTCAATATCTAAAGCAAAAGCGGACCGCTTCATATCTAATATGTTTTAATGTACGTACGTATATATATATATATATATGTATATGTTCGCAGATTATTACGTCTCCAAATTAGTTTATGCTTTTGCCCGCGCATCTCCGCTAAACACAATTATCGGATGGCATAAAGCTTTATTAAGTTAATTTATTTGATAATATTGTAAATGATCCCCGGTCCGGCTCAGCTGCCTTTGAATAAAAGGACCTCCATCCGCGCTAACTGGTTTTGGAGTAAGACCGCAAATCCTATAAAAATTACGAAATGTTTTTTGACGCGGAATAACAAAGTCGGGCGTTACACAGCGCGCTTACGGTACGGCGCGCGGCCTGCTCCGCTCCGACACTTTTTATTTTTCTTATAAAAAATTTCAGCGGCCGCTCCTTCCCGTTATTTTTGCGTTCGTTATGAATGGAGGATAAATGGGGATACATTATTCATTACCATTAAATTCCTTTCTTTACTCAGCCCTCCGTAAAGAAAAACTGCGCGGCGACGGGCGCGCGACTGCACGCTGCTGGTGTTCATTCGGTGACTTAATTAGCGTTAACTGCCCCGGACATTTATGAAAAAGAGTATATAAATTGAAAGTAAACTTTTAAAATATACCTGTATACATAGACAACTCTTAAATACAAAATATGATGGTATGGAAAGCGAAGAGCTGCGTTGAAGTCGAAGATCGATGTTATCCAAAATGGGATATGGAACTTAAATTAAACATGACATATTGTCTAATTCCATAATTTCGGAGCACTTTAACTGTAACCGGGCGAGCGGTTGAAAACTCTTATTAGTATGAATAATTCTCATGCCCTGCCCCGGCCAGTAAACGTAACTGGAAGCCGGTAATCAGTTAACTGGCGCGCCGCGCGCCGCGCGCCGCGGTCAGCGGGATTAACGTCCCCACGCGGACCCTGAATAATGAATGGCTTTAATGGGAGATTTATATTAATTGTTTTACAGTTTCATTTGTAGTCATTAATATAATTGAAGCTTTTTGCCTTCACTTTGCACTTTACCTGTAGCCCGTTCAATTCGCTCCTTTTGCAACAAACGCAATTACATTTATGCAAAGATTCATCGCAGTTAAATTCTTACTGCAGCTATTTTTAGTTCTGTTCATTTGAAGTATCCCGTATCTTGTAAAACTATTGACAATACTGACATATGATCCTTTTTATACTGCTCATACTACGCTTCACATTCACATAGTGTTAAATGACAATCGTACCACGATGACGAAGTCTACTCATCAAGAGTACTCTGGCTCTCGAGTCGAATGAAAATCTTTCAACCAACAGAACATATGACCATGGAGTTATATTCAAGATCTTTACGTTACTAGGCACGCGGTCAGCCGCCGCGGGCAGATCGCGCAGTGTCCATAGCTTTACCAGGTAAAGAGTACTGCTCGGGGCCTTACTGTGTGAAAACTCCTACGATCTTTTGATTTTTTTCTTTGAATTTATAGAGGCGGTAATTTCATTATATCCCACAAATTGTGATTCTAAGCGTCTTTAACGATAACCATCCGGGAATACATTGCGAAGCTGTAAAGATTGATATGATCGGAATATTCAGGTACATTTTACCTGTTTGTGTTCGAGTTTGAAGTATAATAAAAAATTCAAAGAATATATTCTCCAACTTTTCAAAAGTATAGGTTTTATTTAAGAAATCAATGACAATAAAAAATCACTACAATAACTCGTATAACCTATATACGAGATGTGTATGATAACGTTTTGCTATAATTGAATATTAAAGTCAAATCTGAAATAACTTTCCGACCTTCATTAGGAATGGTGTCGCTAGGGGAACCGGCGCCCCCACGACACCCACGGCACGAGCTGGTGGCACTGAGCTGGCGGCACTGAGCTGCCCGGCGACGTGACGCGGCACTAACAAGTGCACGCATCAGTTCATTAAACTGTTCAATATTCATTTAATAATTAAACTCGGCAGCTGTTCTTTTCAAAAGCGCGTCATCGGCGATGTCGCTGTGCGACTGCTGAAATATTCATGAAAATTAATTACATCGGTGTACAGCCTCCCCACCACCACCACCCCTCAGCGCCAGCGCTAGCACCAGCCCCAGCGCCAGTCTCTCGCTTACGACATGCTGCAATAATTACAACGTCAGGTCTCCGCGCCGCCGCCGCCGCCGCACCGCCGCCGCGCCGCGTCCTGCTCGTCCCGATCCGGCCGCAGATTATCCACGTCGCCTAATTCACGATGAATTTACTCTTCGGTTAATTGTCTAGTTAATTAATTAGAGATTACTTTCAATCCTTTTCTAATGCGGATCCCTTAATTAAAATTAATTAGGCGTCGTACTGTACGAGCGGCACCCAGGTTATCTACTTTATATTTGTTTAGCCATACAATTAATTAAATTCATTTCTATATACATACGTAACCGTCCAATTGATCAAATTAAAAAATGGTAGGTACACCTTAGTGCTCTCAATTTCATATCTAAATGACTAGGCGGTGCATGGGTAAGGGTGCTAGCTCAGAATACTATGGTATTCGCGCGTTGTGCAGTGTGTTTGGTTACCTAAGCAGGAAAACCCAGTTCAGTTTAAACAATTTTCATGTCATTGTCCGGTTTGTGCCTAAACTAACAATTTTAGGATAAAGAAGAGTGTGGTATAAAATATTGTGACAGTTAATCACATTATCACACTTATCATTCCATGTTTTTCACTTAATCTGTTATGATAACTTATTCTCATTGTACGCCTAACTCCTCAACGATGATGAACAGTGTTCATCGCCCGCGTGCCGTTACCTACGTTCAAAGGATTTTTTTCTTTACTCATATTACAATATTGCTAAGTAAAACACTGCTAAGTCAGTTTGTAGGTAATGCGGCTCCGCAACAGACCGCAACAACTTCACAAAACACCTGAATCAAAGTAAGACGGGCGGAAATGAATTAATGAAAATGAAAACAAGAACACCCCGCTCCGCGGAATGTAAAAACGTGTGCCGGCCGCGCCACCCCCGAGCAACCACTGAGCAACCCCTGAGCAACCTCCGCGCCGAGGATCTCTTTGCGACGTCGGAACAAAACGACTCTCCATTGACTGTGAAATCTCTGTTTAAATTAAATACTTTATTTTAATGAAACTGGTTTCCACTTGAACATCCAAAGATTATTTTACCTTTAAACTCATATTTTCGCATAGATATGAAATTTTTCATGATTTCGTAATAATTGTGTAAAAGTTTTGTCGAGGGTCGCGTTATACAAACTTGGTTAATTTATTCAATGATGAGAACGTCGAAACTTACTTTTGTAGAATACTTCTCATCAACATACCCCGGATGAGATAGTTGAGAAGTTCACGCAGCTCATCGCTTCCAATGTTATAATGCACCTCGTTACTTAAGTAATTTCACTAGATAGTGTCCATCAAACTGAAACACGATAATGTTCGCTTGGTGACATCCATAGAGTCGCAGCACCAATTTAAACGGTAACCACAACTTTACCTACTGCCGGTTAATTAACTAGGTAGGTAACCTTTATCTGGAGGTCATTAAGATCAGCTAAAGCGCGCCGCTCCTCCGGGCTTTGTAAATTACCATTATAAACCAACACCGTTTATTTCATAATATTAGGACGTTTTCTTTCATGAATTAATACGAACAGTACAGCCTCTGCAGCATGAAGGTAACATGGCGGTCACTGTTCCAGTGCAGACTGGCATTATGGTGTCGATCGCCTTCATATAAACAATCTGGCTGTTTAGAATCTTCGACTTCATTGTCACTAAACATCGAGTGCGATATTAGCTCGTTGTTGTTATGAAGAAAATAACTAACCGCACTGTTTTTCTTTTTGTACATCAAAAACTCTTTTACTGTTTACATTAACATAGTTCTTCTGGGAAAGAATACTAAATACAAAAACAAGGCTGATAATATAAAAAAATGTTAATCAATAATTTAATTGGTAGTTAGATACTTGCCAATTATTTAGTTAAAAAGTGTACTTGTTGAACCGTTTATATCCGGCTCAACGTGAAGTAGAGTTTAGTTCCGTGTTGAATTAATGGACACTTTTATACGAACTGAGGCGGCGCTGCAAAAATTGTTATTATGTTACGGATTCAATTTAACTTGATGCAGGCCCGGGGGTGCGCAATTAGCAAAAGGTTTACGGCATTATGTAAATGATGAGAAATTATAACTCAACGGTTAATGAAAGGAACTTTACAGCGGAGCGGTTAAAAGACAAGAGCACGGCCCGGCCCGGCCCGGCCCGGCCGGTCCGGTCCCACGCTGTATGCAAATAAACTCTTCTAAGTATTTACATTTCAACCATGCCAATTACTAAAACTAGTCTCTCGGCACTTTCCTAAGGATACCTCAAGTTTTGATGAATTTATTTAGCAGTGATAAGTACTTGTGAAAAGATCTGTCCTAATCTATAGCTTCTGCGAAAAGCAAGGCGGTTCAAATGTTAATTAAAAAACTTAACACAGAACAGGACAGTAAAGGAAATAAATTAAATACTTTATCACCGTTCAACAAGAATCATCATCTCGCGACAGACGTCCACTGCTGGACCGCCTAGAAAGGTCGCGACACCGACGCGTTGCGCACGCCCAGCCGCTTCCCGCGGCTACCGGTGCGCGGCCGCCGCTCGACAAACCTACTGCTGCGCCATTGGCCGTCACTCCTTGCCCTGCCCAAGTCAATGTTTGGGAAATGCCGGTGACCTTAGCTCTTCTGCGGATCTCCACATGTCTGATTCGTTGCGCAGAGAATCGCCGAGCATAGCCATCTCCATTGCCCTTTGGATGACTTTGTGCTTTTTTATAAGACCGATAGTATGTAGCCCGTCACGGTTCCGTATGTCAACACTATTTTGAGGAAACATTAAGCACCTGAATGTTGCAGTTACCAACACGCTGTATGTAATAAAACGTTGCATCAGAGTTCGTCGGCGAGTCCCGGCCAGTTCATTGGCAACTTTATAAATATATTCTATATTTAGCCAAACGGGCGTCACGTTGTCGGGGAGAAAAATAAAACCGAGGATGATACATGAAAGCTCTTTGAAGGAAGTGAGCTTTGCTTTGTTGTGTTTTACAATAATGTGAATTTTTTCAGAAGTTATCAACTCAGAAAAAGGGACGTGTGTTGACTTTTAATAACAAAGAATTTGTGCAGATATCAGGTCAAAGGGGCGTATTTGACCTATACAGGATATTGAATAACAAAATTTTTTTTTTTGTCACAATGATGATGGTTGTTATTAAACTTATCCACAAACATTTTGTAAATTCCACAAGTTGTTTTACAAATTTTCTGTGCCGTAGTCAAATAATATACCTTAAATACGATGTTCATTAGGAAGTTACAAAGAAATCAATATCAACCCCACGACTCCCGCGATACTCTAATTATAAAGCGTATTTGGAAAGTTATGAACTTGAAAACGGGTTATAATTTTCCCTGAGCTACCCTCACTCCAAATAATGCGAAGACGTAAGGAAACCTGAGAACTTGTAATTAATAAAGAAGCTATGAAAGACGGTCAAAAGTTACCTGTCTATAATAAATCAGTTATAAAGCCTAAAATATAACAATATATGTTTTTATTTTTTATTTTATCCTTATACCACCTACCACCCCATCAAGAGGGGTCGCAGCATCGTGTATTTTCCGCTCCTGCTTGTCATCCGTCATCTCAGCAGTTACACCCTTTTCTCTCATATCATTTACCATAATGTCAATTCACACTTTCTTCTGTCTTCCTCTATATATATATATAATACCCGTTGTCATACTCAAAGGTTTCCTTATCATGACGTAGCTTTTATCATTGATTCCTCATTACGTGACATTTCCATATCACGCACTAACTTCTCTTTGGTTTAATTATTAAAAACAAATATTTATAAATAAACTCCCATGTCTACGGCAAATATAAAAAACGATAAACAGAGCAGTACATTGTTCTCGTCGCTTTGTGATGTATCGTTATATAATTTCAGTAGCCACAGCTTCCACCGAACCAGAAGACGGCATGTTTGCATACTAAAACAGAAGTTGAGGTCGTACCTACTTAAACGACTTCCGGGAAAAGAAACCTATCACCAGTCGAATGAGTACAACACGCACGTAGCTCGCACCTTCACTTGCAGTGCAACAAAGCAAATGCTATTTCCGTTTCCATTTTGAATGCAAGCAATCGTGTCGTTCAATGACCCGTCCGTGTTTATGCGAGTCAATTAGAAAACATCGGAGGAATCGTAAAATCCGAAGAAAGAATAAACAAACAAAGCGATTGTTACGTTTAACAATTAGACAATAAAGCTCTGTTTATTTTCGTTCCGTCCCGGAATAGCGCCGATTTCCGTTTTACGGTCAGATGTGAGTGGGCGCGCTCACTTTGTCTTATTGCTTACACTGGCGCAGCTCGCTCGCGGACAAACAGCTCGTTACTTATTCGGGGAATTAAGACGAAAGCAGATTATGCAAATCTGATTTAGGGAGTACGAGTACTACTTCCGTACTGCGGAACCAACGGACTTGATCAACACTACTTGCATAAATAAGAGAAATTAATTTAAAGCAAAACTCTCTTTAATAAGTATCACAAAAGCTTTAAATGATAAGCCGATCGTAAGAAAGCTTTTATAACAATGAAAACAGATTATTACTGTGGTATAACGTGTTTTTTCTTATCAGCAATAGCCATTCGTAAGCTTATTTGCACTGTGACGAATATTACCTACCTGTTGATAACATAGACGACTACATTGTGATTACTGGGAGAACTAGCTAGTTAAATTAATGAGGTGACGGGGCACAACAACTTGTCTCAAGGCGACGGGCGCAATGTGGTGCGCACTGTAAGTCATCCTAACTAGCGCCACGTTGTATTGAGCAGGAGTTTCATTTACCATCAGCTGAACGTCCTGTTCGTCCCGTCGCCTAATTAATTAAAAAAGAGCGCTTTACCTAGTCAAACAGTAGTATGTAAACATCACTGTTCTAGTTTGAAGGGCACCGTGGCTAGTGAAATTACTGAGGTAATGAGACTTAACTTCTTATTGTATCAAGGCTACGAGCGCAATGTGGGCTACGAATACCATTACAGCTAACGCCACGTTGTTATGGTCAAGCTTATCGCTTACCATCAGATAAACGTCCCGCTGGTCTCGTTGTTTCGTTGAATAAAAAAAACTAAAATGAGGCATTAATTAGCTTGGGTAGAACTTACTTCACGATGCAGGTATTCCTCAGGTGAATATTCCCATATAACAGAGTTACTGTGGCACAATTATAGGAGACAGAGTAATCTGGGCGAACAGGCTTTAGGATCTTTGTCCATTGTCCACTTAACGACATGTTAAATTAAGGTCCAATGCTGGTACATTGTATCGTATTGAGACATAAGATATTACAGGTTACAGACAAGATATTACAGGTTATTGCTTGTCAGCAGAATTACGAACAGTGTCACAGTCTCCAGCAAGAGATCAACCGTCAGTTAAGAGTACACGTAGTAGAAGTGAAATCATTATCATCGTTAGCCGATAGACGTTCATTGTTGGAAATAGGCCTCCCCAAAAGACCCTCGTATCGATCCATCCTGTACTACCCGCATCGTCGGGTACCAGGGTTGGTCGTTTGTGAAGATTTGTAGGGAGATTTTGGCCACATCACACCACGCTGGTCCAATGCGCGTTGGTGGGAGCCAGAGCATCGTTTGTTGATTAGCAGTGTGTAGGTAATAACAGACAGACAGGATGATTGTGCTGTGTGTAGTGTTAGTGTTCATTATACTATAATCACTTGAACTGGTATCAAACGAATAGTCTAATTAGCGAGGAGTTACGTCGTTAGCCGGTACAAATGGTTGCAGATTCGAATCCGTGATTCATGTGTTGGAACAATGCCAGTACAGAATTAGTTCTATCGCAAGGTTACATGCTTACGGTTAAAATTAAACTCGTTCATACTTTTATTGATAATATATTATTCTAACGGTTGATCGTACCGGATGTAGAGCCGCCAGTGTATGTTTAGTTTATTCGTTTACTGATGTCGTTGGTGCCGAAGATATTTCTGAATGTTTTTCATAAATTCTAATCTATACATTTCAAAGTGAATGCTCTAAATTGTCCAAAATTTTAATGCATTCATGCAAGCTTCCAATCATTATCATCATATCCAACCATTGGACCGATTCTAACAGCTCCCTGCTTTTGAGTGTAGTTACCTAATCGACTAGTCATCGTGAATAACTAGACAGCAGCGAACTCGCGTAAATACTCACATGAATTAACCTTTGATTTCCAATTTTCTACAGGTATTAAAAAAAACATTGATATCATTTATTATTCACGTGAAACTTTACAGAGCCATCAAAAGTTTCAGTACTTTTAATTATTTAAAATACACTACAGTCAAATTCAGCATCAACGTGTGTTTATATCTGTTTATCTAAATCATTGAAAAAACCGTCGGCAGCAGGATGTCCCATCTTCTACGTGGATGTACACCGTCCCATGGTACTATATTACTAATCCATGTAAGGGTATAGTAATTGTATTATTTCCTTTGGATTCGTACCCTTAACAAAGTTCACCCAAATAGGGATGATCGACCTGAAGTTCTGTTTTTGTATGTCGTCCTCCTGGCATTTGTGTTTACGATTTGTTTGGCTGTCAGTCCATAAGTTTTGTGCGAGGCTTATCTGTGTTGTTTGATTGGACGAGTGGCGCTGGCCGGGGGCCAGGGCTCGTGACTAATGCACTGTTACGTGAAGAAACTAACCCCTAACCCAATAATACGGGACGCTGCGAGGGTGTCAAATGAATAAATGAAATGAGTTCATTCGTTTAATGTGAAGAGGAAACCATTTTATCAGGGGTGTAAGAGTTCTCGCTTAACAACTCACGGGACCCAAGCCAACCTCACCTGCTCGTGGAGCACCCTGCTAACCAATAAACGAGACTCTGGCTACCACCAACCCGCATTGGGCCATCGTGGTGGGAAATGGCCCAAATCCCCTGATAAGAACTATCCCTACCTAACCCCAACAACGGAGATTTTTGAGGAACGTTTCTGTCCAGCGGTGGACGTTTATCGGCTGATGATGATGAAGACGATGAAGCGAAATCAACGATACAATTAAAATTTTATATTACTTATTAATTTAAAATTTTCTTCCTAATAATGTATCGATTTCTGTGATCTTCATATATAACGTTTGCTAGTTGTTTTTTTCTTAGGCAGCTCATCTGATGTCAGGCTCGCGGAGCTAGGGTCCACGGCCTAACGAGGCGTACGATACTATAATTTGTATTACGCATTATAACACTTTTTAATCACTTCGCTAGGATGCTATTTATTTGATAGAAACGTTTAAGTGTTAATAAGTTTAATTGTTTATAATCATATGTAGTTGTTTTGCGCAAGGAGCAAGCTAACACACGAATATACCAAAACTCGTTGTGTCTCACTCGGGTTTATCTTCGTCTTTATCTTTAGATATTACGTTAATTTAGCTTCGGTAGAACTCCGACACTGTAGCCGTGTTATTTTTCTATATTTATGAAGGTCGTACCTTTGCCATAAGTTAAAGGTCGTACGGGACAAATATAAAATAATGATTTAGTAAAAAACGTTCACGATTTCATTACGATACTTCATCGGTAGATACGAAATGATTTACTGCATACTGAGAACTATGTATGTAGTTAGAGAACTTTGAAAACGGAGCAGGTTCATGCTAGTTTTATCCTTCGGAAATGATATTGATTATTTTTTGTTCGGCCGTGTGAGAACAAAGAGTGCGCAGAGGTCGGCCGGGGGTTGCCGGGCGGGCGCGCCGGAACGTACCCCACGACTGCTCGCAGTAATCTTTCAATCAAAACCAGATATTTCCCGTTAAACCTCTAAACCTTCACCAACTCGAATATTCACTTTCAATACGTGATTTAAAAATGATTTCATCGGCGTTACGTCCCCATAAACCGTCCATACGTTATAACTTAAAAAGACAATAATCGGCTTCACTTAAGCTGTTGTAGTTATTTTGTCGTATTAATGACCTTAAAACATATTAAATGTTCCCTTAGTAATTAGTTACCAAACATAACTAACAATTCAAATCAAGCCTTCCTAATATCCCCTGTGGGTTTCTAAATGCCCGGTTTACTTCCGGGTCCTCGTTCTGTAAGGCATTACGTTAAGAGAGATATTTTGAAATTCACAGTGTTTACAAACAACAACCCGCTCCAACCCTTCCGCGAGCCGACCCCGCCGACCCCGCCGACCGCCGCGCGACTCTCCGCCCTCAGCCCCCGGACCCGCGTCTCTCGTCACTTCTATTTCGGTGACATTCGGCGTCTCTTGTCATACTCTAATACCTTATAATTACAAAATTCTGGCCCTCCCACAAAGCGGCACTTTGAGGTTATTATTTATAGACGTCTAATGCGGTGCTTGTCAAACTTATATATTCGAATTATTATAACTTTTAAATTTTCTACTATTTGTGTTTCTTATGAATTTTAATTATCCTTCACCCCTCCCCATGACCTTAACACATCATGTCTAAACAGCTTTTTCTGTAACCTTTATAAGCATACTGCAGCTAGGTGTTACGTATACCAGTCCTGTAGTCAGACTAGTAAGAATAGGACTAAGGTAAGCCGTGCCTATCGTATAAGGAGACTAAAAGGGTCTAGGAGTTTCGCGGGCCTTGAGAGTGAAGACCCTTATCGCTCAACAAGCGAACCTGCGTGGGACATCGTATGACTCAGTGATGGTGCCTAGGATAGTTAGGCTCCTCCTCGGAGACGAGTGACAGAGGGGCACCGATGTGTTCTAGTGAGTAACAATCTGACTTAACCTTGACTTGTTTCCAGAAGCAGGGTGTCTTTCGAACATTCGCTGCCCCCAAAACCTAAAACAAAAAAGTAAAAGAATACAGCAACAACCCCGTAACTGACTTATATTTGGTAGTACAGATGATTGAACACTTTCCAAACTTTCCCCGAGTGCTTGCAGGTGTTATCGCACACCGTGCGCCTTGTCGTGCACTTTGAGAAGCGCTGGTGTAATGCGTCAACAGAAATACGTTACTTGACGTCTTTATAACGAGGAAAGGGTGCTTAACGTGAGCATCTGTTGAATATAATCCCTTTGTAAAAACTTTCTTTTTAACCGAGTCTGCTTTTTACGCGGCGGCCGCGCGGCGGGGAGCCGCTGGGGCTCCTCGGGGGTGTACTAAATTGTCGGAAATGGCGAGACAAATGGAGTTCTATTATTTTGACACGATTCATTTGCTTGATGATGTTTACTAAGTTACTGTGTTCATTTCGAGGTAGAATTTAACTCGACAACACTCACAGCATCTTAATTATTTGTTTGAAATCAAACAAACTTATACAGCGCTACAGACGTTTTGTTACTAATCGTTTTAATGGCTGCACACTGACAATTACGTACAGTTCTAAGTGGTAATAAATGTAACTTGAGAGATAATTAATAGTAAAATCCTGAATATCCTTTATTCTATAGATTAGAACCTACGATGAAAGATTAATGAGAGCTTTGCATTAATGTAATACGGACAATCATCGCAGACGAAAACGTATGAGCAATGAGAAACAATGGGAATAAAATCTGTTCATCTTATAATGAACGATCAGCTATTGTAACCCTAATAATAGATAATGGATGGGGGGTCCCTGCGAGAGACGATATCGGACCGTAATTTCCGAATAGGAATTACATGAGATAGATGTACGGAGCAGAGTAATTAGGAGCGGTTATTTGTAAGAGTGAGTCACTTTTTCCACGATAACAAAAACTCAGTGGGTTGAAGTAAATTTGAGGAGGGGACCGTCTGAATTACTCCGGGAAGAAGCAACTTCAAGTTATGGCAAAAGTTAACTAACTAGAGGCGAATTGTCGCAGAGTTTTATAGATTAGTTTAATTTGACCGGTTAAAAAGTTAACGAGCTTTTTATAGTATTAGATATATGAGAAACATATAGTTATGAATAGTTACTTTTACTAGCAAATGGCGATCGTTTTCCGGAACACTGTTCGATAAAGGAATGCCTGTTAGTGTTAAAGAGAAACTCTGTAAGACCGCAATGAGACCTGCGATCCTCTATGGTTCTGAGCGCTGGCTACAACCAAGGCACTAGAGTAAAGAATGCATGTGGCAGAAATGCGTGTGCTTACGTGAGCAGGTGGACAACAACCCTAGAAGACAGAGTGAAGAACATACATGTTAGAGTTTCCTGTCTGCGTTGGTACGGCCATGTTATGCGAAGACCAACAACGCATATGGATAGGATACTGCTAGATCTCGAAACAAAAAATAGAGGCCCTGGGAGACGACCGACAACTTGGTTGATGATAAAGATAAAGATCTAAAGAATAACAAATTGAAAGAAGCTGTAATACAAAATACAGATAGATTTAGAAGAATGACGAGGAGGGAAGACCTCAAGTAAAGATGTGATAAGTTCTAGCAAAAAGAAGAAGTATTAAATAAAGTTGTTAATCAAAGTTGTAGTTATATTAGATCCACGAGTAAAGGTTACATAATAGACAATAGAAAAAGAAACAAATATCTCCCTTCCGCCTTTTTGTTTTTTTTTAATTTCGCGGCTATGTACAAAGCGCTACAGAGCTCGTATCTGGCAATACTATACATTATTTGAAAGGTCTTGACATAACCTACATAACGACGCTATGCATAATTAGTTTGGATATTGCGTTCAACAGTTATAGACGTGTAAACATATAGTTCACTAACGCCGAAATTCGCGCTATTTTAAAGTTTTCCTTCGTTAAAGGCAAATCCGCTAGAGAAACGTTCCGTGAGATTAATGGTGTTTTGGGGGATGGTACTTTATCACTTCGAACCGCGGAGGAATGGTTTCGACGATTCAGAGCCGGTGAAAACGACACCATGGATAAGCCAGCCGGCGGAAGACCTGTGACGACAAATACCGATCAAATCATGGACTACATCGAGTTAGACCGGCACGTGGCATCTCGTGACATCGCCCAGGAGATGGGAGTTAGTCACCAAACCATTTTAAACCATCTGCAGAAGGCTGGATACAAAAAAAAGCTTGATGTTTGGGTGCCGCATGATTTGACGCAAAAAAACCTTCTGGACCGAATCAACGCCTGCGATATGCTGCTGAAACGGAACGAACTCGACCCATTCTTGAAGCGGATGGTGACTGGCGACGAAAAATGGATCACATACGACAATATCAAGCGAAAACGGTCGTGGTCGAAGGCCGGTGAATCGTCCCAAACAGTGGCCAAGCCGGGATTGACGGCCAGGAAGGTTTTGCTGTGTGTTTGGTGGGATTGGAAGGGAATCATCCACTATGAGCTGCTCCCATATGGCCAGACGCTTAATTCTACCATCTACTGCGAACAACTGGACCGCTTGAAGCAGGCGATCGACCAGAAGCGTCCAGAATTGGCCAACAGGAAGGGTGTAGTGTTCCACCAGGACAACGCCAGACCACACACTTCGTTGATGACTCGACAGAAGCTACGGGAGCTCGGATGGGAGGTTTTATCGCATCCACCATATAGCCCGGACATAGCGCCAAGTGATTACCACCTGTTCCTGTCCATGGTGAACGCCTTTGGTGGTGTAAAGTTGAACTCAAAAGAGGCTTGTGAAAAGTGGCTGTCCGAGTTCTTCGCAAATAAGGAGGGGGGCTTCTACGAGGGAGGTATTATGAAGTTGCCGTCTAGATGGAAACAGATTATCGAACAAAACGGCGCATATTTGAACTAAATCCGATCACTGTAACACTTTTTATAAAGCATTGAATAAAGAGCAAAAAAGGGGAAGGGAGATATTTGACAACCTGATATTTGGATATCAATGAAACCTTTAGTTGACTCGAAATGACAATGTATTGATTCGCAACGAATACCACTACCTCCCCTATCTCTAATCTCAGTTAAAGTGAACGGGGAAGTGGACGAGGGAAAGATTTCACTAATATTTACACAGGATTACCTTAGTAATCAGGGAATTAGAGCCCGGGATGAATGCGATTGAAATACAAGGAGACCCGACCGGATCCGGATGTGATTCTGTACAATGTTGAGATTATAGTGATTGATTAAGCTAAGTCGTTATCGTCGATGGTATCTTGATATGTAATTTCAGTGAAAGCAAAGCAAAACCTTTTTAACCTCTTTCATATATTGTTTAATACTGCGTGTAAATTAACTTACTACTACCACCAGTAAACAACTAGCGTTCAGTAATAACTTTACTAACAGATAGTATATGGAATGTAAAGTATATGGAATAGCACATATTGTAACTATACATATATGTATGTATTGTGTTCGTCGTTCTAATAAAAACAAATATTGGTCACGCATAACTAATCACGGGACCCTTTATTTTTATTTTGGGGGGGTAAATCTTCGAAAAGATACTTTGCCTCCTGGGGGGAAATCAAAGTTATGTGGAGATTTTTACCCACTAAAACCCCCTCGGTGGTCACCTTCGGCGTTTGGCGAGGTCACGGGTTCTCCGTTCGGAACACAACCGCGGCCTCGCTCACGTTATGCTGGGATAGCTCGTCCCGGGGTCTGCTTATACAGACCCTACCAGCCTCGTGTGTATTACTTCATGACCGGAGACCACGTCCATCCATTGTCCTCCTCAGATTCGTTTAGAAGGCGATGAGAACCTCCATCCCGATCGCCAACAACCCCAAAGGCCCCATTATGGTAGGGGAGCACCATTCACCGGTGCGACGTGTTGACGCTCGGTACCGCCACGACGGTTTCTTCTCCGAGCGGAATCTGTCCTCTCTCTAGCCCGCTCGGCAGCCTCCTTTTGTACCATTACAGTTTCGCAAAAGGAGGCTACGGATGGCATGCAACGTCTCCTCCCAGCATCGCCGACACGATTGCTGGCAAGGAGAGGTTGCGTCCGATCCGCTTTATTAGGATCCGCCGCTCCGGCTCCGACGCCGGGCAAACCGCGAGCGTGTGCGATGCGGAATCCAGCTCTCTTCCTCCGCAGTGTAAGCAATTCGCCGTCGCTTCTCGTCCAATCTTACACAGATAATCACTGAAACACCCGTGCCCGGTGAGTATCTGTGTAAGTTTATAGGTGAGACTTCCTCCGCGTCGTTGCTTCTAGGCATCGAAGACCAGCAGGATCGACCCCACAACGCGTTTGCGCGCATACCTCTCTTCCGAGAGCTTACCGCGCCACGCTGCAAGAGCCCTGCGCCGCTCCTGCCGTCGAGCCGTCTTCAGTACTTCGTCTGGCTCACTCCCACCGCTCTGGCGGATGGCGCGGATGCGGTCGTACACCCTCGCATCCATATCCGCCAGAATATCCATAGGTGGAAATCGAGCCAAGAGTGTTGCCGCCTCGAAGGATATTGTACGGTATCCTCGTACGATCCTTATGGCCATTCTTCCCTGAACGCTGTAGATTTTATTTCTACAGTAATCACGGGACCCAAGCCAACCTTATCTGTTCGTGGTGCACCCTGTTAATAAAAAAACGCGCCTCTAGCCCCTATCAATCTGCATTGGGCCAGCGTGGTGGGAAATAACCCAAACCCCACATATGAAGCCCTACAAACGACGACTTCTAGTACCCAGCGGTATGGGTGGCCATACTGGCTGTAAGGTCGCTGGAAGCTGCTGGATGCGGGCGGCGCAGGATCGATCGACGTGGTGATCTTTGGGAGAAACCTATCTTCAGCTGTAGACATCTATCGGCTGATGATGACAGGTCTCTGTTGCCGGAGACCGTCTAAGTATACTTACCTAGCACTCGCCCTATTGCAGCCGACAAACAGCAGTATGTAGACATTACTGCGTTGCTTCGAAGAGAGAAGTAACTAATGAAATTACTGAGGTAACGAGATTTAACATGTCATGCTATGCAGTATATACCATCCTAAATAGGGTTACGTTGTTAGGGGCAGTCATGTAATCTCATGTTAGTAAGAATAGTACTAAGGTAAGCGCTGTCTGTAGTAGAAGGCGAGTAAAAGGCTATTCGGGTTCGTAAGTTTTTAAGGTGCGGGCCGTTATTGTGCACTAAGTGTGCTCGGGATTAACGACAATTACTAGGCGGTCTAGTTCTTGTCGAACCAAAGCAAGAATGTCGAGGAGAGCTACAGCTCTACCTGGGACATAGGCCTCCCTCATGGAGCGGTCCCGCGTTACTAGCTTCGGGTGAGTTTCCCCTATTAATTAATAACAATAATGATTATTTTTAGATTAACACTATACTACTAGGCAGAGCATGAATTACATTACATTTAAATATTATTTTCTTCTATTTAACTTTATTCTTTAGCTTATTATAGAGAACTAAGAAAGAGGGACGGAGAAAAATAAACTACAAATAACTGTTTAGTTACTCCTCAGCCTAAATACGGTATGCCATTTGATCAGATAACGGATTAACTAATGAGCTATAAAATATCAGCATCCCACATCTCGGGCGCGTTCAATTGATACAATAGGGGCCAATTGTTTGATAGCGGGAGACGAAATCTCCTATTATCAAACAATTGACAAATATAGGCCATTTCATTTTCTGTTCTCGGGCAGTAAAGTTCAAAATTAAACCATTTACTTATTAACTTTAAGTCGTACTAACGGCGACATTTTGTTCATAGGAAAATTACTTTTTAAACAATAATAGACTTTAAACAGTTCACAACATGAATAAAGTTAGCTTGCACGTACTTTTAGGTACGTTGAGTACATTTTATTGATTGTGTACATTTAACTTGGCTATTAGGGTAATAATTAAGTTATGACGTTATTATTTTTATTGTGGTCGTTCATATTGGGGTGGCGGCTTGTAATGGTCGGTTGTTAATAGAGACGTTTATGGAGCATTGTGCGATACTAAGACGCCGGAGACAATGGCATTGTGTTGTAAAATTGTAAGAGGAAACGAGAGGAGAGGACGCTGCAACGACTGTTGCTCAACCTACAAATAAACTTGCATTGTTGCAACAGTGCTTATACCATCTCCTTAACCTGCGACACAAAGGGGAGTAAACGTAAATTATGCAATTGCTTAAAAACCTATAAAAGTGAAACGTCGATCAAAAGGAAGCTGTCAAAATATAACACGCTGGTTTCTTTTCTACAAACAAATATATATATATATACATATATATATAAATATGTATATATATATATATATATATATATAATAGGGGGACCGGAAAGTAATGTCGTTTCTGCGCATGCCAATACTTGATTGTCATTTGTCAGCTCATTGTTTTGTTCAGAGGCGTACCAAAGACATTGTGAGGTTATAGTGATTTCTTTACTTATAGACAATTGAATTACAATTTTTTTTTTTGTAATTTTGGGTAAAATGGCCAGCCAAATACCAGAAGAGGTACACATCCGGCATTGCATGCTCTTTGAGTTTCGCAAGGGAAATAACGCAACAGTTGCTACCAAAAACATTTGCGATGTTTATCCAAATGCACTGGACATTCGTAAATGCCAAAGGTGGTTTTCCAAGTTCAAATCGGGTAATTTTGATCTTTCCGACTCGTATCGATCAGGAAGACCATCAGCGTTAGACAACGACGTGTTAAGGGCGGAAGTGGAAGCAAATCCGTGTCAGACGATCGAGGAATTGTCAAACAGTCTCAACAAACCTTGGTCGACCATCCAAGAACATTTGAAGCAGATTGGAAAAGTAAGCAGAGCAGGTGTTTGGGTCCCGCATAATCTGTCCGAACAGAATAAGGCTAACCGATCAATCACATGCAACTTATTGCTTCAACGACACAACACAGAAGCGTTTTTTGATCGCTTGATCACAGGAGATGAGAAATGGGTCCTGTATGATAACCCAAAACGCAAAAGGCAGTGGCTCTCTCCAAATGAAATCCCTCGGAGTACTGCTAAGCCAGGTTTACACCCCAAAAAAGCGCTTTTGTGTGTTTGGTGGAGTATTCGCGGCATTGTTCATTTTGAATTACTGAAACCTGGAGAAACTGTTACTGCAGACCTCTACAGCGAACAATTGCAGCGAGTCAATCAATCTTTAATTGAAAAGTGGCCAGCGATTGTCAACCGAAAAGGCGTCATTCTCCAACATGACAATGCAAGACCGCACTGCGCAAGGCGAACTCTAGAAAAAATTAATGAATTGGGGTGGGAGGTGCTGCCTCATCCACCATATTCGCCCGATGTTGCACCATCGGATTTCCACTTATTCCGAGCGCTGCAACACTTTTTAAGTGGCAAAACATTTGCAAATTTGGATGATATCCAAAATGCCATCTCTAGATATTTTGCCGAAAAACCAATTAATTTTTATCGATCAGGGATTGAAAATTTACTCACTAGATGGCAAAAGGTTATTGACAATGATGGGGAATACATCATTGATTAAAAATAAAGACTCGTTAAAAATGTATGTGTTTGTATTTAGCGTAAGAAAACGACATTACTTTCCGGTCCCCCCAATATATATATATACACATAAAAAATTCAAAAGGTTAAAGTTATAGTTATGGTTTGACTTATTCAGCGACATCCGAACAAATAAATACGGACAAAGTTGCGACAAAATGTCTGTTTGAAATAAACGTTCGTTCGGCTGGAGCTCAAACAAAAAAATCCTTCTCCCCGAGTTCTTCAAACGTTTAATCCTTTGTGTTGTACGACATGAAAAGGTTTTCACACGTGAGTAAACACATTGGAACCAGTGATACATTGACTTTGGATCTGCCGTGGGAGAGCGCACGTCCCCAGGGATTTCATGTCAGGCTCCGGATACCAGGCTGCGCCTCTAATAACCTCTTAATATATGATAGATAAGCCTAGCTGTCGTACCAGTCGCTGTTGGGTGTTGAGAACTTAAACTGCTAGAATGACGGCCTCGCACCGGAAAGCACTGTGTTCACAGCCTCGACTAGAGAGAGGGTAGAAGACATCAAAAGTACCGTTGGCAGCCACTGGACTCAAACAGCGCAAGGTCGAGTTATATGAAATACATTACTAGAGACAACAAACCTGTGCCCAGCAATGGGCATATATCTCTTGAGATGATGATTATGGAAGAAATGTAAAAATGTACGCTATATTATACAGCATATCAAATATATGAACGGCGGGCAGCGGCAGTCGCCGCGCCGTTCTCAACACGGTTTCATATCTGCAATGGACATCAATATTTTAATAAATACAGGACATCGCGCTAACAGCTTTACATTTATAAGCTCATTGGGGCTTTTGGACAGCTTAACATGTGTTACCAATAACAAAAAATATTATTTTCTTTCACAACTTCATTACGTTTTATCTGTGTTAAATACGGACTGTCAAAAGAGAGCTTATATTAAGATACATTGAATTTTTAAAAACTAAGGGTAGACTGTTAGCTAACTGTGGAAATTGTTATTCAAACAAACGTTGAGCTAAATTTGTACTTTGCAGCAGTTAGTCTTGATTACTATACTTACCATTATCGTTTTGGTCTTGGAATAAAGTTCATCATCATCATCCGATAAACGTCTACTGCTGTATATAAACCTCCCTCTATGATTCTCTCCCACATTGATCAGGTAGGGATACATATGGAGGGATTTAGGCCGTTTCCCACCACGCTAGCCCAATGTTGGTTGGTGAGGCCTAGGCAAAAATTCAATAGATCCAATAAGGCTCACATTTCATGTCATATTTCAGTTTACTGCTTCGTATTACCGTAACGGCCAATCGAAGGCAGTAAACAAATTCGCAAAGAAAGCAATAAACTTGAGTGCAGTTGTAAAATTAAAGTGGCCGAGATAAAATGGAATTTATTGACGTCTAAGAATTACGCCGAAACGGACAGCATCCGCAGATGTTTCAGATTCGCTATGTCGCGAGATAAACAGCGCCCCGGTAATGGAGTCTGGCGACTTTACTGGTGGACAGTAGTACCATAAGGAGATACTCGTGTTTTTGTAAATCAATAAAGAGTTAACGTGTGCTACACGGTTAGATGAACTAGATACTAAGCCTACCCTGAATGAGGATAGGTATATTGTAAGCGATGTAATGGGACGCGCACTGGAGGGACCCAAGCCAAAATCACGTGCTCGTGGTGCATACTGATAATCAACAAACGAGGCTCTGGCTTCCACCAAGCAACGTTGGGTTAGCGTGGTGACAAATGTCCCAAATCCCCACGTATGAACTTATACAGATGACAATTCCTAGTACCTGGTGGTTTTGCGGGCAGCACAGGATCAATCAATGTCTATCTTTGGGCAAGGATTATGTCCAACAGTGGACGTCTAGCGGCTGATGATTATGACGTTGTTTCCACCGCACGAATACAGCATTGCTATACTATCTCCTACTACTCAAGTATTTATTATTTATATCTACTATTCACTACTCAAACAATCTTTAACAAAGGATCTACAATCACTGATTAGACTTTTCTGCTTGAATCTGGGGTTCTCTCATTCTGTTATAAAGAATATTTAATTTCATTACAACAGAACAATTTGTACTTAATTATCAAGCGCGTCAGTTTCCCAAAACTAACGAGATAACTAAGGTGCTTATCTCATCGCCCAATAGCAACAAGTAATTACACGACACCGAGCTCAGCGCCATGTGACAGACGATTCATCATTACCACAGTAATTTCGCTCGAGACACAAATTTGTCGGCGATATTAAGAAGTTCCGAGAAGTGTAATTGCAACGATTTGCGACAATCAGCGGCAGTTCAAAGTAGTTGTAAAAATAAACAGCTGCGGAGCGGCGCGCCACGTGCTCGCAACGAGACGCGCTGCCGTCGGCCCCCACCGCACCCCAGCACGGCCCCGCACACCCCCGGCACCCACGTCGCCCCACCCCGGCGCGGACCGGCCCGCGGCGCGGGGTGCGCGTAAGCACTGCCCTGTCCGACCTGGAACTGATACACCTCGCGCGACTCCGACCCGCTGGATAGACAATAAAAGAAAACATTTCCATTAGCTTTAGACACAGCTTAACTCCACAGGGTGGTTGTGCAGTAGGAGTGTCCGGAGTCCTGATGCAAGAACTTCGAATTGTAGAAAAGATTGAAATGCGAAGCCATCAGCAACTCTCGATTATAAAAATAAGCTTGCGGGAAGCAGCTGGACGCGGGCAGCGCAGGATCGATCGATGTGGAGGTCTTTGGGGAAAGCCTATGTCCAGCAGTGGATGTCTATCGGCTGATAATGACGATGATGACAGTAAGAGTATTCCGGGCGCCGGCAACGCATCTCACTCTCAATAGATTACTGTTCGTCTAGTTAGATACCGCAGCTCATATTTCCCCCGACGAACATTAGTGTGCAAATATTACTGTGTTACAGTTCGAAAGGTGCTACAGCTAGTGTAGTTACTGGGGAAACGAGATACCATATATATACATCAGAGGCGATGAGCGCAGTGTGGTGCAGTGTATCATCTTAAATAGCGCCACGTAGGTTTGAGCAGACAAATCCCGCTCTCTGATGTTGAAGTTCATGTCTGTTGAGAGGATGTTAATCAAATGTTGATAGAAAGTCACTTTTTTGTAACTTTTTACCCTTTATGAAAAAATTTTCATCATAACTCCCAGTTTACCCTTCTATACAAACGAGAGGTTAACTTGAAAATAAAATTAATATTACTGAAGGTAAGTAAACGGCCAGTTCTTGCTGGACTGTCCACACAACTTATTACCATCAGGTGACCCGCCTTGCTCGTTTGCCTATTAGATCATATACCTCTAAGGTAAACAGTGGGGCGGTAGTGAAATCACCGCCTTGTGATGTGATCTAAATACGACCGTTAAAAAGTTATAAGTATAACTTAACTGTTAACCGGGGAATTCCCTTTTTAATTGTGCGAGTATAACGGGCGCGAGCGCTTTCACTAAAACGTGTCAGTGCCTCTCACCCTTTCCAGCGCGTAACATATTTTTCAAGAACGTATTTATATATACCTACCTGTACTCCCTAACGTTTCCGTTTGACGTATTTATACGTCCCGCTTGGGTAACTGATTAAAGTATTCGTGTTGTAGCAGCTTATTTGAAAGCTGCTTCGTTTCCGTCATGATGGAGGCACAACGGCCTAACGAATATTAAGCGTACCATCTCCCTCCTCTTCAAACCTAACCGATTATTCTTTGTATGAATGGGTACAGAATTTGATTTGCAAATACCAGCGAGCGGATTCGGTATAATTAGATGTGACAGATGTGATTTGTCATAGCAGCGGTCGGGCGGTGATACATCCGGCCGCCGGGGGACGTCGCCAGCTCGCGGGGCACCGGCGCAGGAATACTCCGCGCTCATTGTTTTGTTTCCGCCGCGACACCGCGGACACACTCACGCACACGCACACACACACACACGCACACTGAGTAACACTGACACAATATAAAGTGCGGATAGCTCATCAGCTGACAATGGGCACTTGTATCCATATACGGTAATTTTAATATTAAAAAGTTGTAATAAAAAACATTTTTTTTTTATTCAACGAAGTGACGGGACGAGTGGGTGCATCTCCTGATGGTAAGTGATACGCCTGCTCATAACAACGATTCATCATTTAGGATGATATACACGGCAATACATTGTGCTTGTCGCCTTGAGACACAAGATGTGAAGTCTAGTTACTCCAGTAATTACAGTAGCGACAACATCCTTCAAAGCGGAACACCGTGAATTCTGCATATTACTGTATAGCAGTCTGTCGGTCTCCGACAACAGAAACCTACCAGCAGTAAATGTCCTCCATTCCCTTAAGGTTTCCATTAGTGCGAGTTGGTGTATGTCATATGTCCATTGAAATATGTTGTTATCCTTCATATGCTTTCCATCACCAGCTCTCTCCATATCAAACCATTTTTTGCAACGTGGCTCGTACGACTAGTTTACAATCAGAGATATATATGTATATTCTGTTCTCACCTTCATGTTCTATAATTTTCAGCTTCTATATTAGATAAAAATATCGTACGTAAATATCATACTTCATCATCATCATCATTATCAGCCGACAGACGTCCACTGCTGCACATGGGCCTCCCCAAAGATCTCCACATCAATCTGTCCCGCGTTGCTCGCATCCAGTGGGTACCCGCGACTTTCACCAGACCGTCGCTCCACCCTGTTATTATACTTAGTCTTATATAAACTTGGAGAAACCCTCATTATACGCTGAAATTAGGGTCAAATGATCCCGTTTGTTCCCAGACCTTGCCGGAATACCTGCGCTGAATATTACGCTAACAGATTCCGTTTTAAAACATGAACTAAAATTAATTCTAAAAACTTAAACGTACGCCTAATGAATATTCAGGCTTGGCTATCTTCATCATTTATGCTTCAGCTTTAAGCTAAACCGAAACTGCAGAGTATCTTCAAGCTATATTTACATAACATGTATGTTGTTATATAAAAGGGGGAGACAACAGGGTTGTTCACCTGGTGGTGAGCAATACACACGCCGATAACAATGAGGTGGTGGCAGAGATGTTTATATTGTATACATTATCTGCGAGTAAGATATTTACTTCGGGAGTTTTAATACAGCATCACATCACGCTAATTATGATCAGATAAATTTGTTGTGCTATTGTTGTAGTTATATCAACGGCTACAATGTCGTTTCAAGCAACAGTATTGCTTGTCTTGGGCTTGAGAAACAAACCACCGTAATAACTAGTAAACTGCGAGAGGACTGACTAGGTGGTAGTTGTTCAGCCCAGTAGTCTACGGCTATTAATAAAAGGACTAAGGTAAGCCCTGCTTGTCAAAGAAAGCGACTAAAAGGGTCTAGAAATTTCGCGGGCCTTGCGGGAGGGAGCCCTTATCGCTTAAGAAGCGAACAAGCGTGGGACAGCGTATGGCACAGCGTGGGTGACTGGAAGGGTTTGGCTCCTTCTCAAAGACTTGTTAACACAAAGTGCAGAGGGGCACCGGTGCGTTCTATAAGAGATCCCGGTGCCTCTTCGAATGCACTGATGCAGAGCACTGAGCGAGTTTTAGTGAGTAAAAATCTCAAATATCCCCGACATGCCTCCAGATACAGGATATCTTTCCAAGATATCCCCTCCGAAACTAAAAAAAAGGTAGTAGTTCGTAAAATGTCTCTTCTCTTGGCAGAGTAGTCGAACATGTTATGTAAATACTACTGACAGTTACCCGGACCAGCTAACGGATAGACACATCACCATCATTGGATGCCCTGATCAGATTAGAGAACCAACTCGATCCTCAGCTATTCCTTATAACCCAGTCAACTCCTTTATATCGTCAAACCATTTCTCCCGTTGTCTATAAGGTGCACGCCTTCCAGGAATGTCGATCTCCAGGATCAACCTATATGCACATGTCTCACGAATATCCGTACCTAGAAATTGCAATACCCAGTCGATTTTTTTTTTACGCAAGATTACAGTTGTAGGCTACTCACCTACTCGCACTCCTTGAAAATCCCACGTCATTACGTCTAAAAAAACTTAAGGTACCTGGTAGTGACATAAGCTTGTATTGCGATATCAGCACATCGACTCCTAGGCCATTCATCACACAATCGTTACGAAAGGAGATTTTCGACAGTTTACACTCGCTAAGTCACCCGGGCGCGAGCGCAACTGCTCAACTCGTGGCGGAACGGTTTGTCCGGCCAGGTGATAGGAAAGATTGCCGCGAATGGGCTCGTACATGCATACCCTGCCAACGAGCAAATGTTAATCGACATGTGTCTGCACCACTAGGAACCTACGAATTACCGAAGGCAAGGTTCATCCAGATCTACATAGACCTCGAGGGACCGTTGCCGATATCTCAAGGTTACAGGTACTGCCTCACAGACGTAGACCGATACACAAGATGGCCAGAGGCTATACCAATACACGACATTACAGCGGAAACAGTTGCAAATGCTTTACTGACAGGGTGGATATCCAGATTTGGGTGCACTGTAGACATAGTGACTGACCGTGGGCGTCAATTTGAGTCCTCTCTCTTCGAACATCTTTCTAGAATTGCAGGGTTCCACCATAAACACACCACATCCTACCATTCTGCCTGTAAAGGACTGGTAGAGCGGTTCCATAGGCAGCTGAAAGCCTCGATAATGTGCCACGCTAATGAAAAATGGACCGAAGCCCTTCCTCTTGTATTATTAGGTATATGAAGTGCCTCTAAAGAGGACCTTCAGTCATCGTCAGCAGAGCTTTTATACGGCGAGCTACTAAGACTGCCCGGAGAGTTCTTCCAAGATACCAATGAAGACGCTACAGACATAACCAATTTTACCACGCGTCTACGTTCGTTCGTAAGAAAATTAAAACCAACCCCAACTTCAAGTCACTCAACAAGCAAAATTTTTGTTTACAAAGAGTTGGCTAACAGCAGCCATGTCTTCATTCGCGATGACTCAGTACGCAGTGCACTGCATCCCGCGTACACAGATCCCCATGAAGTTTTACGACCAGGAGCTAAAATATATACCATCCTGGCACGTGGAAAACCAGTCACTGTCTCTATTGATAGGCTTAAACCGGCTTTTCTATTTTTAGAAAATAACAACGAGCCAAGGCCAGTAAACGAACAGATCAAAAAGATAATAACGACTCGATCTGGCCGCATAGTTCGTACTACGAAAACATTTTCAAATTTCACCGTAGTGACGGTCTCTGGGGGGCGGGGAGTGATATAGGCTACTCACCTACTCGCACCGCCTGTGAAAATTGTCGATGGTAACGCGTCAGAGGGATGTCAGCGGTGACGTCTCGGTCACGGAAACAAGGAGAGTTAACGACACGTGTAAGGGTACTGCAATAAACAATACGCATAATCGAAGAAGTTTGATTACGCCAACTATACCTGACACATTGATTTACAGAAGAAGCGCGATATCGTTTAGTATGGATTTTACGTTCACGGTAAACCAATAAATCGATTACATTAATTTTATGTCTATCGGCATAAATAATCCATTCAGGACTCGTTCCTTTAACATCGGGATCCGGCGATACAATATCTTATCGAAGTGAATCCTGAAAATGAAGAGAGCGCGTGTGTCTCATACGTTATTCATGAAATGCTTAGCAAAGTTGCGCTGAAAATGTGCCGGCGGTACGGTACACCCAGCTGTGGAGGGCTGCACGGCGGGAACAGGCGTGATTGAATACTGTCCGTTAACTTAACTGTCGTAAGGTAACTTAATTAGAGAAATTTCATAAAAATTTTCGGGTCATTAAATACTGCTCTTTAGTATTCTTAACATGTATATAAGGCAATGAATCTATGTAACTTAATAATCACATCAGAGTTTATATTTTAGTTTTTATGTAGTCGATCAAGCACAAAGTTTAAAAAGGCTATATAAACTTAGTGTTATAAATATTTTACTGGTGCTAAGTTAGAGCAGTTGCCGCTTGTTCAGATTGAATATTTTTGAAATCGTTCGCAAGATAGTTCAATCTTGTAATGTTACAAAAGTTTAAGTAATTCTATATAAGTTAGAGGTCAGGCAATCATTTTGTTTAATAATTTCGCTGTATCCATTAGCTGATTATTTTGCTTCCGAATAATACATTAAGGATGTATTGAGACGTTCGCGTGGGACCTACACAAAGGTCAAACATAAGCTTTCAATTATTGAAGCTCTGTACAAAGCTCGTATCAAAGTAATTCGTTGTATTCAGATGATACCTCGGCATGAAATGGAATATCAACATCTCAGCTAAAATAAAATACTTAAATACAAACGTTAGGGATGCTTATCCAGCCCCCGGCGGCGGCGCGCACAAAAACCCTTATTATGATTGTGGAAAAAATCCATCTTCTCCGGACCGCAAATAAATAGGGCTTGCAACTCAATTTGGCTTTACATATTTTTTTTTTGATCCGGTCCAAGTCCGGTCGGGGCCGGTCGTAAATTGTTAATCCGGACAAATCGAGCGTCGTGCGGGGGGAGAGAGGGGGAGGAGAGAGGGATTGCGCCGGCTGTCCCACTTCCGGTTTTACACTTCGTTTGCTTGATCTACGGCGACTGCAACCTGGAACCAGCCGGCCCTGGTGCCCTGGGTTAAACGCAGCGGCGACTTCCTGCGGGACGTACCCGTCTATGTCGATGCGTCGGCTCCTCTTTGTTTTAACATTTTTTTTAGTTTATCTTTTTATAAACCATAAAAATAAGTTAAATTAAGCATTTTCCGGTTAACGACAAGAATATGTTCGAGTGTTACGGCACCTATCTCAAGGTGGATGTATCAACACAATGCGCGTAATTAAAGGTAGGCACATCACTAACTCAATTTTATATCCAACAATGGACGTCCATCAGCTGATGAACATGACTAACTTATTGTCAAAGTACCGTCCCCACTCGTTTCGTCACATAACTGTAAAAATATTCCTTCCGGTCGTATGTTAAACAAATGTTACATTTCACGCCCTCCCCGAGGGAGTGCCGGAGAGAGTGAACTTGCAAACATTGTGGTAGTACATCGATCGAGGATACTGATCGTTGGGTGGTGGCGAGTAGTGGTGGGCGAACGTAATCAACGATTAAACATCCCATTAAATATTTGTACACACTCTTACAAAATCAAGGGATGAGTTTGTTTAACATAAACAAAATGTTTTGTTCGCACGAACTCTACTTTCTTAAATATTCACAGTCTACCCTTATTAGTGTAATTTAATCGTTTTGTTTTTAGCTTTAGTTTTCGTTATCACCTGAACATTTTAATGACTACGTGACACGAGTCAGTTAAATGGTGTTGTTGCTCTCCATGTGTTGTAAATGTCTACCGAGAGGGAATAACTTCAGAAAAAGGAAGCAGATCCTCCAGGGCCCTTAACCGATATACTGCACTCACTAATCCACATGTCAATGTTTTTGTAGACATTTAAACAATATAAAGGTATTTCTCTGAAGCAATCTATGTGAGAATTAGGCATTGCTTCAAGTGACTTTTAAGTAAACTTATTATATTTCTCTGTAAATATAAAATAATACTTTTTTTGTGTGGTAATGTGACAGAGATGAACAGAACAGAGAGCCCCGGTTCAGACGTAATTCGGCAGCGGCTACAAGTTAAGTAACATTCAATGCCGGCTGTTTGGTCTTGATCTTTTTTCATTAGGGCCCTGTTCCAGTTACTTTACTCAACGTTTTATCTCGAAAGGACCCCCGGGACTGACCGGATTAACTGACCTTTGTTGTCGTAACTAACTTATCTGTAGGATAACGTTTATGTACACTGTAGTGTTTAAGTTAAGTTCTAAGTTATCCGGCGCTTTTCATTTAAGTTCATAATTGGATCATGGAACAGAAAAAGAGAGAGATCGTTCGATTTCAGATGTTATTCAAAAGCATTGCAATATAAAGGGAACAGTGCTTGGTAACTTAATTTGTCGATAAGTTAACACGGCAAAGTTTGCACACGACTGTTTGGTGGCAGAAATAGAGATCCAGTCATATTGATACAACACGCTTACCATCGTCATCTTCACTGTTGTCGCTTAACTTCTTATTAGTCCGGTTGCAGTTACTACGGCACGGCCCAATTGTTTTAGGACTGAGGTTGATGCATAGGATCATTGATTGATCTGTATTACCTCAGTAAAATCTATGATGGTCCACAAAAAATACGGAAATACGTTTAATTTCCTTAAAGTAATCTCATTAGAAATGTAATGTTTCCCGACTCATCGACTCATCGATGAGTCGATGAGTCGATGAGTCGCTATGTGATAATGGGCTCCCTGTCAATTGTAGTAAAGTTAAACGACAATTACGAACTGACTCGGAGCGACTCCGCTCTGCTCCGGCCGTGCAGCCTCCGCCTAATCTCTTGGGACGGATCTCTCCTCCTCTCCTTTGCGATTTGATTTTAGATTTTTATCGTCTATTTTATTCTTGACGAATTTTCTATTGAGACCGTCCGACATTATTCTCCGTTCGACTTCAGAAACATTCGCCGGTTAAATAATTGCTTTCATTAACTTCCGGCTCTCGTTAACTTTTATTCGTTATATTCTGAAAGCACTGGTTTCACTTCATTCATAAATATCTTTAAATTGCCTTGTAGTAAGTTCCGCAGACAGATTACAATTGCGGCAACAATTTGAATTAGTTGTGTGCTTTGATTACGTTATTGTTTATTTGCGGCATAAAGTGATATGCTAACACTTTAAACTTAGTCAACGTTTTATTAATAAACAGCTTCATGTAAATCTTCAACTTCTTCCATCAACTTAAATATCACAAATTTCACTTTTAATACTAATAAAGTAACGTATCGCGAAGAGAATCTTTTGTTTGTACTTAAAGTAGTACAAGATGAGTGTATTTTTGTAAAGTATAACAGTTACAGCGCAGTTCCAACCGATCAATTGCCTTTTACAGCACCCGCGAGAAATTAAGTTGGTGAAAAGTTTCAGTCCACGGCAGCCAAAGGAGCGGAGAGATAAATAATGCATTGCCAAGTAAAACGGCTCTGCAGCGCTGTGAGCGCTGTCGGGCTCCGGGCTCCGGGCTCCGGGCTCCGGGCGCCGCGACGAGCTCCAAATTGTACCTCTGAAATGCCTGTCATAATATATCCCCCCCGATTTGCCTCTCCCCGGGGCAACGTTTACTCTTCACATTATTTGTGAACACAAAGAAATACCGACAATTTTCGTGTTATACCAATTCGTCGTGAGAATTATATTTCACACTTCACCTTCTGCACATTGGCACTATGTACATCGTGTTCTCGTTATATTTCCTCTTCTATTTGTAAACTTCAAAACTAGCTTCATTTCAAATAGCTATAGCTACACATATAGCTAATTGTAAACACTTAAAAACAGTTTCACAATATGTGTAGAACTGAATAGGTCTCTGTTGTCATAGACCACCATCTAGGTAGATAGATACCAGCGCAGCGCCTATTGCAACCAAAAAACATTACTGTGATGACAAGATATTACTGTATTTCGTTTTGAAGGGCGTTGTAGCTAGTGATTACTGGGGTAACGAATTGTTTCATCTTACGTCTCAGCCGACGAGCGCAATGTGATTCTGTATGTATCATCTTGACTGGCGCCACGTTATGGGCAGGGGTGTCACTTACTATCAGGTAAACGTCACACCAGTTAAGTCGCAATAAGTGTAATAAACTTCTGTAAGGAGCAAATTTTATTACTTGTTAGTAACTTTCCATTATTTCACTGACGCCATGATATCCGAAAATTTATTATATTATATATGGATATATTTGTTCTGTGAGGGTGGGTACGTGCAGCGATACATTGCCACTAGCTATTCACCGTCCGCCTTACTGGCTGCTACACTCCAGATTTTTTTTGGAGCCCCTTAGCTTTGCTTTTAGGTAAAAAAATTATAAAATCCTATAACTTAAGCTGCCCTACAGACGACTAAAGGAATATTCCTACCAAATTTACAAATCTAGGCATTATGATTCCAGAGATATCGTGATGAGTCTCTACATAGGTCTTTAGGATTGAACACATTTAAAATATGTATATATCTATATAGATAACTTAGTTTTTTAATACATGCGTTATAAAAACTTAGCTGTCTGTAGCAAATCAATTTTTAGGGCTACAATCCTGTCGGAATTTTCTATTTATTTTGTTACTAACAAACATTTGTGTGGTAAATAATATCAAGGGACTAAAAATCTAGAATAAAACATGTGGAACCTAATAGAGAAAACAATGTTGCGGATGTATCTGTATTTTGTATCGTTGCGGAATAAACATCGGTATGCAGATCAGTTGCAACACAAACTGCGCCAAAAAACAGTTAAAAATCCATTTAAAGTATAACTTAAACTTTAAAAGAACTATCAACAAGAATATTCGTTACATACTACTGTTCCATGAACCAATATTTACAGCATCAGATCTATTTACTGTTTACAGAAAAGAGATAAAGGTATCGGTAGGTTAAAAAGAAATGTAAGCGAAGCCAATAGGAATGAAAAACATTTAAATAGTAACTAACTTAAACCTATTACTATAAATGAAACAACAAACAAGCCTTAACATATCCGGTGGTTGCTGGTTGCTGGTTGCTGGTTGCTGGATGCACCGAATGCGGTCGCCGCTCAGGTCACACGCGGGTGCCAACCGTAACGGATTCCAAGCCTGGTTTTCTGGCACTGTTAACTGGCCGTTCAAATTTTCTTAAGGTTTATCGATCTCATTATTATCGAGTCGATTCAATGTTATTATGTATATATATTACTGTGTTATATACTTAAACAAGTTGTTTCTTTGCCCTTGAAGTTAGTATCTGTAGTTAACTAAAAATGGAAGTATGACTCACATGTTGATTCATCATCATCGTTATCATCCTCAGCCGATAGAAGCCCACAGTTGGATATAGGCCTTCAAAGATTTTCACTATAGGGATTCATATGAGGGGATTTGGGCCATTTCCCAACACGCTTACCCAATAAGGGTTGATGGGAGTCAGAGCCTCGTTGGGTGATTAGCAATGTGTACTACGACAAGTGAGATCGACCTAGGTCCCGTGAGTTGTTGTGTGGAAACCCTTACACTCCTACAATTACTGTCTATCCACATGATCTATCTATAAATCTGTAATGCAGTGAAAAAGCATACTTTTCTAGCATAAATACAATAAGTAACCATACCTTTCTACCGCAAGTAACTACTTGTAAAAGTATGTTGATATAGGATACTGCAGTGTACATATTAACTGAACAACATTGTATATGTGTTTTATGGACATGGAAATGTTTTTATTGTGAACTAATAGAAATGTACGTCTAGCTGAAACATTCAATATTTCACAAGCAATGACAATATATTCATTCCATGATGAAATCCTTTGAGGTTTGAACGTGGTCGCATCGTGAGCTGGTGCACGTAGAGTATAAAAATAACTTGAGCCATGCGCTGGTCGCATGCGGAGACTTCTCTTTGCCGATTTAAAAACCCGGAAGAGGGATTCAAACGTTTTCAATTTACTGTGATTTTTATTCATAAACTCTTTACTTAAACTGAAACACCTTTTAAAATACAAGGTAAGTTTGTTTAAGTTGTCTTTTAACGACTTGTACTACCTGCAGATTTTATATATCTGTATATTTATGTGAATATTCATATTCTAGTCAAAGTGTTCATGTTCTAGGACAAGGTTTAAACTATTATTTCTTTTTTTGTTTGTAAATGTACCGTAGATGACCTTTCATGGTGTTCAGATTTTTATCAGAAAGGAAAACAAAGTAAGAGACGATGGTATTCACTCAGGAGAACAATGGTGGAAGGGATTGGTATGTAGAATGAGATATGAGACGTGTGCGAGAAGAGCAGAGCGTGTAAGATATGAGAGGATAAAAGAAGACGATGAGTACTCTTAAGGGCATGACCCGCCACGCGCAGTGAATGTGTAATAAACAAAACTATTAATACAAAATATCCAATTTTCACTCGATTTGATTAAAGTTATCATATTCATATAAAATAAAATAATTATTATAATTATCAGAACAGGCTACTGCAGGATACAGGACACTTCAAAGGAACCCCACTTCTTTGCGATCACGGCTAGCCGCAGTAATAAATATCTCTTTCTCATGTATACATCGATAATAGTTAAATTACTAACAACAAATAACTACATTTGTAATTTAACTTGTAAATTTCTATCTCCTGAATGATTTCTAATCTTGTCTTAGCAGAAAGTCGCAATAGCTGTATTCTGTTCTGGACGAGTGGTGAATTTATGTCATATCTGTAACCATACCCTAAAACGGAAGTCAAAATATAGTAAAGGTTTATAGTTGGTGCAACTTCGACGTAACTTACCCTTGCACTCGCTAATGGAAGCTACGGGGAAGCATATCTCCCATTTGCAATAAAGAAAATGCACGCATACCGCTCTATTCATCACATTGGCACACCACCATCAGCCGATATAGGTCTCCCCCAAAGATCGGTCCTCTGCCGTCTGCATCACCAGGCACAGGGGCCGTCGTCTGTAGTGTTTCATAAGGGGGATTTTAGTAACTTCCCACCAGGCTGGCCCAATGCGCGTTGGTGGAAACCAAAGCCCCGTTTGTTGATTAGCAGGCTGCACCGCGAGCAGATGGGGTTGGCTTGCATTCCGTGAATTGTTGTGCGGGATCCCTTACAGCCACGTACACGTTATTTTAAAGTGATCTTCATACATTGGGTTTTGTCATCATCATCAGCCGATAGAGGTCTACTAGTGGACATAGGCCCGTAGCAATGTAAGTAATGAAGTAGAACGCTGAAGCATCTAAAAATGTTATCAACGATTGCAAGAGGCTGCGTCTGCGAGCGCCGGCTCTTCGGGTGTCGCAAAATTTTCATATTGTTTTTATTTTGCTAACGAAAAAGAGTTCCCTTGTTTTTCTGTTTTTTTGTTTGTTTGGTATTCGCAAAGAGTGCTGGTGTTGCCGCAGCTTTACCGATTACGGCGATAAATTAAAAGCAATTTTTCATGAAATCTGCTTCGGTGCCGTCGATAGCGTAATCTGCACAAATTTGCGAGCTGACCCATTGATTGGAGAATTATGCCCGTATAAATGGATTTGTTTGCAGCGAGGGATTAAGCGCGCGTCCTGTACTAATTGTTGTTCAATTTTATAAAGAGAAAACAAATTTCACCTTTACCTGCGTTGTTTCAAACCCGATACAAACAAAGGTAATACGTTTGATGCTTGAAACTGTTAACCAGTCCGCCTGTCCACGGGACACAGATCTAAACCTGGCCTTATGCTGGCCCATCCCTAAAGTCAGATAAATAAAGCTACTAAAATTATTATAATCATATCAGAATTAGAATTATTAATGTAATGCTTAGCCTACCACGTTGGCATATCAAGTTTTAGAAAAAACTAGTTCTTAGTTTAAGATGTCTAATACCCTGCAGGACATAGGCCTCGCCCAAAAATCTTCTAATTGATCGGTCCCGCATTGCTCGCATCGAGTGAGTTCCTGCGATTCACACCAGATCTTCGGTCCACCTTGTGGGAGGTCTCCCAACACTACCTGTGCCGATACACGGGCGCCACTCGAGGACCTTACTGCCCCATCGGCCGTCAGTCCTTCGAACAATGTGCCCTGCTCACTGCCACTTAAATCTAGCAATCTTTTTGGCTATGTCGGCGACCTTAGTTGTTCTGCGGATCTCCAAATTTCTGTTTCAATCGCGCAGAGATACTCCGGGCTTCTCCCTCTCCATTGCCCTTTGTATGATTGAGCCTTTTCATAAGGCCCATAGTAAGAGGCCACGTCTCGGTTCCGTGTGTCGACACTGGCAACACTCACGCGTCAAAGACTTCTGTCTTCATACACTGCAGTTTAAGGTGTACAAGTATACTAAGCTTTACTGTTAAGGATTAATTTGCTCTCTCATTCATCGGATCCATCATTTAACGTGTAATAGGTTTTGTTTATTAAAACATCGATCAGTTTTGCCTTTGTTTATTAATGTTTGTATACATCTTGGAATTTTGTTATATATTTTTGTAACCATGCAAGACTACGCTCTTTTTAGTAACACCATTTTGTTGGAAGGCGAACATAGTTTATCTTTATGGCCACTGCTAGCATGGTGTGTATACAGGCTCTCGTTTCATTTAACAAAGACACACATCTCCAGGATCTACAGTGAAATAAATGTCGAAAACTTTTGTAATGGAATCTCCACGAGTTTTGAATTGGTTATCACTCTAACACATTTATTTAGAACTTTGGAAGCGGGCCATATAGTCATCAGAAATTTCATCTTATTTTTACCACCACTCCTCATATTAATCTTTATCACCATTATTAGTAACTGCAGTGTACATCATCTCACAAATAATCACAACATGATATGTGCAAAACGTATGATTATTTACTTAAGATGATTTATAATGTACACTTGCCGACCGGTTGAAGCTCCTTCGAGCCACTCGTGTAAATAAACATTCGCCAACTTGTATGATATTGCTGTTCCAACCGTCAAAGGATTGTTTATTGCCTACAGAATATACTGCATCATCATTATGACGGTGTTTCATTACTGCACACTTGTTTCCGGGAAATTAGTGTATACACGTTTTAATTACACGCGTTCATGGTTCCGTTCTGGTGTCTCCAGCTGTAAGACAGTGTTAGACATAAAGAGAATATATTGTTATTACCACCCCCGTCCCGGGGTGCTGCAAAAAGTTTGATTATCCAACGTCAAGATAGTTTGCACAGCGTCAACCACTAATGAAACAAGCCTAAACTACCGTTACTATTGTAATAAAGCACTAAGTTTTATCAAATATAAAGCGAGGGAACGGGTGGGTATACATGAGGCGACTCACCCTCACAAAGAGTCTCTAGTTGGGATGCAGCACACCACCAAATAGACATACCATAGGATTACACACACAAGTGTAAAGCAAAAAGATTTGTATAATAATGGCACCTAAATTTCTCCAAGAAGAGTTTTACCACCCTTCAAATTATTTGATAATCTTGACTGCTTAAATTTCACTGAATATCTTCGCACACGATAATTATCCTCAATTGTTCAGAGTTCAGACTAAACCTTAGACCTTTTGAAATTCAAGTATCAGCATTAACACTAACTTATACCACATCGTTATCTGTTCATTTTGATAGATCTTTATGTACTCAGAGTACATGTTTGCCGCTATTTTGCATCCTCGTCTATATTTTTATAATTATACCTTCACTTGGAAGCAGTTACAGCAAAGTACACCTTACACCCCATCAGTTAGGTTAGGTTATCATGTAACCTCCTTTTTAAGCATTTCCAAAACCAACCGTACTTTGAAAGGAAGTTAAAACACTTTTACGTATTTATAAAGATCTATTTATCGGTCTAAATAATCGATCGGATTATCCCGTTCGTGAACATTTTCCGGATGTGGAAACACGGGTGAAATTTTCCAATATATGCCGGTTCAATGCCAAAAACCTCTCGCTCGTGCTCCGCGCTCTTCATAATATGTAATAATTAAGTATAAGCACCGATCACATTAAGCTTATTATCTACTTTGCACATCAATGTAAAATACGTACATCGAGTAACAATGTCAACGGATATTGAGGTTTTTGTTTTTGTTTCTTCCACTTTATAAACGTTAAGACATTTTCATGAAATAAATCCACAGATAACTTAACAAACATATTAAATTTTAAAAGTAAGTTATATAAATATTATTAGGGGGACCGGAAAGTAATGTCGTTTTCTTACGCTAAATACAAACACATACATTTTTAACGAGTCTTTATTTTTAATCAATGATGTATTCCCCATCATTGTCAATAACCTTTTGCCATCTAGTGAGTAAATTTTCAATCCCTGATCGATAAAAATTAATTGGTTTTTCGGCAAAATATCTAGAGATGGCATTTTGGATATCATCCAAATTTGCAAATGTTTTGCCACTTAAAAAGTGTTGCAGCGCTCGGAATAAGTGGAAATCCGATGGTGCAACATCGGGCGAATATGGTGGATGAGGCAGCACCTCCCACCCCAATTCATTAATTTTTTCTAGAGTTCGCCTTGCGCAGTGCGGTCTTGCATTGTCATGTTGGAGAATGACGCCTTTTCGGTTGACAATCGCTGGCCACTTTTCAATTAAAGATTGATTGACTCGCTGCAATTGTTCGCTGTAGAGGTCTGCAGTAACAGTTTCTCCAGGTTTCAGTAATTCAAAATGAACAATGCCGCGAATACTCCACCAAACACACAAAAGCGCTTTTTTGGGGTGTAAACCTGGCTTAGCAGTACTCCGAGGGATTTCATTTGGAGAGAGCCACTGCCTTTTGCGTTTTGGGTTATCATACAGGACCCATTTCTCATCTCCTGTGATCAAGCGATCAAAAAACGCTTCTGTGTTGTGTCGTTGAAGCAATAAGTTGCATGTGATTGATCGGTTAGCCTTATTCTGTTCGGACAGATTATGCGGGACCCAAACACCTGCTCTGCTTACTTTTCCAATCTGCTTCAAATGTTCTTGGATGGTCGACCAAGGTTTGTTGAGACTGTTTGACAATTCCTCGATCGTCTGACACGGATTTGCTTCCACTTCCGCCCTTAACACGTCGTTGTCTAACGCTGATGGTCTTCCTGATCGATACGAGTCGGAAAGATCAAAATTACCCGATTTGAACTTGGAAAACCACCTTTGGCATTTACGAATGTCCAGTGCATTTGGATAAACATCGCAAATGTTTTTGGTAGCAACTGTTGCGTTATTTCCCTTGCGAAACTCAAAGAGCATGCAATGCCGGATGTGTACCTCTTCTGGTATTTGGCTGGCCATTTTACCCAAAATTACAAAAAAAAATTGTAATTCAATTGTCTATAAGTAAAGAAATCACTATAACCTCACAATGTCTTTGGTACGCCTCTGAACAAAACAATGAGCTGACAAATGACAATCAAGTATTGGCATGCGCAGAAACGACATTACTTTCCGGTCCCCCTATTATAATGATAACGACCCTATTACATTTACGTCGTCATCATCACCATCATCCGATTGATGTCCTCCTCTATAGATCTCCACATACAGTCAATATGACCTCCGGTCTGATGACTGCTGCTCACTAAGTACTGTCGTATAGGGGTTCATATGAGGGGATTTGGGTCATTTCTCATCACGCTAGCCCAATGCGGGTTGGTGGGAGCCAGAGCCTCGTTGATTAGCAGAGTTCCTTACAAGCAGATGAGGTGGTCTTGCGTCCCGTGACTTGTTGTGCGGAACCCCTTACACTTACATACGAATGTATATTCCATAAGCTATATATAAAAATCGCAAAGCTTTTCATACCGCAAATCGTGTGTCAGAAAGTTCTGAATCAACGTCCTTTTGTTCTGTAAGTTTGCACGTACGAAAACCTGTTGATGAACATGCAGCGGCATGCAGTCAATTCATATTTAACTAGTTTTTGAAAAACTGTGTTAAGTGATAACATTTTTAGTTAACTTTATATATACTGAAACAAAGTTACATGGTACATATAGTGAAGGTCTCGGGTTCGAATCTCGGCACGTGCCGATGACTTTAATAGTTAAGTTATGTACATTTGTGAACCTTAGTTACAACAGCGAGATACAAACGGTGAAGGGAAACATCGCGAGGAAATCTGCACATGAATTAAAATTTATTCTAAGGTTTGTGTGACGTCATGAACCCGCATTGGACCCGCGTGGTAACTGTGGCACCATCGCCCTCATATTGGGGGTAGGCCTGTGGCTCAACAGCGGGGTCGTAAATTGGCTGTTATGGTACAGGTTGAGTGATAACAATATTAATATTTAATATGACAGCGTTGACAATATTTGAATTTTTGAATAATACACAAGTAGAATCACAAAGCAAGACTTAAGCGACGTCACCTGCGGCGGTGCGGCGGTGCGGAGGTACGTACTTTTCAATTTGTTTGCCTACAATCGCACAACGTTCACCTGTTTCCGCTTTTACATTCTTAATTGTCCTCGTGTATGGTGTATTCAGTCAGTATTGGAGATCAGTACAGCGACGGCCACATAAAGTATACTTAATTGAATGAGTTTTAATGACCGCGCCCGCCGGAGCAGCCGTAACTCGGAACCGGATCCGCGCCGGATAACGCGCCAGTTAAACGGCAATTGCGAACTGCTTGCCGTCCATTTGAATTCGATGGTGTAGCTTCATCTTAAGCCCCCGGGCGCTTTTTTCGTATCGTTCCGACGTAATTTTACACTCATCCCTACTTTTATTCCTAGTTCTCTTGCAATATTGGATTCGGCGAGTTTTATTGCTCTTTGCTAAACATTCGAGTAGGAATCGAGATCGGATCACGGTATTTACTCGCAAGTTTTGCGGGACACGCTCCACCGGATACTTTTCTGAAGCGTCCCGGCTTTTGGCCATTGAAATAAGGGCAAATATCTCATACGAGCACTTATTGTGATAGAGAGTAGGGCCCAAAAATATTCAGTGCTATTCATCGGTGATCAATTGCTTTTATATTAGTTATTTGTGAGTACACTTTCACTGCTTTTATGATGCTTCTGCTTCAATAAACTTTTACGTAACCTTAACCATACACTTTATAATCTTAATTGCTTTGCCTACATGCTGCCAACGTCACTCAGATCATGAGCAGCAGATTATTTCTTGTGACCGTCGCAAGTTAAGCTTGACTATTACGCTGAATGTTTCCTCGCTCTGTGTCAATAATTTAGTGGTGGACTTCATTATGTACATTAAACGAACCAATCAAAATTATTCCATTTATGAAAATAAAGTACAATTTAAGTAAAATTTTTGAAAAAAAAAACTATTAAAATTATTAGTATTTTGACACATGAAGTGTCAAACATCTTGCAAAATGCGTTTAGCGTTAGCACGTAGTAGATTCTGTAATTTGTAGGAATTATGTGGATTATTAGAGTAATGTCTATCGCTAGTGTAAATCGAAATATAGAAAATATCACAGCAAATATATTCAAAGGAATATATAGCTTATTGATTAACTATAAAGTAGAGTTTGCGGTAAGCAGGCGAGGCTGCGGGGCTGCGGGGCTGCGAGCCGGGGGGCTGCGGGCGCGCCCGGATTCATTTCGAAATGTCCATCAAAACGTTCGGGACTGGTTACATCCCGAGGTGGCATTCAAACTTAAATAACAAGTAGCACCGGGGGATTGCGCGACATCGCTCCAAAACAGATTTAACTTGCGCCAAGTCCTTAAGGATTTGTCACTTCGTTCCTCATCTATATATTTACGCGCACAAACATAAACTAATTTGAAAAAGTATCAAAATAAAAATACCAAGTCAGAATTGAGCCAGGTGTTACCAGTAGGTAAGGTAGTTTCAGATAAAACCGGCTCATCTGACTAACGTGAAGGTATTTTTGAAATTTTTGCTTTACACGTCATTTGTTTGATCCGAGGTCTCCGGTACGGAGGAGTTATCTATTACGAGACTGTGCCGCGCCGCCGGAATATAAAACAGAAGGTAAATCAGGTAACAAAGATTCCGCAAGAGTTTAGTATTATTTTTGAATCACAGGCACTTTATTTACAATATTTGTTTATGAATGTTTTTAAGACGAAACACAGTGTGTTTGGCTACCGCCTGACGGGATATAAACGCACTGAGTGTGTATCAACTTACATATAAACATCTATCTGTTGCCATGTTTTACTACTAAATATATGCGAGTGTTCTCTATCGTATGTCACAAGATAAGGTTCTGTTTTAAGTTACAACAACAAGTAGTTAAATATTAGAAGAAATAACTTGTCTTGTGTACATGCGAGCGTACTGTGATCATATGTTCATACTTTCGTGTTTCCGGTACGTATTCAGCTCGTGTTGCCGTTTGGTTGTATTAAAAATGAAAGAAAATAAACGAGAAGGCTTTCAGAATTCAGCATCGTGTTTTCGAAGCTAAGTCTTCGTCCAAGTTGAATAAGTAAATTGTTCGTGAGCTGGAGGAGACGAACGAATTCACTTGCAAATAGTATGAGGAGCGAATTCAATTAGATGAGAGACTCTTATTGCACTTTGAATAATTGATGACACTTACTTGTATTGCACTTTGGGAGGAGCTGAACATTTATAGGTGTTTAGCTAAATCGTGAATTTAATAAGAAACTAAACCTTTACTTATCCCAAACCCTGTCCACAACTTTCAAAGAACATTCTAGTACTTAAATACAAACGCGTGTACTGAGAAATTTAGCAATGTTTTTTTCAGTGGTCTTCCAAAAACTATTTATTAAAAGAAAATATTAACACATGATATAATTGGTCTTTGCATAATTTACTATATATTAACACTTTACCTTGATTTCACGTAATATTAAATGATAAGGAGGTCAAAGATGAAGTGTCGGAAATACTGACCTTCACCAACGTTGACAGTCGCGATATAGCCATGCATACTATTACATCAACAAATTTAAAATACATAGGTACCTAGTCAGGTAGGTTTGAGAAATCTGTCTATGATTCAAGCCCTATCCTCTCTGGTCGTACTCTCTCCGTGCTCCTTGCCAGTAGACGTGGGTTTAGAGGAACTTTATCTATGTGTTAAGAGCCCTGATATGTATACATCTCACTCTCACAGTATTTTCAAATTAAACAAAGTGGTGGTATAGACAATATAATTAAAAGGGTATTAAGTTGTATTTTGTTGTGATTCCAGTCTAGTATTTAGTAATTAGCATTACTGTTAACATATTACTTATAATATAGTCATCGAAATAAAGAAAAATTACATAACGAATCTACACTGTAAAGCAAAACAAACTAGAGATAAATAATACAATCATCATCATCATCAACCGACAGACGTCCACTGCTCGACATAGGCCTCCCCCAAAGATCTTCGCGTAAAAGTAAATAATACAAAGTGAAGTATTTTTATAAATATTAGAGTAAGTTTAATAGTTATTATTTTTAATTAAAGCTCAGTCAATTCTAACGACAGCAAGAACATAAAACGCTGCGCAGTGAAGCCGTGCACTGGGAAGTATTGCTATTGTGGGCACTAAAGTCGCAGGAGCATAACACTCGTCCGGCCATGACATGTTTCAGGAATTTCAATCGCGGGTTTGTGCATCGCTTGCGCGATCCTGATCCTTACAGCCATCACAACAAGACTGCAACAGAAGGAACAACCGGCTTTTGTATGTTTTATTGGCGAAGTGTTCACTGCAGAAGCTTTCGCAATGCCGGAGCTGACAAATATCAGCGCGGCGCTTTTGAAGAACGAATCGCGATTTTTGTTCATTCGTGAAGCGCACGCCGGCTCCACAATCTGCATGTTACCGGCAACTTCGGACAAAATGCAAATTACTCGCTCATCAGTTTAAATGGGGCAAAATTATAAACGGCTGGAAACATCATTTTTCGGACCGCCAATCACGTCCGGTGCAAGCAAATTTATTCACTGCACTACAGAGCAGTAAATAGCTTATGCATAAATGCATGTCGCCGCGCATTTACCAAACAAATCAATAACGTAATGTCCGCCTTACGACATACATAATATACCTACTCCAGTTATTCGTAGCTTTGTTTCTCTGTATAGATTATTTCACCATTATCATCATCATCAACCGATAATTGTCCACTGCTGGACATAGGCCTCCCCCAAATATCTCCATATACAGTGAGCATGGCCTTCGGTACCGCCGGGTACTAAAGTCCGTCCCGTCGTATGAGAGGGATTTGGGCCATTTCCCAGCACGCTGGCCCAATGCGGTGGCATGCGCAGGACCCTTCACACTCCCTTATTTCAGTACTTAATTTTAATAAAAAGTTCGATTAATTTGAAGTGTCCGAACAAAAACAGCTAAGTTATTAGTTTTCCCCTGGGACAGTGTGGAACTTACATTACTGAGGGTGCCAGGGGAAATTGATCGTGCTGAGTGTTCTTCAAGGAACTGTACAAGTATTTGATGCGATGAGTGTTGTTAGATAAAAGTTTATTAAGTTCTGTAAGTTAAGCTGCATTAAATTATTTAGCTACATCTTCCGTTTGACTTTTATAGAAATTATTTAACTCCCATCCAACATATGTGCACAAGCTATCACTAATAAGTAGCAAAACTGGTATGTACTACTAATTGTTTTCTTATTGGTATATCCGCAAATCCATCAGTTTATATATAACTTAAAACCCTCGAAGAAACAATTACAAGGATTTCTTTTCTAACGTTTTCAACTAAAATGTTAAGGAAACAAGAGGAAACGTCCACAAAAATAAAATTTAGATTTGGACTTCCCGTCCCAGGAGGCGGCGCGAAATCGTTCACATTTAACAACGGCCGTCAGAATACAGCCCAGCGATTTGCGCACCCCAACCCCCCACTACCCCACCGAAGGTAATATTTTAACTCAAATTAGTCCGAAGAAAATACATAGCAAATTGTTTGCCCCGAAAATTGTTTGCTGCGAGTAACCAATTTATGATCAATTACTACTGATCAACGTTTCTCATCTTCTGGTCTGTTTCCACTGTCAAAATATTTATCGCGTCTCCATTGTCGCCGTTCAAAAGGTTTTTATAATTCTTCCATCAGTGCAATTAAAGTAAACCTTTTTACATTATATTTTGGACAGTTAAGTTACATTACTTTAGGGAGTAAGGGTTGAGGCCTTTGGGGTCGTCGGCGGTCAAGATAGGGGTTCTTACCGCTTTCTAAACGACCCTGAGGAGGACAATCACTGGACGTGGTCTCCGGACATTGAAGTAGTACTCACGAGGCTGGTAGGGTCTGCATAAAGCAGACCTCGCGACAGGTTATCCCAGCGTAGCCTTAGCGAGGCTGCTGATGTGTTCCGAACGTATATACTGTGACCTCTCTAAACGCCGAAGATGTCCACCGAAGTGTTTTAGTAGTTAAAAATCTCCACATAATTATGACCTCCAAGGGATGTAAGGCGTCCCGCACAACAACTCTACCAACTAACCAACCTAACCTGCTCGTGGTGCACCCTGCTGATCAACAAACGAGGCTCAGGCTCCTGCCAACCTGCTTTAGGACAGTGTGGTGGTAAATGGCTCAAATCGTCTGATATGGATCGCTACCCGATCGATAAGGTAATCGTTGAGACAGGCCTATGTCCAGCAGTGGACGTTTATCGGCTTATGACGAAGTTACATTACATTAAAAGTCAAATCAATAAATATTAAGCAGCTAAATTACAGCCAGGTCAGCCGACAATAGACGTACTGTTACACACCCCTGTTATGTCGTCATCAGCCGATAGACGTCCACTGCTGGACATAGGCCCTTTCGTTTATTAAACGAAAATAACCTATTTTTATGGCAAATGAAATTTACAACATGAATATGTCTTCCTAGATGTTTTAGTTTTCAGAGAAGCTGCCTGTATCAACTAATTATATGTACCACCAGCGAGACGCCGGCCAACGTCCGGTTAATTACATCCGTTACAACGTTAGCTGCAAATAGAACGACGCCCTGAACCTCAAATGTATTACATGTGAGCAAAGTGTGCTCCACCGACACCTTAGGTAACATTTTGTATTACTGAAGATCATCACCAAGGCGGTTGATCAGGATGTTGAACATGCTCCATGACATGATAAGGTAACCACTTGAAAATATTTTTTCCAGAGACCAGCGAGGCGTTCAGCTGATGGTAAGTGATATTACGCCTGCCCATAACAATAGGCAATGGCAATGGTGTTAGCGGACAGAAGATGTTACCTCTCGTTGCCCCAGTAACTTTACTAGGTAGGGCTCCTTTAATACTGGAACGCGGTACGTTTGGATGACACTGACTAATTCCTTAAAATGTAAAGAAAGAAAAATTAAGTTCAAAGAGTAAACATAACTTTACTAGGTGCAAACGTGACTGTGTTCCGGATTGAAAGGCGTTTTAGCTAGTGAAATTACTGTGGTAACGAGACTGAATACCTTGTCTCCGGGCGATGAGCGCAATGTGGTGGTGTTTATATCGTCTTATCTGGCCACACGCCGTTGTAGGCGAGCGTAGCGCTTACCGTCAGGTGTTCTGCTCATCTCGTCGCTTCGTTGAATAAAAACAAACCTACTACTGTCTTGTGGAATAGGAGTTATATAAACTTTTTGTTTCTATTCCCCAAATGGAGGTGAGCCCGTCATCAGATAACTCACACCGGAAGGTTTTATACGGTGCGAGATAAGACGCGCCGTGATTTGAATTAGTTAATTAGGGCTGTGTATTGGGGGTTGCGGGGGTGAGCGGGGGCAATTTACTTGCAAATGCCGCTAGGACTGGATTAAATTCGGATTAGATTTAATCCCTTTGTGATTAATCTTCTGGAGTTTAAATAAACACGTCCTCGCGGCGCGGCGCCCGCGCGGAGTTAAGTATCCATTAAAAACTTTTTGATGGCGCCGACGTTAATTGACAAGTTCTATTTATTTTTACACGCAAATTACTTGAAAGGGTCCGCACGGCGCTCGCGTCAGACCCCATCACATTACTCAACATTATGAAACCAACAATGATATCAAGTAATATATAATACTATCGATTTCATTGTTAACTAAATAAAGCAAACGGTTTCGACTCGTCATCACAGTGTTGGAAATCGCAGGAACCACTTTGATGTGGAGTCAGGCATACTATAAAGGTTGTGTGTACGGGATACCGCACAACAATTCATGTGACCCAAGCTGACCTCATTCGCTCGTGGTGCACCCTGCTAATCAAAAAACGAGACTTTGGCTCCCACTAACCCGTATTGGGCCACAAACAACCACACAAACACCACAAAAGAACCCGGTACAAACGACGGCATCTTGATTCCGGCGATGCGGGCCATGCAGACCTCCCCGCGTGGGGATTTTTGAAGAAGGCCTTTGGTCAACAATGGACGTCTTTTGACTGATGACGATGAAGGCATACCATATAAGTTACTGCAACTTTCGTCCACTAGACGGCGTTGCTAGTTATGCGTACGTGCTATGGTTTCGTTTTAAGCTATTGTAAGTGTATAGGTAATAAGAGTTTTTTGAAATATAACTCATGTTTGACCGGTAGTTGTGTGTCATTGGTAGTTTTTATTCATAGTAATCTAGATTTCGTCGACACCAGTGGGTTCCTTTAGTTCATAGTTTGACATGGAACTGAACACACTATTATAAAATTCCATTAATACATTTAACGCCGTTATCGCGGGACCGGTACTAAGCACAAGCGAACAGCTGTATTAATTGAATTGGTTAAAAGTGTAACTTAATAACTTTAGTAACGTCAGCATATTAACCAATATTAAAATTATAAGATCGTACTCGATGTTTTACAACAAATCAATGTCATCATATAAAACAGGATGTTAATTCACGATATTATAAACTATGATAGTAAATCGTGCTACAATTGACATCAAGTAATAAGCAACTTTGCCAAAGGAAGTATCGCCGTACTTAGTACTGAAACAGTTCAGCCGTTACAGCCACCCGGCCGCGACGCGTCGGCGCGGCTCCTTGTAAAGGATTCCAACCTCTACATCTCCAGCAATAAGGCTGCACAGGACTCTCCCTATCGGTTGTCCCCTTGTGTGTTTTATTGCGGAGTGTTTATCCTCAAAGCTGGCAACACGAGAGTTTTCAAATGTTTGCGAAATGTCTCGAACGGGAACCGCTTGTGGAATGGCGCGTCCGCAAAGCCCCGGATTATGTTTTAATGACTGCTGCGGCTGCGTTGGTTCGTCACTATCGGCGAGGGTTATGAGCTCGATCCTCGATTTGAACACCGCTCATTATAGAACGAATCGTGGCGACAGTGCGCGTTGCGGATTGTCGGCGACAGACTTGTTTGGGAGGATTTTTGTAATCATAAAATATTAATTTCGTTTCGCTATCATCATCATCTGCCGATAGACGGTTACTGCTGAACATAGGCCTCTCCCAAAGTTCTCTACATACAATGAGCGTGGCCTTAGGTACCGCCTGGCACAAGAGGTCGTCGTATGTAGGGATTCATATAAAAGGATTTGGGCCATTTCCCACCACTCTGGCCCAGATCCAGGTGGGAGCCAGAGCCTCGTCCATTGATTAGCAGGGTGCACAACGAGCAAGCGAGGTTGGTTTGGGTCCTGGAATTCTTAAACACCAGTTTTGGTATAGTTTTTGTTTAACCTAAGAACATTCCACAGAAGTTTATCATATCTATTTCTATCTAGGAAATTGTAATCTAGGTTATCTTAGAAAGTATAAAATTGTATAATGAGAGATTCAATGCTGTGTTTAATCATTATACGTGGACATTCTGTAATGAATTTCAAAAGTTAATTGAATCATTGTTCCTCCATTACCTCTAGGTTTATCTGATAGTCCCAAATACGTACAACTTAAATATGTGCCGCAAAAGCCGACAATGTCCTAGAAAGCAGGTCACCCAAAAAGCGCAACATATTCCATAGGCCGTTAAACAGTCGCTTTCAGCGAACCATTTCGTGTTTTATCGTTCGCAATTTGTACCGCAGCGAGACGATATTCACATGCGAACATTGTCTACTAACACACACTAGTTATATTTCGTGACGTTACCTACGCATACTTAATAATATTTTAAGACAAAATTAAATATTACTCAAGAACTCAGAGAACTGAGACAGAACCCTGCGATATGAACTAATGTATAATTCAATTATGTTAAGCTTGTCCATAAGTGTCCTGTAGTGTATGTGACAAACTAAGTGTGCTAATGTTGTTCCCTGACCAGACAATAACATTTTGTAAAGTGATGATTAAGTCAACATTTAGTTTTAGGTAAGGTGAAAGAGTATCTAAGTAATAACGTTGTTGTAATTAGTTGTTGTATCTGTGCGACACGAGGCGTTAAATGAGGAATCAGCAACATTGTAGGCGTGATCAGATCAATTTGATCGGAATCTATCATATCAAATTACAAAGCAATCTACATGTATATTGTGTTTGGCGTCTGAAAATTGGAACCGGATTATCTGAAATCAAACGACATTCGGTATTTGTGTGATCAAATTTTCTCCCAATTATAATTCACGCCTCCGCGGCACTCCGCCCTCCTCCGCCCTCCTCCGCCCTCCTGCGCTCATCGACGTCAACGCGAACATTCTAGAAACAAATTTCTGTTTGTTACTTTGTAATTAACAATATTTACAAATTGAACAACTATCAGTGGCCCAATTTACTGAAGGTAGATCTCTGTCGCCACAGACCGTCTAGTAGGGTACCACATCAACGCCTATTGAAGCCGACAGGCAGTACTGTGTGGACGTAACTGTGTTACCCTTTGAAGGGCGCTGTAGCTAGTAATATTACTGGGATAAAGATATTTAACACCTTACGTCTCGAAGCGAAGAGGATAGTGTAATGCAGTGTACACCATTCTAACTACCGTCACGTTGTTATGAACACGCGTATCACTTAACGTTAACTGAACGTCTCGCTCGTCTCGTCGCTGTCCAATCAGCCGGAAGACGTCCACTGCTGGATAAAGGCCTCCCCCAAAGATTTCCACTTAGACCGGTCCTCGCTCGTCGCTGTGCACAATTAAAAAAAAAACATTACGACCACCAAATGCTTGTACTTAAAAGTAACTTGTGAATTTGTCTAAATCAAATGTGAAACTGTTACTTGCCGTACTTTCCAAGATTTTGACAGATCAGATAAAGTCGAACCTTAGCTCTATGAAGGGTCCGTCATCAGTATAATCAGATTTGTAAACAATTAAAAACTAACTAGACCGTTACTATAGTCGGGAATCTAAGAAAAGCTATTTGTTAAAATGGTGCTACATAATGTGTATTATCCCTGGACCAAATAAAGCTAATTCATGTTTCCAGCAGTGGACGCTTTATCGTTGAATAGGTACGTGATGATGATACTGTGCGTCTTCTAATAATGTTTTAATCTAACACGATCTATCACGTAATATTTTATTCCCCCTTACCTATCACAAAAGTATCGCATTAATTTGAAACCTTTAAATCTGCCAGCGGCGAGCCTCTAACAACTTCCGGGACATTATTAAAAATGGTTAACCCTTTTCAGCAAATCCTTTTTAATTAAATTTCTAATTTGTTAAAAATTGTCCTCTCTGTACATATTGAATACTAATATTACTGAAACAATTTAATTGTAATAGGTAACTAGATCAGTTTAGTATTAAATGAAAGAGATCGAAACCAACTTGTATTAAGTGTAAATTTAGGTTTAATTGTATGCTTCACTTGAACTTTAAAACATATCTTTACTAAGAAATTTTGTAAGTTAATAATGTACTGAGGTTAATAATGAAGTGATCACTTTGAAAGTTTTAATGGCTCGAAGCTTTACCGATGGAAAGGAGGACATATTTGTGACAATAAAGAGTACATTTTATAAGAGAGCCAGTGTCCACCAGGAAGCAGTGGTGCGAAAAAAAGTCCAACGAAGTGTTACGTTCGGTACATAAAAGCGGCGGGGCGCAGGTGCCTGAGGAAATAAATTTTTACACGATCTTAAGCAAAGATTTATTAACGTAAATACATTACGAACGTCTCACTTCGGCCGTTTGTAAGAAAGTAATAAATGAGGATCTGCAGCAGGCTTTCACGGGGAGGTGGAGGTCGCACGGGTACAGCCAACATCCAATCAGAACCCTTCAGTACATCAATTATTCGATTTGATTGATAATGCAATCGCTAACCATTCGGTGAACGATCATTTGAAACAAATATAATGCAAGTGCTCATTTAAACATCTCTTCAGAAAATTATTACGTTTCACTGAGGGAACACTTAACTGGTTCCGATACTATCAACAATTAAACGTACGTGTATATGACAATATCAGTTAGTCCTAACTAATAATAGTAATGCCACCGAATGAATAGCGTGGGTTATCGAGAGCATTAACTGACGCGTCAAAAAGTTAACTGCCGGCGATAATTTAAACCCGCTCTCACCGCGCCGCCCGATGTTTCAATATTTCGCATAAATCAAAGTTAAATATCTCGCAACACATAAACCGATGCAAAGTAATTATTCCCATCCGTCCGTACAATGCTATCGATTCATTACCGACGGTGTATCGCCGCTCCAATGTCGTTGTTTTTTGTTTAACGAACCGAACCGAGCGCGTGGACAGCCGCACCAACAAGACGTAAGTAAAGATGTTCACACAGCACCACATTGCCGATCATCGACTCATACGTGTTACTCGGTTTCACAGTAAAAACAGCGCTGATTTAAAAATTAACAGTTAAGCTGAATGTAGTAAATCATCATCAACCGATAGACGTCCACTGGACATAGGCCTCCCTCAAAAATATTCATCAATCTATTGGTCCTGTGCTGCAGTCATGGCCTCCAGCACCACCGGGCGTTAGGGCTCGTCATCTGTAGGGATTCATATGTTCGTATATTTGGACCATTTTCCACCATGCTGGCCCAATACGGGTTGGTGGGAGTCAGAGCCTCGTTTGTTGATTAGCAGGGTGCACCACGAACAGGTGAGGTTGACTTGGGTCCCACGAATTATTGTGTGGGACCCCTTACACCCCAGTCTAGTAAATAGACGGATTTAATTCTTGAACTTTACAAATAGCCGGCCGCTTCCTCAGTTTACGACTTTAGCACAAGATGTCCGACGTCACATAAACAATTAATAGCCTACGGCGGTATAAAACAAAATCGCCACAGATTTAGGTGCGGGTCGCTGTATAAATGTTAGGGTTGAAGGGGATGAGGGGGCGGCGTTATTTTTATTATCTCCCGCCTATAAATATCGCAATCGCCGCGCGGTCCTTAGAAACCCGTCCCTCGGAAGTAAAGTTTAGGGTGACGGTGATGATGTCGGACTCGCCCCCACCATAAAACAACAGTTATGTGTCGGTAATTTATTTTATGCACCATAAAACGCGCGAGCGTACAACGATTTAGCGATAAACTTTAAACCGGATTCTATTATGGGACATGACGGGGCTGCGTGCGCGCGCCGTAAATAGCAGCCCGCGTCTCCTATTTGTGCTGCTGGCTCCGCGGCGACGGCACCTGTTAAGCATCAGCACAAGTTCAATGCAATGTCCAGAGTGTGACAACCTTTCCGCTTTAAGACATTACTCCAAAGCGTACACACCAATATTTTAATAATTTTATTATATACAGATTTAGATTAACAAACACAAGTGTAACGCAGTTGTCTCTGTGTCGATGCCGTTGTACCACCCCTACGGTTCAAGTTTACTCACTGCTATATTTTAATGAAATTTCAGAAAACGAACTGTTGGAAGAGTTAAAAGTTATTTCATAACTTTAATATTAACATCCTTATATAAAATAAGTAGCACTGGAAAATAATACATATATTCGTAAGCGTTAGACAATCCTACGACGCAGTGGAATTGACGTTTCGCAAGCCACCCCCCTACTAAAATTTACAGCGCTGTTTCCATTAAATTAAGCGTTACTCACCCTCAACTTTGCACCCCAATACAATAACACATCTTCGGGTGATAAAATAATATCACTTCACGGTCACACTGAACTGAAATTTATTGCTTTTAAGATAATGGAAACTTTCCGCGGTTTGTTTGTTTGTCTTCGTAAGCACTTCCGAGCTGTTACACTTGTGCCACAGACGGGGAACTGACTGAGGAACAATTAATTTTTTTTATTAATAGTGATATAACCATTAACTCTAACTTCACGCGATAGATAACAATGAGAGGTAAGATGATGTACTCGTCCAGTATATTCTATTTATATGTGCGATGCACGGGGCAACATTTTTATGTCGGAAGGTGGACAATATCGGCGTCGTTGTTAAAATTAAGGCAAATTATACGACAGACGCCTACTGCTGGACAAAGGCACTTCAAAGTCTTCACTCGAATAGGTCCTGCACTGTCTGCATCTAATAGTTTTCCACGGCCAACCAAGGCATAAAAGTAATTTTAAATAGCTTTCACCGATTTCCGTTAAAATATAAAAAGTGTAGGGGTGTCTTTCCGCACAATACTTCAAGGGGTCCAAGCCAACCTCTCCTGCTCGTGGTGCACCCTGCTAATAAACAAACGAGGCTCTGGCACCCACCAACACATATTTGGCCAGTGTGATGGGATATAGCCCAAATCCCCCGTATGAGTCGCTATCTGCCCGATGAGGGGAATCTACATCAGCTGCTGTATTTATAGAATTAAAAGTGATGTTCGGCAACTCTGGACCTGTTACTATTGGCCTAGATCGGCGTACGTACAAAGTAATTCGTATTAGGTTCATAATCAATAATTATACATTTATTGAATTTTACATACTGTTCTTCATCCATAAAGCATCTAAGTAATAGCATATCATAAAAAAGCATCACGGATGTGTCCGGATACACCAACATCAGATTGTAATATTGCGCGAGTTGAAAGACCAGCTGATATTAAATCGTGTACCTTTAGAGTCCGCAGCCGTGCGCGCCGCCGATATAAAAGATGAACTGAAATAAATGTTATAGAAATTTATTAGTGTTTCCACACCATGGCAATAAATAATAAAGGCAGGTAACGCACAACCCCGTACTGTGATATTGACAATAAAAATTCCTGCCCCGAACGCTGGGGGAGGAATTCCGCGAAAGAAACATTTATACGTTATCTACTGCTCTATACTCTGCTGAACGCGAAGAATAAGTTCAATTGAAGCTTTCGTAGCGTTATGTAATACTTAAATGGAAATAATAAAAAAAATCACCATTAGAATCGTTTTTCCAATTCCAATCAGCCGGAAGACGTCCATTGCTGGACAAAGGCCTCCCCCAAAGATTTCCACTCAGACCGGTCCTGGGCCACCCGCATCCAATGGTTGCCAGCACCTTGTGGGGGGTCTGCCCACGCTACGTCTTTCGGTACGTGGCCGCCACTCGAGAACGTTTCTGCCCCAACGGCCGTCGGTTCTGCGAGCTATGTGCCCTGCCCATTGCCACTTTGCGACGGCGACCCTTCGAGCTATGTCGGTGACCTTCGTTCTCCTGCGGATCTACTCATTTCTGATTCGATCTCGCAGAGAAACTCCGAGCATAGCTCGCTCCATCGCCCTCTCAGCAATCTTAAGCTTGCGGACAAGGCCCACACTTAGAATCGTAATCTATTGTAAATATTTCCCTTGTAATTATCATCTTCAACCGATAGGTGTCCACTGCTGGACATAGGCCTCTCGCTAATAGCTCCACGACGCTCGGTCCCGCACTGCCCGCATCCTACGGGTTCCCGCGACGTTCAACACAGTCAGTAAGGTCTCCAGCGGCGGCGGACAGCAGAGGCTATTGTTTGTGGGGGTCAATATGGAGGGATTTAGACCATTTCCCACCACGCTGATCCAGTGCGGTCAGAGCCCCGTTTTGTAGATTAGTAGGGTGCACCACGTGCAGATAAGGTTGGTTTGAATCCCGTAAGCTGTTCTACGAAACCCCTTAAGCATAATATGGTACAGTGTATATCAATCTAACTAATGCTATACATTATAGATATCTGAGACCTGTTGATACATAAAATGATGTTGGTATTGTAACGGTGTCAGCAGGTTAGGTTAGAGTAGAAGCGGTGCACGCTGGTGCGGGCAGTCCGTTTCAAATGGTCACGACATCCCCCTGAGCGATTCCCTCGTCCGCACATTAAGGCGGGCCGCCGAACTAAACCCATTACTCCGTTTGTAAAGAAAAATAACGTAGATAGGAAACTTTGCCCATATTGTGGAAAACTCAATCGCACTTTCTGTTAAGATGCCGGTCGTCATGCGTTAATGGCACGGAGACACACCAAACAACCTGTCTGGAGAAAACGGTTCCGCGTTTGCTGACGCAGTGTCCTATATACAGACAGTCCAGGTATGACTTGGAGTAGGAGACAAGCTTAAGATACAGCCAGTCTACCGGAGAAGTTATAAAATAAATCAGTTAAAAGAAAGTTAATAAATTGTTGCTTTAAATTATGTAAGATTGTAAACAATAGGAATAAGGATAAGTAAATGTTACTTAATAATAGGTTGGAAAATATCTCCCTTCCGCCTTTTTGTCTTTTGAATTTCGCGGCTATGTACAAAGCGCTACAGAGCTCGTATCTGGCAATACTATACATAATTTTAAAGGTCTTGACATAACCTACAAAACGACGCTATGCATAATTAGTTTGGATATTGCGTTCAACAGTTATAGACGTGTAAAGATGCGAGTTCACTAACGCCGAATTTGCGCTATTTTAAAGTTTTCCTTCGTTAAAGGCAAATCCGCTAGAGAAACGTTCCGTGAGATTAATGGTGTTTTGGGGGATGGTACTCTATCACTTCGAACCGCGGAGGAATGGTTTCGACGATTCAGAGCCGGTGAAAACGACACCATGGATAAGCCAGCCGGCGGAAGACCTGTGACGACAAATACCGATCAAATCATGGACTACATCGAGTTAGACCGGCATGTGGCATCTCGTGACATCGCCCAGGAGATGGGAGTTAGTCACCAAACCATTTTAAACTATCTGCAGAAGGCTGGATACAAAAAAAAGCTTGATGTTTGGGTGCCGCATGATTTGACGCAAAAAAACCTTCTGGATCGAATCAACGCCTGCGATATGCTGCTGAAACGGAACGAACTCGACCCATTCTTGAAGCGGATGGTGACTGGCGACCAAAAATGGATCACATACGACAATATCAAGCGAAAACGGTCGTGGTCGAAGGCCGGTGAATCGTCCCAAACAGTGGCCAAGCCGGGATTGACGGCCAGGAAGGTTTTGCTGTGTGTTTGGTGGGATTGGAAGGGAATCATCCACTATGAGCTGCTCCCATATGGCCAGACGCTTAATTCTACCATCTACTGCGAACAACTGGACCGCTTGAAGCAGGCGATCGACCAGAAGCGTCCAGAATTAGCCAACAGGAAGGGTGTAGTGTTCCACCAGGACAACGCCAGACCACACACTTCGTTGATGACTCGTCAGAAGCTACGGGAGTATGGATGGGAAGTTTTATCGCATCCACCATATAGCCCGGACATAGCGCCAAGTGATTACCACCTGTTCCTGTCCATGGTGAACTCCCTTGGTGGTGTAAAGTTGAACTCAAAAGAGGCTTATGAAAAGTGGCTGTCCGAGTTCTTCGCAAATAAGGAGGGGGGCTTCTACGAGGGAGGTATTATGAAGTTGCCGTCTAGATGGAAACAGATTATCGAACAAAACGGCGCATATTTGAACTAAATCCGATTACTGTAACACTTTTTATAAAGCATTGAATAAAGAGCAAAAAAGCGGAAGGGAGATATTTTCCAACCTTATATATATGTACACAATGATATTCAGTGTATTTGTAGTAATGTTAGATAGTTATATAGCATAAGTATAGACAAATAATAAATAGAAGTAATATTAGAAAATATGTAAATAAATTAATAGTGAATATGTTTTAATTAATAGATTAAGATAAAGTATTGATTAATAATATGAAGGAAAATTAGAAATAAATAAAAAAAACGACCCGTCGCCATCAGCTGCTACCCCAAGCGGTATAAAGCAAGTTAAGTATATTTACAAAACCTGTTGCCAAGGACACGTTCGCAGACTTTATCTCGTCCCTAGCTCTATTTAGATATATTCGAATTAACAGCTGATATAAAAACCATTTTCTAAACAAAACATGATTTTCAGCTAAGAATATTCTGTAAAAATTATATAGCTTTACAGATATTTTGAAAGTTCATCTCCGATTGTGGTTGCGCGCTTGCCTCGTCACACCGACATGCTGGTCAGACGTATACCTATCGGTTATCGACATCAGAACGCCGAAGCATTCTGATAGAGCACGCTTCCGTCACTAACCGCAGTCCCATTGACACTTAAAAGCAGGTGAAAATGAGATATTAGTTACTCCATATTTTAGATAGTAAAAGCTGGGAGCCACTGGACTCAAACAGCGCAAGATCGTGGTTTATGGTACACATCACTAAGGATCTACGTTCAGCTGTGGACATCCGTCGGTTGCAGCGGCGGAAAATAATAATGTAGTAAATAGTTAGTATTTCGTAGTCTGTGACAAATAAGCAATGTATACATAATACAGGATCCATCTGTGTAGAGATCACAGGGGAAGGAAGGGCTGTGTCCAGCAGTGGACGTGTGTCGGCTGATGATGATGATGATGTTAAATCTTTTTATAGTCGTTTAAGAAAATTTTAAATGATTGCGTAAATTGCGGATTTACTAGTGGTAGATCTCTGTTGTCGAAAATAATCTAGATAGGTACCACCGCAGCGCCTGTTTATCTTTCTCAGTCGCCAAACAGCGTATTACCGTGCTTCGGTTTGAAGGGCGCTGTAGCTAGTGCAATTACTGGGGTAACAAGACTCAACATCTAGTGTCTCAAGGCGACGTGCGCTGTGTCGTATACTAGTAAGGTTAGTTAGGGTGAAACATCACCCCACGTTGTTGTGGACAAGCGTATCCACTTACCATCAGGTGAACGTTCCGTTAGTCTCGTCGCTTGGTTGAATCAAAAAGAAAACGTTAGAAAGAAATCGTATTACTGCACCCGCGGCCCCGCGGCCCGGCGGCACCGCGGCCCGGCGGCCCCGCGAGGAGTGCCTGCCGTGTTACCATGGAGCGGAGCAATGGAGCCGGTGGTTGGTTTTATTGGCGGCGTACATTATGCAATAATTCGAGCGGGGAATGCAAGTGTCGGAGAAGTTGGGGAACTGCGACTACAGTTTCCAAGTCTCACAAAGTTACTCGTTCGGCTGACTCGCGCGAGACGGCCCTGCTGAATTTCACTGAAGATGAAGTAATTTTCAAGTAAGTTCCCCAGTAATTCTCGAGGACTTTTAGTTTCCCAGTATTGACGTTCCGAGCCGGTCGGGGCGGGGACGGGGACGGGGACGGGGCCGGGGATAGATGTTTTTGTTGCAAACGGGATCACCGCCCGCAGCTATCAGTCGGATCTTGTCACCTCTACATTTTGTTTACAGAGAAAGTTTCCGTGAATCTCTGGATGTTTACGATCCTTTAATATCTTATTTGTATTTAAACTGATTACTTCCTCTAATAACTTTTAGAAAGCTTCAAAGCATTATGTTATAGTTATTAAATTACTACTTCACCAAATAGGAATTTTTGGTATCATCAGCCGATAGATGTCCACCGCTGGACATAGGTCTCCCCGAAAGATATCCGTAACAATGACGTACCGCGACCTTACAGTCAGCATGACCTCCGGTACTATCAGGATCCAGGGGCCGACGTTTGTAGGGGTTCACAAGAGCGATTTAGAGCCTTTTCCCACCTCGCTGGCCCAATGCGGGTTGGTGGGTGCCAGAGTCTCGCTTGTTGATTAGCAGAGTGCACCGCGAGCAGGTGAAGTTGACTTAGGTCTCGTGAGTTGTTGTGCGAAACCCATTGCACTTATATATTATTTATGTAGTATATGTAATATATATAATATTAGGTATTATTGATATTTTACTGATTGATTGCAAATATTTTATACATATTATATTTATCGAATGAAGTGTTTGTACAGAATTGGAGACAAGTTAGATTAAAATGTTCTCTATTTTCTAAACTCATTATGTGCTCGGTGTGTGCACAGCACAGCACAGCACAGCACATAACAATGACTAGTGGCAACGAAACACGTTGTATGTAATTTCAAGTAATTCGTAACTGAAATAAATTTAAAGTGAAGCTGATAATGGGTGGAGCGGCTCATTGAAAATTCATAATCATGCGGAGATTCATTTAAAAGGTCGAACGAGGGGATGGAAGTATGATTATGTTTAGGATTTACATTTAAGCACTGCCTACGTTCCGTATAAAATTATTCGGTCCTAATCGCATCACTCAACGAACCCTAATATAGGTTTTACGTTTGGTGGATACACAATGAGTACATTTGTTAACTTAGTCGACTTTCTTCGCTAAGTAATGCTCTTTTGAGAGGCCTATTTTTAATGTCGTTGTCCGTTACAATAATAATGATTAAATAGTTATAAGCATGATATTTATCTTGCTTGAAACTATTTCATCTTCTATTCTATTGATAGGGGGAGTGAGAGATATTAAGAGATAGTTGATAATGATAATGAATGAATAAAGAGTAAAGAAGTCTATTTAGATGACGTGAAAAACAACTTTTCATTAAACTTCATGGCATCACTTATATTTTAAACGGTTTAGTTTTAGAATATTGGTTGAATATACTATGATTCCTTATGATTGTATGTCTTAATATGCAATCTACTTTTGCAGCTGTATAAGCGTTTAATACTTTTTATAATAACGTTTACAAAAATTCGCTTTTGTTGCAATGTGGTTTCTGTCCGAGTTACTCCGAAACTCCTGTAGTTTAATTGGGTTAATTATCCCATTACTTCATATGTTTAACATTTTGTTAAATAACAAATAAATCATTTGGTTAACAACGAAATCACAGTGGAGCAATTGTGGTCGCGTATCCCGATTGGCATTTAACAAAGAGTTACTGTCGCTTCGATAACCTCCTTTTGTTTCCCAGATGTCAGCAGTTGAATGCGAGGTGTCGATACAATTTCATGTGACACTCTTCTCAGTTTACTTTTGGAATAGATTATAATAACCTTACAAATGTGCCAATCAAAAATGTAGACGTTTATAGAATACAAATGAAATTTGCATACCACTACTATAACACATACCTGGACAAGTTCCAAAATGTTTCAGATTCTTTTCATGGATCTTGCAAATCTAGTGTAGTACGGGGTGTTAATAATGATAACATTTTAAAAGTTATAACAGGGAAGAAGAAAACTCCTATCCCTCCTGATATTATGTTCACGAAGTCTCTTGGTTTTCTAATCATTAGGTGAGGCACGTAAGCTTTCCGAAACAAAAGTTTCTCTAACAAGTTCACACGGTGAAAGGACAAGTTTAACCCCTGATATGTTCTATTTTTACATGATGTACATTGTTATTCATAAAGACAAAGAAAAGCTCGCGATGTTTTCTTTGAAAGTACCGCCGGTGATAAATATGTATCAGCGGAAAAGTTTCCTTTGCACCATGCCTGCAGGGCTGTCGCTCCACGCAAATGTACACACATATCGCTATTTTGGACTGTGTTAAGCAATTACCATTTAATGTATCATTATGATAACTTAAGCTGAAATCCTAGTACAAGTAGAGTAAACATGAAACTATATTTTTTTCACAATGAAATGACGTTACAGTGTGGGAGTTTAACTGGTGGTAAGCGATATAAAAATAACTTACGTACTCGTCACTTTATTACGGTAAGTTGCCTTCTAAACGAAGCACAGTTTCCTCTTCTTCGTCGTCACACTCTTAGCAATGTGATCTTGGTCATGATGTTTTTTGGTGGCTCGCTTTTCTTGTGCTTTCGTGTACTGGCAGGCTTCTTATTAGCAGTTCAATGAAATCTTGCGGTAGTACATATCTATACAGTCTCCGCTAAGGAAACCTACCAGTAATAGTTTTTTTTGACCACTAAGTCTATTTATATTCCTGTGACAAAGTTTTGAACTGTTTAAAAAGCTACTTCAAGAGTGCTTCTAACTTTCTGTATTAATTCTCATAATATTTACTGTTAAAAACAAAAATTGGCAACCATATTTAATACTATGAAAGCATTAACGCACCCCCATGTTCACGTAAGTAAACCCCTAGCATCTAAAGTGTTATGGCAGTTGAGCTACCCCGCACAACTTTGTCGGCATCGAGGCGTCCCAAATGTTCTATGAACAGGTTCCGTACATCAGGTGTCAGTTCAAAAAAACATTATGTTTTCAACGACTTGAACAATCTTGCGATGGTAACACGCGATAGAATATCTGGTGGTAAATTCTTCTCACCGCCTCGAGCGTACATTCTTAATATTTTCTTTGATGTGTTTTACTCTACACACACACACACACACACACACACGGTATATGATATTTAACCCCTGTAACAAAGAGAACAGTTTCACTTAAGGGATTTTGTTATTCGTTGCTGTATTCACATTTGACCTTTATATTCTTATTTCAGAAATTTAATATCATATATAATGAATGCTGATCTTCTATTTATTTCTTGTTTATTCAGCTGCCTACCTTTAACTTCATAACCTTGGCTACCTGTTAGATAATGCCGATCCGCCTTCTATTAGCCTTGTTTTAATCTATCTCTCTAGGGCCGTTCCCTCATGTCTGAGGATCGTAGTTCGTGTTAGTGTTTCCGACTGGAGCGCACAATTCCCCTCCGGCGCATCTCTTACGACTTAGTAGAATCCCTTTTGTTTTAATATCTACAGTAAACAGAAGAAATATTTAACTATATTTCTTCTAATTCCCTTTACTCGCAGGTTGGTTTATCAAAAAACTTTGTCCGGTCAATGAATGAATTATGATTTTTCAAACGATTCCTATTAAGAAGTTTTCCCATAATGCACAGAAAGGTATTACAGTTTCAGTGATATTTTCCAGTGTCTTCTTACGTCAGCGAAATTATGAAATAGACAAAGTTCCATCTTTAATAAAACGAAAACTATTATAATAAAGAAGAATTTCAATCTGCGGAGATTCTAATCGGAAATCTTTGAATTGAAAATTGTAGAATCGTTGAAATCATTTTATTACTTTTATATCGGTCGAATCGGTCGAATCGGTCGCATCGGTCGCATCGGTCTGTGACACCGGAAGAGGGGCGGCCGAGGAGCGATTCAGATATCGATGTATATATTAAGAAATGAACAATGTTCGAAAGCATCGATAGTGCTTTTGGTTTCTGCACACTGGATGTTCGTTATTGTATGTACTGTTAGTAGTTAGATGGGTTAAGATTAAGAGTTCACTTTTGCCTAGTCGTATAACGTAATTAAAAAATCTACAGTTAACAGGTATTCAGGACTGGCTTCGCTTACTGCTGAGTGCTACGAGCTGAAGGAGGACTGTAAACGTGGATAGGTTATGTCTTTAACGTTGAACAGTAGACGTGCTGGGGCGGGTGAAACTCCCCCTGAAACATTCTTAAGTGCCGTGCAGTGGAGCACCGGTGCACTGGAACTGTCGACCTGTTTTACTTGGCCCCTTATCTTAACATCGTTTAGGTTTTAAGTTTTTTGTACGCTGAAAACCTCAAACATTACGACATACCATCAGTAGTTTCTTATTTAAAATTACTACTGAATTATGCATTTGTAACAAGTCTAAGAAAAAGTATTATTTTCTCTACGATGTTAAACTAGAGAAATTTTCTGTTACCAACTTTTAAATAAAGTAGCGGTTCAAAGACACGACAATTACCAGATAAGTACTGAAAGAAATCTGTAATATATAAAAAAATGTATATAAATTTCACTTGTTTTGCTTAAGTACAATGGTGTACACAATGTCAGTTCAGCCGGTATCTGTACAAAGCTTTAAAAGGCCAATATTATGAGAGGCGCTCGTCGACAAGTAAATATGTATGAAACAGCGGAGGATAGCGGTCGCTGGTTTCCTTTTGAAATTTCCATGATAACGTATACCATTCGTTTAGGATATACTTCGCAGCGCCGTACTTCCTTTATGTGTTCACCGAGGTTTATAAAGTCATGACCAATCGATTCAATTGTGTCTTATTATTCGATCGAACGAGAAGACAAGTGGGACGTTCACCGGTCGGCAAGCGATATAGTAATTCACTGGTATGGATGTTCCCACAGCAACAAATGTACATGTTTGAGACAAACGGTATTGAGTTTCTATTGTCTACTGTGTGACAAAACAACCGGCTACTATCCAAGACTAACCGTCCTGACAGCTGTTAAATAACTAGTATACATTACTACGGTATTCAAAACATTCACACGGAGCAGTTAATGTAAACTTATTGCAGATATATTGTTCTTCAGCCCGGCGTGTCTCTGACTGCAGACAGAGAATTAACCTGCTACTCTCAAATGATAATAACTATTTAAATAAACTTTATTTATGTTCAAGCTTTAAGCTGTAATTCGTGAAGATTACAAGCTTTAAGTTCTTACTATAAACTAAATTAAGTTAGCAAAGTCAAGACGTAAAAATGTACATTTGAGATTACATCTAGCGTAAACTGTAATTTTCAGGTTCCACCTTGTCACGTGAGACGGAGTCCGCCCCACCGGCGCGCCGCAGCGCCACCGCCCCGCGGCGGGAACACAACAACGGCACCGTTCTCATGAACCGAATGTCACGAGGAAAGTATCAAGAACACGAGATAAAACTAGTTCCATGTATTATTCAAGTCGACGTGTTGGAAATCGTTGTCGAGTTGAGCTGCAGACAAAAATAGTATTGCTGGATGTGACTAGACTTTTCTTACTGTCTACAAACATAAAAAGTTGTTTGTTTTATGAATATAGAGTAACACTAGAACATGAACCCATGTGCTCGTATAGAATTTGTAGTTTCTGATTATAAAGACTGAGATCAGGACTGTCATCCAAAAAGCGACTTTTGTTGTTAACATGGTTTTCTCACTTCAAATCAAGGAGTGCGACATCTAATTACCGCAGTAATATTAATAGTTACAGCACACAACTGACATGAGTGGAGTTATATTTTGACACTAGTACTAGACAAAGCTACCAACCAGAGTACCAACTCCGTTTTCTACAATCCTCTTGCGTTTCTTGGAAGCTATGCCGCCTTAAATGACCCATCTATTTAAAAAATAATCTTAATAACAGCTGACACCCTGATTGTCTTCTCAAAAAAAAAATAGTACAGTCTGGTCAGTCGATAAAGAAACACACGGATTGTGTTAAGGTTTTAACAGCCCTCATAATGTAACGGGGTTTAAAAATTTTTACTTGTGAAGGTTTGCCACATTGAGAGATTTAGTTCCGGTGGCAGTGAGCAGTGAGCGCGGTTTAATAAAGCGGACGTCGCCACTCCACAGAACCGCGCCGGCAGCGCTCAGCCCGCCCGCGTTGCTATCATTTACTGCTACTGATCCTCAGCCGGACGAAATGCTGCACGATGCAACAACCGAGACAATTCTGATATCGACAAACCTGTTCATTATCTAATAAGAATATCACTAAAGAATTCAACACTAATAAGAAACCAGAAAAATGTTTTCACTTGTGTTGGAAAATCGAATGAGACAATATTCAAATGGTGGATTCTTTGAAGCTTCAACATTTGGTGCAACAACAGTATAACATAATATATTACCCAAAAACTGAACTGATTAACACAGTGATTATTACATAACACAACCTTATCATTTTATTGTTTCGAAAGTATTTATAAACGGATAATATTTGTAGTGAATGTAATAAGTATAAACTGCCGGATATCTAAACAATACTTCAATACGATAAACGACTCTATAAACAATGTAAACCAAGAAAACACTACAAATAAGACAAAGGCACCAAAAGCAAAAGTTCTAAGTAATAAGTTTAGCGTTCAACATTCTGTACTTTGACAAGAAAAATATCATTCCCAACACAGAAGATTTGAAATCGCCCGACAATGGAGGAAAGACAAACGCAAGGCACAAAGCGCTGGTAAGCATTTAATAGAGTTTAAAAGAGCAACGAACAAAAGCAAAGAACTGCCTTCAGCTCGATTAATCAAAGGTTCTTGCGAAGTATAAGCGCTGATTCAATAAGGTATGAAATAGAGACTGTGTCGTGTTTCCGGTATTATTGTGCGCAGTCCATTGTGCTCCGGCAGAAAGGAGTTTAATAAAATGGGAGCGAGGAGCGAGGAGCGAGGAGCGAGGAGCCAGGAGCGGTGCCGGGGAAGCAGAATGCAATATTCAATGGCGCGACAGCCAAGCACAATATATAAAACAAGCGATTATTGATTGCTCCTGGATACAGGCAGCCGCTTAGACATCGCGCGGGATGCTTACACAACGCGAGCTCCTCACCGCACGACCGCCGTGGTCATATCAGTCTCTTCAGAAGGATAATGACATCCTTTAATATACGTTACTCACTTTGTGACGATAGGTCGTACATTTTTACAGCATTTTTAGGTCAAATAAATTCCTCTATGACAAACTAAACTAAACAAATGTGAGATATTGGTTTGCTTTACTTTTATCTATCTTCAAATATTATAAAACATCATCATCATCAAGCGTTAGACGTGCACTGCTGGATGTAAGCCCCTCCCAAAGATTTCCTCATTGATGTAGGGATTCTATGGAGGATTTGGGCACTGACCTAATGCAGGCTAATGGAAGCCAGAACCACGTTTGTTGATTAGCAGGGTGTAACAAGAGCGGGTGAGGTTGGGCTGGATCCCGTCAGTTGTTTGCGGGAACCTTTACACCCTTATATATAACAATAAGTAAATTAAATAATGATTCACGAATATTATCATTAACTTTAATAATTTACTAAAAAATATCTCGTAGAAACAATATAAGTACTAAGTTTTTTAAACTACTAACTTATGTTGTTTAGTATTATAATAACAATTAAAGTAACAACTTTGCAAGTTAAGAAACGATGCTATAAATATCAACGCGACTTTGGAATCACCGAAATATACGTGCAAGCGAACGCAAGTGACTATTTCTGTTAAATTCAAAACATTGAAGAACAGTAAAATAGAAAAGCTACGTAAACTTAAGTATCAAGTACGGACTTGAATACCAATAGACTCCAAATCTAAGAATCTTCAGGTATTTGAAATTCAGCAAGCTTCCAACGCACGTAGACCTTTTGCAGAGGTGGGTCGTATTTCACTTGCACTAGAGAATAAATCAGATAAACTTGCTGTTTACTTAATAAATATAAAATGTTCTGATAGATCATTACAGATCTAGAGAAAGCATCGATCTTCAATCCAATTCCGCAATTCAGCAATATGCTGAAACATTACATGTTAGGTCTCTTTCTCGGAGGCTGTGCTAATTCCGACGTCTATTTTTGTGGTCACTTTTTCCTATAACTCTTCATCATTTGACGTCGTAGTCTCATGATGTTGAGTGACAACGGGGCTGAATGCGGGCCTCCATCCCTTATCCGAAAACCAGTTGATATACTTATATTCAACGCCAATTAAAACCTATTTTATATTATATATATTAAGAGACCTTATTTGTTTACTATGTTGTATTATCATCATCATCATTATCAACCTTTGTTTATCCATTGTTGGATATAGGCTTTCCCTTTCTAGTATGCCTTAATATATTAATTAGGATAACTTGATTGTCTTTGTCGTATCTTTCAAACGGGTAAACCAATCTAACGTAGTCGGCATGAATTTAGGAAGTTAGAATATTATATTGAAAATGTTTGTGCTAGGATGGGGGAAAATAATCTTTTGTGTGATGAATGCAACCATAAAAAACTTACACGGTTTCATACTCTACGTTTACGGCGGCACCGCGCACTGCGGGACACCCCGCGCCCGACGTGTAGTGTGGGCCCCAATAAAATCGAGAGCTATAAATTTTGCTTAGCTGGCGAAATACGGATTAAGGAGAGGTTTTTCCTGAAGCCGGCTGCTCTTTCAACACCATTTTTCTGTAAAATTTATTTATGATTTTTACACATTTTTATAACTACATTACAGATTGTTCACGTCCACGAAATAATAAATAACGCTTCACACATACTAATGCCACCATATTACTTTCATCGCCTTTAGTTAATAAACGATAGTGTAAATACGTATTTAATTCTAGCTTAATACCTAAAGCACTTCTGACATTACTGTATGACACTAACCCCTAGTGACAGAATCAGCCGCCATCAACGTCTGTCACAATGGAGACAGATTATAGTTTAAATAATATTCGGTTTCATATCAAGAAAAATTGTGTCACCTAAAGTTTTCATCAAAAGCAAAAAAAAAGCGGAGACCCCTTTGTCACCCCCGCAGAGAACATTACACAAAATTGTATCATTTCTTTCACGGTGTTTACAAAAGCTCCGCGCGCGGTCTCGCTAAACGGAAACACTGGAGTCGGTCGCTTTGGCACGCGCAATACACTCACTGCATAGTACTATGTGTGTACTGCTAAATACATACTACATAGTATATGCAATTATACACACTACACTATATTTTCTTAATTGTACATGAATACTAAACTTCAATAAAATAATCTCGAAATAAACAATAGTTTCATCCGATATAAACAGATACAAAACATTTCATTCCTCTCGCCTAAAGTTAGATTTCTTTTTACTTTTAATACTAACTTTATAAATACTTTTTACACCAAAATTGAGTATATTTCTGTAAATTATTATACTTACTTACGATAAAATATTTCTGATCAACAGTTAAAAATTGGCTATGCAATAAAAAGCTTCATACTTGTGTCAAAGATCGCGAAAAGAAAAGCGTCAGCCCGGCGCGGAGATGTGTTTGGATAGTAATGAAACTATACTGAAAGCTGGTAAAGTGTTGCTTTAAATAGACCGTCGACATGCATGAAGACCACAGCAGATACTGACGCTCTACTTCCGGCAGCCTTTCAACGTCTAAGTGACACTATCATCTCCTGTATCGTAGTTGAAAGAAATAGTAAGAATAGATGCTATGTCAATTTTATAATACTCTTGTGATTCATTCTAGATTTTGTGTAAAGGGTTGGGATACTAAAAAAAAGATAAATTTTCATATTAAAGCATTTTCCTACTAAAGTATCTACACTTATAATCACAGCAATACCATCAAAGAACGATTTATTCGTCCCGCCTGTGGGATTTACCGCATTCTGTATGGTTCTGCAATAACTCGACACAATTGATGCTCATTTAAAAATTCCGACTTTATTATAAAAAAAACCTGCCTGCACCACTTGTACTATATTCATAATGCGAAACGAAGACTTAACGAGATCTAAATCGCTGTAGGCGTGTGCCGAGCAGCACTCCACAGTGACAGCGCAAACAGTCGACTAAAAGGAAATATCACAGTTCCGTCAGACGGCTAAATGGACAAACATTAAAGTGACGTGTTCATAAGTTCCGGCGCGCCATATAACACCTGAGTTATTCGGCAATTCCCTCTTGTCAACCGTCCTCACGGGCCGGCCCGCTGACGCGCCACGAGAGCTGCCACTCAACTAACACACGTACAGCACAGCACACACACACACACACACACACACACACACACACACACACACACATACTAATACATAGTTGTTGATTCAATATGCTCCACTATATATATATATGAAACTTCATATTTAGCACCAATCACAAATAATTCCAAGTGAAATATAACTTTTTAGTATAAAAGCAATTAACATGTTCAAAAGCTCCCTGAAACTATTATTTTATATAATTTTATGTGCAGTGAACGAGTTAATATTTTGACAATAAACAAAGTTGAAAAATCACTTAAAACAATATGTAGTTATGACGTAAGTAATGTATATCATTTAGTACTTCATCAGTTTACTACTGAAGATACATCTCTGCCTTCCTCTACTCTTTTAGCACTTGGCTGCCGAGCGCAGTGTTGGTAAGGTCAAAGAAAAACTCGTGTTTTTTTTTGGAATTTTTCCCTCCTTAGTCGCCATTTACATATTTCCGGGAGACTAGTTGTTCATTCATTGTTGTTTCGTGGAAGACGGCAACTTATGCTGAATTAAGTTAAATTGGAGTGCTCACGAATACTTCGAACACGCGGACTTGAATAATGTAACGTTCATACATGCACAAGTCCTGCTCACAAATCCAAGTCACAACGCCGTTTGAACCAGGGTATCCATGGCAACACTTCGCCAGTCGCCCAACCCCTCTTATGATATTCAAGTAGACGTCTAAACTAAAAGGTTTTTTACACCGAAAGCTCTCCTTTCCAATAACACTATGAGATCGTTTTAACTTCACCTTCCAGACATTTTAAAATCTCGACAGGCTAAAGCACTAGCCCTCCCCGATGCGGTGCATTAAGTTTACTTTTATAGTTGCCCTCTTGATGGAAAATAATAATTTGGAATCAAAAATATAAAGATTTGGGGGTGAAATTGCAGTAAAATATCAAACGTTGCGAGCTGAACATAATTGTGTTCGACGCCGGTGCTTGCTTTAATGATAATTGCATTATATTAGTTCCAAACAAACTTTTCAACTCTGTTACCTCCTGTACGTATATAGAACTTAATGAAACATATAAGAAATCGTTTAATTTTAATAATATACTGATGAAAAGCTAAATCTTGAGACACTGCGTCTCACATGCCGCAGTGTCTGATGACAAATGTCTTCAACTCGCGCGTGTCGCCGGTGGTGACAAACGGAGCCGAGACGTGGCCCCTCACTGTCGCCCTTATAGAAAGGCTCAAAGTCGCCCAAAGGGTAATGGACTATGTTCGGAGTTACTCTGCGCGATTGAATCAGAAATGAGGAGGTCCGCCGAAGTACTAAGGTCACCGACATAGCACACAAGATTGCTAGACTTAAGTAGCAGTGGGCAGGCCACATTTCTTGAAGGATCCACGGCCGATGGGGCAGTAAGGTCCTCGAGTGGCGAATGCGTACCGGTAAACGTGGTGTTGGGAGGCCTCCCACAAGGTGGTCTGTCGATCTGGTGAGAGTCGCGGATACCCACTGGATGCGAGCAACGCGAGACCGATCAGTGTGGAGATCTTTAGGGGAGGCCCATGTCCAGCATCGGACGTCTAGACGTCTATCGGCTGATGATGACGGTGATCTGCATCTGTACGTTTGTTTTGTATTTATCGCATCAAAATTGCCAAACGACGTGATATGATTCGTTAAAGTTTGAAAAGAGACGTAGTGTTAAATGTTCTTCCCCAAAACTTCAAGGATGCTCCTGGACGGTCTACTTTCAGTCTGAAGTTTTGTAACATTTTGATTTAATATGAATCGTTAAAGCGCTGAAATATGAAAACAAAATCCGATTTGTAAAATCATTTATTACTTTCATTTTACAAGAATTCGATAACAGCGGAGTCCCCGAGGGCAATTTCATTTTGCTGCTCCAAAGGGTCCAACGATTAACCTCCCCGAAAGAGATTACGCGACCGTTTTCACTTGCAGTATGAATTTGTTATAAATATTAAAATCATAATTTAAAAACATCCGCGACGGATGCTGGCAACGAGCTGGTAATGTTGAGACGGTTGAACCGGTTTTATTAAATTACAACAAACAGCTGTTTAGGCTGAGTTACTTTTCAAGCAAAATAAGTTAAATCAAAATCAAATACGCGGTTTGTAAGCTTTTGAAGCTGCACGCACAGACAGAGGCGTCAAGTTAATCAAACACTTCCATTTGTATAACTGTAATATACAAAACGCTGACTCTGGCTTTGCCTTGCAATAAAGCTGTACATTTGTTTCACGTTTCACTTTTACACTTATTTTACAGGGCACTTTCGTGATACGAAACGTTGCGGGTACGAGTTTCGTTTACATTACATTACATAAAAGTCCTGATATTTCAAACTGAATTCCCAAATCGCGAACAAAGTTAATTACCCAAAAACGAAAAAGGTTTAATTTTCATGAAACTCATGTTTTTTTTTTTAATGATTTTACACCATAATTAAAAGTACACCAATCAATGATCAAATATGTTTTAGACTGTGTAAACGTTTTGTAAAGAAATCAAAGCTAAAATATATTAATAACGAAACAAGTATTTAATATCTGTATAACAAAGTTAATAATTTAAACCCTTAAAAAGAGCTTTTGATTTTATATAAAATGAAGCAACGAGACGGGTAGGACATTCCCCTAACGGTGAGTGATGTGCCCGCCTGCAGTAATGTAGCGCTTTTTGATTGGCGTCCTGGTCATTTGATAACCGATCCAGTAACATCTTCCAATTCAAAGAAGCTTGTTTTGCCGCAGATAAATATAAATGGATTTCGCTACAGAATATCAATAACATACTTCTATAGTAATAAACATAATCAGTGTTAGTATCCACTCTAAAACTTTTTACTTTTAAGAGTTGTGCCGTCATTTACAGAGATTCCCCGCAGTATGTATAAATACGTGAACAAAAAACTTTACAGTTCTTTTGAACTACGTCGCATAAGTAGGAGGGTGAGATTTGACACGGATGAAGTTCAAATGGAGAAGGAGTTCAGAAAAATTTTTACACAATATAGTTTACATACATTAAATTGAACGGCCGCTAGAGGCTCGAAGGTCTTTCATGTACTCACTCGACTTGCCTTCAAACTCCTAAGAAGATCCATCATCTGAAGAAAACAGGTCCAGTAAAGAGGTAAAGAGAAAGAGAAGTTTATAGGTCGTGGATGTGTGCGAAAGAGTTCTCTCAACCTGAAAAATGAAGGTAGTTTTTATAAGAGTAACGGACGTAACATGACCTTGGCGATGCGAGTTTATTATGTGAGAGAGTTTCCATCAGGTTTTAAACGAAAAACTATAAAGGCTTGCAGTTTCAAGAACCTATAAAAGCTGCTTATGTATGAAGAGAAGTAAACTCACCCCTATCACTTTAGCCGTTTGCGGTGGCACAGTGTCGACGCTCATAACGGCAACGTAACGTGATCCCGGTAGCACCAGCTTATATCGGAGATGGTATAGCTTCACAAGTAATTTCATGTCATATCCGAGGGTTATATGCATATTATGCAATGAGAGGTCGCTGGCAAAATCTATATCCCCTTTAAATATACCGGTAGTAATACGGGTGGAGATATACAAAACATGTTTGGGATGGTATACAGCGTCAGTTACCAGCTTACGATTTACCATTAAGTAATTGACGTGAGCGTCTCCTTAACCTGACAATTTCAACGTTTCATATATGATTCGATATTAATTTAACATTATAACACATTTCGGTAGAACACGGTGTACATAAATGAGCTCGTTTGTTATTCAAAACATAATCTGGCCTTTGAGGCAAGTGTTCAAAGTTGTGAGATATTTCATAAATACAATCACGCTGTGAAAGCAAAATATAATATGATGAAGATAAAAGTATACATTCTACATAATTAAATAAAATTAACATAGTACATATTAGTATCAAAATTCTCGTGACAAGTACTAGATAAAATATAGAAATCGTCTAATTTTTGTTTCTTTAATTATACCTTAAAAATATACTCGATCTATTTACGAGCCGTAGTCTTACATTTTTATCTAATACATCCTGTATCGTTATTTAGTAACTTTACTAGCTACAACGCCCTTCAAATTGGAACACAATCCTTTTTCTTAGACATAGAATTAATAACTATCTGCAGTATGGCCTACCACCAAAAAACCTGGTATGTATATAGATCATAGAAACGCGAGTCATTCAAACAACTAATAAACCTTTCAACAGTAACCTCTCTTTTATCTATATAAACAAAAAACCCCAAATTTTATACAAAATTTTACGCTTTTAAACAAAATGAAAACACAATATGTATATTACGGGATTTATTGTTTTTTTTCCATATTTTTATTATATTAATATAGTAAATATGCTTACGTTTTTCTACTACTATACATAATCTTGAAAAAGTATACAAGAAAAATTATCTATATGCCGTTTAAGGTACATGTTTAATTTTTTTTAAGTCAAACCCGGGTTTCAGGTTTGTAGATGTTAATTTACAATAAAAAAAAATTATTATTTACTTATAACAAGCATATGCAATGATTACTCCTACTCTATGTATGTACCGTGCAAACAATATTTATGAACAAAAATTTATATTGTAGATGTGTAAGTAAAATGCGGATTCTTCAAGTACAACTTTCAATTAATATAATATTTAAGTTTATGTTAAAATCAATTAAGTAAAAAGTCCGCGATAATTAATTTTAAAAGCTAAAATCAGGTTTGTGTTTCGCTCGTTGTGCGTGCGATGAGTCAGCGCGGCAATAATACAGCGCTCTTAATTAAAATGTCCAAAGGGCGAAGGGTTGAAATGTACTCACCGCGGTTGGAATGGAATATCCTCGGCAAATATTAATACCGCGGCGAAGTGAACGATCTGTTCGGAAATGGACACTGCACACAGCACGGAGTCACTTCACACAACTTCGGCGTGGCGGCGCGACGTGAGCGCGGCCGCGGCGAACTTGGTGCGGAGCGAGCGCGCGTCCATCCCGCGCGACCTGCCGGACGATACTGCCGCTGTCTCCGCTCAGTTCGGTTCGGTTCAGTTCAGTTCAGTTCTCACTCGCACCGGGACGCGGCCAGGACCCTCGGGTCCGTCCGCTAGAGTCACCGGAGATGAGGAACTGCGCGCTGGACTGCAGCTTTGATCCGACTTCTGCGATCGCTGCAGCTCCTCGACAGCTTAACGGGTGGGCCGCACCACAGTTTACTGATATCTGCTTGTATCAGTACTTGTTTATATTAAATATAGTTTTATGTATCTCGTGACTGATCTAATGGGAGTCTTCCGTCTGTTTGTAGGTTTGTGGTCACTGTGCAGCGATCACTCGGCACTTTTTAACGGTGTGTTTATACAACTTTTAAATAAAACTAACTGCTGAAGTGATTAAAATGTCGGTCTAGAGTTTAGGGTAGTTAGGTAGAAGATAGGTAGAGAGGTTGTGTGAAGAGTAAGAATAGATAATTTGTTTAAATAAAACTAAAGTTTCGTAAAACCTATAGTGCGAGAAAATATACTATAGTATACTACGTGAATGAAAAGTTTGAGAGATATATGACTCTTTGAAATGTTTGTATACATTAAGTACGGCTGCTGTACTGCAGTTTCTTATCAGTACTTCTTAGTAGATAGCGTGTTATCAATTGAGGTATATAATTTAGTTATGAATGAAAGATAAATTATTTTGAGTTCTAAGTTAATTGTATAGAAGTTTAGATAGTTAATAGTTTGTCTATAACAATACTTATCTAGTTAGGACATCGAACACAGTATAACATTGTGTTCATCCCTTTGGAAGATAAAATGTTTAGTCTCCTCAAGATTTTAATTTTAATCACATGCAACAATGCTGCTGCTTCTCTGATCTCTGTTGCCAACGAGTCAGGCCACCAGCGACAGAAACCAAAGAAATTAAATTACAAAATATTGAACAAACGTTTATGATAGCACACAAATATAACACGTGAATGGTTTTACTTATCAGAGTTTATCATTCATACGGTTCAGTCGTTTCGGAGCTACGGTTAGAAACTATTTAAAACTCCATTTTACGCTTTTCCAACACACATGAAAACTATCGATTCAAATAGTAATGACTACATAACTAGTGTTATTTTAAGATATAATGATACACAGAAATGATCAAGTACTTTACGAGCTAGCAGCTATTATTACACTACCGCCGCGTCCAGCCCCTGTCGTACAGCACCGATCTGTAGATTTTACTTATTAATTCTTAATAATAATAATAAAAGAACTACTTCGTGTGATTATGAAGCAAAATATTACTTTCGTTGTTTCTTATAACATCGCTCGCGAGAAATGCGAGGGAGTAGTTAACAACAATTATTGCGCGATCCTCGGTGGCGTCAATCGTTCCCAAGATACACAATGCCCGGGCTGGTTTAATTAATAACTCTATAATAATGCGAATCGTTCACAACAAAACCGGATTAAAGTCGAAAAGCTTTCAGCTGAAAGCTCTTTAATTATATTTCATTTACACAACACGAATGCCATACTCTTTTTGATCTCTGTTTAATTTCAAGATTTCGATCTATAAAAGGCTTGTTAATCTCTTTGTGTGGTTATAAAACATTTTTTTATTACCGACGAGCTGATACTTGACCTCGATTTCACTCGATGTAAAGTGACATGGACGCAGAAGATGATGAATACAGTGGCTCTAACATATCCTAACACATTTTTATTATCCAACGGTTTTAGAAATATATTTAATCTCATTTCTCTGTGAGTGGACGTACAACTTTCGGTTAGGAGCTAAGATTCAGGTGTAAGTTAATCTTCTTCTTAAAGTGCCTCTCCAAGTAGTAAAGGTTGACGATCAGCGTGGTGCAGTCCTTTCTGTCTCTGGTTCGGCGGAACGATTTGGACACGCCAGATATGACAGTCCATTCCCCGATATTATATAGCCATGAGTTTTTCCTTCTCCTCACCGTTCGTTACTTAACTTAACCTAATACTGAAGCTTTATCAACGTAAGTCAAATCAAGTACAAAACAGATGTTCCAGATGCAATCTGGAGAGAACGCAATTTGTCGTAAATGAATCCCGGGTGAGAGTCCAGTCTCATCGCGACGTCATATCGATCCTGCTCAAGGTTCTCGCTGACACCGCCGCGACGTCAAGCTGGAGTAATATCCGACATCAACTTTGAATGACAATTTAAGCTAATAACATTTGAATTGAACTTTTAAAATACTTATTATTAATAATAAGTACAGCACTAATTAAAAAGTGAAAGTAGTGCCTATAAAAAAATTAGATCACCTTCAAAAGTCTAAATTGTTTATTTCTATTCAATTACAGCGGAGCGAACCGGTGAGGGCATCTCATGATGATGATGAACTCGATTGAGTCCTCTCTCTCGTATATCCTCTCTTGGTTTATACTATTCTATATATATAATATATAAGAGATTTCCGCGAATGTAGAGATACATCACAATATCTCTGGAATCATAAGGGCTGAACACTTGAAATTTGGTTCGAATATTTCTTATGATATTTAGGGGTTAGCTAAGAATTACACAAAATTCTTTTACCACAAGGTCAACTCCAGGGTGTCACGGCCAGCAAAGCGGAGGGGGACAGCTGGTATAATATAGTGTATCGAGTAAAAAAAAATATGATTACTTTACTTTAGCTTCTACTAGGTTGCTTTTTACTCCTTCTAATGTTTACTTGTGTTTAGATTTATACTACCTTCTTATTTTACTACTTAAAACGTTTTCTTTTTATGTTAATTAGGTAATTCTACTTTTTACTTACATGCATTAAATAAGTCTGTCTTACTTTGCTCTATTTTAAGTTTACAATTAGTTTTTGTAACTGTAAAATGCTTTAGTATATAAACATGAATGGATACGCAATTGCTGAAGAGACGATGAGGGAAATTAGATATTAAATACTGATAAATAATAATACAGATAAAAAACAACTAAGATTAAGAACCTTTCGATCAAAAGCGGAGTTGAAATCTAGATGATAAAGTTCATGAATCTAGTAGAAGCCTATTCACTCTTCACCTGGGGACTCCCACTCAATGTACTGTCCTAACTTTGAATAGAAAAAGCTTTTTAAAAGTCACACAGACAAGCAAGAAATTTAAGCTAAAAAAACCTCTTTTTTCAGTCGATGGTTAAATAAATACAAAATAGAGTTTAAATGTATCCCTTCGAAAAGGTGAAAACTGACCGAAATCAATTGCAGCGCGAGCATCGCCACGGTATAGCTTTGTTTTTATAACTACAAAGCGACGGCACGAACGCGACGTTCACCTGATCGCAAGTGATACGTTCACCCGTAATAATGTGACGCAAGTTAGGATATTATACACACCACGTTGGGCTCGTCGATTTGAGACATAAGATGTTAAGTGTTGTTACTGCAGTAATTTTATTAGCTATAGCGCCCTTCAAACCGGAACAGTAATATTTGCACAGTACTGTTTGCCGGCTGCAATAGGCGCTGCGGTAATACCGAGCCGGTCTCCGGTAACAGAGACCTATCAGCGGTGGCTGTACATAGCGACTGAAGTGCAGCGCACCGTAAGCCGTACAAACAAATGACACCCGTCAGTCCCGTTGACCAGCTGGCTTCCGTCTTGTGTACACTGCTCTGTGACGCGCAGGTGTGAACCGGTCCCGCGGGCAGGCGTGCTGAATATACTGTGTACACTCGCGCCCGCCTCTGCATCGCGAACACACGCGCTCTACATTTTTAAAAATTAACAGTCTATAAAGCCTGTCTCTGTCGCCTAACAGCACTGTGCAAACAATGCTGTGTATCTGGTTTGAAGGGCGCTGTAGCTAGTGTCTCCATGTGAATGGCTCAGTAGACGAGCGTAATGTGGTGTAGTGTACATCATCCGAACTATAGGCAGGCATGTCACTTAATATCAAGTGAACGCCGTGTTTTTCTCGTCGCTTCGAATTAACACATCAGCTACAGGCCCATTTTTAGAAGACTTACAGTCAGTACAGAGGAGACCGATTAGATCTCGTAATTGTTTTTAAACGCAGCACGTTTGAGATCTTTACGATCTTTGCCGTCGCACTAACTGAAAGACTCATAGGAGATCCATTAAATCTCATAAAGCACTAAACGTGTTAAGGAGACGAGAAAGGCGAATCGTACACCTGATAGTAAGCGGTACTTTACTCAAACCAACATGGTGCTAGTTGGGATATGCTCTGCACCACCACTGTGCCCATCGTTCTGAAAGGCAACGTGTTAAATCTCAATAACTCAGTCAATTTTTCTAGCTCAAGGCTTTCAAATAAACACAGTAATGTCTGCATACTGATGTTTGGTAACAGAAATAAACTCGACAGTTATGTACCTAGACCATCTCTGGCAAGAGAGACTAGATATTTAATGTCCGCCTCAGGAAATCGAACAGAAAAATCTATTACTTTTTTTAAAATTCGGTTTTACTGAACTCTGAGGACTTTTTTTAGGAGTTCGGTTCTTTATTTATGCAGAGCGTTAATACTTCCAAACGCCTAATGGCTTTTCACCAGCCGTCCGACTTCAGCCGCTGTATTGCTTTTAAGCTAAACTTAGTCCCTGAAAGCTCAAATTGGAGTCGCTATCACATTTTCTGATGAAGTATTCTAATGTAAATAAATGTTTCCAAACTGCTGGATATTACTATTTTAACTTAAAGAAGTTGCTTATTTATAAGTATAAAAGATGTGCTTATAATTTAAAGCTATCAACTTAAGTAAATTTACTTAATTTATCATAAGTTAAAAACAAGATCACTAACCTATGCCCTCATGTAGGCATCTATTGTCTGACGACGATTATAATATTCCAAGGTTTCTTCATCTACGTTAGTCGTCAGCGTCGTAACAGGAACCTTCAATAGTTACACCAGGATATAATTGAGATCCTGTAGATTCTATCCTGCTGATTCTAATCTGCCGGTAACTCGTGTAAGCGGTGATAGGACATCTATAGCAAATGAAGGTTTTACAGTGTCAGTAAGTACTATACTAAGCTTTGGCTAACACAATAATGATGAGTAAATATTATAAGATAGGTCTCGAGTCTTATGTATATAAGCAAAAGTTTTCAGCAGCTCGTTTACATTTACTGTAAATACGTAAACGTTAGTTGTAGTTCGACGTTCACTTAACGAAAACAAAGCCTCTCATCGCGTATTCATGAGAGCACATTTAAATAAGGAGACCGGATGCGGTGTTGGCCTCACCATTCCTATTCCCCCTGCGCACATAAAGAGGTGTTAGCAACGCGACCGAAATAACCCTAGAGCGTAAACAAAGACTGCATTCGGACGAGGAGCCGTCACGTCGAACGTTTGCCCCAATGCTCCAACATTTGCCGTGTTGGCAGCGTGTTGGCGGCGTCTGGCGGAGTGCCAATGTCTATGAATCATCGCGAGCGACGAAAACCGCCGGCCATTTGTCAGCGTTAGGGCGCGCGGCCGCGGCCACGCGACTCCGCGCCCTGCCTGCGGAGAATCTCCACTACCAACTTATTCCACATGCTATTTCAAAGCTAAGGACCACCATCTCATTTACCACTAACGGTAAAAAATAAATATATAAATAAAACAGTTTATACCCCCGGTCGCCAGAGCGATAGCCCTCTCTCGGCTCAGCAGATAGCAGCAGTCGGTCCGCTAGCAGGCTAAAGTTAATATATTCACGTATACGAGTCATTTATGTAAAACTATTTAAATAATAATCTCGATTTAGAAAAGCGCACTCTAAGTAATCAGACTAATAACCCTTAAGCTACGCACTGGACCGCCATTCCGAAATGAACTGAGGTTATTTTCATACAGCTTACATATTTTCAGATTCGAATGTAGAGTGAACGGTCGGGGTAGCAGCCCGACAGCCACCCCCGGCATGCCTTTTAACGTACCGTCTCAAGTTATTCTTGACTTAAACGATTTCTTCCATTAAGTTCGTCTGCTGGTAGATATCAATTTCGCTGCGGACTCAAGTTTTGACTTTTAAATTGTTTTGCTATGTAAATAAGATTTCTGAACTAATATCGATGCATCTGAAGACCAGAGTTTTTTAAAAGTAATGAACCTCGCCTGCTAACCAGACTACTCTGTATTAATACATAAACAACAATACGATCAAAGTTATATTGTTTATGTCAATATTAAACAAATGTGTCTTTTAGTATTTTTAGCAAAGCTGCTACACGGAAATGTTAAAATGTTACTGTATTCCGGATTTAAGTCTATTGTGTTACGGGCCTTCATATCACTTATCATGTAGTAGATATTTAACATCTCGATATTTTTTGTTAAATATAAGTATATAACATTAATTACGCTAACCTCGTTTTATCGTCGCACGACGACAGCCGTACCGCTCGGACGTCTCGTGTTTTCGCTCTGTGCCTACGGCCAATTCTCGCTGTGATATCCAAAGTATCCCTTTGCGCGCCAAAAAGATATCCATATTGTCTCTTTGCGCGCCGCGACGTAATTTTATTTTGAAAAAAGTTGAACCGAAGTGTCGCGTGGGAAACATCATCGGATTCCTCTCGTTGAGTTCAGTGCAGTGGTGGAAGAACTGTGTAAATCGCTCAAGTGGATAAAAAGATATTAAGCAAATAAGACAAGAAGTGAGGGTATGTTACTTTGATCGCCAACGCCGCCGAAATAAGATCGGCGACCCCCATCTTTTTTTGGTGGTTCTGGGTGCCTTCCGGTGTTCTGCGCGGTCCCACGAAAAATCTAATTTTGTCGGCCGGGTGTTGCGGAGATATTAAGGGTTTAATAAATACCGCGTGGCACGTGGTATTTTTCTGGACATCGGAGCTGATCGCCACTGGTACCACTCGGAAGAGGAGAACGAGACGAGCCAGTTGACACCTCGTGAGCAGTGATCTGACTCCTGAGAGAAGAACTACAGGGGGTTGAAAAACCGGAACAACCCCTAACTTCGGAGACCGATTGCTCGCGAACAAGATCGACGACCCCCAAGTTTTTTGGGCTCAACGGACGGAGAGTTTTACGGCCTTTTCAGTGACACCCCTTAAGATTGTATAAAATAATTAATTAACTGGAAGACGTAGCGCGGGGCCAAAAGGGTAGCCACGGACCGCAAATAGTTGCGGTTATCGTGGTTTTCCCGTTCCGGCCGTATTCGGATCGGCTGCTGTACCATCTGACTTCCCCTTGCAGAAATAATTAGATTTAAGAATACGGTGGAGCAATAATCCAAGGGGAAAATAGCAGCTGACTCGACTCGGCCGGTGCTTTGGCCCCGGCGCGCGTCGGTTGTCGAGCGCGGCAGGGTTCCTTATTGGAATATCCCGATCGGGTTCCTCCTATTGGGTCTGCAGAGTAGACCCTCTAGTGATACTCCGCTTTTTGGTGCGTTCCTATTGGGTCTGCGGTGTGGACCCTCTAGTGGGATACTTCGGCCGGGGTATTCCGATACGAACCCTGCGCGACGTGCTGCCCTATGTACGAGGGGAGCACGTTTAGGTTAGGGGCCCTATTGCCATAGTTGTAAAAATTTATTGTTGCTTTTGCAATTAGGATTAAGTAATATAAATTGACATCGGCCCTGTTGCCTTAGATTTAAGTTTTAAAATTGTAACCACCGCCATATTGCGCTAGATTTAAGTGTTGCCTTATTGCATTAGAATTAAGTTTTTTTTAGATAAGGGACGAGTTCCCCTTGCGTCCCTCCCCCCTCGACATGATTCGCACTCCCCCGAGGAAGTCGGACGCGGGCGACGTGACCCTGCCTAGTGAGGCAGGAGATACCATGCGGAGGAGTACGTCGCCCATAGCGGACGCCCCTAGAGGGGGCAACGTTCGTAGAAGTGTAGGGGAGTGGGAGAAGGTCGAGGGAAGGAGGAAGACCTCTCCCCGAGCAGCCGCCCCCGCAAATAAGCCTAAGGCACGTGCCCTGCAGGACCAGGGACCAAAGCTGGTACAGGAGCGGTCACCGGCGGGGGCGGGCGCCGCGGGCCCCTCAAGGGAGGGGAAATCGGCGCCCGCCGACCGCGTGGTGGAGGCGCGGGCCTGCCTGACTAAAGCCAAGCTCCACCTGGCAAGCTGGCGCAACCTCAAAACAGAGATTAAGGTAGGGGTGACCGCAGCAGTCGAGAGGCTGTACCAGCTGGTCAAGGAGGCCGTGGCGGACAGGAGACGAGTGAAGTCCCCTGTCCCGGAACCCTTGAGGAAGGCGGAGGAGGGGCGAGGGCCTGGGGGTTGCCAAGAGGATTCCGCCCCCCCCTCGCTGGACCGGGGGAAAGCCAACCTCCTCCTCAAGAGGTTGGAAGACCATGGGCGGCTCCTTGAGAAGAGCAGTCAGGAGATTGCTAAACTCAAGGAGTCGCTCAAGTCGTGGGAGGAGGAGGGTGCCCGGCAACGGGGCACGTATGCTGCGGCGGCGGCGGTGGCGGCTGCCCCGGCAAAAAGGCCCCCACCGGGGAGTGAGGTGGTACACTCGGTGGCGGTCTCGTCGGAGGTGGCCGCGACCGGGGAGCAGGTATTGGGGAAGATACGGGAGGCACTCAATGCGAAGGAGGAGGGCCTCCGGATCGACAGGGTCAGGCGAGTAAGGGACGGGAAAATAATAATAGGGTGTGGCACGGAGAGCGAGCTGGCGAAGGTGCGCGAGCGCTTGACGAAGGCAGGTAAGGGCCTGAAGATGGAAGAGGTGCAGAGCCGCGACCCGTTGGTCATACTGAGGGATGTCATGGCCTATAACAAGGATACGGACATTATCAAGGCCCTTAAGTCCCAGAACGGCCATCTGCTGGGCGGCATCCCCGAGCGTGACCTGCGCGCCGAGGTTCGCTTCAGGCGGAGGGCGCGAAACGCGCTGATGACCCATGTGGTCTTGCGCGTGTCGCCGAAACTATGGAGCCGCCTCACAGCAGCGGGAGTGATGCACGTGGACCTCCAGCGGGTCCGGGTGGAGGATCAGTCCCCGCTGGTTCAGTGCACTCGCTGCTTGGGCTACGGCCACAGCAAGCGGATGTGCACCGAACGTGAAGATCGGTGCACCCACTGCAGCGGACCGCACCTAAGGGGCGAGTGCCCGGAATGGCAAGCCGGGAAACCTCCCGCCTGCCGGAACTGCCGGAAGGCGAAGGCGGACCGGTGGGACCACGGGGCGTTCGACGCCGAATGCCCGGTCCGGAGAAGGTGGGACGCCATAGCCCGGGCGTCGGTAGCGTATTGCTAACGGCGCCCCGGGGGCCGACCGCAATATCCGGACTGGGCGACGCCAGTATCGCGCTGTACAGTTAAACCTGCAAAGGTCCAAGCTTGCCACAGCCGAGCTGATATGCGAAGCGCCGAAGAGAGGGTGGGCGTTCGCAATGGTCCAGGAGCCGTATATCGGCGCGATTGGCGAGATGCGGCACTACCCAGGGACAAGGATAGTACAATGCGTGAGCCGAGGTGACGGGGAGGTCGTCAAGGCCGCCATTGTACTGTTCGACGATACCATCGATATCACCCAATGTCCGGACCTCACGTCTGGCAACATTTCTGTCGCCAGACTGAGAACCGGGGCTTGGGAGATAGGGGTGGTATCCGTCTACCTGGAGCCAAACAAGCCCATCGAACCATACCTGAACCGGATCGGCTCGGTCGTGGGAAGGTTGGGGACTGCCAACGTGGTACTGGGCGGTGACGTCAACGCCCATAACACCTGGTGGGGCAGCCAGTCCGGAGACCAGCGAGGCACTGATGTTGCAGCCGTGCTCGACCAACTGGAGTTGCACGTGCTGAACCGAGGGTCTGAGCCTACGTTTGACACCTATCGGGGCGGAAAGCGGTACTCTAGTTGCGTCGATATTACTGCTTGCTCGACCTCTCTGCTCGATCGAGTGGAGGGTTGGCGAGTCGCGGACGGAGTATCTTCGTCGGACCACAGGGCGATCCTGTTCGAGTTGAATCTCGTGAGGTCCGTCGGTACGGACATCAGGTGTTCAACACGGAAGTACACTACCCATAGAGCAGACTGGGACGAGTTCAAACGAACTTTCGCCCAGCTGCTCTCAGACCGCTGTCTGACGCCAGCCGAGGTGACCGAGGTCACCGATAAGGGGGCGTTGGACGGCATCGTCGGGCGGTACGTGGAAACCGTGGGGGACACCTGCGATTCGGTCCTGCCGAAGGCCTCCGGAAGGAAGAGGACAGAGTTGCCCTGGTGGTCCGAACAGCTCTCTCTCCTCAAGGCAGACGCCTTGAGGAAGAAGAGACGGATCCCGAACGCGCGGCCGGCCCGTAAGGAGATGGTCTTGCGCGAGTATTTCGACGCGAAGGAGGCTTACCGCCTCGAGGTGAGGCGTGCTCAGACCTCCAGCTGGAAGCGGTTCTGCGAGCGGCAGGAGCGCGAGACCATGTGGGACGGCATCTATCGTGTGATGCGTCGCACGGAGGTAAGGCGTGAAGACGTCCCCCTCGTCCAGGGAGGGAAGGTGCTGGACGCAGCGGGATCGGCCAGGTTGCTTGCGGAGGTTTTCTTCCCGGGAGATGACCCCGGGGAGGACAATGCGGACCACTGTACTGTAAGAGCCCAGTCCGATGAAGTCAACGAGGGGGGACATGGTGATCCATGTGAACCCCCCTTCACGATGGAGGAGCTCCGATGGTCCGTGTCAACCTTCAATGCGAAAAAGGCACCTGGCTTCGACGGATTCACTGCTGACATCTGCCGGGCGGCCATCGCCGTGGATGCCGGACTGTTTCTCGCGCTCTCCAACCGGTGTCTCGCTCTTGCCCACTTCCCCACGAGATGGAAGGAGGCAGCGGTTGTGGTGTTGCGGAAGCCCGGTAAGGACGACTACACGCACCCTAAATCCTACCGGCCCATCGGACTCTTGCCCGTCATGGGCAAGGTCCTAGAAAAGATGATGGTCCGGAGGATACGGTGGTACACTGCACCGTATATCAGTAGCCACCAATACGGCTTCATGCCGCAAAGGTGTACCGAAGACTCCCTGTATGACCTGATCCAGCACATACGCTCTCGCTTGAAGGAGAAGGAGATCGTTGTGCTGGTATCATTGGACATAGAGGGAGCCTTCGACAACGCCTGGTGGCCTGCTATACGGTGCAGACTGGCCGAGACTCGCTGCCCCGCCGACCTGCGGCGCCTTGTCGATAGCTATTTTAGCGATCGCAAGGTGTCCGTCAGGTACGCGGGGGCGGAGTGTGCCAGAGATACCACCAAGGGGTGCGTGCAGGGATCCGTGGGCGGCCCAACATTCTGGACCCTCCTCCTAAATCCACTCCTGGAGATGGTGGTCAAGAGCGGAACACACTGCCAGGCGTTCGCAGACGACGTCGTGCTGATCTTCTCCGGGCAAGAGACCGGGGACATCACGAGGAAGGCAAATGCGGTGCTCGCCGATATTCACGATTGGGGGGTCCGAAACAAGTTGAGGTTTGCACCACACAAAACCAATGTGATGGTGCTCACCAACAAACTCAAGTACGACAACCCAATATTGAATATGGGCGAAGAGCCCCTTTGTCGAACTCGTGAAGTTCGGATACTCGGCCTGACAATTGACGATAGGCTCACGTTCAACACGCACGTGAAGAACGTGAGCAGCAAGGCCCAAGGCCTCTATCGTCAATTGTGCAGGGCCGCGAAAGTGTCATGGGGGTTGAACTCGGAGGTGATCAGAGCGATGTATCTGGCGGTGTTGGAGCCGATCATTTTGTATGCAGCGAGTGCATGGGCGCCGGCGGCTAAGAAGCTGCTGATCCGAAGGCAGCTCGATGCGGTTCAGCGTGGCTTCGCGCAGAAAATTGCGCGAACTCACCGAACCGCGTCGTTGCATTCGGCCCTAGTACTTGCCGGGCTGCTTCCTCTAGACCTTCGGGTCCAAGAAGCGGCCACTTTATTTGAGGTAAAGCGCGGCCACACCCGGCAAGTACTGGGTGACCGAGAGCTGGAGGTTCCGGTCAGCTACTTGAGGCTCCCACACCCGTCTGTGCAGCTTGGTGTGGAATTCTCCTGTCTGGGCGAAAGTGCGGAAGAGGTCCGACTTGCCACCTCGGCTGCCGACTCGGTGATTTACACCGACGGCAGCCGCATCGACGACAAGGTGGGTGCGGCGTTCTGCGTTCTGCGGGACGCCGCAGAGGTTTCCAACAAAAAACTCAAGTTGGGCAACTTCTGCACCGTATACCAGGCAGAGCTGCTGGCTTTGGCGAGAGCGACAGGGTACGCGGCCAGCGGATCGGCGCATTCGTGCGCCGTATTCAGCGATTCGAGGTCCGCCCTGGAGACTGTCGCCAAACCTGACACCCTCCATCCCCTGGCGATCGCAGTAAAAGAGAATATAATGAAAGCGCGTGAGAAAGGGACGAACGTAAGGTTGTATTGGGTGAAGGCGCATGTGGGGTTGGAGGGGAACGAAAGGGCGGACCAACTGGCCAAGGAAGCGGCCCTGAAGAGCAAGAGAAGACCTGAATACGAGGACTGCCCCGTTTCATTCGTCAAGCGTCAGCTAAGGCTGGAGACGCTCGACGAATGGAACAGGAGGTATGTGCAAGGTACGACGGCTTCAACAACGAGGATGTTCTTCCCGAGCGTCAAGTCAGCGTATCGCGTGACTCGCCAGATCGAGCTCGACACGGTCTTGGTCCAGATGTTCACCGGGCACGGGGGATTCTCCGAGTACCTCCACAGGTTCAAACTCAAGGAGAGTCCCGCGTGCCCCTGTGACCCGGAGGTGGACCAGACCGTGGCGCACATCCTGCTCTCCTGTCCCTTATTCGGGCGGGAGAGGGTGGATCTAGAAATTCAAATAGGAAGAAGATTAGACACAGGAGCGGTTGCCTCTCTGATGAGTGAGGACGAAAGTCGCCATATTTTCCTTACATTTTGTAGAAAAGTTGTAGAAGAGACGCTAAAGAAAAATAAATCGCAATTGTAATAAATAAAAGTAAGAAATTGAAGAAACAAATTAAAAATAAATAAACATTTTAAAACTGTAAAAACAAAATGTCATGAAAAGATGTAAAATTAGAAAGGATGATTAATTTCAGGAGCGAGAATGCCCATAAAAACGGACGAGGCGACGAAGTCTTCACTTAGCGAGAGGTATGAAAGAAGGAAATGGAATGGAGTATGAGAGAAAAGAGGAGGAGAATAAAAAGAAAGAAAGATAAGAATAGGTATGACAGAGAAGATGGACGAAAGGAGAGAACGTAGAAACTAGAAATAAGGAATAGAATGATAAGTGATAAAATTATGCTTAAAAGTGCAAATAAAGGCCCTGACCCGCCATACGCAGGGGAATTATAAAAAAAAAAAAAAAAAAAAAAAAAAAAAAAAAAAAAAAAAAAAAAAAAAAAACCTCGTTTTATCTCCGGCTACGGCTCGGAGTGCATTACGCCAGGACTCGGCGGAACTTGGCAAAAGATAAATCTTCAGGACATTAACAGCGCTGTCACATTTTCCCACTGAAACAAGTCCGGGGGGGAGCTAATTCACTTTGCGCGGTGCAGCCGCACTCGCAATGATTATGGACGGCCAGGCGGGCGTCAGGAATGCAATTAGATGGTCAGCTCACGACTTAGATGTTTCTCAAAGCAACGCTGCTTGCACTGGTTTTAATATAGCTTTCGACGACTCCTCTAAATAATTGGATATTTCATATAATTAAGTGTACGTTTACCTGAGAGGTAAAACTAAAGGTGCCTATACATGTTGCGATCGACGTTCTGGTTAATTCAACCAGTAAATTTAGAAAACAGTAATGTTTGCATACTACAGCTTAGCAGTAAAAATATGCTTTATTAATCTACTTACAAAGGCTCTGTAGAAACAAAAACGGTAGGTAGCAGTATTTACTGGAAGCATATGTATGTTTCGTTGTTTCTCCTTCGACGCAAACGAAAGCTGTAATAATTTTTGAGTTCATCTTGTCTTTGAAAGGTTTATTTCGATGATGTATTCTAAAATATCGACAAAAAAAGAAGTACAAGTTAATCTGGTTTGGTGATTGCTATTAGACCTTGTCTTATATCACTATTACCTATACGGCTAAATAAAAGGAGACGACTCGGCTGATGCTAACCGGAATATTAACTTCTTTCAGCGCTGGTTTTAAGCTCCAATTTACTTCCCCAAGTATTAAGCAGAAGATATGTAATTATGGCTTTAAAAATATTTGCTCCTGGTATAAAAATAATTATCCAAACAAAATTTAGAATAAAATGTACTATGAGTTGATTTCTACACTCCCGCTCTTGTCACTTGGGCTGGTTAATTGAAAGGAACTGTAGCACGGAGACGCGCGGCGTGTGAAATGCGGTTTCACTTGTAGTTGCATTAAATCTCTGTATTAACTCTGCAGCTTTGAAAGCATCAAATGAACACACGCTGCTGTACTGAGAATATTAAGACGTGCATCCGGTGCTCCTATTCGGAGGCCAGTTAACTTCTGAAACGTTGTATCTGCCGATACTAAAACACTTAACAAGGACCAAATATTTAGCAAGAGTACTTATGTTATTCTATATAAAGAGCCAAGATAATTAATAATATTCTAAGACTCTTGATTCTAATTAACAAAAAACTTTATAACGTTTTGTAAGAGAAAAATCATCATCATCAGCCGATAGACGTCCACTGCTGTGCATAGGTCGCCACTAAGGATTCCCACAACGGGTAGGGATTCAAATAGGCCATACATTTAGGCCATTTTCCACCATGCTGGCCCAATGCGGGTTAGTGGGAATCAGAGCCTCGTTTGTTGATTAGCAGGGTGTTCCACAAGCAGGTGAGATTGGCTTGGGCCCCGTGAGTTATTGTGCGGAACTCCTTGCACCCCAAGAGAACAATAAATATTTTTTTTTTTTATCGGAACTTGTCTTATTCTCTTAAGAGGGAAACGCTTTAACCTTTTAAAGATAACCAGCTGTACTGTAGCGACGGTATTACGATATATTTTTTTATAATATTAAATATCATGTATGGTAAGTGTTTTAATTCCACTTCAATACCTCCACATTACCCAAGTAACTGTACTCTGGTTAACAGCATCTATAAAGAGGAAATTAATTGCACGTTACATATGATCAGTTATACCTGGACAGGAAGGCATGGGATTATCTGCATAGCTTTCGCCTGTTAGCTTCATTTTTATTATTCATTCATTAATCGTCATCGTCATCAGCCGACAGACGTTCACTGCTGGACCTGACCTCTCCCAGAGATCTCCACATCGGTCGATCCACATAATACATTAATATTCAGAGCTATACATAAAGCAGTTTATTATGTTAGTTTTAATCATATAGTTTATACTGACTTCGCACAACTTTATACAGTGCAGCTCGATTGTCAGTTGTAAAAAAGCGAACCTACAATAGTGGATTTCAGGATAAATTTGCAATTATTATATTATCATTTCTGAAAAGTTATTTCAACTCAATATAATTTACTTCCGTTTAAAGCGAGCGCCGCTTGGCAGACCGACGCCGCCGTAACAATGAAACAAACAAAGCGCTACTTCAATAAATATTTCATGTACTTGGCCAGAATTGGACAATTAATTTACTTCAGAAAATGCAGCAATAAATTTCACCTTCTTATGAAGGAAGCCGGAATTCACTGAATTATTTGCGGCCGGAGCAGTTAATGTGCTCTTGCAGGGAATGGTGTAAACTTTAATTGTATAGCGGTATTAACCACCGCGGCTGTTCAACGGCGCATGCGCCGTACTGGCGGATGGCGTTATTTCTAGGAGCCAATATAGTCAGGTAACTCACACACACATTCTCTAATCACTTATACTAATATATTTGAGGGATGATCAGGAATTTTGCATAAGAATGTAAAAATACAGTAGTCAACTTAAATCTTAAAGTCAGCAAACTAAAATTGCAGTTAGTCAGTCAGATCAGTCGAGCAGCTGATCACAGATGAAAGTTCAGATGCAGACCAACGGTTTTAGCACGACAGCCGAGAGTTGGATATTTGACAGAATAAATTATATACGAAGCACTGAACTTGCCTATTGAATTATAGAAAAAGGCTTTTGAGCGAGTTACTTAAAAGAAACACCCCTTAAAGGTTGGCAACGCGGCTGCTACCTGTCTAATATTGCGACTGTCCATTGGCGTCAGTAATCACTTTCCATCAGGTGAAGTGTTGGTTCGTTTGCCCACCCTTCCCACATAAAAAAAACATTGGATTTTAATTTATATGTGTAGACACTAAGATGTATAGTTGCAGCTGCGCAACTGTTAAACTTGAAGACGCTTCTTTTGTGTAACGGTAAATACATCTCAGACATAGGAGGCATTAGTGTTGTTACCGACTTATTGTTACTCGTAATATATGATCAATCGAGTGGCTTAGAGCGGTGCAGGTTGCAGATTTACCGAGCGGCTTTGCGGGGCATTTAAAATAAATCAGGCTTTATTGGCAACGGGTTGGCCGTATCAATTCGTAAGGTATCTATTCAGAATCTATGCCAAACGTACGCGGACGGAATGCGCGTTGGATAAGATCGCGTATTCAATACACGGACATGTTACCAGTAACTTTGACGTTGGTATATTTGCGCGGCTAAAGTTGAGCGTAAATATTTGCCGTCACATTTAATGGTAGCAGTTCTGTTGCGGAAAGAGATCTGAGTGATGAGAATTTTTTTTTTAAAAATATTTGAGCGGGAAGCTCAAGGGTGTCCCACACAACAATTCACGGGATCCAAGTCAACCTCATCTGCTCGTGATGCACCCTGCTAATCAACAAACAAGGCTCTGGCTCCGACCAACCCGAATTGGACCAGCATGTTAGGACGTGGCCCAAATCCCTGTATATGAACTCTATCTACAAACGGTTGTAGATCGCGCGAAGCCGCTGGATATAAGCAGCCGATCGATGTGGGGATCTTCGGGGGAGGTTTATATCCAGCAGTGGCCATCTTTCGGCTGATGATTTAACGAGCTTAAATATAAAATATATCGCAATGTTTTTAGTATACACCCTTTTGCAATAAAATTACTTGATAAAGATCAATTTGTCAGTACACCCCTAACGTTACGTTCCCAGCGGGTTCAGAGGGAAGCACCCTTGCGGTTTCGACCCCTTATTACGATGTTTAGGAACCAATTGACTATTCGATGAGTAGAGAATTGGGTAAATCATGTGATCGATTTTGCACTGACCTTAACTGCACTGCACGGCAGATTTACTCGCGTCCGAATTGGTAACAACGTAATGATTGCCTTTGCTGCTACTGAAGAGATTTGGAGCTTGAAGTCCAACGTGATGGAGTATAAATATGAAGATAGAAGATATTATGTATTTTAATATGTATTATTATATTTCATGTTCGCTATAATTTTCGTAATCAATTGATCTTTGAAATAAAGCACGCGAGTTAGGCTGTGCGCAGCTGACGAGGGCAGCACCCTTTTTGTATAATACATTATTTAAGGGTAACAGTGTAAAAAAGTACAACGAATGTTACTAAAAACCTTTTATAAATATCTCTTAAAAGTTTTCGAATCATTCCATTAATCTAATTTTGACTGCACTTGCAAATTATTTATATTAACTTGACAGACTGTTATATACTTGACTACGAGTGCTTACCGTCATATTGAATGGATAGAATTTTACTTAAGTGAAATTCTTTTGGGATGATGTGAATTGATTTTTATCACATCAGCCGATACACGTCCACTGCTGGACATAGGACTCCCCCACTGATCTCCATATCGATCGTTATTGAATTTTATGAAACGAAAAAGAAACATCTGTTTGTCTTCATAGGATATGAGATGAAAGAGAATGAGATAAAACGCGTTTGAAAGTAGATTCTCTATCGTTTGTCTCCCCTTGGCGCTACCATCCGTAGTGCGGACACTACTCTACCACCGTACACGACCTCCCACACAGGCAAATGGACCGGATGTTGAAAACGTGTAACAAAATATTGTTATAATTTTTATCTTTGCCAAGATGTTACAATAAGTTGTTCAATTTATATCTCTATCTCTCTCTAAATCATTTCTACATAACAAAAAAAATTTGATCAATCGCTCTCACTCTGTTCACTATCTTCACAGTATATTCATCTCATTGTCTTATAAATTAACCTGAATACACAGTTCTACTTCTTCCGCATGTGAACTCACAGCCGTCTTTATTTATTTTTAACGTGGATGTAGGATTTAGCTAGATTAGTATTCGCGGCGGAGCAGCGTCCGTAAAGCGGCATGTTATTGTGTAATATCATGGGCATTTGGCATGGCCCCCCAGTCCTCCGAAGTAATATGGCTCTCCGGCTGCATATAAAGCCTGATTTATTTTAAATGCGGCGAAAATCCACTTGGATTGGGCGAATGTGCGAACGGCGCCGCCGCGGGCTCTCCCGTCATGTCGGAAGTGGGTAAGTTTGGTTTGAAATTTCATCGTAACTTAACCATAGTATGATGCAAGGGATTCCCGCTGCACTTGGAATCCAGACATTGTGCAAGTCATACGTGAAAAATGCAAGCTTTCAATTATTAGATATTGTCAATTAAAAAAATCATTTCAGTGTCTAGGTTTTATGAAGAACCTAAACTGCTCACTTAAAGATCTCACTGCTGAGACTCGGAGCGGTCTTTCACAGAAAGAGCCTCAAGGGTATCATCATTCTGTCCAAATAAGAGTTATCCGACCTTATGGAGAATGATTCTTTGTAAATATCTACTACTTATGACGAAACTGGCCACCAAGTGACATTGTGGTACATTAGCTTCTACATAATAACACCAGAAAGGTATCAAGTGATTGTAAGTAAGCCCGCTGGAGTCCGTACAAACATGTCTGTATAACCGTGACAGTGATAAGGTAGCCACTGGAATATTTCAAACGATCTGTTTCAGATTTGTAAGGGGTTCCCAATTTCAAATGGAATAAGCAGCATTGTACATCTCAAGAAACTTAAATCCCATTCCGTATTCGCCCGCCATAGGAACCCGTGTCAAACAAGGGTAATAACTCTCGCTAACCTCTCCATTGGGAACTTGAACTTGGACATCGCACATTTTTTGTTCAATTGCTTTTTTAATGTAAAAACATCTCATTGGCTTGGGACAAACAGTTTTCATCAATAATACGACGAGCACTTTAATTATGACCATCAACCAGAGAAGAGATAAATACTAAAGTTTATAGATGATAAGCAGGAAAACTAAAGAAGGTAGAAGATCAGAAGAAAATAACTTATTATTATAGAATAAAAAAGTACATACATATAACGTAAATGTCTTTAAAACTAGTCCATCGACCGTCATCTATCACTTATTATATATCAGCTGGAATTACGGCAAGCTGCCGGACCCTCAGTGTGCTTACAAATTCATTGTCTTTACGTCATAATGACTACAATTATATACTGATACTGAAACAGTGAGAATATTTTAGGCGGCGTAACATGGAGACAGCAGACGGTGTTTGATTGATGAGCCATCTCCGGCGCAGCGGCGACAGGCGACGTGCGGGGACTGTTGATAGATAACGTCTACCTGCCACGAGATTTTACAGTTTCCACGCCTAAGTACAGAGTGGGCTTTTTCTTTTTTTAACAATAAACAACAGAAATCGGGAACACCTGTTCATCATTATTAATTAAACTGGTCAGGAGTTACAAGGAAATATAAAGGATATCATTACCTTACAAGTTTTATTATATAAAAGTAGTTATTTTCACGTTTTATCTAACACGTTTGCGTCGAATATGGGAGGCTGTATACATTTGTTTACGCGCACATATTGCTGCGTCTCTAAATATCTTCTGAAAAGAAACCTGTACAGATACTCGATAATATCTAAACTCCGGTTCAAGTGATGTTCAGAAGCTGAGGATAGATACGGAAGCGGAACATTACGTTTCTTAACAGAACAATACCAGCTGTAGTCATTGTTGAAAATTTACAATGAAACGAGTTTTCTATTATTTAACAGTAGTGTGGGTTTATTCTAATTTTTGCATACCTTTGTATTATAATATTGTATTTATAATACAAGATTTTATAGAACATTTAATTGAAGCTTCGACACGGCCTCCACAGACCTGCTTGTCTTGTTTGTACTACGATCTATACATTAACCAGATCTTTTAATACCTTGATTTCCTCATAAGATACAATACAAATTTTCTTCTCTGTTACATATTTTTTTTAATAAATTTTTAAACGATAATAACTTATGTTATGACACCTTAAATTAGTTTGAAATATAATTAAAGCAAAGATGTTTTAATAGAAGTAATATCCACCTAAACCAGGTCCATTCCAGCGAGAGTTATCTATATCAGAAGCAGATCCCACGTCACATGAGTTCGCAAATCCCAAACAATTTGCATTCACTTATCTCAGGCTTTTAAGGTCTACTGCTGAACATAGGTCTTTTAATCATTGAACCTGTAAATTTCTTCTAATAACCAAATTAAACTTAACTGAGAACGTTGAATAACATTAGCAGTGCTGTCGAAGACACTCAAAATACGAACGCTGCTAAATATTAGAAGTAGGTCGCTCCTTATTGCTGTATTCCAGCAAAATCCATGCCGGTCATTGGAAAATCTAGTTTGGATAAACCTTCAATACATTTTTTTTTCTTTTCCGTTTCAACTATAATTTCCTTTACTAGATCTCCTCACAAAAATTAATTACCCGTTCATAAATCTGTCTGACCAACTTTTATATATATTAACTTTACCATACTTCTCGCTGTTACACATTTATACACTGAAATTTAAACCGAATTACAAATTACCATTACAAGTATAGTCCCCATTAGACGTGTTTTTTTTATTTATATCTTTAAGCCACGGGACGAGCGGGATATTACCCTGATCACAAGAGGTACGCCCGCTATAACAACATGGCGCTAGTTAGAAAAGGTATACACTACATTGCGCTTGTCCCCTTGAAACATAAGATGTTGATTCTCGTTACCCCAGTAATTGCACTAACTGCAGCGCTTTACAAACCGGAACACAGTAATATTTGCACTATAGTGTTCGACGGCAGAGGTAGGTTCTGTGGCGATACCTACGCAGACAGCGTCCGACACCGTCTCTGTAGTCGCTAACCTAAAACAATCTGTTTTACAGCTTCCCTACGGTTTCCTAAGTAATTAAATAAGAAATTAATTTTTGAATTAAATAAGGAAGCAGATAAATCATTCTTCTGATTGCGAGTAAGTCTAACAGAAAATTGAAAAGTAATTGTTACTTTTGCGTTTGCGTGTTGTTTTCCCACTGCGTGGGCAAACTATCGCCCAAAATCCGCAGCAATGCATCGAATACATTACACTCGTAACAAACTAATGGCGCGTCTCAACGAATACACTTTGAATTTAATCGTTCGGATATGATTTTAGACTTGGTATTACCATCGCCGAGCTTCCGGTTCATTTAAGGAAACGACCTACTTTGCGATGCTGGGGAAAACAACTGGGAAACGTTTATTTAGAATACGCAAATAAGGTTTTCTAGACAACAGTGTAACTATGTTGCTTACATTATTTGATTGTTGAGCGCATTTTCTTCTTACTGTCCCTTACGATTCTACTCTTTTATTTTATTTTACGTAGCGACGGGACGAGCGGGACGGTCACCTGATTATAAGTGACACGCGCGCCCATAACAACGTGGCGCTAGTTTGAAATGGTGTACACTGCATTGCGCTCATCCGCTTGAAATATAAGATGTTCAGTCTCGTTAGCCCAGAAATTTTACTAGCTACCGTGCTTGTCTTACCAGAACACGGTAATATTTGCTCAGTACTATTCGTCGGCTGCAATTGGTACTCCAGTAGTACCTATGTAAACGGTCTCCGGAAACAGACACCTACCACAAGTAAGTAGTATTCATACTTATTTTTTTTTCTTCATTATCAGCCGACAGACGTCAACTGCTGGAGTTAGGCCTTCCCCAACGATCTCCACATCGATCAATTCTCCGTTGCGATCGGCACAGCCAGCGGATCCGCCGGGCACTTGGGGCAGTTTTTTGTTGAAGTTCATTGAGGGGAATTAGGTCGTAACCCACCATCTGGCCAATTTCGGGTTGGTAGGTGGTCAGAGCTTCGTCTGTTATACAGCAGGGTGCACAGCGTGCAGGTGAGCTTAACTTGAATTCCGTAAGTTATTGGGCGTAACCCCCTATTTAATATTTATTTACATATTAGTATTCACACCCGCATTGTCCTTATTTCCGTTTGATGTAACTTGCGATAATTTAAATCCTTTTTTTACCAGGACACAAAAAGAGTGTGTTTGTAAGTTTGTCTGCGAGATCATAGATCACATAGGAATGAACCAACTTTTATCTACTCTCTCATCTTTAATAAGCGCCTAGTAGTTGAGCCGCAGAGGCGACGATTGACTGGAAAAACTGATTGTCGTTGTGAAAACCAAAGGTAGGTAAAAGATCTTTTTGTCGGGCACCAACCAGATGGATTGATTAGATTAAGGGCTCGTCGTTGTCTAAATTCTACACAATCGTAAGAGATGCGATGGACAGGAACCGGAGGAAGCAGATCGTCCGCTCTGGACAGCAACACTAACACTGACCACAATCCTCAGACATGAAGGAGCGACCCTAGAGAGAGAGAGTAGTTAAACGATTAACATGCTCTTTTTGTGTCGAGTTTAGAAATATAAAAAGTATAGGTTAGACTTCATTGAATAGGGTGCTTCGGGAATATGCTAATCATTATCATTGTTTATCCAATCGTTGTCTCAGTCTGAGTACTGTTTGCCTTACCACTTGTCTCTAAGTGGGCAATTAAAACGTAAGGAGCTTTGTCGCCTCTGTCTCCACTGACGTTATCAAACGACGTAACTCTTGCTGGAGCAATGATGTTGATAAAAAGAAATATATAAAGATGTTTCCCAGTGGACTGGAAAACATCTTTATATATAATATTTCTTTTTAGTAAGGAGTTCATCGTGACAAGGACGTCCATACTTACAACAATTTGTTTGTGTTCATTGCAGGCTACCTTAGGGAAATCTATCCCTTATAGAAATGCATTTAATAATGTATTCTGTAGAGTACCGTTTTATAAAAATGCATCACCACGGTATATAGGAATGATGCACTTTAACTACCTTGAACTACTTCCTGAATTTCTTTTGTAATACTTGATGCTATGTATTTTATTAATCAATCTATTGTATGAACGAAATCCTGTTCACCGAGTTGCTTTCAAATGTAACGTGAATGAATATACATCGCTCGCTGCACTCCCCCGGCGGTGCATCCCGAAGGATGTCTAAACAGTGTCACTGATAACCTGCACCGAGTGCACCGACTTCGTTACTGAACTGATAAAGCTGAACTCTCTACACGAAGCAACTAACGAGCTATGCTGTACGGAACGTACACTCTCAGAATCGGAAATCAGCTCAATAGACGACTAAAATTTGAATGTCTGTATGTAATATCGACACAAATCGATGTCATTTGAATATTTCGTCTGACGGTCTCTTTGTTGGGAGTATACTGATTATAACTTGACAATTTCATCATCATTATCATCAGCCACTGCTGGACATAGGCTTCCCCTAATGATATCCACATCGATTGATCCCGTGCTGTCCGCAAAACCGCCAGGCACTAGGGGTCGTCGTTTAGCTACGGATAAAAGACCATTTTAACACAAAATAACTTAACACGACGAAACTTTGACTGATTTTTTAACTGGAATTCATTTTAACTAATCCTGTGCTTATGTACATAATTTTGAGTACCATTAAATGGTCGTAGAGTCGCGTTAAGACCATTACGACTTGTGGAATAAATATATGGGCTTACCAGCTTACGGCGGTAAGAAGCAACTCAATCGGAGGGTAAGTGTAAAAGTGAAAACAGCTTTGAGCCGATTGACAACAAGCGAGCTCTGCCGTTTAATCTCTTAAGCTTCTTTCCCTTTATATAATATTACGTTGAAGAACCATTTGTAATGTTTTAACATATACTTAACTCGACATATATTACATAAAAATATACAAGTGTTAATGAAAATGAAAGGATTCACACACGTTTGCGCTCCGCGATATCTGTAGCAACAAAACCCTGGAAACGTAACCTTACTCAAGATTTTAATGAGCTATCACTGAGTTTTTAAGAATGTAGTATTGTTTAGAAAAAGTATTTACATAATTTATTATACTTTAAAGGTTTGTCTTATTGTGAAGTCGAGTTATTCATATTGTGTGTAACTTAGGTTAGGTAAAAATATCATCATAAGGCGCTAGAGATCTACAACTGAACATAGGCCTCCCTCAAGGATCTCCACATGCATTGATTCTGTGCTGCCCGCAAAACCGCCGGGTACTAGTAGTCGTCGTTTGTTAAGTTTATATTGAGGCAACTTGGGACTTTTCTCACCGCGTTCGTCCAATCTGAATTGGTGGAGGAGCAAGAGCCTCGTTTGTTGATTAGCAGGGTGCACCACGAGCAAGTGAGGTTGGCTTTGATCCCTTGAGTTGTTATGCGGGACCCCTTACACCCCAGGTAAAAATGTACTAGGTAGTAATCTCTTCATTCATATATAGAATAGACTATTTGCTAATATTTTTATAATTATGTTTCCTTATGCGCCAACTGTGGAGTAGAATACTACCTTTTATTATGAGTTAATAACATATTCAGACGTACCTTAAGATTTATTAGAGTATAGGAACAATTCGTATGGCCCAAATCCCTCCATACGAATCTCTGTTCGATCGATACTTAGTAGATCCTACTAGTTTTAAGACTAGTAGACACCTAATGATAATACAAATATTGAAATTGTACTAGAAACTTCATTTTAATAACAAACTTCAGTGCCATCTAGTATTTCAAGAATTTTCAAATATTTCACGCCTACTTTAAGAACTTTATTCAAACTACAAACAAAATCTTTCTTCTTCAAAATCTTATTCAAAACTTACGTAAATTTCAATTTCACAATTACAAACTTTCACAAAAGTTATTTAAGTTTCTTTCAAGAAGCTTACAACTTTCTTACTTATAGCGTGTAAAGTTGAAATGCTTTTTTTATAAGCGTTATATATTGGTGTAAACATATTGTATGCATTATTATTTAACTTTAAGTGCTTCTACGAGGTCAATCATAGAGTCTTGTACATAACAAGAAAAAGATGAAAGTGAAATCAAACAGTATAATAGTACAAACTGTATGAGTAAAAGTGACCTTGCGCTCGACAGCAAACCTCGTGGCCTCACATAATGTATCATACACGCAGAGTAATTTCACATTAGAACTGTATGAGTAAAAGTGACCTTGTGCTCGGCAGCAAACCTCGTGGCCTCACATAATGTATCATACACGCAGAGTAATTTCACATTAGAACTGTATGAGTAAAAGTGACCTTGCGCTCGACAGCAAACCTCGTAGCCTCACATAATGTATCATACACGCAGAGTAATTTCACATTAGAACTGTATGAGTAAAAGTGACCTTGCGCTCGACAGCAAACCTCGTGGCCTCACATAATGTATCATACACGCAGAGTAATTTCACATTAGAACTGTATGAGTAAAAGTGACCTTGTGCTCGGCAGCAAACCTCGTGGCCTCACATAATGTATCATACACGCAGAGTAATTTCACATTAGAACTGTATGAGTAAAAGTGACCTTGCGCTCGACAGCAAACCTCGTAGCCTCACATAATGTATCATACACGCAGAGTAATTTCACATTAGAACTGTATGAGTAAAAGTGACCTTGCGCTCGACAGCAAACCTCGTGGCCTCACATAATGTATCATACACGCAGAGTAATTTCACATTAGAACTGTATGAGTAAAAAAACAACAAGACGAAAGACATTATCTCCAGTAAAAAGTCATTCAAGACAAAGATAAATATATCCTCCGTCACCAAATAACTTTACAGTTAAAATATAGAAATTACCTAGGATGCCTTAGATGAACTTGATCTTAATTAATATTTTCTAGCAACTGATACCTAGGGTAGCCCGCCAAATGCAAACTTTCGAAAAACTGGATCAATTTTCATATTCAAGTTTCTCTGAAGTTTTGCCTTAGTGTTTCGTTGTGATTTCAAGGCTTTCTACGCTACAACACTGTCCTTATATATTGTTCTTAAAATTGAAAATTATTAAAGGATGTTCTGAATCCCTTAGGATTGAAGTTAACAACTCTAATATGTGGGGTGTAAAAGGTCCTGCACGACACACGTCTAAGCTGTTGCTAATCCACAAACGGCTATGATTCCTATTCCTATGTCCAGCATTGAACGTGTATCAGCTGATGGTGATAATGATATAAATATAGCCTAGTGACGTTTTAAATGATTACATCGAGGAACTTTTAAGCAACAAAGAATAAAACATGATGATGCTTCCATTTAAAATTCCTATAACTTTTATACTTTGCAGAAGTTACCGGTACCGACCTTAGTGATCATCTGCAGAAATACTCGTATGATACAACTACTGTTCATCCACGAACATGTCAGGTAGTCCGTCTTTATTCTCTTCCTTACTTAAACAAATCTGTATCCAAGACTACATCAATTAGGACGGTTTATCTCCCTGGGACGCCAAGTTGTATATCCTGTAAAGTTGCCAAACGAGTCACATTTGATAGTGTTTACGTTGCTTCAAATTTTTCGTTTTCGTGAAAGAGTAAAGAAAGTCTCAGTTATTTAAGAAATTTATAACAGATTAAAGTAAACTATTAAGCGACTGATGTTAACAAAGATATGTTATATATTGTTATAAACAAAACAAACGTAACTAAAGCTAAACTTTATTCTATTACTATATCTACGAATACTGAGTACTGTCTCGTATAAAAGTAACTTTACAGTTGTTATAAATCGTTTGTCAGCTTCCGGTGTCCCATGCATACATATATAGAGATACAATTGTTAATTTCACAACACTCTGTGACCGGAAGTTCAAACCTGCTTTGTTATATTTTGTAAATGTAAATGATTATATAAGAAACTCACGGTATAACATAGATTATATCGGCAGCTACTTATGTACACAGCTCTAATATATATATAATAGACTAACTTAGGCTTCACTTTATGTTAACAAAGTGAGGCCCAAATTCAATGGATACAATTAAGTTCAGTACTAGACGCTTGTAATTATATCTTCTTGAAGGCCCTCTAAGTAGATTCAACTATTAAGGTTAAGCTATTTGTTTTAGTTTCGAAGTCGGTTTTGGCTAGTATAGTTACTTTGTTAATCGTACTATATTTTTATTGGCTATACGTGGTACGCGAATGAAGCGATTTGTTTACTTCAAAATAAGGCCAGGTTTATATAATTTATAATACTATATATATATTATTATAAATTTTAGTAAACGATACCTAGAAGATGAGCCATGAATCCTGTGCAGCAAATATAAACCAAACGCCAATATCAATCGTTACGTTCAAGCTATCGTTTGTTATGATAACATTACCGCGGTAATCTATCAAACGAAATTGACGATCCATGTTCACTCATTAAGGATATGATACAATTAGAAATAATATTAATCTAGACTTTTGGACAATCTAGAATATATTTTCGAATACTGTCGGCTGTAGTACGTACAGTAGACTACCTCGGTAAACTTACCGAACATCATGAATGGCTGTTTTCTATGAGGCGATCAGAAAGACTGGCTACGTCACTATTGTACCTGAAAGTTGATGAAATGAACATTACGTATAAATAGGTGTGTAAACTATTCACTATAAACTGTATAGACAACTAAAGCATTAAGTTTGTTTCCGGTTATAAACACATGAGATGCAGTAAAATCTAATAGTGCACAAGATGATCAAGTTCAATTGTTATCTCACAATAGATAAAATACTAGTCGGTTGAAATATAGTGATCGAGTATTTGACTCTCAATTTATATTCTTGGCGACCATTTTAAAATAGTGAAAGAGTATTTGAAAATTTCACAAGGTTTTCCACTTGCGACCACGGCAGATAAAACCACAATACGATTTGAAAAGTGCAGAGCCGGAAGTCGAAAACTCGTGCAATGTACAGAGTCATAAAGTCAACGTCGTGTGTTCAATTTTATTGTTCTACGTGAGAAGTCTCCGCGCGGCGCGGCGCTCCCGGCGCGGCGCTCCCGGCGCGGACAATCCATACTGTTCCATTATCTGCTGACAGATAAGTGTCCGATCTCATAACATCACTTAAAAGTATCGCTACACGCGTTTTATTTTCAAACTGGACAACAAACAAACAAAAAACATCGATTTTTAAAGTGTAATTAACCTTTAAATTAATCACCCAACATTATACAAAAATTTAAAGTAGAAACTGAACATTAGTGAAAACAACAACAACTTATATGTTGTATACAATTGAAAGTACTTTTATCATTAAATTAAAAAAAAAAAGTTATAGGACACTAAAATTATGAAACGGTAGTTGGTAATATCTTTGTTACCAATTGCTACTTTTTAAGCTGTCCACGTGGAATTTTGAAGCAATAATAGTTTATCAGTTCCCTGCGGAGTGGTTACCGCGTGCAACAGACAGTACACTCTGCTGTTAAATTGTGTGCTTACCTTACAGCAGTATGCACTCGCCTAATAGATTGCATTTCACCTGCGGCGACTGACAGTGCAGCCAGCTCGCAACGACTCCTGAAAGTGCTTCTAATATCTTCAAGTGCTTTTACACGATATTCTGCGACTTGCATCTTTGAGACAAAATGAACGAGGTCTCATTATCTTCGTCTGGTTTTAGGATGCATTAACATTACAATTATTAAGTTCTTTGAGAGAAATATATACGTATTCACGCAGATTGTAAACCTGATGGTAGACCTGCTGTACCTGTTGATAGTCTGCAGCGATTCGAATAAAAAAAATAGTTGATCTTCAAGCTGAACCTTTTATGTTTAAACTGTGAAGGTTTCATCCGACTTGTGTTCATTTTTTTTTTATTTTTTTTTTTTTTTTATATAGTCACGCCTTTTTCCCAGTAGGGGTAGGCAGAGGTGAATAAACACCCACATTTCGCCAGATGTGGTCAGATTAGGTCCCGTGTAACAGGGGGCGAGCCTGTTGCCACTTTATTGGGACCACCCCACACACACACACAAAGATGATATCAGTGTGCGGGTTTCCTCACGATGTTTTCCTTCACCGTTTGTATCTCGCTGTTGTAACTAAAGTTCACAAATGTACATAACTTAAATATTTAAGTCATTGGTACATGCCGAGGTTTGAACCCGCGACCTTCAGAATGAAAGCCGCACGCTCTAACCATTAGGCCAGCGAGCTACTTTTATTATGTTAAGCATTTTGATATAGACAATACTTAATAGAAATATGTAGATAGAAACTGAATAAATTATTTTGTTCGTCTTCTAAGTTGTGGACCCTCACCCGTGGGTTAACTGTAATTTAATAATGAAATTATTTTTCATATTTGAGCAGAAAGCAATTACTATCGGAGGTATGACGAATCGTTTACAACCGCTGCACCGGGCCATTAATAATGAACGCGTCGAATCTGCACTGTCGCTGCTGATTCGATTGCTTGCTGAATGAAAGGGATTACCTCGATGTACGGACAATTAATAATTTTTATGGTCGGAATGAAGTGATATTTATCGGCAAATCCTGCCGGCCATAGTATGTTGTAATATTAAAAGAAGAAGAGACTGTAACCCTTAGTCTGATCGCACTCATAATCGTAATTAGAAAGGAACTACCGTCACCTCCTCATCCATCATTCGGTCGCAAAACACAGTGAGGATGACAAGGTATCATCCCTTGCTATCTATTGCCTATGAACAAGGTATCCTAGTACCGGTAGACGTAATGTTGGGAAGCCTCCCACAAGGTGGACCGACACTGGTGAAAACCGCGGGAACCCACTGGATGCGAGCAATGCGGGACCGATCGATATGATCTTTAGGGGAGGCCTATGTCCAGGAGTGGACGTTTATCGGCTGATGATGATGAAGTCTGTTCATAATAAATTTCATCAATGCTTGCTATTTTTGATAGATCCATTTTTTATTTAAATAATAGAACCGTAGTATATAAACTGTTACTACTATCGACAGAATAAAAATATGCAAGAAGCTACAAGTAACAATACCATTCGCTGTGAAGTAAAGGCCACGACAAAATGTGGGCCATGTCACTTAGCTAAGACAAGATCCGACAGAATCCGGCCAAGTTAAAATGCTGTCCGCAGACTACACCGAGGGCTTGAAAATTGTGACCTTTAAAAATGTCTCTTTATTCTTTTTTACATTTAAACGTAATTAAAAAAAATAAAAGAAGAAAAGCCTAAGATTATCCCAGGAGTCTTTAGCGCCACTAACTGCCATAGAGCTGGTTAACTCATAAACGTCATTCGGATATCATATCGTATGGGGGGAGGGGTGTAAGTGATCCCACAGAACAACTCATGGGATCCAAGTCAACCTCACTTGATCGTGGTGCACCCTGCTAATTAAAAAACGGGGCTCTGGCTTCCACCAACCCGCACTAGATCAACATGGTGGGTAATGGCCCAACTGGTAATGGCTCCCCATATGAACTAACAAACGACGGCTGGAAGCGGCCGGATAAGAGAAGCGCAGGACCGATTAATGTGGGGATCTTTGGGTGAGACCTGTCTAGCAGTGATGATGATGAACGCAGGATAAGCTCTTATAGTGATAGAACAAGATTAATTAAGTTTAAGTTATACGACTATACTTGAGAGAAATTTAATATTATTTAGTACTGCGTAAATGTTCACTTTGGAAATACACGCGAAGTTTTCAAACATTTTTCAATATGTATTATTTTCCGTCCTCCCCCTATTAAACGTCGACAAAAGCTCGCGATATAAAATTTTAGAAGAGCAAAACTCTCGTTACCTTATATATATATATATATATATTGTATTTTTTGTTGAATGCAAACTGCCAATTTCGAGAATAACAAAGAGTAAAAACTGTCAGTTCGGTGTGACCCGGTTTATGTACTCCGGTGCATAATGCGGATCATATTGGAGTTGAGCAAACGGTTCACGGGTTGCGATCGCTACCCGCCCGGATAGCGAGTGCGCCGCACGAGAAATCTCGATTTTCTTTCGTTTTCATTTTCCTATTCCATATTATAGAGCTCACTTATAAATTATACACAGTTACACCATATCTTCTCCAGTAATAAATGTTAAACTTACACTTACTCATTGTTGAAAAAAATATATAATAATTCAGGTATCATCTTACGTCCTGTCCTCTACTTCTAAAAGGACTCGGATATGAAGTTTGCCGGATTTTATGTGAAGATAGTCTCTAGCTGTCTTCCTCTTGTTCGACACCTAGAAACCACAACCCCAAAAGAAAAAATCCTTTGTATGACTCTGCCGGGCATGAGTGCATCATCCTTACAGTTTTATTCAGCGACAGAATGTATAATAAAAATTTTGCTCTGCAACATAAAGTTCCGTTTACTGTGAGATATGATTCGTCTAGCTGCAACGCCCTTCAAACTGGAACCATGGAATTTCGTTTAATGACATGATTCAACATTGTCATTAAACGAAATTCTATTATATGTTTAGAAAATTCTTCAAATTGTTTAAGGTACAACTGAAAATATTTAGAATAAAATCGGATCAACCATTCGATAGCGACGCGTATAACGAACGCCCTCACTTTCCAAGTTGATGAGGAAGGTTCATGTTAAAACTTTGAGTACGGAGTCCCCGTGTATTCGAGCCCCCACCACTCCCGTGTACGCCCGTAGATATGGAATATAGAGGAAGTTGGAATCGATGCATCCGGATAAATTGTGTCAGATTACAGCGGGAATATTAATGTTGCCCGACTATTTGGGTCGCACGAGGATCGTTAATGAGGAGTGGCTTTTTATTAACGAACTGAAAACCTCACTTATGCGGCGAGAATCATTGACCGGGATAACGAACAAATGTCGTGTATTACGTGTAATCTGTTTTCCAGTCCTTAGCTCCTTAGCAAGGACGCAGGAGTCACAAAACGAACTCGTCGGAACCCTTGATCATTATTGTAATCAATGAATATACTTAGTATAAACCATTTAGAGATTTCCACGAATGTAGATACATCACGATGTTTCTGCAACTATAAGGCCTGGACACTTGACATTTGGTAGGGATATTTCTTTTAAGTGAATATAGGTCAACTAAGGTCGGATTTTAGGAAATTCCTTCCATGCTGCCTTTGAAGCTGCGACAGTTTTTCTGTTAGCAAACCGGGAAGGGAACTGCTAGTTCTTTATATGAGACGTGTATACGTTTAAAGTATTGCTACTGCCATAAAACTTGAGAAAAACCGTACATTAAAAATAGAAAATTTGCGTTTTTGCCTACATAAATATGTTTACTATAAATATAGGTTTTTATGGGGAGAATTTTTTTTTTTTTTTTAAGCGACAAGATGAGCGCGACATTCACCTTATGGTTAGTGATACGCCTGCCCACAACAACGTGGCACTAATTAAGATAGTACACACTGCACCACATTGCGCTGGTCGCCTTGAGACATGTCGAGTCTCCTTACCCTCGTAATTGCACTAGCAATAGCGCCCATCAAACCGGAAAACAGTAATGTTTTCACAATAATATTCGTCGGCTGCAATAGCGCCGCGGTGGTACTTACCTAGGCGGTCTGTAGCAATAGAGACATACCGCCAATGTGTTTTACACACCCTCCAGTAGAGAAATTCCTAAAAATTATTTTTGTTTTATTTAATATAATAATACTAAACTATTAATTAATAATATTTGGGTGTAGCGGCGGAGTTAAACGTATTGTACGTAATTAACAACGTCGTGTGAATTTATGTATCCAAATAGTGATAATAGTTTCAGTAATGGGCCACCGTCGGCGGCGCGCGCCGCGCGGCCCGCCGTCCGTTTGTCGCTAATTATTGTGGTTACAACTAAAAGCACACACGCACACACACACATACATATACTTATATTCATACATTAATATTACTTGTGTATGTAGTAATAGCTATATTAAAATTTTGAATCAAAATGACACGTTTTCGAAACAAATCTAGGATATTTATTTGAAGCAATGCAATGTTCAACGCGTGCTGTTCAATTTAAACAACAAAATATTTAAATTATTTAACAAAATAAATCATCATCATCATCAGTATATAGACGTCCACTGCTGGATATAAGTCTCCCATAAAAGAACTCCACATCAACTGTCCCATAGTGAGCACGGCCTCTGCTACCGCCGGGCGCTAAGGACCGTTGTTTGTAGGGGTACACACGGGGCATTTGAGCCAATTCCCACCACGCTGGTCCAATGCGCGTTGGTGGAAACCAGAGACTCATTTGTTGGTTAACAGAGTCCACTACGAGCAGGTAAGGTTGACCTGGGTCCCGTGATTTGTTATGTGGGATTCCTTACACCCCAACAGAATAAATATTAAAGGAAAATAAGGCTGCAGTCAACGAGGAAATATATCGCATATAACCCTCTCAGCGACGGAATATGGATATGAACGGTCGGATCTATTGATGTTATGCTTACGCGTCAATAACCCCCTTCTGCTATGATATTCTGCATGCTCCTCAAATTTATCCTATAGTAATACCAATACCGGTCAAAATTAAAAAAATGTGGAGACGACCAGAGATCATGTCATGGCCAGCCATAGCAATGTACGCTGTACTCGCTCTAAAATAGTATATTTTACTTACGCCTGATCATGTGGCCTTATATTATCTTTTGAAGGAAAAAAAGCGCTGTTTCTATTATTATTCAATTTTTAATCCAAGTTAAGCTTCCCATCTTTCGTTGTGATACAACCATTGAAAATGACAATGACAAAAAATCTAAGTGTATTAAGTAATGCAGTCAGGTACCGTAATGTTCTGGCTTTGCCTATAGAGAAGCCGATGTTTAAGAGGATATATATTTTCCTCATAATTAAGTATTAGAGCAGCTACAGTTCCATTCACATCGAAATATGTTTACCCATAACTGTAGTGGAGGAAACAGACACTATAATTGGTTTATTCTTTCCACAATTAAATCTTTTCTTCCTCTCGATGTGCCATCTACTTTCAATGGTTGGCGACCATTAAAGAAAGCTGTGGTTGGATGCCGTGAGTCTGAAGAGTGTTCTTCAGCCAGTATATTCTCCTTCAAACCACAATTTGTTTTCCTTGCCCGATAAGCTACACCATTCCATTAATAGTCAACATCAGCCGATAGAAATCCACTGCTGGACACAGGCCTGCCCCCAAAGATCTCTACATACAGTCGACTTGGCTCGCGGTACTGCCGGGCATTAGGGAGTATCGTTAGGCATTAGGGGTTCGGCATACGGGAGGATTTGAGCTATTTCCCACCACACTGGCCCAATGAGGGTTGGTTGGTAAATGAATAGTGATTATTTACGACATTTCGTGTTATTTACGGGCTCTTTGTGTGAATTTCTCGAGACTGAAACAAAGTCGGCGGCGGGTCGCGGGTCGGGAGGGACCTATTAATCTGTCATGGAGCGAAATTTCACCTGGAGCGAAATAGTTAATGTACGATGCAGTAACCTGAGGTGTGATAATAACAATCCTAGAACATTGTATATCAATATATAATGTACAGTACAATACACACGCTGTTCAAGGGGTTTTCTTGTAATTGTTTAGTAATGATAACTGTTTTGTTTTTGTTCGTTTTGTTGTGTTTGTCTGCTGGAAGAACTGGTCCCACAAATCCTCTGCATAGGTACTGTCGCGAATCTGATTCAAAATTTTGAAGCGATAAAGACAATGCTGTGTTATGTGAATATTATTATAATTGATTATTATAGACAGTTATACTACAATCGACCTTAACAACGTACACTCGTCGTCCTTTAAATATTCTGCTCCCGTTGTTCTGATAGAGTGTTTCGATTACTTCCAAGCGAACTTCATTTTAAGTTATAAAAATTACGTTGCGATGTTGTTTTTCGTTTATAATAATAATCTTTATTTAATGTTAGTATATGTTTTGGCATATAAGCGAGGGTATAATACGTAAATTTATATGTAGTGATTTGTCGTAATCGTAAAATTTCGCTTAGAAAAAGTGCGAGCGCTGAGCGGGGACGTAAGCGAAAATCTCTCATAATTATTCATAGCGCTGTAACCTCATTGCGTGTGGCGATAAAATTTGATTTATATCATTTTTGATAACCTTTTTATATCCAAAGATTGTACATCCCACGGGGATTGTTCAATTCTTCTAGACGTGTGATGATCTACTAGAAGCTTTAGCGGTTACACCTGAAAACTCTTCAGCACTGTAATCTTCGGCTGTTAAGAACAGGACTAAGATATTCCCTGCCTATACAAGGCGACTGAAAGGATCCTCGGGTTCGTGGGCTTTGATTGCGGGGACACTCAAAGCTCAATAAACGAGCTTTAGCAGGACGGCATACACATGGTGGTCTTGTAGTTGCTGTAGCACAGAGTGGGTCCTAAGGAGGGTTTTGCCCTTCCGTGGGATGTTTTAGAGAAAGTGCAGAGGGGCATCGATGTGTACCGTAGCACATCCCGGAGCCCCTTCTAATGCACTGACGGAGACCACCGAGACGAGAGACAGAGGAGGTTTTAGCCGGTAGAAGCCCCACATAATCTTGTCTTCTACCCAAAAGCATGGTATCATTGAAGAAGATTTTCCCCGAGATAAAAAAAAGATCCGAAAACTGGTTTACTCGCTTTTAAAAGTTAGAGCTAAGAAACTTTCTTGTCAACATTATTTCGTCTCCACTGGATAGTCTGTGCGGTGTCAGAAAGATGATTTATTGATCTGCTGATGTGATGATGTAAACATCGACGGTAGTCAAACTTTCTCTAGAGTCATGCCCCAATGCCTGATGATCGTGGTTAGTACTAGGGCTGTTGTCTGGAGCGGAAGACCTGCCGACTGTAAAATTTAGGGGACGAGTCTTTAATCTGATCGATCCATCTGGATGGTGAACAAACGAATGATCTATTGCCTTCGGTGTTCTCAACGACAATTAATTTTATCTGTAGAACTAGATCTTTTTAAATACTCCCAAATCCTCTGGGTTTGGTGTTTTTAATAACTATGGGATGGGTTTGAAAGATATTCTTTCAAATAGTAATCATCACCATTGTCAGATTGTCAAGCTGTAGGTACGTATCGAGTTGAGAACGTCTTCATTGTTGTTGGTAAAAAAATTCAACAATATATTACAGGGTGTAGCAAGTCGAGAGTGCTTTCGGGGCTTGAACTAACTTAAACTTAGTTTGCGTTAGATCGTAGCTCCGGAGCGAGGGGTACTTAGCCGTAATTAGCACTCGGTGAATACTTCGGTAAATGTTAATAATAAGGAACGTAATAAATTTGTTTTAACTGATCTTTACAAGGATGAAAATTCAATTTCTAGCTTTTCTATTATACAACTAAGCGAAGACATAAAACAACACTAATAGAAACTAAAACGATATGGGGTTGGCGCACAACAACTTACGGGATCCAAGCCAACCTTACCAGCTCGTGGTGCACCCTGCTAATCAACAGACGAGGCTTTAGCGCCCACTAACCCGCATTGGGTCAGCGTGGTGGGAAATGACTCAAACCTCCTCAAATGAACCCCTACAAACGATGGCTCCTAGTGCCCGGTGGTACCGGAGGCTATGCTAAAGATATTGCAACGCAGGAACGATCGATGAGGAGAACTTTGGGGAGGTTTATGTCCAGCAGTGAACGTCTATCGGCTGAAAATGATGAAAACAATGATATGGAAAACTGGAACACAAGAATGTCTGCACACTACTGCTTAATTAATACTCGATATACTAAGGGTGTAAGAGGGTAAAACAAATAAATAGTGTCATATTAAATAAAGCAATTAAGTAGTATATGAAAAGGTCAACCGCATCAATATGATCCTGAAACTATTACATTGAGGAGACATCTTTATAAGATACCCGGAATTCGTTTGGTGTTGGCAACTACTAGAATTCCTTTAGATGTCCTTCTCATTGGCGTTATATGTGGCGCGGGATCTGCTACTGACCCACTATGCTCTCAGGGCATAAGACTCTTTAGAATCCATAATCTGATACTTTTCAAACGAGACCACGTTAATTTTGCAGACCAGCTTCTGCTTAAATGAAGACCGAAATATGCCTCATCCCCAAATCCTGAAATACACAAACCCCTTTAATCTCCGCAAGGATCACATTCTAACGCGTGACCTAATAAGATGATACCTCACTTACCATCAGGTTACCGCTTTGTTGTATTGTTGTATGAGAGGTGGTCTCTGCCTACCCCACTGGGAACGAGGCGTGATATATATGTATGTATGTATGTATAAATATCCACAACCGTTGCCGACTATAAATAAAGATCAAGCACTAAAACTTAAGTGAAGCCTTGTATTCTGTTGTGAATAAGTAGTAATCCCCCGCTTGTGTTTAAGCATTAATTGAGCGAGAACTTAAACTAACTTGAAGTTAAACTATGTTTCAGTACAAAGCCAACATCTGGCGTGACGTGCGGGCTAAATAGTAATTATTGGATTTTCATTCGCTCGTTTGTAAACAGACGTTACCGGTAATATAACAATAACAACTGATTGGAGAAAAATTACATTTACATTCACTAGCGGGTGGACGCCCACGGGTGGGCAATGCGATAGGATCCTCGGGATAACCTTTTTGTATATCATTAAAAATAGTGTTTATTCTTTATTACGTGAACTATCTAAAAGGTATCATATATAAGCGTTCTCATATAATGTATACTGTCTAATTTAGAATATATATATATAACCTGTTGCTCCTCCCCTCCACTATATTCCTATCAAAATTCAAGTCTCCAGTACTTTGGTAACAGAGATGTTTTAATGAGTCTCTACATGGTTGGAAATCTCATATATACCTTGTTTCTCCTTCTTCGTTTCGTCTTTTTCTCTCTGGAAAGGATGTGAAAAGAATGAGCAGCAGTAGTGCGTTTTTCTTAGCTCTACAACAGTTTACTTCCTGATTTGCCGCGTCTAGTAAAGTTTGTAACTCGTTGCCAGTAGTTCTGTATGCATTGGCTCACAGACGCCATTTATCGGAGATCCAGCCGATTGGGCAATAAGTTATATTGACAAGCAATTGATCAAACTTCCTCGTAGATATATCTGCGACCTCTGTCCCCCTAAATCTCCGGATATATTCTTAGATAACAAGCCGACGCTCACTTTGAACGTACGCTTGGTGTTTCAAGATTTGTTCGGCAATGGTTTTATTAAGTTCCTTCTTTGTCTTCGACGAGCAACATTGACGGCGTCAGCGCGCTGGTGGTAGCATTTACATTCGGCACCACCTATAAGTTAAAGTTTTAATACTATGTCTTATATAATTAAGGGGATGTAAAGGGTCCCGCTCAAGAACTCACGGGCCCCTGTCAATTTCACCTGCTCGTGGTGCACCCTTCTAATCAACAAACGGGGCTCTTGCTACCCCCAAACGGTATGGGGCCAGCGTAGTGGGAAATGGCCCAAATCCCCCCATATGAACTACACAACATAAGAACTACAAACGTGACGATTTTTCGGGGAGGCCTATGTCCGGCAGTGGACGTTTATCGGCTGATGTAGTAGCAGTAGTAAATACAATTAAGGGGACCCATTGCTATCACTATTACAAGGTCTGAGCTGATAACGATGTTGTAGTCGTCAAATATACAAACTTGAACATGTTATATAATATGACTTCACACGGTGCACCCTGCTGAATAACAGACGAAACTCTAACCACCCTCCAACCCGCACTGGGCCAGCGTGGTGGGTTACGGCCCAATTTCTCTCAATGGACTACAATACAATATAGAAATTTTTCGGGGCGACCTATGTCCAGCAGTGGACGTCTGTCGACTGATAATGATGATGAAATTATTTCATTAAAATTTAAGCGATTTTTATGAAAGACATTCTATTTCAGCAAGCACGTCGAGGTTTACGGAGGGAGCATGCCGCTTAGGCATTAACTTCGTCCTTTTCTTACTTATTTCTAATGTTTACTGTATATAATAAATTAATAAATAAATATACAATTCAACTTTAATGGATATTAATTTGTGTTCAGGTGAAATCCTCGTCGGCTGCTGGTTCAGCGCCGCGAGACGGCGGGCGGGAGCTCCATTTTAATTTAATTCCCCCTGCGCTGCCTAACTAGCTAACTGTAATCAGTTTATAGCTAGATTAAGCCAGCTGATAGGATCAAGAGTTCTAGAAGATACGTGCAACCGATATACTGCTACATAACATTGTTATGCCGGTGGTAGATCCGTTTTGTGGGAGACATTGTAGGTACCTTTGTAATGCTTGTTACTGCCTCCAAACAATACTGTGCAGATATTACTGTACTCTCCACCTGAATAGCGCTGTACCTGGTGAAATTATAGAAGTATCGCGATGTACTAAATTGATGTTTAAGTTACGATTATGTGATGATATTATATTTATAAATGATCTAACTAGCGTCTATACTTTTATTAACGAGCGTATTATTGTACTTATGAAGAGAGTTATGTTAGAAGTTCTTTCTTACACAAAAAAATGTATAAACTTCTGTTGTTTTGAAATAGTTCTAATTAAACTATAAACATTATAAGCTTAATTGCAATAGATGCAAATTTAAGAATAACCATCTGTTAATATTAAATATCTCTTACTTCATTTCTCATAGGAACATATTCATCTAATTTTCCGTAAACATTTATTTTCAGTACACTTGCGTTTCACATGACAGTGCCATGGGCGTGGCGAGATGGGAGATGTAACTTAGATTTTTGATAAAATCAAAAAATTCAACGAAAAGACTATTCCACCTCTAACAGTAATCTCGAGTAACAAAAAAATACTAATTTCATAAATCTTTTATTTTAGACAAAAGTTCATTTACTGGTACATGATTCAAAGTGCTCATCTATACACATTATTGATGAGATTTTTACCTATATGGAGACTCATCACGATGTCTCTAGAACCGTAAGGTCTGCAGACTTGAAGATTAGTAAGGATATTCCTTTTGCCGAGTATATATCAGCTGAGACTGGATTTTACAAAATGCCTTCCCCAAAGAGAGTTGCGAGGATGTTAATAACGGGAAGGGGTCCGTGGAGAGACGGCTTGCCACCGGATGGGAGTGTAATTCTGTATTAGAACGTGCAAAGCGGCCGGGAAACAGTATTGTATAAATGTTAAAATGTTTACAAAATACCACAATAAATTCGAAACAAGAGGATAAACACTCCAGCAATCTAGGCACCGTCTTAGGTTAAGATTTGTAATACTATTTATTAATATAGGTATAACAAAATTAGTCACCTTATTATTATAAGTTCATTTTAAAATTCTTGCACTGACAATACTTAATGTAAAATTTGTGTGTTTACATATTGTGGTAACCTAATGAGTTTCTTATTGAAAGAACCGCAACTCAACGATATATTCCTCACATTAAATGACGCTTGAACGTGATTAAGCTAGTAATGATTTTATACTAAATTCAATATATCAATCGTTACTACAGCATAGCATCCACATAAATAATATCAAAGTAAAAAAGTTTCTAAAAGATAATTCGAAATGAAGTAATGTAGTATGTATGGAATAAAAAAAAACCGCTCTAACCGTCTACAATACGTTGAAATAACTTCTTCAAGTAGTAAAGAGTACAATTTCCATATACACGTACAGTCATCGCGTGCCTGCTAACGAATGATTTTCTTCGGTTTAGTGTCAGCAGCCGCAGTTAACATTATCAGAAATAATAACATCCCCTTAAGTATAGACGATCCAAGCAGCGCATCCATACGCTGCTCCGATAGATCACCTACCCATTGACTCACGCATCCGTTGCTTTTACACTATTATATTATAACTTATTAATTATTTGTGACTACCCACATTAATTAGTGAATTCTACAGATGCAAGTGAAATTGTTTTTCAATAAAGTCTCTAGTCAATATCTGCGGGAGATCTCATCTCCGTCGATCAAAGCAGCGCCGGACGCCGCTTGATCGCATTCGCCCCCGGTTTTTATCTCATCCCCGTACTTAAAACACTTTAATACAGAAATCGCATTCCGCACCCCCTCGCCCATTGTTACATTCCTTTATACTATTGAAAACCATTGAATTTGCTTAATTTTTTTTTCTTTTGTAAATTTCTTTACTTTCTTATAGACGTGAAGTTAGATCATTATGTTAATTGGAACCCAGTGTATGCAGGTAACTGTTTAATGTAAGCTAGCACTTAAATCGTAATAAAGTGAAGTAGGCTTTTAGTAAATTGAATTATAACAAATTTCTAGTAAAATGATCGTTCATGTAAATGAATGAAGGCAATTATTTTGTGTGATTCACTAGTATAACAATATTTACAAGAGATGAATGGGATATCCTTTGTCCTCGTTAAAATGAAACTTAATGTGTGGTTTTTAGTTTTTTTTTTTTATATTGTCACGCCTTTTTCCCAGTAGGGGTAGGCAGAGGTGAACAAACACCCACATTTCGCCAGATGTGGTTAGATTATGTGGTTTTTAGTATAAGATGTTAATTACCATTTGTATATTCTAAAATATATAATAACTACTAGGGATAACTATCCATAACATATGTAAGACAGGACATCTCGTTAGTTAAATAATTTCATTAGCTACGGATCCCTTCCGGCGTAGATGATACGGTAAAGTTTACACGCTCTTGATGATACGTGGAAACTAATATTTACCATTCTAATATATCTATCAGTTAACTATATATGTTATAACCTTGTGTATTTATTTATTTACGCAATAGCAACAATCAACAGTCATTCGTTTTCGCTGTCGGTGTGTATATGATACATTAGCCAGAACATTCCGGAAGAGCGGTGTTTGATCGACGCGGTATCTGGCATCCGTCGGCGGCAGATGACGGGAGTGTCCTGATTAATAATGGCTGATTATCGAACATCTCGCCACGTGTTATATGAATCTGTAATAATGTACACATAAGAGCGTACGTTATAGCGAATACCGAAACCAGAAGGTAGCGAACTTCGAAACCGCGGAACTAAAATGGTACTCCAGTTTCAGAAAATATTTTTGTTCATATCAACCGCTATGCAAAATGCAAATGTTCCAGTGCTGCTCAAAGCCACTGGAGCTAATGAAATTTCTTCATTATGTATGTAATTCATTTCTCATACATATATAATATATATACAGAACTAGATGAACCTAAAATACTGCTAGTCTATATTATTATTAAACAATTATTGCCAAAGGAAACTTGAACTGTTTCTCACAATTTCAAACGTTTGTCTTCAACACTGATCAAATTCAATCTAAATTTGTTTATTATACAATTTTCGTGTACGGAACTCTAAGTTATTATAAAAATAAAAGTAGCTTAAGTTATGTCTTATATCATTAACTGTCTGGCAGACTAATCTTGTCATCGGTCCAGCAGTTACAGAGATAACTTATTAGAAACAAACATTTTAAAAGATCTTTTACACAGCATCACTGTTAACGTGATCCAAGTTAAAACTTATCGTTTCGAAATCGCGTATATTTTTTTTTGCTTACTTAAGTATGTAACAATGTCCGTATGTTACAACAATATCCTCTTGCAATTGCGTGATCTGGAGAGGAGGCGACGTTTGATTGATGATGGGGTGTAACGGTAACTAATGGTGCGGCGGTGGAGGTGGTGCGTTTGTTTTATCACCACTCCAACGCCTTCGCCCAAGTATGATGTTATACATCAGCGAGTGATGTCTGTTGTGTAAGAAAACAACGTGGCAGACGGTGATCGTTTATTATTAATATCAATGACTGAAAATGGAGAACAACAGCTTCTCTTTGAGGAAGTTTCTAATTTTTAAGAGCAATATTCAAATTCATAAGTTGATGGTGGGATATTTCCCGAATAGAAAAATGTGCTCGTTCCTGCTCGGAGAAAACATGGTAATACTTAATTTAGGAACTAGCTACTACGGGTCACCATAAGATATAAACTTTGGAGACCAATAAGGTAGATGCCATTATTTTATTAATATTAACACCGTATGGCCCAAAGATCGGGCCAAAGGCATCCGCTGTGACTCTCCATCGCGTTAGGACTTGGGCTTCTGAAGGCGTTATCAGTAGTGTATCGATGAGAGGTTAGTATAATGTATGACTGTGTGGAGAGGGTGAATGGAATATGCTATTGTGTAAACATCTCCACTGACGCAAGGAGACTGTCTTTGTTCATCAGAAAAGTCATGATCGATGCATATTTTTGTTGTTAAAAGACAATATTATGAACTAAGTATTTCTATACTAGGTCTCGCAAGGTTCGGTAAGAATACGTTTTGAGGAAGCGTCGCCTTTGTTTGCGACGTTAAAATTGACGGGAAATTAAAAGCACGGTTAAAATAGCAGACGAGACAAAACAGAGCGGAACAAAAGGCGCCGGAAATTGGGGTATAACTTGAAACACTTTGCTGCTTAGAATGTTGCACCTTCAAAGACATGGTGGGGAATATGAAATAGTTACAGCGGTAACCAGACAAAAGCAAACGAAGAATATGTCAACGCGGTAACTTATATAATATAACTTTCAAATCCTATACTTCAGTAGCAGAACTTCACTTAAAAGCGAGTGTAAGGAAGGTACGGAGCAAATAGTATTATCTACCGATTTACTTTAGAGTTGGATAGATGTTCGTTTGCGATCCCCTGTGTATGTGTGAATGCAACAAATGATCAGGTTCGCTCGTGTAAATCCTAAGTTAGGTCTAAGTTTTAACAAAAGAGATACAATTTTAAAATGGAATAATAAATACACCATAATTTCGATGAATGCGCGAATAAAGTCTGTGAAGGAAACTTGCAAGTTACGACAATGCCAACTTTAGTATAAAGTTTGAATGTTGAATGAAGTTTCCTCCTAGGTATTCCAGATTGGAATATAACATTTTTATACTGTATAACAAAATTTTTCACACATTATTTAAAAATTCTTTCAGACGCTTCCGGTAGGAGTTAATATGTAAAACTAACTTTGGCAGTTAAGCAAATTCTCTGGATGTGTACTGCAGCAAAGAGGCAGTTAATCTAAAACAATCAGTTGCAGTTTGAATGTATTGAAAGAATTCGTTTAGATTTTTGTTAAAAAGCCTCTTTTTTATATTCAACGAAGCAACGAGAGGGGAAGGACGTTCACCTGATGTTAAGTGATACGCCTGCCTATAACAACTTAGTGTTTGTTAGGTCGTTATACACTGCTGCTGCTTGTCGTCCACATAAGACGTTAAGTCTCGTTACAGCAGTAATTTCGCTATCTAAAGCGCCGTTCAAACCGGAACACAGTAATGTTTGCACAGTACTGTTTTTCGACTGCACTAGGCGCTGCGGTGATACCTACCGGAACTGTCTCCAGCAACAGAGTTATCCTTGCAAAGTTTATCGTAAAGTGTAGTAAACAAAAAAATCTACACTCACTATTAAATACTTTGGCTACCGTCGGCGCACAGATGCTACACTATCGATCCAACCCTCCCCATCCCCATCACCGCGCTCGTCATCTCCTCCGGCGACAATCCGGCTTTGTCATCAATCAAACGTCACCGCCTCTAATCAATGACGATGAGCAATAAACTTACCTAACAAAGGGTGCGCACTGATTTTCACGACCCATTTGACAACTCTCGTGTATTTCCAATTCGCTTGGAAACGCTTCGGACCACTAAGTAGACCGCTGGTGATCCATCGGATGAACGATTGTACCTCTTATCATTCATTAATCGTTCCCATATTATATAATTCGTGTCGCACACATCGCTATAGAAGTGCTACTCTTTGAAAACTTTGTTTGGTCCTTCTATAGGTCGCTGGCAAACAGCAAAAAAGCGAAAATATATAACATAATCTCTTTCAACGATAGATACCTTCGATCTTCTATCCTGAATGAGGTCTCTGGTCCTAGTCACGCCTCTGGGTTCTATGGGAACTCATTTACAATCAAAGCTGCACTCCTCTGGTCCTCTTTATCCGAAGAGATTCGGAATGTTTCCACAAACGGTCGGTCTCTTTAAAAAGGGTTCGAGAATACTTGTTATATATATATATATATATCTTTAATCTATGTATAATAATATATATGTTGTTACTATTACTACTATACTTTAAGTCAGTAGTTATCACCTACCACATCTCACCTCAACGGAAGTTGGCTGGTAAAGAATGCCAACAGGCATTAAGCCGCCTTTTGTATAGCACGCTGTACGGTTATAAAATAATTTTTTTTTTTTTTTTTTTTATATAAAAAAAAAAAAAAAAAATTATATGGTTATAAAATAAAAGAGAAAAAAATATAAAAGAAAATAGTTTGTGTTATCATATCATGTTGTATTGCATCACATCGCATCGCATCACATCACATCACATATATCACATTGTATGATGTGTATATCGACGGACGACACGACAATTGTATCATCACCTTTAACTTACGTTACGTGTAAAAAAACCAAGTTAAATTGTACAGCCCTTAGTTCCCACTACTGGGACTCGTAAGTTTTTCCGACACGGTGACACAGCACCATTTATCTATCAATCAAATTTAAGCTATGTATAAGTTTTTTTTTTAATTGAAACGCGCTCCGCGTGTACCTGATTAAAAATGTCGCTCATAAGCACCGTCTGGATAGTTTCGCAAGAACATTCATTTAGATTTCATAATGTAACTTAAACTTAAAACTTATTACACTATAGGGCTCAATTTATTGAAGAATGGACTTCAGATTTTTGTTTCCTTCTAAAGGACACTGAATTTCTGTCAGTTGAAACTTTTATCGTCAAAATATTAACGAAACATGTTCTGGTATCTAGAAACTCACTTATCCCTTTTTTTATTATGCATCAGATAATAAATCCGTCCCTTGTTGAAGATGTGTTAGGACATCCCCTTCGCAACCGCACCCCGTATCGTAGACTGTCACAAAGAAGAGAATGACTCCACGAAGAGCAGCAACCCTATATATAGTTACAGCTTTGTATAGGCTGAGTTAATGGAAGAAGGAAACGGAAGACTAATGATTATTCACTATTCAACATGAACCTGAGCAATTTGAATAAATATAGATATTCATTAATTGACAGCCGGTGGTGCACCAAGGTCCTCGATTGGCGACCACTCACCGGAAGACGCATTGTTAGCAAGCCTCACACCAGATGGTCCAACGATTTGGTGAAGCTTGCGGGAAACTGGATGCGGGCAGCGCAGGATCGATCGATGTGAAGTACTTTGGAGTAGGTCTATGTCCAGCAGTAGAGGTCTGTCGGCTGATGATAATGATGATGATTAATTAACTAACAATAAAACTAGTATTTCACTGACGGTAGACCTCTGTTACCGATGACCTTCCAGGTATCACCAGAAGTTTTCTTTTAATGTATAGACTAGCACTTAGCTGCTAAAACGAATGGGGAAACATTACTGTATTCCAGTTTGAATGACGCTTAGCCCAACGAATTACTACAGTACTGAGATATAACCTCTCGTCTGCAAGCGACGCGTGCATGTTGCTTTGTCATCCTAACTAACGCCACGTAATGATGAGCAGGAGTATTACCATCAGGTAAACGCTCCACTCGCTTCCTTCCTTCATAGAATAAAAACAAATAAAACTGTTGTCTACACTGAAGTTCACTCAGCTGTAAGGAGCGCTGAAGGCAACAATTAAGTTCTAGCTTAATTAAGCTAAAGTTGAACCTATCGTCCGGGGTCAATATGTGCCGGAAGTTGGTGCAGGAGCCGGCTACATTTAATGAACTCTATACAAAGCCGGCCGCCTGCCCCGCTCCTCATACGAAGTCATTTAAATTTTACTCACAAATTTTTGTTGATGACTAGTATCAGGTAATAAAGTTTTATGCTCAACCATCAGTCAAAGTTCTTTATATTACTTAATCATCACCATCTTCAGCGGATAGACGTCCACTGCTGGACATAGGCCTCCTCCGAAATGTCCACAAAGTTAATTGAGGAGTTCAGTGTGGGTTGGTGGGTGGTCAGAGCCTCGTTTCTTATTCAGCATGGTGCACCGCGTGCAGATGAGGTTTGCTTGGATTCCGCAAGATGTTGGGTGGAACCAATATACCTGGAACGTATATGATATAAAATTTAGAATATATTTATATAGTATTTCAAGCAAAAAGATGGCCACGGTTGAGAATAGGCCTCAAGGTACTCCATATCGAATGATCCCGTGACCTTCACCAGATCGTCGATCCAACTATATATTTTATATTATTGGTATAGTTTTGTTTATTTAGGTTTAACTAAAATGTTCGCGACAGCAACTTTTATTTTTGCTAAGCAGCTAAGCTAACAAAATTTCACTGCTACTACTACAAGTAATGAATTATCCACGAGTAATGAAGTATCTGCAACAATAGTTAGCGGTAAGATAGATATTTTGCGCCGTATAACTACTGAGCTAGCGCACGCGCACGCGACGCGAGTGCGCGAGTAAGTAATTAGCCTACAAACTTAGTTCAAACAAACTCCGTATTCGAACTCCACTCTTCCTCAGCCTCCGACTTTATTAATTTTCCAAGTTGCAATGTCCACTCTAACTAACTTGCCCACGTCACACTGCAGCAGTTGAAACCTTCCAACCGGGCGTAATTACTTTACACTCGGAGAAGTTCCCGCGTAATATATTAACTTAATTCCGCAGCAGCGTACGAAGAAAATAAAAATACTGTTCCGATTGTTCCCACAACAGCTACATATTTCTTCTTTTTGTGCTGCGTTAGTCTGACAGGGAATTTCAAAACAAAGAGAGAAAGAAGGTGAGAGACTCATTTGAAATTTTGGTGGATTGTAACTGGAAGTACATTTTCTATTTTTCACAAAAAATCACAAACATAGTATAAAAAGTGGTAGTAGAATCAAAAAAGCGTTTCCTGTTGTTTAATAACATAATAACGTTATACTTCTTAAAGTCTGCACATCATCACTTGATGATCATCGTTCCTTCATGTCTTTAGTGAAACATTAAGCTAAAGTTAAATTAACATAAAGGAACGGTATAGCTTAAGAAATAAGCATTATTATATTTATGTGAACTCAGCGAGTTTTTTATGATAATTATAACCAAGTTAAACACTTAGGAGTAGACATGGTTGTAAAACAAGAAATCAGTTTCCGTTAATGTGGAAACAGCCGCAAAACGCATTAGTGCAGCCTGCCGCCCGCGGTGCCGCGCTGGTCACCACCTATCTGCTGTCCGACGAATCGTTTCAACGGTAATTCATTACTAAAGCTATGAAACATTTTAAAAATATTTTATAACGTACTGATAATAGTTACAAATAAATATCTATTAGTTGTGGATCTTTCGTGTACAAGCTCAATCGGTTTCAAAGATGCTGTAGGTAGTAAAATTACAGATGTGTCATTAGATGCTTTGTAACTTGGCACTAGATTATTACAGGAACTTGTACAAAAGACTAGTAATTTGTGCATCGCTCTTAAAATCTAGAGAAAAGAAAAGGTGTCTTAAATTCTTGGCCATAAAAAGAACAACTATATTGATTTAGTTTCCGGAAATTAAACCTTCTTAAAAGGTGATCAATCCACAAATTTGTACGTAAAGTAAATCTACAATAAGTTTAGTTCGGATGCCGAACAATGTCGAAATCATAAAACAGTCAAATTATCAAAACTTCCTGTACCGGACAGTTTGAAACGAGTTCCCGTCTCTTCAACTGTAACTCAGTGACACTTCCTGGAGAGAGATGAAGGATGAAACGAATCCTTGCGAATTCGAATTTGGCAAAAGTAACAATTTATAACTTTCAAGTAACATCATAACTTTAAATTAGATATGAAATTTGAACCATGAAATGTGTGTGCAAATATATCAATTTAAAAGTAAAATCAGTATATTAGGGTTAGATACGCCTTTTAAGTTACGGGTGTTAATTGCAACATTTAAAAAAATCAAACCTTTTCCATGAGGCACTTATTTTATATTTGATGTTCTAATAGAATTGTTGTAATATAATTTTTTTTTTGGTGTTTTTTAACTTGAAATAAGAATTATAATGCAATAAAAATTTTAATTATAAATTTTAGTACAGCGCCACCTAGCGGCGTTATATATTATCACTTATAAAACTACTCTTTACTATAATGCAATTACTTGATACTAGATGGCGTAATAAAATTATTTTAGTCGTTTTTTTATGTACCGGTAGATGACTCAAGGTAATTAATTAACTTTAAAAGAATAAAAAATATATCATAAACTAATAAGTTATTTTAAATTTATGTGTAAAATCTAGTGGGTACCAGAGACCAATACCCTCCAAAATTGAAGAAGTTCATCGTCCTGAGTTGCTATAATAAACTCATCATTTTGGTTATGTTTTTAGAAGTGCCTTAATTATATAACAGTATGGATTTATAAATCAGGTCTTTCAGGTTTTGAAGTCAAGTTACGATTAAGAATATTTAATTGTCTGTTGCCTGAATTGGTGTTTTTAATAACGACGTACATAGTTTTGTTATTGAAGCAAAGGAGAATTCACTGAACCACGTTTTTAAATGAATTGCTGCTTTTCAAATATCAATGTCACTTATATTATTCTAACAATTTTGAGTATGATCATAATATAGACTAATATTCTGAACTTTGCTAATGTTAAAAATTAATACCAAGTTATAAAACTTTGAACCGTTCGTTTTCTTTGCAAACTTAAAACAAAGGTAGACATTGAATGTTCAGGATAAGCTAGCAGATCTGCGGGCAACTCGTCTTTCAACAACTGTCGAAACACTGAAAGTTGTAAGACAACACAAAAGCCGGGGGAACGTTTGATAACGGTTAAATGTTTGATACAGTTCACTTAAGAACAATATCGGACCAGCTTTGTTTCGTCATATCGCCAGTTGCGAAGAATTATCCCGAAGTAATAACGTAATTTGAACTCAAGGATTCCGCCTCTCACCTGCGCCATTATGGTCAAAACCTATAGTTAAAACATCGGTTAAAGACAACCGCAATTTAGACCCCGTGGTTGGATATACTTGACACAAATATATCGATGAGATCTTCGGATAATGTCTAGATAGAGTAACTATTTCTACCATGAAACACATTACTGTATTCCGATTTAAAGGGTGTTGTAGCTAATAAAATGGTTGGTATTAACTAGACTTGACGTCTTATAGTTCCAGACAAGTATGATGTGGTAGAGGTGAGAGATGGATTTAGGTAAGTTTAATTTAAATATAAAAGACATTTCAAAAAGATACAGTGATTTTGTTTTTATATATGATTTAAAAATGATATCATAACCATAACATCATACATAATTATAATGGTCATGGGATGGTCAACCAAACAAGAGGCGCGGCAGAGGAACTATGTCTAACAATGGTCCGGAAAAACCTGTTAGTCATCGTTACGATGATCTGAAATTACAGTAATAATAGTTAAGGTGGTTTTTTTTGATTTATGACCAGACCCGTTAAATAATAAAACATAAATCTTACACAGGAATTCTAATAAAAACAATTTTTTTTTCTGCGTCTCAAAGTATATGTAACTGTATACCAGTTCAATATAATCGCTCAGTTAAGTTTTTAAGTTCAAAGGCTAAATGTCTACTTAAATCATATGTCTACTCATGTCATATGTCTTTGTCGTAAATCATATGTCACTGTATGTCTACTGAAATCATAAAGAAAAAACCGATTTACATAATCGACTACGCACACGAGTTCAAGCTTGATTGATCTACTAGTTCCTCCTCAGAACATCACTCACCTGAAGTAGAACCCTAGATTAAGATACGAGCGAGAGAACGAAAAAGACAGTGCACTCGTAGTTTTAGAATCGTATTAAGGAGAATATCGTTTATGTGACATAAATGAGGATCAGAGAGAGAGTGACAGCAAGGTGTTCAAATGGTGACCGCGCACCAGAAGTAGTGGTGTTTGCAGGCCTTCCACTAGGTGACTTTCTAGTGAAGGTTGCGGGCAGCGCAGGATCGATCGATGAAGAGATCTTTGGGGGAGGCCTGTGTCCAGCAGTGGGCATCTGTCGACTAATGATAATGACGATCTATATTTAAAAATACTAAGTTTGTATGTTACGCATATATATGAAAGTGGTGTATGATCAATGCCGGCAGACCATTTACAACGTAGACGACGGCACCGCAGGACGATGACGTGGATATCTTTATGTCCAGCGGTGGACGCCTCACAGCTGATGATGATATCAGTATATTTTTAAACCAACCAATGAATTATTGGCAAAATTAAATGTCTCTGTGGTTACATTAACTGAGGAATGATGTTTCGTCTACGTTGCATTTTTCGAAGAGTCGGGGGTTTGATTCTCACTGAGCTCAAGCTTATGGTGAAAGCTTATCGTGAGGAAACCGAATTACAGTTCCCGCGGAAACACTGAACAGACATTGGGTCGACGTGGTGAACAAATGACTGATTTTCTGCAAACCTGTTCAAATATATTCAGCGACTAACAGGTTACATCTCAAAGTGTTTCTCGATATATTTGGAGCAGGATTTTAACCCGCACCTTAACCAAAAAAAATACCCATTGATTATAGGCCCGCGGTTATTTACATAATCAGCGACTACATGACTATAAATTTTGCTTTGTGCTAATGTTAATACAGAACGGACCTGTTTTTTAAATTATTGATCAGATTTTCGATCTGCTAGTGCGCATGTTCATGTTCTCGCCGGGTGGCAATAAAATGATAGGTCACATCAAATATAACTATGATTACGGCTCCATATGGTACGTTCGAAGTGTTTATAGGTTCATTCGTTAATATAATGATATATATATATATATATTCAATCAATAAAGATATCACCATCCAAATTTTTTATGAATGTTTTAGACCACATTTCATTAAAGCAAATGATTTTCTGCCATCGTCATTTCAACATCATAATCAGCCGAGAGACGTCCACTGCTGGACATAGGCCTCCCACATAGATATCCACATCGAAGAGTTCATTGGGAGGAGTCGAGGTGGGTGGTTGGAACCTCGTCTGTAATTCATCAGGATGCATAAAGTTGACTTGGGCTCCGTGAGGTGTTGGACGGAACCCCTTACAACCGTCATTTACGCGTCTGAATTGCAGAGCAAGGAGGTTGCATTTGATGGAGTTTTCCGGTGGACATTTGCCAACCTGGCATAGTTCAGTCGGTACGAATGTTACACGTTTAGGCATGACAGTGCTACCGAAAAAATGAGCTGCGTCTTACAACATAGGATGCAATAAGATATAGAGCAAGCAGTTCGCATCTGACAGAGTCGTCAAATGAATATTTGCCAACCTGATAAACACAAAGTTCTTGGGAACTTATGTTTTCAGGTCATGTAGAGAAATGTTGGTTAGTGGTGAAGTTTATTCGAATAGCCTATCTCATGTAAATCTATTGCAGTAACAGCGTTGCTGTGTTTAGGTTCTTAATACACGAGAGCCAGAGTAATCTACACGAGTATGTATTCCCCTTAAACTGTTAAGCCTTTTTCAATAATATTTTCATGACGTCATTAACATTTCCTTCATACCGAAAAAATCGCTTATTATATCTAGATCTTATTTCCTCGTCGCCGTTGCTTACGATCCAGGTTCTGAGAAACACTATCGTTACATTTTCACTTTCAAACTGCAATGCATTTGTTACTTTTATTGCTATTCCTTAAATTACTGCTTCGTTTTTTATTACATTACCACCAAAAATCATTTTTAAGTTTTTTTTTAACAGTAAATCACTGGAGTTGAAAATTATTGCCTTTTTTACATTTTCCGTCAGACAGGTATTTATTTTTTACACTAACTAAAGAATTTTGTTTACTTCATTGTGTTGTGTTGGAAACGTTTAAATTCATTAACTCTACTTTTTATAAGATCAGGAATGCATTTCATCAGTTACGAGGTTGTGGTGAACTTGAATTTTTTTTACAAAAAACGAAGATGAGTCTGGATTAATTGAAACAAAGAGTACAAGTCCAACATCGAAAAGGTCATGGACGATAGTTCCTAATAGAGTTGTTAATAATATGCAGGTAGTATAAAATATTATTTAGGAGCTTCAAATAGGCAGCGAAATCTCAAGGTGTTTCACCACGGAAGTGCGCGGATCTAAATGTCTCTACCTGTCTAACAAGCATTTTTTTCAAATTGCTATAGTATGTTATACTTGGATTGAACATGATCATATTTTGTTCTTATTATTACATCTATAAATATATATCTTTTTGTAGTCTGAGTATCTCTATTAGAGATGAAGTCCTTTGTCTTTAACTTACACCCTAAATGTAACCTGTAACTAATAAATACCTTATTTTATTATCTATAATTATTAGAGGCCAAAAAGTACAGAGTTAGAAATAAATATAAAGGAAGAAATAATAAACAACGCAAACACCATTTGGGTATGGCTGCGATCAAATCAGGTATGTGGAAATCCTTGCTAGAACAAATATCGCTGACATAACCCTGATGATTCGCAAGCTGAAGTGGCATCGAGCGGGACATATACTATAGCACGAAGATCGTATGGCTGATACAGCGGAGAAGACGAAATATTAGATAGAGACCGAACCGAAGATCGAAGATCGAAATAATAAAGAAGAAAGGGTGAGTATGAACATGTTGATGACCTCTCTATTTATTACATATGGGACCATTTATACAGAACGGATGTAAAGGTCCCCGCACAACAACTCACCCAGTCCTTACACGATCGATGTCATAATCTTCGGGGGAGGCCTATGTCTACCAGTGGACGTGTATCGGCTCGTAATCATGAAACAGAGTAGGCATATAGATTTCTCGTTTTCAACCAACTCGCAGTTTTTTTTAAAAAAAACCTTCGTACATTCCTTGTTTTGTATATTATTACCATTCATCTCACCGTCGTGACTGAACAGGTGCTTTCTTACGTATAATGTAAAAACGAGATACTATTTCGTGAGGTCAATATTTTATATTCTGACAAAGGTCTTTTATTTCGATTCTATTCCAATAAAACCGGCAATAGGTTTATAATTTGTCACGTTTGGAAATATTTTTGAGAAACTACTAATCGTGTTTCTCTATGACCACTTCATTTTATAATTTCTATTCTATTTGTATTTTAATCAGATCCGTGGGGCAGTAGTAAAACATTTGTCTAACAACACGGAAGTCCCTGGTCCGACTTCAAAGCCACCTGTTGTAGAATTTGATCAGTTGTAGAATTTTTCTGAATCCGCCTGTCTATCACGCCAATATTGGTAATCCGTCGCCATGAAATCACCGCTGAGTTTCTACTGTCGCCCTATGAGAATCATACTTTTTCAAACATCTTTTTCTTTCAGAAGAAAAACCTTCGGAGCGATACCTGCCATTTTAAGAAATCATGCTTATGCCAGAACATGTCAGCTCTGTAGTCCCGGGTTATTAACAATAGGGCTAAAGTATTCCCTCCCTGACGTACAAGGCAAATAAAAGGGTCCTCGAGTTCGGGTACTCCTTTAAGGGTTGGGGCCCTCAGAGCTCAATAAGCGAGCCTTAGGAGGACGGCAAATACATGGTGGTCTCGTATTTGCCGTAGCACAGCGTGGGTGCTAAGGAAGGCTTTGTTCTTCCGTGGGATGTTTTAGCCAGAGTGCAGTGAGGCATCGGGGTTGTACGAGGTAGAAGCCCTACATAACCTTGTGTTCCCCCCCTGAAGCAAGGTAAAAACAAGGTACTAACATGTAGATAAGACTAAAGACCATCGTCCTCATCAGAGGTCACCATAGCTATCATAATAAAATTACTGACTTAATAGGATGACTTATGACTCAATTGCTATTGTCGCTCGCTTTGAATATATCTCCCACTTGGAGTTCGTTGATGGGTTGGTTCAAAACGGAAATTAATAAAATTTAGATAGATCATTTAGATAATACATAAGATAAATTTAGAAACTACAGCGTAGTTCAGATAAACACTAAATAGACTGGACCCGCGTGGCTTATTGCCTCGATGGCCTGTATAAAGGATACCTATCACCATTTACAAGGATACCGTCTCAATACGGAGATCAACAAATTTATTTATATCTACTTTAACTTGTTGATGTTTTTAAGTGATTTATATACTTTAAGATATCCAACCCTAATGTAGGAAATGATAAATAGATATCTCGAGAACAACAACTTCTCGTTATCAGTTTCGTCTAACTTTATATATACAAAGTATATAATAAGTCATCGAGTAAATACATTAAAGTCTATATGTTAATCCATTATATATAAAAATTACGCTACATATATACTCATATACGTTATATAGCAAATTTTCTAAATAACAAATATGTTGTAATCGATAAAATCAAGTTGAAACGTGGGTGCAAATGTTTCTACATAGTAATGATTAAGTCAGCAACTTAAGTCATAGCAACGATGATGGCGCATCAATTAGGTGTCTCGGCGCAGTGGTTAGAGTAACGGGTATTGTGAAACTTTAAATTAATTGGAGGATTCAGTTATGATTATAGTTGTGGAAAAAATTTCTAAAGTACTCAAAATTCAGTCTTTTGTTGTTCTGTAGAATATATAAAAAAATTACTTTCCGGAGTACGACGGACTTCTAGATGCTTCATATCTGCCTCTCCAACTAGTGAAGGTTGGCGGTCAGCGTGGTACAGTCCTTCCTGCCTCTGGTCGGCGGAACGATTCGGATGCTGCAGATATGCCAGTCCATTCCTCGACTTGTTTAATGAGCTTGCATCATCCATACTTCCTACCGTCTGCCACGGGCTCCGTTTCCACGTCATTCAACTGCGCAGTCATTCGTTAAAATATTGTTATTATGGTCTGAATTATAGACAGTTTACGCAGATGAGTTGGATCTTAAGGAAAATCCATATTGTCTCTCTCAAGTTTATCAGCACCGTGCGCAATCATGTAATAATACGCCGATGCACAAAAAAAGTGTATAATTTGTAATGCGTCGATTACTTATATGATTGTATTATTACAAAGGACTGTTTTTCCCCCAAACCCATACCGTTGAAGATATTTAAATGAAACGAAATTAAAGCAGTAAAAAGTTAAAGAGGAGGTTCCGTTTTTGCTATTGTACGTACTTGTTACCGGCATGCGTCAGCAGCAGGATGCCTGATGAGTTCGGACATGCGGTTAATACAGTCAGCAAAAAGCGTGTTGATGAACCCGGCCATGTCTACTTCTCTGAATGGAAGAAAGGACCCGGATGTCTAACTAGTAGGCTATACACTATGACGTGCAATGTTGTGTAATCATCATCCGCTAGACGTCCACTGCTGGACATAGGCCTCCCCCAAAAACCTCCTCATCGATCGGTCCTGAGCTGCAGTCAGCATGGCCTCCGGCAATGTCGGACGCTAGAAGCCGTCGTTTGTAGGGGTTCATATGGAGCATCACCACGATGGCGTAATGCGGGTTAGTGGGAGTCAGAGCCTCGTTTTTCGATTAGCACGATGTACCAGGTGAACATCCTGTTCATCTCGTTGCTTCTTACAATAAAAAAAATATCATACTAATAATCGCCGCCTCGATACAAAGTTTCTATTTTATTTCCGTATTAATGATACTGATACTTAGTAATGTAAATATAATGAGTAATCTGTTGCTTAGTAACACTTTTTGACATATTGCCCTTCAAGCAATAAATAAATGTTGCATGTATTGTTTCCTCTTCAAGCTGCGCAACACAGCTGACATGAGAGCCATTGTCAGGGCCTCCTGAACTCCCCATCTTAGTATATGTAATATTATAGGTAACAATGGCATAGAAAAAAATACTGCTGCTTGATAAGAGAAATAGACGTCGCGGTGATACTCACCCGGACAGATTCTGGTGAAAGAGATATATTTTTTTTCGGGATGCAAAAGTATTTCTTACAAACTTACATTGCTAGTAATCTTGAGTCCTTATACGTTGTCTCATCATGATCATCAGCCGATAGACGTCCACTGCTGGACGTCTATCGGGTAGCCCTCGCCCAAACCCGCTCCGACATCCAGCTCCTATAACTAACACTATACTATCAAGGAATCTATAACTATCGAGCTGCCTACTAATTAATTACTACTGGCACTACTCAGAACTATTTCATTTCATTGCTTCGTTGAATTAACAAAAATGACCATATTGACCATGTTGGATTTGATTGATAATTTTACTTTTTAATTTCATTTTTTTCAAGAACTAAGTACATTACACAAATAGAAAAAAATACTTATTTGATGTTGTGTACAGATTTCCAATTTATTTCTTTGTATATATCTTTATTAGATTTATTTGTATTTTTAGCCTGTTAAAGCAATTTTTTATCATTTGTACTAATTGAATGTTGGTGTATCCAAACATAAAGGGATTGAATTTGATGCCATTCAGCGCGATGTTAGAGATTACATCATATACAACCGGACATGCCGACTTGCGGTATGTTAATATGTTATCTGCGACGTATTTTGATTTAACGACGCTCTGAACGAATACAAAGTAACATTTCGAAGTTGTTAAGCGTAACCGCATTAGAGGATGTGTAGGATACGATAACAAGTCTATAACGTAACTTGCTGTTTCCCGCAACATCCCGTAACATCCCCTCAACTTCCTTTGGGGAACGTATTTTGTTAAATCCGACCTATATTCGGCAAAAGGAAGATTCCTACCAAATTTCAAGTCTCCATGCCATATGGTTCCAGAGATATCGTGACGAGTCTCTACATAGCTAGAAATCTCTATATATATTTTACAGGATGTGTATATAATGATTCATGGATTTTTATAATAAAACCTGACTCTTGTGTGTAAATTGCACTGCAAAACAGCAATACTATGTTATGCATTGAAAATCAGTGTGTGTTAATTTCCAGAGAATCTCATGACCTACCGAGAGCTGCACCTGTGTGTGATAGCCGCTGCGCCGCGGAGTAATTTGTCTTGAATAAATATCGATAACTATATATAGATGTTCCACTCCCACTATCCTAATTCTTGATGTAGAACGGGCTGCAAGCTACAGCGGCTCTTACAGCTCATCTCACACTGGGCTCGTGAACCCGGATCCACGGCCTGAGACTCCCACTTTGCTTCCACTTTGATCCTATGCTGCTCGCAAAAACGCCAGGCACTAGGGGTCGTCATTTGTAGAGATTTATACCGGGGGGTCGTTGCGCTTGCGCCGTTTCCCCCCACGCTGACCATGAGGGTTAGTGCAACCTAGAGCCTCGTTTGTCGATTACCAGGGTGCACCGCAAGCAGGTGATGTTGGCATGGTTACTTTGAGTTGTTACGCGGGACTCCTTAAATCCATTTAATTGCATGTACTGTACATAATAGTGTACTGTACATATATTTCTTGTCGAGAAATTATTGGAAAATAATGATATAATCACATATGTCGTGTGGAACAATATCAGGTCCAGTACCAGGTTCCTATTCCTAAAAGACCGTAATGTATGTATATCGCCAGCGCCCACTTCAGCAGCGGAGCAATAGTGTGCGAACTCTTGAAAGAGAAGCTTTATATCTCAAGATGATTGTAACGTAGCGTTGTGTAAACATCTCAGGAAGCTTAAAAATACGTACATTGCTTAATTTTTATTTAATATATATTTGTTTCGGTTCACTGGTCTAAGGTTGGGTGGCCCTGCCTCCGATAATTATTGACGTTGCCTAATGTTTTCGTGTACGCAATGTCAAGTGTAAACGATTGTATGCATCACATACGTACTCATCGGCGAACAATCTAAATGTAGCGATGTCCTTGCGTTTTTAAAATTTTGCTGAAATAATGTCGGTTCCGCGATCCATTCGCAGAAATGTTTTAAATGACCTCCTACCGAAAAGACGCGTGTTGTAAGTCCTCATGAGAGTATAGCTAACAATAAAATTGGTATCGATGGCTAATTAATTACGTTAATAGTTTTAGGAAAGAAACACATACAAACGGAAAAGTTTATGAGTTCAAACAGCTGCAAACATACGTAGGAGATCTTACAAAACTGATCGTCAGTGCAATTGCGCGAGTACATACCGCCACAAAATACACACCCACACACAATAACAACATTTTTTTCCTTTAGCAGTAGGTTAACATTTTTTAAAGACAAAACATTTAAAAGGTAAACAAAAGATACGCAAAAAAAGGGTTAAACTCAAAAATATAAATGGTCAAAACAGACAAAGCCCAAAAAAATACACACAGTCGTGATGTGCTGAAATATGAAGTCTAGAACCTTTAAATATCTTTTTACCCATTCAAAAGCTAAAACCTGTGGCCTAACTATAAAACTATATGTTGTTTTAGGGTCTAAGTTATAGTATTAAAATAAGTAAGTAGAAGTGAATATAGGAGAAATCATTCAGTATGCAATCTACTGTATCACGTTCATCCAGTTTTGTAACATGTTCATACTATGCTAACTTTAATAATAACTTTAATAATATTTATAACTTCTCAAGTTATCTCTCACTTGTGTAAATTTATTACGGAATTAAGTTAATATTTTAACTCGTTATATATTGATATTCTGCTTGAGGTATATAATCAATTAAAGTTTATATATGACAAGCAAAACAAGTTTTCTGCCTGCTGCGTTTCCATATTCATTTCCGTATGGCGGAACGTACGCAATTTGTTTAAATCTACACGATACTAGTTAGGGCCGTGACATGTAAAATTATGATCGTTTGTTCGAATCCGCTTTTCGATTACCGTACCCATGTAAATATCATCCCATTTCGCTGCTCTTACTTTATCCTATACCCTGCCATCAACCGCCACTTCTCAATCAACTCTTTTACGCGCACATACTCTTTCTCATAATATACATGAAGTACAAGCACAATATCTTAAGAAAAGTGCTCCATAGGTACCTCTATAACGTTTAAATTTTCATCAGCTTTCTTATATAATAAACATGATTGTTTTTTTATACAATAAAGTATATAGTTTACGTATACAGACGAAAACATCTTACTACTCTTATCACGTGGACTCGTAGTACAATTTAATTCTTCTTCCTCAGTCATCCTTCATCTTAACATTATTCCGAATTATAAAATGATTCACAGTTCGGTATATACCAAAAATTTCATCTATCTTATCATCAGTCCTAGTCCATCTCAGTGAATTTGTTCTTTCTTGATTCCTTTTCTACTTTTGCAGGAATCCACTTCCATATATAATGTTTTCTATGATGTCGCATCTTAATCCTTTCATGACATATCCATACTGTGCTGTTGCTTAATTTTTCTATTGTTTTTCCTATTATTGGAGCTACTTCTAAACTTACTCGTTTATACTCTTTATCCTCCACGGTTCTTATTCTTTGATTCTACCACACGTTTGTAGTACCACGATTCCGCTTCATTCTACTATTCATTTACTGCTTTTCCTCACATAACTCATTTCTCGCGTTTGGTCTCTCTTTCTGTTAACTTTTTCAATTAAAAGCTATTTGCTTTTAGACTATTTCTAAGCCTAAAGCCGGACTGAGGATAATTTACATTTGATATTATTTTCATGACTATCTTAAAAGTTATGAAAGTATGACCAACTAGCAATAAAGTATGAATGAGTAATATCGTTTCGAAAACATTGGTATGTCTCTATAAGCTAATGTCTAATTTCTTAAAACTCTGACTAACACTTGATGGCCCGTGAGCCACGGTGAGCTATTTGTGTCACGGTCCAATCGGAGCATAGTGTTACTTGAGAAGGTGTCTGTTTATTTAGTTGTTGTACAGTAAGTGGTTAAGTAAAGCCGCCAAGTTACGAAATACCGATGAGTACGGCAGGATTCCAAATCTATCCGCTGATTTAATTTGTTATGTAATGAGTTTGTATATTTACCATATGAACTGTTGAGGACTAAACACACTATAACCTCACCAATAACTAGAATATAATAAGTTTGGAGTCAAAATAACACTTTAGTTGAAAATATCATGATATTCCTTAGCAAGTAATCATAATCAGCCGATAGACGTCCACTGCTGGACATAGGCCTCTCTCAATATTCCCACATTGATCGGTCCTGCGCCGCCCGCATCGCCGGGCACTGGGGCTGTCGTCTGTAGGGGTTTGGGCCATATCCCACCACGTTGGCCCAATGCGGTTGGTGGGATAGCAAGTAGTTTATATGTAAAAAAATTAATAATGGTAAACTGAAACCGATATAAATAATATTATCCTCTCATCATCATTTGTGGCAACATTTGCATTGATTTGGAACTTCGACCATTTTGTACCAGTGGAGTAAACAAAATAGCAGGAAGTTATAAAAAAACTATAATTATGTTAACATAATTGTTTACTGCTACAAAAAAATTTTTTCTTTGTTTGTATGTGTTTATAGTTTATGGGCAAATAATTTTTTTTTTTATGTCTTTATCTTGCAATCAGTCAGCTAGACCATGAGCAGATGTGTTGAGAGCTGTTAGGCGGTCAGAGCAAAGTCTCCATCGAGACTGCTCCACTCTGCCAACCGTGTCTATCAAGATAGGATTTTTCGCCTTTTAAGCCTATTTATTGGGTCCGGTGCGGTTGGTTGCGCGCCAAGCTTATTAGGATGTATTTCTAGCCTTTTTCTGTATCTCATACTCCAGGTCTTGATCTCCTCTTTAACAGTCCTGATTTTGAGGTACTCATGAATCTCCGATGTTTTTATAAACCACGGACGGTTGGATATTTGTTTCAAGATGTAATTTTGAGATGGGAAAATAAATGGTTGGTCTATCACTCCGGAGTCTAGAGAGTAGGTGCCAACGTAGCTCTACTGTTTATACTGCGAACACAATGCGATTATGTTTATATCATCCTGACTATATATATACTATTAGGTAAACACTAGTCTCATGGATTTCTTAAATTTAAAAAAAAAACGTATCTCTCTTAATGCTAGGAGAACAACGCATCCGGGTTGCAGCCAAACAAATATAAAAACAATGACACAACAAGCTTTCCTGTATTGTTAGTTACGATAAAAGAAAATAAAAGATGGGTTAAATTATTTAAAACTTTTTATTTTTCCATACTTAACAATAACTTGGTAACATATCATTGTCTCGACTTGAGACGGTCGGTTATGTTCATGATTTTCATCGGAATGACTTAAGACAATGACACAATATTTCACAAGATCCTCTGAAGCTTCATACTACATGACTGTTTAAGTGAGCTTTAATAAGTATTTTTTAATTAACAACTTACAATGTATATGATAATTCGATTTTTATACGTAGCTCGCTTACTGCAGCAAAAACCAGGATATGCAATAAAAATATAATATTTTAAATTAAGTTAATTTCAATTAGTTTTTTTTTATAATTTCAAGTTGAAAGTTGTTACAAAAAGCTTTAAATTTGCTTTGAACTGATATAAAAAAAAACATAACAACAGCAACAATGTTGATTATAAATTTTCGTTAAACGACAGTGCACATTGAATGTATTTTAAATGTTTTTTTTTTTTTATTCAACAAAATACGAAATAATCAAGACGTTCACCTGATGCTAAGTGATACGTCCGCCTATAACCAAATGGCGGATGTTAGTATGATATACATAGTACCACAATACGCTTGTCGCTTTGAAATATAGGATGAGCTGAGATTAAAGTCTCTTTACTCCAGTAATCTCATCAGCTGCAGCGCTTTTTAGACCGGAACACGGTAATGTTTGCACAGTACTGTCTGGCTGCAACAAGCGCTGCGAGGTGGTCCCCGACAACGGAGACCTACCACCAGTCTACAATAGAACTGCTTTGATGTCATCAAGTTACATTCAGATTCCTTCAGGAGTATCATTTGGGACCATAATTACAATAATTACTGGTGAAACGGAAATATTATTGGTAGGAATTTTATTACATGTTTTTGAACGACGAAGACCTCTAATAACACGGGATTCCCCGCAGATTACTGAGCGCGAATTAATTACTAACTACAGATATAATAGTGTAGTATATAATGTAGTTATATACTTTTTATAAAATGTAGCGACAAGAGGACTTTACACTATATTGTGGTCATTGCTTTCAGACGTAAGATATTCATGTTTCTAACTCTCATTACTCTGGTAATTAAAACTTTTGTCTTCCTATAAAAAAAGGTAAACTTCCATTAATCAATGAACATGTTGCTAGAAACATTTTCTCCGTTAATATATACATAAGTACAAAAATACCTGTTTTAGGTAAAGTTAAAGCTAAATAACAAAATTAATAATTGCATCATTAAGACAATTACATTTCACCTAGGTTATACAACTAACTACCTAACTTTGACTTAAAACGTAAAGGATACGTCGTGTGGTTATATTAGCTGGTGATAGATCTGACTATATACCTAAGTATAGTAAACAGTTATAAAAGATCTAAACACAGATGATAAATTTTGGTAAAAAAAAAAATACTGTGATAACAATTGTAGATGTACCAGCAACAAAATTTAAACAAAATCTCACACGCTGATAGAGACGAAGTTTCTGATGGTATGGATATACATTGTAATGTGATAAACGTTATGTATGTAGATAGTATATTACTTTACGATCTACCCCTACAGATATTGAGCAACATATAACAAATATACAAACAATATGCTATAGTAATCAATGGATAAATCATGATTGAACAAACTGTTTTGATGTTTTACAAAAATACAAATATAAAATCGTTACATCAATTTGTCGGACCACAATCGTTCAACATATTTCACCATCATCATCATCATCATTATCATCAGCCGATAGACGACCATATTTACGAAATGTTAAATAAATTGTAGTGATTCGTACACCTAAGTTAAACGAGCACTAAATATAGTATAACCTCGGTGGAAAACTCATAACCATCAACGGAAGTATCTAGAGTGGAAACGGCCGCGGGCTGGTTTTTCATTAAATCAGTTTTGAAGTGTCTCCGTGTTCCAATAATCAATGAGCCTACATCGTACAATAAACACAGCATCCATTGAATTTAAGAATTATCCTAGACTTAGAGTATCTACACATCACATTAGACTTAAATAATTGAGCATTAATTGTTATTTGCTAACATTCTTTCGTCTTCCCATTTGCAACAGGTATGTTGTTGTTGTTGTTTGTTTGTGTGCTGATCCTATCCTGTTTCTTCTTTGAGTCAACCTTGACGTAGTTTCTGTAGTAGAAGTTGCCGAACATATACAAGAAGAGAGCGGCGTTGAGGGCGAGAAGGAAGTTGATAAACTTTGGGTAGTCGCAGTCGCAGAACATCACACTGAAGTTGTGGTAGAATATGATGACGAACTGGATCTGTCGGGAGAGGAAAATCAAGTTCAGTTAACAAACAAAACGTTTCGTGTAAAAATATGTAAAAGCTATCCAATTCTCTATTACTGTACTAGATTATTTTAGATCGATCTAGTATTGGACGATAAAAGGAATGTAAGGCAGTCAAGGCATTCATTACACACTTATTGATTATAATCTATTCTTTATTGTCATTTAGGTAATTAGCGTTTGGGTTTTCCAACTTCTTTAACTATTTTAAAACTACAACTTGAAATATTTCAAATATATAAAACATATAACATATGTATGTGTTTCAAAACATATAATATGTCTATTTTTTACTGTGGAGCCGACACGCGGTATTAATTTAACGTGAATGTCTCCGTGTCTCTGAAGCTGTCAAGTTTTCAAGTATGTGCTTGTGTTTGTGTTTGTGTTTGTGTTTCAATGATGAGACTTGATAGGTCATTTTGACTTCAAAAAAAACATGTTCGAAATATTTAAAATTTTCTTATATTAGTTTTTAAATATTTTTGTGGTCGTCGTAAGATATTCCAAGACTTACAAGTTGGAGACTGGTGACGTGCTTCTTCCACCAAAGATATTTTACGTACTGGGGACCAAGACCGGAGATCAGATAGTACGTATACATGATAACATGGATGAAAGAGTTGATCACACCCAAGAGAGTTCCGTGACCTCCTGCGAAAGATACAATAGTATTAATATTTGGATATGTATCACAAATTAAGTTCAGTTTTAATAAAATTGTAAATATTTATACAAAGCTTCATACCTGGCAAGAATTTAACACCGATCCAAGAGCAGATCGGCATCATCGTGTGATGGTAGAGATGGAGGAACGATATTTGCCTGTTCTTCTTTCTAAGAACGAAGAATACCGTGTCGAGCAGTTCGATAATTTTTGCGACGAAATACCACCAGACTGCTCCCGCCATCTAAATGACACTTACATTAAACTTTCCTTTCGTTTAGAGGTCGAAATTAATTTTCGAAATAATAACTTGAATATCCTGGTTAACATTGAGAACTCACCCTGAACGCTTTAGGGTCGTAAGAGTAGTCCACAGGCTGACAGTTGAAGTTATAGTCATTCCACCAGCCGGCCAATAGACCCTGAAACAAGAGAAATATTGCTTTAGTATCGACAAACAACACGGTTACTTAAAGATCACTTATATTTTGATGTCAAGCACTATGAGAAATTTGGAAGAAGGATTATTTAATTTTAATATCAAAGTGTGTTTTTTAAAAAAATATATTTCAAATTGTTTCTTCGTGAGTCGCTTTCACGGTTAGCATTGCAGGCATAGTTTAACTGTGCACTGCTGTAGGTTTCCAGTTATCGATTGAACCGGTTTCATTAAAAAATAATATAAAATCAGAAAGGGTTTTTAATATATTTATTAACATACAAGGTCAATCGAAACCAGCTATTTGCTAAATATAAACAAAATAAACATTGATAACTTAAAGGGCAAGTGCTGTATTGCGAAACCAGTAGCCCGGCTCCGCTTCCTTGTACTCAAGTATGGTGTTAATGATTAATAGAGATTGTAGATGAAATATTAAAATTTTATTGAGGTCCATAAAAAATTATGAAATTAAGCTTTAATTATGCATTAAGCAATTAAAAGTCTGATTTCATTTGAAATTACACACCGCGATTCAATCTTCTTTTTGTGTAACGTTGTTAATGTATTGTATAACGCGATGTGAAGATTTAACATTGGAGCATTATTCGACGTTAACATTCATTCATATGGCTAATTGGATATTTTGATTAAATTCAATTCTCGGTTAGTAATTAACCTATTTTTTATATTAAGAATCGAAGAGACGTTCACCTGATGGTAAGTGATACGCGTGCCCGTAACAACGTGGCGCTAGTTGACGCACGTATTGCGCTACAATGCGCTCGTCGCCTTCAGACATAAGATATTAGGTCTCGTTACCCCAGTAATTGCTTTATCTACAGCGCCCTCAAGACTGGAAGGAGTCCCGCACAACAACTCACGCAACACAAGCCAATCTCGACTGCTCGTGGTCGCTCCCTGCTAATCAACAGAGGAGACTCTAGCTCCCACCAACCCGCATTGGGCTAGTGCGGCAAATTACTCCATATGAACTCCTACAAACGACAGCTTCTGGTACCAAGCGGTAACGGAGCCCATGCTGAGTGTGAAAGACGTTGGCAAAACGGAAGCAAGACCAATCGAGGTGGAGAGTTTTTGGGCAGACCTATGTTCAGCAGTGAACATCTGTCGGCTGATGATGATGACAGCGTCCTTCAAACGGACACAGAGTAAGTTTGCGTAGTACTGTTTGTAGGCTGCAATAGGCGCTGCGGTGCTACCTATCTAGACGGTCTACAGCAATAGAGACCTACCAGCAGGAGAAACTTTTTGCGGGACTGTACATTAACAATGTCTTTTAATTGTACGTCGTCGGTCATGTCGCGGGTACTTGAGATCAGGTACACTTAGCAAACAGATTACAGTTTACCGAGATCCATTCGCACCTTATGTCCACAGAGTTTTATATGGCTATATGTGTATATGGTAACAGAGGCTTTCAATTTAAATAACAAACAGCGCTTTACTATATATGTAATAGGTGGACCGGAAAGTAATGTCGTTTCTGCGCATGCCAATACTTGATTGTCATTTGTCAGCTCATTGTTTTGTTCAGAGGCGTACCAAAGACATTGTGAGGTTATAGTGATTTCTTTACTTATAGACAATTGAATTACAATTTTTTTTTGTAATTTTGGGTAAAATGGCCAGCCAAATACCAGAAGAGGTACACATCCGGCATTGCATGCTCTTTGAGTTTCGCAAGGGAAATAACGCAACAGTTGCTACCAAAAACATTTGCGATGTTTATCCAAATGCACTGGACATTCGTAAATGCCAAAGGTGGTTTTCCAAGTTCAAATCGGGTAATTTTGATCTTTCCGACTCGTATCGATCAGGAAGACCATCAGCGTTAGACAACGACGTGTTAAGGGCGGAAGTGGAAGCAAATCCGTGTCAGACGATCGAGGAATTGTCAAACAGTCTCAACAAACCTTGGTCGACCATCCAAGAACATTTGAAGCAGATTGTAAAAGTAAGCAGAGCAGGTGTTTGGGTCCCGCATAATCTGTCCGAACAGAATAAGGCTAACCGATCAATCACATGCAACTTATTGCTTCAACGACACAACACAGAAGCGTTTTTTGATCGCTTGATCACAGGAGATGAGAAATGGGTCCTGTATGATAACCCAAAACGCAAAAGGCAGTGGCTCTCTCCAAATGAAATCCCTCGGAGTACTGCTAAGCCAGGTTTACACCCCAAAAAAGCGCTTTTGTGTGTTTGGTGGAGTATTCGCGGCATTGTTCATTTTGAATTACTGAAACCTGGAGAAACTGTTACTGCAGACCTCTACAGCGAACAATTGCAGCGAGTCAATCAATCTTTAATTGAAAAGTGGCCAGCGATTGTCAACCGAAAAGGCGTCATTCTCCAACATGACAATGCAAGACCGCACTGCGCAAGGCGAACTCTAGAAAAAATTAATGAATTGGGGTGGGAGGTGCTGCCTCATCCACCATATTCGCCCGATGTTGCACCATCGGATTTCCACTTATTCCGAGCGCTGCAACACTTTTTAAGTGGCAAAACATTTGCAAATTTGGATGATATCCAAAATGCCATCTCTAGATATTTTGCCGAAAAACCAATTAATTTTTATCGATCAGGGATTGAAAATTTACTCACTAGATGGCAAAAGGTTATTGACAATGATGGGGAATACATCATTGATTAAAAATAAAGACTCGTTAAAAATGTGTTTGTATTTAGCGTAAGAAAACGACATTACTTTCCGGTCCCCCTAATACATCATTGATTAAAAATAAAGACTCGTTAAAAATGTATGTGTTTGTATTTAGCGTAAGAAAACGACATTACTTTCCGGTCCCCCTAATATATACATATATATTGCCGTAAAGTTTTTCCTTAAGAAAGAATTTATACATTAAATGACATTTTAAAAGTTTAGTACACAAAGTACGTTATTAATTGAGAAATATTTCCTTATTTTATAAAGCAAAGGATATCTATAGTTTATCTTGAATATCTAATATAATAAATCTTTGCTATTTTGGCTAGGTCCTTCTCCCTCTACTTTCTGTATACCTTAAACGTAATGCTTTAAACAGTAAGATATCTCTCTCTATATGAAGAGGAAATGAAACTAAACTATAAGTATATCATTTAAATAATCCACTTTGTATTAAGTTATTGTATAGCTGATATGAATAAACCACAACCACACTCCGAAGGTGTCTATATACATACAAATTGATACGTTGTCTTTTTTAAAGTTTAGTCGTTTTTAAGTTTAATTACTTACATAAATGTTCTTAGCTAACTCATTATCATCACAATAAACCTTCTACATCAGCAAATATATATTCGAAGGTATTTTCGCAGTGAATCTTTAGCTATAAAGTTTGCTATGATGAACAAACAGTAATTGTTCTTCTATAATTAAATTCGTTATAAAAACCAGTAGTCAGTCAGGAATATATCAGTAATTTCTATGTAAACTGCACACATATGTTATTTTAAGTTAACTCGATTGTTAATGATGGTTACCGAGGCGTCATTATAACATCGCATCTCGTGTTATCCTTTCTAGAAGTTGCAACTTGGGCTAACAATATATTTCCTTTGATATATATATCGCTAAACATATGTTCATCGCATTACTGTAATCGTATGTAAATTAGATTCGATTATTAAAAAAATCAAAAAGAAAATATCTTGAGATTTATTATCTCTACCATTACTGATAACAAACCCTACTCTAGCGATTATCACACTATTACGCCAACAAGTACCATTACAGCCCAAACTTAAGCCGCTACGTATCCCTAAGACCTTAGACAATAAAGACCTACCACCAACCCCGTTTGTCGGCATCAATAGGAGCTGCGGTAGTACCTACAAAGGTGGTCTCCAGCAACAGAGACCTACCACCGGTAAATTCTAGTCATTATCTAAATACCGGAAGTTACATCACCCGGCAGAATTATTTATACCATGTGCACTCAACGTCATCATTTATTACATTTAACTCTGAACACAACTCACCTCGTAAACCAAGAAGATGCTCATAAATATTTGTGTTATGTTGTAGATGACGATGGGCTGCTTCAAGGAGTACGGCTTTCTGTCTCTCATGTACCGGGGGCCCACTGAAGTACAGAAGTAGAGGTAGGTGGCGAGCAACGTCAGCAGGGGCCCAGGCCCCGACATGAGCCACCAGTTTTCCGTCCTCGGATCTGGGAGAATACAAATAAATTAACTTCCATACCTTTACTAAGATTTGGTTCTTTTTCGTCCTAAGTGAACATAGAAGTTTGTACTCAAGGGATGATTTGTACAAGGAATCAATAATTCCTAAATTTATATATAATACAAAACTTATGATTGGATGAAGTTTTAGTTTATTTTTTTTACTTTAAAATCGTTAAGTTATTTTCCACTAGTGCTTCGTCACAAACAAAAATGTACTTTTGATACATTGTGTTGTGTGTGTGCTTACAGCGGACGAGCTGGTGCCGTTTTATGGAAGCAAATTACTTCCAATCCTTGAACATTGTATATATTCATTGTGACTGTTACATCGCTTTGTCTATCGCTACTTGATCATTTAAATCTATAGCGTAAAGATATAGGAAATGATGGAATAATAGGCACATCATAGTATGTATATAAGCTAAAATTTATTACACTTAACAAATAGATCGCTGGTTCTAAACCTACAGCATCACAACTAAAGCCACAGCTTAGAACGGACTATATATATTAATGATGCAAACTGTGATTTTACATTTACTGATAAGTTATTAAGTTATCAATCATTATCACATCCGGAGGTGTATTTATGTAATATTGTTTTATCAGAATGTATACAGCCAATAATTACATTTGAAGGAAACAGAAGCACCAATTTGTTAATGGTGTCCTTTACTTGTACAAATTTAAGGAGTTGACTATAAGACAGTTAATTATTATACATTACATAACAATCTGCTGTTATATGTTAATTTTTTATCCATAAACTGTTTCGCCATTAATGCATCACAGACATGTGACGACTTTGAAAAGGTATCGACTGTATCGAGTTAGATTTGCATACAGCTGCAAGGATATTTATGCATTGCCTGACTGCGGCGCGCCGGTACCTGCCGCGGTGACTAACGGCACAGCGCGGGCTCAACCATCGCACTGAGCGGGGCAGTGTACACTGTCAGAGATAGATCTGATCATGTAGTAAACAGTCACTAAATACAAACGAATATCCATAAGAGAAAAAATACAACAAACTATAAACGATTGCGCTATGAGATTTCATAATCAATATAAATATTGGTAAGGAACACTTAACTGTTTACATAAGTCAAGTTCAATAGAGATCGAAAAGAAATTATTTCATACAGAAATATTTTTACTGTTGGTCGCACAGTGGCTAGTGCTACCAACAAACAGTACTGTGCAAACATTACTGTGTTCCGGTTTGAATGGCACTGTAACTAGAGAAATTACTGCGATACAGAGGGTTAACATCTTGTGGCTGAACGATGAGCATAATGTGGTGCAGTGTACACCATCTTAACTAACACCATGTTATTATGGTCAGGCGTAACACTTATCATCAGGTTAACGTACTATTTGTATCATCGGTATGTATAGTAAAAAAAATAACAAAGTTAGTACTGTTATGGTTTACATTATACAAGTAAGCTTACTAGTCGGGTGTAGTAAGTAGTTTAGAGGAGTGGTATAACACAATAACGTTTGCACACTACCACTTGGCAAATTCTCTAGGGCGATTCTCAAAGATCGATAAACGACGTGTCGTCATATGTAAAATGATATGATGACGAGTGTATGCAACATAGCGAATTGTACCTCGCCGTATGCTTTTCATCCCCATTCAGTCGCAGTAGCTACGTCACAACAAATTTTATTAAAAAAAAATATTTGATAATTTCACACAAGGTTGCTGAAACCCGTTCGTATTGACGATTATGAAAACAAATCATTAAAAATGCAATTAAAGTATATTCGCATAGTTCTGCATGAATTATACAAAACGTGGCGCATTTCTCAAACGGGTTTGGTAATACTCATTAAGTGTATCGCGGTGACCTTTGCCTGATGAAGATCTGTGCGAGCCGATGTCCGCTCAGAACTTATTATTGTAAACTTTGCACAGATTCCACTAGATATCATTGGTGTAAATTCACAATAAAACAGGATGCATACATTACTATTCTAGTTTTAATTGCGCAGTAGACTAATGACCTATTGGCGGTAGGTTTTTGTCGAGACCTATTACATCGATACCACTGTAGTGATATGCAAATTATATGACAGATGTAATACCAAACAACATGAGCATACAAAAGTCGTACACAATTTTATGTAATGTAAATATCCTAACTAAATCCCCATTGTTATAAACAGGTGTATCAGTTGTCGTCAGGTTAACGTCCTGTTCATCTAATCGCTTCGCCGGACCGAAAGAATACTTACACTATAATAAACTACCGAGAAATACGTTATAAATAAAAAGCCGAACGAACTTACCAGATCAAGATACTGAGTTTAATATGGATCGTCTGACGCTTAGCAAACGAACATATAATATGATTAAAGGCCTTTAAGAAATAGGAAAACTTTTGTAATTTGTATTTTCACTAGCTCTGCCTTGCCCGATTTGCTCCCAGTAATATCCCTCCCCCCGTCAACTCCCTTTGGAGAAGGAATTTTATAAAGTTTTTAACTGCCCTGTCTTCTCCTGGTAATATAAAAAAAAATTGGACTGGTATATGATATTTTTAAGAACAACTGCGTGTGAATATCTTGAAAAGAAGAGCGAGCGTTCTATTGAAAGATTTTGGACCTCTAGTGGAGTATAATCGAAATAGTTGTATTATTAGTATATAAATTATTTATTTATATTATTACCTTTATATAAAATTCTTATCTTCCGTATACTCGACTAAAGGAATATACCTACACAAATTTCATGTCTCCAAGCCTCATGGTTCCACAGATACCATGATAAGTCTCTACATAGGTGATAATCTCTTATAAATGGAGATAGATAACCATAAATATAATTTTTCATTAATGTTTAGATCTAGAAAGTTTCTCCATCAACATTTAAAATATTTTCATTCTGTGCAAAAAATATTTAAATACGCCATTGAAGTAACCTAACAATGTAACCTGAAAGTCCACGAAAGCCAAAGAGAGCATCGTAGAGGTTTTGTGTTTGTGTTGTTGAAGTAAGGAGTAAGGCTTTTATCAAGTTATGTGCTGTGACGTCACACCGAGCACACCTAAATGATGGACAGCTGATATTGAACGCGTCGACATTTTAACACGAGCTGAATGTGATGTGTGATATTTGCATGTTAACTATTGCGCATCAGTTTCTTCGTGTTTTGAATTCTTCTGCGAACGAGCCGTAGCTAATAGATCAACCGAAAATAAATCCCAAATATGATAATACGGAAGCCGAAAACAAAACATTGGGTGTTTGAGAAGAGCCTTATTAAGACCTACCACAAAGCTAATCCGGTCGCTTCGGATTCAGTTCACGATCGTGGTAAGTGCACCGAGACCGTCCGACGAATACGAATGCCTTATTAAAGGAATATCTAATCTATTGCGCATTCTCAGTTTTAAGGGCTCTTCAGACCTTTTTCATTTAGTGTGACGCTTCCCCTTAATAACAATTTAAAACACGTGGACATTTTTGTAAATTACTACTTTACCCCACCCCATAGCAGTTGCTCTATAAATAAACACTAACTCGCCTAACGATATGTTTCACCATTACAATTATTTTTTAAAATTACGGTTTTAGTTATTTAGAGAATATTTATATAGAACAGTATATTTTTATTATATCAAAGCATATACTTTATATCTAGAATGGGCTGACACTTGGCTTCGATTTTCGTCGGTCAAACTACCCCAGCTTGATACTTTGGCCGCAAGTGTACATACGGAGACAGATTAATAATCTCATCAACCATTTCCTCCGGCTTGTCCTTGAAAGTTTTTTTTTTCTGAACCTTTCCAATTTTCAAAATTTTATTTTATGTCAGTAATAACAACGCAGGAGTCGACGCAACTGGATTATATTTAAATAATACAGTATAAGAGACAAATAATGAAATGCGACCTTATAAGTTTAACGAAGGCTGATGATGCAAAGATCTTATTGCAACGCAGCGAAAACGCATTACCCAACTCGGGAATGAGCTAACCGGATCTGTGACGACACACGGTGCACTAAACTTTTTTTTTAAAATCAATAAATTTTTTACGATATAGAAGATCGACCACCATAAACGTGATCGCCGTTTATATAGTCTTTATATTATTGAAACCCTCATCGATTAGCGTGATAAGAAAGGAACAACATTGCTTTAAATTATTACTATTACCAAACAAACAGAATATGTATTAAAAATGCCAACATACAGCTACAAGACTATTAACTAAATCAAAATTTGTTTGTAAGTTTGATTTCACGTCTGATGCGAAAACCATTAAAACAACAGCAAGGAGTACAGTCTACAGTATTCTTCTTATCAGAAGCTATCTATCAATGGGATTCCCGATAAAATAGATCCATACGTTTCGGAGCTTGCTCAGAACAAACAGACTGACAGACAGAACTTTTAAAAATCAATCATTTAGCGTAATTACTAGGTCATCATTAATATAAAAAACTGTTAAACACTTTTATTGTTATACATGTGTGGCAATGTGCTCCCCATTAGACACAACTAACAAATAACTCAACAGACTAACCATAAAACTACTTAGACAATAATCTCATCCCAGGTCGTGATATTTGAATAGTTAGTTATAGAAGACCTGAGCTATATCCTAATAATAAGCACCTAAAAAAAGAATAACTAAAAAGAGTCATTTAAACAGTTTCGATATAGTGGAAATGAAAACTAGTTCATTGAAATAGCCTAACGTAAAAACCTTGATTTTAATGATAATAATAAAATTTAAATTACTTTATACAGAGCTCTTACTTTTATTATAATAACACATTGACTATTTAATGATTTTCCTAATTAGTATAGACTAATTATGAGATGCGCTGATAACCAGTTCCGATAATATTTTTATATCTCACTCCTTACTAGTATAAACTGCCTGACGTATATCATTAGATTTAATTTATGGAGCAGATCCCGATCGATGTTCACGAAAAGGTCAACATTTTTTTCTTTTACACGATGCAACTAATAATAGTTAATAGAAAAAAGTCTACCTTAATGCTAAACAGCAGTTTTATTATTCCTCATGTTTCATGTTAAACGTGTCGTTTTAGTCCATCTATTTGTCTGTTTATCTGTATGTGATGTTGTAGCTGTCGAATACTTACTGCGAGTTTGGATTCAGTTAATTTTTAATAAAATAAAATCCACACAGAACTTCTCCTTAATAATTCCTGTAAAGTCTAATCAGCCGCTTAAATAAACTTATCCCGCTCGCTCTCACCGAATCCGATTTAATCTCTTTTTGTACGTAGAAACCTGACCAATGGATGAAGGAATGAACTCTTCTATTCTTTTAGATTTACCCTTGTTAGCTTTTTTATTGAGACAACTGTATTCTTCTGAACAGTAGTATGTAAAGATCGTTCATTTGCTTGTATGGTTATTTGACATTTAAATGACCCACCCGAACGGGCAGGTCGACCGGTAAAACCGCTTGTGGCATTTTTATCATCTTCAGCAGGCGCTCCGCCCGCAGACGTCATAAAGTAACGATCGAACAATGGACCACATGGACCTCCAAGGACGGCGTTGACTGAGATTAACATTTAAATCTATTGCAGGTTCATAAATTTATCTAACATTGTAACGAGTACGATATAACGTTAAGACAAACATGTACTCTACCTTAGCCGCAATTTTAAACTTAAATGAAAGATTTGATTTTTTTATCCATAATCTGTTGGTTGGTAAGTAGAGTAAGTAAGTTAAGTAAGGGGTAAGTAAGTTTACACTGCATTAAATTGTGCTCATTCTCTATTGAGGCGTAAGATGTTTAGGTAATTGAAATGCTAGGAATCTATTCGCTGTTCCCCGCTCGTTTTACTGGGCGTAACACTCTTGCAACCCCTTTTAAGGGAAACATTTTGTAAAATCCGGTTGTATTTAACGTATAAAAAGGTCAAAAGAATATTCCTACCCAATTTCGGGACTCTAAGTCTTACGGCTTCAGGGAGAACGTGTTGTTTATATTTAGGTGGATAGAGATCTCTTACATGAGAGGTGTAAGCGTTCACACACAATAACTCACGGGACCCAAACCAACCTCACCTGCTCGTGGTGCACTCTGCTAATCAACAAGCGAGGCTCTGCCTCCCACTGACTCGCGTTGGGCCAGCATGGTGGGGATTGGTCTAAATCCATCCATATAAACCCCTACAAATGAAGGTCAAGTTAAGGCGCTGCAAACGCAAGACCTATCGATGTGGAGATCTTTGGGGGAATCCAGCAGTGAACGTCTATTAGCTGTTGATGATGATGAGTCAAAATTAGTGAGTATATTCGGCTTTTCATATATCGACAGCTTGGCCTGTCATGCAGAACGTTGCTGCTGTAACGCCTTGTTAACCAGATTTGCAATATGATGGAGATTGGTAGGGTTGAACAAAAACCAACAACTAACTAAACACCACAACTTATGACTCGAGTAACGAACCAAATATCACGTTTAACCAATACAAGCGGTTAGCCACTGCGTCACTGGTGCATGTAATGTTATGTACAGAATTTAACCGAACCAGTTAAATCTTGTTATCACCACACAAAGCAGGTTCCGCAAATTACTATTTAGTTATCGCTATTTTCATATACAGAAAAGACATTAACACATCCACCAGGAACTGATTACACTCAATTTTCTAATTAATTAGTTAAATGACATAATCAATATTTATGACAGAGAATATCATTTGTATAATTTCCACGTTACAGTGTGACAGTGCCACGGCGGCGGGGCCGGGCGGGGCGGCGCGGGTCGCCGGCCGCGCGGTCGGGAGCCTGTGCTGATTTAGTGACATTAAAAAAACCCGATGTGAAAAAAAAAGTCTCGAACTAATACTAGATTAAAGTGTAACCAAGTAACAAAACGTGTGACAAAAGTTGATTTCGTCACATTTCATACAAATATAAATGAATGAACATCGATTCATTCAAAAACAGAAACGGTATCAAATTGTAACACAAGTCTGCACCCCATTTTACTCCACCGCCACTTTTGCTTGCGTTTCAAACAAAGCATACCCCTACTTATGGAACTCGGGGAGATGTATGGATATCAATAGATTTATATTTAATCATCATTCTCTTTTCACCTTAATGAAGTTAAAAAAAAGTTTACTCACCGCTATTCCTCTCCATGAACCTCTTGTAGGAGTCAACGAAAGACATGTTGTAAGCTGAATTAGCCCCTGCAACAAATAAAAGTTAGGGTTTAGTTTAGTTATAAACATTTATCTAAATCCTACATAAATCCATACTTATACTATATAAAAGCATACATAAATGCCATATGTTTAAACTCGATAAACAATTTCGTTCAACGCTGATTATAATCTAAAACGCATAAACACTGTAACAGTAAAATAATACTTTAGTTATCATTAAAATCCATTCAAAGGTCCTTTTTGGAACCCTCCAAGACTAGTTAAGTAAGAAACATACTTTAGAAAAAAATCAATATTTAACTTTAAAGTTGATGATTAAATATTTCTAACCATTATTTAACACAGGCTGTGTTAAATAACGGTTAAAAATATAATCCTTTAAAGCTATTTAAAACTAGCTGCTCAGCTGGGTAATATTAATTTAGTAACACGCGATTAGTTAGTCGAAGAATAAGTGTGTCGCAGATAAGTGACAAGTGCGACGCGAACACACTCGCGGGATTCGCCACTGATGGGATCGCGCTCACCGTTTCCGAGTCCGTTCGCTGAACAAAACCAACTTAGTACAGTGACACGAGCCGGCCCTGGCGCAGCAGTTCGGTATGCACGAGCGCCGGCACTGAACAATCTTTCTCCCGCAGAACGCAATTGAAAACTGACACTTTAGAACATTTCCCACATTAAAGTAAATGAAGTGTATTGGGCAATCAACCTTCGGATGGCACTGGCCCGCTCGCGCGCCGGACTTGTTCTCGTATAAATTTTGTTTTTGCTTTCCCTTTTTATTTTAATGCGTTAGCCGTTTAATAAATTCCTAAATTTAGTAATTAAACAACTAATTGTTTAATTAATTCCGCTAATCACTTACTTCACTGTGTAGGAGTTGTGAGTGGTTAACGGCCGCCGCTTGTGCAATGGCTTCGTTAATTTCACATTAACAGATCGAAATCTGGTCATGTTTCATTCTGCGCCTACCCACCACTATCAGCTGATTAAATTAATTGTAATATTATAAAGAAATATAAAGCTAATCTATATATGTAAAATATTATCGTTAGTCCATAGACGTCCACGGCTGGACATATGCCTCCACTAACGATTCCCACACGATCGGAAAGGGATTAATATGGAGGGATTTAGGCCATTTCCCAACACTCTAGTCCAATGTGGTTTGATTCCTGAAACTAGAGCCTCGTTTGGTGATTAACAGGCTACACAACTAACAGGTGAGGTTGGGTTGGATCCCGTGAGATGTTGTTGAACCCTTTACACCATATATATAGACTCAACACAATATCTATAGAGCCGAGTCATGAAATTGGGTGGGAATATTTAAGGCATCCAAGCCAACCTCATCTACACGTGGTGCATCCTGCTAATCATCAATCGAGACTGACTCCCACCAACTCGTATTGGGCCAGGGCGGTGGGAAATTGCCCAAATCCATAAGAATCCCTATCCTATCGATGCGTGTATCTTTTGGGTGGAGTACTATATTCAGCAGTGCACGTGTATAGACCGATGATAATGACAAAACACTACACTACACTACACTATCGGTGTATATAAATAAAATATGTTTTTTTACTATACGCCTACTAGCTATCCCATGCGAATTTTGTTCGCACTGTTGTATCATATAAACTACCCAAGAACTGGAAGTTAAGCAGATCGTTAAGTGAGAGTTCGGTAAAGAGAGTTGAGAAAATTTTGTTCGCTACAATTGAAGCTACAGATAGATGTTTGAAAAATAACTTTTGCTGAAGAAAAGAAAATTTATACTACTGTGTGAAGTTTTCCTTTGAAAATATTAGTAAATGTAATCAATCCATTACTGTAACCGCGCACAATTGTAGTTCATCGTCATCATCATCAGCCGATAGAGGTCCACTGATGGGCATCGACATTATAGTTTATTACAATTATAGTTAATTAATTATAACCTAAATAATAATAATGAACTGCTAAATGAACTTAACTGTTGGTGTTGAGTTTTTTGGAGCGCACAATATTCAAGGATGAACGTTATTGGCAAACGGCAGAGGTTCATCAATCAGATTGTTTTAATGGCTCTTTGCAAATTCAAAAAACAATTTTCAACAAACCTGATAGAGTTCGACAGGAAAACGTCCGACCCGACAGAATGTTATTGACATGTCGAAACTTAACACAATTTACATATAGATCGCCGATCAATCTACACCACATCATTCGAATTTTCGCTACACAATAGATTTATTATCGCAACATTATCTTTAATGTTTCTCAAGCCGGCAGAAAACTTGGTTACAGTTGTGATCATTTATATATATTAACCTATTTCACAAGTTTAGATGGTGAGATTAAAAAAAAAAAGATTGTGAAAGGATTTCACTACGAAATCGTTTCACCTTTGCTTAACGATAAAGTATAAAAATGCGATAGTGTGCAAATTTTGTAATCGTATGAGTTTATGAGGTGCAATTAAACCGCTCTCGCCCGCGACCAGATATATGAGTGTCGGAGCGATCACTTAGTGGTGAGTGATAATTCTTGTCATAACTGGTGGTAGGTCTCCGTGGCCGGAGACCGTCTCAGTAGGTACCACTGGGACGCTTATTGCGGCCAACAGATAGTAGTGTGCAATCACTACATAATATAATATTACTGTGTTCCGGTTTAAAGGGCGTTGTAGCTAGTGTAATTACTGGGCTAACGAGACTTAACATTTTATGTCTCAAGGCGACGAGCACAATGCGGTGTATCATATCATCCAAACTAGCACCACGTTGTTATGTGCAAGCGTATCACTTACCATCAGGTGAATGTCTTGCTCGTCGCGTCGCTTACTTAATTAGAAAAAATACAACAATGTTACAGTAATTTGAATAACTACAAAGTACTTCACACTTAGGCGCTGTGTTCGCATGCTGCAAAACTGCAGAAATAGGTAATTGTTTTAGTACTTACCTGGACGGCCTCCGGCGAGAAATACATTTTGCTAATGATCCAAGAGATTTATATAATGTTATTCTACTTAATGATGAATAAATATTCACACAGATCATAGAGATAATTTCTTAATTATTATTCTAATAATTAAGTGCACATCGTTTTATTACTTAAGTTCCAGATTTTATTAATTTAAAGTTATCGGCATTAAAAATGCTCGCGAATGTGACATTGACGTAGGTCAATTTATTTTTAAACATTTATATTTAATAAAAAAAGTAAACGTGTATAAAAACAAATAATATAAGATTTTGAGCTTGTCTGTGTCATATATACATATATACATATATACATATATACATATAATTATTAAAATAATCCTTATGTCATTTAACTGAATCGCCATTCATTCTTTATATAGTATTAAAATTCGAGGTCCTGTTCGTGGCCATCCTGTCGTTTAATTAAGCAAAAAAAAATTTAACACTTTTGAATAAAAAAACTGTTAACCAGCATAATTGCTTTCAGGAGTTGCGTAGCAGTTACAAATTTTGAGTTCTTTATAAGCTGTATATTATATAATATCACAACTTACTCCCCTGGCGCAACAACCCGTAGTGAATCCCGGCTCTGACACAGATGAGCTTTTAATTAAACGATTCTGATTAAAAGCTTGTGTTAGAGCAGAAATCTGTACATCATAAAAATATTTAAACTTGACAGTAGTACTACATACCATCAGGAAGTGTGAAGATCGACGAGTTAACGACAACCGTCGGCAACACCACCGTCGGTTTTCCATTGTCCATCGCTAAGCTGCTTTAAAGCCGGTGAACATTAGTTTGAAATATAACAGCTTGTTAATGTTGAAGCTTGTTAAAATGTGAAACTGAAATTTTTAGATGCTATAGACATAACTGAAATAATACCCTATAGTTAAACTATATATGTGCTTAAATATCTGAATGTCAAGTCAGAACGTGAACCATCAAAGTCGTTTTAACTGTTTGGAATCTACGCCGGAGACGCGGGACCGTGTTAAACCGGTAACGTGCTTCTTTTTGTTTCGCGTAGATCAAGGACAGCTGGAGCTTCTACTATTTTTATAATATTATTCAGAACACTGTTGTAGAATGTCAAAATTTATTGCTCAGCGCGGAACCGGCTCCGGCGAGTCTCCTCGTGCCGTCGTTAGTGGCGCTGCTCACAAATCCTGGATTTGCACCATATGTCATAACTTACTCACAAAGGTGTTTTATTTACAAACTTCATAACGACGCTGTCATTCTGAAATCGTACTCTATGATTCTTATGAACCCATAGATAATCATATATTATTCATAATTTGTTTGTCGTATACAATTTACAGTCTCCAAAATATATTAAATTAATTTTATTTAAGTATGTATTATACGTTTTTGTCATAACTTGAGATTACAAAGTAAGTACAGTACATAATATTTTTCCATCTCGAAGTTAACTATCAAGCACAGCGTTAAGGTAATAGGTGGACCGGAAAGTAATGTCGTTTCTGCGCATGCCAATACTTGATTGTCATTTGTCAGCTCATTGTTTTGTTCAGAGGCGTACCAAAGACATTGTGAGGTTATAGTGATTTCTTTACTTATAGACAATTGAATTACAATTTTTTTTTGTAATTTTGGGTAAAATGGCCAGCCAAATACCAGAAGAGGTACACATCCGGCATTGCATGCTCTTTGAGTTTCGCAAGGGAAATAACGCAACAGTTGCTACCAAAAACATTTGCGATGTTTATCCAAATGCACTGGACATTCGTAAATGCCAAAGGTGGTTTTCCAAGTTCAAATCGGGTAATTTTGATCTTTCCGACTCGTATCGATCAGGAAGACCATCAGCGTTAGACAACGACGTGTTAAGGGCGGAAGTGGAAGCAAATCCGTGTCAGACGATCGAGGAATTGTCAAACAGTCTCAACAAACCTTGGTCGACCATCCAAGAACATTTGAAGCAGATTGGAAAAGTAAGCAGAGCAGGTGTTTGGGTCCCGCATAATCTGTCCGAACAGAATAAGGCTAACCGATCAATCACATGCAACTTATTGCTTCAACGACACAACACAGAAGCGTTTTTTGATCGCTTGATCACAGGAGATGAGAAATGGGTCCTGTATGATAACCCAAAACGCAAAAGGCAGTGGCTCTCTCCAAATGAAATCCCTCGGAGTACTGCTAAGCCAGGTTTACACCCCAAAAAAGCGCTTTTGTGTGTTTGGTGGAGTATTCGCGGCATTGTTCATTTTGAATTACTGAAACCTGGAGAAACTGTTACTGCAGACCTCTACAGCGAACAATTGCAGCGAGTCAATCAATCTTTAATTGAAAAGTGGCCAGCGATTGTCAACCGAAAAGGCGTCATTCTCCAACATGACAATGCAAGACCGCACTGCGCAAGGCGAACTCTAGAAAAAATTAATGAATTGGGGTGGGAGGTGCTGCCTCATCCACCATATTCGCCCGATGTTGCACCATCGGATTTCCACTTATTCCGAGCGCTGCAACACTTTTTAAGTGGCAAAACATTTGCAAATTTGGATGATATCCAAAATGCCATCTCTAGATATTTTGCCGAAAAACCAATTAATTTTTATCGATCAGGGATTGAAAATTTACTCACTAGATGGCAAAAGGTTATTGACAATGATGGGGAATACATCATTGATTAAAAATAAAGACTCGTTAAAAATGTATGTGTTTGTATTTAGCGTCCGAAAGCGACATTACTTTCCGGTCCCCCTAATAATACCTGCCTGGCGTAAAAGTGTCTTCAGGTACGCATGCCTTGAGAGTATAAGGCTTCTATTACTCAATAAGCGAGACCAAAGGAGGCGATAAATGCGAAGTGGTCTCGTATTTGCTGTAAAACAGCGGATCCGATAGAAGCCTTGCTCTTCCTTGGGTATTGATTAGCCTTTAAACAGAGAAGCATAATTGCGTTACGAGGGAGATTCGTAGAATACTGCTAACGCACTAAAAGTTTTATTGGGTAGATATCCTGTTTAACCCTGACCTTGTCCCAAGGGTATCTTTAAAAATATCAACTCCGCCACTAAAAAGAGCAGAGATATCTCTGCCATATAGTAACTCAATACATTAAAAAAGCGTTAGTGGAAACGCACCTTAAGCGAGGCAGACACGGCGCTCGCAGCATACGTGACAGGTTACGTAAGGTACGTGTTAGATGCGTTCAAGTTCACTGCAACGGCTCATGGGCCAATGCTAAGCGGCTACTGACTCAACAGTACCCCACTCACTAGACACCCGTGTGGTCCACATTCAGCTTGCATAACTGCCGCCATAGTAACCACAACAATACTGTGCCCGGTATAGTAATGTTATAATACTAGCAAGTAATGAAGAAAGGATTTAACTACGGCAAGTTCATGTTTTAGGAAATACATTACAAGAGACCTATATCTATACAGGTCATATACAGGAAGTAACACTGTATGTGTTTAACATTCAGATGTTAATGATGAACATGTATATTGCTAAAAAAATCATTTCCATTCCTTTTAAAATGATCATTAATCGCTACAGAGGGAAGCAGAAAGATAGGTGACTGTGGGAGAATATAGACAGAATGCCAATGATCAGATAGAAGCACCAAAAGACTGTTTAGGTCCAAGTGCTGGTGTTAGACTACAGAACTTATGTCTATCAAGAAGTCTAAATATCATCAGTATAATATATCAATTTGATTATCCAGTTATTGTGTTACAGCAAAACTAATAACACTTAAATATTTAACACTGTGATTTCCTTAATGACGGTCACATGTAGAAAAACCTGTTACTCTAACTATTATGTCAAACTGTTATTTTTGTTTTTGTACTATTATCACAGGCCATCGACGTCATCATGATCATCTAGTCCAATTAATGAGGAATCTTCGCATTTGAAATGATCCATTGAAACATTTTAACACGCATATTGGTGCGGCCATTTTGTGTAAAATAAATATTATGACCATACAAAACAATGAAACGAACTGACGTGGCGACGGAAACGTTTACCTGATGGTAAGTAATAGTACTATAAACCATAGTGGAACTAATTAATTATATACTTATAAAAATATGGCGCACTTGGAACCGGAAATAATAAAGTTTGGATATAACTGATGGGCTGTAAAAATGGGCGCGGTGTTTATCTATCTGGTGGTAGGTCTTTGCCGGAGATCGTTTTGTAGGTGCTGTGGTGCCACGGCCGACGAACAGTACTGTGAAAACATTACTGTGTTCCGGTTTGAAGGGCGTTGTAGCTAGTGTAATTACTGGGCCAATGGGACAACATCTCATGTAAAGCACAAAGCGACGAGCACATTGCGGTGTACCATATCATTTGAACTAGCACCACGTTGTTATGCGCAAGCGTATCACTTACCTAATAATTAAGTTCTAAAGTTAAATACAATACTGTATAATAACTTATTTTTTTATAAATATCATATCCACTCCATAAAGTCATATCCACTGCTGGACATAGGCCTCCTCCAAAGATCACCCCGTTTGTAAGGGTTCATTTAAGGGTATTTGAAATATTTCACACCACGCTAGCCCAATGCGGTATGGTAGGCACCAGGGGCCCGTTTGTTGATTAGCAGGGTGCACCGCGAGCAGGTGAGGTTGGCTGGGGTCCCGTGAGTTATGCGGAACCCCTTACACTTCCTATAATTGTTATAGGGCTGTTTAATATTTGATAAATTCTTTATTACGCGTAAAAACTTCACAATAAACAAATAGGCTGTTCTGTAGGTCTACTTGACTGTCAATGGATGTATCAGGTGTCAGGGAACTGTGTCAAAGCCGCCATTGACCATTAAGTCAGCCCGAATGTGGATCCGATAGGTTTCGCGCCTAGTACGTACGCGGCCTTGTGCCGTTATAGAGTTCCTTTCATTGCCGCGGTCCGAGGTTCGCCTCCGGGCGGACGTGGACTTGTCATTGAACTATACTGCGGGAGTGCAGGTGGAAAAACCGTTTTTAAAGAATTTATACTTACTTATTTTTTTTTCTGAATCGGTGCATAGTGAAACAGGTACAATAACCTCTCATACATAAACACGTCCACGGTTCACCTCGTAGTAAACCGTGTACAAATCAAGTCTATAGAGTAAGAATATGGATACAAATCCTGTTTTATATAGAACCGATATATATAGATTATAATACCACTGTGTTCACATTTGCAGGGCGCTGTAGCTAGTTTAATTACTAGAATAATGAGACTCGACATCTTATGTCTCACGCGACGATCGTAATATAGTGCTGTATATATAATTCTAAGTAGCGCCACATTGTTATGGTGGACGTGTCACTTATCATCAAGTGAAAGTCCCGCACGTCTTTTCACATAATTGAATAAAAAAAAACTACTGAAATTTATATCATGTAATATATTGTCTTTCGGATGATGGTGATGAAAGTAGTGATTGATACCTACTCAAAAACTTGCAAAATTTCAGTACTTAAACTAACTTTAATCGATACATTTAAGTTATTAACATTCCATAATATTTAACTTTAGTAGTAAGTAGTAATAACAGCCCATCTACGTCCCCACTGCTGGGGCACAGGCCTACCCTCAATATGAGGGCGATTGGGCCATAGTCGCCACGCTGGCCCAATGCGGGTTGGTGACTTTACACATACCTTAGAATAAATTCTTAGTCATGTGCGGGTTTCCTCACGATGTGTTCCTTCACCGTTTGTATCTCGCTGTTGTAACTAAAGTCCACAAATGTATAATGTGTAATGTGTAATGTTTTGTTTTACATTTCTCTTATAACTTATATTTTTTGTTCATAACTTGATTATTCTTCAAATGACATAAATATTACCGTAGGATAGGAATACTGCAGTTGTTTCTACTTATACAATTGTGTATATAAACACAACTGCATTGCCTACAAAAAATACTATGAAACGTTATAACGAGAAAAAATGAAGAGTGCATTAAATGCGTCTTTATGTATTGTTTATTATGTATGTAAGAAATAAACTTGTATATAAATAATATATAGGCGTATGTCCAGCAGTGGACGTCTATCGGCTGATAATAATGATGATGATGATAAATCATATATTTATATAAAAAAAAAACTCTGCATAATATTCTCCGTCGCACTCGAGACATCACTTACAAAGAGATAATCGGATCAAGCATCTTCTATTATTAACGTACAACGTAAACTTTCCTGCGTTCGTGTTTGAAGGGTGCTGTAGTCGTTTTACGATATTAAAAACGATAACGCAATATAGTCCGGTCTGAATACTGTAGCTATCACCAAAATACAATAGACAATTGTATTATCTTTAGTTAAATGCGCACAGTAATGTTAGTGCCTACTCACATATGTATAACGTATAATTCGCTAATGTGCTATCAACTTGTATACATATAAATTTAACTTACACTTGTGCTTAATAACAAAACAGCGTTTATTGTGATAGTCATGTTTATTAATATCGGTTAGATAGAAACTTGAAGCTAATAGTTGATAGAAAGAAGTGACAGTAGTTGCTTTTTGACAACCAAGGTTGAATGCAAGGTAAGGTAAATCAGGGTCAAATATTTTGTGCTTGTAAGTCTTTTCATAAACGGAAGTAAAGGTTTTATTTATCAATAAACTTGAATAAACAGGAAGACTAATAAAATATATTATACATATATATATATATATATATATAAATTATTTTTAATTGCCACATTCGCTTTGAAAGTAATCAACCTTACGATTGGACCTTACACTTGTAGCTTAAAATCTTTTCGGCGGGAACTTGACCGCAATATTGTTGTGGAACCTTTACCTTCATGTTAACACCACGTTACGCTAGTGCTGCCACTTCCGGTGTAATGTGATGTATGGCGATCTTGAAAAACACATACAGCGCATCACTCCACGAGGATAACTCTAAGTTTGATTTAGACGGAGAAGCTGTCTAGTTTGGTTCAGCCAAGCTGTCTGGTGTTTAAGTGATGAACGGAATGCGTTGGTGTCAGCTGGTGATGCTGAACAACCAGTCTCTCTTAGTATATGCAATAGGAACGTAATTATTGTTGATAAAGAATCTTTACGGTTGCCATTGATGAAACGTTTGAATGTCGGAACGTGTGATAAGGAAATTATAATACAGCTATTGTTACAGATGTAGATAAGCTTTGTTTCATTTTTTTTTCTTCGATTGCTTTGTTCCTCTCGTGCCGTTATGTGATTACGAAATTGAATTCACTTGTGTGACCTTCAAATACGAATATAATAATGCTTCATCATCATCATTATCAATATCAGCAACAGCTGGATAAAGGCCTTCCCTAATGTCTTCACCGAATTGCGATCCTCAGCTTCTCACGTCAAGTAATGCTTGCAGGTATCTAATTGGCGTTAAAGTTAAGATATGCGACGATACCACCAGCGAAGTGCTACAAGATAAATTTCATATTGTGTCAGTGCTTAAATGTAATCAACAAAATACTCTCTCGTACGTTGACAGCAAAAACCCAGGAATTCTAGTTTGGCAGTAATTGGGCTGGCCTGGGTAAACTTTACTAAGTTTCCGCCTTTCTTTAATGTTCATTACGAATAAAGTTTGAGCAAAGCAAATATGTCGAACGTATTTCCCATTTTACATCCTGAAATGTTTACGTGTACGTGTTATCTCTCTGTATATAACATCTCTTTGGACTTTACTATTGTGTAAATCGGTTTCCATTGTGCCATTACAATGGGTACCCGCCATGTGATTATGACTGAGCCTAGCCAGTATTAATTACATTACTGTAAGCAGCTATTACCATCGCTTCACCATTATATATCTCCGTTTTAAACAGTTACGACAACACAGTAATCCACCTTATAACACGGTAGATTGGTTATAGGTAAAAGCGTTGTAGGAGTATTCCTGTCATATGATGATTTTTCGACCCCGTATAAATTATTCACTTTTAACTTTACTCCCTTAAGGATGTGGGGTCCCTAAAGGGGGTGCTAAAGGAGGTTTAAATCGAATATTACGAAAAAACAATGTCATGAACAAAATATGTACGTTTATATTAAAGTCAGATTACACTAAGAACATTTTAAATAAAAAACTTATGCATATGAACTAAAAAACAGTTAATTTCAATTAAATACTAATTACGAACTCTACAAATCATTATAAATTTCACAATACAGAAATATAATGTGGGAAATCCCCGGGGATTGAAATCGCGTAACATGAAAACAGCGTTATAAGAGTACCGTGTTGTAGGGGGGACTACTGTATGTAGAAATTTCGGAATATGTCATTAGCAATTTGTAATAATATTTTCATCGCTATCATCATCATTTGCGGTTAGTCCGAGTGATGTAATTAGTTCATCTCCGTTATTTTGTATGCAATTAAAACATAAGTTTGCACAAATTTTTGTGCACAAAACTTCATCCAAATACTTCCTCTTTTTAGACTAGACATAAGACACAAGAGAAATCACTTCGAGAAGATTATCGTTACTGGCAAGATTGATGGTAAAAGGCCGGACGGGACTTGTAACGTTGTACTGACCAGGCGGAGGAGACTATTGAACCACCTGACGCTATACAGAGAGCATCAAATAGAAGTGATTGGTAACATCATTAAGTACAGATTATCGATAATGAGTCCCGATACTCAGGATTAAAAAACCGACTAAAAGCCAGAGAGATTAGAGTAGACATTATATCCGGTTCTCATATTTACCTCAAAGTAAAGCTGTTCCGTTACTAATAACAATCTATGTGTATTAGTAACGAAACAGCGACCAAGCCTCATCAAATAAATCGTTAATGAATAAGATCGCTGATAATCATCGCGGTGATTTTGTACAATTACTGAATATCTAAGATTTGTAGAACTCTATATGTTATTCATAGTGATAACAGTTTAATAATTCTTCTTCTTCTTAAAGTGCTTCTCCAACTAGTGCAGGGTGGCGATCAGCGCGGTGCAGTCCTCACTGTCCCTGGTTCGGCGGAACGATTCGGACGCCACAGATATGCCACGTTCCCTGATACTCCTCAACCATTACTATTTCCTTCTTCTCACTTTTCGGTTTAATAATTATTATGTGATTATTACTGTACATGTACAAGTACTGTATAACAGTATAGTCTTGAATATATATGTATAAATAGCTTTTAATCTCTTCTTCTTTAAGAGGGCTATTTAATAACTTTATAAAAAAAAACAATTTTTTATCTATGTGTCATCAAGAACTGACCGCAAACCCAAGACACTATACTTATTAATTATAAGTTTTGATCTATAACTTTTAAGAGCTCATATATCATAGTTTGCTTTAACATGGTCCTTAAAGGAAAGTTAATCGAAGTGTCTTTATAAAAATTAGACTTTTTTTAATTACATTCAGTAGATAAATATCTATTTCAAAACTCTATATTTAGAAGAATCTATCGTTAATTCATAATACTATTGTATTATGAATAAACGATAGATTTTTTTATTAACAATTTACTAACACTTCAATTGCACGTTATATTAAATGACGGTAATAATTAGCGTGTGCCGTCCTTGACTAAAATATTCCAGCTTTTATATGTTGACAGTTGGAACAGCACAACAATGCTGTTACGTCGATATATTTATAGCCAAGCATCTTCCTCCTGTCCTTTTTCCAGCTATGTGGGATCCGCACTGAATGTATTTCTCTTCTATATCCTTCTATCAGCCGTCATATCTGAATTCACACTCTTCTCACAAATGTCATCTTTCACACAATCAATCCACACTTTCTTCGGTCTTCCTCTACCCTTATAACCATCCACGGTCTTTCTCATTACTTCCTTTGTTATATTTCCTTCATCCCTCTGCACAACACGCCCGCACCACGCTAACCTTGCAATCTAATCTTGCTCCTCAATTTCTCTGTCATTGGAGCAACTTCCTGTAATATACTCATTCTTAATTTTATCTATCCTTGACACACCGCACATCCATCTTAACATTCGTACTGGGCCACATGTAATCTCCTTTCATCCGAACCTTTGGTGGCCCAACACCCAACTCCATACAAACTATCTAGCTAAGCACATTTTAGAAAATTTTACCACATTTTTTAATATCTACGGGACCTTATAACATACATGCGGTAACATAAAATCAGTTGGAATTGAGGACACCGCCTCCTGGCGACGGTTAAAAAGTTCAATTGTATCTGGTTTGTTTTGATGTGGGTCGGAAACGCATTTTTTGGACCCGTTTCGCAAATTGGCCGTCATTACCATCGTAATTTAGTGATAATTCATTAATGGGCTATGACGGAATTGCGGTTCATAATCAGTTTCCATTGACCGCAGACGTTGCTTGATCAGACAGACAGAAAGGTAGCCTCATTTGCTGATATCAATCATTTATCATAAGTTATTTAATATCTGCATATAGAAGTTCCGATTCATCATCAGTCGATAGACGTCCACTGCTGTAAATAATCCGTCTCCCCAAAAATTTCAACGTTTGTTCATATGGGGAGATTTGGGCCACTACTCACTACGCTGGCGATTCAGGTTATTTATTCTTATTTATTATTTTGTCTTTTACTGACGGATGATAAGTCATTCTTGGAGAAACCCGTCTATATACCATCTATGTAGCGGACGACTAATCAACGTTAAACATTGTATATATTTTTATACCATTAAACTACATATAATTTGAAATACATATATATATGAGGGATTTCCACTTATATAGAGACTCATCAGGACATCTCTGAAACCATAGGGCCTAGAGACTTGAATTTGGGTAGTAATGTTCCTTTTGCCATGTATAGGTCACCTAAGATTGGATTTTTGAAAATTTCTACTCCAAAGTAGAATTTTTTCCCATGAGTTGCGGGGGTGTTACATCCAGCAAAGCAGGCGGGGGACAACTAGTCTATCTATATATGTATAAAATGAAAATGGGTTTCCTTAGTTCGCCAAACACTTGCAAACTAATGAACGTATCGATATGCGAACCAGATCATTCGACGCAGAATGTTTTATAGATGATTATAGGCTACCAATTTTTGGAATTCCATAGATCCTGCATCATTTTGTTTCTAATTAACTTTTATAAACATTTTCATTTGGTATTATTTACGCGGTTGCTATAGCAACGCTTGCTATATAAAGTCATTCGCGGTCTAATTTTATACAACGGCCAGCAAAGCGTGAGGGGAACAGCTTATATTAAATAAATTTGCTATATTAAAAACCATTCATAGATTCTATTCATAAGCTTTCAGTTATAAGCTGTTACAGTTGTTATTTTATATTCATGACTATAGTAATTTTATTCATGTGTCGGTCTATCAGTGTTATCGGCGTCTTATCAGTAACCACGTCAGTAAGCTGTCAGTTCTATTCATGTCAATTAATATTCGTTTGCTATTACTTCAATACAGAGTCGATAGATCGTTGGCTAAAGATAAATTTATCGATTTATATTACAACCGACTAATCTTTTGACAGTATGAAACGTTTAAAATAGCTTTTATATATTAATCAAAATTAAACTGGTAAGTCTCAATTGCTGGATATTATCTAGGTACTGCAGCAGCTCTCATTTTTGCTGGTAAACGGCAGTGTGCAAATATTACTGTGTTACGTTGTAGCTAGTGAAATTACTAGGGTAACGAGACTAACACATCTTTTATGTCTAAGTGTCAAACAACGTGGTATCGTCCTAACTAGCGCTACATTATCATTATCGGGTTATATTATCATTAGATGAATTACCGTCTCTTCCCTTTGTGGAATTAAAAGGAAATATTACGAAAATGTAAACGAGGTGGCTTCGACTAGTTTTTAATTTATATGCATCATCATCATCAGCCGATAGACATTCACTTCTGGACATAGGCCTTCTTCAAAGGTCTCCATATCGGTCGGCCCCGCGTTCCTCGTATACATAGTTTTTTATTATAATAACAGAAATCTAACTCGCAAACGCTTACACTTAAAATACTGCAATATATTTAAAAAAGTGCATTAAAGTATAGTGCAGTAAATTGTGTGAACAGTATCATTGCAGTATCACAAAAAGTGTTATAACGCAAGCCGCGAACTTTTCCCGCGCTTTCAATGCGCCGTACAGCCGTACAACATGGCGCCGCGGAGGATATTACAAAGTTCGAGTTACAATCGCCGGGGTTGCGACAGAAACTCATATGTCGGGTAAAATCAACCTCGCCCCAAGTGTCCGCATTAATGAGATTGCTAAACTGAAACAAAGAAATCCGTCGGCGCCCGATCCGTTCGCGTGCGTTACAAAATGGCGGCATTGATCTTCGCGCAACGGCCCATTGTTACGCGTAACGCAAATGTGGCCGACCATACGATTAATTGTTGTTGAGATTGCACAACGGAATTACAATTTAAACCTATTCTTAAAATATTATTTTGGCCATGCACTTTAATTTGCGAAGATTAGGTTAGGAAACGCGTAATCTGATACCTCGGTCATGTACTCCGTCATCAGCAATATGATCTTCTGTAGCTGATTATAGTGGGTAAAGTTTTTGGAAAACGAAAGGTGGAGAGAAGGAAAAAGTCATTGTTGAGGAATATCAGGGAATGGACTTTGAACATCGAGAGCGTCCGAATTGTTCCGCCGAACTGGAAACGGAAAGGACAGCGTAGTAACCCTGATTGCCAACCTTCACTAGTAGGAAAGGCATTTTAAGAAGAAGAAGGCGTTCTAGGTAGGTACCACCGCAGCGCCTATTCCAGCCGACAAAAGAGTACTGTGTTTCGCTTTGAAAGGTGCTGTAGCTAGTGTAATTACTGAGGTAACGAGACTGAACATCGCATGTCTCAAGCGAAGAACGCAATGTGATGTATTGAATATCACCCTTACTAGTGCCACGTTGCCATGAGCAGGCGCACCACTATCATCAGGTGAACGTCCCGCTCGTCTAGTCGCTTCTTTAAAAAAAATATATTAGTAATCAACTTAGCTGTACAAAATTTATTCAAAATCGCACACCGACAAGTCTTTCACAAATATTTATCTTGTACGAGATTCATACAGAACAAACAGCTTGCGTCAGAGAGACAAGCTGCGTGGGTCGCTGCGTGGCACGATCGTGCTATTATTTTAATAGAATCAAACTCTCTTTACCATTAAGCAGGAGATGATAACGACTCAACCGATCATCTTCAATTTTACTTTGTAAAGCTTTAAAAATGTTTATCAAGGAGGTGTAACACCCCCCTTTTGGCGTGTATGGTTAATAACAAATCTGTACGAACTTAACCCAGAGCGGTCGCTTGCATAACAAAAGTGAAGCCGACGGAAACCTGTCTGCAGCTTGGAGTGTTGCTTACATAAAACTTTTAAAAATCTCTCATTCAGTACATTTGACCTTGACCGCGTTACTTGACCAATTTTGTGTATGAGTTATTTAATTATGTCAGATTAGGGTCTCAATCGAGATGGTGCCTATTAGAGTACTAAATTATAAGTATTCTGTACAATCCATAACTATTACAACCAAGGATTTGTAATCAATACTTTAAAATCCGATAGGCGTTCCGCCCAACATCCTAAGGAGCCCAAGTCCGCCAAGACCCTCACTGGGCCAGTGTGGTGTGCTAAACCCTAACAATAGATTTGGGGGATGCCTATGTCTAGCAGTGGACGCCTATCGGCTGATGATGATGATTAAAATTCATACTGTCCTTATGCCTGGTTTCTTTTCTTTATTTCTAATTCCGATGTTACATTTAAACTGAAAACAATCCAGTATTTTACCTGGTCTAGTCTATCCAATTAGGTTTTAATAGAACGACTAATCTAGCTATTAGCATAAATGTGCAAATATTATTAGCAATGTCAAAATGTCCAAACGGAGTATGTTAGGGACAAGATGTATAACCTAACCTGTATGTTAACGTTACGTTCACAGCCTCTAAGTCATCCATAAGTAACTTATCAGTGCAGTGTGAAAGCACCCTAAGGACGAGTCAGTTTCTCCGCGAATTTGTACAGAATACACAACGGTGTCGTCAGTTCATACATATAAGCTCATTACGTATGCTAACTAATAATATTATTTTAGAGTCTATTACCAATATTACTTAAATTCATATTTTTCGTTTCATCTTTCACGATAGTAGTTAAGTTACGGATTCGTTCGCGTTACTTCAAAGTCACAAACCAAAGAAGCCTTAACCTTTTGACGGTAACTAAACCGATACTATGGTATTGATTAATCGATGGTTAGTACATACAAACTATTGTCATGAAAAGTATTTGATTCAAAAGCTGGTACATCGCAGCATCTTACTGGTGACCGGATACAAGTGAAGAAATAATCATCGATATAATAGTTTTAGATATAACTTTTTTTTTTATTTAAGCTTTGTTATTTTAGGTAGAAAGATATAAGGGGATGTATGGGGTCCCACATATCAACTCGCGGGATCCAAGCCAATCTGCTCGTGGTGCACCCTGCTAATCAACAAGCGAGGCTCTAGCTTCCATCAACGATTGGGCTAGCATGATGGGAAATGGCCTAAATCCCCTCACATAACCCCTATAAACCAAGATCGCGGAATGCCGCTGGATGCGGACAGCGCAGAACCGATCGACGCGAAGATCTTTGGGGGAGATCTATGTCCAGCAGTGGACGTCTATCGTCTGCTAATGATAATAAGAAAGAGATCATTTTGATAGCATAGATATACGCTTTGACGTAGTTATAAAACTTACTCATTATTGATTAAATATATTTAGATTTTTTTTATTGGATAACTTCTATACAAGAAGTTCTTTTGGTGTAACTGTTGTTGCAGAATCGTTCATGTATCATTGTTGTCGTGTCTACATGTGTTGCGATATCGTGCGAAATATCCGCGCGGGTCATCTACTCGATATATAATATCTGCGCATCCCCACATTAACATATTTATATCTAACTTACACCCATCAAAGTATTAGGAAACTGGTGATTGTGAGGTTGCTTAGTAAAATTCAAGGAAACTACGGTCGAAAGGCTAGAAGATTGTTCAATACGTTCAGATTGTTTCTTACACTAACAACTTGCAACGAACTCTAACATAATAAACTGTCCAAGTATTTTAAGCACACGTCTTTCTTAAGAATATCAAAGAAGTTACTATAGAGACCTTCTTCGTAAGATTCAAAATCTTTATTTATGTTAGGAAACACGAGTGAGGCCAGTGCTTGTGTATCGTGTGAGCACGTGGTCTCACTGTCAGGTCAGCAAGCACAGGATCGGAAAATATACTTAAAATTTGATAAATATCATCACCCAGAGAAATGATGTCAACCTGCGGTCAGTGTAACTTAACTAAACATAAACAGAACTGAAGTTACGCGGACGTCGGCGCATTACGTAAGCGATGTACTTAACGCTCCGCCGGAAACTAATGTCTCGCCATTTACGAGTTAAGATGTTTTACTGGCAACACAAAAAGTGATAATGGCACAGTTGTCGATGCGATAGAATAACGCGCGGTGCGATATCAATATGTCACCGTTCGATCCTCACAGAACTCCGCAAAAAGTCACGGAAAGCGACATGTATAAACTATAACCGCATTTTTTTTATACGAAGCGACGAGACTTTGTTCACCTGATGGTAAGTGATATGCCGGCTCACAAAAATGTAACGTTAGTTAGAATGGTATTCAGTACACCACATTGTGCTTCGTCGTACCGAGACACAATATCTTAAGTCTCGATACCCCAGTAATTACATTAGCTACAACGCCCTTTTTTCTTTATTTTTTTTTTATATCGGTGGTGGGAATGCTGTTACCGCATACCTAACGTCCTTTTCAAGGGGGGGGACGCCGGGTTATGTGGGGCTCGGGGCCACTGAGATGTTGTGCGTGACCCCCATACCCACTAAAACCACCACCGCTTGTCTCGCCATACGCATACTGGAGACGCCCGGGTTTCAGTCAAGCAACTCTCCGGGCGCCTCCGCGTATAAAACTCCTCCTGGTGGGTGCCCGCGGGGAGCAAAGGCACCCACCTGCCGTCCCGTAGCGGCCCCTCGCGGGACCGGCACGTTGGGGCCCCCCGACCCCACAGACGACCGCGCGCGCCCACGACGGAGCGCATGCCCGGCCGCCGCCCTCCCGTGAAGGAATTGGGCGGCGGCCTCCTCCCTCCAGACTCCCCCCCCACTTCGACGAGGGAGGGGGGACAAAAACCAAGACTCCCCCGGGGGACGCACCCCCAGGGGAAACACGACAAAAGGCCCAAAGGGCCACGCCTAACGGCCCGAAGGCCCCCTCACACCGTGCCCGGCTAGGGGCCCGTCGCTCACGGCGGGAGGAAGCGGACGGCGTGGTTCTGCCGCCGCGCTCTCCCGCCGGCCCGCCGCCGCCTGCAAGGTGCGGCAGCGGCGTCGGCCTCCCTCGTGCGCTCGGCGGCCTCCTTCTGACGCATCACTGCGCCGCAGAAGGAGGCCACCGCCTTCCAAGACAGCTACAACGCCCTTCAGTAACGTTTGCACACGACTGTTATGGGGCAGAACTGGGTACCTACCTAGACGATCCTCGTCAACGGAGATCTACCACTAGTAAATAGGCTTATGATGGCATGCGACACTACATCACACCATAGTGAAGATGGTGGACCCCAGTAGTGGGAGTATAACAAGAATGAAATGCGTAAAAAGTTACGCTTTGAAAGAGTTCTGATTGGAAGATGGATAAATTATTACCAGATATTTTCCAGTTCAGTACCAAGCAGCACATTTTGCCGCTGTCTAGCAGAAGTGTAAAAACATTACTACGCGCATAGTTATAGCTGGTGCAATTATAAGAAGAACACTGTGCTGAGGAAATATCCACAGTACTTTATTTAGCAGTGTAAAAACCCTCAGTTGCTCCTCACTTTTATGGAAGTATATATGTAGAGATTATTATCGTGTTCGTGCATCACGTAATAGTATATAATATAATTAACAAATCTAAATAAAGTTATACGGAACCCAACAGTGGACTTAATAATATACACTAATAGGGAAAACCTATAAATATTTTAGTGTCCAATGCTGTAGTCCGTCTAGGTACCACCACAGCGCTTATTGCAGCCGAAAAACAGTATTAAGCAAATATTACTGTATTCCGGTTTCAAGGGTGCTGTAGCTAGTAAAATTAATGAGTACTGAAATTTCATTATCAACTGATAGACATCCACTGATGGACATAAGTCTCCCTTAAAGAACTCGAAATCAATTGGTTCACAGTCAGCATGGCTCTCGGTATCGTCAGGCACTAAAAGCCGTGGTTTGTAGGAGTCCGTATTGGGGAGTTTGGCAAATTTCCCACCACGCTGGCGCGATGCGGGTTAGTGGGCTCCAGAGCTTTCTTTGTTGATTAGCAGGGTGCACCACGAGCAGGTTAAATTGGTTGGGTACCGTGAGTTGTTGTGTGGGACCCCTCACACCTCGTACCGAAACTTAACATCTCATATCTCAAAGCGATAAGCAATTAAAAAACAATATAGTGCAATGACATCCTAACTAGCCCCGTATCGTTATGGGCTGGAGTAAGACACCCCCAAGTGAACGTCCAGCTCTCCTCCCGACATCGTTGTATATTTTTTTTTCTTGCAGAAACCTAGAGGTAATATTGATCGGTCGGTCATACACCACGTTGTGTAAAACAAAAATACACCACGAGGTTCGTTCATCAAATTTTGATGGTAAGTGGTATGTTTGGTTATTAATGTGTTACTTAAGTTAATTCCAAGTACTAATATACTTTATTAACATTACACACGAGACGTTAACTTAATAAACTAATATGACAGCAAATATATTGACTTGAAACGACAAATACGAGAATATATGTTACAGTACAGTGTACAAATAGTTATTGAACATACAAACACGTTCTGTTGATGTATATTAATGGAGATTATGTGTTGTGCTCCCCGTGGAGTGGAGCAGAAGCTTTTCATGTGACCATCACCAGTACACTGCGTTCATCGACCAGTTTTAGAAGCTTACACAGTATTACAACTAACTTCAAAATTGTGAAGGAATTCCTTTTTTATTCAATGAAGCGATTAGACGAGCGGAACGTTCACCTGATGCTAAGTGACACTTCCGATCATAACAACGTGGCGCTAGTTAGAATATTTGCTCGTCGCCTTGATACAATATGTTAAGTCTCGTTACTGTAGTAATTTCAGTAGCTGTAACATCGTGCAATCCGGAACACAGTGATGTTTACACACTAACTAGTGTTTAGCAGCTGAAATAGGAGCTGCGGTGGTACCTAGTCAGTACATATTAAACCGTGGTCACCAATATGCTGAAGTAAAAGTAACATGTATACATTATATAATACTTATTTGTTAGTGTCTTTAATCTTCAGGAGACCAGCAGAGAGAAAACTCTGATGATTGCATGAACTTTGTATGACGATATAAATTTGTTAAACAATGTTGACAATTTGAACTATATCCACGAGTACTAATAATATATATATATATATATATGTTTTCCACCTGTATAGAGACTCATCACGATATCTCTAGAACCATAAGTCCCAGAGAATTGAAATTTGGTAGGAATATTCCTTCAGCCGACTATACATCAGATGAAACCTTATTTTACAAAATGTTACCCCTGGAAAATTTTGCGGGGGTGTTATGGCCAGCAAAGCGGACGAAGATTAGCTACCTTGAATATAGCTCAAGTACGTACGATCCATAAAGAACAACTTTAAATAAAAAAAAACTTCAGGCAAAAGGTTCAAACCGTTTTAAAACTGTTTTTGAATAGAGGTTAAAAACGAAACCAAGTGGCTCAAAGATATCATTACATATTGAAATGAACAATTATAATTGTTATCCTTAAACATCATCATCATCAGCCGACGTCCACTATCCTTATTTATCACTAAACTGTAACAAGCCACCAATAAAAATTACTAAGTTATAACTATAACTTGTAATCATTTCGGACCTTGTAACTTGCCTTCAAGTATTCAGGGTTAATATTTATAACATATAACTAGCTCTGATAATTGCAGACTATGCGTTTAATAATTTATCTATATTAATATAATATATAAAAAAATACATAATATTTTGTTATTCTCATTTAAGTTCTTATATTTTTATTTTCTAGACCAAAAATACCTAAATCAGTTAGGGGTTTGAAATTGTACTATTTATTATTCCTAAGGCCTTCAATGTTATGATGCTGATATCTTTTGCAAAACTATAGTGTTAAAAAATATATTCGTTATCAGTCGACAGACGTCCACTGCTGGACATAGACCTTCGCCAAAGATCTCCACATCGATCGATACACCAGATCGTCGGTGTACCGGTGGGAGGCCTGATAACACCTGGTCTTCCAGTACACCATGGCAGCCGCAAATCGACTATTACAGTGGGTTTAACTATATATATTTAGTAAAACAATTGTGAGATTTCATAATTCTTAATTCTAAACACTATTTAAGGTTTATTAGGTAACGTTAGTTTATTATTTTGCGACGGAACCCTAATTTTATACTTAAATACCATACCCTTTGTTTTTTCATCTTCAATCATTTGCTATACATATTGAAAATCGGTCCGGTATATTAAACAGGTTTTAAATAGTTAAGTATGGGTTTTAAAATATTTTTTTTCTACAGTCCTTGACCTTGTGGACATTCATGTGATAAATGCTGTTCCTTTTATTTCAAGAGCTAAAGGTCTCCTCGTTACGGTCCTCGTTATAAATCAGTACGAGCGGCGCATCTAACGAGACCAGGTGGTTAAGTACCGTGCAATATTACAAGTAATTACTATGCAACGTTCAAAGTTTATTTTGATTATAGTTCTTTTATCAAGCCGTATTTTCAAAGTACTGTAGCAAATGATTCTCCGTAAATATAAAGAATTTTATTCCCATCAACCCGCATTGCGCTAGCGTGGTGGAAAATGGCCCTAATCCCCCATATGAACCCCTTCAAACGACGACCACTAGTGCCCGGCGGTACCGGAATTCACGTCGACTGTGGACCAATCGATGTGGAGATCTTTGAAAGAGCCCTATGTCCAGCAGTGGACGTCTATAGGGGTGATGATGATGATGATAAGGAATTTTATATAATCCTTTCTAAAAGCTCCAGAGTAAAAAATCTCACTGGTAAGAGATGATTGCTTTATATACAATATTGACTATTAATTTTAACTACTTGCTTACTAGATTATATCTTACTAGTAAGTACACCAACAATTTCTACCACCAAATGCTAGGCTGCAAACATTACTGTATTAATTTAAGAAGGTTTTTTGGTACAAATGTTGTGGTAAAGCGATTTAACATTTTACATTTGAACTTAGTTTGATGTTGCTGGTTCATCAGCCTGCATAGTTCCTGAAATTGTGTAAAATTTCTGCTTAAACTTTACAGAGATTTATCTATATCAAAGGTAAACCTCGTGTATTTAATTTTTCTTGTAATCCTGTATTCATAAATAAATAATATTACTTAACATTGTAGCGTACAATATGACATTTCAATAACCATCGGGTTCACGTCATGCTGAACTGGTTCCTTCGCAATAACAAAAATAAACTGCGTCGAATGATACTGATTAAGTAAACTAGAAGAGTGTGTGGACGTGAAAGGATACTAACAGTGCATTTGACATTTAAGTTGAACATTACAGTTACTTTAATTGCATCATATTGAACATGGCTTAAAGATACAATAACTGCATTACCATTTTGCTCAGCAATACCTTTATATATAACAGTGGCAAGAAGTTTCTTTAATTTGAAAAAGTGTTATAAGTCATTGAACTTTAACGGATAAGGTCTAAGAATTTCTACACGATAATTCATACTGTCAAACCTTAGTCTTCTTTACCGTGGCAACAATGTGCATATTAATATCATTACACTCATAATCATTATGATGTCCTATTTGTTTACTAGGTAGTTCTTATCAAAGGTCAATCATGACAATGTTTTACTGACTAAGGCGTGGTGCTTTCATAGTCATTGTGGTAGATTTTTAAAACGTCTATCTAGACTTTAAGGTCGTGTAATAGTTAAAGTAAATACCAGACAGGTTTAACATTGACATACATTTTAAAGGTGCCCACAAGCAGTGTTGTTAGAGTTTAAAAATCATTTTAACTACCGGAGTTCATTTCCTCCTATTACTGTTAACCCAAGAATAAAAACTAAGGGTGTGTAAGTAAATAGCTGAACCAGGACATCTTTATATGTAGACTTGAGAAGTTTTCACGTTATATATTTAAACTATTGGATCCGGTTGTAATATTAACTCATTAAACAATATGCAAGTGTCTTTTATCTGGACACAAACCGTCTTCAAAATCTATACAACTGCCATACCATTTAACTTGTTTCTGTACATCTTTCAACTTCCAATAAAATGGCGTAAAATAAGTTTCCTTCCACCTATAAGAATAAAGTAAAAATAACATATAGCTTTATCCTTTATTCGTCCAATTACCTTTTTTAATTTTTTAAGATTTGTATACACTTAGTGCAATCGCTTACCAATACACGAACGACGATACAAAATCTATCACACGATGTCCGAATTCGAACCAAGAACCTGCTGTGCTGTAGAACAAGTTGTTAACTTATTGTGCCTCGGAGACAGTTAAATTACAGTTAGATTCCTTATACCTAAACTATAAAAAATTAAGTGCTTTAAGGTTTAATGGATAAACAGTTATTGATTGTGGAAAAAAATTGTTTTCATATCGCCCAAAGTCATGAATGTTGTTAAATAAAGCAAAAACTAACTACGCGACGCAAACTACGATACAACTAAACACCGTGGCGTGTCACGTAAAAATGGTATCCTGTAGAAAATGCTAGAAATTTCTTTTTTAACTTATCGGTTAGTTTCATATATTACCTTAAAACAGTATATATATATAGAAAATAAGATTTATATATATATAGTTTAACAGATTAAAGCGCAACATCAAATATTGGACCAACGCGGTGAAACTTCCGGGAACCGTCAATACCGCTCTGTTAATCAACCGTCATAACAGCAAAGCTGTTATGACGGTTGATTAACAGAGCGGATGATAGTAATGCGGCCCGGGAATCGAACTGATGACTATTATTTTACTAGATCAGCTATTAGCGTTTGCACTACAGAGTTATTTCTGCCATTTAAATTTCAACTAAGACCGGATATTACAAAATTCCTTCTCCAATGGGAGTGGCAGGGCTGTTATGACCAGCAAAGCGGGGAACAGATATTGTAGTATATATGTTAAACTTAAAACTTTTTTTTTTGCGATTGTATTACAAAATACTATAATGATAAAGAATATATTATATCATCATCACCAGCCGATAGACGTCCCCTGCTCCCTCAAAAGTCTCCGCCTACAGTCAGTATGGCCTCTGGTACCGCTGGGCACTAGAGCCTGTCGTATGTAATAGTTCATAGGGGGGGATTTCCTACCCCGCTTGCCCAACGCGGATTGGTGGGAAAGTATATATACAATTTCTTTAAGGTGGATTTCAGGAGAAGAACATTTCTGAAGCGAAGTACTAAGCAGTTCACTTTCGATATTGCTGTAATCGATAAATAAGCGATTGTAAGTTATTTTAATTTATCACTTATTGTGTCACATGGTTCTGGTATAAGCTGAATGCTAAGAATGGACTAAAAAAGTTCCGCCCTGAGTAGTTCGCAATACGGTTTCCCTTGAGAACTGGAAGTGGCGCCGCAAGGGCGATGTCACAACGGCCGTATGCGAAAGTGTTGTGTGCTCCGGATCGAGCCGCCGTTTGCGTAAACGGGCACGGGTTCGACTTTTCACATACTATTTTTATGATCTTTTATAAAAATACTTTATCGTTTAAAGTCACTAAAGGCTGATTTAACGTCTCCAGAATGATTTGGTATAGATTAAAATTGTCAAAGGAGAGCTAATCTAGAATAAAGCATAGCGCGAATTTAATAATGGTGCGGAGGTGTATGGGATCCCGCATAACAACACACGGGACCAAAGCTATCCTCATCTCTTCGTGGTGCACCGTACTTATCAACAATTGCGGCTCTGGCTTCCGCCAACTCGCATTGAGCCAGCGTGGTGGGAAATGACCCAAATCTCCCCATATGAACACCTACCGATCGTAGTCGAGATCTTTAAGGAAGAGTATATCCAGCAGTAGACGTCTATCGGCTGATGATCATGATGCGGGTTAAACTTCGGATAATTTTGAAAACCGTTTAATAAACTTAACTGTATTTACTTAACTAATCTTTAAAGTTACATTACATTGGTGTTGATGTGTGTAATGTTAGTAAACAAGGCGATTATCTAATAATCACGCCGGCGAAGAAATTGATACGTCGACACACAATTAGATAATTATGGACTTGACGCATCATGGAATATCCCAGCGCGGCCAGACGGAGCCGGCGGCACTGCATCTTCGCAGAGAACAAACTAGACGAATACACTAGGACTAGCCTCCCATAACGAATGTGAAGCTAAGGATATTTACACTGCAAAATATTATCCTCGATTTGAGATAGAAGTATATTATATATCGACCTGCCCTGACTAATTTTGAGAGGTTCGCTGTTAAAGGGCGATCTGGGTATAAATTAACGCGATATATCCATACATCTTTTCAGCAGCTGTAATTGTTTCAGGAGATAGCCCAAGTAGATCAATACCTTCTGAAATGGAGATCTATATAGTTAAATATCAAATCAAACGATCGATAAATAACAATTGTAGGTTCCAGAAATTCATCAGTAATTTAACGGCCTCTATCGTTTCAGTTCATCATTGTATCATCAAACGTATTAATTTTCTTTTGCTGACATACTCTTTACTGAAAGGATATTTTAAGTTCTATACATAACTTTCACGTGGTTCCTAAGTTAGCGTATGTTTAAGTAATACGCAGTTAAGTATATTCCCATATTGAGGTATACAGGAAATGATACCGGAGAGCAAACAAATACGAATCCAATGACTTTGACAATGAGATGCGGAAAATGTATTTACGTATGTGTTAAGTTAAATTATGTTTTTTATTATGCTAAGTTGCGTCTCCGAGATCATTTACCCTTACTGCTAGAGTTTTTCAATATTTTTAAGTTAATCGATATTGTTGTTGTGAAAGGTTTAAATGGTCAGGGGTTTAATATTTTCAATGCTTGTTTTATGTTTCAGGGTATAAATCTTAATTAATTAATTTATGTTTTCATTAAGGTCTTCTTGTACTTATCAAGTTAGCTTTGCGTTTTAAGTAACATTGATAATAATTCCAATGTAACTTGTTCAAACTATGTGCTATCGGAGGGTTTATGAAAATAGTTTGCGAGATTATTGAAGTATAAAAAGTGTTTTATGAGTTAAGTGGTTTTCTGCTAAAAAAAAAAAAAAAAAGAAATTGGTTTTGATTTCTACCATCATCATCAGCCGATAGACGTCCACTGTTGGACATATGTCTTCCCCATAAGTTATAAGGGGATGATTTGCGCCAATTCCCATGTCGCTGGCCTCTTGCGGGTTGGTCAGAGCCAGAGCGTTAGTTAATTATCAGGTTGCACCCCGAGCAGGTGAGGTTGGCTTCAGTTCCGCGAGTTGTTGTGCGGGATCCCTTACTGCACATTGATTTTTATATTATTAGACAAAATAGAAAAACAAAAATAACTCACCGTTCATCTTGGACACTACACAGATACCAAACACAATGTATTTCAGTTCGTGTAATAGCACAAGCGAATGCGACACTGATCACGCGTGATGTCCGGGAATCGAAGCGGGGTACCGGCGGCGCGCGGCCTCGGGTGGTGTGCGCACGGCGGCTCGGTACACAATGCGCGCGCGCACCGCGCGCCCGCCGTAATAAACAATCCCGCTGCGGCGATACACGCGGTGCGCGCGCCTCATTCAGATACTCCTCGGAGTTACTATACGCGTAACATTACTACCGCCGCCTGACCCGTTTGCTGTGCCCGCGGCGCGCTGGTTCGATTCCAGCGCCACGTGTTGTGATCCTCGATAAGGTACATCGAAACCGCAGTCGTGTACGAAATATATATATTATATACTGTACCACAACCCTATACTGTACCACATCGCGCTCGTTGCCTGAGACATAGGATGTTATATCTACTTACCTTGGTAATTACACTAGCTACAGCGCCTACCTAGATCGTCTCCGGCAACGGAGATCTACCCTCAGTAATATTATAGTAAGTGCTACTCCCCCCAAAAACACAAAGAACCTCTTATTAATATGTCATAGACAACTCCATAGCGTGATCATATCGTAGAAACAAAATTAAGCCTCGCCTACCCCAGTAATTTCACTAGCTACAGCGCCTTTTAACCCGGAACACGTTATAGTTTGCACACTGCTTATTAGGAGACAGGAGTGGTTGTTAAGGTGGTATCCACTTAACTACAGTGTCCGGCGACCGAGATCTACTGCTGCACTCGTACTATCAACTGATGTTGACTGTCAAGTCAAGTCAAGTCAATCAGCCGGAAGACGTCCACTGCTGGACAATGGCCTCCCCCAAAGATTTCCACTTAGACCGGTCCTGGGCCACCCGCATCCAATGGTTGCCAGCGACCTTGACCAGGTCGTCGGTCCACCTTGTGGGGGTCTGCCCACGCTACGTCTTCCGGTACGTGGCCGCCACTCGAGAACCTTTCTGCCCCAACGGCCGTCGGTTCTGCGAGCTATGTGCCCTGCCGATGTTGACTGATGGAACAGCAATGCTGTTCTACAGATTAACAATAGAAGGATAGCAGCTAGCTAGGTCAACTCGAAAAAACTATATACTCCAACCAAACTCATCATTTGATTCCGGACTCGAAACAGGGCCCCCGTGTTACATAGCAACTTAACCACTGAGATATATAGTATTCACTTATAGGAATTGTTAAAGAAGTAAATGAACAGATGATACCATCATCAGCCGACTGATTCTCTTCTTTTCATTCTTCGCTGCACTAGTCTTACGATCGCGGCAACTTAAAAGAAAAGCTACATTCAAATCGGTTGAACCGTTTTTATGTTACATCACTATACACACGCCAAGTGTCTTCTGGACGAAAATAAACAACGAGCTGAGTTCCGGTTATAAACACGTCGTAGTAAGTTTTTTTATTAGCGAGATGTTCATCACCATCAGTCGATAGAAGTCCACAGCTCGACATAGGCCTCCATCGAAAATTTTCACGTTTGCAGGGGTTCATTGGGGGGATTTGGGCCATTTCCCACCACGCTGGCCCAATGCGGGTTGGTGGGAGCCAGAGCCTCGTCTATTGATTAGCAAGGTGCACCACGAGCAGCTGAGGTTGGATTGGGTCCCGTGAATTGTTATGTGGAAACCCTTACCCTTGAGGGACAGGCTCACCTGATAGTAACTTGTCAACCCATAATAACATGGCGTAAGTTAGGATGATGTTCACCGCACCATGTCATGCTCGTCGTCTTGAGATATAAGATGTCAGGTTTTTCCCAGTTATTTCATTAGTTGGCGATCGATGATAGGACTCTGTTTAAGGAGACCGTCTAAATAAGTACCGCTGCAGCTCCTGTTTTTTAAGACATACAGTAGTGTCCAAACATTACCGTACTCTCTCAAGTGAAATTACTGGGATCAACATCTTATGTCTCGAGGTGACGACTACAATGTGGTACTGTGTACAGGCGTATCATTTACCATTAAGTAAACGTCCTACTCGTCTCGTAACTATCTAAAATAAAAAAAAACAGTTTCAACACTATTCAAACGGGGTCTATCGGTAGCTACAACGCCCTACAGATCGGACCGCAGTAGTGTCCGTACACTACTGTTTATCAGCTGCAACAGGAGCTGCGGTGGTACTTAGAAGGACTGCAGGAAGAGAGATCTAAAGTAGCTGATACAATATGGCGCTGGGTAACAGCGCATGGTACGGCAGCTTGTCTTTACCTTGCTATATTACGTCTACAGTTATAAACGATGTACCCTACAGTACGCTGGTTTTCCCCTTCAAGGCGTAGTTAGCCATTCTAGACTACGTATCATATTCCATTCCACAGTTCTGTTTCCCGATAGTAAACAACGATGAAACATTCACAAATCAATCTACATATATCTATTATATATATATATTTAATGGTTTCGTATATTCGCCAATCACGTGAAAACTGGTGAAGGTATCGACACGAGAACATGTCCATTTGTCGCGGAATGATTTGTAAATGGTTCTAGGCTATTTATTTTTTGGACTTCATAAAACTCTCATCAGTATATATCTAATTAACTTTTATAAACGTTTTCTTTTGGTATTATTCATGCAGTTTAAGGCTATAGAAAGACATATGCGGTTGCGGTTGCTCTCCAGGAATATTTCAGACAGATTTCAAGTCAATTCTATGTTACGACCAGCAAAGCAAATACAAACTAAAAATAAAGGTTCTGGTTAGAAGAAAATAAAGTTAAATTAATTTCGACTCAGTTTCATGGGTTTCACTGATAAGTGCCTTAATAATACAAAACAAGTATTCGATTTCTTTAAACACCAAAAATAACAAAAATAAATATAACACAACCACACTAAGTGTAAAAACTGACGTTTTAACTTGCAGCGCCATCTATTGGCTTTTTTGTAAGTTTTTCACGAGTAACAAATTCCCGAAGTTTTTTGTTTTTTATTTTACACATGTCACTATAAATTAAAAATCTTTTTTCATTGTATTTTAATTGCTGTTTATTGATTATTTTTAATTACTATAGTACGTTTTATTCCAAATAAACAGCTCACTTAATGAAGTTGCCACTGGGGTCTTTTACCCATTACATACATACATACATATAAATGAATTGATGAAAAATAATTACATACATACATACATATAATAATGTATATCCTACCATGTCATACCCCGTGGGGTAGGCAGAGACCAACTCTCCCCACTTGTTACGATCCTGTCACACCTCTCTCGCTTCCTCCACTTTGATGAGCGTCTTCATGCATGCCCGTCGGTTACGAGTACTCTTTACCCACTACACTGTTTAAACACCAATTTTCTGATGTGCTTTTTTTTAATCCGTCGAAGGCCCAAGACGAGTGGGGCGTTCACCCGACGGTAAATAATACGCTCGCCCTTAAAGTGCCGCTGGTTAGAGTAATATATACTGCGCCATATTGAGCTATTGGCCTTGAAACATCGGATGTAAGTCTCGTTACCCCAGTAATTCACTAGCTACAACTCGATCCGCAATACCGTAATGTTTACACAATACTATTTTCCGGCAGAATGCGCGGGGACCTTCCGGTCTCCGGCAACAGAAACCTACCATCGGTAAATCTTTTCCTTTATGTAATATCCTTAGTGTAAAACATTACCTATTACTAACACAACCTATAAGCAAAAATTGTTACTAACTTATTTACACTATGGCGCTGGAGGCCGAAATAAAGTTTATTATTTATTTATTAATAGGATGTTTTTGTAAATTTTTTTATTAGTTGAAAACGATAAAAATAAATCTAGTAAATAAACATTTAAACACTCCATAGACAAATATTATGCTGTACCTTTCAATATTTTCATTAAAATATATCAGTAATGCACTTTTGCTATTTTTTTTACATAAGGCGTTATTATATATATGGGTGATCAGTTATAACATTAACTACAGTATTTTTCAAAAGGAAAAATATTTGCACACTACTTTTTGACGGTTATTATAGGCTCTGCGATAATACCTAGCAACATGGCCTAGAGCATCATATTCATAAACATTATATAATTACGATAAGTCGTCACAGTTATTTGTTAGTATTCGTATTACAGAGGGTAATATGTAAACACTATATTTATAAGAAACTGTTCTGTTGGTAAGTACGTGTAATTAGACAGTAACCCAAGTAACCGAATTCCATAAGCTATAATATATAGAGAATGAAAACAGACTGGTCCTAAACAAAACAGGTTCCAAAGACAGAAGATATTCCCTAAATAGCACGCGTGATATAAATCGCTTTGTCTCTTTTGCCTACGGTCCATGTGTTTTACAAGTGGAGGAAGTCGGAAGAATGTTTACCTTCTGATTGCCGTTTTAAAAAGTAATTATGACCAAAGAAAAATGCACACTTCTAATAAAAGAAACTTATTCCGGCGCAATTTACCGTTAGCGGAGACATTGTAATTGACATTTATTCAAACTATTGTTGTCGATAATTATTCAAACCCTCCCCCTTCCTTCGATATACGCTTGTTTAACGGTTATTGAGAGTATTAGATAGAACATACGTTTATCGTGATAAATAAATAAATATTTGTTCTGAATTTAACGGCTACTAAAGGGTGTCTGGCGGCAGATTTATATTTAAAAAAACAAATATCTCAATAAGTTATAAACAGTGCGGGGGGAAGGTGGTCAGTGGTCAGTCATTAGAATCACCGATCGTGCGGATTTCTTAGTCACGATGTCGCAGTGGTCGGGTGAGCATCGCGCGTTCGCTATTGAAGCATTTTTCAAGAGTAACGATTCTTACGTACTCGCTCGCCGACAGTTTTGTTCACATTTCAATATTCGACCGATAGGCGATGGGCCGAGTGTGAATTTAATTCGTTCGTGGGTGGAGAGGTTCTGCGCAACTGCTTCGGCTATGAACACAACACGGCCAGGACCTAGTCGATTGTCAGGGAGCCCCGAAAATATTGAACTGGTTGAACGCAGTTTACGTGAAAATGAACGACTTTCGATACGGAAAAGGGCAGCTTCACTGGGACTTCCAAGAGCATGCGTGCATGAAATTTTGAAAAAAGATATGAAGTTTCATCCTTTTAAAATTCAAATAATTCAAGAATTGAAAAAAAATAACTTTGCGTCACGCAAATTTTTTTGTGAAACCATGTTGGAGCGTTTTCGCACTGTGAATTCCATTTTTTGGAGCGACGAGGCTCATTTTCATTTAAACGGACACGTAAACAAGCAAAATTGCCGTTACTGGGCTCTAAGAACTCGCAATCCTCGACTGAAGCACCAAAAACCATTACATTGCCCAAGGGTAACTGTTTGGTGCGCTTTATCCACGAATGGGATAATCGGACCATTTTTTTTTGAAAATGCACGGGGCCAAGCGACGAATGTCAATGGTGAGAATTATCGGCTCATGATTTCGAATTTCTTTTTGCCGAACCTGCGAGCTCATTCATCATTCTCATCACACACGCGGTTTCAACAGGATGCGGTACAGGTGCGACCGCACACACGGCCAGAGCTTCGATGGATTTGTTGCGAGAAAATCTCCGTCAAAAACTGATTAGTCGCTTTGGGGACATCCCGTGGCCACCGAGGTCACCCGACCTAACTCCAATGGATTTTTTTTTGTGGGGCTACCTCAAAGGGAGAGTTTACGCCAACAATCCGCGAACTGTTGTGGACTTAAAAGAAATCAGCGCAATTGAACCAAGTTTACTGCAGCGTGTGGCACGGAATACGAGGCTCCGTTTCGAACAGTGTGTGTGTGTGCAACAGGATGGAAGACATTTGGATGACATTATCTTTAAAAAATAAAATCCGCATTTGTACTCTGTCTTTTAATACTTTTAGTAAAATTATATGTCAAACATATTATTTTTTATTTAAATTTGAAAACATAAATCTGCCACCAGACACCCTGTACATATCTCTTAAAGTGCAGTTCAACAGAATGGAATATGACAGAAAGTGTAAGGAAGAGAAAATGGAGTAGACCCGTCTGAATTTTTCTTGGTCTTCTTATAACTGTTAGAGTAAGAAGATATAGGCATCAACTGTTTAGATACTAGTCCTCCGTCCAAGCAATATTTAAATTTCATAGTATCCAGGTTTAAAAGGCACTGTAACTAATTAACTGGACTGTGTTTGAGGCTAGGTTGTCTATTTCATTATTTTGTTTCAAATAAAGTTGTAACTAAAAGTACATCTGCACCAACATCAGCTCCTATTCCGTCTGGCTGTCTTATTAAAGTATGTAGTGTTTGTTTTATTTCGTGAGCTCAGAGAATATTAAATGCCCGTTATACTGAGCTGTGGGACAATGCAGCCCGCGGCTGAACTGTCCCCCCGCCCCGCATGCAATGTCGGCTAAACATTAATTTATTCAAATGTTCACACGACAATGTATACATGTATAAATATTCGAGCCCAACGACCGGCAGGTGAAACCCTGGGAAGCGTCCGGACGGGCGGTATGCTAGTGTGAAGTGCAAAAAGAAATACAAAGTGACGTCTTAAAAATGTCGGTGTTGTTAAAAAAAATGTGGTACGGCTACGGGTACATATTCGAGGAGGTCGCTGGTGAGTCCAATTGCTTATTGGATATCAAATGTTTTATGATAGACATCAGCTGATATTCATTTGTCTTAACTAGTTTCTGTATTATTACAAAGAATGTATGTAGTAGCTCGCTGGCCTAATGGTTAGAGCGTGCGGCTTTCATTCCGAAGGTCGCGGGTTCGAATCTTGGCATGTACCGATAACTTAATATTTAAGTTATGTACATTTGTGAACTTTAGTTACAACAGCGAGATACAGACGATGAAGGAAAACATCGTGAGGAAACGCGCACACTGACATCATCTTTGTGTGTGCGTGTGGTAGCCCAAATATGTGGTATGGCAACAGGCTCGCCCCCTGTTACATAGGTGATGGCGAAATGTGGGTGATTATTTACCTCTGCCTATCCCTACTTGGAAAAAGGCGTGATATGTATATACAAAGAATACTTTGTATAAACTCTCTTTATTGAAAGATCGAAGTCCATTCTAGTCCATCTGTTTTGGCGCTACTGTGCCACGGACGGCCCCACGGTGCACGGTCAATTACCATTATTGTGTAATATTTCAAAGTCACTTTTTATATATTGTACAAATAAAATGAAGATCAAGTTGCACTTTCTAAAGCTTTCTGAAAAAAGTATAAGGTATGTGGAGGCTTAAAATCATAATGAATTCTATGTTTATAAAATGGAAAGAGCTCTAGTTAGGGTTTCTCTGTGCGATCAATTTAGATATGAAGAGATCCACGGTAGCCCTAACTGACAACCTAACCTAACCTCCTAAAAAACAATGTCTGTTATACAGCCTTTATCGAGTTATATTTATGACAATTTCAGTATCAATTTATGATCATTTCAGTTTATAAAGGTCACTGTGATTCTACTGATGGTAGGTCTCTGTTACCGGAGACCATCTAGGTACCACCGCAGCTCCTATTGCATATAACTAAAGCTACTGCGCTCCGGCTGGAAGAGCGCTATAGCTCATGTAATTACTGGGGTAAGGAGCCTTAATATGTTACGTCGGGGCTAGCACGATGTGGTGCTGTGTATATCAATCTAGTTAGATTAGTGTGTGTATAGTGATCTAGTTATAACTAACCATGAGATGAACATCTCTCTCCTCTCGTAGCTTTGTTGAATATAATAAGTGAACAAACGTCTCCTTAAGAAAAGAGGTATTACAATATTTATCAATTTAATATGTTTGTGAAAATCTGCTACTTGTTCTGATTATTCAATCTGTCCCGTACGAGGAAAGTATTGGAGCAACACAACGATAAGTAAAAACCAAAGCGAAACAGTGTCTCATTATGATACAGAACCTACATATAAATATACATGTAATGGAGTGCAATGGCGCCAACATCCGTTGGAATTAATAATTAATTAGGTCGATTAAGGTTCACCGAACCTTTATTTAGAGTACGTCACTGACTTTATTCGTGGTTCAAGGGTTATCTGCTTTGTAACACCAACACCCCTGGATCGATTGTCTGCTGTGTTCCGGCTGCCAACAAAGTAGAGCCCGGTTATTCCGAGCGAGCAGTACTAACGAACTTCTGACTCATATTTATTTAAGATTATATGAAATTAAAGATCATTGTATTCAGAAAAATCTGATATTTACATAAAAACTGAATAGCATTATGTAAGGTCATCGAAATTCAACAATTAAAGATCCGGTTCTTTTGAAACCGGAATGTGTTATAACGTATCAAAAGTTTCGTTTATGTTTCAGACCCGCGCTCGAAGGATTGGTTTCTCGTCTCCAGTCCAGTACACCTTGCAGTCGTACTCGCCTTTTACAACTACTTCTGCCTGGTGCTGGGCCCCGCCATAATGAAGAACCGACCACCTTTCGAATTGAAGAACATCATCATAGTGTACAATATATTTCATATATGTTTAAATATGTTTATCTTTTACGAGGTAAGACATTCTGTAGTGATTTAAAGATCTAGGTTTAACTACATTCTCTGCTAGTTAACCTTTGATTACTTAATATAAACACTCTCTTGATTATGTTTATAAAGCGAGATGATGAGCATGATGTTATTCTGTGATACTGCTATATATATCACTGCCGACTTATCTTCCGCCGAGATGGAGTCGCGGTGCTTCGTCAGGTGGCCCGACCTGCAACACAATATTAGATCGTACCATGTTAGGACTTCACTGTCATCATCATGAACCGATAGACGTCCACCGTTGGACATAGGCCTCCCTTATATGCAATCCCATTGCCAATTCTTTAACTATCAACCTAATAAACTTACCCAGCTTAGCAATGAATGACATAAATATACGTTATATCCGCCGTATTCCTGTGACCTTCAGCATTCAGTCCTTGAGGCAGTACTACCACCAAGTTAGCTATGATACTAGTTATGTCGGTTAATTAGTAATCATGTTCATCACCATCTCAATACCTGTTACTGTATGTTACTTATGTTTAGTAGTATACTGACTGACTTATGTTTAGTAATATGCTCTATAAAGTAGTCTGATCGAGATCATCTTTAGGAAATTGATTTGTCTCAACCTCCCTTCAGTTCCCCTAGCTAATGCCCTTTTAAACTATTACCAACTTAAGATAACAAAAATATGTATTTCAGTGGCTGTTATTTAAACAGAAAGTATGTTTAGAAAATACTATACGGTAACATATTTTTATTCTACGAAGCGAGATGTTCAATTAATGGTTAGTGTCACACCCGCCCACAACAACGCAGCGCTAGTTAGGATGTTATATACTTCACATTGCGCTCGTTACACCAGTAATTTCACTAGCTACAACGCTTTTCGAACCGGAACACGGTAATGTTCGCGCACTACTGCTTCGCGGTAGGAATAGGCGCTGTGGTGCTACCTGCCTAAATAGTCTGCGGCAACAGAAACCTACGAGTAAGATACATACATTAGATATCATAAGAACCTTATCATCATCATCAGCCGATAGACGTCCACTGCTGCTCATAGGCCTCCTTCAAAAATCTCCACGTCGATCGATACCATAACATAGCACGTGCGTAACGTAGCAGTGTGGTGCTGTATAAACATCCTAACTAGCATCCCAGATAGAAATTCTTGCTCAACTACTTGTTAATTGAGTTTTCGTTTTATGCATTTAAGCGACGAAAGGAGCGAGACGATCACCTGATATTAAGTGATACGCATGCCCATAACAACGTGGCGCGGGTTACTGCACTATATTGTGCTCCTTGCCTGAGATATAAGATGTTATCTCGTTAGCATAATAATTACACTAGCTACAGCGCCCTTTAAACCGGAACACAGTAATGTTTGCACAGCACTGTGCGTCGGCTGCAAGAGGCGCTGCGGCGGTGCCTACGTAGATGGTCTCCAACAACGGACCTACCCAGCAGTACATTTGTAACTATGTTTCAAAATATTAATAAGTTTACTAAGCTGCCGTTTATCATTATAAGTAGCTAAAGAAAGTATTAAAGTAATCTTTGTACTTTATTCAGATAAAATAACTTAATTGCTTATTTTTTTTCAGGCAACAGTTCAAGTGTTGTTTTTGCACAATTTCAGTTTCCTCTGTCAAGGGGTCAATATGGCTACTGACGCGAACACTCTGCGGGTATTTAGTGATTATTTTCTTTATTTATGTATTAAATGTATTGTTTAATTCATTTATTAATTAAATACTTAATATTCAATAAAATACAGTTTTAATAAAATCGTAAATCAAATATATCTTGAAACTAAAATATAGTTTGTTGTGGCAGTTTTTTTTTTCAAGCTTTCCAAAGCTATTCTCAAAATAAAAGGTCTTTATACATATATGTATATATACTTTTTATTAATGAAATTTTATATATATATATATATATTTCAGCTTGTATCGGATGTATGGTGGTATTTCATGGCCAAGTTGACGGAGTTACTCGACACCGTGTTCTTCGTATTAAAGAAGTCGCACAGACAAATATCGTTTCTGCACCTTTACCATCACACCGCCATGGCCGCCGCCGCCTGGTTGGGCGTCAAATATTTTCCAGGTACGGAATATAATAACAAGTGTAATAAGTAATCACTATCTTTATATTGCAAGGTGACAACACTAGCTTAGATTTTACCTGGTGGTAAAATCTAAGCTATTCCCCGTCCATTTTTTGAGCTCATCAGTCAGATATTCCGCCTTACTCTAGTAGCGTCATAAGCTACCCATATGATATATACGTAAAAATTATGAACACTAGCTTTAGTAATATTTAATATTATATATTGTATTAACAACAAAAATCTAGACATTTTGCAAAAAACATAAACATACATTTTAAGCATAGATACATGCAGTACATGCTGTGATCGTGAGGCTTGATCTTGAGGTTGATACGAACATCACTATATTACGCTCCTCGACTTGAGATATAAGAGGTTTAGTTTTGTTGCCAATTTCGATAGCTACAGCGGCGTTCAAACAGGAACACGGTAATGTTTACACACTGCTATTGGTCCGTAGATGGTTTGTGAGTACAGAACCCTACCAGAAGTAAATATAATAAAAAGTAACAACGACTGTAATATGTTTTCGTGTGTTCGCAGGAGGGCAGGGAATATACGTCGGATGGATCAACTCCTTCATCCACATCATCATGTACATATACTACTTCTTTTCCAGTTTCGGACCGAAATTCAGAAAGTATCTGTGGTGGAAACGGTACTTGACGGTGATGCAAATTGTAAGTATTGTTATTAACTTAACGTAACTTCTTACTGAGGTGAATGTCAAGTGTAAGTTAATAGAAATTAAACGAATATCAAAGCTATAACTCAGTTGGTAGGGCGGTAATGAGCACACATAGAGGCGCGGGTTCGATCCTCGCTGCGATTGAGCTTCCGGTAAAGGAATAACATCGTCAATAAATCTATACCTTCGAACTAATTCCGTGGACATATAACATCCACCAACGCTAGCGTGATCGATAAAAAGCCTTTACTTTCTCCTTACGAGCAAATCTTGCGGTTCCCAGCAGTGGGATTACTATGACAGTTATTCATCTAATTGCTAAAGAAATATATATTATTTTTAATATAGATAAGGTTAATTGTTGTATTTATTATATAGATGTACACGCATACAAGATTGAAGGATTTTAAAAAATAATAGTGCTTCATTATCATAAAGCTACTTACCAATATTTCTTTTTGCTTGTCTATTTTCCTGTGGTCCTCGAAACAGTTTGAAAGGCTATATGTCATTGATACTTCATCATCATCATCAGCCGACCCATTCAACATATCTCAGTTATGTATTCCCTCGATACCCTTGTAATTTCGTTAGCTATTAAGTCCTTCAGGCCGGAAGTCGATAATTGACGAGTCTGTGAGTTAGAATTGCTACCAAAATCTGTAATAAAGAGATGTTCTAATTGTTGATTTATCTTTCAGATCCAATTCGGGCTTATAAGCATACAGAACGCGGTCAGCCTGTTTTTCGACTGCGGCTTCCCCATAATATTAAAAATGTTGATACTCGGCGGCACCAGCACCTTCACCTGGATGTTCAGCAGCTTCTATTACAACACGTATATAAAAGTCGATAAGAAGAAGATAGATGACCATCAAGTCAGTACGAAATATGACAACGGTGAAACTTGTAAATCGTCGTAACGTTTGGTAGCTCTTGAAGTGATTCAAAAGTATTCTACTCTTTTATTTATTTATTTATTTATTTAATATTTTACAAAAAAAAAATGCTACAAGCGAACTTAACTGAAACTTGATGTTATATAAGCTAACATAAGTGGAACTGTATGGCTGGATTATATGCAGAGGAAAATATATTAACAAAACAATTCTTAAGAATAGTAATAATAAGATAGAAATACGAAAATGTACTGTTCAAGCTGTAAATGGTGTTTCCTCTTTTTCAGTATTTTCATCAGCAATAAAACTGAATACTGATAATCTATTCATGATGATGTAGATCTCTGAAAGGAGACATAACATCACTGTTTTAACTTAAAAACTAAGAAAGTCATATGTACCGATTTAAAATTATATATGATTAAAAGAAACTTAACGCCTTTCATTTGATATTTTAATTTGACTTATTGTAACTTTAAAAGAGCTCTATTATAACTTCTATTGGACTAAATGTTTACTTCCGATTCCTGTACATAAGTATAAATAATGGCTGAGCTTACTCATGTTTATATACTATTCAATAACCAAAGAATTATATTACAAGGTTTCATAAAAAACGTGGAAGCTTCATCGACGGATGAATTTAATGACCTTCTAGCAACTGTTTATTGTTTACTTCAGAGAGATGTGTTTAGAAGTTGGACAAAATTAATCAACTTACTAAAAGCATTGCACATCAATACTGACAATGCGACAGTGATCTACAGAGCTTTAGGGAAGCATGGTAATTATCAGGAGAATTATAGGAATCAGAATTTTCTATTTTTTACAAATGTAATAAGCAATGTAAATTAATATTTCATTGAACAGTTTTAACCTCAAGCAGCGTCATCACAATTACTGTGAGATACTTAGGAGTTTAAATAATATCCGTGTCAACATCATCAGTTGATAGTCCAGCAGTGACATAAGCATCCTTCAAAAATCGCCAACCAACGTGGCAATTATGGTGAGTACAAGGACCGAACCCGACGACACACGATTCAATCTGTTGCGTATGTTGTGGTGTTAACATATAAAACCATAGTTTATAAAGTGGCCCAAGTGGATCGTTAGGGGTCCACGGATGACTGAAAGTGCTCTATGTTGGCTCTAATGTTCACATTTTTTTATTTTGAGAATATGGTAGTAATGTAGTTGCGAAATCCCACTGGACTATCTAAATTTTTAAAGTAGACTATGAGGAAAAAGTCTGGGAATCTAACATAGGACAACAATATACTCTGAAGACTTCAGCGATACACAGGAACAGGTTACGACCAAGTTTGATAATGATCTTAAAGAAGACTACGATCATATCTACATAGTATGAAGTGAAAATTTCTGAAACTAGGTCATTTTGCAAACTTACTCATTGATTAGATCAGTTAAAACCTTTGTCTATGATTTTAGTCTTAGGACAGGGACATCAGTTTAAGTGTGGATGAATTTCCGACTAGCGTTGGCTAGCTATTACCCTTACAAAATAGAACAAAAACCTGAATACCGGTATTTGACATATAAAATATCGGGATACCGATATTAAAACCGGTATTATTAATAAAAAAATGACTAGGTACATTTTTAGTTACCTCAGTTGTTATATTGACTTGTTAACAAATAATATATGAAATCCAACAAAATATAATTAAATTGGAAAGTATTTATGAAATAATATTAATAACTTGCGTTTTGTTTATTAAAGTATCCTCTTAAAAAACATAAACAATGGATCGTTTCATCATCAAGCGCGGACCGATTTTTCGTACAAATGCAACCAGCCGCCTTGATATAAACAGCAGTTTCTGATTCTGCCCGCGTCGGCGCTGTTGCAGTTGTGTGTGAGAAATCATACACATTTTGTAAATACGTTCTTTCTTTCGTTTTAAATTAGATTTATATTGTGCCGGTTTTTAATAACGGACAAAAATCGTCCGGGATTCCGCTGTTCGGTATCCCGGAATCTCGGTATTGTACCCCCTACCCTTACAGCTGTGTTCCGGCAGACATATACTTAGGTGTACCGGTATGGAATGAGCGTTTTTTTGTGAAAATAAAACACTAATTATTAATGGGAAAGTAAAAAACATTTCATTCAAAGTGTTGGCCATTGTTTTTTACACATTGTGACCACGTTTGTACACAATTTGTGGATACCAGGCCAATAAAATTGTTCGTCTTTTAAAGCAAACCAACCAGACATCTAATTTTCGACCTCCTCGTAGGAACCAAAGTGCTGCTCAGCCAATGCGTGTCCCATCGATGATAACAAATGGTAGTCGGAAGGAGCCAAGTCTGGTGAATACGGCGGGTGGGATAGCAGGTAGCAGCTCCCAGCCAAGTGTTTTGATTGTATCCTGAACCGGTTTTGCTTTGTGGGCGGGTGCATTGTCATGGAGCAAAATGACCTTGCCGTGTCTTCTGGCCCATTCTGGTCGTTTCTCGATCAATGCATGGTTCAAATTGATCATTTGTTGTCGGTAGCGATCAGCGATCAGTATTAACGGTTTCACCAGGTCGGAGTTTAGGAGCTCGTGGTACACCACACCACACACCTTTCTGATCCCACCAAACACACAGCATTGTCTTCTTGCCGAATCGATCTGGTTTTGCAGTCGATGTTGATGATTAATGGTTGTCCCGGATTAACCCATGATTTTTTCCGTTTAGGATTCTTGAAATAAATCCATTTCTCATCGCCAGTAACAATCCGATGCAAAACCGATTTTCTTGCGTGTCTTTGAAGCAAAATTTCACAAGTGTTTTTTCGGTTTTCCATCTGTCTTTCATTCAACTCATGTGGCAGCCATTTTCCACACTTTTGGATCTTCCCCATAGCTTTTAAACGGTCAGAAATTGTTTGTTGTGTTGTTGTGCAACATTTAACATTTCTGCCATTTGCTTTTGATTCAAAGTGTCATCTCCATCCAATATCGTTTGCAATTCGGCGTCTTCAAACGTTTTTGGTGGTCTTCCACGTTCTTCATTTCTCACATCAAAATCATTATTTCTGAACCGTTGAAACCATCTTTTGCATGTTGCTTCTGATAGGGCATGATCACCATCACCATATGCCTCGACAAGCATTCGACTCGCATGCGACTCTGCAGCACTTTTCTTCAAATGAAAACAAAAAATTAATGCATTCCGCGAATCATCACTTTCTGGTACAAAATTCGACATTTTTAACACGATGAAAAAATATGATGTTGTCTTTTCAATGACTTGATGTAGACTAAATATGTTTCACAGATGTCATAGCAAACAAACAACAAAAATAAAGGCTCGTTCAATACAAATGTTCCCTATCGAGACTTTTGTATTTTGACGCTCACTGCATACCGGTACACCTGGTACACGGGGGACTAATCACTCGACTAAGGCATCGTCGTGTTGATGACAACATTACGTCAAATTAAGGTTAATTATTAACTCGCAGTATATTTATTTCAGTCAATGTTCATAACAAATTGTCTGACAGCTGCGGTATTAGTTGTTAGTATTAAACAAAATGATATACGGCAGCGAGTGTACCTGAAATAATTTAGGACGTTCACACTACCATTTTCATGAAGTTATTAAAGGAATTAGTATTTACTTCTTTTTTTTTAAATAGTCTCTGGCCGAAATATTTTTGATGTTTTCAAATCTGTCATATATTTAAGTTATTCTCGTATTATACTTTAAGCGTAAATGTGTTTATAACTTACTATATCATTTAAAACAGCAAATTAGTTTAAAAGCTAGTATTAAATAAATGGTTTGTATATTTTGTTAATTTATTATCTCTACAATGGGTTTTAAATGTATATGAAAGAATATATATCATACAATATATATTTAATATTACAAGAACAATGAAGTGGCTGTGACATGGTAACATCTCGTAGTTTAGTTATACTATATGTAAGCGCTATAAGCGCGCATAACTAACACTAATTTCTTAGCTAATTTATATTTCATTCACATAAAGTACTTACAGCAAATATATATTGACAGTATATAAAGCTTGCATTGTTTGTATTGATAGCTATTTATAATTTTGAAACAATAATAACAATCAGTTCAGCTGGAAACATTTTGCTTACAGTTGCTGGCTTCACTCTCTTTCAACATATGAACACGCGAAGATAAAGTTAAATAATAACTAAATAATAAAACAACAACTAACAATGGATAAGCTAACTGAAAATATACGTTCAAGTTATAATTACTTGATGTATGAAGCGCGACGTGAGTAACAATTGTAATTTATAAAGATCATCATCGTAGAATGCAACCTTTAACTTGAACTAAGTCAAAAAGAACTCTTCTGCTCATGTGCCATCTTTTTTAGTCCAAGTAATTACATCGAAACACTTCTTTCACTGTCTTCCGGGTGATCGGTTATAAAGTAGGTATTTTTCTTATAAAACCAAACGTATCGCTCTCTCCCGACTGCACAGATATTACTATACTATACTCTGGACACGATATCTCAGCTTCAGTTTACTCAGGTATTTACTCCAGTAAGTTTACTGATCATCTGTTCTAAATGGCGATCATTTAGAGTAAACATCCTAATAACGAGATCGCTTTTTTTGATAGGCTTCTTGCCATGTTATTTACATACGTCGTTCCAATTGTGTTTTATTCCTCTGTGTCCTAGACCCCACAACGAGCTCGTGGTGGTTGGTCCCCAGTCCGGTTCCCGTCGTCAGTGTCCTGATTTTCTACTACTACTTTTGCACGTGGCTCGGCCCATTGCTGATGAGAGAAAGAAGACCTTTCGTATTGAAGAATACCCTCATAGCTTACAACGTCTGTCAAGTATCATTGAGTCTATATATATTTTATTATGTGAGTATATTAGATTAGATTCTTATTTACAAAGTAACAGCTTTGATGAGACTGTTCAAGAGATGACTGTTTGTTAGACCAGAATATAACCATGGTTACCAGGAACTTCCTACTTCGATCATTTGTGTTCTCTGTATTACTCTATTAATTGCCAATGTGAACCCGACCACGCAAAAGAGTGAAAGAGAGAGAATAGACGTGCTTAAAATGTAGTGCTGAAGGAGAATCAGCATTCTTTTCCATCTTTCCTCTTGAATGCAATACACGGTTTTAGCCAGCGGTAACACCCTGGGGTGAATTTCGAACTAATAAATCAACGAACTCGGCATCATACAGCGATCTCAATTGCTTGGGAGTATTTGATCATAAATCTAGACATATATTTGCTGAACGAATACAGGGAAAGATAGAAGGTATTAGGGTACTAGGTACAGCACTTTTGAGATGGACTCGCCATATCACTGCTGCAGAGGAGGTCCCTTTGCATGTGTGAAAAACGCAACGGTTAGGGAGCAGTGGAACCGCTTAGTCGTCACTACATTTGATGATCACGACCGGTCTGTCAAGACTGTTCCGATAGAGAAATTTTATACAGTTTTATATATATATATACTTTAGTCTATTATATTTTCCAATAAGATAAGTGGTGAAACACATTTTTTTCTAGATCGTGATTTATGTTACTTCTGACGCTTACAACTTCTCGTGCACGCCCGTTGACTACTCAGACCAACCTTCATCGTTGTGGGTAAAGTATCTTTTACTTAACATGATCATACATAGTAATAAATATTCATATATTTATTACTATGTATGATGATTTACTATGTCATTCGTCGAAATATATGCAATACAAGTATATGTGTGGTTGAAAATTAATGAAAATGTGGAATATAATTAGGGGTTAATAAAAAGGAAATAATTAAGCAAGCACGGGGTTATATTTTATCTCAATTACATATATATGTACGTCATAGTATGTACTTAAAGTTTCTCCATCAAACATATGTTTGGGTAAGATGAATATACTTACACAACTTTCGTTGCAGGTCGCGACGGCTGCGTGGTGGTATTATTTTTCGAAGCTGACCGAGTTGCTGGATACGGTATTTTTTGTACTCAGGAAAAAGGAAAGACAGATATCTACTCTGCATGTGTACCATCACATGGTTATGCTGTTTTTCACGTGGATCGGTGCGAAATACGCACCAGGTGATGTACTGGATAAACGACAGTAATAGCGATGGTTTTCTTCTGGAGACAGTCTAAGGAGGCACCACCGTAGTGACGACATGACGGAAACCTGTTCGGTGGTACCTTCTTAGACGTTCCTACAAAAAATATTAATGTAAATAATAAAAATGTCATATTTTAGGTGGTCAGGCAACGCTGATGGCGCTTTTAAACTCCTTTGTCCACGCCGTTATGTACAGTTATTACCTGGTCTCCGGTCTAGGACCACAGTACCAGAAGTACCTCTGGTGGAAAAAGCACTTAACTACACTTCAACTGGTGAGACAATCAGCACTACTTTTAAAATCGTTCTGTGTAGGTATTTGCATTTTTTTTTTTAACTGAAGAAGTTGCATATCAAATATCAATGCGAAGAATAATTATGCCTAGGTACAGCTTCCTTCAAACTAGAACTCGGTAAAGTTTAGATATTTCTATAAGCAGAAATTCTGTCCCCAGCTAAGCCCAAAAATGCTTTTTCTTGATAAAATTACTGTGATGATAAGTTAGATAAGAAGCTAATCTTAAAATATTTTTTTTTTTAGATCCAGTTTGTTATCGTTGCATTACACAACCTCCATCCAATCTTCAGCGACTGCCCTTACCCTAAGACCTTTAACATACTGATGGTGATGAATTCGCTGGTGTTCGTTTACCTGTTCGGCGATTTCTACTATCAAAACTATGTTAAGAACACGAAGAAATATTCTAATGGTACTATCGATAAGATTAAATAGATTTTGTTATTTTTTTTTTTGATTACTTTTAACCCATTTCATTCTCAAGACGAAAGTCCTTAACAAGTGTATCCTTCCCACTGTTAATTACGGCGCAAAGACATGCCGGCAGACCATCGGACTGGTCCACCGATTCATAGTGATAACAACCATAAGCGAGCTATGAAGAGAGCTCCGCTCGGCATTTCTCTAAGGGAAAAATACCGGAACGAAGAAATTCGACGGAGAACTAAAGTTGGCGACTTAGCTCTCAAAATCTGCAAGCTGAAGTGGAAGTGGGCCGGCCAGGGCTGTCGTGTCATTGACAGCTGGTAGGAGTCAAAGGTTCTGGAGTGTTGGCCGTGTACAGGTCGCAGAAGTATAGAACGCCTTCCCACCGGGTGGACCAATGACATCATAAGGGCGGTCGAAAGTGGGTGGATGCGAGAAGCTGAGGATTGGATTTGGTGGAAGACATTGGTGAAGGCCTACATCCAGTGTTGGATAAATAAAGCCTGATAATGATGAACCCATTTACATTACATTTACGATTTCCTGGTAAATTTTAAATGTATTGATATCATGACTTGTCAATTGCATTAAATCATCTCTAGAGGTTTTTTAAGTTATTAAAGAATGAACATTAATATTCTAGATCTTATCAGTTACAGACAGTTACTATAGATAGTTGCTTTGAACTAAATTGTAATGATTCATGCATGACCTACGTGCTGCAAGGTTACTTTTACGTAATGGTAGTATCACAGGACGATATTTGTAACCGCTTTTCCGCAATGGTGTTCGGTAAATCAAATGCTTTAGCGCACAAAGCTTTATTCGTTGTTAAGCTTTTTTAAATTGTAGTAGAAAATAACTGTACCAATTATTCAACTTATTCCAGATTCATTATTAAATATGCTACATGAGAAATAATCCTTCAAACGTTATTCGTATTGATGGATACGGAAGTGTTTCTATTACCAGAATACTGTAGCAAACTATGTCAACATCCAATCTCAACTTTATGCAGCCCCCTCTGTTTCTTTTTGTTTATGACGTCAAGTAACTGTTACTAAGGACGTTCATGCTTATTTCAGTTGCTAATGAAATCCCACTGTACTATCGTCATCTTTACTACGATCAAGATACTATTGGTATTAACCTTATTCTAGGTTAAAACAAGATACCAATAGAATCAACCATAATCTAGAGTAGACTATGAAGAAATCTTTGGTAACAACCGTAATCTAAGCTAAGAATAAAATACAATTGGTATCAAACATAATCTAGTCTATGAACAAGGAATCTTTGGTACGGACCGTAACCTAGGCTATGAACAAGATACCAATGGTATCAACCATAATCTAAGCTAATAACAAGATACTTTTGATACCAACCGTAATCTAAGCGAAGAAAAAGATACCATTGATATCAACTGAATAATATACCATATCTGTCTTTTTGTTTCCGAGACAACTATAGTAGACAGATTTGGTGTCAATAATTGTCAGATTGTAAAAATTAGTATTTGTTATTTAAATTCTTATAAGCATAGAGAGTTGGAAAATTCTGCAATGGTTCCTAGTCCTTCCTTTGGCGAAAAATTCTAACCAAGTTTGATACTTGTCTAGGTGGCATCCCTTAAAATTTTCAAATTATCCAATGACTATCGATTGAAATGAATTTATTGCAGTCGAACTTAATATTCATCGATTTAAATTCAAGATTCAATACCTTACCTGCGTTACCTTCATTCGCTGTTAAAATGTAAAAACATTCATATCCGTAATAAAAATTCAGTTGAAGTTCTAATTAGCAGTCATTTAGTAAAGGCGCGGTGAGAGCTCGTGGACGTGCACACCGAGCAGGGGCGGGTTTCCGTTCTTACAGGACCAACAAGGAAAATGGGAAATATTCGAGATTGAGGTTTTAAAGTGGATCATCAAGTTTATATTAAAAATAATCTATAATGACTGAATTGATAAAACAGTTAGGGCAAGTATACACAATGCTGTTTGAGGAATTAGCAGGTATGTATAAAGGTTGTTATTATTGCGTTTACAGGAAACTACTACATCATCATCATCAGCAGATTGACGTCCAGTGCCGGATGTTGTAGGCCTCCCCTTAAGACCCCCACTGCAATAGTCTGCGCCGTCTGCATCACCTTTCACCAGAAGCCGTCGTTAGTAAGGGTTTCATGTGATGGGATTTGGGGCATTTTCCAGCACGCTGGCCCAATGTGAGTTAGTGGGAGTCTCGATTATTGATTAGCAGGGTGCACTACGAGCTGGTGAGGTGGTGGCTTGGATCCCGTAAGTTGTTATGCGAGACCCCTTACGCCCCTAATTACTACGATGTATTAAAAAATATAATGAATTAGCTGTATCCCTCCCGCTTTGCTGGCTGTAACACCCAACAACTCCCTCTGGGGATGGAATGTTCGAAAATCTGTTCTTAGCTGCTTTTTAAATGTCAAAAGCAACACCTCTACGAAATTTTGAGTGTTTACGTGTAATAGTATCGGAGACCACGTGATGAGTCAATGAATATCTGAATATATATACGTGGGACACTCAGAAAGTTTTGAGAAACTAAAAAACTAACTTCTATGAAAAAAATATGTTTTAGTAAATCGTTTTCAAAGAACTCTCCACCAGCCTCTCTATATATACAAAGTTTCACGCGTCTGAACCAATTTTCAAAACATTTTGTTCCAGTCCTCCACAGACGCCTCTTCCACGGCCTTCTCAAACGCTACTAGCACGTCTTCTGGCGATGAAAATTGTATCACTTTGATTTGATTTTTAGTTCTAGGGAATAAAAAGAGGTCACACGAAGCCAAATCAAGACACTATCGAGGGTGTCCCAAGACTGACCGGTATGGAGTCCAGGATGTCCCTCGTTTTGATTGCAGAGCGCGCGGGCGCGTTGTCGCGTTATCGTGGTGAAGAAGGACCCCGCGAAGCCCGGTGTTCGGTCGCTTGTTGCTCATTGCAGAAAAAATTTCTGGCAGGCATTTTGTGCTGTACCATTTGAGGTTGATGTTACTTTAGTCTCGAAGTGGAATTGAAATTAGGTACCCCGTCAAAGTGAAGAAACTAGCGATCAAAATTTACCCTGTCCTCCTCGATCGCTTCACTTTCTTAGACGTTGGTTCATTTTGAAACAGCCAAACTGTCGACTGACGCTTTGTTTCTGGATCGTATTGATAAATCGAGGAATCACCAGGAGTCGCCTGTCACAATGCCGTAAACGCGCCGTGACGATCCTGCATCAAATGTTTGTATCATATCACGGCACCAATCCATACGGGTCACACGGGCCTGCTTCTGAGCTTCGGAGAGATTGCGCGGCACCCGGCACCCAGCGGGAAACTATCCTCCCTACGCAAAGGTGCTCGTGAACACGCAAAATCTTGTGAACACTTCCTGAACCAATCTGCATAGTATGCTGAATCTCTTCGTACGTAATTCGTCTGTTTTCTTGAATTAAATTGTTATATTCCCAGCACACTTTCTTCGGTGACAGCCGTCCGCCGGTAGGACGACCACTCCTTTGTTCATCCCCCAATCCCCCAAAGTAAGACGACTGCGTTTGAACTCGCTATACCAGCAGTAGAGAGCCTACCCCACTGGGAACGAGGCGTGATATATATGTATGTATGTAGATGTGGTGGTTGCTTTTGAAGCTGCTTCATCCATAAAAGCAATTCGAAGTCGATCAAATGACTCTTCCTCAGGTTTTAAGCCACATTTGAAAACGTAAAAAGTCATAGGACGAAAATGTTCCCGACGCGGATCCATTTTTAACGAGTCGATATGATAGGTATCGATATGAAAGTGAAATGAATAAGTATTAGCTTACTTTATTCCGAGTAAGACGTGAATGTGATAATAAGTAATTGGAGACAACTGGTCATCCTCGCTGGCTCCGTAGCAGCACCAGCCAAAAATTAGATTCAATATGTAATACTTTAAAAGGTAAAAATAAATTTGTTTGCAGATCCTAGAATTAAGGGGCTTTTCCTCGTAGCGAAGCCGTACCAAGGTATCACACTTTTAGTGCTCTACCTCATGTTCATATTCAAATGGGGACCAAAGTGGATGGAGAAGAGATCGCCGTATAACTTACGTAAAGTTATTTTAATCTACAACGCTGTGCAAGTGTTAATTTGTTTCTATTTGTTTATCAGCGTAAGTGAAGTGTTTATATTTACTTTTTTCTTTTTGAACAAGCACTGAACCACTCATGTGATGGTAACCATGGTTCAGCAGAAACATTAGATGAGGCGTGACTTCGTTATGGTCCTGTAAACAGTAAGGGAGACCTAGAAAGAGTGGTAGGGAATTGGCATTAAAAAACAAACCGTTTATCTTATTTCAGGGTATACGATTTGGTTGGGGCTGGAAGTACAGATGGGTGTGCGAGTCAGTGGACTACTCTTACGATTACAACGCCGTGCGAATGGCTTACCTGGCGTATCATTATTTTCTAACAAAGGTCATCGACCTGGCGGATACGGTACGTCCAAGAAGACAAAAAAAGATAATTTAAATACGTAAACAGTTAATTATCAAACAATGGTGTGATTCGTAAACTCATGGTGACATTTACTCTGGAATTGGTTCGAGATCAGTTTTTCTCCAAGTATTTGCTTCGCTTTAGTTTTGGATGTATAAAGACAGGCGTTTGATTATGAGTTTACTGAAGGATTGACACAGGAGTTCCTAATTATCCCCCGATCGGGTTCCCTCCCGCCTTGTCATGGCGGTAGGGCTCAGTAGTCATGGCGTGGAGAAACTAAGAGTAACCTATTTCTTTCGTTTCTTGCGAGGGGGTAATGTCTTCGCATACCTGTACTCGCGGAGGCAAAGACAAATTATGTCGGACTTGCACCGACTAAAACCCCTACGATGTTCCACCGTCGCCGCTTAATGGCGGGACCACGGGTACGCTCTCGCATACCTCCGCGACCCCGCCAGTGCCTCTTGACCTCTTATCGTATCAGAGCCAAGAGAGAGAAAACTCTCCCGACACCCTCCGGCGGCTTGGTCTCAGGCTTCGCCGCCAACCGTCTTACTGCAGCAGAGGATAAGGAGAGCGGCGAACTGCAAAACCGACACTCCTCTCCCTCTGCGACCCCACGACTACGAAGAATAACCTATCCGGCCGGCGCAAGGCGTAAGGTAGGCTCGTAGTGACCGCCCCAGGTGAGCTCAATCAGCTCGCCTCGGATGTGTGCCGGTGAGTTGCGAAGGCAGGCTCGCACTATCCTTCGTGGTTTCCACCACTACTCAGCGATTCCTCGCTGAGTAAGGGGTGTGGGTATTGCGATTCGCCGATCTCCCTACCTTCCGCGACTAAGCGGTGTCGCTCCGCAGAGTGTGCGAAATCGTTTCCGTGACCACACCTAAAAGCGAGACAGGTGGAACATTGTGCGGGTTTTAGTCGGTGTAAGTCCGACATGACCTTTCTTTGCTCCCACGATAGCAAGTATGCAAAGACATTTCTACCACATAAAACAAAAATAAAGAAGATGAGTCTCTAATTCGGTTCCGTAGGTGTATTCAGATTTGTATGTTAAACTACTATCGTTATACTGTAAACATGCCACGGTTAAAGAGTTCCTCCTGTGTTCCTTTGAAAATGAGAGCCAGGGAATCATACCATACTCGACCTAGTTGTCATTTAACACCAAGTGGAACTGAGGTCTTATGTTAACCCAAGATCAATAAACAAACTGTCAGAGTTCATGTCTTAACTAGTGAATTGAAGACCTATTTGTAAACCACCGCGTAGTGTTAAGATATTTACGATACATATTTGTAAAGTTACAGCATCTTTTAAACGATGCTCCATGGTTACAGAAATAGTTGCTTGTCTGCTGATGTAAAGTATACGGTGGAAAATATGTTCTGATAAATTTATTTTCTTTCAGATATTTTTCATTTTAAGAAAGAAATTCGAACATGTGTCATTCCTCCACGTCTACGATCATACGGGGATGGTTTTAATTTCATGGGGCAGCGTCACCTACTACCCAGGTAAGAAAATGTTAGAGACCAAATAAAGATCCATACCACTACCCTACCATATTTTATTATACCCAATAAACTAAACCTCTCTTTTCATTAGTGACATTAAGAAATACACAATAGTTAGTAATGAAACAAATAGGTTAACTAGAACCTGTATAACTGATTGTTCGTTTGTAATATCAATATAAGAACAAAAAAAGTTCAAAATTTGTTTGTCTGTTCTGCTCAATCTTCAGCGCTCCTCTTACTTCGAATAGGTTTTTACAGACATATATCCAAGTATACAAAACTTAAATAAGGTTACTTTGAAAACCAGTAGAAATCTGAACTGAAAATTGAAAACATACAACTGTTTGTGTTTGTGATAAAGTCCAGGCTTACATTGATGATGATTTTTTTTTTTTTTTTATAACATCTAATAGGCAAACGAGCAAGGCGGGTCACCTGATGGTAAGTGATTCACCGCCGCCCACGGTCACCAGCGATACCAGTGCGTTGCCTACCCTTCAGGTAAGAATAATATAATTTCTTGAATAACCCAATGTCGCAGTTGTTGGGGAAGACCGCTGATGGCAACGAATTCCAGAGACTTACTGTGCGTGGCAGAAATCTGTTTTTAAAACGCATTGTAGTGGATCGCCAACCATCCAGATGGTGCGGATGATAGTTCCGGCGAGACGATCGGTTGCGAAAATCAGCGGCTTCTATTAAATCGAACAACTCCTCAGAACACTCCCCATTGTAAATTCTGTAAAGTATGCATGGGGAAGATAGATCCCTACGCAGTGTCAAAGGATCTAGCCGATCGGCAAGTTCAAGATCGTCGACAATCCGAGATGCCCTACGTTGGATTCGGTCAAATGGAGATAGCTGATAACCCGAAATAATAAGAACAGTGCAGTTTTGGACCATATTAGAAAATATTAATTTCAGGTGGTCACGGGACCCTAGTGGGGTCATAAATAATAGGGGGACCGGAAAGTAATGTCGTTTCTGCGCATGCCAATACTTGATTGTCATTTGTCAGCTCATTGTTTTGTTCAGAGGCGTACCAAAGACATTGTGAGGTTATAGTGATTTCTTTACTTATAGACAATTGAATTACAATTTTTTTTTGTAATTTTGGGTAAAATGGCCAGCCAAATACCAGAAGAGGTACACATCCGGCATTGCATGCTCTTTGAGTTTCGCAAGGGAAATAACGCAACAGTTGCTACCAAAAACATTTGCGATGTTTATCCAAATGCACTGGACATTCGTAAATGCCAAAGGTGGTTTTCCAAGTTCAAATCGGGTAATTTTGATCTTTCCGACTCGTATCGATCAGGAAGACCATCAGCGTTAGACAACGACGTGTTAAGGGCGGAAGTGGAAGCAAATCCGTGTCAGACGATCGAGGAATTGTCAAACAGTCTCAACAAACCTTGGTCGACCATCCAAGAACATTTGAAGCAGATTGGAAAAGTAAGCAGAGCAGGTGTTTGGGTCCCGCATAATCTGTCCGAACAGAATAAGGCTAACCGATCAATCACATGCAACTTATTGCTTCAACGACACAACACAGAAGCGTTTTTTGATCGCTTGATCACAGGAGATGAGAAATGGGTCCTGTATGATAACCCAAAACGCAAAAGGCAGTGGCTCTCTCCAAATGAAATCCCTCGGAGTACTGCTAAGCCAGGTTTACACCCCAAAAAAGCGCTTTTGTGTGTTTGGTGGAGTATTCGCGGCATTGTTCATTTTGAATTACTGAAACCTGGAGAAACTGTTACTGCAGACCTCTACAGCGAACAATTGCAGCGAGTCAATCAATCTTTAATTGAAAAGTGGCCAGCGATTGTCAACCGAAAAGGCGTCATTCTCCAACATGACAATGCAAGACCGCACTGCGCAAGGCGAACTCTAGAAAAAATTAATGAATTGGGGTGGGAGGTGCTGCCTCATCCACCATATTCGCCCGATGTTGCACCATCGGATTTCCACTTATTCCGAGCGCTGCAACACTTTTTAAGTGGCAAAACATTTGCAAATTTGGATGATATCCAAAATGCCATCTCTAGATATTTTGCCGAAAAACCAATTAATTTTTATCGATCAGGGATTGAAAATTTACTCACTAGATGGCAAAAGGTTATTGACAATGATGGGGAATACATCATTGATTAAAAATAAAGACTCGTTAAAAATGTATGTGTTTGTATTAAGAAAACGACATTACTTTCCGGTCCCCCTAATAGTTTCGTTCATGTTATAATGTACTCGTACTACTTCCTGACGGTCGCCGTCCCCGGTTTGAAACAATTAGAGTGGTGGAAAAAATACATAACGGAACTGCAAATTGTAAGTCTGTCAAGTTTGTGTTCAGTCCTTTGAGGCTTTTTACCGTCCTTGTACCCTACACATTAATTTCAACCCCCTCTATACATTATTTCCAGCTACAGTTTCTACTGTGCGTAATTCACATGGGCACCATTGTATTCAAGTCGGACTGCGGATACCCGAGGTGGACTGCGGCGCTGTTTCTACCACAAAACATCTTCATACTTCTACTCTTCGTCGACTTTTACGTCAAAACTTACATTAAAAGACCAAAAGCTGTTAACATACCTGACCAGGATACAGATGGAGTAGGCAAAATTAATTTAGAAAAGGATAAAGACGAGGCTTCTGATTTATTTGTAACATCTATGAAGAGAAGAAAAAAGGATGTACGCGTTGAAGAAAACGGTGCCGTGCGAACTTAACGGTTAAGCTTTTAAGTTATTTATTCATAAGTTGGTGATTTGTTTACATAGTTGTCCGTTTCATTAAATAAATGATATTTTTTTAACCAATAAAACAGCTAAAAAAACCTGCGAAACTTTAATCATATTACTAATTTCTAAGCTTACTATGTTAATAGGGTAGGGTAGTTGGGATCGCAAGCATTCACACTGTCTCTGTAAACAAAATTAAACTAAAATAAAACTAGACATTAAAATTGCAAAAAAAGTGTCGTAACAGTAAATCTAAAGTGCAACCAACTTGTGAAAGTGTGGACATCTGAAAATCTCAAAGATTTCCTAGTGATAACTGGAAATTTCTGTGGTAAAAACTTATAGCGCGTGGAGAAATTCTGTGCTTTGGTGTTATCAAAGGGCGTTGACGAAACGTGAACTCGTTCTCAAAAATAAGCTCACTAACAGGTGTTAGAACTTATTAAAATATTAAATTCGAGTGAAACAAGAACACAAACGTGGGTACTTCTAAAAACACATCCAATAAATATACCGCCTTTGAACACAAAAATAGATCTGGTCGGTAATTTCACGCAATTCGTAATAACGCAAGTAGCGCAGCGGTGTACTTCGATTGGTTGCTGAGCCGAATCGTAGTACCGGGATCGAATCCCGCCTGTTGTACTTTTTGTTTGTATTTCAAACGCATTGCAAAAAGCACCACATTTGGAAGAAACTAATTTTATCAAATTCTACATTAAATATCAAAACAATATATATTATATTCAAGGACATAAAAAAAAAGACTAGCCAAGATGGTAAACTGCGCTGCTTGCAATAAAATCCTAAGGAGTATTCAAGTAACGAAATGTCTAAAATGCGAACTTCATTATCATCCTTTATGTGTATCCTTTATGTGTAATATCGGATTACCGTAAGATTTCGGATACAGCTACATCGACCTGGACCTGCCCGCAATGTCGCATCACCACGCCAAGAACAGATAACACAAACAGGCTTTGGCGCTCTCCTGCATCTAGTTGCAATGGTGATGAAATGATGTTAAGTAAAATGCCCTCTTTTATTGCAGAGTCAAATCAACTGACTCTCTTAATGTCAGAAATGAAACTACTTCGCGAAGACGTAGGAGTGTTAAAGAATCACCTTCAGTTTTTGACAGAACACATCACTCAATGCCACCAACGCCTTGATGACCAGGAGAAAAGGTTAGCTCAATCATAATCTAAAATACAGTCGCTCGAAAAGTGTACATCCGAGATTCCTAACCTCAAGTCCACCATTTTAGAACTCAACCAACAGATTAGTAAGCTATCCCAAAATTACCTAAAAAACGAAGTTGAACTGACAGCGTATAGCTCAGCGATGGTGTCTAGGAGGGTCAGGCTCCTCCTCGGAGATGTGTAACACAGAGTGCAGGGGGGAACCAGTGCGTTCTGTAGGAGATCCTGGAGCCTCTCCGAACGCACTGATGCAGACCACCGAGAGGGTTTTAGTGAGTAAGAATCTCATATAACCCTAACTTCCGACCAGAAGCCCACTACTACCTTCCGAAGATTTCCCGCCCGAAATCAAAAAAATAAAATTAAATGTGGCTGTGTAAATATCCTAAATACCATCGGTATGTATGTGGGTGTCGCTGAGCATCTTCAGTTTTATATTCGACGAACTCTCATGGTAAGTAATACACCTGCCAATAATAACGTGGCGTTAATTCGGATGATATACACAGTCTACTTACTCCAGTAATTTAACTAACTACAGCTTCCTTCAAACACGAAAGCAGTAATGTTTCCGGTTGGTATAGAAGCTGCGGTGGTGACCAGCATGTGGTGAGGGTTTAAGGATTCGTTTGATAATTTGTTGGATTGCTTAACGAGGACGATGTCGGCGGCAGGGACTGAGGTAGAGGTTCGCGTGCTCAGCTATTTGATGCGTGTGCGGGTCGATAGCGCCGCAGTGCCGGCCCGAACTTCCTCCCAGCCGGTCGGCAGTACACCACCTCCCCGGCACCGCGCCGCACCGCACCGCATACAGCGAGGGTGAGTTTATTCCAGTGAACACACACACAGACACCTCACAACCAGATAGTGTTACTACTACCTCTAACAAAAATTTTATGAAAATATTTAAAGCTTGCATGAAAACATTACTTTACAGGATTCAACCCCGAATGTTTTTGTGTGCGTGTTTCTCTTTAAAATGAAAAAAATATATACTATTTTTAAATTAATATAACGTACAGGATGTTTGTTTTTCGAAAAATTTTCAAACTACTTAATAATTATTATTTTATATATACACAATATCGATATTTCATATAAATAATATGTACTTAAAGTAGCGCAGTGTTTATACCGTTCCGCCGCTCTGTTAGCTGCGGATGTCAGGTTCGATCCTGAATAACACAACAGCATGTTCACGAACACTGTTTATATTTTAAGTCCTATTGAATCTTATGTTGATAATATCTTTAAAATAGGTTAAAGTGGAATGTTACATATAATTATGTATTGGTGTCGGTCTGTAGTCGCAGAACTATGAAGCGACTCCAACTTCTATGGAACAATATATTTTATATAATATTTACTATAAGACTCCTCTCGCTTCATATGCTGAGTGATAGAAAAAAAGCCAGTGTTGACGGTCGAAAGCGTTATCAGTTGTGATTCAAAAATAGGATAGATGGTGAAAGGGATTTTTTACTCCTCGAAACGTTGGTGAATTCCGGATGTGGCATTTTTGTTGTAAAAGTATTAATTGTGACTATAGTGTTCCCATGAACAATTTGATTGCGATTTCAGGAGTGAGGAGGTCAAAGTTTCTAAGATGATTAAACGGAAAACTAACTTGTACATACACAATAATGATAAATAGGTACACAACTCACATAATCAGGAGATAAACTTGTAACTTCTCTTTTTGGTTAGGAGATGGATATACTAAGATTAAAATATCAATGTTTCTGGCTTATATAGGGTAGAGGAATTGATCCAAAATTCAATTAGAATATGTTTTGCAGCATTACATGCTTGATATATAAATAGTACCCGTCATTTGAAATTTAAACTTTCCTATAAAACGTATAGAAACATTGTTCCGTAACCTTTAGTATAACTTAATGTCCACAGTTGGACATACACCTTCCGAAAGAGGTAGAAATACAATACTGTACAAGCAGCTGCCCCTTTCCTATAATTATTTCCATCTTCATCGTTCATCAGCGGACTGGGCTAGCCTATGGCCGGCCTAGTATAGCTATTATTTCATCTACCTATGTGAATGTGTAAGTGTGTCTGTGTGTGCGACTAAATCAAGTTTCATCCCTTACCCGAGTTTGTGTCGCAATGCGGCTTCGCGGCGCCTTCAACAAATTCAATTCAACAAAAAATCCAGCTCGACCTCGACCTTAGTACCGACAGCGTCAGGTACGGAACTTAGTGCTTTATCCACACTAGAACTTTCGCTGGGTTACTTGAAAATTTAAGAAATATTTATTTATTTCATTTAAGTTAAGATAAAGCGTGAAACACAGCTTTTTACTTCTTTGTTTTAATAACTGCCATTTCTCCGTTTGTCTGATTGTCACGCACAATCTTCGGATCACGAATAAGGTCTCTATGAAGATTATTATTGACTAATAGCTGATAATATACCACAGATTATGAATAAAAAATAGAGAATACGAACTCGGCAAAAGATATTAAAACTGATGAACACACTTCGATTCAATTTGATTAATTCAACGAGCTAGTGTTTGTAAGAAACACTATCAATAAGGGTATAAAGAAAATAATCATACTCTGGCAGCTGAATATCATTTGTGTTTGTTATTCTACACCTTTGTAGAAAAAAAGAAAAGGTTGTGGAGAACAACAGTTCCGTTGAATAGTAAATCATCATCATCATCATCTCAAGCGATGGACGTCTTCTATTGGACATAGTTCTCCTGAGATCACTGAGCAATAAGTTCATAATATTAACTATATGTAGTAAGCTGATTATTAGTACATTTTTTAGGGAATATTTTGAATTTTAATTCACTTGTTTTTTAACACAGAAGTCCCTCGTTCGAATTCACGACCACAAATATAGTGTAGGAAGTTGGTGCGAATTTGTGCTTAAACCAGTTTCACATTGATAAGTGGATATACTTTAGCCAGAGTATTCCGGGCTAACATATTTTACTAACTTAGACTTTTTTTATCTTTTATAAAGCTTGGTGATATAACTATTACTAACTAATATGTGAGAGTCAGAATATTTCCGTCTATCTCTTTCGACATGTCATAAAAGTTGACTAAAGAATAAAATAAATCGCAGTAAAGTACAGAACCATTCCCTCACCGATAAACATAAACAGCTAGAAGAACAAATATTCGTGACAAGAATAAAATGGCATGGTGATCGTATAAAATTTAAGACAAGTACTAGTCCATTGCTAAAATTTGCGCAGGCTTTCATAAAAAAGTATTCAACAACTCCAAGCGCGGGAACGTAGTAGTATATTATTACCATCAGCTAAAATAGTTTCAACACGATAATCGTAAGTGAAGTCGTCATCTTTGAATCAAAGTGAAAATAAATCTAGATCAAGGTCCGGTTCATTTTCCGCCCACGGTGTCAATTGCGAGCCGGGCGTGAATTGTTGTGCCCTCGTGTATACATTTTACGTTTAGTCATCCAGATAGATTTTCGTAATCAAACACTAGTACACAATCTGAATACAATGATAAATAGATCGCCGACCGAGAAACCTTCGATCCGAAGCGAATCGCGACCCAGAAGGCACCACTTGGCGCGGCACTCCTGATCCACGCGACTCACGGCACCATTCAGCTGAACAGCGAGCCATTGTGAGCCTTACTGCAGGACATTAAGACGTGACAATGCGCGGTGAGTGCAGCGCGCAACAGAGGCAGGCCAAGTGCTTTATAATGAAGTGAAAATTGCCCTTCATAGTGCTATTCAGGTAGCAGCATCAGGTGATTTCTGCATAACAATTTGCCGCATGTTACAGGGTCATATTTGTGGGTCACTAACCTATCAACAATTTGCTACAATGATGATATAGTGCAACATGTTCTTCTGAAAATCATGATAGCTTTGTAGCTGTCTTCAATAATTTTTTCTGCTGTCTGCTGGTTACTGCGACTGCCTTTGTGGTGTGCAATTAATTTAAGAGTAAATTAGTTATCATATTTTTACACTGTACATAAAGACAACTGATAAATGAAATTTCCTTTTCATAGAGAAACTTAACCATAGCCACCTCAATAACAACTCATTTACGTGCTCACTGATGGGGCACAGGCTTACTCTGAAAATGGGGGCAGAAACTAAACATTAATAATAAACGTTTTTAAATCTATTAAGTTACGTTAGTTTTGGTGACAAATGGTTAATATCCAACTTTGTCATATCAAAATGTAGAAGTTGAAGATAAGTACCACAGATTGCAAAAGCCAATAATTGTCTAATACTTCAATTGTAACGGAATGGCTGCGGTCCGTTTGCCAATATTTAAACCATAGACCTTTAATATAGTTTGACAGTCTAAGATGAAAGGAAAGTCTGTATTGGTTGACACGTTACCCTGCGTGATGTACTTTGTCATGACATACATCTTACAAATCGGTGCATCATAAATCAACACATACTCGCAACCGTACAATTTAAAAGTTTTACAATCAATCAAAGTTAAAGATAACCTATATACCTGAACGTGGCGATTGACAAATCGCACTCGTCAATTAAACAATGGTAGGTACTATTATCGTTTTTAAACCTGCGCCGTGAACAGATCGCGACCCCGACGTTGAATAATTTTGAAATCTATCCTTTGTGTATGAGCGGTCACGACGATATGTCAATAACAGTTTTATTATAGCGACGTGTGCTCGAACATACGCGTAGATCATTGATCATTGTGCTACAGACGGTGCCATAGCGTTTTTTTAAAAACAAGCAATGACGAGAGCGTGCCATTCATAACTATATTAAATTAGCCATAGTTTAATTGCCTATAGCGAAATCCTACAACTTCTCTCATTAACAATCAAATTGAGATCCCAATTTCGAGACATCCTAAACAAGTATACATTAAAGACGGAAAAGTTTGCAACTCTAGAGTATTAAGGTTTTTACCACTTGATTAATAATATAAGGACGCAACTACCTTTTTTCATTTATTCAACGTAGCCACGATACGAACGGGACGTTCACTTGATTATAAGTGACACGCCTGCTCATAACAACGTGGCGATAGTTAAGATAGTATACACTACAACAAATTGTGCTTGTCACCGTCAGTTATAAGGTATCAGTAATAACACAGTGATATTTACACGCTACTGTTTGGTGATTGCAATAGGAGCCACCGGTGAGTATAATGTATCTGGTTATAGGGCCCATGATGAATATTTTTTTTTACTTTAGGTACTATACGTTACCGGAAGGAGCTTTTTCAAAACTATGGTGAGGATGTACTCAGCATTTATGTATAGATATGCAATGACAAAGTAAATATACAAAAGCAGCACGTGTGCAGGGTAACAGTTTCACAATAAATCAACATAACAGTTATCTGTCGACGATCAACTCGCCGCCTCATCCTAATCGCTTCCAGTCGGTCTGTGTCACAAGTGATACAAATATTAGGTACAAAGTACTAAACCGGGGTAAACCCAAATCCGATTTCCAATCTGGTATTTCCGTATGACCGGCCCTCTTTACGCCCCTGCTATGGCTTCAGGTAATGCACGTAAAGCTGACGGACACCACTGTGTACTCTGCCGCCCTGACAACCATTCCTGACTACATATATATAGATCTATACAAGCAAATAAAATTATGATGTTTACTTATATTAACAAAATAAGTTTTCGCATAATTGATAAGGATACTTAAATACATAAGGTTGTCCTAGCAAAATAAGAATTGCGGTTAAATGGAAAAACTATTCTACTGGTAATAGATCTCTGTTGCCAGAGACCATCTAGGTGGGTACCATTGCAGCACCTACTTCTGCCGCTAAACAGTAGTGTGTGTCCGGTTTGAAACACATTTTAGCTTGTGTAATTTCTGGGGCAACGAGACTCAAAATCTTATGTCTCAAAGGTCATCCTAACTAGCGCTACGTTGGTACGGACAAGCGTTACACTTACCATCAGGTGAACGTTCTGCTTGACTTATCGTTTCGTAGAATAAAGAAAGTAAAGCCTTAAAACAACATACGGTATAATTGGGTAACTATTATTAAATTAGCAAATCTTATATGATATTTTCTTTGGTGCCAATAACAATGTATATAAAGATAATTACATGCGAGTTACATCTTCCGGATCCGGAGTAAAAGAGTAAAGACACGTTATAAAGTCACTAATTCAATAAAAGAATAGTTTACATAGATAATAGAAAATTTCCAATGTTGCAAACGTTAACGCCAACGAATACATTGAATACGCTTTACGAATTTAAACTTCAGTTAACAAACCTTCGTGGTATTAGCCGGAAAGAAAGAAAATAATATTGCGAACACAACTGTCACATTAATTTGACGTTTTAACAATTACGTCAAACGCTTAAACTCACTATTCAATTATCTCAGTTATAGGTAAATACACGAAAATGAATTATTTGGAGAAAATCGATGGACTTTTGGACTCCCTGAAAACTGGTAAAAGTAAGTATTGTCCCTATTCCACGTTATATCGATTAGAATAGTTATAATTAACTGAACACATGTCATACAATACAAACGCGTTCTCGCTCCCTGACCTATTGTAATAGTTAATATATATGGATACAATAATTGCTATTCAAAATGTGTAGGTGTTAGTAAAGTTTTTAGGAATCTTTCGTATGTTCATAAATAATTCTTCCGTTATTAAGGTAACGTTCAGTTTGCTTTTATTTATTTCATTTCCGACAAAGTTTGGTAATAATTGTATGATGGTGTATAAATGATTGAAGCTATTAATAAATACAACATGATTTTCGTATTTACAAGTAAATTAGTGTTAACCATGTAATTTCATGAAAAAGGTTTAGAATCAAATAATTGGTCCATCTTTCTCCTTAAGAGTTTCTTGCCGATACCGTTACATATCACCCCCTTTAAACCCTTTTGGTATTGTATGTATTGCTTGCTTCGATTTTATATTCCTTCCTAAAATCATTTTCCAATAAAATCTTTACTTTTATTGTCTATGCTTCAGGCAAAACTTTACATATTATATAGTTTAATATGTATAGGTATAGTATTTACATCGATATCGTATTATCGACGTCATAAATCGAACGTTTAATTTAATTAAAACTAATAATCCCCACTTTTTTCAGGGTTATGAAAGTTAAGAAATTTATACTAAATTTGAATTTCTAGGTGCCATGGTCGACTCCTGGTTCATGATGTCTGGCCCGATGCCGATCATGTCGGTTGTGATCGTCTACTTGCTGTTCATCCGGTTTGGATCGAAGATGATGAGGAGTCGAGAACCGTTGAGGATAAACAACATAATAAGTTATTATAACGCAGCTCAAGTGGTGTTGGCGGCTGTTATATGTATGAAGGTATACTATTTTCTTTAAACTATTTCTGTAAAGTTAATTTGGCGGGCAGAGAGCAGTAGGTCTGACTTGGGGTAAGTAATGCAATTATCCGTAATACTCGCATCACTTTCACCAAAAGAGGTTATTTATAATATTTGCGCCCCACGTTTAGATCTTTGTCACATTTCGAGGAAAGGCGTCGATAAGTCCCGTGACAACACATTTTTATTCATCTTAACTCTCATTGTAAGCCATCAGACTCGATCAAGTAACTAGTCTAATCAATAACATGTCTATTGAATCAGCTGTTTTCTGACTACAACAATGCATTCTCCAGTAAACTGTTAAGATGTAGTATGCATTCGAGTAGTATTTCAAGTACTTCGATTATTTTTAAAGTAAAACTTAATTTTTCTCATAACTGCCTATTGATGTCCACTGATCAGATCTCTCTACAAAGGAGTTTGTTGTTATTGTCGCCAAGCTTGGCATGGCTGATGGAAATTATGAAGTGCTATAAGTCATATTGAAAGCTGCAGTTTATATAAAAAAAATTACTTCCTAAACGCTTTCTGTTGCCATGGTTAATGTAAAGCGCCGAGTCTACATTCAGAGCCGTCACCCACACGGGATATCTATTGAAATTTTACTTTCATAGATACAAGTTAATAACAAATTGTAATCTATATATACGTATTGTAAAAATTTCAGGTGTTTAAGCTGAATTTATTCCACGACGGATTTATCTACGCTGGATGTAGATATCCTTCTAATACGCTAAATCCTATGGTCAGTATAATTTAATCTGTAGATAATATTTTCTTTATGTTCATACGTTCTATCGAATTTACGTTCTCATTATTCTCAGCTCCTCGATCTGGGCTGGTGGTATTTCTTCGCAAAGTTCACCGAGCTATTGGACACCGTGTTCTTCGTGTTAAGGAAAAAAGAGAAGCAGGTAGTCTCTTTTCTGACCTGTCTATAATTTGAAAGAATTTGTCTTTACGCGTGTTATCTTTTTGAGCTGATCACAAACATGTTGTTATATTTTGGAGTCCACACTACTTCACCTTCAGGTGATATTGCGCGACTATGAGGCTAAGAATGTTTGAAGGTAGTCGCTCAGGACACTGGTGGTCTAATTTACACGATTTGTAATATGAATGTTTTCAATGAATATAAAATATTTCTTGGACTCTAATACACACAGTATATTAAGTATATTATATGCACTGCACTAGAATGAGTCTTAGACTGGCTAGCCTTACATATATTCACATCAAATTTTTACGTTAAGGAATTTTTTTTCAGATAACAATATGAATATACATATTTTGTCTTTATTGTAGTATTATTGGAAGTAACTTTATATTGTTATCATTAACGTACTCGTTATAACGCCTAATATATTCTATTTTTTTTTATATCCTTAGTACCGTGATATATAACTTTTGTTGTATGTTTTGGTAAACACACAAAAAATATAAGATTTAAAGAAATAATACACGGCTCACAAACGGTAGAATACAGGAAAAAAACATGTGAATAATATATTCAATATCTTGCTGAATTTAACGATTTCTTTATACAAACAAATACAATTAAATGAAAAAAAACCATACCATTTCAAGGATTTAGAATTTTTTTTAATTAATATAAGGAATTTTTATTAAATAAGTAAGAATAAGCGTGCAAAAAATTTACCAGGAACCAGGAAGGAATATTAGTCGACCAAATCGTGATCAGTCGATAGACATCCACTGCTGGACGTAGGCCAACGATCTCCACATCGATCTGTCCCGGAAAAAAATATTGTTGACCAAAAGCAAGAATTTTTTTTTCGATTGCAGGTTACGTTCCTGCACGTCTACCATCACGTTATCATGGCGCTATATTCTTGGAGCTATCTGAAATTCGCGGCAGCCGGCGACGGAGCTGTGTTAGCCCTGCTGAATTCAGCTGTCCATGTAGTCATGTATACTTATTACCTGTTATCGGGTCTGGGGCCGCAATTCCAAAAATACTTGTGGTGGAAGAAATACGTTACAACAATGCAATTGGTATGTTACAAGTTGGCCGCAAATGGGATGTTTACACTACACTACAGTTCTTTGGAGGCTTTGAGGCATAAACAATTATACCTTCATACTTTATTTAACCAGCTATTGCTCTCTACGAATTGTAAAACAGTAATATGATCTGAAAACTTGCAGTGAAAACCTGCCAACGATATATCAGTATTGTTCTTACAAAGTTACAAGGAGCTATTATAATGTTATTTATAAATGATTGTGTAATGTTTTACATGTATACATTACCGCCTAGAATAACAAGTAGTTTTTATAAACATTTAAAAAAAACAACAACAACTTCTCAAGCCGACATGTTATTCCACGCAAATGTGAAGAGAGATTTAAATTCAGGAAGTGCGTGAAGGTTAAGCATCGTACTTAATTTTCGTTTTATTGTTTGTTTCAGGTACAGTTTGTCTTCATGCTGTCGTACTGCGCCTGGACATACTACTCCCCGCGTTGCCAATACGCACCCGGTTTTACCTACTTCATCTCAGCTAACGTTACAATATTCCTCATCCTCTTTCTAAACTTCTACGCGAAGAATTATAGGTTGCGAAAGGACAAACATATAAAGGAGATGACGAAGGGTTTCAAAAACAGCAGCAACGGCGTAACAAACAATTGTTGTAAGAAGGACGACGAGATGATTGGCGATATATGTAAAGGTATTCCGAATCTAGAGGATATTCCTTGCCAGGTAGAGAAGGCTTGCGGGGATTTCATTAAAGACGGTAAAGACTATTTAAAAAGACGTAGCGCAAAATCAGCATTCGCTTCCGAATGTGATTTTGACAGTATACTGAACAAATGATTTGTTAATATTACTCTGCTAGATCGTTCACTTGAGACTGATGTTTGTGATGACGATGAGGGAGGGATTTTATTTAGAATAAAGAAAATAGGATAAGGAAAGGGATGTTTAAGAGTTTGGGCTTAAAGTTATCTCTTGAAAACTTAAACGATATTAATTAATTATAAAAGAGATGGTGCGTTACTATAGATTAATAGTGAAAAGGCAAATGTCTTATATGAAAAGATTTCTCTTATTACTGCAGGCTTCTAATTACGTAGGCGATAATGAACATACGGCAGTTAGACTAAATTGTTATACTCAAGGTACCGTAAAATAAATCGAAAGAAACAATAAAAGAAATGGTACGAAGTGAATTAATATAACAAATGTTGAATTGTAAAATGTACAAATAGCTTAGATTCTGTTCTATACAAGAAAAGAAATTATGTGCCTTAAATTTCGCAATGTGATTGTCACTAATTATACAACGCTTATAATTAAAAAGTTAAACCAGATGACAAGCTTTATCTAGTGCTTTCCTATATACTAGTAACAATATATAATTCCTTGGAAGTACATATTTTTAAACAAAACTTTGTATAATCTTGAAACACACTGTCGTTTAGTATCAATTTCAAGTATGAGGATCTATTATACATTTATGAAATAGTTTCGAAACAAACATTTAAGATCGCACAACTAAAGCATTTATCTAGATGTTAGGAAAGTTAGAACAATTTTTGTTTTTTTCTTTTAAGTTTATTAAAAATTTAAAAAAAAGTCCTTTACAGATTCCATTTAGTATTTCGTGCATCGTCCTCAATTCTGGCTCGAGGCGCGCAGTGCAAATGTTAGCGAATTTTCATTTGCGCTGAAATCGAGACTTCAATTTTGCACGTTGTTGGAAATGTCTGCCGGTCATTGCCGTCGGGTAAATTGAAATTGATCAATGACAATTTGTACGACGTCTTCATCGGTTCTTATCACAAACGACAGAATGTTCAGACACTGTTCAATTTGACTAATATTTGATTTTACTAACATTGTTCCTCATAGCTAAAAGCTAATGCTAAATCTATATTCGTAAAACAATTGAATTGACAATGGATGGTTTATTAATAACATACGGCCACTGCTCGGAGGTGTTAATCTTGTTTTTACATCTTAACAAATAAAAGGCAGTCGACATCTCTTTTTGAAAATATCTCAAGATCTAGTTTCAACGTCCCCACTTAAATCTGAGTCTGAATCATCTTAACCCAAAGTATAATCTTTTTCAATACCTAAATTAATCCTGAAATGAATGCCGTTAATGTGTCTAATGTTTCCACCTGAATAAGTGAATGTTGGAATAAAATTTTACTTTTTATTTTTATTTCATTCGTGTCTATCATCAGCCGATACACGTCCACCGCTGGACATAGGCCTCCCGCAAAGATTTTCACTTCAATGGGCCCTGCGCTGTTCCGTGGCTCTAGGTAGCGCCGGGCACTACGCGCCGTAATTTTTAGGGATTCATGTGGGGGGGATTCGGGCCTTTTTCCAAATCGCTGGATCATTGCGGGCTGGCGGGTTGGCGGGAGCCAGAGTCTCTTGTTGATTAGCAGTGTGCACCACGAGCAGGTGAGAATGGCTTGGGTTCCGTGAGTTGTCGTGTGGGACCACAATTGGCGAATCGTGTGTCGACGTGAAATTTAGGTCTGTTATTTAGTTTTAGATTAAGCTTGATTAAGGAGTGCTCTGTGCGAGGCATGCGTCCAATTTGTCACACATATCACTGTGATACATATCTAGAATAAAGTGCCTGTAAGTTTTAATCGATTTTAGCCGTTTTCATTTGCCTTCAGGACTTACAAATAAGCCCAAAAGTTATCGACCAATTTGCCACTCGCTTATCTATTATAAATACTAATTAGGCTTTTGATTACTCAATGAGGAGTTTTTATTTAGGCTTGTTACGGACTTCCTTTCTTTGTAAAGATTTCTTCAACAATTAAGATTATATAAAGGTGTTTTAAATTAGAAGAAATGTAAATTTACGTCTGTCTATAGCTACTTGATGATTCTATGGAATACTTTTAAGACTACCTCGCAATAGTTCGTAAACTTGACTGCAATTCATTCAGTCCATTGTTATACATTAGGCTTAATTAACAAACTGTGTTATAATTTAAATTTCAATACAATTGTTTTTGGCAAGTTGGAATTTCTGTACATACTATTAACAAACTTGGTTTCCATGTGATTAGTTTGTTATTCTTACACTTTTTCTGTTTGTTATAAATAAAACGATGTTCATTAATAATAAACGTCTTTTTATAGAATCGTTTGTTTTTTAGTTTTTGCATGTAACAAGTTTCACGTGCTGGACTCGTTGGAGCGTTGAACCGTTTCAAATGTCAATGTTTCATTAGTTTAATAGCTTTTGGCGATAGAAATTTTTGAATGAAATATAGTACTAAATTACTCCATGTCTTCATAGTCAGTTTTTTTTATAGAAGTAATAATAGTGCACAATGAAATATTATCCTTGGATTATGTGGTAAAGAAACCCATTCAGGTAATGTTGCAGCCAATGAAGACCACAATCCTGATTTTTAGTGGGGACTGAATAGCTTTTGCTTAACTGTTTTTGCTTAATCGATTCAGTAAATCCCAAGGACCAGGCAATGTGTGCAGAAAGCCGCTGGACACAAGCAATGCTGGAGACATTGATTGTGGATACCCACATTAGAGGTCTTTGTTCAAATGTAAGCAGCTGCTGGCTTACGACGATGATGATAAGTGTGAATACAAGAAGAAGACAGATTTAAGTTTGCGAACTGATTAATAAGTAAGATGGTTCTGTTTAAATTCAGGTTCGAATTTATAACAAAAGATATTTTACATCAAGGACAGGAATAGAAAGCTACATTTGAGAATTAAAAATTGCTGAGTCGTTAAGCGGTCTTTTCAATTCCAAGAACACTCGATAAAGACCGTACCAACCCAGTAAGTTGCGACGGTACAGACAGTCACAAAGATTACCACAGTCTAGTAACATGATAAACTTATAGCACAGTTCTCATGCCGACATTAGAAGCGCTTCGTTTGATACTTTTTATGATTAATTTTTTTTTTACACATAAAAAGGTTAATGTTATTAATTAACCACAATGGATTAGTGTGCAATGAATATAGTATACGTCAATGTAAATTAACAATTATTCCATTCCTGCGATTATCTCTGTGAATGCATGTTAATTTTTGCATGGCACTACCTTTGTTATGTTAATATCAAAAACTGATAATTTTGTTTTGCTTGTAAACGTATTATTCATTCCGCAAACTGCGCAATGTGTTTGTTGTTGTTTTCGTTATTAAAAATCAGGAAAACCCAACAAATTTCTAAGAACACTATTACAAAATACGCAAAGCCTATAAAACCAACGCAATATATTTTTTTTTGTTTACGATGGGATGTTCACGTGGAGGGATATTACATAATGACCCTTAACTCTGTGGCTTTACTTAGGATATTGACACTACCACGTCGCGCCACATCTATACTAATAGTAGGTCTCCGTTGACAGTTTGTCTCGTAGTCTAGGGCTATTAAAAATTGCACTTAGCTCTACCTGACGTAGACGGCGACTAAAAGTGTTTTCGGGTACCAGGACTTTGGAGGTGATGAGCCTTCGTTGCCCACTAAGCGAGCCCGGAATGAATGACGAGTACCAGGTGGTATAGTATTGGTCGTAGCGAGGCGAGGGATCCAAGGTGAGCTACAGCAGCACCAGATTCTGTAGCCCACCTTGGCTCCCAGTGCGTTCCGTAGGAGACTTCGGCGCCTCCGGCAGCGAGCAAATTGGGATAACCACTGAGTGGCTTTTAGTAAATAAAAATCTTCCCTCCCCATTACCAAAGAAAGACTACTCTAATTTGAGATTTTCTCATTGGGACAAGATAACAGGAAAAATCAAAAATTTTACTATAAAAGAGACAAAATTTTAAGTATACTAGCACTTCTCCTCCCACTTTGTTGACTATAATATAAAATTAGACTTGACATTAGACAGAAAGGTGTGCAAACAGTAGTATGCCAAGATTACTCCGTTCCTGTTTGGAAGGCCCAGTAGCTAGTGAAATTACTGGTGTAACGAGACTACGTCTCAAGGCGAAGAGCACAATATGGTGCTGTGTATACCATCCTACCAACCGCCACGTCGTAATAGGCGAGCTTGTCATTTAGCACGAGGTGAAAGTCTCGCTCTTCTCGTCGCTCCTCTGAATAAAACAAAAGCTGCTAACAGCTGCTGGTAAGCACACAAGTGCTAAGCCATGGATTACCATTATAAGAATTTATGCCCTGACAGTCGTGTAAATTGGATAAATACAATAGAATAGGATATCTAATCTTCCCTGGACTGCAGACATCATTTGCAAACTAATCATGTAACTGTGGGCAGGAAATGAATTTTGTTTTTGATTAAAATACAATGCTTTATTATGCACTTGTGTATCACAATTACACGAAGTATTAACATAGGGGTGTGTCATAATCTGTAAACAAATATGTATATCATTGATATTATTACAAAAACGGTACATCAAAGAAAGAATTTTATATGTCTATCAGTTTAGGATAATCTCAGAAAGAAAGGATTCTGATGGGTCTTTTATCTGTATGTAGCTGATATTATATGGCATAATATAGATTACTTTGGTATGAATATATATTTATATATAATATATGTATTGTATACAAATAAAGCTATACAATTGTGATGGTGATATTGAAAGAAGATTTTTGAAAAGGAATTAAGTGAATGGGGCACTTCATAACTTTACGAATAGCCGGAACGTATCACAAATAGCACGACTGGCTGTGCATAGAGGCGAGTTGATGCCTACACTGATGTATGGTAGTGAATGTTCGGTATAGCAGAAGAAACATGAAAGTAGGAATAATATTGTGGAGAAAAATAGCCTGATAAGTATAACTAGAGTGAAGCTGATGGACAAAGTGAGGAACAGTGTGATAAAGAAGCGGTGCGGCGTGGTTAAAGATGTAGTGACAAAGTTAGAGAAAGGGATGCTTATATGGTTCGGCCATGTTGAGAGAAGATTAACGAAAGAGGTATACAAGGTAAAAATGATTGGAAAAATTGGTGCAGGTCGACTTAAGCGGACATGTTCCGATCAAATCGCAGATGTCCTAAAGAAAGGCCGGGTCAAGAGTACTCGCAACCGACGGGCATGCATGAAAACGCTCATGAAAGTGGAGGAAGTGAGAGAGGTGTGCCAGGATCGTAGCAAGTGAAGAGAGGGGGTCTCTGCCTACCCCACTGAAACGAGGCGTGATATATATGTATGTATGTAAAACTATACATAGTTTCACATGGAAACTTACCGAAAACGATAACAAATAGTAGATGGATTTACTTTTCATATTACTTCCTCTGTTGTTACTTACCATCAGACAGCCCTATACATCATCACTTCGTCTTCTGTATCTTTTAATTGTTTTTCAAGGCAATAATTAATATAAAAAACAAATTAAATAGATATACATAGTCAGGATTACATCTGCGGGGTATAGCAATAAATTGAACTCGATTGCAGTTATCATCCAAAGCTCTCTAGTAATTAATACAATTGTATGAAAAAGTCGATCCATATTTATATCATCATTCTATAGACGTCCACTGCTGGACATAGGCCTCCCCCAAGTATCTGCAAATTGATCGGTTCTGGGCAACCCGCAACCTTCGTTTGTAAGAGTTCGTATGGACGATATGATGCATTTCCCACCGCGCGCCCATTGCGGGTTGGTGGTCGGTGCACTACGAGCAGGTAAGGTCGGCTTGGGTCCCGTAAGTTGTTGTGTGGAATCCCTTACACCCCATCTTTATATAAAAAAAAGGATTTCATAAACTACAGTGACTCCTCCAGCCGTTCAACATATATATAAAATTCATCATCCCATTAAGCATGAACCGTTTAATTTTATATTATAATTTGATTCATTAGCATTTATTCGCAGTTATAGTAACTACAATTGTGTAATGTAAGTAAGTAATCATGGTAGTGACACTGACACTGGCGGATCAACGTATACCAAGTCAGATCGTCAAAAGAATTTCGGATACGCAATCGACCGGTCGGATAGATCTAACGTCAGATCAAATCAAATTAAACGTACAAAGTATAATGGTGGAGAATGCTACCGTGGGACAATTTTCGTTCTGGGAATTCAAAGGGGAAGGTGAGAAGCTAATTATATTTATCTCTAGGAACTTAGCAGTACTTTTTTTATTATTTACATTGTGCTACTCGAAGTCAATTTTTGGGGATAGCGCTCGCGGGCGAATACCGTGGCTCCCTTACAGAAATTATACAACTAAAGAAATTTTAGATTATAGAGACCTGCGTCTCGGGACTGGTAACACGAGTATTTAACCACCATTCAATGAAGGCAGTATAACGCTTTAACAGTTAATTGCATTTTGATAATAAAAATTATTGAATAATTTATTTATTACGTCTGTAATACATGTAGTGCCGTAATCACTTTAAACAACAGTAACATAAAACTTTAACTTAAATTCACTAAGGGTTGCAAAAGGATAATCTAAGAAGCAAATAGTCTTGGAAAGATAGACTATCCAAAAGATAGACGTATATGTCGACAATTTCGTGGAGGGTTGATTAAGACCGCAAGGGAATAAAAGACGTGAGGAAATGGAGAACGCCTTTGTCTGAAGCCGATGAAGTGCAGTATCATTTCCGACATTTCTCCTAAGTCCAGCTCTGTTCACTTTAAACATTATCAGGTTCTACATGTTCTTTCCGTGAACAGTAATTCGTCAAATATTAGGTCTACCGGAAAGTAATGTCGTTTTCTTACGCTAAATACAAACACATACATTTTTAACGAGTCTTTATTTTTAATCAATGATGTATTCCCCATCATTGTCAATAACCTTTTGCCATCTAGTGAGTAAATTTTCAATCCCTGATCGATAAAAATTAATTGGTTTTTCGGCAAAATATCTAGAGATGGCATTTTGGATATCATCCAAATTTGCAAATGTTTTGCCACTTAAAAAGTGTTGCAGCGCTCGGAATAAGTGGAAATCCGATGGTGCAACATCGGGCGAATATGGTGGATGAGGCAGCACCTCCCACCCCAATTCATTAATTTTTTCTAGAGTTCGCCTTGCGCAGTGCGGTCTTGCATTGTCATGTTGGAGAATGACGCCTTTTCGGTTGACAATCGCTGGCCACTTTTCAATTAAAGATTGATTGACTCGCTGCAATTGTTCGCTGTAGAGGTCTGCAGTAACAGTTTCTCCAGGTTTCAGTAATTCAAAATGAACAATGCCGCGAATACTCCACCAAACACACAAAAGCGCTTTTTTGGGGTGTAAACCTGGCTTAGCAGTACTCCGAGGGATTTCATTTGGAGAGAGCCACTGCCTTTTGCGTTTTGGGTTATCATACAGGACCCATTTCTCATCTCCTGTGATCAAGCGATCAAAAAACGCTTCTGTGTTGTGTCGTTGAAGCAATAAGTTGCATGTGATTGATCGGTTAGCCTTATTCTGTTCGGACAGATTATGCGGGACCCAAACACCTGCTCTGCTTACTTTTCCAATCTGCTTCAAATGTTCTTGGATGGTCGACCAAGGTTTGTTGAGACTGTTTGACAATTCCTCGATCGTCTGACACGGATTTGCTTCCACTTCCGCCCTTAACACGTCGTTGTCTAACGCTGATGGTCTTCCTGATCGATACGAGTCGGAAAGATCAAAATTACCCGATTTGAACTTGGAAAACCACCTTTGGCATTTACGAATGTCCAGTGCATTTGGATAAACATCGCAAATGTTTTTGGTAGCAACTGTTGCGTTATTTCCCTTGCGAAACTCAAAGAGCATGCAATGCCGGATGTGTACCTCTTCTGGTATTTGGCTGGCCATTTTACCCAAAATTACAAAAAAAAATTGTAATTCAATTGTCTATAAGTAAAGAAATCACTATAACCTCACAATGTCTTTGGTACGCCTCTGAACAAAACAATGAGCTGACAAATGACAATCAAGTATTGGCATGCGCAGAAACGACATTACTTTCCGGTTCCCCTATTATTTTCTTATCTCATATTGGTAGAAGTTTCAGTGGTGTAATCATATGTGGAATAAACTTAGTATTTACTTAGAACTTATTCTTGTATTTCAAAATCCCTAAACAAACATGTTTGTGATGATCACATTAAAACAAATAAAATTTCTGTTTGTCTTTTCATAATATTTTTTTTAAATATCATCAATGTTGTTTAGATAAGGAAAATTCACACACTAACTTTTCCCTGTCACCCGAATTCATTCATCACATCAGCTCTTTATTGCTGATCCTGAGCATTCTAAAGGTATATTGATAACTTTCCTATACGGATGTATATTCAATCGATGTAGACTAATTAATTTTGTAATCATTATTTCAGTGGATTACGTGGACAAATGGTTTCTCATGTCCACACCGATCCCGATCCTAACGATATGGATGGTGTACTTAGCGTTTGTTCTAAAAATTGGACCTGATATCATGAAGAAGAGGCCACCGTTTAGTTTAAAGAATGTGTTAATTTTGTACAATGTAATTCAGGTCATCGTATCCTGTTTCGTCTTCTCTGTAGTAAGTTGATAACTTACATATTTCACTTAAAAAAATAAAAGAAACTCGTATTAAAATGTAACTGAAACTTAACATTCAGTGTTTCTTTACAAAATAATTTCTATTGACTTGACTCGTGAATTTGTATTTATTAAACATTAAACTCTCAGGGTTCCGACCTCCTCGTACTAAACGGATTATTTCTCCAGAGGGAGTGTTTATCGGACAGGGAAGACCTGAAGAAATTTGTGAGTATAAATCATAATGTAATAATTAGTAAGAAAATTGTTCCATTTAAGACAAATATCAAAAAAATAGGGTACACTTCTTCCACAGAAGTTGTAAGTGTTACTATTTCTCAACGACCTTCAAGTTCATTATCATCATTGTTTTACCGGTGGTTAGTCTCTGATGCCGGAGACAGTTTGGTTAGGTGCCATAGCAGCTCCTATTTCTATTGCCATACATTGCTGTATTCCTATTTGGAGAGTACTCTTAGCTAGTGAAATTACTTGGATAAAAAATCCTAACATCTTATTTCCACAGCGACAAGGGTTATGTGGTGCTGTGTATTTCATAGTAACTAGCGCTACGTTGTTATCAGCTGATGTATCACCATCAGGTGAAGGTCCCGCTTCTCTCGTCGCTTTGTAGAATAAAAAAAAAGTAAAATCTTTGCTATCATTATTAATAAAAAACCATGAACAAAATTAATAAGTCCAATTTCATCCCTTTCATTACACAATTTCCTTTGAAGTTTTATGTATTCTTTTTTTCCGATTATTTATGATTAGTTAGATGATTAGTAGTAGTGTTACCCTTTTCAATACCAAATTATTAAAATAATATCTAAAAAATGATTAGTTACATTATTTTTAATTAGCGTTAGTATATTCGCCATTATTATCTGCCTCTCTTTCAATTTCAATTTCATCGTTTGGAACCCCACTTTCTAGAAGTGAAGTCGCAATCAATTTATTCTACTTCCGCTAAACGTATCGATCAGGATCGTCGGCGAAGGTTAGGTTCGACGTTAACAGTACTTGTTATAACAAATATTCATATTGTCATTGTTACCCGTGCAATTGACGTCAGCTATTAATAAACAGTTGAAACGGCTGTAGTAGCATTCGACCCACAGGTTGAATAATATAATTACCTATGCCAGGTTGCAGAAAATGTACTGCTCGTGTAATTGTTATTCAATAAACAATGTTGTGTGCGAAACCTGAACTTGAATTAACAAAACATTAACAGTAACTATGTAATAAAAAATTTAAACATAACTTCACTACATTTTTTTTTTAACATTCATTCTTCTGCGTATGACGGGTCAGGGCCTTTATTTCACTTCACTTATCATCTACTTATTTATAATAATTTTTTTTCCTCTTTCCCTTCTTTCACACTTTCATCTTGCACTCTAAACTTATCTTTCTTCCTTATTAGTTCTCTACCTCTTTTCTTTCGCTCTCCATTCCATTTCCTTCTTTCATACCTCTCGCAAGATGTGTGAAGATTTCAGTCGCCGCGTCGTCTCCTCTGGAGCTTCGCATATCTATTTTTCATAGCTATAAGAAAGTCATTCCATTCTTCTTCTTCGTCTTTATGTTTTGACATTTTTTATTTATTATTTATTTCATCTTATATTTATTCCTTTAGTTTATACATGTGTATTTTTTAAGGATTTTTAATTTTGATTTTTGGAAATTACTTGCTCGCAAGTCTATCTAAATTGTATTTGTATTTAATACCTTTTGAACTACTGCTTTGCAGTAGTCCAAGAACTTTTGGCGGCTTTCGTCCTCACTCATCAGAGAGGCTACCGATACCATATCCAGTTTCCTTCCTATGACTATCTCAGTCTCTGCCCTCTCTCTCCCGAATAAGGGACAGGAAAGCAGGATGTGTACCACGGTCTGGTCCACTTCCGGGTCACAGGGGCACGCGGGACTCTCCTTGGGCTTGAACCTGTGAAGGTACTCGGAGAATCCCTCGTGCCCGGTGAACATCGGGACCAAGACCGTATCGAGCGCGAGCTTGCGAAGCATGCGATACGCCGACTGACGTCTGGGAAAAATATGCTCGTTTTTGAAGCCGTTGTACCTTGCACATACTTCTGTTCCATTCGTCAAGCGTCCCCAGCCTTAGCTTGACGAAGGAAACGGGGCAATCGTCGTACTCCGGTCTTCTTTTACTCTTCAGGGCCGCTTCCTTGGCCAGATAGTCCGCCCTTTTGTTTCCTTCCATCCCCGCATGCGCCTTCACCCAATACAACCTCACATCCGTCCCTTTCTCACGCGCTTTCATAATATTCTCTTTTACTGCGATCGCCAGGGGATGGAGGCTGTAAGGTTTTGCGACAGTCTCCAGGGCGGACCTCGAGTCGCTAAGGATGGCGCACGAATGCGCCAACCCGCTGGCCGTGTACCCTGTCGCTCTCGCTAAAGCTAGCAGCTCTGCCTGGTATACGGTGCAGAAGTTACCCAATTTGAGTTTTTTGTTTGCTACCTCTGCGGCGTCCCGTATGACGGAGAACGCTGCACCCACCTTATCGTCGATGCGGCTGCCGTCGGTGTAGATCGTACCGTCGTGGAACCCCTCGCTCTCGGTCTCCCAGTACTTGCCGGGTGTGGCCGCGCTCTACCTCAAATAAAGTGGCCGCTTCTTGGACCCGAAGGTCTAGAGGAAGCACCCCGGCAAGTACTAGGGCCGAATGCAACGATGCGGTTCGGTGAGTTCGCGCAATTTTTTGCGCGAAGCCACGCTGAACCGCATCGAGCTGCCTTCGGACCAGCAGCTTAGCCGCTGGCGCCCATGCACTTGCTGCATACAGAATTGTCGGCTCCAACACCGCCAGATATATCGTTCTGATCACCTCCGAGTTCAACCCCCATGATACATTCGCGGCCCTGCACAATTTACGATATAGGCCTTGGGCCTTGCTGCTCACGTTCTTCACGTGCGTGTTGAACGTGAGCCTATCGTCAATTGTCAGGCCGAGTATCCGGACTTCACGGGTTCGATGAAGGGGCTCCCGCTTATATTCAATTTTGGGTTGTCGTACTTAAGTTCATTGGTAAGCACCATCACACTGGTCTTGTGTGGTACAAACCTCAACTTATTTCGGACACCCCAATCGTGAACATCGGCCAGAACCGCCCGCAACGACGTCGTCTGCAAACGCCTGGCAGTGTGTTCCGCTCTTGACCATCATCTCCAGGAGTGGATATAGGAGAAGGGTTCAGAATGTTGGGTCGCCCACGGATCCCTGCACGCACCCCTTGGTGGTGTTCCTGGCACACTCCGCCCCCGCGTACCTGACGGACACGTTGGGTTCGCTAAAATAGCTATCGACAAGGCGCCGCAGGTCGACGGGGCAGCGAGTCTCGGCCAGTCTGCACCGTATAGCAGGCCACCAGGCGTTGTCGAAGTCTCTCTATGTCCAATGATACCAGCACAACGATCTCCTTCTCCTTCAAGCAAGACCGTATATGCTGGATCAGGTCATACAGGGAGTCTTCGGTACACCTTTGCGGCATAAAGCCGTATTGGCGGCTACTGATATACGGTGGAGTGTACCACCGTATCCTCCGGACCATCATCTTCTCGAGGACATTGCCCATGACGGGCAAGAGTCCGATGGGCCGGTAGGATTTCGGGTGCGTGCAGTTGTCCTTACAGGGCTTTCGCAACACCACAACCGCTGCCTCCTTCCAACTACACACAGCTACAGTTATCCCAAACGATGCTCGAACCATGAGCGGGCGCTTCGGCCGGCCCTTCACCGCGGGCCGACCGGATGGGTTCCGCTTAGCTTCACCGTGTTGGGCCCCACGGTTACCAAGCCCCTCCGCCACGACAAGGCGGGAACCCGTTGGAGGGGTGGATGTTCAAGGTTTTTTTTTAACGTGTGTAAGAAAATGCTGACGGATCCCACACCCCGTCGCCGAAAGGGCCGCGGTGACGAAGTAGTATCGGACTCCAACCGACTAAAAAGCTTCACACGATGTTCCAACTCGGCCAATAGAGATGAGCCGCCGCCGCTAGTTACCTATCGCTTACGACCAAAACCGACAAATGAGCGGCCACTCCCTAGTACCGCCACGAGCGCGGTCCTACACGGCTCTCCGATGAGAGCTGGCACACGAAGCTTGCGACGATCGGTCGTACCACACCTCGGCCGCCAGCTCTCACTCCATCCCTACTCAGGCGTGGACGGGTCCCGGAGCACAAGAGCGCCTCGTGACACATCCACGCCCGGTGGAAATTAAGGACTCCACAGTCCCTCTCCGACTGGTCCGCGGCGACCGGTAGGATCGATTCGGCCTCTGCGACGACGGGGCGGCACCACCTTGGTGGAGCACGCCTGTCCGCCGCACCTATGGCCGGCCGCTTTCCCCGCCGAACTGCAACGGTTGCAGTGCGGCCGGGCGGTACATTCGGCCGCTACGTGGCCGGTCTGTCCGCAGCGGAAGCACTCGTCGCTGCGGTCAGAGTTGGACTTACAATTTGCTCTCAAGTGCCCCTCTTCGAGATACCTGAAGCAACGCTTGGGTCGGTTCTTGAGTAACGTTACTCGAGCCGACACCCACCCTATCAAAAGTCGTCCACCGTCGACGACTTTACGCGCCGCTCCCCCGGGAGAGCGTATCCACGCCGTCCCGAGGCCGGAGGCGCCGACCGAGGTGTTGCCTGACCGAACCTGGTCGACCGAGCTACCGTCCGCTCGCGCCACCGCTGCAGCTACACCGGCGCTCGTGGCCGAGTCGTCGAGCCCGGAGACTCTCAACTCGGCGCACTTGACCGGTCTGACGACACAGACGACCCCCTCGCCGAAAGACTTTCGGAGCCTCACGGCGAGGTTGTCGGCCTTGACGCCCTTGTCGCAACCGTATCTAGGCACCTCTAAAATCCGTGCCCCGGTCGCCGCCACCTTGAAGCGGACACCGGCAATGCCGATGTCGTTGAGGTCTACACTCTGTATCACCTGGGCCAGGATCTGGGCGTACGAGACGCACTTCTCCTTGGCCTCAGGCAGCAGAGTGACCACTACGGCTGCGGACCTCGAGGCCCGCAGGTTTCGTGACCGCCTCTCATTCTCTGCCGCTGCAGAACGACCGCGGAGACGCATCCGCGGCGCTCTATCACTGCTGCTGCTGCGGCTTCAGCCGCGACCGCTGTCGCTGCCTCGGCCGCTGCTGCAGCGTGGCCTGCATGATAGTCTTCCTCGCCAGAGGAGGAGCACTATCCTTCCTCTCTTTGGACACCTTACGTATCACCGCGTTCCACTCCTCCTTCGAGGGAGGTGGGGTGGACGCGGGTACGGAGGACCCAGGTCGCAGAGCGGTTTCCGCGACCTTCCCTCTCGCTCCCTTCGGCGCGGGAACAGGCTTTTTGCCGGCTTGCGCCGCCGCTCGCCTGGCCGCACCCAAGGGTGGACGGATACGCTTCTCCAGGAGAAGCCTGTCCTCCAATGATGCCAGGCGGGCGTTCATCATCGTCCCGACCTGGATCATGACGCTCCGGGATGTTCAAGGTGACCCCATACAAGCCAAGTGGATAATCCGTTGAACTGCAGCCGAAACTATAATATAATAAAGTAATAAACAAATGTACAATTTTTTTTTTGTTATAATCATAATGCGACCGTATATAATATTATAATATACCATATTATAATTATGTAATATGGTGTATTATTAAAACTGATACGGTAATTTTCTCACAATAAAGTAAAGCAAAATAAGATGCGCACATTTCCTTGGCATTGCTTCTTGCCACTTTGACTTTGACTTAAGCTAACGCCAGGGAATTCTTTTGGTTTGAACTGATATTCTTCTAATTAACTACTGCAACAAGTATTCGGCGACCATGTCAATGTTTTTCCTTTTATTTCTGCAGACTACTACCGGAATTTACTACTACTTCTTCGCAAAATTGACGGAATTACTCGATACGGTCTTCTTCGTGCTCCGTAAGAAGGATCGTCAAGTGACATTCCTCCACGTCTACCACCATTCGATCACGATGCTCTGCAGCTGGTTCGCGTTGAAGTATGAACCGTCGTACAGCACAGTGTTCCTTGGAACTGTCAACTCATTTGTACACATTATCATGTATACTTACTATGGACTTTCAGCTTTCCCCGATCTAGCAAAATACTTGTGGTGGAAAAAATACATAACCTCTATGCAACTTGTAAGTTTATTTTTTGATCTTATTGAAATTTTTAGAATAAGAGGAGAAATGATTTTATGTGATGATAAGTTTTGATACGTTCATCGACCATTTAAAAACTGTATGAATACTTCTTATGACAAAGGTTGAAATGCATTTAAAAGAATTTGATCTTCTGTCTTCTTTGATAGTTCATCATCATTATCATCCTCATCAGCCAATAGTCGTCAACGAGACATAGGCCTTCTAAAAGATCTGCACATAAAGTCAGAATAGCCTTCAGTACCGCTGGGCACTAAGGGCTGTCATATGTAGAGGCTCATAAAGGAGGATTTGGGCCATTTCCCACCACGCTGGGCCAATGCGGTTTGGCGGAAGCCAGAGCCTCGTTTGTAAATTAGCAGGGTGCACCACAATCAGGTGAAGTTGGCTTGAGTCCCGTGAGTTGTTGTGCAAGACTCCTTTGATAATTAAATAATATGTAATACAATTAAAGTAATTTCCGAAGAGGATACGGATAGTTCTTAGAGAAGATATTGTAAATATTTAAAGGAACGCATTTATTAATCATTTCTTTAAGGGTACCGAGTGCTCTGCGACTTCTATGGCTATGCAGCTAGAATCTCAGGGATTGTCATCATAAGCCATTTTTTTTTAACTCCGATGGCGTGCCATCGTCATATTGTTAATTTTTGACCATAATGTCATTTCTATGGAAATCTGAAAGTTGCTCCAATGACAGAGAAATTAAGGAGTAAAAGGTTAGCGGGGTACAGGCATGTTGTGCGGAGGCATTAAGGACATAAAACAATGAATGTAATGAGAATAAACGTAGATGGTTATAAGGGTAGAGCAAGACCAAAAATGTGCGGATGGATTGTGTCAAAGATAACAAATGATGATGTATGAAGAGTGTGATTTCAGATTTGACTGCTGATAGAGGGATATGGAAGAGAATTACATACTGTGCCGACCCCACATAGCTAGTAAAATGGCAGGAGGTAGAAGAAAGTCATTTCTATGTTAGAGTTTTAACATATGAAACCCAGATTATTCTTAAAGAACACGCTTTACTATTAGCGATCCCTTTGTCATTTATTATTATTTGAATATGAAGTCCCGGCTTTGACTACTCTCGAGTACTATTTATTTACGAATGTTATTCGATTTCTTAATCTCATTTCAGGTACAATTTGTTCTCATCATATTTCAAGTTGTTGTAAACTACAAGGCTACCTCGTGCCGCCCATCCTACGGTCTACTCACAGTTATATTGTGGAATGGAATACTATTTTTAGTACTTTTCACTGACTTCTACGTTAAATCGTATAGTAAAAGAAACGCAAACACATCTGCGGGAAAAGACCGCAATGGTAAATTATCCGATGCCATTAAAAATGGAACATTCTATGAGCAAACGAATATAAACGGAAATTACAAAAATAACGATTTGAAGACTAAAAGCGATTGACGAAATATAAATGCTGCTTTCGTTGCGTCATCATCACCTCAAACGCTGGACGCCCACTGCTGGGTATAGGTCTCAGCCAAATCAAAAATTATAAATTAAATATATAAGTTCATTATTCATTACAAATTTCTAAATAAAGTTGAATATGATTTTATCAGTAACTCATTTTAATCTAACGTATTTCGGATACCCGATCGGTGCCTGATTCGAAAGTAAGTGATCATTAAGCAAAAAATATTAAATTTACACAAACGTTCGAGCATCATCATCATCTGAATGATGATGAACGTTGCAATGGATCAAATCTTTGCTTGTTCTGTATATTGAATGTTAATTTTTTCATTTTCATCTGTTTTTTTCTTGTGAGGAAATTCTGATTGGATAATCTGCAGCTGTGGGGACAAAAGACAACGCTTTTGCTGCTCTACAGGAAGACATTTTAATATTTCTTAAAGCCAAAATGTGGGTCTAAACGTCATATGAATGTGTTGTTAAAATATCCTGGTAATAATATGACGTTACCGTTACAAACAAACTTTTTTAAGATGTTTTTGTTATCGTCATCTGAAGATAGAGTAAAAAAAATGAGCTGTTGATTTTTTTCATTTTATTCTCTTAAATCCATACTCTTAATTCTCCTTTTTGTATACAAAACCAGACCAACACCACATATAAGCTGAGGGCCGTTAAATAGATTTATCATTAAAGGTCTGTTTATTAGTAGTATCAATGAAGTAATGAAAACTTGTATAGTTTATGTAATTGTGCCCATAATTATGAAGGTGATTTGAGACAAAACTAAAAAAAATATGCGTATGTCACTTATTTCACACTACATTATTTTAAACTAAATTTATCCAATACAATTTTTACGATATCATTAAAAATTAACCTTTACATAGTGGTTGTAATTTCAACTTTATCATCGTATCATGAGCCGATAGACGTCCACTGCTGGACATAGGCCTCTCCCAAAGACCTCCATATCGATCAGTCTTGTGTTGCTCGCTTTCTCTCCAGATTCTCACCACTTGGGAGGGCTCCCAACACCACGTCTACCGGTACGCGGGTGCCACTCGCGGACCTTTCTGCTCCATCGGCCGTCAATCCTGCGAGCAATGTGTCCTGCCCATTCCCACTTAAATTAACATTCTTTGGAGCTGTCTGTTTAACGTGATACGGAATTCATTGAGTGTTGATTATAGACGAGGTCGAAGACAAAAATTTAAAGAAATTATTTATACAACTCTGAGCATTATTATGAATGTACATGATAGAAAAGTGTGGAAGAGAAAATACATTTACGATAAAACGAATGTCGCAGCTAGATTTTATTTCAACGAAATCATGAATAGAATCAACAACAAGAAGAGTAAAAATACCGCGTACGAATCTGTTTCTTAGCTGCAAATTTAATGGATGTGATTCTTTAAAAATGAATATAGAGTCTGTAGAGAAATAAAAAAGGGGTGCGGGAACTTTGGTGGGTAACAAACGCACACAGCAATATCAGCAATATATTGATAATGACAGCGATTTAAAGTACCGAGCAAGTTACTAAGTACAACAGTGTTAAGAAGTTTCAAAGAGATCCAGTTGATAGGGACAAATGTCTACTCATTAACGAATATGTAACCCAAGTCAGGGAGTTACGAAGATCCAGAAAAATCCAGTAAGTGGATACAATTTGATACTCTGTAATGACTTGTTAGCTAAGTCAATGTACGAGGAGGGATCAAAAAGTAGTGAGATTGATATATATACTCCTTGGTAAGAAAAAAAATACTGGTATAGCTCAGATATATATATGTAATATTATTAAAGAAAAAAATTCGCGTCAGAGCGTGTTCTCGGAAATGGAGAAAAACGAAGTGCGAGCCGTTATTAAATAGCTCTGTTTAAAAAAGTTAACGACGCAAGAGATTCATTGCGAGTTGCAGGCAACATTAGGAGAGTCTGCTCCGCCGTATTCCACTGTCACTGGGAAGGTGGACTTCTCAATTTCGAGTGGGGAGAACGAGAATGGAAGACGAACATTGTTGCGGCGGCCACCACATCCATCGACGTCAGTCACCCAAGAAAATGTTGCGAAAGTCGAGAAAATTGTATTGAGCGATCTGTTATCGGAACGTCGAGGTTGAGTTTTAAAAAAAGGATTTAGGGATTTTAAACACTTCATTCGTGTAAACTTAGATATAGCACAATTAAATAAGGATTTAGCACAATTAAATAAGAACGAGTTCTCTGGATGAAAGTTGGGACCGGACTGACTTGCCTCCGCGAACACTATACTAAGCCCTAGTTTAGTAGGACTTAGTTAACATCTCTATCAGCATAAACCCTTATAAGTTATATATATAACAGATCGAAGAGTTACATATGAAAGTATTCAATCCAGATTGAAACAATGTTTGAATATGAGAATAGTCTCCGCAAGATGGGTGCCAATAATGTTAACTGACAGTCAGAAACAAAATTGACTTAACATTTCGAAGATATTGTTGGACAAGTTATAAAATTCACATTTCTTGCCAGCCGATGCCGTGGCATCAGCTGGCAAGGTTATTGCGTCAATATTTTGGGACTCGGAATGGATATTATTGATTGGTTATCTGGATCGTGGAACCACTATTACACACCAATATTATGCAGCTTTAATTTCCAGGTTAAGGAAAACTATCAAAGAGAAAAGGAGAAAAAAGTTTCGAGAGGGCGTCCTGTTTCATCACGACAACGCACCCGCGCACAGGTAGGCAGTTGCGATGGCTACAATTCAGCAAGCTGGCTTCGAATCCGTTGACTACCCACTTATTCACCAGATCTGGCGCCTAGCGATTTTTATCTGGTCCCCAAATTGGAAGAATACTCAAGGGGAAACAGATACGAACACGATAACGAGGTGACGGATGCCGTGGAGAGCTTTTTGAAAGACCAAGACAAAACTTTTTTTTTTTGAAAGGGATAGAAGCCTTGGAAAATCACTGGACTCGATGTGTAAAAATACTCGGAGACTATGTAGAAAAATAAATGACTACGTTCTCAATATATATATTTTATCTAATTCTCACTACTTTTTGGTCCCTACTCGTACACAGAGATGTACGATCTTCTGCTCTAAGGTAAATGATAGCGTGATCTATTGTTCATGGTGGCGCCATCTGTTGAGTTGTTTAAAAACTGGTGGTTTATAAATCAAATTTATAAAACTTCTTTAGATGATTCAGAATTACATGGTTTGGATGTTTGAAATAAAAGATGAATACCAAAATATACAGAAAAAGATAAAGATTTTATTTGTTTACTAGCGTACATCGTTCTAGTTTTTCAGATACATTTTATAAATATTAAAACCTCAAGGTTTTTCAATAATTAAAATGGAAAACTTTTAAAAATAATTGATAAATGTTTACGAATAATTTCATTACAGTTATTGTATCAAATAAAACTTAGTTTATTGTTCAGCTAATTTTGAAAATGGCGTAAGTCAATTCAAGTTTTAAAAACAAAAGTTTCGTATGCCATTCATACAAAATTTCATATTTAAATAAAATTTCCATTAATCAACACTAAAAATTATTAATTAATATATCGTATTAAGTAAACATATTTTTTAATACGTTCAAATTAAATATCTCGACTCAAGAAATATATGATTTAGAAACTAATAGATATTAAAACACTTTCATAACAATGAGCACAATTTTTCTCGTAAAAACGCATTTTTGTTTATGCTTCCCGTACTGGTGGTAGGTCTTTGTTGCCGGTTATCGACTAGATAGATACTATTAGTTCCTGTTTCTACTGCCAAACAGTAGTGTGCAAACATTACTGTATTCCGGATTGAAGGAAGTTGAAATTACTTATGTAACGAGATAACTTTGTATGTCGACGAGCTCAATGTGGTGTAGTGTATAACAACCTTACTAGCGACACGTTGTTAGTCTCTTAATGGTATGAAAAAAAATATGAGAATATTACTGAGTTCTACATTGAAGCTGGTGAAATTACTGGGGCAACATCCTATGTCTCAAAGCGACGAGCGCAATGTGGTGGTGTGTAATACCGTATACTTTATTGTATTGTATTGTGTGTGCGTTCATTGTATTGCATGTAACTAGGAAATTAGCGCCACATTGGTAAACGTCCTACTCGTCTAGTCACGTCAATTAATTAAAAAGAAAAAACCTCAAACGTAAAGTATAAGATACAATAAAACAAATTGAAAGTATAAACGCTAATATTTCTGTAATAATGTAAATGACGGAACCTGCTGAAAGAAGCCATCTGCATTTTTATGTACAATGTATATGTAAAATGTTTTTTTTATTATTTAACAACTTTTTTATATAATAGAAAATAAACAATTTTTGAATAAAGCGCCATCTGTTATTAAAATACTTAACCTTTAACTATCTGTTTAACTAGCATAGTATCTTTTAAAGTTTACTATTTAATTATATTACAAAACTATATAAAATATGTAATGTAGCGTAGGTACAAAAATTAATGATTGATATAACATTTTATGTTTATAATTTTATAAGGTGTTTCATATGTCAAACATGCCCTCTGTTGAATAATTGTATATTTATATTTGTAATAGAGTTTATAATAACATATTGCGTAGTTGTTAGTTATTAAGAATTGGATATAATAACATCTGACTGAAGTTCGAAGCGAAAAGTTTTCTTGAGATTTCTAACTAATAACGAAAAACAATATAATTTTTTTTACTACAATGAAATCTAGTTCGCAACACGTGGAACGATTTGATTATTTCTTGTTCATATTATTTCCCCCGGTCAATACTCATGATTTTAAAGTTATCTCACCGTTATAGAATTTTTAAGCTAATGACTTTTGACGTTCTTTTATTAGGATCAAAGATAAAAGTTAACAAAATCTTAATATTTATTTTATATATACTTTATACGGTTAATTCAATTAACAATTAAGTTATACATAATTATATCGTTTCTTGCAATATTTTTCTTATTTTAATGAGTGTTAAATATCCTTGAGACTTTATTAATTATTACAACGAAATATTTCGTATATATAGATACTTTTTTTGTTTCTATTCCTTTTTGTTATCGTAAATGTTGTGTATATTTGTACAAGTTATAATTAGTTAGCTATAAGTAAATTATTTCGTTATTATCGATTTTTCATGGCATCTATTACCGCAATCCAACCCTCGACAATACGGTTTTGTACCTCAAAAAAGCACGGACGACTCCCTGTATCACTTGATACACCAAATAAGAAAAAGGGTAACCTGCTAAGGAAACTAATTAGTGTGGTTGAATCACCGGACCTTGAGGGAACGTTTGATAGCGCATGGTAGCCTGAGCTAAAATACAATCTGAAGGAAAAGAAATGTCCTCAATTCCTGCAGATACTGGTCTGTAGCTACTTCGCCGATAGGTATATCACAGTAGACTACGCTGGACACATTTATACTAAATCTGCGACGAAGGGATGTGACCAGGGCTCCATCGGATGGCCAGCTTTCTGGAACCTTCTACTGAATCCTCTACTAGACGAATTCGATCAACGGACTATCTATAGTCAAGCATTCGCATACGATATTGTTCTTATTTTTTCTGGACATAACAAACTGGGAAATTGAAAAAGAAGAAAATCATACTATGGAACATGTAGAAGCATGGGGTGTCAAAATTAAACTCAAATTTGCGGCACACAAGACACAAGTCATGATTATCACAAACAAGTTAAAATTCGAGACACATAATATTCACATGGGAAATACCATTATTCAGATTTAAGAAGACATTAAGATATTAGGCCTCGTCATAGAGAGTAAACTTACATTCCAGAAACATGTCAGCTACCTTTACAACATAGCGACCAATGTGTACAAACAGATCAGCAGAACAGCCAAGGTCTCTTGGGGATTAAACCCCGAAATCATAAAGGCGATCTATGTAGCGGTAATCGAACCAATAATCCTGTACGCCGCTAGTGCTTGGGCACTAGCGGTTTCAAAATTATCTATTCAAAAACAACTATTCAAAATACTGTACAGAGGGGATTTTCCCAGAAAATAGTCAAACGTTTAGTACCGTGTCCTATGCTTCAGCAGTAGTTCTATCGGGCTTGCTCCCCCTGGATTTACAAGTTCTGGAAGCAACCCGATGTTATGAAGCTAAGCGAGGGAAACCGATGGAATTTTTAAGAGACAGGACAGTGGAAGAGAAAGTGAATTGCAGGGACGCAACATAAAGAATTCAATTCACATGCCTGGAGGATATGAACCCTCAAACACTAGAAGATCATCGTGTAGAAGAAGCCCAAATGTTTACGGATGGCAGCAAAATCGAGGGAAAGGTTGGAGCTGCTTTTTCCTTCTAGAGAGAAGGTGCAGAGATAAATAGCAGAACGTTTAACCTAGAATCTTACTGTACTGTCTACCAAGCAGAGCTCTATGCTTTGCACAGAGCCACGGAGTATACAATGAAAGTTAAGGACAGTACTATAAACATCTTTAGCGATTCTAGGTCAGCTTTGGAACTCCTGTAAAATTTCTCAACTTTTCATCCATTCGCATACGAGATTGGAGCGAATATCCGCAAATTTGAAGAAATAAATAAAACTGAAAATATTTTGGGTGAGAGCTCCCTCAGGTATCGAAGGCAATGAGCGAGTAGACGTACTGGCCAAAGATGCTGCCCTGTAGAAGAAAATGGCACCTAATTATGATCAATGACCTATATTACATGTTAAACATACACTAAGAATTCAAACGTGCAATGTATGGAGCAACAGATACAGAGAGAACGAGTCAGCGGCAGTGACAAAAATCTTCTTTCTTAACACCAACAACGCATTCACATTCTTAAAGAAATCCACTTTAGAACCAACGACTGTTCAAGCTCTGACAGGACCTGCTCGCTTTGGCCAGTACCTATATAAATTCAAACGAAAAGAAGCTTCTGGTTGCATCTGCGACCAAAATGTGGAAGAAAATGTCATACATTTACTGACAGAATGTCCAAAGCACTGTGCTGACAGAACAGACTTAGAAATACAATTGGAGAAAAAATTTAATATAGAATATTTAAGTGAAATTATAAAGTCAAATAAAGCAGAATTATAATACTAATTAAATTTATGAACAGCATAACTGAAGAATCCAAAAAGAGGAATAAAAAGTAGTATTACGACTGTTGAGATTGATTAAGATAATGTTAATATTAATTTTAAGTGTTAATAAGTGCTACTAATTCTTCAAATATTTCATTATTATGTAGTAATTAAAAAAAATATATTATTAACATAAGTACTTCATAATAGTGCATGAATAAGAACTAGTAATAAGATTATACATAGGAAACATAGATTTAGAATAACATTTTTTTTTTCATTTTACTGCATGATAGCAGTATTAATTGTAAGTATAAGTACATAGTAGTAGTAAGAAATATTATGTAAATAAATAAATAATGTAGCATATACGATCTCAGACTTAAGTTCGAGGTATGAAGCTGAAGAGTGAAAAAAAATGTTTTGAACTGATTAAGGGGTCCTGTACAACAACTCACTGAACCAAAGTCAGTCTCACCTGCTAGTAATGCACCCTGCTAATCAACAAATGAGTCTTTGGCTCCCACCAACCCGCATTAGGCCGGCCTGGAGGGAAATGGCCCACGGCCACATGTACCTCTACAAACGTGTACATCTTTGGGTGAGTCAGTGGTCTGTGTGCATTAGTAGGTGTCTATTAGTTAATAATGAATTGATTATAAGACGAAATGTACGTTACGGGGAAAGAAAATCTCTGTTACTTATTTCTCACTTTATAATAAATTCAAAACCACCCCCGCGTGTACACAATCAGATAGTTGCTTAACCAAGTCACCCACTAGAATATTATTTAATAACTCGTCCATGTTTCAGGACTTCCGGACTCGTAACTACTAAATTACAAACTCGTAATAATACAGAGCGTGTCCGTTATAAAATAATAATATTTTGTGGAACAATCCTAGTGTTTGTTGTGTATAAATTTTAATAAATATTCATTTTAATTATTAAAATAATTATATATTCTTGTTTTGAGCGGGCTGGAAGCCACAGCGGCTCTTACAGCTCATCTGACACTGGGCTCGTGGACCCGGATCCACGGCCTGAAGTTTCTTAAAAACTAAAATGCGCTACGCGGGATGTAGCCGTCTGGCGGATGATTGTATGTGTCTGGTTCTTGTAGTGCTTTATCTGGCGATTCTACTCGGTCGTCGAGGCCGGGCGCGGGCCCGTTCCCTGACTACCTTCGCCTGTATCGGAATTTCTGGGCGGTGAGGACCGCCCACGATCGCGGGTGTACTTAGTGTACGCGGTGTGTGAGTAGCTGCGGCGCCGCGTTCTGAAGCGAGGGCGGCGTGATGATGATATTCGGAGCGTGTTGGTAGTGTCCGAAGTGTGTGTGGTGACGTCGGTGTTGTCGGTGACTGTGGGCGTGTGTGTGGTTTGCGGGACCCCTTGGGATGTCGGAATAAGCGCGTGCCGCGGTCTGCGCTTTCTCGTCCTGGGATTCGGAGGTAGCTCGTAGTTGGCCGCGCTGGCCACCAGAGGGTTGGGATGAGTTGCCGCCTTGGCGAAGTAGGTCACGGAGCACTCTCTGAAGTGCTCCTTGATTGTTGGGAGTTTAAGGTCGCTGTGGATGTCCACGTTGCGCTGGTACCATTCGGCACCAGTCGCGATGCGGGTGAAACGGTTCTGGAGAGTCTGGAGAGGTTTGAGACGGTCTTCGGACGAATGGGCGAAGACAACGCTTGCGTAAGACGTTACAGGTCTTACGCATACCTTGTAAAGGTGGAGCTTGTGTCTGAGAGAGAGCTTGCTCTTCTTACACAGCAGGGGGTATAGCTTGCCCAGTACTTGGGCCGCTTTCTTTCTCGCCTCGCGAATGTGGGCGATAAAATTGAGTCTGGCGTCGAGCGTGACGCCGAGATATTTGACCGAGTTCCTCCATGGGATGGACTGGCCGAAAAGGGAGATCTGGCCGAGTTTATGGCCGCTTTTTATCGCCTTCTTGAGAAGGGTAGATGACTTTCGGTGGGTGAAGTGAATGGCTTCACTTTTTTCCGGGTTTACGTCGATTCGCCACGTCCGGAACCACTCGCCTAGGCGGGTGGTCGCGTTCTGCAGGCGCATCGTTATGAGACCCGGGGCTCTGCCGGAGTGATAAAGAGCGGTGTCGTCCGCGAAAAGGGCCATCTTGACAAAGGGATCTCTGGGTATGTCGCTCGTGTAGAGCGAGAAGAGTAGCGGAGAGAGGCAAGAGCCTTGAGGGACGCCGGCTTTAATCTGCCGGGGCGAGTAGAGAGCGTGCTCAACGCGAAAGCGGAAGGAGCGATTCGAGAGGTAGTCTCGAATGACGGTGACTAGACGGTCTGGCACTTTGTGAGAGTAAAGCTTGAATATCAAGCCTTCGTGCCAGACTTTGTCGAACGCCTTCGCGACGTCGAATAGGACGGCGCAGGTGTCGATCGTTTGTCTGTGCTCGAGACCGGCCAAAATGTGCTCGGTCAGTCGGTGCACTTGATGGACGCAAGAGTGGTTGCTCCTGAATCCGAACTGTTCGTCGGGGAGGAGATTGTTCTCTGCGGTGAAATGGCGCAGACGCTCTAGAATGATGCGCTCGTAAAGTTTGCCCAAGGTGTTCAGTAGGCTGATCGGGCGGTAGCTGTTGGGTAGGTTCCTCGGCTTTCCGGGCTTCGGAATACCTATCACTACGGCCTCTTTCCAGGCGTCTGGGAAGGAGCAGTCGGCTAGCAGGGCGTTGAATATGGCCACTAGCAGACCGACGATCGGGGGCGGGAGACTTTTCACAACTCTGTTGGAGATGTTGTCGGATCCCGGGGCTGATCTGGTTTTCAGCCTCTTTATGATGTCAACGACCTCACCGGGGGAAACCGGTTTTAGAGGGGGACCTTCTGGTGGGAGGGCTGCCCTGCGACGCACCTCGTCCTCGACCAACTTGAGGTGATCGGGGTCCACTGGTGCGGTAGAGGGAGTGCATTGGCTCTCTAGACTGTCGGCGAGACAATCTGCTTTTTCGGCATCCTCCAACGCAAGGGAGGAACCATCGCTCATTACGAGGGGAGGCATGCGGGCCATGTTCTCCGCTTTGAGACTGCGGGCCAGACGCCAAAAGTTGGCGCTCGAAGGCTCCAAGTCGCAAAGCAGATTGTCCCATCTGTCGGATCTGAGTTCGGATATGCGCTCTTTTACCAGCCTTTGGAGGCGGCGCAGTTTTATCCTGAGCTCCTCGGATCTGTATCGTGTATAGAGTCTCATTGTGGCGTTTTTCGCTCTTATCAACCGACGAATGTCCGCCGGGAAGGACCCGAGAAAGTAGTCCGACTCGGGCACCGTTCGCGACGATTCCTCGACGGCTGTGGCGATATGATGCGTTAACGAGTCGATCGCTCGGTTTGCAGCGCCGAGCGATTCGATCGTATCAGGGATTCCGTCTAGGTGCTGGGGGTTCGCGGCCTTGAGTTTGACCTCGAGGCTGCGCCAGTTGACGATGGTTTTGGTCAGAGGGACCTCACCAGCGGGCCGGCCCAGCTTCATAAGAACCGGGCGGTGGTCGGATCTGAGATCGTCTATGGTCTCGATCGAATGCAGTGGGACGGTTACGTTATTGAATAACGCAATGTCTAGTGTGGATGGGTTGTGAAACGCGACGGTAGGGTATCGAGTCGGGGTTTGCGGAGCTACAATGTTAAACTTGAGCTTATCCGCGAGCTTGGAGAGGATTATACCATTTCACCAGGTGCTATGCCTGCTGTTTAGATCGCCGGCGACGATGACAGCCGGCCCTAGGTCGAGAAGGGTTCTTATGTCTGTTTCCCGCATTTCTTTTGTCGGGGACAGATAGACGGATGCTAGGACGATCGGTTGATGACCGGTGAGGGAGATTTTACACGCCGAGACTTCTATTTTGGCGAGGGTTGGACTAACAAGCGGTATGCAATGCAGGGCCCGCTTGAAGTAGATGAGAGTGCCGCCTCCTGGGGCGGTCAGCCTGTCGTGGCGGATAATATGGTAGTTCGCGATTTTCGGATCGCGATGAAACGGTTTGAGGAATGTTTCCTGAATGAGCATGACGTCGACGTCATGGTTCCTAAGGAAAAGGCTTATTTCCTCCTTTTGAGAGCGGATGCCGTTCGCGTTGAAGTACGCGACAGTCAGCGAGCGGGGTTTAACTCTTCCTAAGATCCGGTGTATTTCCATAACGGTTGAGTGAGATGGAACACCAAAGGTCTCGGACAGAATCCTGGGCTGTGGCTAAACGAAGGGTTCTTCGAGTGCAGCGAGAGTGTCGGCGTGCTCGATGCAGGCCCTCAACCTATCATGCGAGCTTTTCGCGGCTCGCAATTTTTCTCCTAAGAGAAGAATGTCTTTGATACTCACCTTTGATATGTAGGCGAGAATGTTCTGTAGCTCCGAAGGCGGAGCTGTTTGGCTGGGAGCAGCCTGTGGTTTCGGCGGCCCCGACAAAGGGGCGGCTTTTGGAGCCTCGGCGGCTTTTGGCTTAAGGAGCGGTTTGCTCCACGCCGACACCGCCGGCGGAACGGCCGGCTGTGCGGGCGGTGGCCTGGACGAGGCAGATGGCTGCGGTGCAGCCTTTGTGGGGGCGGTAGTGCGCCGTTGTGCGGCCCCGGGTTGCCTACGCGGGGCTTTGGTGCACCCGCGATAATTCGCGGGGTGTCCCTCGGTTTTGCAAAGGACGCAGCTCGGTGGGTTTGTCGCTTCCGCGGTGCGGGAGCACTCTTTCGTCCCGTGGTCCCCGGTGCATTTGACGCACCTCGGGCGGGCGAAGCAATTACGGGCTGAGTGCCCGTAAAGTTGGCATCGGTGGCATTGGCCGATGATGCCTTTTTTGTGCGGGACCTCTACCCTCACGCTGGTGAGGTTGCACAGGCGGGTGATGCTGAAAATCTCTTTACCCTCCGGAGAGAGTTCGAGACTTGTCATTATCAGTGGGAGTGCGGCCTTTGTTCGCATGCTAGTCATGCGACGGGCTTCCAGCACTGGGAAATTTTGTTTTTTCAGGTCGTCGACGACCTCGGAGATGTCGATCTCCGTTGGGATTCCGCGTATGACAACGCGGAGGTGCTTCTCCTCGGGGAGAGCAAAGGTGTGGAAGCCGAGTCCGGCGTTCCGCAGGTGCCTGGTGGCAGCCCGGAAGTCGTCAACCGTTTGGAGGTTGATGCGGATGCCCTGCGCGGTGTTCTGCGCTTTGGGGCATGTGATTTTGTGGTCCGCGAACCACCTGGAAACATCGTTCCACTTGGACTTGTCCTGGAGGACAATCGGGGGAGGCGGCTTCGGGCCGCGTTTCTCGGGCGGGGCCGAGGTGTTGGGAGGGTGCGCGAGAGGCGCAACCTTTTTTGCCGGCGTGCTGGTCGGCGAGGAGCGGTCCGAGTTTGACTCGGAGGGCCGCTTAGAAGCGCGTTTGCGCTTCTTGACGTAGAGGGTGAAGCCCTCTTCGTCGGTGGTCTTGGAGAGTGGACGGTCCACCTCCATATCGCTGCCGCTAGCGGAGCCCTCCGAGTCGGATTCGGAGGAGGCGGGCAGCTCGGGCTTGGAAGGCCCCGCCATGGGGGCCCTCGCCTTGTTGTGCGCTCGAGTCGCGGGGGTCGGGTCCGGAGAGGCCGGGCTGTCCGTGTCAAAGCGCGCGGGAAGGGCTGAGGCCGAATTGGAGAATTGTTCCCAGACTTCTGGGAACTGTTTGCGTGCAAAGCACGCAAATTGTTTCATTAAGGCGTCCGTTTGCACGGACGCCATTTTGTGTGTAGCCGCCCCGCCGTGCGGCGGGGGGTTGTGTGCTTATTCGAGCAGGGGACCTAGCCGTCGCCTAATGCGACAGACTCTACGTATTATAATAACCTCACCTCTGAGGCGATTTAAAAAAAAAGCTACTTACAGTGCCGGAACCAGGCTCCAGCAGAGTTTTCGCGTTCTGATACACTAATTCACAGCACTATCACTGCACTGCACTGACGCGCGCAAGCGCAAATGGCGGCCGCCTAAGCGGCGTTGTGACGCGCACGAGCACGGGCGAGTCGCACTGAGCGGGCGCAACGGTAACGCGCACTGGGAGCGGACGCATGGGACGTCCGATCGGTACGGCGGGCAGAACCCGAATGAAAATAATAATTATAAAAAAAAAATTGTCAGCGTTATATGAAAATGGAGTAGAGTAAATATTTCACTGGTGATACAACCCGATATCGCTCGAGTGCTGCGCCGAGGCTTCCTGCCATATTTGTTCTATAGTAATCAACAATTTTATATCTTTTTATTTTCATTATGTTGTTTAAAAACAAATTTTATATAAATAATTTTATATATAAAAAATTGTTTTATGTTTACAATAAACCTATAATTTGTAACAGTAAATAATAAAAGGGTTCCTTTCAAAAGTAATAAAAGAGTTTCTTCAAAAAGAATTAAAGCCTGTAAGTACGATCATATTAATACGATTATAATAGAATGTAAATTAAGTTTAAGTACCTAAGTTGAGCGTAAGTCAGCTATGTATATATTAATTGGTATTAAATGTCTCTTAACTATATCTTAGTTCGCACTTATAAATTAATTAATGTCTCGACTGATCGTTATATAACCCGTGTATAATAATTTTACATACTTAAAGTTATTTAAGGTAAAGTTAAGTTAATTTAAACCGCTTTTTATGAAACAGAGGATTAGTTAACTATTTTATGACTTTCAATATTATTGCGCTTTACCGCACTCGAGGTCCTTCCTAGAAATAGTCGCAAAACCTGACACGCTCCACCCCCTGGCGATTGCAGTAAAAGAGAATATTATGAAAGCGCGGGATAAAGGGACGAATTTGAGGCTTTATTGGGTGAAAGCGCATGTGGGGATGGAGGGGTATGAAAGGGCGGACCAACTGGCCAAAGAAGCGGCCCTAAAGGATAAGAGAACACCGGAGTAAAAGGATTGCCCCGTTTCTTTCGTCAAGCGCCAGCTAAGGCTGAGGACGCTTGACGAATGGAACAGGAGGTATGTGCAAGGTATGACGGCTTCGACAACGATGGTTTTCTTCCCCAGCGTCGCATTAGAATATCGCGTACTTCGTCGGCTCGAGCTCGATACGGTCTTAGTCCACTGGGCACGGGGATTTTCCGAGTAACTTCACAAGTTCAAGCTAAAGGAGAGTCCCGCGTGTCTTTGTGACCCGTCGATGGACCCGACCGTGGTACACATACGTGCCTCGTATCCCTTATTTGGGAGAGACAGATTAGAATGTGAAATGGAGATGGAGAAGAACATAGACAGGTGGAGTCATCGCATCTCTGATGAGTGAGGACGAAAGTCTCACCGTATTTCAGATATTCAAGAAAGATGACTGTCTACACTTCGGAGAAGAGGAGAAACGGAGATGAAGATGAAGGTATGGATGAGGAAAGAAGTATGATAGAGGGAAAAGAATGAATGATGAGAAATAATAATAAGTAGTAAAGTAACATAGAAAAATAAAGATGGTAAATTTAATGATGATGATAAAACAAAATTGTATGATGGTAAATGAAATGTTGGATAATGTAATGTAAATAAGTAAATAAAGGCCCTGACCCAGCACACGCAGTGGAACAATTAAAAAAAAACTATATAACCATAGAAGTTAAATAAATACAAACTTGTTAATAACTTAGTAGGCATTTTGTTTTTGGATTCGCATAAATGTTACAGTCCGCAGCGGGGATATATTATTATTTACGTGCCCCAGTTGTTTGACAAAGTATTCTTTGTTCTGCGGAAAAGAGAACGGCAGGTCCCCTTCCTCTACTTATACCACCACTACTTCACCATATTATGCAGCTGGCTTACTTTCAAATACCAGCCGTTTTACAGCACAACATTCGTTGGCACAGTCAAATCATTCGTACACATATTATATTTCCGCTTTGCCACTATTGACTAGTGTCTGTAGTGGAAGAAGTGCATAACTAGAATATAACTGGTAAGTTATATTTGCTAAGACCAATAAGCGCAGACCACGCCATGCGCTAATCCCGACTTCCCAGGGACCCCCCCACACCGTGCACAATCCCACCGTCCCACACTTTGGACATAGTAAACGCACTCCGCATGTTGACATCACGTCGGTTCACACCGCCCAGAGTTTCTGACACAGGCGAAGGTGTTTGGACAATAGAAGAGAATCTAATCGATGCAGTAGTAGAACAGAGCAGAGGATATTCATTATCAGCAGGGTGCACCGTGTGCAGGAGACGTTGACTTGGGCTCCGTAAGATATTGGGTGGAACCCCTTACACCCCTTTGGATATTATGTAATAATATATGCCCAATGGGCACTACGAGCAGACTGCACATTTAGGTTTACATTTATTCAGATTTTTTAAATCTCATTAAAAGTCTAGACCATCATTAAAGCAAATACTAGTTCAAAATGGCCCTGACGTTGTTGTATTGCATGAATAAAAAACACCGGATGTCATGTTTATTTACATATAATAATTGTTCCTTTAAGTGAACAACACAAAATAATTACTTATTATGTAGGTTATATTATAAAGGTGTAATGATTTTGTAATATTGGTAAGTTCCTGCTGCAGGCGTTTATGTAGGTGGGACAAACAGTAGTGTGGAAACAGTACTTAGGATATTATATACTGTACCACATTGCGCTCGTCACCTGAGACGTAACATGTCTCAGGTATCTCGTCAACCCAGTAACTGCAGTAGCTACATCGTCCTTCAAATCGGAGCACAGTAATGTTCTGTTGCTAGACGGTCTCCGGCAACAGGACCTGCGGCCAGTAGTCGTCTTCCATAAATAATTCTATTGTAATTATGAAAGGTTAGCAGTTCGATCTCATCATTGTATAGATCATTTGTATGAAATTGTAAACCTACTTATGTAAAGTACATAATATATAATTTGTGTAATTTTGATATATAAAATATATGTTTTTAATAGATAACCGTGATGAGAGTGTAATAAATTATAAGTGGTGTGTATTGCATTAAAATAATCATGAAGATTGCGAGTAATATAATTTTATAGTACCCACACTTTACTACATAGTTTGACTATTACAAGTACTAGCTGATAAATTTAACACTAGCTGTTCCCCGTCCACTTTACTGGCTGCAACACCCTCAAGTTCCCGTTCGGGGAAGCGATTTTGTAAAATACGTTCTTAGCTGACCTCTAAATTGCAGAAGCAATACCTCTACCAAATTTTGAGTGTTTACGTGTAATAGTTTGGGAGATCGCGTGGTGAGTCAATAAATCCTTGGATCCTCTGAAGCTTGTTTGATATAGACGGTTACACGATGTAGAAATTGATACAGCATCTACTCTCGAAGTACAGCTTCAATATTAATATAAAATGATTCTTCAATAAAAAATAATTACAGTGGTCGGTACAATTTCATATTATTCATTTTTTTGTTTATAACATTATTATTATACATCAATGTAGATTAGGCTGCGTGTCATCACATGAGCTCTCTCACTCACACTGTTTCAATTCAGATGAAGGTTTCCAAACCTTCAGGAGAGATAAGTAACTCGCTTTGACGTTTCTATAATAAATTCAGGCTCATATGTATAACGAGGGAAGCCCGAAAAGTTATTTATTAAATGGAATCAAATGAGGTACTTTTTTGTATGATAAAAATTGTTACTCCGCATGGCAATCGCAACCGTCCGCACTGTTGAACGTGCACCGAATATATTTCTGCTTGTACTGCTAATAACTTAAACTTAAACACAGCAAATACCTTGAGCGTAACTTTATGTATTTCTAAATAAGATACATACATTTTTAATGCAAATTCGCTTAAAGGTCTGGTTAGCGGACCAGAAATTTTGAAATAAAAAAAATCCATCCATAACAATACCGGTCCATAACAACAGCGGTCGGTAAAAAATATATTCTGTTTCGGTTTATCAAATCTAAAATAAACCATCATAGCTACTGTTTTTGTATCTACAATAGGTTTAAAGTTAATTTTTAAACTTGTTAATTTAGAGCAGAATAAATAACTGGAGGCAACTGATCAGTGATCACTGACGAAGGTCAGAAATACAAACAAACCTCCAACAGCGATTGAGTCAAACGATATTCGCTACGGATAGATCGTTCGAGCCAATGGCTAAGAAGTAATTTAAAAAAAAACCAGTTGTATTATTTGAAACTATGAATAATGCTGATTATTACTTGTAATTTTAATACGTTTCTTTTTTTTTGTTATTCACGAATGGATACGTTAATTGCTTGGACTTAGTGTTTTTATTTCGAATGTACGCCTCGAGCCAGAAGCGCGCTGGTCATTTGCGCGTGGCGGTACACTGCTGCGAATACTCGTGCGGATTATGAAAAAGGATGGATACCGCTCATAAATATTCCTTTTGGGACTTCAAAGGCGAAGGTATTTTATATTTGTTATTATTAATAATTCAAAATAACAATTGGGTAATATTGACAGTTGTACACGCTGAAATATTAAAAACAAAACGCGAATAGTAACAAGTGCATAGTAGCACAAACATATTGCATCACTTCCCTCTCTATTTTTTTTTTGTTGACTTCTCTGCATATCTCTCCTTTTAAAGCAAAGCAGATCTTCATTATATACATGTATAGTTTAAGTCAATTAATTAAATTGTTGTTGTAGTAAATTTTATATTTCAAAAGTACACTTTAATGATGTTACAAGTTGATCTAAACATTATTACTTTTAAATACTTCATTTAAACACAACCTCAAGTAAGGTCAGGCAATGCCTGCAAGCTTAGCGCACTGCCTCTAATCATCTATACAATGTTTCCTTTAACAAAGAATACCATGTACTTTTAATCACTTTCACTTACTTCTAAAATGACACTATATATTTAATAATTGTTTCAGTTGAATTCATAGACAAATGGTTTTTCATGTCAACCCCTGTACCAGTTTTGACCATTTGTTTATTTTACCTGGCGTACGTTACAAAAATTGGACCAAAATTAATGAAAAACAAACCGGCATACAATTTGAATAATGTGCTTATATTATACAACGTCATTCAAGTTTTCCTTTCCCTCGCCATGGCCTCCGCCGTAAGTACATACATACATATATATCACGCCTCGTTCCCAGCGGGGTAGGCAGAGACCACCTCTCTCCACCTGCTACGATCCTGGCACACCTCTCTCGCTTCCTCCACTTTCATAAGCGTCTTCATGCACGCTTATGAAAAGTAAGTATCGCTTTTATATACCAGTGTTTAATAACTATCATATATTTTAAATACATTAGGAACACCAAGAGGAATTGGTTGGAAAATCTTTTAAGCGCCATCACTTCCCTGCGGAAATCAGATCTTATTGAGGTTAATTGGTTGCTAAAAAATACCTTTTGAAGAGAAAAATGATGAATGTATTAGCGGTGAAACACTCGCCAGTACATTCCTGCCTCCGGCTCGGTCGCTTGATATCCTGCAGTTATGTACTTTACATAATCTCATTTAGGTTTTATATTTAGATTAGATCTTCCTACACCGAAAAACGTCTCAATCCTAAGAATCTATACCATTTACATAGATCATCGTAATCAGGATGATTACTTTATCATTTAATTGTAATTTTCCAACCACATTATCATATACACATATTACGTATTTAACTGTTCTAGTCACAATTGCCAAAAAAATCATCACAGAACGGTAGTGTATAAGGATTTGTCTCATGCGTGGCTCGAACAAAAAAAAAGGTGCAGTCATTTAATTGTTTATCTAGTATATTTACAAAGTAATCGCATATTGACAAGTGAACGACATATTTAAATAGCAATTTGTATGTACGGATGCAAATATTACGTACCTTTTCCTGCAAGCGTGAGTACTGCGATGTAAAATAACCTTATCTTAATATAACGACATCGTATCTTCTTTAAAATAGATCCGTACACATTCATAATATCATTACGTTTACCTTACTATACTTCTTACTAGTAAAGTAAAAAGGAATCATATCTCACGATGAAGTAAAGCCTACGTCCGGTTTCTTAAGCGTTCCCCAGCTTTGCGGTGCAGGGCCTTTGTAATTAAGTTGTTCATTACTTTCTTTATTATTGTCATATATTTCACTTCTTCACTTTCTTTCTTCTCAGTTCCTGTCGCTCCTTTCCTTCTTTTGTACATCACCAGATCGTCGGTCCACCTTGTGAGAGGTCCGCCAATGACCGAGATGCTGGACGAATGAACTGGATGGGAGCAGCGCAGGGCTGATCGACGTGGAGATCTTTGGGGCAGGCCTATGTCCAGCAGTGGACGTCTGTCGGCTGACGATGATGACACATCACCTCTTTCAATAAAATATATTACAATTTGTCTTCTTACATTTTTAAGTGTTTACTTTAACATTCATTTTGTTTTTATTCTAGCTTACTTTTATGTACAACTCCTATTTCTATTCTATTCTAGCTTACCTTTGTTTACAAGTCTTCTATTTTACATTTTTATTACTTTATTTGTTTACATTCTGTCAATGTTTTGCTTAAAACCGGTTGCCGTAGCCTGTAATGAGGATAACACCGAATCGTGGAGATCCTTCTTTAAAGGAACCTGTACATATAGCGTACTGTGACGTGATGTTGATACCATGACTTGATGGTTTTTACTATAAAATATCTTTTAAATATGACCGTATGTAGGCGGAAGTCATTATAATTCTAAACTGTGGGACTAGACTTAATCGCTTTACTGGTGGTAGGTCTCTGTTGCTGTAGACCGCCTAGGTAGGTACCACCATTTCTATCGTGAAACAGTAGTATGCAAACATTGCTGTGTTTCGGTTTGAAGGACGCTGTAGTTGGTGTATTTACTATGGTAACGAAACTCAACATTCTATGGTTCAAGGCCACGAGTATAATGTAATGCAGTGTATACTATTCTATTCTTTCTAGCGCCACGTTGCTATGGGCAGGCGTGTAACACTAACCATCAGCTGAACGTCCCGCTCTGCTCGACGCCCCGTTACTTACTTATATCCGTTTATTAGAAAAACAAATAACTTAATATCCCATTGTTTAAACGAGTTTATATCTTTTGTTATCTTTTCGCACATTTTTATGTTTTTTTTTTATTCTTAAATTACACAAGGAAATAAGCGTAAGGATATTTCCCTGATGGGAAGTGATATGTTTGCCTATAACAACTTGGCGGTAGTTAGGATGACATATACTGCAGCGCATTGCGCACGTAGCCTGAGATAGAAGATGTTGAATCTCGTCACCTCTATAATTGCACTAGCTACAGCGCCCTTTAAACCGGAGCACAGTAGTTTTTGCACACTAGTGTTTGGCGGCAGTAATAGCCGCCGTTATGGTACTTACCTAGACTATTACTAATTAGCAGTTCTTTTGTGAAGTTGTCGAGTACGCGATAACTGCAACGGCAATGATGAGAAAAATCGATACCAATCACATATAATATTTAACTTTAACTTTATTCTCATATTCCAGGGTATAAAATTATTGCAAGGGAATGGAATACTTTTGCCAAGGACGTGTATTCAAGATGATAAGAAATTAATGAAGAATGTGAGTAGATACAAGACTTGTGTATATCTTTGCTCTAACTATAAAGCTGAGCCATGGATGCTTTATTAGACGTTTCTTCGAAACGACGAGATGTCCATCTGATGGTATTGTATGCCGGAATAATATAGCTCTACTTAAAATGATAACCTCTACTTGTAGAGCACAGTGCTCGCCGCTTTTAGGCATAAGATGTCAGATCCTGCTGCCCAAGTAATTTCACCAGCTACCATTATTTAGCTATAAAAATAAGTACTGATATCACCCAAAGGTCTCTAACAAAAAAAACAACGACTGGTAATATAAAATAATTTCGGCACTTAACTTTTATATCCGGCGTGAAGGACTTAAGGCTTTTCCATCGTTTCCAGGTTGCAACCGCTACGTACTACTATTTATTGGTAAAACTATCGGAGCTGCTCGACACAGTATTCTTCGTTTTGCGTAAGAAAGATCGTCAAATTACTTTCCTCCACGTGTACCACCACACCTCTATGACCCTGATTACTTGGTTCATTTTGAAATATGAACCCACGTATACCACTATATTTCTTGGCACACTCAACTCCCTCGTCCACGTCGTCATGTACAGTTACTACGCGCTGTCCGCTGTTCCAGGACTATCCAAACATCTGTGGTGGAAAAAGTATATAACATCTATGCAACTTGTAAGTTTCCATTACGTTGCTTTCAACTTTAGTTCTAAAGATCACCTATCTATCATCGGCCCATAGGCCTCCCCCAAAATCTCCACACCGATCGGTTCTACGCTGCCTGATATTGCTGGACGCCAGAGGCTGTCGTTTGTAGGGGTCACATGGGGGGACTTGGGCCATTTCCCGCCCCCTGGCCCTATGCGAGAAGGTGGAAGCCATAGCCGCGTTTGTTGATTAGCAAAATGCACCACGAGCAGGTGAAGTTGGCTTGAGTCCCGTGAGTTGTTGCGCGGGACCCCTTACACCCCTAAGTAGAAACTAAAGACGTGTAATTAGGGTTTAAATCTGAAATTATATTTCAGGTGCAGTTTATGATGATTGTGGTTCAGGTTTTAATGAACTATCAGCTGTCGTCGTGTCAAACCTCATACATTATGTTCACTGTTATAATCATCAACACGGTTTTATTCCTGTGCCTATTCAGCGACTTTTATCTCAAAGCGTACCTGAAGAACAGGAACAGGCCGCACGGCGCGCCCAAGGGGCTCAGCGACGTCGCAAAGTCGGATGAAGAGAAAAATAATTACAATAACAACACCGTCACAAACGGAAATATATGCAAAACTAAACAAATATAATGAATTTACATTGCCTTACATACATTGATATGAACTCTTTAATTTCTGAACATAACTTAATCCATATGTCGGCAGTTTTACCGGAAATAATGCTTTAAGGACTGTGCTTTGCATCTATTTTCGAAAATAATTAAGACATTTTAGTGATGACTTAACTAATTAATAATTAACTCCTATTCGTTTAGTTGATCTCACGTGAACGTCTATGACCTAAAGCAAACTATTGAATCCGCTGTCTCATCAACATTTACACCGGCGAAGTCGTTAAGACTAAAAAAACACATAAAATATAAAATTTTATCTCGTACTTGGCAAGCACAAGATAAATGTAGATTAAATACAAAACATACTCCTACATGTTGTCACTGTAACAAAAACTTAACTTGAATGTGAAACATTGTTTAAACTTAACTTTAAACCGTTAAAAGGTAAAGAGGTTTTTCTTTATTATTTTAAAAGCGTATAGCGATAACGGTTAAGGCGATAACTATCTATTCTTGTATATTAATAGTTAAATAATATATTAATAAATACAATTTTTTTTTTCATTTTTTATTATATTGTCACGCCTTTTTCCCAGTAGGGGTAGGCAGAGGTGAAAAAACACCCACATTTCTCCAGATGTGGTCAGATTAGGTCCAGTGTAACAGGGGGCGAGCCTGTTGCCATAATAACGTATATTAAAATACAATTTTAATATACGTTAATAAGTTATATGGATGGTACTTAAACGGCCTAAGTTTTTTTCTCTTAGTGGAGTCTGTGAGTACCTGCTGTGATTTGTTAAGCAGCAGCCTCGGCAGCTGTGTACTCATGAGTGGCTTCTTTTAACGTATCTCATCTATTTTTTTGTTTTTTTTTTCTTCTCAGTCCTTGTACTTTGCTAGATGCTAATTGAGCCGTTTGCTTTGGCTGCAGTCCTTGCAGCTTAAGTTAATAATCAAGTATAAATATGCATAGTAAAGTCACTAGTAAATTTTGATTGCATAGTTGTTGAAGATAATAAATGGTTAAAAAAAAGACCTCTTCGTTGTTATTTTGTACTCTCTGCGGGTACGTATTAACTTATTAACATATTGATGGTTAAATCGGTTATCACGGCGCAAATGGTGCGATGACCGTACAGGTTCATACACAATAACCTGTGGGGGTAACCTTCGCTTATGCGTTAACATATCCAGGTCATCACATGGCAAATTGACATAAAACACTTCTGTGAACAAGATATTATATTTGTAGCACCTTGCGCTGGTCACCATTTGACGTTAGATGGTACTTCTCGTTACACCAATAATTTGACCAGCTGCAGCACGTTTAAATCCGTAACCTTTATCCTTATGATTTCATTTTTTTTTATTAATTAAGTAATCAATAGTATAAAAAGGAAAAAGTGAAAATATTATATGTATTGCTCGTTTTAATTTAACCTTGTTCTGGTAAGTTGAGATTAAGTATAAATAAATAAAGTCCCAAAATATTTATTCAAAAAACAGCACAATAAATATTATAATGTAATTAATTAAGTTAATAATTAACAATTAAAAGTATCGTTTAAGGTTCGTACGTCGTAATTCAATGTAATAACTTAACCTCTATTCAATCTTCGCGTTTGCGGTCCTGTTAGCGCCGTTCAGCGCTAAATTTCTCTCTCTATCATTTTTCTTCTTTTCAAGGTATGATTTCACGTAGAAATTTGTGAAGAGATAAATGAACAGGAAAGCGTTCAGAATTATAGTCAGCAGCAGGGTGTACGACGGTGAACATCCGGAGTAAAACTGAGCGGCGAACGCTTGGATGATTATGCACAGGAACTGCACCTGAAATTAGTTATGCCTTATTAAAATATTAATTAAATGTAACAAGTATTGAAGATTATAAGGTGGTCACTGAACTTAACTTCCTATGAAGGTAAACGTCGTGGGGTAACCGACGTGTTACAAGAGTGTATATGTACAAAAGGCCCAGCTCCTTGTTCTTCACAAGAACAGGAAAGGAGTGGAACAACTTAAAGTCGGTGTTCCCGTTCTAATAAAAAGTGGGTGACTCAGAAGAGTAAATAGGCTTTTAATAGGTCAAAACATTGTACCACCACAGACCACATCACCACTTAACATCAGGTGGTATAGAAGTCAAGCTTTAACTTTGTCGATTTTAAAACGAAAGAATGTGTCACTTGGCCAACATAACCTTGTGGTAAAAGGTCTCGAGTCTCAGCTGTGGGAAGACTGAGAGGGATGTTCATGTTGTTTAAAATATAGTAGTATGTCTCGGGTACAAACGGTCCAGAAACACAGGGTAATAACCTAGTAATTTTGATCATGTGAAGAATTTCATCATCATCAGCATCATTATCAGCCTTTGTTTATCCACTGCAGGATATAGGCCTTTCCCAATATCTTCTCGCATCCACCCATATTTGACCGCCCTGATGTCATCTGTCCATTTGGAAGGAAGGTGTCCTATACTTCTGCAACTTGTACGCGGCCTCCACTCCAAGACTTTCCTCCCCGATCGGCCGTCACTGACACGACAGATCTGGTCGGCCCACTGCCGCATCAGCTTGCAGACTTTGAGAGCTACGTCAACAAGTTTAGTTCTCCAACGAATTTCATCGTTCCGGATCTTGTCCCTTAGAGAAATGCCAAGCATAGCTCACCATCGCTCGCTGTGCTACTTTGAATCGGTGGACCAGCCCGATGGTCAGGTGCCAAGTCTCTGCGCCTTAAATAAAAGTCGAGACGGCGCACTGGTTAAAGAGTTTCGTCTTTAGATATTGGGATATTTGCGATTATATGTTGAAGTCACCTCGGCCAAGTTCTATAGCCTGTCCGAGGTAGACGTACTCTTTTACTTTTTCAATCAAGTGAAGCATTTGTGTATTAAAAAAGATTAATAATTCTTCTGTTTGAAACGGTCAGTTTCACTTACCAATTGCAACATGGTTATGTATCTCTTCCACCACAAATACTTGGCGAGGTGCGGGAACGCCGACAGCGCGTAGTAACTGTACATGATGACGTGAACGAACGAGTTCAGCGTTCCGAGGAACATGGTGCCGTAAGTCGGTTCGTACTTCAATGTTATCCAAGTTGTCCACAACATCAAGAAGTGGTGGTACACGTGAAGGAACGATACTTGACTGTATTTCTTGCGCAGCACGAAGAAGACGGTGTCGAGCAACTCCGTCAACTTAGCGAAGAAGTAGTAGTACGTATTCGACGTAATCTGAAAATTATTTTTATTTGTTAACAAGTAATTTTTTGATAACGTATCACAGGCCTGCAAAAGGAATATATAAACTATATTTCATTGTGTAAATTCAACTTCTAACCTTAATTTAATATACGTTATATATATTAACATACAAAAACGAAGTCTCATTAAAATATTCAATCGTAATCAACTCGTTCAAAATTGTATGTAATGTAGTAAGTAATAGGGGGACCGGAAAGTAATGTCGTTTCTGCGCATGCCAATACTTGATTGTCATTTGTCAGCTCATTGTTTTGTTCAGAGGCGTACCAAAGACATTGTGAGGTTATAGTGATTTCTTTACTTATAGACAATTGAATTACAATTTTTTTTTGTAATTTTGGGTAAAATGGCCAGCCAAATACCAGAAGAGGTACACATCCGGCATTGCATGCTCTTTGAGTTTCGCAAGGGAAATAACGCAACAGTTGCTACCAAAAACATTTGCGATGTTTATCCAAATGCACTGGACATTCGTAAATGCCAAAGGTGGTTTTCCAAGTTCAAATCGGGTAATTTTGATCTTTCCGACTCGTATCGATCAGGAAGACCATCAGCGTTAGACAACGACGTGTTAAGGGCGGAAGTGGAAGCAAATCCGTGTCAGACGATCGAGGAATTGTCAAACAGTCTCAACAAACCTTGGTCGACCATCCAAGAACATTTGAAGCAGATTGGAAAAGTAAGCAGAGCAGGTGTTTGGGTCCCGCATAATCTGTCCGAACAGAATAAGGCTAACCGATCAATCACATGCAACTTATTGCTTCAACGACACAACACAGAAGCGTTTTTTGATCGCTTGATCACAGGAGATGAGAAATGGGTCCTGTATGATAACCCAAAACGCAAAAGGCAGTGGCTCTCTCCAAATGAAATCCCTCGGAGTACTGCTAAGCCAGGTTTACACCCCAAAAAAGCGCTTTTGTGTGTTTGGTGGAGTATTCGCGGCATTGTTCATTTTGAATTACTGAAACCTGGAGAAACTGTTACTGCAGACCTCTACAGCGAACAATTGCAGCGAGTCAATCAATCTTTAATTGAAAAGTGGCCAGCGATTGTCAACCGAAAAGGCGTCATTCTCCAACATGACAATGCAAGACCGCACTGCGCAAGGCGAACTCTAGAAAAAATTAATGAATTGGGGTGGGAGGTGCTGCCTCATCCACCATATTCGCCCGATGTTGCACCATCGGATTTCCACTTATTCCGAGCGCTGCAACACTTTTTAAGTGGCAAAACATTTGCAAATTTGGATGATATCCAAAATGCCATCTCTAGATATTTTGCCGAAAAACCAATTAATTTTTATCGATCAGGGATTGAAAATTTACTCACTAGATGGCAAAAGGTTATTGACAATGATGGGGAATACATCATTGATTAAAAATAAAGACTCGTTAAAAATGTATGTGATTGTATTTAGCGTAAGAAAACGACATTACTTTCCGGTCCGCCTAATAGTAATAACAGCCCATTTACGTCCCCACTGCTGGGGCACAGTAATTATTAGTAGTATTAGTAGTATTGTATGTAATAACGGAATTATATTGCAAATTTCAAATGATCTCACAAAGGAAAAGGAAGTTTGTATATATATGCATATTATATTGGTTGCATAATAATGACACCACATTTAGCTTTGAATATAGAAGCTCTAATTACGGCACTAAGCAAGGGGTGGAAGAAAAATAAAGGATAGTCGTATGTCCTAGCGATGGGTTCAACACAGGAGCTCCTGCAACGCACTGAAGGTGACCATCGATGTGGTTTTAATGGATACAAATCATACTATTACATCTCAAAACGAGAAGCACGGTATCTTCTGAAGTTCCAAAAAACAGGATTTGTTAGAAATTGTTTTAGGTTCTATTCTATTTAAAAGCTATCATTTAAACTAAGTTATAAATTTTTTACGTTGTCTAATGATACTGTAAATAAAAAAAATTTGCTACCCTTAAGATTAGGTTGCCTTCGAATTAAGGTTTTCTCTAATATCATCATCGTCATCATCAGCCGACAAACGTCAAAATCAAATATCTCCACATCGATCGATCCTGAGCTGCCCGTATCCAGTTGCTTCCCGCAACCTTCATCAGATCGTCGGACCACCTGGTGGGGGGCCTGCCAACACTACGTCTTCTGGTAGGCGGAATATCAAAGTTTTCTCAGTTATTGACATTCAAATTCAGTTTAAGCAGTTAAATTTACAAATTCTTTAACTTAAGAAACACTATACTTCGGCACCAATAAAAACAATATACTATTGGTAAGTTACCCAAAAGCATGCTTAAGAACAACTTAGGTGTTTAGTCGCTTTGGCTTCCCAGCCAATTGTGTAAACTGATATTTGGAAAGAAAAAGTTATTCTACTCTTTTCTTTTTATAATCATATATTTGTTTTATTATATAGAATATGGAAAGACAGCAACATCTCTCCATCTCTCCATATTTCTCTACAGAGCGGAGACTCGCATTATAAAGGCAGTATAAGATCGCAAGATAATAGACGCATTTGAAATGTGGTGCTGAAGACGAATGCTGAATGTATCCAGGACAGAGCATAGGACCAAGGTGTCCATTTCAACACAGCTCCATATTCAAACGCGCCTTATAACCGTCTATCAACGTCGGACACTTTAGTTTTTCGGTCATATTGTCATAAAAAAGCGAAATGACTTGGAGAAACTTGTCGTTAGTGGCAAGTTTGATGGTAAGAGGTCGCGTAGACGGAACCCAAAACGACGGAATGACCAGGTGAAGGAGACCTTTGAAACGCCTGCATATGACACTACACACTATACAGAGAGCTTCAAATAGAAGTGATTGGCGTAACATCATTAAGAACAGGTTATCGATAAGGAGTCACGACCCTCAGCATTGGGAAACCGAGGTAAAGAGAGAGAGAGATATTTGATTTATTAGTAGTATTATATAAAATACCATCAGGACACTGAAATAAATGTTCCGGGCCTGACAGCGAGCTCGTCCGAGCGCTGTGTTCGTTTGTGCTAACTTTGACGGTCTCTAACACAATAGACTTGACATCAACAGTTCCGTAATAACTCTATAATAATTAAGGGTTCCGTATAATAATTAAACTAATTAATAATGACATACATTATTATCATCCAGTTCATTAAAAATAATAGTTGTTTCAGCAAATGAACTGTTTTGTGTCAGAGTTTTAAGTTTTTACTTGTCTAAGTTATTCGAATGGTTTCATTAAAGTAAGTATTAAATTTGTAATAAAATTTTCGAGATATCAGCGAGACTTCTATATATAAGTATATAGTAGTATTATATCATCGTAAATAACATCCACTTTACGAGTGTTTTGTATACGTTGAAAGGAAATTTGTAGTTCGTTTATGTAAATAAAACAAAGGGTAGTTTTGATTTATACAGGCTTCTTACCCACTCAAACCCTCTTTCTAATAAAATCTTCAGGATTACGTAAGGATCGTTTTGGTGCCCCTGTACTACGCCCAAGCCTACTACGTATAACATACAAACATCTTTCTGATTAAAAAAATAAAATAAAAAAAAACGCGCACCCGATCCTGAACTGGCATTATTAACCCCTATTAACATATGCGAACATATGCAAATTGTATGTTGTAATATACAATTACGAGAGTATATTGTCCACTGTTTCGTAATAATAAATACAGGCGGCGAGTTTCGAGGAATGTACATTTATTATGCGGTTCACTGGATGCTTGCTCATGTGCCAAATAGACCTGGAGTCTCCGGAAGATTAGACAAAATCTTTGAAGCAGCCACTAAAGCCTATGTTTTCGCGTTGTTGCAGTGATGATCAGAATATCTTTGAGGTTATACCTGCTCTGATGCTTAAAAGAATCTGCAATATCCTTTACGGCGCTGAGTATAACTCATCAATACCGCAAACAGTCATCTTATATAGATGAACTCAGGGTGTAAGGGATTCTATAAACGTCAAGTTGGAAATTTTGTAACTTACCCTATGATAGTGACTAAACTGATCTCAAAACTCCTTGTCGTGTGCAATCAATTTTGATGCTACTGAACTACTTTGATCTATCAAACTTTCAAGTTTTGAAGAGCATTGCAGCTACTGATATAATATTATTACTAAAGTAACTTAGCACTTAACTTTTTCTTAACACGATGAACATACCAAATAGCACCATTCTTACAAGTGTCACTTACCATCAGGTAAACTTTGGTTGCGAACCCTTGTTTTTACGTGACAAGTGCCCATAAATTGCTTATAACCTGATTTAATCATGGGCTATAAATATAAACACTCACAATCCACCTCGATTCTTCAATTTCCATGAGACAGGATGAGGTCAAAATTCCGTTTTGGTAAATAGTTTTCGAACCCTGAAACGTTAATAACAAAAAATAAACAATTTAGATAATGAGGAGCAGAACGTACTACAAGCGGCCGACCACAACAAGGTCGCCAAGAAAATTTAACAGAGACCCGCTCAGCTACCAACTACACCCCAACACAGTAATGACAACAAATTAACTGTCTCCTCAACTACGTTTTTTATATTATATATTATGAAGCCTTTTTCCCAGTAGGGGTAGGCAGAGGTGAAAAAAACACCCACTGTTCGAGAGATGTGGTCAAATTAGGTCCTATGTACCAGGGGGCGAGCCTGTTGCCACTTTACTGGGGCCACCACGCACACACACAAAGATGATGTCAGTGTGCGGGTGTCCTCGCGATGTTTTCCTTCCCGTTTGTTATTCGCTGTTATAACTAAAGTTTACAAATGTACATAACTTTAAATATTAAGTCATCGGTACAGGCCAAGATTGGAACCCGCGACCTTCGGAATGAAATTAGGCCAGCGAGTACTACTCACTACGTACGTAGCTACTACTCAAGTACGTATTCTCAAATAACCAAATACATCATCATCAGCCGACAGACGTCCACTGCTGGACATAGCCCTCACCCAAAGATCTCCACATCGATCGAATAACACAATAATAACCAAATATAATAGTTTGAATAGTTCAATGCCTGAACTCCGAACTCCGTTTTTTGCTTGCCTGTCTGTTTTGCATGAAGTTATTTTCATAGAGTTATTGTATTTTGACTAGAGTACGTCGACACTTAACAACGCGTGATATTTGTGCTCAAATATCAACAACACGTTTAATTAAAACAAAAGTCGTTTCTTCATTAACATTATCTAATCAGATTTTACCGCAACGTCTCTGTTGATTAGGGTTAGTGTAGTAAAATTACTATGCTCTGTAGTATAGCATGTTAAGGTAATGAAGTTAGAGAATATATGACTAGATTTTTAAGTTAGATTCGTCAAGCGCAATTTGGTGCTGTGTAAACGACCGAATTAATGCATCAAAGTGGAGGAAGTAATATTCAATTGTAAACGAACGTCATGCTGCGTTTGGTATCATGATATTGGAAAAATCAGAAAACTTACAATGAACATCAGGAAGCAGGAGTAAAACACTTGAAATATATTGTAGAATAATATTAAATTTGTCAATTTAAATGGCTGTCTCTTCTCCATGTATTTGGGGCCCAGTTTTAATACGAACAATACGTAGAAAGTGGTCAGGACGACCAGCGGCAGCGGCGACCTCATCAGGAACCATTTGTCTACGTAATCAACTGGAAAAAAAAAGAAACTTATTAGGCAGTAATTGTGTAAGAAGCTATAGCCACTTGTTGTCTGGGGTCAAACCAAGGTCCCCAGCCGAGCCAAGGCGTAGTATTTAGCCGCTGAACTACGATGACGAATAAAGTATGAAGATGATGACTGCTGTTGCTGGTTATAATTTTGGACTAATTACATTTATCAACCTGAAGTACTTATTTAGTTTTTAGTTATATTTTGTATGTATCTTTTATTTTATATAATATATGAGGTCCTTACATATGAAAGTATCGTTTTGTCGTACTGACCAGTTCGATCTGAAATATCTCCTCTTTGGTTAAGAATACCGAATTCAATTTTACAAATTCATGTAGCTGCTACATTTGAGTATTGAAAACGTCAAGTCATTCATTTGTTTTTTCCTCATTATTTCTTTCTTTCGCATCGCTTATTACCGCACAATGAAGAACACAAAATATCAGTAAACTTATGAGTACGAGTTCTACCGTGCTGCGTGGCACCAGTGCTGCAGGAACATCTAATCTCGAAGGATTGACGATGTGCACGGCGCTGGCGCTGTTGTCGCAAAAGCAAACACAGTACGTTTTTGGTTTCAACCTTTTCGTTCAGGAAATTTCGACCTGCAGAACCCACTCCGTGGACGGCCGGAGACCAAAGTGGAAAATGAAGACTAATGTGGAAGCAGATCCATCATAAAGCATTTCAAAGATCGCTGCAGGCTTCGAGGTAAGTAACAAAACTGTTTTAATCCACTTGAAGGAAATCGACGAAGTAAAAAAACTTGAACGATGGGTACCTCATGAATTGAGTGAATCGACCTCGCAAACACGCGTCGATCGCTGTGTTACTTTGCTCAACCGACACAATAATGAAGGGATTTTAAATCAAATCATTACTTGCGAAGAAAAGTGGATACTGTACGATAATCAGAAGCACTCGTCGCAATGGGTGAACCCTGGAGACCCAGTCAAATCCTACCCTGCACTGCTACTTCACGACAACGCAAGACCAAACACTGCACAACAAACAACCACAAGTTAGATGAGCTGCAATTGGAGTCTGCGACATTCACCATGCTACACGGACCTTGCTCCAACTGATTACCATTTTTTCCGGAATTTGGACAAGTTCTTACAAGAAAAAAATTCAACTCCGATTCGACAGTCCAAACCGCCTCAAAGAGTTTATTGATTCTCGCCCCCCATGGTTTTTTAATACGGGGATCAATGAACTACCAATGAGATGGCAAAAGTATATAGATAATAACGGTGCATACTTTGATTAATTAAATATATGTTACAAAAAAAAATTGACTTTATATTCCTCCCGTACGAAACGCCAGTTTCATACGTAAGGACCGAATACATTAACTAAAGTACACAAATAATTAATAAGGGAAACTTAGTTCAAGTAAACTATTGTTTCAAACATTTATATATTATAATAATAAGTTAGAGTAAACAACACCATGATTTTACAATATTTATAATTATGTTCTATAAAGGATGTCGTAAATTTTATAAGAATAAAAAAAAATTAGGACACAACAAGCAAAGCAAAAACAGGAACGTGACAGTAGCTTCCGTAACTCACCAACGCCATGGAAGTCCCAAAAATTGTCTCTATTCGCCGTCTCATTCATGTATTTGAAGTCCATTGTAACTATTAAATCTCTTTTAATTTTTTGTTAAAACTACACTACAGCACAGAATAAGACCAAATGTTCTTTAAAACAAAACACATTCATTAACCTAACACCAACTCTTTTATTATCAAAATGATACGTTCCGCTTGTGGCTGAGGAATTATCATGAGTATATAAAAAATTATATTACCGAATAGGGTGTAAAGGGTTCCGCACAATAATTCATGAGACCTAAGCCTTGCACCCTGGTAATCATGAAACGAGGCGGGCTACCAACCCTAATTGAGCTAGCGTGGTGGGAAATAGCCGAAAACTCCGTATATAAACCCCTGCAAACGACAGCCTGTAGTGCCCGGCGGGACCGGGGGCCATGCTAATAGTGGACCGATTGATATGGAGATCTCTCGAGAAGGTCCAGCCGTGGACGTCTATCGACGGTTGATAATGATGATTACCGGATCATTGTATCCAACGGATGTTCTATATGGTGCCTGCACATGGAAAGTTTGGGAAAACCATGTTATTAAAGAGGTTGTTGAATAATATAAACGATGATGGAGATGAATCTTATAAACACGTCAATGGTATTAAAAAAAAAGCTTTTCAAGACAACAAATGTAAAAAAAAGGAATTATTCTTTGCTTTATTTATATTGGGTTTGTTCAAGTGAATACCTATTGCGAATAAAAATGACAGCTTTAACTCATAACTATAGCTTTAACTACTTGAGGTAGGTCTCGGCTGCCGGAGACGGCTGGTTGGGTATCACCGCAGCGCCTGTTTCTTCAGTGTACAGACATTAATATGTTCCAGATTGAAGGACGTTGTAGCTCAATAATGTAGTGCAGTGTACATTATTCTGATTAGCGCCACGTTATTATGAGCCTGTCACTAGCCATCAGGTGAACGTCCCGCCCGTCTCATCGCTTAAATGAATTACAAAAGTATATATAAAAAAAATTGTTTAAATACTATATAATGATAAACTTCACCTGAAAATATTTTTATTAAAGTAATTTATTTCAATCTTCAGTGTGTCATCTCGCACACCCTTTCTGAAAGTGATAGGCGGAGGGTTAGAATTTCTAAGTTCAGATCAGAACAGCGATTCATCTAATTTTGTTCGAAGAGAATCGTTCCGAACGAACTTTTTTTATTCAGGAAGTGACGGGTTGAGCAGGAGGTTCACCTGAAAGTAAGTGTTACGCCTGCCGCTGACAACTTTTGGTATACACTGCACCGCATTATGCTCATCACCTTGAGACATATGGTGTTGACTCTAGTTACCTCAGTTGTTACACTAGCTACAGCGCCTTTCAAACCGAATTACGCTACTCTTTGTCGGCTGCAATGGGGTCTGCAGTAGTACCTACCTAGACGTTATCCGGCAACGGAGACCTACTACCAGTTATTAATAACAATGGTAAGCACACCCCGGCCGCAAGTGGAACTAAACTATTTGACCCAACATTCGGGGTCTAATTGTTAATTTATGTTAATTCGTTTTCACACACACAGTTCATAGTACAATAGTTAAATCATTTTTAAATGAATAAATTCCGTTAAAACACAACTCATGTTTTAGTTTATATAAAAAAAAAAAGTAAATTGTGTACTAGCTTCTTTTAACTTTGCGTACAATTCATGAAAGCTATAAAAAAACCCATATCGAGACTCATCTGTTGTACATATTATAACATCCTCCATTTATAAACATCCTTAGTCTCAACTAAGGATGTTTATACAACATCACCCTCGATTGAAGATTACCTGGTATTCATAATTGAACACGGCAATGTTTGCGGGATACCTCCAGACGATAATCGAGTGCCTAAGTTGTACCTCGTCTCTCCGCCCCTACTACATCCCTCCTCTAATACAATGCGTAAAGCAATCCGGGGCTCAGAGGTCAAACGATCAACTCTCATAGAAACCAATATGTATACATATATATCTAAATATATAGATATATATAATTTGGCATCATTTAAAACAGCAACACGGACGGGATGCGCGAACGGCATAGCGGCGGGGTGTCGCGAGGCATCGGAAGGTCAGCTCGAGAAAATCGAGGATAGTTGGTATTAAATGGTATCAAGAGTATTGTATATATTTCATTGTATATTGATTAAAAGTAGTAATTAAAATCTCAACCACCCATTATTTGTCAAAGTGGAGGATGAGCTAACATTTCAGGCGTGGAATGGCAACCTGATATACGCAGGTATGTTACTTTACATTATTGTCATTATAACAATATTGTCGTTAGATAATATTAATCTTTATTTTTATTTATTTATATTGTCACGCCTTTTTCCCAGTAGGGGTAGGCAGAGGTGTATAAACCACCCACATTTCGCCAGATGTGGTCAGATTAGGTTCCATGTAACAGGGGGCGAGCCTGTTGCCACTTTATTGGGACCACCACACACACACACACAAAGATGATTTCAGTGTGCGGGTTTCCTCACGATGTTTTCCATCACCGTTTTTGTATCTCGCTGTTGTAACTAAAGTTCACAAATGTACATAACTTAAATATTAAGTCATTGGTACATGCCGAGGTTTGAACCCGCGACCTTCGGAATGAAAGCCGCACGCTCTAACCATTAGGCCAGCGAGCTACTATTACTAGCTCGCTGGCCTAATGGTTGCCTAATTACTAATATTAATCTTCAGCCTCTATATATTATACCTCTATGGAAAAGAGGTCTGAAGTTGGTATATTTATATCAAACTATGTATGTGATATCGTAAAAGATAAATTATATATATATGTCGGAGATTGGAGGACGCAACGTCACATTTTAATAGATTGCGGATATTCGGATATAATAATGAGCAACACTAAGGTTGAATCTTAATCGATTTGCGGGTATTTACATATAGTAGCAGGCAACACTGAAGATGACTTGTTAAATGTAAAAGTCATTTCGAGGAAGCATAAAAAGAGGAACGCGGCGCGGGAGCGAGCACTTGCTTGGAGGACAGACTGCGGTGAACACCGGTATAGCGGACTATCCAACTTTTGTCGTTGTCGCTTAGTAATCTGTTGTTGTATTACAAACCTATCTAGTATTGTTTAATGGACAATGAATGAAGACCGGAGGGAAGATGAACGCCTTCAACCTACCAACCTCTCTTCGTTATATATATATTATATATTAGTTTGGCAAATATCCCTCTTTTGAGTTCAACTTTACACCACCAAGGGCGTTCACCATGGACAGGAACAGGTGGTAATCACTTGGCGCTATGTCCGGGCTATATGGTGGATGCGATAAAACCTCCCATCCGAGCTCCCGTAGCTTCTGACGAGTCATCAACGAAGTGTGTGGTCTGGCGTTGTCCTGGTGGAACACTACACCCTTCCTGTTGGCCAATTCTGGACGCTTCTGATCGATCGCCTGCTTCAAGCGGTCCAGTTGTTCGCAGTAGATGGTAGAATTAAGCGTCTGGCCATATGGGAGCAGCTCATAGTGGATGATTCCCTTCCAATCCCACCAAACACACAGCAAAACCTTCCTGGCCGTCAATCCCGGCTTGGCCACTGTTTGGGACGATTCACCGGCCTTCGACCACGACCGTTTTCGCTTGATATTGTCGTATGTGATCCATTTTTCGTCGCCAGTCACCATCCGCTTCAAGAATGGGTCGAGTTCGTTCCGTTTCAGCAGCATATCGCAGGCGTTGATTCGGTCCAGAAGGTTTTTTTGCGTCAAATCATGCGGCACCCAAACATCAAGCTTTTTTTTGTATCCAGCCTTCTGCGGATGGTTTAAAATGGTTTGGTGACTAACTCCCATCTCCTGGGCGATGTCACGAGATGCCACATGCCGGTCTAACTCGATGTAGTCCATGATTTGATCGGTATTTGTCGTCACAGGTCTTCCGCCGGCTGGCTTATCCATGGTGTCGTTTTCACCGGCTCTGAATCGTCGAAACCATTCCTCCGCGGTTCGAAGTGATAGAGTACCATCCCCCAAAACACCATTAATCTCACGGAACGTTTCTCTAGCGGATTTGCCTTTAACGAAGGAAAACTTCAAAATAGCGCGAATTTCGGCGTTAGTGAACTATATGTTTACACGTCTATAACTGTTGAACGCAATATCCAAACTAATTATGCATAGCGTCGTTTTGTAGGTTATGTCAAGACCTTTCAAATTATGTATAGTATTGCCAGATACGAGCTCTGTAGCGCTTTGTACATAGCCGCGAAATTCAAAAAACAAAAAGGCGGAAGGGAGATATTTGCCAAACTATTATATTGTTTAAAACATGACTAAATCATTTGTTTAGTAGTGCTAACCGAGAAATGACTCCTTTACTTTGAAGATTATTACCTAGTGCTGTATAAATATAACAAAGGAGATTAAGTATTGTTCTACTCTCACTTAAGTTTACAACAGTAAACTTAAGTGAGAGTAGAACAGTAAATCGACTAACAAGTCGTAACATAGAATGTTACGGTGCGTATCATTGATTTCACACGGGTTTTATCGGGTTCGTAAATATGAAGTTTGGATAACGGACGAATGCTGATGCACTCAACTACCGTGTCGACAGGAGTTACGAGTTTCGATATGTTAAACTGTATATGTTATATTTACAAGTCATCCATCCATCCAATCAGCCGGAAGACGTATATTTACAAGTAATTATGATTATTTAATATGTACGATCAATATTACGGATATGCAGATAGTCTTTACTATTAATCTAGTAACGTATAAGTCGTTTATAATTATATTTGTTGACTATAGAGCTTTAAATAAAAATACCGTAAATAACTTATATGTAATACCTGAGGACCAACTTCCGCCCAACATATTTTGGAGCCCAAGTCAACCTCGCCTGCACGCGGTGCACCCTGCTGAATAACAAGCGAAGCTCTGACCACCCACCAACTCGCACTGTGTCAGAGTGGTGGGTTACTACCCAATTCCCATCAAAGAACTCTACTATTTAACTACTACTCTCTACGGAGATCTATGTCCAGTAGTGGACGTCTATGGGTGATTGATAACCGGAGGATCACCTAGGATCGGTGTTGTCTGATATCGATGAACTATTATTATTATGTAAGCTAGAACGTTAAACTAAAAGTACTACACAATGCTTAACAGGTATATATGGCATGGTTGGTAGTCCACAAGACAGTTTACCTGACAGAGGAACTAGATTTATGTCTAGATTTTGGGAAAGTATCTCAATTTCATAGGTTCTATCCACATTTTATACACAATAACTACACTTCGAGTGAATAAACAACCTAAGAAGTATAACTATTTTATAATCACTAACAGCTTTGAATCATGTTGTGGATGAATGGGATCGTTACGTTAATAATGTCCAGTGGAATCACAACAACATTAAGAGTAAGAGTACTGAAGATACACCATCCGAAATTGTCTTTGGGTGTAATACCACAGACCCGACTGAAACACACACACACTAAACGAAATTCAGACGTCAAAGTCAATGTCACCGAGTTTAGCAATAGACGGCAATATTTTGACGAATGCACAGATCATTGCAATACGTCGGGAAGAAGCTGTCAATAGAGTCGTCTGACTAAATTTGCCTTAAAGCGAAGCCCGAGCTATAAAATTGTAGATTGCGGGAACTGCTCCCTTCTAATATATAAATATGGACTGAATATTCGCAACCTTATCCTACAGCAGAAAGCTGTAAGATTTGAATCTGTGCAGTGCACTGTCTACAACGTCATAATTATGCTTGCCGCCTCTATTAACTTTATATAATAACAAGTCACCTAGTAAAAAAACACAATATAATACAAGCTCCTCATGAAGACCGGCGAGTTATTGATATTAATCAAAATAGTGAACGATCTAAAATAGGCCCTTTTGGGACATACACCCGTACAAGAGATCCAGATTAATTAACCCTTTGGATCAGATAGGAAGCACCGAGATACAGAGATGTACTTTTTATACCATTAAACCTTAGTTTATTTAAAGGTGTTTTATGATTTACACGAACGAAGATCTCGGACAAATCGCTGAACATACTAATTACATTTTGCTATTTCTTTGCGTCAATTATATATTAAAGGAGCTTTGCACCCGCGTCGGTAGTTGACCTACCCCTGGTAAAACCATATTGCTCTGTATGAAAAATATTTTATTGAAATAAATCGAGAGTTAAAAGTAGAAACTTTATTTAGAGACTGTAGTACAGCGATAGATCTATCTTCAGGATTGATCTTATCATCATCTTTAGATCACTGAAGTTTTTTTTTCAACAGCTAATTTATGTCCCCACTGTTGGGACACAGGACTACCCTCAATATGAAAGCGATGAGGCCACAGTCACCACGTGAGTCCAATACGGATTGGTGAATTCACACACACTTTACAATAAATTCCAATTCATGAAGTTATCAGTTGGACTGAACTTTCCGGCGGTTCTCTTTAAATTGGAAGATTTAATTGTTTTGATAATGTCGACTAGAGTAATGTGTTCAAAATTCAAGTACTTCTGGCAACCCGAGTACCTTTGAAGAAAGTAATATGATCTCTATGAGACGGCTTAAGCAAACATGATATTTTACCAAGCACTTCTGTGAATAATTTTTCAAAAGTCAACTTACAAGTTTCTTTATACTGCTATTCTATTTACCAGTCGTTGTGATCAGCATCTGGTACCACACAGTGACAGAACAGGGTATTAATATAGCAATTACAAATGATAAGGGTGTCTTAAAGAACCATATGTGAATATAATCATATTTTGTTTTAGAGAAACTCGACATTTCTTACTTGCAGGGGTTCTTAAAGCATAGATTAATTTTACACTTAACAACGAAAGCTATCACCATCAGCCCACCGCTGGACATAGGTCTCCCCCAAAGATCTACACATCGATCGATCCCGCGTTGCTCGCATCCAGTGGGTTCCCGCTATTCTCACCAGATCGTTGGCCCACCATGTGAGTGGTCTCCCAACACTACGTTTACCGGCACGCGGGCACAATTCGAGGACCTTACTCCTTAAGTGGGAGTAGGCTGGGCACATTGCTCGAAGGACCGACGAAAGCTATGGCGGTGACTATTTAGATTGATGTAAATCAAGTAACTATACTATAACTGTAATGTATTATAACCGGAACACAGTAATATTGGCGCACTACTGTTCGGCGGCAGAAATAGGCGCTGCGACCATCGCAGCCAGTAAGTGCCAACCGGTTATAGAACATTACAGTTATAGTATAGTTAAACATACTATATACGGTTGCCAGCATTAGAGACCTACCAGACTATTAGTGCGTCCATGACATTATACATCCGAGGGATCCTGATCAGAAAAACTGATTGTTGTGACCCATAAGCTGTGGACCACCTTATTCACTTAAAATTAGTTATAAAGGTACTCTTAAAGAATATAAATACATAACCCTAACACTTGCGTTTCACTTTTTTTTGGTCACAACAAAACAATGGGTAGGTATGAAAACATTCATTCCAAGGACACGTAAAGGTAAAGGTTACTTGTTTTTTACTTCGGTAATGATGAGTAGTGGTGTTCGCATTCGTCATATCAAACATGAAACAAACAACATATCGACGACAAAAAAATAATATTACAAAGTTCATTTATGTCAAGCATTTCAAACTGACTTATTTATCATATCATTTGGCCTCCGCTTAATCGTCAGAAATTGATGGTGTAAACCTTTAATCACCGAGGGTAACTTATTGTTATCCCTTGCAACACTGCCAACATATACATATGTATGTATATATATACAATACGCATGTTAAAATAAATAAATTTCATATAAATCAGATATAGTATTATCGTTGTATTTATATATGGTAAGCTTAAGAAATATATATTTCCTACATTATTTGTAAATCAAAAATATTATATTTATATAGTGTCATAAAATATATCTTGAAAAGGCAATGTCATCTTATCATCATTATCATCAGCTGATAGACGTCCACTGCTGCACATAAGCGACCCCGAAAGATCTCCACATCTATCGATCCTCCATCCAGCTCCTTCCCGTAAGTTTCACCAGATCATCGGACCACCTAGTTGAGGGCCTGCCATTCGAGGATCTTGATACTCCATCGGCTGTCAATCCTTCGAGCTATATCCTGCCCATGCTCTATATGCTCTGCTGTTCTTGTCTTAACACTAATCTAAGACACTCTAAGCAAGAAATTAAATATATAATAAAATTAAAAGAGGACATTCGTTAGTGTGTGTAACAGGATAAATAAAATAAATACAATGTATTCGTGTGATTGTAATGAGTATGAGAGCCTATGACCCGGGGTAAGCGACCAGCAGAAGACATCCACAAGGTTACACGTACTTAAATTATGTTTTACAATTCTCACATAAAAACATTACATAACAAGTTATTTGGATGTTTTTTTTAATATAAAATAATTCATTCATCACAAAAAACGAAAAAACTGCGGTAGTAAATATTGTAAAGTTAACGGGTGCAAAAACTCTGCCAACTTCCCACTACGAGGGTGTGTTGCAAACAATAACTTAGTCCCCACGGATACGGAAATACTGATGGCGATAACTTAATCCACAGAATAATTACTCATAAATATTACTCAAAACAATAAATTACTAGTGATAAGTCTCCGTAGCCGGAGGCCGTCTGGGAAGAATCACCGCAGCTGCTACTGCGGTATAGCCGATATTCAAATTACTGTGTTCCGGTTTGAAAGGCGCTGTAGCTAGTGACCCTACTGGATTTTTTATTATTTTTCGCGCTGCGTATTTTGGGTCAGGGCCTTTATTATCACAGTCTCACTTAACATCTATACTATGATGAATACAATTGTTTTACTCATACTCTCCTTTCGTCCTTTCTTTTCTTTCATTCCGTAACTTATCTTTCATAGTTTTCTCTCCTATCACTCTCCATTCCATTTCCTTCTTTCATACCTTTCGCAGAGTGAAGACAACGTCGCCTCGTCGCGATCTGGAACAAATCATCCCTTCTCTGAAATGGAGTCATCCCTTTTGTCATACATTTCTCCTTCTATTTCTTTTTCTCGTTCTTTTATTTTATTTTCTATTTAACATTAATTCCATTTATTATTTCTCTAGGTTTACTTTTACTTTGTTTACTGTCTTTGGTATTTTAGTTTTACTTTATACTTTATTTATTTATAATTTGTTTCTTTTTATTACCTGCTCTATCACTTTTTTACTATACTTTATAAATATTTCCCGTCTCTATCTCAAAATCATATCTATCTACCCCGAATAAGGGACAGGAAGTCAGTACATACACCACGTCTGGTCCACGATGGACTCTCCTTGAGCTAGAACCTGTGAAGGTACTCAGAGAATCCTCCGTGCCCCGTGAACATTTGGACCAAGACCGAGTCGAGCTCGAGCCGGCGCAGTGTCCGAAAACCCTCGTTGTCGAAGCAGTCGTACCTTGCACATACCTCCTGTTCCATTCGTCAAATGTCTTCAGCCTGAGTGGACGCTTGACGAAGGAAACGGGACAGTCTGCGTATACTGGTCTTCTTTTATCCTTCAGGGCCACTTCCTTGGCCAGTTAGTCCGCCCTTTCATTTCCCTTAATCCCCACATGCGCCTTCACCCAATACAGTCTCACATTCGTCCCTTTATCTCGCGCTTCCATAATGTTCTCTTTCACTGCGAGCGCCAGGGGGTGAAGGGTGTCTGGTTTAGCGAGCTCGCTAGCCGCGTACCCCGTCGCTTTCACTAGAGCCAGCAGCTCTGCCTGGTATGAGTTGCAGAAATTGCTCAACTTATTTCTTATTAGTCACCTCTGCGGCGCTCCGCATGACGCAGAACGCCGCACCAACGTTGTCGTCATACATCGTTCTGTTCACCTTCGGGTTTAATCTCCATGATACTTTAGCGGCTCTACACAGCTGACGATAGAGCACTTGGGCCTTTTTGCTCACATTCTGCACATGCGTGAGCCTATCGTCAACTATGAAGCCGAGTATCCGAACCTCATGAGTTCGACAAAGGGACTCCCCAACCATACTCAGTATTGGGTTGTCATAAGTATGACAGCTGAAGTCAGCTTATTCGTTAGCACCATCACATTGAACCTAGGAGTGTTAAGCCATATAACCCTCACTTCTCTCCAGAAGATTTCCACCTCAAAACCAAAAAAAAAGGCGGGGAATAAATACCTTAGTCCTATCCTTAATAGCCCGAGGCTACAGGGCTAGTGGTACCTACCTAGACGTATAGTAGTATATAGAAACTATCCCCTCCACCCCTCCAATGGGTTCCCGCTTGGCGTGGCGGAGGGGCTTAGTGACCGTGGGGCCCAACATGGTGAAGCTAAGCGGAACCCACCCGGTCGTCCCACGGTGAAGGGCCGGCCGAAGCTGCCGCTCCAGGTTCGAGCACCGGTTGGGAAGTCATACCCGTGACCCTTGCCATATGGCGACGAGTTGGGAACATCGTGGGGATTTTAGTCGGTGCAAGTCCGACATAACCCGTCCTTGCCCCCGCGAGGACGGGTATGAGCAGGCCTTTTCCCCCACTGAAAATTAAAATAAAAAAAAACTTCAACTTAATATTACCTTGTTAATACGCACCTGGAATAAGAACTTACTAATTTTTTTTGCTGTTTCTCAATATACGTTGATTTGGTAATAATGATTGTCCGCGGCGGCCGTTACTGGTTCACCTAGAACTTAAAAATGTCATTAAGTTCAATTACAACAGATTAACTTATTTAATTTTTCTTTACTTATAAAAATAAGTAAAATATCCACCGCTATAATATAAAGCAACCAAATGATTTTATTAATTGATGTTTCCATTACCGCCGATGGACGTCCACTGTTGGACATAGACGTCCCCGAAACATCCCAACATCCATCCCTCCTGTGCCGCCCGCATTACCGGGCACCAGGTGCCGTCGTTTGTATGGTTTCATATAGGGTTTAAGCCACTTCCCACCACGCTGGCCCAATGCGGGTTGGTGGGAGCCAGAGCCTCGTGTGTTGATTAACAGGGTACACCACTGCTGGTGAGGTTGGCTTGGGAACCGTGAGTTGTTCTGCGGGTCCCCCGTTTTACCAATCAATAATCCTGATAGGGGAGACGCTGATGGTGGCTTACTGGAGCTACATTACAGCTCACTGTCAATAATAAAAGAAATAAGCTAATAGATAGCGCCTCTTGCAGCCGACGAACCGTGCTGTGCAAACATTACTGTATTTCGGTTCAAAGGGCGCTGTAGCTAGTGTAATTACTAGGATAACGTGACTTAACATTTTATGTTTCAAGACGACGGGTACAATGTAGTGCAGTGTATACCATCCTAACTATCGCCACGTTGTTATAAGCAGGCGTATCACCTACCATCGGTTGAACGTCCCGTTCGTCTCGTCGCTTCGTAGAAAAAAAAGTTGACAGTTAATGACTAGTTCTTTCGTCACTGCGATTATGTACTTTATGAATATGGATAGAGGATTTAAATTTCTTCTCAAAAATCCGGTGATTGAATATCTGTTTCTTCAGAAGCTTCCTTTATATATTATATTATATTATTATATTTTATATTATATTTTTTATATTATATTTTTTTTAAAAAAAGCTTAACTTCGTCCAATAAGTTTCATTAATATATCTCGTGCCCTTGTATTACTTATGTATAGAGTGCGACCTCTACTGCGATAGTAGCTTCACGATCCATTTGCGGTATTATCGATCAATTAACTCGTGTTTTTTTTATAATTAATAAAGTTATTATTATTATAATTGTGATGCAGGAGATACAAATCAAAATATACATATCTCACCATATGCGGAAATTGTATTATAAAATTGGGCAATGGTTGACTTACTCGGTCTTCCTTAAATATAACTTAATGATACTCAACAAAGCGGAAATAGAACTTCTCTTAATATATATATATATATATGTATATATATATATGTATATATATATATATATATATATATATATATATATGTATATATATATATATATATATATATATATATATATATATATATATATATATATATATATATATATATATATATATATATATATATATATAGAAAGAGAAAAGAGATAATGATTGCTTAAAAATAAGCATTCTTCATATGATAAATCATCAAATATATTTGTATTGAGTATCGCTAACGACCTCCGGACAATTGAAAAATAAATAATTAAAAAAAAAAATTTTTTTTTTCATTAGGCGACGAGACAAAAGAGACGTTCACTTAATGGTAAATGATACGCCTTCCTGTCACGTGGCGCTAATTAGTATGTTATACACACACTGTCCTCTTCGCATTTAGACGTATGATAACCGAGTCTCGTTACTGTAGTAATTTCACTAGATACAGCTCACTACAAATCGAAACAGTAATCTTCGCACACTGCTGTTTTGCTGCAAGAATAGAAGCTGGTATAGCTACCCAGACCTTCTCCGGCAACAGACTTATCACCATTAGTTTAGGGATAAGGCGACAATATTAGTCCGTGAGCTTTCAGATGAGCTTACCAAGGCAAAAATTACTAGCAAGCGATATACATGATGTGGATGTCTATCGGCTGATGATGATGATGATGATATAAATGAACATAGAATAGGAGACAATATCTTTAGCAAAGCAACGTAAGGGTAATCGACCATGGGTTAAGTATAACGATGATAACGTACTGCATAAGCATTATACTTTTCCGGTACTCCTGTATTCAGGAGTCGAAGCATGCGGAATGCTAGAAGGGCAATTCTTCCCTAGCATTCCGCATGCCGTTGCTTGCTACTGCATTCAGCATATAGGCGCCGCATAAACGTACCAGGTAGCGACCACCATCAGATGGATGTCCAACTCGCCTTATCGCTTCCTCAGTCAAAATTCAATTAAATGACAGAATAAATTATATAACCTTATATAACTTAATGTGTTACTTATTGGTCTATGTTGATAAAGAATATAAAAATTTTTTGTATATTGAAACTAGAACAGTCGCTCGAACGTAACTTAACATTCATTTCTCCGTCCCCGATCTTTTCATACATGATCATCTTATCATCAAGTTATGGCCAATGTGACCATATTGTCTAATAAGTAAAGTTAAATAAAGTAAATAAATAAGTAAACAAACAAAAACTAACTTAGATGATGAAATAGCCTCAACTTTTCTTGTGATAGACAGTCCAATTTATTTTTTTATATAGAGCAATGGGGTGTAAAAGATTCTGCAGTACAACTCACGGGACCTAAGCCACCCTCAGCAACTCGTGGTGCACCCTGCTAATCAACAAACGATGCTCTCGCTCCAATCGACACGCATTAAGCCAGCGTGGTGGGAAATGGCCAGAATATCCCCATATGATCTTTTCAATGGAAATTTTTAGGGGAGGCCTGTGTGCAATACTGGACTTCTATCGGCTGATGATGTACAGACAATTCACTGAGACTTGAATTGAATCTAGAACTAGTTCTGAAATTCAAAACTGAACGGTATGTTAGTCATGTTACTCTTCGAAGCTTTACTGCAAAAAACATATTATTTTAAAATCATCTTGTATAATGGACAAACTAGGAAATTTACTTTCAATGTTACTCATAGTCTACCCGTCCACAGGAGTGGGACTGGTGGTATATCTCCGTTGCAAGACACGGTCCAGGCAGGCACCACCGCACCCCCTATTTCTGCCGCCCAACGGTAGTGTGTGAACACTACTATGTTCCAGCTTGAAGGGCGATGTACCTAGTGTAATTACTGGTGTTATGAGATTTAACATCGTGTCTCAGACGATGAGCGCTATGTGGTGCTGTGTATATTATCCTAAGTAGCAACAGGTCGTTATACGCTGGTGTATCACTTGAATTGTGAACGTCCCTTCGCTTCTTTAAATAAACAAAATTAGAGTTATCTGAAAGGGGGGGGGGGGGTGATAAACTTTCATTGAGGTCTAGGTTATGATAACTATTAACCATCGAACCTCATAACCGTTTATAATCTTAACAGTATTAAAGATAGTCATTGATAGTAACTAAATATTACTGTAACTAACCTAGTGGAAAGTAAAGTAGCTCCTACAAATTTTGGAATTATTAAATTTTCATATTATTTATATATTTGTAACAAACAATCATACAAAAGAACACTACATCAATTGGGAGTATTTATTTTGTAGCAAGTTTAAAGAGCACCAATGTTCTCGAATGGCGACCGCGTACCGGAAGACGTAGTGTTGGCAGGCCCCCCACATAGTGATCCGACGATCTGGTGTAGGTCGCGGGAAGCAGCTGAATGCGGGCAGCGCAGGATCGATCAATGTGGAGATCTTTGGCCTTGGCCTATGTGCAGCAGTGGACGTCTGTCGGATGATAATGGTGACGATGAGCAGATTTAATTCCAAAGGTTTCCCAAAAGGAATTTTCAACTGCTTTACAGTGAAAGCACAGAGCCTCACACTTAATTGAGAAAAAAAAGATCAGCAGCATATTTTGTGAATAGCTATACATAGAAAAGATTTCCTGTTTTTTTTTTTATTCAAGTAAGCGACGATACGAGCGGGACGTTCACCTGATGGTAAGTGATACACCTGCCCATAACAACGTGGCTCTAGTTAGAATTTAGAATGGTATGCACCTCATAGCTCGCTGGCCTAATGGTTAGAGCATGCGGCTTTCATTCCGAAGGTCGCGGGTTCGAATCTCGGCATGTACCAATGAGTTAATATTTAAGTTATGTACATTTGTGAACTTAAGTTACAACAGCGAGATACAAACGGTGAAGGAAAACATCGTGAGGAAACCCGCACACTGAAATTATCTTTGTGTGTGCGTGTGGTGGCCCCAAAAAAGTGACAACAGGCTCGCCCCCTGTTACATGGGACCTAATCTGACCACATCTGGCGAAATGTGGGTGTTTGTTTGCCTGTGCCTACCCCTACTGGGAAAAAGGCGTGACAATATAAAAAAAAAAAAAAAACCATTTAGGTCTAGTCACATATCTCTATAACCATAAGGACTGACTTGAAATTCGTTAGGAATAACCCTTTTGCCGGGTGTAGGTCAGATAATAATAGGATTCTAAAAAATTTCTTCCCCTAAGAGAGTTGTTTATTACTAACAGCAGAGGCGTGGACGAGCTAGTGTATCAATTCTAGAAACAGTTTATATATTTCTTCTGTTTCCGTGAAAACAATCCATTCGCAATTAACTATGCCGCATAAAATTATACTAATCATTTATATTATCAACGTTTTTATATAAAACTTCCGCTTAATTGTTACAATGTGCTGGCTATCGAGCAGCGTTTCTTGACCTCCAAATCACCATTTTCTTTAATTTAGGCACATTTGTGTTGATAATAAGTCGCGGAACCGGCTCACTTGGTGCATGCACATGCATGCACATGCACAATTACTCGCACAGCTTTGCGATTGATAAAAGAACGCAAACTTTATTCAAATGATCACAATGCTGCCGGCTCGGTGCTTAATCGGACCTGTGCAGTGCACCTTCCACCTCCGCCACGTATAACTTAGGTCATCAAACAGTACCTAAATATTTGAAAAAGTTGTAAAGTGCATTGAGAACGTTTAATAATTTTGAACAAACAGTAAGTATTATTAGTTAAGTTATTATTATTTTAAATTAAGTTTATATTAATAACATACACGTTTATGTATAAGTAATCGAATAGTATACACGTATATTTAGGGGGTGTAAGGGTTGCTGCACGACAACTCACGGGAGCCAAGCAAACCTCACCAGCCTGTGGTGCACCCTGTTAATCAACAAACAAGGCACCTATGAGCCCCCATTGGGACAGCTTAGTAGAAAATGGCCCAAAACCCTCATGGGTCCTAACCGATTGATGTGGAAATCTTTAGGGAAGGCCAATACCCAGCAGTGGACGTCTAACGACGGATGATCTCATACACATACGTTTACATGTTTCATTAAAGAAGAATAAGTACTTGATTACTGAATAAATATATAAACATCGTTCCTTAATATCAAACTAAGTTACCACGTAAGTTATATTAAACTTAATAAAGCTGGTTATTAGTACAAGTGTAAATTAAATTCTTTCAAGAAATTTTCATAAAAGCTCAATTTCTATAGTAAAATTAAATTTAACCGGCGGTAGGTCTCTGTTGCCGGAAACCGTCTGTGTGAGTAGTGTGCAAACATTACCGTGTTTCGGTTTAAAGGGCGTTGTAACTTGAGCCATACATAGCAGTGAATACCATCAGGTGAACGAGCCGCTCATCTGGTCGCTTATTAGGATTAAAAAAATAATGATTTTACTGCTTCCATTTATTTACTTAATTAGCTAGACGTTTCGATCGCTTGATTAACATAAGCATAACATAATCAGAACTTAAAAACCTCTGCGAACATAAAGCTAGTGCTTTTTTTTATATACCCCTGAGTGTTGTATGTCAGAGAGTTTATTTACATATTTCACTTATCGTCTATTTCTCTTAATTCTATACATTTTTGTAACCTCATTCTTTCCTTTCATCCATTCTTTCCTATCATTCCGAAACTTATCTTCCATACTTATCTCTCTCCTAACATACTCCATTCCATTTCCTTCTTTTATCTATTCCCTTTTTCCTGGTTACTTTTATTTATATTTACTTTAGCTCTTTACATATTAACTTTTGTTTCCTACTTTATTAATCTACTTTTACATTTCTACATTTTTTATTTCTTTGTTTATCTATTTATTCTTACTTATTTATTTTACATTCAAGTTTTATTCCTTCTAATAGCATCTCCTATCACCTCCTTACTATATTTTATAAATGCTTGGCGACTTCCGTCCTCACTCAGAAGAGAGGCATTGACTTCCACATCGATTCTTTTACCTATTTCTATTTCGAAGTTCACTCAGTCCCGTTTAAGGGACAGGAAGTCAGGATATGCACAACGGTCTAGTCCACTGCCGGGTCACAGAGGCACGCGGGACTCTCCTTGAGCTTGAACCTGTGAAGGTACTTGGAGGATCACCCGTGCCCAGTGAACATCTGGGCCAAGCGCGTGTCGAGCTCGAACCGACGAAGCGCGCGATATGTTGACGAGACGCTGGGGTAGAAAACCCTCGTTGTTGAATCAGTCGTAACTTGCACGTAACTCCTGTTCCATTCGTCAAGCATCAAGGAAACCGGGCAATCCTCGTATACGGGTCTTCAAGGTGACGGGCGCAATGTGGTGCAGTGTATACCATACTAACGCCATGTTGCAACGCACAAGCTTATCACTTACTATTACGTGAATGTCCCGCTCGTCCGGTCGTTTCGTTAAATAAAAAAAAACTTAAGAAATCATTACACGGTTTGGATATACGCAAAAAATCTGTACTTTTCTGCAGGCATTGTACATTCCTGGTGGAATGCTTAGGATCCTGGATCATTTGTTACATTAGTTTGGACTTCTGAATCTCTCTTTTTGTTGGTTGGTTAGTAATCTGATTTATGAATAACTATCGATAATGATTCATCAAAGGAGATTTAAAATTATCAGGAAACAGTAAATAGTGAAAGTTCTCAGCGTGACGGTTAGCATCGACTTTCTGTAGAAAACTCCGAGTTTCAGTAGACATTAAAGGGGTGGTTTATTTTTGGTTTCTCACGATATAACATGCAACATATACACACATGTTAAATAGATGAAACGCTTTTTTTAGCCGAAGGTTAAATTGTTAAAAGTGTATCGAAAATGAACGATGACAATGACGTGAAAATCTAACAATGGAAGGTTAACGTAATCGGAAGGCCATTAAATTTTATGTCGTGGAAACGTTGCATTGTTAATGCATTCAGGATAACCGATAGGTAAAACCGGCAAGTTATTTGATATGGAAACAAGAGTACGTTTACACTGCCACTCGACTTACATACACGTATACTTACTTACTTACTCCTCGGGCGCAGCGACCCGGAGCGAGTCTTGGACTCCGACACGGGAGAGAGCCAGCCTTCTCTGTTTCATACACGTATACGTAAATATAAATTTGATGTATCGATTTTTGGAGGTACAAAGGGTCTCGTACAAGCTCATCTGTTCGTGGTGCACCCTTTTCATCAACAATAGAGACTGGCTCCCACCAACTGGCTTCGGGCTAGCGTAGTGGGAAACGGCCCGAATCGCCCCGTATGACCTTTACAAATGATAGCTCCTATTGTCAAGACATGATAATGAGAAGATATGCTGACTGTGGACCGATCGATGTGGAGATCTTTGGGTAAGACCTATATCCAGCAGTGGACATATCCGGTGATGGTGACGATCAAAATTAATGTAAACACAGCAGCTGGTTATTTCTTCTATGAGATAAAACGACGATTGTCCACAACGTGACGCCACTTACGATGGTATACACCGCATGAAATTGTGATGGTCATATTGAGACGTAAGGTCTCGTTACCCCAGTAACATCAGCTAGAACACCCTTTAAACTTGAATACAGTAACGTTAGTGCACTAATGTTTGAGAGCAAGAATAGGCGCTGCAGTGATCTTCGGCAACAAAGATGTACGTACCACCGGATACTTATTATATAAATGTTTACACAACAGTTATATAGAAAAAAAACTAAGTATTTCCATGTGTTTGGTCTGCTTTTTGTCTATCTGTCTGTTAGCAAATCAACATTATTATTTTTTTGTTTTCTTTGCGGGGGTAACTCAATATTTTCACCCCTCTGTTGGATTTAAATAAACCGTACGTTGCACAAAACCTGTGCATCTTCTATTTACCAGTTTCAATACATAACGGTACACCACTTGTGATGTGAACCACGATCTCATATTACTTTTATGTCGTTAAGTTGTTATAACTAAGTTCACTACGATCCCTGTGAAATAATAAATTACTTACAAAAATGTCTGAAATTAAGTTTATCAATTACTTTACATTACTAAGGATCATTAACGCGATCTTTAATATTGTTGTACTAGTTACTAATAATAGAAAAAATAATACATGAGATCGTAACAAACTGTTTTGTACCGATTTCAATATAATTACTATTGTTTTCGTATGTTTCCGTAAGACGTCATCATCAGTCGGTAGACGTCCACTGCTGGACATAGGCATCCTCGAAAGATCCCCATGTAGATCGGTCCTGGGCTGCACGCATTGTCGAGAACTAAAGGCCGTCTGAGGGGTTCATATGAGGGGGCGACTTGGGCTATTTTCCACTACGCTGGCCCAATGCGTGTTGGTGGGAGCCAGAGCCTCGTTTGTTGATTATCAGGCTACATCACGAGCGGGAACCCTTACACCCCCCTCCCCTTTAAGACGTAAAAGGTGCCGACAGGACAGCCTTCAGCCTTAACTGATGTGGAGCCATCAGGTTGTAACATGATGCTGTGTCATAGTTACTAACCAATAAATTTTGTTTTATGAAGTTGATTTTAATATACCGATCAAAGAGATGCCGTAATTAGTTAAGTCGACACCCCCAATTAGCAAGTATTCAGTACGTCTTGTAATTGTATGATAAGTATACCTTTTCACATTCTACGCTCAAGATCATTATCCACTGATCCATGGACTTCTCCAATCGATGGTAACCATCTCACACGCCGCGTGTTATTTTACCAAGTTACAGGAGTAGCTGTTTACTTACTACCTCGTAGTTGTTTTCTTTTAGACACCCTAGAGGGTAGAGGCCTACTTAGAGGGTAGAGAAGCGGAGAAGATACACTAAACCAACTCCTACACTTTCGACAATTCGCAATTGTATAACGATTCATTTTTTGTAATATATCTATACTATACAGATATATAATAATAGATTGGGGAAAAAGACATCCATTATTTTTATATGAACTTCAGGACTTTATTTAACATGCTTCGGATTGTCCGATTTGGGTCAAATATGCACCGTTTTGTTCTATGATTTGTTGCCATTTTAAAGGTAACTTCATAATGCCTCTCTCGTAGAAGTCCTGGTCTCTATTTGCAAAAAACTCTAGTAGCCGATTTTCACAATCTTCCCTACATGCCAATTTTTTATCACTAAAGAAATTTTGTAATACAAGAAAAAGATGGTAATCGCTTGGTGCCAAGTCCGGACTGTATGGCGGATGCATTAAAACTTCCCAACCAAGCTCCAGAAGTTTCTGGCGAGTCACTGTAGACGTGTGTGGCCTAGCGTTGTCCTGGTGGAACACGACACCTCTCCTGTTGGCCAATTCTGGCCGTTTCTGGTCAATTGCTATCTTCAAACTTTCCAGTTGTTGACAGTAGAGATCAGAATTTAGTGCTTGGCCATCTGGAAACAACTCATAATAAATAATCCCCTTCCAGTCCCACCAAATGCACAGCAGAACCTTCCTGGCCGTTAGTCCTGGTTTGGCCACCGTTTGAGGTGCTTCACCGCTCTTTGACCATGATCGTTTTCGCATAGGGTTATCGTATGTGATCCATTTCTCATCTCCAGTCACCATCCGTTTAAGAAATGGGTCTATCTCATTCCGTTTGGCCAAGGCTTCGCAGATGGAAATTCGATCCATCATGTTTTTTTCTGTTAATTGGTGTGGCACCCAAACATCGAACTTCTTTTTGAATCCAGCTTTGTGTAAATGGTTTAAAACTGTTTTGTGGTCCATTTTTAGCTCCTGGGCGATGTTACGACTGCTAACATGCCGGTCAACTTCGATAATTTCTCCGATTTTATCGACATTTTCGGCGACCGGCCTACCTGTGCGAGGTGCATCTTTAACATCAAAAATTCCTGAACGGAATCTACGAAACCAAAATTGCACATAATTGGCTGTTACAGTATCGGGTCCATAAACACCATTCACAATTTTAGCCGCCTGGCTTGCATTTTCGCCTTTGTCAAAGAAAAACTGTAAAATGTACCGAATTTTCTCTTTGTTCACTTCCATTTTTAACACCCTGTAACTCACAGTTGAATGCACCAAACAAAAAACAGCAAAAGATTTTTTTTACTGCGAAATGTCACCTTTCCAACGAGCATAAATCTGAAACTGTTTGATCGATACTTTACGAGAAATTTATCACTACAGCCATCTACCGAAAAAATAATGGATTTCTTTTTCCCCAACCTAATATATTTCTTTTCTGCTTGGGAACTTCATTTATATTACGACAATTGTGCTTAATCTGCCGATTATATATAATTAGTGATAATTATGCATAATGACCACAAAATTTAGTAAATATGGTAATTTCTTTAAAACATTATAATATCATCTAATTTGTTTGCACAATTGCCAACTCGTATTGGTAAATGTGGTGTTGGTCAATTTTGCATAATGGCTAATACGCGGGAGCGTTTTAATTACTAATTATTTAATATTATAACAAAAGAAATAGGAAGACACCTGATCATCAAAGACTAAAAAGACAAGTCCCAAACGTTTACTTCATAAGGAGAATAGTTGACACCTTCGTGAAATGCTCTATTTTTGTAGTAGCACACAACCGTTCAGATCAATCAAGAATACGATTGCTTGCCACCAAGGACTTAGTATAGTTTCAATATCCTGGTTTGCAATGACCCCTGAGTCTGGTTGTGACTAGGTTTTCCGTGCAAAATTTATTTTATACGATTTCGATACCACGACTAATGTCACTTTGCAGTGCCCTGGCTGCTGCAAATATAGTAAAAATAGCGATGAGGTGATAAGCCACCGCTTCTTCACATTTGCTTTTCAAGGCAAACAACTGTGCGAACATCATAAAGTGGTCTTGATAGACAAATGTCAATTTGAACCCATTATCTGCTTCCGACTCCGTGTCAGGTCCAACTGACATCCTGAGTTCATCTCTTCAAAGATCTAACCTTATCTTAGGCACTTTGTTTTTTTTAATACTTTCACACAAATTTAAATAAATCGTGACTAGTCCCATGGTAATGTTTTTGTACTATTTTATCAAGTTCTTTTATCACAACTGTTTCTTCTACCACAATCTGTTCACGAGGGTGCCTCATGAATTATAGCAAAAGGTTCTCAAAGTACAAGTAAAATCTAAGTTGTCATCGAAGCTGTATTTATTTACGGATAAGATAACTTTTTAATATTGTCCACATCAAAAAAAGCTGCGCTCCAATAATACTACTTATCACATTTACTATTACGAGCTAGGAATTTAAGAAACTGGTTAAATTGATGATTTTTTGAAAATTTATAGTATTCATGATAATTATGCAAAATTACCGGTTCTTATGGTATATAATCACTGGTTTATTACTTTTACTGTAAGATGTGTTCTAAATCACATACTCTTTCGCACGTAATATATGTTAAAACAGGACGAAGTTTTGATGAACATTACTTTAAACATTTTTTTTTTCGTACAATAAGATAAGTAAACAGTAAACAGAAAACAAATAAGTATATTACAATACCTATTTAACATAATTTATTCATATGAAATTAACATATATTACTAACCCTTGCTGTAAACAAATATATAGTAGTGCTTATATAATATGATATACATCTTTATCAACATACCAATGCTTTAATACGTTTTTTTTATGATGAGGTTTGCGCCGCTAGTTCTATTGACAACTATCGCTGCTTCATTGAACTCCGGGCTCGAGGATTTGGTATCCGCGAACAAAATATATATATACTTAGGTGTACCGGTATGAAATGAGCGTTTTTTTGTGAAAATAAAACACATTATTAATGGGAAAGTAAAAAACATTTCATTCAAAGTATTGGCCATTGTTTTCTACACATTGTGACCACGTTTCTACACAATTTGTGGATACCGCGCCAATAAAATTGTTCGTCTTTTAAAGCAAACCAACCAGACACCCAATTTTCGAGCTCCTCGTAGGAACCAAAGTGCTGCTCAGCCATTGCGTGTCCCATCGATGAAAACAAATGGTAGTCGGAAGGAGCCAAGTCTGGTGAATGCGGCGGGTGGGGTAGCAGGTAGCAGGTAGTAGCTCCCAGCCAAGTGTTTTGATTGTATCCTGAACCGGTTTTGCTTTGTGTGCAGGTGCATTGTCATGGAGCAAAATTAGCTTGCCGTGTCTTCTGGCCCATTCTGGTCGTTTCTCGATCAATGCATGCTTCAAATGGATCATTTGTTGTCGGTAGCGATCAGCGATCAGTATTAACGGTTTCACCAGGTGGGAGTTTAGGACCTTTCTGATCCCGCCAAACACACAGCATTGTCTTCTTGCCGAATCGATCTGGTTTTGCAGTCGATGTTGATGGTTGATGGTTGTCCCGGATTAACCCATGATTTTTTCCGTTTAGGATTCTTAAAATAAATCCGTTTTTCATCGCCAGTAACAATCCGATGCAAAACCGATTTTCTTTCGTGTCTTTGAAGCAAAATTTCTGTCTTTCATTCAATTCATGTGGCAGCCATTTTCCACACTTTTGGATCTTTCCCATAGCTTTTAAACGGTCACAAATTGTTTGTTGTGTTGTTGTGCAACATTTAACATTTCTGCCATTTGCTTTTGATTCAAAGTGTTATCTCCATCCAATATCGTTTGCAATTCGGCGTCTTTCGTCATTATTTCACCATCTTTTGCATGTTCCTTCTGATAGAGCATGATCACCATATGCCTCGACAAGCATTCGATGCGACTCTGCAGCACTTTTCTTCAAATGAAAACAAAAATTAATGCTTTCCGCGAATCATCACTTTCTGGTACAAAATTCAACATTTTTAACACGATGAAAAAATATGATGTTGTCTGTTCAATGACTTGATGTAGACTAAATATGTTTCACAGATGTCATAGCAAACAAACAACAAAAATAAAGGCTCGTTCAAAACAAATGTTCCCTATCGAGACATTTGTATTTTGACGCTCATTTCATACCGGTACACCTGGTATATATATATATAACTAGCTGGTCCCAGCTCGCTTTGCTGGCCGTAACACGCCCGCAACAACTTTTAGGGAAGAGATTTTGTAAAAATCCATTCTTAGCTGACCTACATATACATGAAATTCAGGAACTCCGCAACAGAAATGCTTGTTTTTTTTTAATCAAGGAAGCGATGAGACTAACCGGACGTTCGCCTCATGGTCAGTGATACTCTTGCCCATAACGATGTAGCTCTAGTTAGGATGATATACACAGCACCACAAAGCGCTCGTCGCTTTAAGACATAAAAAGTCTAGTTACCCCAGTAATTTCACTAGCAACAGCGCCCTTCAAACAGAAACACAGTAATTGTTGCCCAATACTATTTGTCGGCTGCAATCCTGCGGCCTGTGGTCAGTCGCTTAGCTCTTTAGCCATTTTTACATACTACTTCATAAGCTGACAGACGTTCACTACCGGATATAAGCCTTCCGCAAAGATCTCCACATTTGTAGGAGTTCATATGGGGGAACTGGACCGCGCTGGCCCAATGCGGACGGAAGAGCCAGAGCCTCATTTGTTGATTAGCTGGGTGCACAAAGTCATGTCCAATGACTTAATCATTCCTAGTACAGTAACGGTCGGGCGTTTGAAGAAATAACAGAGTACGTCTCCAACGGTCAACAGTACGGCCGAGTTCTATAACCTGTCCGAGGTAACTTCAACAAAGAGATCGACACACGCATTCGGCTCGGCTGGACGGCGTTCATCCTCACCTCGCAAATATTCCAATGTCCCAAGACTAAAGTCTTTAACCAGTGCGTTTTCCCCACCCTTGCCTACAGCGCAGAGGCATGGCACCTGACCATTGGGCTGGTCCAGTGATTCTGTCGCGAGTCCACGGCGAACGATGGAGAGAGTTACGCTAGGCATTTCTCTAAGGGACAAAATCCTGAACCACGAAATTTGACGGAAAACTGATGTTGTCTCCGTAGCTCTCAAAATCTGCAAGCTGTAATGGCAGTGGGGAAGGAAAGTGTTGGAGTGGAGGCCGCGTACAGGAATAGGACTAAGGTATTCCCCGCCTGTCGTACATGGCGACTAAAAAGGTCCTCGAGTTGGTGAGCCTTGAAGATGGGGACTCCCTGAGATCAATAAGCGACCCTTAGGAGGACGGCAAATGCATGGTTGTCTAGTATTTGCCGTAGCACATGGGTGTTAATGGTGGGCTTTGCTCTTCCGTCGGATGTGAGAGTGCAGGGGGGCACCAGTGTCTTCTGTAGCCCGTCCTAATGCACTCACGAAGACTACCGAGGTGATTTTACTGGGTAGAAGCCCCACATAATACTATGTTCACCCTAGAAGCAGGGTATGTTTTAAGAAGATTTCCCCAGCGAAAAAAAGTAACTCTTTACTCCAGGTGAACCGACGACATCATCAGGGTGGTCGGAGGTGGGTAGATGCGTTAAGCTGAACATCGAATTTGGTGGAAGATATTTGGGAAGGCCTATATCCAGCAATGCATAAACAAAGGTTAATAATAATGATGATGATGATGTTAATTTATTAATATTTAGTACGTATTATTTGTACATATCTTACAAAAACTTCCCTTGATCACATATTTGAATATTTGTTGGTTTTATTACTATTGAACTTACGAGCCTTGTTTTCTACTGACGTATAGTATACTTTCATCTACAAGTTTACTTGAAGGACACTTGTAGGTTTAGTCACGCCAATACATTTGTTTTTTTTAGTGTTTACAATAAAAAAAAAACATAAAAATCAATGAATTGTGAACCTGTAGCCTTCTACAGTTTAGAGATTTGAAATTCTAATGATATTCGGACAACCGCATTGTACGAAATCGCGAAGCTTTTCTTTATTATGTATACAGGTAATTAATCAGCTAATTATGGAATTATGGGAAGTAATTATAATAATATCTAGTTATAACTAACTATGTACCACGTCGAATGCGTTTTTTTGTAAGTTCTGAACCGCGTTGCACTCGGCGCCGCGCGCGTCTACTCTGCGCTACTCACCTTCGCTCATATCACTATATATTAGCTGAATTGTAAACAGAACGTATCATTCCCACTGAGGCAAGCCGGTGTGACTTTGAACACGAGAACAAGGATTCTTTTCACATCCTTTAGGCGAGACGTCGGCGGCAGCCGTGCGACCTGAGCAAGTTCTTCTCATTTACAGTTCAGTCGCGATCTCCGGTTGAAGATGAACTCCGGCGCGTCGCTCAGCCTCCGCTTCCCCGAATGGGATCTCAACAAGAGTCGCTGTGAGTAACAATTTATTTATTTAAACCACATTTTCAAAATATAAGAATACTGTTAAACTAAAATAATCACTACTCAATTGCGTCACCATTTCTTTATCTTTCTCTTTCGGTTTACTGTTTTTAATTAACCGTCAAAGTATCGATTTGTTTGAACAATCGTTTATTTTTAATATTTTTTATACATTGACAAAAAAACCTAATATCAAGCATGTCATATATTTTAATATTGTTTTAATTAATATCTTTAACTTTCTGTAGAAATATATTTACTATAGAACAAGAAAGTCCTGTTCGATAGTGAATACTGACATTATTTGATATATCTTTTTACCTTGGGATTAAGTTCATTGTAACTATCTAAATGCATTAAAATCAATCAAAGATGCTGTTTTCATTATAATTTCCTGCTGTTATTATTATTTCTCATAGTTTTATATTGTTTATCTTGTGATTTTTTTATATTTGGTCACTTTAAAACAACTCAATATAACCTAACTTCAGAATTGGTAACGGCATTGTCGTTATCATCGTTGAATGTGGCCCTTCGTACGTTTTTCGTCTGGACATATTTCACCGGATATTATGTGGTAGTATGGAGATTGAAATATACATGATGTTACTTCTTAAGTTGAAATTACTTGAATGTTTGCACACTGTAAAACAGTCCGGCGATCAAAACCCGCTTGTCGTACTCACATTGTCATTGTAACATTGCTTCACCAATCAAATAGTATATTTCACTGCAGATAAGTTTTGTACATGTTACGACCAAAAGTATAAAATATATTCCAATGAAAAAAATATTGTATAGTCAAGTTAAGATTGTTTTTATGTTTATTGTGAGAATTTTATTAAACAAACACAACATAAAATGAGTGAGAACTTCAAATACATCATAATACATGAGATTGTTTAACAAGTGCAAAGAATCATTGTATAGATGACAATACAAAATATGATAATTGGTTAGATCATCTCTCCTTCCGAACACCGTCCAGCCCAGTGGTCGGTAAGCTGTGGCTCTGTAGCCACAGAACTTATACTCTGTACGAGACGAGTAGAAACTTTCGGAAGCTTATAAAAAAGGGGCTCGTTGACAACTTGGAACCGTTCATCAAATTAATAACTCTACCATACAAATCTTACTTACACTTACTTTCCAAATGCTAAGGCAATGATGAAATTAATAGATTACTTATAATTCCTTAATACATCTATCAATCCAAAATAACTATATTTAAAGGATAACTTTCATATTGTTTAAATGGTTATCATGGTTCTGTTTATAGCCAAATATGTTAACTTTTTATAAGACATCAAATTTAATTTAATTTACTGTTATTGAAACTAAAACTCATTTCGTTAGAGCGCGCTAATCATTTTCGAAATACTATAGCAAAACTTCATCATCATCAACCGATAGATGTCCACTGCTGGACATAGGCGTCACCCAAAGATCCCGCAGTGGGTTCCCGTGATGCTCACCAGATCGTCGGTCCACCTCGTAGGAGGCCTCCCAATAATATATCTACCGGTACGCGGGCACCACTCAAGGACCTTACTCCCAACGGTCGTCGGTCCTTTGAGGAGACCTGCATTGGGCCAGCGTGGCAGGCCAAAACCTTTCATAGTAAAACATATGTATAAAAAAAAAAGTTTTTTTTAATAAGTTTTAACTGTATATTGTCTATACCTTTTTAGACGACAAAATGGCCGACCGACTAGTCTAGATAGTTGCAAGCATTTATTCGTATACGATTCTAATGTTAACAATAATAAGATAATTATAAAGTTGAAGCATGTACACTATGTAATATTATTTCCGTTCTTGTATTATCCTTACAAAGCTGTAGCTTTTGTCACGGCTCTATCAACTCCTATTATTCACTAAAATTAATGATTCAGACATCATTTATAAGATAACGTTCTCCGCTATTAGCATTATTATGAAAATAACATTAAAAATAGCTTGATGAAATTGATTTGAATATATAAAACAAAAAATAGTGTTATCGCGACGTTAATAATAAGTATCGGTAAAGGTCACAGCTGCTAATATTTCCCTGGAACTATTCTGTAGGCACCAAAATGTATTGACAACAGTAGACGTCCATTGGTTGAGATGATGACGATGATGATGATTCCTTAATTACCTTTACCATAGGCAAAGGAAAGAACAGCGACAGGGATATTCTAATAAGTTTTCCACCCGTTGTACATACATATATATCACGCCTCGTTCTCAGCGGGGTAGGCAGAGACCACCTCTCTCCACCTGCAACGATCCTGTCACACCACTCTCGCTTCCTCCACTTTCATAAGCGTCTTCATGCACCCTCGTCGGTTGCGAGTGCTTTTGACCCGGCCATTCTTTAGGACATCTCCGATTTGATCGGAACATGTCCGCCTAGGTCGACCTGCACCGATTGTAATGGTCAACAATAAACGATTTATATCATTAACATAAAATATGTTAGACTAGGATAATACTATGTTTATCTATCACCATTGACGTACATTAATTAGCGACGATAACTTCTTCAAACCAGTCAAAATAATTGCTTAATATTATTAAAGATTACTCTTAAATACCGCTGACCCGGGAAACATCTTCATCTAATAATACAGTAACGACCAGCTCGGCCGTCGCGGGCGCAACACGCGAACACTGGTCAGCTATTCAAGTTCTTACTAATTTATATGAATGTTTTAATTATATTTAAAAATACAACAATATTTTATAGAAAGGTTATGTTAATAATTAACAAAATTTTGTTTCACATGTAATTATTTAGATTTGCTGTACTTATACCAGAAATTTGTTGCATCCTAACTCGGGTATGTGCGAAAACTTTCCGCTAGCTGTATTAAGAACCAAATCCAACGAAACTTACTATTAGACTTTATTTTCATAAGTAACGTTGAAAATTTAACATCTATACTATATTTACGCTTTAATATTCGACCACATGGTCTACATATCGACCCGATAACCTAGCTACGCTCAATATCAGTTTGTGTAGGTCTACACTTCGTGTTTCTCTTACCTGTATACCTTCAACGGGCCAATTCATGAATATAATTATATTAGTCAGCTTTCAGTAACTAATGATTAAACTATGTCCTAATCTGTTTCCTTTATCTCATTATGAAGTGTTATAAAAAAAAAGAACAATAGAATAACAAGTTCGGTGGAAAGCCAACGTTCAAATATCAGACACAAGGGCGCGATCTCTGGCACGGCGCGCGCATACTGAAGTCAGTCTATTAATTAGTATACAATCAATTGGTATTACCTAAGGCGAGTGTTCGCGACGGTCTGTATGAGATCAGGGTCGCGACGAAATGTACGTTTACACCGAGACCCCGGGGTCCGGTATCAGTGCATACGTTATTGCGCAACGATCAAGATCACGCACGCCCACTCCGCGAAGTTACCGGCACAGGCCTCCAGCGCGAAAGAGAACACAAACTTGAACTTAACCTCTGTATTTACCCGCGCAACAACTTTCCATTTTACTTGAACTAAATATGATTTTTTTGGATATTGAATTTATTTATTTTTTAAAACAAATTTGTGACCTTCCCCCAATTCTGATATAATGTTCACAAGGTTCTGTATTATTCCGTCCTCTTTTCAACACATTTGATGAGATTGTTAATCTGATAAAATTATATCTCCAACTTGATGGTAGTTAACTTCCATGAGCAGTGGAAAGGTACAGATCCACACATTCGTTGCATAAAATATTTATTACTATAAACTATAGCGGTGATCCGAGCGGGGCATTGGAACCAATGAATTCGTAAAATGATTTAACTAGTACATTATATTAATGATGATATTTAATGATGAGTCTTGTGACTCCAATAATGCCTTTTGAACACAAATAAAGTAACGACTAATTGATAGAATAAATCTAGTGATAAGATCAATAATACTTGCATGACTGTGTTTCTGTGTCCATCCACCATCACGATCTCCCGTTGGTTTGTAGCTTTTAATAAACTTTTCCATATTTGAGAGACAATATTGATAGTTGTATGCATATAATAATAAAAATAATTACCAACAACAAGGCGGTTGGTTTTATCAAACAATCCATATTTTCAAAATTATATAAAATTTTCAGACGATGAAATCGACAACCTGCCGCTGATGGCGAGTCTCGGTCCGGTCCTGATTATACTGGCGACGTATTTAGTCTTCGTATTGAAGATTGGACCAGTTTTGATGACTAAACGAGAACCGTTCAAGCTGAACACTACACTACTACTCTACAATGGGATACAAGTCATCTTCTCTATTTATCTAGTACAGAGGGTAAGTGTTTTTTGTAACATGGAGAGATCTTTCGAATTGTTACGTTTGATTCGTGCTTTTATTTGGCTGTAAAATGTAGGTCTTAAAAAAGGAATGTTGTGTTCAAACACAAGCGTTTGAGATGTACGGGTTCCATCGTAAGTTTAAGATCACACGGAAGTAGTTCGTCTCCAATTCTGAAGTTCTTGAGAGACGTAACTGGGAACGTAAGCTGATGACAGCAAAGATATGTTACATTTTTTAGACACCTGCAAAGATGGTTCTTTTTATTAGATCTCAAGGTTGTTCAAGGAGAGGCAATTTTCCGAGACACGTAATCCTGGTAGAAGGTTATGATGACAGGAAATCTTCGAAATAAATCTCTGTCCTTTTGGGTAAAAAATAGTATTTTTAGACATTTAAACCCATGTCTCCTTGAGAAAATTAAAATGTTCTGAGCTTAAAAAACTTCGGTCAATGCTACTCGATCAATAAAGACATTAAAGCTTACAGTTACTTTTGCCACAGGTTAAGTAGATATCTCTTTAGCAACTGTAGTGTGCAGAGTTAATGTTAAAGTTTGAAGAGCGTCGTAGCTATTCATTTTAGAAGATTGTAAATTTACGAAATAAAAAACAGCTTAGACGCTGAACACCGTTAACAAGTTAACATCTTCAAGATATATGATGTCGGTGCATTATCCGCCAAACGGCCATGAAAATGAAGTAAAGCATATCCAACAATTAAAACCGGACCTAACTTAACTCATCATTCAAGGATTCTCTTCCTTTGCAAGCCAATTTCCTGACAACAATCACCGCGTTTTCCATTTTAACAATTTAAAAATAAGATCGAAGATAACACACATCAATTCATCGCATTTTAATTACTTCAAGCCTCCACAATACGAGTTAAATTTCTCGTAAAAACATAGATCGTTTATGGTCAATAAAACGATGACCACCAGTAATCAAGACTGAGGAAGACAAAGGTCGAAGTTCCAATGTTTAGTGAACTAGAAGTTTAATTTCTATTTTTCTATATACAAAGATTACACGCCAGTCTTTGGGATGCTCTCACAGCTTCATCGCACTAAGGGTCACAAAATTTGCTAGCAGCTATTTTTGTTCACGTTTCCTAATAAAAATAAAGGTTACTGTTTCAGTAATGTTTACCATCATACGCATTTGTTATTGATTTCCAAACGAAGGTTTCAAATTGAATTCATTGAACAGAATGTGCTGCTAGTGCTAGACGCGTCGCTTCGATGAATAAAAAAAATCAAATGTTAATTAGAATTATAGCCAGATATCGCCATAGCCTTCAACTTAGTTCAAGCAAAACAAATAATCTTCCTCTAAATATAATTTGTTCCTAGATAATTATATTGAATCTGATGTTTATCATTATTATTGAATAAGCACCATAACTTTACAAGTAAAATAACTATAGATACATTAAATCCTCGTTATAGGATGTTGTGATATTCATTCCCGTAATCAGCGATACTTTAAATGAAGATCACATAATCAAAATACGCTAGTGGTAATGTATAATGAGAATTGTTTTGCAGTACTTCAGAGATTTATTATGGATGGGTTTAGCGCCAAAGAAATGCTACATACAAGACATGGAACACAGGAATCATGTAAGTCTCCTCAATATTTACACCTCTACCTATTCATTTTCATACACTAGCATAGCGATTATATGTTGATGATAACGGGATTAATAATCAAGAAATTAACAAAAATATTAAATAAACAACAAGTAACTTGTGATAGCTCTTTCATCTAATATTTTTACCGAAGAACTATAAAATTCTGGAATTCAATTAAATTTTAGTAATTTAACTAGCTACAGTGCCTTCCAAATCGGAACAAAGTAATGTTCACACACTACTGTTTTTTGGTAGAAATTGGAGCTGTGATGGTGCTTCCCTTAGACGCTCTCCCGCAACAGAAACCAACCACTAAGTAACATCTAACAATAATATATTGAATTACTTAACTGGACATTATTTTCAGATTCTGGTTGGGATTTGGCTGTACTTCGCAGCTAAAGTCAGCGAGCTCCTCGATACTGTATTCTTCGTGCTAAGGAAAAAGGACAACCAAGTTACCTTCTTGCATTTATACCATCATTCGATCATGATGATTGGAACGTGGACATTTATCAAGTACTGGCCGTCCCACACCCTGATGTTCATCGGGTTCCTAAACTCCTTGGTCCACGTGTTCATGTACACGTACTACGGCCTGTCGGCGCTGGGGCCGCACGTCGCCAAGTACCTGTTTTGGAAGAAATACATGACAAAATTCCAGTTGGTGAGTATTTTATAAATACAAAAGCAGAAAGATATATAAAGATACTGCTCCCGCTGATCTCCAAAGCGGCTCTGAACCTATGTAAAGAATATTTTCACAAGCAGATAGCATATTTTATGAAGAAGCACATTTTATATTTGAAGACGCAATGAAGCAATAAACAACAATGATTATTATTTATTAAACATATTAAAGTGTCATTGTTCAGAAGTGTTCTGTATGATTAATTAATTTGTTTCAGGTACAATTTGTGTGCATAATCATTCAATACGTATCGGCTGTGAGAAACTCGGAGTGTCCTCCCGCAAAAGGAGTAGCTTCATTCGTAGCCTTAAATACAGCTTTCATCTTAATTCTTTTCTTAAACTTCTACCGACACAGCTATAAAGGAAAAACAAATAATATATGCATGGGAAATCATCTACAGAAAGAAGATTCAATAGAACAGATCAAACCAAAACATGGATAATTATTAGTCAATTCTATAATGTCGTTCAGATTTGATGGTCGTCATTTCTGTCCGTACATAATCCTTTAGTTGGAAATAAGAGTCGAGTAATATAAGGGTAATTTAACTTAGACAATATAAGAAAAACTTTCTCGTTATTATTTTTCATAAACATCAGAACATAATGCCGGCCCAGCTGATGTGAATTTTTCTAGCAGTCCGCTACAAAGAAAATCATTAAAAACTTATTTATCTTCTACTATCTTGTTCTTCCGCGATGTTTGACTTTGGAGGCTGTCTGAAACCTAATCATTGTCTTCAATTCTCTTGTAGTCTCTGTGCAAGATTGACATCGATTAATATTCTTTGATTCATTTCGCCAATAGTTTCTGCCATCCATGCATTTTTATTATAATATTTTCTAAATTTAGTTCACGTCTGACTGATTAGACCTATCCGATAAGAGACTTAGACAACTGCATTTAAGACTGCTTTGTCCGAACATAGAGAAGTAAGGCCAACTACGTCTTCTTTTTTGTATTAGAAAATAACAAAGTCATACATAACATCCAAATCAATTAATTTGTTTGTAAATTCTTAAACATTGTTGTTATAGAAGTATTATCATGTTTTTTCCCGAGCTCCTTTACGTAGACAGATAAGTTACTTGCAATATTAAATTAAATTGAATTAAAAAATTGTTTTCATGTGGAAATCCTCCAAATATAGAACACTGATTATTAAAAAGAAATACAAGTTGTAACACTGCAACGCCATCTAGTAACGAGTTATAACAAAATGTATAACGAATCTAATTCATAAGTAGTACTATAAAATAAATTTCGAAATTAGTAGTACCTTTAACCTTAATTAGTCTACAACTCAATATTATTTTCTCTGTCCAACAATCATCATTAGACAGACGTTCACTGCTGGACATGAACCTCCCCCAAAAATTTCGACATCGATCGGTCCCGCATTGTTCGCATCCAGTGGGTTGCCGCGATTCTCACCAGATCGTCGGTCTATGTTCTGGTAAGTCTCCCAACACTACGTCTCGTCTACAGGTACGCGGGTGCAACTCGAGGACCTTACTAACCCATCGGCCGTCGATCAATTGATATATATTGTGTATTAGGGGTCTGCTTCCGAAAATGAAGACAAACGATAGTACTAATGACACCTTTGATGATGGGGCAGAAATAAATCGAGCATAATAAAAAAAAATTAAAACGTTTTATTAGCATTATTTAAGCGCCATCATGATAGTACCAGCTAAATGAAACAATAGTTTCATAATAAATACATTTCTTTCATAGAAAATCAAAAACAGCTGATGCTCGGATCAGCGAACACCCGGGCGCGGTGCGGCACATTTGAATATGTCCAACAGGCCATATAAAATAATATCTAAATTGTTTTTTAAACTTTAAATACACGACAAGTACATTTACAAAGTTATTTAACATATTGAAATTAGTGTGAATTCGCATATACCTCTTTATTTGCCGTCTTATATAATATTCTTGTGAAGGATCACGCGATTGTTACCAGCAATTATGCAAAGTTACTTTTATGACCAATAAATTTACCTGACACTGAACAAACTGGTCAAGGTAAAGGAAGCCGTACCAATGTTGCTAAACCAATAAGTTGATGAATAAGGAAAAATTATTAGTTAGTGATTTTCTTAAGTAACTGCCAGTAAATCGCGATTAGGTCTTCCTTCTGTCTCAATTTACTTCTGAGATAAAATACACACTAATGAAAATAAATATATACTAAAACAAGTCTTGAGGTAATATTGTAAAGTAAATTTATCATGAGTAAAATATTTTTAACACCAAACCGTTTCTGGGCCATAACAATATGCTAATTTAAGCGCCATCTATATTAAATTGTATCTAATTATGAAAATTGAAAAGAAAAGATAATTATTTATATTAGCGCCATCTACTGTTGAAACTATTATTAAAAGTAATGTTTATTTACAAATATGTTAGATGTCGCTTCAAAAATCTGTAATTTATTGCAAATATAGATATTTGTTAATCCTGCTTCAAAACAATGACTGATTTAAATTTTAATTATATTTAACTTTTTTATTATAATTTATTGTAAAGATTTATTATGAATAATAATCATTACCAGTGGTATTTACATAACACTAACTCGCACTTGGTCATAGTGGGAAAGAAATGAGTACGACTCTTTCCTTGTGAGAGAAGATTGCTAATACCCGCTGTAGGAATATGTTTGTAATTATCTGAATATAGGTGGGATTACACTCAACTGAATAATGTATCGGAATAAATATCTCAAGAATCTTTTGTCAATAAATGAAAAGAATAGTTGTTAAATTGACTTTATTATGTACATAATTCGATTTGATTTAAAATTATACAAAATAAATCGTCATCTCACGGTAATAACAAACTACTCCATAAAGTATAGCAAGTTTGGATGAAGTGATAACTTAACACTTTTTATCGCCTTTAAGTAACATAAAAGCTAATAACAAAGTTAAACTAACGTAAGAGTAGTTTGGCGACGACACCGACTAGGTAACGTTCGGTTGCGAAATTCTTGGAAGACCACGCGATTTATTAATATTATCCTCTGAACCCGAAGGAGAGACACATGTAAATATCTCATGACTTAATCTGAAATTGGGAGGTAGGTAAAGTATATAATATAAATCGATATTAAATTATGCAGAACAGTTTATACACTCAGACGCCAGCGCAAGTTGCTAGAGAATAATGAAATGTTCCACATGAAGAAAGTTACAGACCGGACTTTCAGGCATTCAATGCATTAGTATTATTAAACAATCTAAGTGTAAGACCTCTCTATAGAACTATTGAGCGCGAGTATCCAATGACTCTATAGCATCGGTCCGTTCACGTAGCAATACGATACGCGTTTAATCTTACGGTTACAGTTAACTTATCTATCGCATTCGAACGTTGATTTTCACATATCCAGCTTCCGGTTTCGCTCATCGACAACTTTTATTAAAGCGAATGTATTTGCATGTACCCCTAACCTACTATTTACATAACCACCTTATAACTTTCTTACTCCTACTCTTTCTTCTCATATTTACTACAAGTTATGTCATTCCTGAACTGGCAACTCCCGTTAATTGCATTGTTCCCATTTTGCGCGGAGTAGGCTTTAGTTTCTTCTTCGCTCTTAACGTCCTTCGATTTCTCTTCCTTAGGTATCATTTGGCCAGATTTTCCGTATGCTTTATAATAGAAGTCGTAGAACAGATAGTAGAAGAAGATGGAATTAGGGAGCGTAAAAACGACGGACCAGCGCGGGTAGCCGCAGTCGTAGAACAAGAGCTGCGAGGAGTGGATGAACGCGATGCAGAACTGGAGCTGAAAGCACAGAGAAAAGCTCGATAAGTATTCGCTCAATTACTTATATACCTGAGGGTCGAAATAGATGACGGGATCAGTTTTATTTTTACTACTACCTAAAGTATCAAGTTAAAAATATGACCTTCATTACCACCGTGGATGCACCACCCGGTATATGAATGCAGCCATCGATAAGTACTTACCATTTGGAGCGTGGTGATATGTCGTTTCCAGAAGAGGAACCTCTGGTACTGCGGTCCCATCGCGGCGAGCATGTAGTAAGTGTACATGATGATGTGGACGAACGAATTGATGACGCCGATGAGGGTGCCATGCCCGCCCGGATAGTATTTTGTGGCGCCCCATGAGATCATCGGCATCACCGTGTGGTGGTACATATGCAGGAACGTTATCTGACGGTTCTTCTTCCTTATCACGAAGAAGATGGTGTCGAGTAGCTCGGATATCTTCGCTAGGAAGTATATGTATACTCCTCTCGCGACCTGTGGTGCAAGGTTTCAAAGTTATACTACTTGAAGCGCATTTATTTTAACTACGAATGTTCTTGCCTGCGAAAACCACTTCGGTATCGATGTTGTGTCCATGTCTTCCTCCAATTAGGAGTACGGAAACATAATTGTATTTCGAATGATCAAGTTACCGGAGTAACGAGATTGTAGATCCTAAATCACGTGCAGTGACGCTGAATAAATATTTTTCTTACTGTTTCATTGCTATACGCAAACGAATCCTAGCATCAGGTGACCCTTCAGCTCATCTCTGTTATATTCAAGAAAGCAGTATTAAAAAGTACCCTCATTGCTTCCGGCGATCTCGAGAAGTCAACCGGTTGACATTTCCAGCTGTAAGTCCTTAACCATCCAGCATCTAAACCCTGTAAAATGTACCAGTTATGTATTCATGATCTTTCAAATAGTCACAATAAATACTGTTGGAAGAACAGCGTTGAGGGAAAAGAGGTAAGTGGTTACGAACGTGTCTCTCATATACGCGTACAAGTAAAAATACTGTGTTCCTGTTTGAAAGGTGCCGTAGAAGGACTACCAGGATAAGCAGATATCTCATATCTCAATGATACTGACGAAGAACGATAGCGTGTCTTCAGCTGATTATCATTAAATGTATAGCATTTTTTTTAATTCCATCAAATACAAACAAACTTTTAAATTTATAACACCCTTCTTTATCAAATGGTTAAGTATAAGTATGCCGTTCATAATTCGGCGACACCAGTGGCAGTAACGGTAGATGAATCAGCTCAAACAAAAAAGTTAAGACGACTAGCAGAGACATCGGACAGCGACTGTTAAGTTAGTTATATAAAAAACGTCTATATTTCTTAACTTAAGTTTAAGTTTAGCAGTGTGGAAATTTGAACATCTTTACTGGCACCATATTACCAAAGAGGAGGGTATCATGAGTTTCCTGAAATTTTATTTGACGAAGCGACGAGACGAGAACAATTGAGAAAGAGAATACTGGCGGTAGGTCTCTGTTGCACAGCACTGTTAGTCTAGGGCTATTAAGAATAGGACTAAGATATTCCTTACCTGTCGTACAAGGCGACTAAAAGGGTCGTCGGGTTCATGAGCCTTGAGGGTGGGGGGCCCCCAGAGCTCAATAAGCGAGCCTCAGGAGGACGGCATATACACGGTGGTCTTGTATTTGCCGTAGCACAGCGTGGGTGCTAAGGAGGGCTTTGCCCTTCCGTGGATTGTTTTAGCGAGAGTGCAGGCCATCTCCGGTGCTTTCCAAAGACAAACGTTCTACTTACCATCAGGCTATTATTCAAACCGGTGCACAGTGTTTGTAAACAACTCATAGTTGTATTAGGTGTTAAATACTTTGACCTTCACAAATACAATTGATCAGCATCTACCATTCGCGACGTGGAGAAAGTGAAGGGTGTTCACCATCAACATTACCGGTGCTGTGTACTTTTGGACAATGGCGAAAAAATAAGTGAAAGCGTGGGAAGGCCTGACTCGAGGACAATTGATATTCAGTATCCCCCCTTACTTAGCCCCAACTAAATGAATGACCACTGCAAAAAAGGTCATAAAGGAGTCGAAGCTGAGGTTTACACTTCACCGTCATTATTATCTGGTAGAGACACACTGATAAAGGATAGGATGCGTTCACCGTAAGCACTGTTATGAACGTATACATAAACTGTCGCAAGAGGATCTATACATGTACAAATGTGATGTAAATAACACAAACCTCATAAAACAACCAGCAGCTAAGGAAGACCTGGATGAAGTTGTACACAACCAAGGTCTTTTGCAGCTGGAACGGCTTCTTGTCGGCCATGTAACGGGGGCCCCATCGTAACGTAAAGTACAGGTACAGCCCGAGGATCGTGAGACCGGGCACCGGACTCGTAATTAGGAACCAGTCGTTCGTTCGAGGATCTGGATCATGGGAGAACTCCTTAAGCCTTCAGATCTGAATGTACCGACTGAAGAACAAAGTACCTTTCCAAGTGGAACATTGGCAGAAACATTCCTTAAGGCTTTTATGCTATATATTATATATATAATAGAGATCAGTTCCAATAGTGGCAATGGGCAGGACACATCGCTCGAAGGACTGGCAGCTGATGGGACACCGAGATCCTCGATTGGCGACAGCGTACCGGAAGAACCGGTATTAGCAGGCCCTCCACTAAGTAGTCTATCGAGTCTGGAGATCTTTTGGGGAGGCTTATATCCAGCAGTAGACGTCTGTCGGTTGATAATGATGATGATGACGAATGGAGATGTCGGATCTGTATGTTCGAAGGTTCATTTAACACTTACCGGCTAGTTCAACAAATAACCTATGGTAGGTTTTTGAGATTGTGTTATTCGACAACGCCATTACAGCTGAATCCGCTTTCCGGTCACGTGATCACTTCCGTACTATATTGAGGGGCTCTCCCGCATCGCTGTGAACCCTGTAGGTGTTATCTGGAAACAAGAGAGATTAAATCTCGTTATCATGAGTTACTTTCACTTTCGTGGTACTTAGTTCACAAGTGATAGGTCTCTATTGCCGGAGATAGTCTAGGTAGGTACCACCGCAGCTCCATTGCAGCCGACGAACACACACAACAGCAATGTGCAAATATTATTGTGTTCCGGTTTGAAGTGAGTTGTAACTAATGAAATTACTGGGGTAACGAGACAACATCCTATGTCTGAAAGCGACGAGCGCAATGTGGCGTATATCATCCTAACGCCACAGTGCTATGGGCAAGCGTATCACTTATTATCAGCTGAACGTCTCTCATGCTTGTCGCTACATTAAATAAAAAACCTAAAGAATTATGAATTAAACAAGATTTATGTGATTGTCTATGATCTAACTCTTTGCAAAAAAGGTGGAACCATCAAAACCATAAACAAACAGGAAACCACAAAAACAGAAAAGCGTCTAATTAAAAACCTGCTTCCCTATAACGATGAAGAAATTATGCATTGTTTATTAGAGGCATGGAAAAGCCCATTTAAGTATTACCACGGACCTTCGAGATGAGCATCTTGCGAAACCAACGGGTCCAGCCATCAACAAAGCTGTGACGCAAGCAGCGCATTATCACACACACACACACACCATTACATTATATATAACTAAACGTTACCACCTGCTGGCTTTCTCGGCACGAGCGAGATACAATCTGAGATAATCTTACATCATCATCATCAGTCGACAGACGTCCACAGCTGGACATAGGCCTTTCCATAAGATTTGGGCCATTTCCTACCACGGTGGCCCAATTTGGGTTGATGGGCGTCAGAACCTCGTTTGTTAATTAGCGGGGTGCACCACGAGCAGGTGAGGTTGGCTTGGGCCCGTGAGTGTTTGCGTGGGATCCATTACACCCTGCTTCTGCGGGGATATCAGGGTTATGTGAGATTCTTACTCACTAAAACCCCCTCGGTGCTCTGCATTAGTGAGAGACTGCGGGAACTCTTATAAAATGCACTGATTCTCCTCTACACTTTGTGTCACCACGTCTCTAAGGAGGAGCCTAACCATCCTAACCACCATCGCTGTACCATACGCTGTCCCATGCAGGTTCCCTTGTTGAGCGATAAAGACTCCCCACTCTGAAGGCCCCCGAAACTCCTAGACCCTTTTAGTCGCCTTCTACGACAGGCAGGGCTAATTTTAGTCCTATTCTCACTAGCCCGAGACTACGGGTCGAACAGTTGTGTACCTAGTGAAATTACTGGGTGAACGAAACTTGACATTATATGTCTCAAGGTAACGAGCAATATGATATTGAGTATATCATCCTAACCAGCACCACATTACTATAGGCAAGCGTATATACTTGCTATCAATACCATGGTGTAGTCTTCCTCGTCTAGTAGCTCCATGGAATTAAAAAAAAATCACTATGTATTTTTGGGCCACGTGAGATTTCCGTACAACTCCAACATCTATTATATACTTCTAGAAATTATCCAGAGATTCATTGACTCATCATGAGATCTCCGATACTATTACACGCAAACACTCAAAACTCGGTAGAGATATTACTTCTGCCGTTTAGAGGCCGGCTAAAAACGGATTTTGCAAAATTCCTTCCCCAAAGGAAGTTGCGGGGGTGTTACCGCCAGCAAAAGGATACGTACGAACAGCGCGTACACATATATTAGTGTCATCTTAAATCACAATAAATATAACTAAACAGCTTTATTCAATTGGAAAAACATTACAAGATATTTACAAAAAAAAAAACAAATCGTTCACATTTTACTGTGCGACGACAAACAACTGGTTATGTGTTATGTATAACAAAACTCTTAAGACGGGTTCAAAATACATAATATACATAACTTAACCTCAAAATGTTTTTTATTGATCACATAAATACTAGCTGTTCCCCGCCCGCTTTGCTGGTTTTTGTAAAATCCATTCTTAGCTGACCTATATTACATAGATGGTACTATATATATATAGGAGGAAATCTCATATATATACTACTTTATATAAAGAGGTATAAGGGGTCCCGCACAACAACTCACGTGACCCAAGCCAACCTCACCTACTCGTGGTGCACTCTGCTAATTAACTAACGAGGATCTAGCTCTCACCAAACCACTAGGGCAGCGTGGTGGGAAATGGCCTATATCCTCCCATATGAACCCCTACATACGACAGTCAGTGCCCAGCGATCAAATCAAGCTGACTGTCAGCGGAAATCTTTGGAAGAGGTCCATGCCCAGTTGTGGACGTCTATCGGCTGAAGATGATGATGGTGATGATATATATAAACAATGTAAAGGTAAAAATCAATACCTTTTTGTAAAGCATTCACTGCAGCACATATAAACATAACAGAAAATTTGAACACGAATTTAAACTTAAGTGCCGGATAAACAGAGTTTAAAGGAAATTAATATATTAGAATACCGAACTGTTAAAGAATGTTACGATGTAGCTTAAAAAACTACATAATTTTCTTTATCAACTTAATTATTAAGAAATGAGACAAGTTAAATGCTTGGACATCGCAGTTACAAATGCAATTAGCGACATTGTCGAGGAAGCATACCGATTTAATGACGTGTTCATACTAGTTTGATATCGTCGTTGTTTTATAATGCAAAAAAAATCACGATTACTAAAGGAACAGTCGATGCGGCTATAACGACGCACGAGGACAGGACTACGCGGCCTTGTGCAAGGATATACAACCATATTTTGTTTTTACTTGACGAAGCCAGGAAACGAACAGGACTTACGCCTGACGGTAAGTGAACCGCCTGCCCATAACTAAGTGACGTTAATAACGCTACACTGCACGACCTTGTGCCGCCTTGATAAAAAAAATTGTAAGTCCCATTACCACAGTAATTTCACTAACTACAGCCCTCTTTAAACCGGAACATAGTAATGTGTACACAGTATTTGGCAGCAGAAACAGGGGCTGCGGTGGTATTCACTTAAATGACTACCAATAGTACATATACATAAATAATATTCAAGCATTAAGTTATTATAAAGTAATAATATTTTTAACATTAAACTATATATTTACTACATAGTAATAACTTTATTTCACCTAGATATTTATATAGATAATTATTAGATTTCGATAGATTTATAGATAGAGATTCTTTTATTTGTGTACAAAAACATATAAACAAATAAATGTACATTATAAAGCACAGATAAACATAGGAATTCAAGTCTATTTATCCCCACTTAGGATGACTTAGTTTGAAGATCAATAATGATTAATTTAACTTAAGCAAAGATCTTTATCTTTATGTAACGTCTTTGTTTCTTCCAATTATTGATAAAATTCGCCACTAGATGGCGCTGTCGCAAAACTTGATAACGAAGAATTTTCATGATTAAATTTTATTTAAACGAATCGCACAGATGTAAAACTATCAATGATATATAACATAGAGATAAACTAGTATAATATTAATAAAATATATACGTTTAAAGTAAAAATTTTAAAAATGTAAACAAAAGAAAAACCTATAAACAAGAAATAGTATAGATATTCGTTTTCTAAGTACATTTCTTCAAGGGTATGTTAAACTAGTAAGTGTAAAGGTTATTAGTTTCCGTTATAATAGTAATTAAAATTACAAGTCCTAGCGATATCCGACCTCGCGATCTATCCTTGTTACACTTAAACTTACGTAAACCTGCAAGTGATTTGAGGGAGTAACTTAGACGTATTTTAACGTTATCTTAATATGAAGACCAATATTTTAAACACCTAAAGGTTGTAACATGAAGCCTGAAAGTTACCAAATAGCTTAAGCGTTTTTAAGCTTATATTTAAAGAGTAAACATACTGAGAAACATTTGTTTGTTGTTTATGTTTTAGGAGTTATTATTTTTTTTAACACCAACTGAACCGTGAGAGAAGCATCCATTATAATCCGGTGTTATGATATTAATTACAGCACTATATTGCTTAATCACTAGGACACAAAAGCTATTGTCTCGTTAAGTTACATACCTTTCGATTCTGACTTACACCACAGTAAGTTGGCAATATAAATAAACACTAGTGATAATGCCAATTTTCCGCGGCCGCTCTAATGGGGGTGATTTCTTCAATCTATATTAAATGAAATATGTACTCTTATAGTTTTTTATTTAGGTAGAAGCGCTCTCTATAATTTAACTTGTATTGTAACGAAATAAAGCGCTGTTAAAACTAATATTTTTTTCATATATACCTCTTAGGTGGCCAAAAGACCTACGGCCTGCCTGATGTTGAGAGGTAACCGCGGCCTATGTCCGCCAGTAACACCGGAGGTATCACCGGGCGTGTTGTCGACCCAGCAGTAACCTTTCCAGTAGAACAAACACGAAGTGTCGGAAAGGGGTTAAGCTCTTAAAGATGGCTAGATCTATCAACGTATCATATGCTGTTCTACTTTCTCACGCTTTCTAGCTTGACCCCTGACCTTCATAACCTGGGTACCGAGAACTTGTTCTTTACGAATGAACAACACTGATTATGATTGTCAGTCCTATATTCCTTTTTGATTACCTACTTTCGATTTTCTTTACATTGTTTTGTGATCAAAATTAATTGTTTTATACAATTTCAAGGATCTATCTTCTTCAATACCTTTTTAGTATCTGAATAATTATTCAATTAATAGAAGTTGTGTGTATGAAGAATAGTATATAAATAATTTTTTAGATGTAACTATAACATACTGATTTACAACCGATATAAGTGCTGTCATCGTAAACCAATAATCAATTGTTATCGACGAAAATGATGTTAGAATAATTAACATAAAATATTATTAATTAATATCAAAATCTCTTTAGTTTATCCATCTGAACCACCTAGTCTATAAAACATAAAAACTCTTTATATCTCAGATATGTTTAACATTTTCTTATACCACACAACAATTTCTATTTCCCGTAATTTAAAAAGTTTCGTATTAAACAAAAAAAAAATATTGTAGTCGGGTTTTTTTTTTGTGCTAGTAGTAACGATTTATTCAAATGTATTATATGTACCAGTTAAAGTAATGAAAATATGTAATATCTATTACTATATTGTTACTGTACTATTATATTACATATTGTGAAATATAATAATTAAGTTACAGTTATATTAAATTTTTAACATTATTTATTATAAATAAAAACATTACATCCGGAGAGAGATCGGTACACGAAAATCAATACCCAAATGTAGGACAGCGCACGTACGTAACCAACATAATCTTAAAAGCTAACACATACCGCATCGCGTTTAACAAACATCCTGTTAGCTTTACACCGGAAGACATATTGTATAGTTGAGATGTCGGTGAACACTTCGTTATAACATTTTCATGGCACATTTATTCATTAAACTGTTTCTGCTTACTCATCGCGTGCTTTCGTCACGGGCGCGCCCGGCTCACTGAGCTTTTCGCCACCCCCCGCGTCGCCGCTACGTTCCAGCCGCCATTTTGAAAGCAGATAAACGTAAGAGAAAATGGGGATGCACCGAATAAATGTATCATTATAGAAATGCATAATTTTTTTGTAATGATTATATTTTTCATTTTTACCGGTGGTAGATCTTCATTGTCAACAAAATAAACAATCAGTACACCAACATCACTGTGGTCTAGTTCGAACTGCTGTGTATCAGGTGGTCACTGTTGCCGGAAGATTGTCTAATTAGGTATCAAAAAAATCAGAGATTAGCAAATATTATTGAGTTTATTTGAAGGGCATTGTAGGTAAAGAAATTACTGGGGTAACGAGACACATTTTATGTCTCAAGGTCACGAGCATAGTGGTGTAGTTTACATCGTCCTAACGAGAGCATCATTGTTATGGACAGACGTATCACTTGTCATCAGGTCAACCCCTCGCTCGCCTCGTCGCTTCCTCCAATATATAAAAACACTGCGCTGTAGCTAATTAAGTTAATGGGATAATGAGCTTTAGAAATTACTTCTTAATTAGACAATAGCAGCGTGGCCTTTTGTCACATAAAATTGTAGCTGAAAACAAAATGAAAACTATTTCTTCAGTTACTGAAATTAGGTTTTTCGATGACTATTTGTGGTGGGGATAAAATAATAAAGATTGAAAGGTTTCGCCACTAACAATAAAACTACTACACTAGTTGTTCTCCTAAAACTTCCTTTGGCGAAGTAATTTTGTTAAATCTATTCCTAGTTGACTTATAAATGGCAGAAGCAATATCTCTAACAAATTTTGAGTGTTTATGTCTACTTTGGGATATATCATTATGAGTCTGTTAATGTCGGGATATCTTCTATATATTTATAAATATATGAAATATGGAGTTCAGTTTTAAAATGTATTAAAATTAAACACACTCTCTCTTTCGGCAGTGACCGTGAACTCTCTCGATCGAAACTGAGAGCTGCACGATTATCGCACCTCGTAAATTACTTACAAATATTTACTCGAAATCTCGCACCGTATTTACATATAAATTGTAAAGCAAACAGCTCATTCACAACTCGGATAACTCGAGATTGTAAACCAGTATCGCTTGATCTCTACGCACATTCAAAAGTTAAAGCGTAATTCGGTCCTAAAAACTCTGGTTACTATATCTGTGCAATAACAACGCGCATGCTACCGGCGGCCGTGTTGTGAGGTAATAGGGGAGGTATTTGTTTGGTTTGCTCGAGTGGTGATCATTTCGCCATCGCTTCGCTCCGGTGGTTGCCCTAAATACCACGGTCGAAAGAGTACCGTTCGGAAATCCCTTCTCACTCTCGCTGTTTACACGCGTGTTGCAAAACTTGACGGTGCGCGGGCTCAATTGGCAAAGAATTCCGCGTATACATTGAATACCTCTACTTTCCTATCAGCCTTAAAGGATTCTAAACCATAATTTTAAGTTTATATTAATGAGGATCAACTGTCATTGATATGAAATTTGGTATACGACAAACAGAGATGTTAATGTAATAGCTGTGAAAATAATCGAAGCCGAAAGTGCTTAGAGAGTTTACTCTGTGCAGGAGCTTACTTTGTAACACGAAAGTTCTGGATCGGTTGTGAGTACAAATGTTTTAATTTAGTGGTGGAGGAATTTTTTAAATAATGAATAAATTAATGTAGACCTTACATTAATTTATCCAAACTATTTTTTTTTAATTCAGTGTACTTTCCTAAACGTAATGGAGATCACACACTTAGAGCCTCCATCAACAATCAATAAGCTAAGGGAAAATACGTTTATTACGCGATGTAATTATACAAGTGAGGCAGCAGACGGCGCGGTGCTTCCGGTGGAAATCATTCTCATGATTATTAGGAAATTCCATCTATATTGTAAACTCTTCTTACCGCTTTACAAGCATCAATAGCCCAATGGCTAAAGATGCGAATTGCAGCTTTGAGGTCGCAGGTTCGCAGGTATAATGGACCTTCAATTGATCATTGCAGGTACAAGTCGGAAGCTAATCATGTAAGAGTAAATCATCTTGATGTACTCGTACGATTTATATTTCTCATATCCTCTCGGTTTTGATACAATTATCTTCGTTTAAGGGTAAATATTTGATGTTGATGATAAACTCACGACTGCTTATGTAACAGAACAACATTCTCATTGCTCTTTTGTGTAAACATACCAACAACTTCCGCACATTATGGAAAGAAGTATAACTGACAATCTGTGTGTGATTTTTGTTCTCGTTGCTACGTTAAGTAAAAAAATATATTCTTTTCAGAGCGCACATTCTGAACACATCACAAAGTGATAAAAGCTATTTTCGGTTAACGTATTTATCAAAAAGACTACTATATATATAAAATATTTCTTCACAGATAACTTTTTGGAGAGAGAGAGTCGGTCCATCTGGTGAGAGGCTCTGATGATGTCGGCGGTCCCACCCTGCAGATCGACGACACCGTCAGAGCGATCCGAAGTGAGTGGATACGAGCTAAGGATCGCTTGATGGAAGACATTGAGTAAGTCTTATATCCAGCAGTGGATAAACAAATGCTGACAGTGACGATGATGAGATAACTTACTAATATTATAATTATAGAAAAATCGTTTTAACATTCAAATTATTTAATGAATTGCACAATCGTGTCCGGGCCAGTTTCCGAGACCTGAAAACGGTTTAACGGTGAAGCGGTTAAAGCGACCTACAGACCGGACCATTACTGAGTGTGGCTCTGGATTATCTAACAATAGAAAGACCTTAACAAATTTTAACGACGTTGCGTGGTAAAAGATGCGTAAGGTTACTTAACGTTAACTATTCAATTAACTGTCATTTGCCATTGCTTAACAAGTATCTCCTCACACATGGATCAGGAATAATATTTAAACAATGACAACGTTTTGAATGGTACAATTGTTATGAATATTCTACACACTCCTCTCCTCCTTATAATTAATAGTTTATTCATAATTAAAATGCAAATCTTAATTATAAAGAACATAGACAAGTATAATAATTAGTTTCTCATCTATAACAGCAATGTGTATTAAAATTCTGTAAGCAGCACTTTGTCCTGTGTTTATATGTGTGCACTGTGGATTTGTGGTCGTGTACTCCGTCATCAGCGATATGATCTTCTTCAGCTGATTATAACGAGTTAAGCTTCTGGAAAACGGAAGGTGGGGAGATGGAAAATTCACGAATTATTCCGCCGAATCAGGAACAGAAAGGACTGTACCAGAGGCAATTTAAGAAGAAGAGACTGTAGGTTTCGGTGTTTTTGTGATGTTAACTGTGGATGTGTTTTAATTGGTTTCGCCGATGCAATTTTCCGTTTGCGGTAACTGCTCGGTGAAGGTTGGTTCGAGGGCCAACTATCGGTTTCCCAAGCGCGTGCACCTCGGTTAACGTTCAGCGCTGTGTAATGCGCAAACATTTGTAAAGCGCACCCTGACCTGATGAGCGCAAGACACTTTGACGAAATCACCGACAAATTGAAACCGCACAGAGGACTCGGGCATTCTGTGTGCGGTTTATCACAATGTTTATAGTCTATTGTTGGCACTGCTGCACATGGGCTTCCATGATCGATTTCCCAGGCGAACGATCTGATGTCACTAGCATCTAACAATTCTCTGTGATCTACACCAGAACGTCCGACAATCTTCGTAGCACACACTGTGTACAAACAAGACATTCAACTGATGGTAAGAGATTCGCTTGCCCATAACCATGTGGCGCTACATTACACCACCACATTACGCTCGTCACCTTGAGACACAATCTTAAATGTCTTTACCTTAATAATTACATTAGCTGGAGCGCCTTTCGAACCGGAACACAGTAATTTTTGAACAATACTGTTTGTCGGTTGGAACAGGCGCTGCGGTGGTACCTACCTCCTAATCGGTATCCAGCAACAGAGACCTATAAGTAGTAATCTACACTAATTCTAGATATCCTAAATTACCCTTAACCATTTATGAATCTGTTCATTTCTGTATAAACACGCAAAGACTGAGATTAGCATTCTCCATAGAGAGGTGAAAACTAATGAACATTTTAAAACAACCCTATCAGGAATAATACAAATAAACCATGAGTTAGAACTCGGATGAAATATAATTATTTCATCATTATCATCACTGCTGGAAATAGGCTTCCCCAAAAGATCTCCACATACGGTCATCATCTTCTCCGGTATCGTTTGGCACTAGAGGCTGGAGTATGGGGGGATTTATGCCATTTACTACCACGCTGGCCTAATGCGGGTTGGCGGAAGCCAGAGCCTCGTCTGTAGATTAGCAGGGTGCACCACGAGCAGGTGAGGTTGGCATGGATCCCGTGAGTTGTTGCGCGGGACCCCTTAATTATTTATTATTAATTATTTCATGATCTTTGTTAATTATTTAACAATAAAATATATGAACTGCTGTTCTGTTCATTTTTGTTCGGTTGCTTTTGTTTGCTATCGCACGCGTATTTAAGTTAATCTAACTGTGTATAAATCTTGTCGCGATTAACTTAAAATTGGGGTTAACGACGCGTGGGTGCCTTAAAGACATCGCGACCTGTTCGTTACACAACGACATATCCATTGCTAACGCTTCTGTATTGGACGTTTCATCATCATCATATCAACCGATGGATGTCCACAACTGGACATAGGTCTCTTGTAATATGCCCCACAAAGCACGGCCTTGCGCTGTTTGAATCCAGTGACTCCCGGCGTTTGTTTTTTTTATTTGGACGTTTGCTTAAGTTTTAATTTGACTTACAACTGAGGAATGTATTACTGAACGAACTCTTTTGTTGGTATATTTAATATTATTAAAAAAAATTAACTACTTATGTAGTTACAATGTTTTCAAGAAAGTATCTACTTTTTTTGACTGTCTTAGATTACAACGATCATCAATAAAATTTCTACTCACTTTTTGATCAAGGATATCTTCGAAGCTCTTTTATGGATATTACACAGATATTACTTTTTCTATTTAGGATTTTCTGTCAGATTTGTCCCTCGTTTTTTTTCAAAGGAATTTTCTTAGAATGATATCTATTGAATTATTTCGCTTAAAGACGAACTACTCAATACGTTTCTGTGGAAAGTTCACTAACGTTACGTTGTTATTTTATATACTTATTTATACACTACGAGGTTTATATCATTTAATTACTTTGGTATGCGAAAATGACATAGTTCCGACTAATAGCAATAAAAGAGACACAGTGGGCTTTTATTCGGTAAGAGTCCAACACAAAACTATCCCAGCACCTTTACAATATCCGCTACACGAATTTCTCGCATAAAATGTATATTGCCTTATTTTTTACAACACTAAATTATATTAAGATATGTGTAGTTAACGTTAGTTAAAGACTAAAATTTTTGTAACATATAAATTCATTATTCACGAGATACATATACTAAAACTTATTGATACTGCATCTCTCCAGCGTGCGTCTAAATATGTCAAACTACAGCGTAGTTTTCCGGTACCAAGTGGTAACTTAAACATCAATATAATTGAATGTGTATACTAAATAAAAACTACAAGAGAAATCTTCTTTTATCATTGTTATAAAAACTAAACTAATATCTTCACATTGAACGTCTGTACATAAACGTCCGTAGATAAAAAAAATAACGCAAAGTCAACCTTTCAAACTAGTATACGAAGTATGTACTTTATAATATCGCAATCGCTTACACATGTATAATAATTAATCACTTATTCGGCAATTACGTGTTGATGGAATTTACATCTGAGTAAGCTTGTAACTTAAGACGCGGTGCTTACGCTTAACTTGTCCCTGTTTCGTAAACGCGGCGGCCGCTAGACTCTTGAACCCTGCGCTTGCGGAGCCGCGGCGACCTGGACGTAAGCAAAATATATTCAGTTAAGGCATGTTTACTTGAAAAGCATATTAAAAGCCTTTAAAAAAATTTACCGAAAAACTAATACAAAAAATCTTCCGCCTCAAGCATCCACCGCCGGACACAATATACCATTTATATTATAATTTGCCCGTCGTTACATAAAGTGAGGTTATAAAAAAAAGTTACGTCTGAGAACTTACATCATTAAATCTAAAAAAAATAGGCCCAGGAGCCTGACTAATAGAAAAACCTAACAATAGATTTGTTTTGTTTTTAAAGTAGTCGTATTTGTATGAAATATCACCTCTACGACTATAGTTCTGCGCAGAGGTACGGTGAAGAAAAATCTAAGGATACGGACATGTTTCAAGGTCAACAGTTTTTATATATACTGACATATTGATAATGATGATGATGATTCATCATTGACATAGGCGTCCCCCAAACATGTACATCTTTGTAGGGGATTCATATAAAGGTATTTGGGCCATTTTCCACCACGCTGACCCGATGCGAGTTGGTGGGAGCCAGAGCCTCGTTTGTTGATTAGCAGGGTGCACCACGAGCAGGTGAGGTTGGCTCGAATCCCGTGAGTTGTTGTGTGAGACCCTTTACACCCCTATTATATATATGTATCATCCACCAACGAACTTGTTGATTCATTTTCATAGATGATTAATAGGTTTAACTTCTTATGAGAGAGTGCCTCGAGTCTCAGGCTTGGGATTGCCTTTATCGTGTTAAAAAGAAACAGGTAGAAATATCACATATTTCGTGAACAAATTCTATGTGAGAACACTGAAGGGATGAGAAAGGGTGTGAAGGGTTATTGCGTTTACAACTCCTCAGTGTGTACTACGGCTAAGCCACGCAGCCATTTCTCTGCGCAACCCAATGGCCCACTTAAATGGCTAAGCAGTATATTCAAAACGCCTAGTACATAAGTTTGCTTAGCAAGCTGCCTTGCATTTACATTATGATAGTTTCTAATAATATTCATAGTTCTTATTAGAAAACGAATAACTTATAAGTACAAGTATGCCTAAGTCTCTTTTGTCGTCAAAAGCAATCCATACGTTTATATGTAACTAGCTATTCACCATTTGGTTGACTGGCTGTATCACCTCTGTAATTCCTTTTGGGGTAGGAAATTTGTAAAATCCGTTCTCAACTTAACACTAAACGGCAGAAGCAATATCTCTACCAAATTTTGAGAGTTCACTTCTAATAGTTTTAGAGATTTCGTGATAAGTTAATGAACCTCTAGATAAATCCCATATATTGATAAGTACTTCTTATAAAGTGTCTTTTATTACTTTTACTTATTTGTTTACTTAATTTCTAAAGGTAGGATTGCTCAGTTAACTCCTGATGGCAGTCTGTCAGAGTGAGTAATAAAGTGAATAATAAAAGTTCCTCTCTAATAAAGAAAAAATATCTACATACCAAAAATACTTATATACAAGGGGTGTAAGGGGTTCCGTTCAACATCTTACAGAGCCCAAATCAATCTCACCTGTACGCGGTGCACCCTATTGAACAACAGACGAGGCTCTGACAACCCACAAATCAGCACTGGGCCAGCGTGGTGTGTTAAGGCCCAATCCCCCTCAACGAACTCCAGCAAACGACGTAGAGGAGGTCTAGCAAATGTAGACGTCTATCGGCTGATAACAATGATGACCTACATGCCAATTTGAACAGAACCAGTTGTATAAGAGATCAGCGTTTTGAGAAAAACCGTCTATTGTTATATATTATATATGCGGAAAAGAATATCAAATATGAAAACAATAATTAAGACTAAACAATTTTTCTAACAACAATATGTAAAAATAATGTGAGAAGTTAAGACAACAATTCGTTACTAACTTAAGATAAACTTTGTTTAACTTAGTTTCGGTTGCGATAAACATTTTGTTTTAAAAAAAAAAAAAACTCAAAGGTAATAAGACATTATAAATATGCAAACGGCAAACAGTTTCACATCTTTATAATAATATAAGATTTATCAATTTAATACATTTCTTCATGTCAGCAGCTTTTTGCTGAATGCGAATTAAATGATGATGAATACTAATTGTTTCCGAATTATGGCGTGAGAAGATAAAGTAGTAGAGATGACTGGGGGTCAGCTTCCCGGCATTACTTATAAAATACGATTTTGCATATGTCCCTCAAATTTCTTCATCTCTCAACGTACTATCGCACACAAAAGGGAAGAGTTACAAGTTCATGTATAGCATCGGATAAAGTGAACGAACTTTTGTATTTGAATCAGGAGTACACAGGCCTAGGAAGGTATCACCGTTAGCTCTGTAGTCTCGGGGTAGTAAGAATAGGACTAATGTAAGCCCTGATTGTCGTAGAAGGCGACTGAAGGGTTCTAGGAGTTTCGCGGGCCTTGAGGATGGGGGCCCTTGTTGCTTAACAAGCAAACCTGCGTGAGACAGCGTATGAGTGAGAATTTCACATAACCTTGTCGTCCCCCCAGAAGCAGGGTATCTTTCGAAAATGTATCCCGCGAAACCAAAAAAACCCAAAAAGTAGGTATCATAGCAGCACCTATTTCTGTAGTAGTATACAAACATTACTGTGTTCCGGTTTGAAGGGTGCTGTAGCTAGTGTAATTACTGAGGTAACGAGCCTTAACATGTTATGTCTCAGAGCGATGAGCGCAATGTGGTGCTTTGTATACCATATTAACTAGTGCCACATTGTTGTGGGCAGGCGTATCACTTACTCAGGTGCACGTGCTGATCGTCTGGTCGCTTAATTACACAAAAGAAACTAGAGCAGGACGATTGTAGAAAGGTAAAAGAGGGACAAGATTATGTGGAATTTGTTCCCACTAAAACCCTCTCGGGGGTCATCCTCAGTGTATTGCAGGAAGATCTCGATCTCTTAAGTAACACACGGATTTCTATCTGAACTACATTAAAGGCCGGCAGAGAGAGGATCCTCTTAAGCACCCTCGACAAATGCTATACCACCTGATAGTTATTGTCTATCCCAAAGTTGCTTAATGGACAGTGAGAGGCCCCTACTCTCAAAGCTCATTAACACGTCCACCCTTTTTTTATACTTCAAAGCAACAGGACCCGAAAGCAAGGGATGTTTACCTAATAGTACGTGATATTTCCACCCATAACAATGTGACGCTAGTTAGGATGTTATGGACATCCTCACATTGCGCTCGTCGTCATAAGGCATTAGATACTAAGTTTCGTTTTCCTAGTAATTTCATTAACAACAGCGCCCTTGAAACGAGAACACAGTAATGTTTACACTGTACTGGCAGTAGAAACCACCGTACGCTACGTTGCTAGAAACCGTCTAAGTACCAACTTAGACGGTTTCTAGCAGTAACCAAATATAAGCTATTAATGTCATCTTAGAGTATCTGTAACGCTATAAACGCAAAGGGAAGCTGCGCGAGTGATTTGTTACGCAATGAAATTGAAAGTTAAAAGTAGGTCCGTGCCTGCCGGCGCGCGTTTCGTTTTGCTTTGGCCAACGAAATCCGCTCGTGTTACGTAAAGTACAGACTTAGTCTTATTACACTCATATTGTTACTCCGGAACACGTCGGGCAGGTGGTTTATCTAACTGTAGCAGGTGTCTGCTGATGGAGACTATCAGATCAACCACCGGATGATGCCATCGGTGCAGATGCAGCCGCCGCTTTATTGTACCGCGTTATACTTTGACTAACACTAACTAAGTTAGCCAATGATCTTCCCCCACATCTTGTGGAAAAGACGCCGAGTATAAAGAGAGAGATTATTATTAACTATTACGAGACTTAATACCTTAAGCTTAATGTGTTATCGTAAAAACTTGCGGTCTCGTAAGTTAAAATCATGACGATTTTTCGGGTAAAAAAAAACGTTATCTTTAAACGAGTGAAAAGACATTGGAAGATAATTTAATATACACAACAACAACATCTTAATATTCCAATCGAATCAAGGTCTTAAATGGTGACCACGTTACCACAAGGTTAAACGATGAAATATGAAGTAACTTGGTACTAAAGTGAAGGTAAACTTTTGAAACTTTTTCTCGCTGAAGACAATCCAACTCTTCGTCCCAATAGAAATATTTCTTTTCGGCAATTAGAACATTTAATTAAGCACTGAAAAAAATATCATGTTATTTTTTACAAGCGAATATTAAAATAAGTCAAATTCGTTATAAACTTCATATAGACACGAGCTTTTTTTTCTATATAAACTTTTAAGTAGCAAAACAAGCCTTTAACTGTAGAGTAATTTATATATTGTTTAGCATAGAAAGATATCTATTTATACAAGAAATGTTTTTATTTTATGTTTACTGAGTAATTTGTATCTACTTACGATTATACATGTAAAATTATTCTCTCAATATGGAGAGTTGGTTGGAAACTATGTTAATGTCACCGGTACCCCATTTCTAAGTTTTTGTATGTTATGTTTAAGAAAGCCTCTAAGGTATTCAAACTGTTCCCTGTCTTCAACTTTAGGTACATCAAAGATAAGTTAAGTGTAAATCAATGAGCAGATAAACCTTCTAAACACTATGGGGGTGTGTTAACGTCGCTGGTATATTATCAACAATGATTTAACAAATTACTGCCGAAACTATTAAGGGTCTACCGGACTTCATTCTTACGCAACATCAGGTCAAGATCTCTCTCTGGCATATCTTGAACTACCCATGGAATTGTTACACAGTGCTGTGCATTCTCATGTTGTCTTATTACAATCGGCATAGGTTTCAAAAGCGAGTGCACCGAACGCGCCGGTGTGTAGTATCGCGTGTCATCAAGACATTGGAAACTAATTGTCTGTGAAGTGTACGACGTTGCTTAATCGATATACACTGACGACGCTTATAAGGTACCATAATAATTATTTATTAGGTAGAATCAGTTATGACTTGACCTAAATTCACATTGTGTTAAGAGATAATAATAATAATCATCACATCGTGGTAGAGGAAACCACCCAGAATACTTTTCATGTATTTCGCGTGGCTAGCCAGGCGACTTACAATAAAACTATACCATCAATCATATAATCAAACTGCATACCATGTAAATCCGGATTCGAACCGGGGCCATCGATTTTACAAGATATTTAGAAGAATCCATAATAAGACTAGGATTTTCTTAATCGAAACAAGCGGCGACACGAACCAGATGTTCACTTGATGGTAAGTTATATGCCTGCCCTTAACAATAATGCTCCTCGCTTTAAGGCATAAGTTGTTAAGTTTCGTTTCTCTATTAATTTCAATAACTAAGCATCCTTTAAAACGGAACATATAATGTTTGCACAGTGCTGTTTGAGGGCAGGATTAGGAGCTGCCGTGGTGCGTACCTGGACAGTCTCCGGCAATACAAGCCCTACTGGAGAACACATATAGCAGTGTAAACATCCTAATAATATATAGAAAAATCTGTCACACTAGAATAAATATAGCCAAGTAAGGAAAACTAAAGATTGAAACCAGTAAGTCAAAGCAAGTAAAAGAAGGAAATGCACAAGAATGATAGCACTAAAAGATTCATGTTTTTTAGTTTTTTTTCAATCTGAAAGACCAGCAAGAGACGACGGTCTTCTCTGTCTACAATGAGAGAAGAAAATGGAATGAAGAATGAAAGACATATGAAGTTTGAAAGATGAGCAGAGTATGATAGAGTAGAGAGAATGAGACGACTGAAAGTAGGATATACAGCTAGAAAGAAAAAAAAAAACCTGCGAAGCAGTAGCTTATGAAGATTACAATGTTCCCTATTACCGAACTTTGCTATCAAATTAATTATTACTCGGGTAACAAGATGGATAATGGTGATTCAAGAATACCCTTTGTATACATTGGCGTAACGATGAGGTTAGTTGATGTTAAGCGTCAATGAGACCGAAAATGTTGAAGCTGGAACACAAATGTGTTAACTATTTTTTTAATGCCTTTAAGCGACGAGACAAGCGGAACGTTCACCTAATGGTAAGTGATACGCCTGCTAACAACGTGGCGCTAGTTGGAATGGTTTATACTGCGCCACATTGCGCTCGTCTATTTGAAACATTAGATGTCGAGTCTCGTTATTCCTCTAAATTACATTAGATACAGCGCCTTTCAAACCGGAACACAGTAATGTTTGCAAGCTACTGTCTGGTGGCAGAAATAAGCGCTGCGGAGGTACCTATCTAGACGGTCTCCGGCATCAAAGACCTACCGACGGTGAATCTAATTGTTACCTAATTCGTTACTATAAAAAAGGCAATGTATGTGTTTACACAATCGGTTCAACCGATTAAAAGCTTTAGAGTTTTTCATACTTAATACTTCTAAAGGATATTTTGACCATCAATTTAGTGTTATGACGATATAATGAAATTCAGTACGTAAAGACGAGTGAAGTCATCTGCAACGACTAGTCAAAAGATCGTTCACTTACAGCTCCACGTTGTCACACTGATGCATTGTGAGACAACTATGCCACTTGGTTTACGCAACGGCTGCTGTTTTTGTGTCACTCTAGACGTTTCCGGTATAATGGATCATCACTTCCTTTCTGATACACGCCCTGCTCAATAGGTTCTGTTATAAGCGTGATATTCTAATGTTCTTGATTTCTAATAAAGTTAACTTGACGACTACTCGATTAGTTCAATCCATGAGCAAAGGGATCGCTTGTTCGATATCGAGTTCACATCCGGTAGTATAGTTACTGGCCCTTTCCGATTCTGCCTGGTTAGTATGAAATAAAGGCCACTTGTAAAATAGCACTTGATTTAATTCAGATTACATAACCAAGACCTAATTATATTAAAATTTGCGGTTGCTGCGACCAAAGCGAAGTTTAATGTAATAGTATATTAAAAGTAATCTAAATTTATAGCTGAAAGCCTTTGATTGTATTGGAATGATCACTTAGCGTCCGGATATCCGTGTATACGAATGTACAGGAAGGTTAAGGAATTCCCTCTACACCATTTCAAAATTAACTGTGACTTTAATCATTTGTATGGTCATCCTGTTAATGTTTGTAATATAAGAATTACTAATGTTTATTTCAAACAACTGGCAGTGTTAGCGATTAGACTATCCTCACCGGCGCACCGTCGTTTCCGGTACCTTTACATACTTCATCCGCTAACCGAAACGTCTAATTCAGGTAACGGTGTTTGTTTCTAAAAGTTTTATTTCATACTCTTAGCAGAGGATCATCAAAGTAAATGATGATGATGATAATTATAAAAAAAGCTTTGCAGAACTATAAATTCTTAGTGCTTCCAGCGAAGAAATATTGTTGAGAAAATGCGAAGTCGACCCACGTAATTAATTACGACCCTGTCTCCGAAGCTTTTCTACTTCCGAGCCTCTCACACTACCTACCAACCCTAAACTGTAAATCTGACGCTATAAGAAGTATTCTTTGATATTGCGCTCCACCATCCACAGCTTTCTTATCACTTAACATCATGTGAAATTAAGATCAGCGCACATTAGAAAATACAAAAAACTCGTCTTATAAACGATGTCTAGTCCTACTTTATTTACTAGGTACATTAAATGAGTTATTTAGGTTTTGTCTAAATAACATAATAAGCTTACTTTATCGATGTCATGTTTCCTTTTTGATCCTGGATTCGAACCGTGCTCTAGCAGCCTACGTATCACGAAATAAGCGTTTAACCGTTGTGCCGCGGTTGTAACTAATAAAAGTACAAAAGCGTTTATAATACAAAAAAAAAAAAATACAGATTCGTTCAGGCACCGCGATAAATAAAATCTTTTAGATTTTCAGCACTTGTTTTTACCGTTACATTGCCTAACTGAACTCCATAATCAGGTTCAAATGACACCAGCTCTAATTTATGTGATTATCCTTTATTCACTGCACTATAAGGAGCAGTTATTCAATATTCGTCTCCATCCTTACAATGAAAGTACTCAGATGGTAATGCAGATTTCCAAACACGATTAAACAAGGGTGATGCTCATTGTTGTGAGACTTTTAAGAGGAACCGCCGCCGCACACGGCACGCGCCTGGCAAAGTATTCACTTATTATGTTAACTGGACGAATTTTAACTTCGACTTAACTCATTGCATAACTTGTACGGATAATAAATCGTAACTGTCTCGCTTGACAATAAAATGTTATGAGATTGAGATTATTCCATTGGACTGACCTTCTATTTTTCGGGCGTCGTATTTGATAATATTAGATAGAGAACGAACAGTGAGCACACGCGTCGGAAGCAGAGCCGTGTAACCCGTGACGCGTCCGACCGACGCGCTATCTCAACAACAACTGAGGTCTTCTGTGACCGAGAGTGCGCAGGCGCCGGTCTAGCAGCTAGACTCTCCGGACACACTTCCATGTCCACTAACGAGCGCTATTTATGCAACTCCGCCGTTACCACTCGCGGGATATCTCGTTAGCGAGCAGTTCAATTATCTTTTACTTTAAACGTTTCCGACAAATGTTTGTTTACGCGAACGCGAACGCGATAGCGATATAGAAGAGATTGTAACCACGATGTAACAAATCGTAAAAATGTGACACTCGCCGCGTGTTTTCTTGTTCTTATTTACGCCGACACGACGTTTTCTAAGTTTTTGACGGTTAGGTAAGAAGCAATTACCGATAGAGCATGAATTTCAAGTCTTGTAACATTAAGAAGCTATTAAGGTGGAAAATAGTTAAGTTGTAATCTTTAGAAATACATTTATGGTTAATACCTGGCAATAATTTATAGATGATCGTGACATAGGTAGACACACAAATAATAACAGCACATTTTTATGGTATGTTCACAGCGCGTTCGTGTCGATACATAAAGATATAAGACGATACATAAAAAGCAATTGATTAACTAAACATTATGTGCAAACAACGGCTGTAACCGATTCGACAGGATATGTAACAATCAGTGAAGTATACACAGTGGAAACGAAAGTATGATGACCTTTATCGACAATATTTGCTGAAATAGATTTACTAATGTTTCATACACATTCACATTACATACAATATAATAATAATTTTGGAGTACTTTTGATTTATTATCGCATGCAAATTTATGCCCGAACCAGATAATTTGGATAAGCTGGCCATCGATTTTTCCCATTACAAGTAGGACAGATCGAGAGCAAGTAATCACAGGCAAGAGATCATGGGTTCGATCGCCTACCCGATGGTTGACCAGATAATATATGTCCCGAGTTATCCTCAAAATCCAATTTAAAAACAAACTCACAGTTACAGATATGATTTCTTTATTATAGACCAAAAGACAAAATAACTGTGTCTCGCTCGGTAACCAGCCTTTTATGTACCTTAGTTGTTTTACCGATCGATAATATTTTTTTTTTTTTAAATTAATACCAATATGAATCTTTTTGACCCTTCGTAACTACAAAAACAAAATAAACTTACAATACATTTAGACTAAAAGTCTAAAATACGTTTAAGTAATTAATTTAGTTTGTAATCGTATTGATTTTTAGCAGAAATAAAGTGTTAAAATAAGGGAAATGCCAATTCCAAGTCTATTTTCTATAACAAATCAACGTAAATACAGAGAAACATAATAAAATACAGTTACGTTAATTTTAGGGTAGATGGCAGCAGCGTCGATCGGCCATATATACTATGCTTGAAACCATAAAATTAGTCTCGACATTCCAGTAATTTCACTAGCTACAGTGCATTTCTTACCGGAGTGCAGTTCACATGCACATGGTTGGCAGCAGAAATAGCCGCTGCGTATGTTTGTATGATCTTCAACATTATCGGCGAAGCACATTCTCATATGAATTGGATACGGCGCCTATCAGACTATAATAGCAATAATGCTATTAACCACAAAACAAAAATACGAACCAACAATATGCTTAAAGATTGAGTGCTTAAGGACTATTTTTATTAATTATCATGTAAAAGTATTTAACAAGTAGCAATGTACACTCAACGTTAAATTTAATTTAACCACAACTCTACCGCATTGTTTAAATCTTTTTAATCTCATTTACGCTTTCAGTGTATTTTTGTGTATGATTGTTTTTTTTTTTTCAAATTATTTAACTGTTTACTATTTCTGTAACTCCTGAAGTAGAACTCCATGAAGAGTAAAAAAAAGGAGCTCAGGAAGAACATGACAAAATTGTGTATCCCGTCAGGCATTGGACACGGTGAGAACTTTTGCTGATAGTATGTGGTAGTGACGCCCAAAACAAATTGTATCTGAAAGTGATAAAAAAAATCTAAATTTTCAATGCTTGCAAATACCTTTTTGTGTATCTATGACATGTGAAATGTTTTCATATAGGGGTGGTACCGCAGTGTGCATAATAGTCGCTGCTATGTTACCTCATAGTCGCCCCACAACAGCTTCCCACCTTATCGTGGCGGAGGGGCTTAGTAACCGTGTCTGGGTCACCCACGGCGAAGCGAAGAGGAACCTACCCGGCCGGCTCCAGGTTAGAGCACCGATTTCGAACCGCGAGATCACCATGGATGCGGCTGGTGGGTTGCAGGGGCGGCGTTATGCTGCCCTTCGGGAACAGGGGCACGCTACATGTTCCGGCGTACCCCTGCGGAGGCGGATAGGGAGAATTCATCCCTCCTTCCCGCGGTGGGGTTGCGTAAGTCGTCAACGATAGCAGGGTCGCGGATGTATGCGAAAGCGGCCCCGTGACCCTGCCATCAGGCAACGAAGTGGAACATCGTGGGGGTTTTAGTCAGTGCAAGTCCAACATAAAATGTCGTTGCCCTTGCGAAGACGGGTCTGCGCACGCATTTCCCCCACGTTAAAGAAAAAAAAAAGAAACCTCTATAGTCGGTATCGAGTAACAAACACCACCAGCCCATACCCGTCTGTGCAACTTGGTGTGGAGTTCTCCTGCCTGGGGGAGAGTGCAGAGGAGGTCCAACTTGCCACTTCGGCTGCCGATTCAGCGATCTACATCGACGGCAGCTGCATCGACGACAAGGTGGGTGCGGCTATCTGCGTCATGCGGAGAGCCGTAGAGGTAGCGACCAAAAAACTCAAGTTGGGCAACTTCTGCACCGTTTCCTTCGTCAAGCGTCAGCTAAGGCTGAGGAAACTTGATGAATGGAACAGGAGGTACGTGCTAGGTACAACGGCTTCAACAACGGGGATTTTCTTCCCCAACGTCACCTCGGCGTACCGCGTGCTTCGTCGGCTCGAGTTCGACACGGTCTTGATCCAGATGTTCACTAGGCATGGGAGATACTCTGAGTACCTTCACAGGTTTAAGCTCAAGAATAGTCCCGTATGCCTCTCTGACTCGACCGCGGACCTGACCGTGGTGAACATCTTCGCTTCCTGTCCCTTGTATGGGAAAGAGCGGGCAGATTGCGAGATGGTACTAGGAAAGAGGATCGATGGTGGAGTCTTCGCCTCTCTGATAAGTGAGGACGAAAGTCGCAGAGTATTTCTGAAGTATTGCAAAGAAGTTATAAGGAAAACGATAAGGAGGAATTACGGAGAAATATAGGAACGACAGAAGAAAGGGAATGCAGAATGATAGATAAGATTCGGAATGAAAGAGGATAGAGTAAAAGATGATAATTAGGTAATTAGAAACTAGTAAAATGTAAAAGACACTGATAGATATAAGTAGAAATGTATAGATAGACGTATAAATACGATGGTACATGATTTAAAGATAAATAAAGGTCCTGACCCAACATACACAGGGGGAACAATTTAAAAAGAAAAAAAAACACCAGCAATCGATTACTTGACAATACATACATTACAGGTGTATGTTCTTTAGGTTCTATATATATATATCAATAACATTCTAGTACTTTCTCATTGTTATTTCCTCTTACTTTATACTGGTGGTACCAACGCATGCTGGGATATCCTTGAAATTGTGCGCATCGATACTACGATTATTATTACTTATTTAGATGTTAGTTCCAAAGTTGTATAACATCTGAATTTCCATTTAAATGGATGATTTAATAAATAAATCGTAAGAGGTATAAACATTTGCAGATCTCCTCTTCACGAGTAGAGAGAAAAGAACCAGAGATACCGATATAACTCTACGAGTCGCAAAGCTGAAGTGAAATGGGGAAATGGACGAAATGGTTCTACATAACTCTTAGAAGTGATGGACGTCGGGGTTTTAAAGGGATGGAGTGACGACCCTGCATTGGAATGCCTAGCGGTGGCATACCCACCACTAAATGAACAGAGATAAAAAGAATCGTTGGGAGCCACTTAGTTTAAACAGCACAAGACTGTACTTTGTGGAACTCATTACAGGAGATCTATGTCCAGCAGTGGACGTCCATCGGTTTAAGTAATAATGATTATGAGATATAAACTTACCAGCTGCGCTTTTGTCAAATACTTCTTCCACCAAATATACTTAGCGAATCGCGGTCCCAACGAAGATATTCCGTAGTAAGTATACATCAAGACATGGATGAAACTGTTCAGGAGCCCTGTCACGACGAAGTGATCCGTTGGTATATATATGTAGGATATCCAAGCCCAAAGAATCATCATACTATGATGGTATAAGTGCAGGAAAGACACCTGATTGTTTTTCTTTCGCAAAACGAAGAACACTGTATCCATTAAGTCGGCGTGTTTCGCGATGAAAAACAACAAAACATTATACAATGCCTAAAAAAAAGATTTCAATCCATTAATCGAAGTGAAGGAAACTGTTTCTACCTATTTTTAAGAAAACAATATTTAAACATAAATAAAATGTACTGTAGCCTTATTACGCGGAAGTCGCCGATCCCATTCTAGGACAACGTGTGTTGAGCTTTGGATGGCGGTAGAATTTATCCAACCCTCCTGCCTAACTATAAACACCACCGCCGTGTTATTGTGATTGTGCGACATCATCATCATCATCATATTGGACAAACACAAATAACAAAAATTAAATTTAACAATATTATGAAAGTCCACAACCTCCAATCCAGCTTTGGATTCGAACGGAAACCTTGGCCACTGCACTACACAAGTAGCAACACTTTTTACCTTAATGGTCACGTCACTACTAGCAAAGCAGGTATCCCTTCTTTCCAAATTTCTGTTGATATTAATACGTTTAATTAATTTATTTATTTATTGTTGCTTCTGCAGTGGTTTCTGACGAAGTAACTTTAACTAACTTCAGAGAACACATAATAAAAAAACTTATTAATGGTACTTACGACAGGATAGTAATTTGGATTAATTTGCGGACAGTTCTTGGGGAATAGACCGTGCCGCAAAATGTAGTCGCTGTACTGAAAACACAGACATTTAATGAGTTCATCTCACTTCAGGTGCTTTCAATAATGAACCAACAATAATTAGTCGGGTTCTTTTTTCATAAATAAATACATATATAATCGGGCAAAAGCTTTTAGAGGTATGCCCGATTTTGATATCTCTTTTTTGTTGTAAAATATATTCTGCGAAATTGATATCACATCGCAACTCATCAGTTGAGATTGTGGCTATGCTCTAACTTACATCAAATATACAAACGTTATTAAAAACAGGTATTAGTTAAAAAAAAAAATAACGTACAATGTAAAACATATAAGCGGAGAAGGCGACCTGTAGCGCGTTGTACAGCAGAAGCACCGGTTTCATCGTGAAAGGTTTCCGGTTCATCATGAACGACGGGAGTACCTTTAGCACGAGTACGAGGTACACGACGAGAGTCACTCCGCCACCGTTGATACTTTGCATCAGTGTATATTTACTAAGCGCTATTAACATTAAAATGTAAGTATTTAAAACACTGCCTAGATGAATATGAAAATTTCCGCTTCCCTCATCGATACATAAGTAATCGTAATTCTATTACTTACCATTACTATTACATTCAGTAATCAAGTTAAATAATAAGGATATAAAGAAAGGATTACTTGAAGCGAAATATTATATTCTAACGACATTACATAATTTTTTGAAGTTTGTAATAAATTTTATAGTAATGAAGAGTTTGATAATACAACTAGATACCATCACTGAAACCATAAGGAAAAGATTAAAAATTAACCTTTACCATCATCACGATCATAAAGATTAATAAGTTAATAAATTTGTTTTACTTTCAGATAAAATCAAAATGTTATGATTGTTACAATGTGGTAAATAATCAGCTGCCAGCCTTTTCTCGATAACAGAGTATCCGTGTTTGTACTACCTGAAAACTCCTCTTTATTTCTGTCTCTAAAGCTTGGTCTCTTGAGACTATAACTACGTAGCTCATGGGTTTTAGGCAGCACTACTTCGGAGTCATATCTTCTATGCCCATCCCAACCCGCTTATGATTAAACTAACAGTGATGACTGATATCATCAAGTTTTGTTTCAGCATCGTCCTCTACATTATCATCATCATCATCTTAACCGATGATTGTACTTGGTTCATCATTTGCTTCAGTAAAAGGATAATACTATATATTTTAAAGAAATACGCACAAATTTGATGCTCGTGTAAAACTCCGTCCTTCATTCCCTCCATTATTTGATTTTGTAAATATTTTAATTTCTCCTCGTTGAAATTATTTTCTAGTAAAGTGCGAATGTTCCCGTGCGATTCGCAGACTAAAACGAATTGAAAAGGCGGCAAGGGTAATATAACAATTACCATTAAATTATTTACATTGTGTAAACGTATATGCAAATGAATGGAATAATCGCAACCATTCTTCGCGTAAATGTAATTAATATCGACGGTAATTACTTTACAAAATATACCTTTGCATGCGATTACACGGGGATTTTTTGTTGAAAGTATTCTTGAGATATAAGATCCCCCATGGTTTCCATCCTTCAAATTTTATCGGTATTAAATATAACATTTACCTCCCCTCCATTTTACTGTTATCGAGTACTCGAGGGCAACATTAACTGTTCTTTCCTATCTAACAATTTCTTTCTTTTCCATTTAATGAAATTTAGTGTTATCTGGACTTTACATTTATGTTTAATTTTGTTTAGTTTTAGTTAATTTAGCTACTTTAACTAAACCATATTGAGATATGGTCAGAATTATATCTATGTGAAAGTTCATCAAATTTCTATCACCAACCCTTCCATAGATTATTAGAAAATAGCAAACGGGCAAAGATTAACTTTTAGTTTTTAATAATATTTATCATTTAAATGTCCATATCAGTTGTTTAAGACGTTATTGTTTAACAATTCATATTTATTAATTTTTTGATTAAAAACGTTTTTTAACAATGGTTCAATAACAAATAATACGGGGCACGGAGGTTGCCGTGACGTCAATCGCATACGTCTTACTAGATTAATTTAAATTGTAAAGTGTTTAAAATGTAATATGAATGTTATACGACACAGAGGTCGAAGGTTAGGACAAAGTTTTGCTTTGTCTATGTATGTAAATGGTAGTATTTGTTAACCACTAAACTGACAAACAAGCATATCGCATGTGATTGCACTAACCTAGTTTACCGGAGGCGTCCAGAAGAAAATTATAAAACGGAGTATTAACATCAACTACACTATAATGTGCGGAAACTTACAACGACTTGTCAGGTTTGAGATTTGTAATTTTTCCAATAGTGACTAGCTCAAATGTCTCCTCAATTACAATACACAGACACCATTTATTCTAACAAAGAAATGAAACAATTCTTAAGTTTTTTATATAACTTATTTTATTATATAATATTTAAAGAAATCTTGAAAGCAATTTGACCGATTACTAAAAAAAAGTATGTTTCTTTGAGGCTTTTTAAATGATTTTGGTAACTCAACAAGAGATGGCGTTCTATGGAATTCGGTGGATTCCATATTTTTTTAATTAAAGTTAAGTGTAAAATGTAAAGTATTAATTAGTAACAAATAATTTTATTCTTAGTCTATGGAAGCCATCTGTCAAATAAAAAAGAACTGTCGAGGTCTACATTGTTGTTGTATATATACATACATATATATCACGCCTCGTTCCCAGCGGGGTAGGCAGAGACCACCTCTCTCCACCTGCTACGATCCTGGCACACCTCTCTCGCTTCCTCCACTTTCATAAGCATAATACGTCGTATCATAATTTATTTGCACGTACAGCGGGTAGTCGCTTAAAATTAATATCATTAAATTAAGTGTTTTTTTGACAACAACTTTAAAGAGAACACCAAAAAAGTTTCCTCGCTTTTCTAATAAAAACTCATAAATACAACTTAAATGCTCATTCATAAACATATTTTAACAAAAACTTTGAAATAAATGATTTCCGCGTTTTCAGTTCAATGTATCATTGGATGTTTATACAATTTTCTTCCTCTCTTATTAAATGGCCCATTTAAAAAGAGAGGTATTCTATTCCAGTGTACCTTAGTATTGAACAGAGAGCAAAGTATAGGTACATAAACTTGTTATTCAATTATAATTAAACTTATAAAAATAAGTATTATATATGCTGATGTGAGACAAAGAAATGAAAGAGAAAAATGACGTTTTATAGCGACATGTAACATTCCCACAACATTCACTTAAAGGAAGCTTTAGTGCAAGCTGCCCGTACATTTGGTTAAAGCTAATTCTAGTGTTACTGATCGAGAAGTGAAAGAATTGTAAAGAAAATTTGTTTGGCAAAGAGGAATTTGAAGAGCAAAGGTAGGAGTAGACCGAAAACAGGGTCCGTGGAAATTTCTTTCGAATTCAAATTTGCTTTTGAAATATTCTGCGGTAAATGGATCGAATAGAATCTAAAATAAAGTACAGTGTTCTAAAAGATGTACGAGAATATAGGTGCAAAGAATTAAGTTGAAAACGGAAGGAAGAAATATAATCATACTTAAGTAGCCCAAAAATAAAACAGAGAATAAATCAAAGAAGCATCAGTGATGTAAACGTTGGCATAGTCGAACAGAGAGATAATCAGAATTTGTATTATTAATCTCTTTGTGCTTATAGGCAGTAATTTTTAAAGCAATGAAGGAACCGCAAACAATAGGAAACTTTTTTAGATAGCCTCGTAAAATGAGAGCGCCAGCTAAGCGGGCAATCGATTAACAATGCCAGATTTTTAACACTAGTGGAAAATGGAATTACTATTTGATTTAATCTGGTGGCTAGTAGTGTGGTGACTTTCAAATTAGCCTGTCCTCGAGAGCTACTCATAATGATCGCTTGACACTGACGGATTCACATTGATGACAATTTAGGAACTCTAGGCAAAGAATTGCGCGTCATTGATAAGCTGGTTAATAGCGTCCTGAACATAGATGTAAATTACTTGGACAAAAATTTGCAGGTCACCGGCGAATAGATTGTATGAACTGAGAATTTGTGTTGTAATAAAATTGCTGAACAGAGAGAATAGAGGAGGAGAGACTATTCCAACTCGAAATATGCCTACAACCCACTGGCTGTACACCAGTCAGAAATCGATTGACCCATACGAACCGCCTGCGGACATCATCTAAGGTAATTTGAGAAACAATCTCGTGTCGAAGAGGAAACTCACCAATACTCTAACATGGTGAAGAAGCCGTAATGGTCTAAAGGATTTAACGCGTTAGAAAAATCAGTAAACACTAGCATTGTTGCACGTGAGTACTCCATGCCGGTAGGAATATGTTCAATTACTTTAAGAAGGGTAGCAGTAGTATTATATCCTGGTCGGAATCTAGACTGATATGGCTAAGCAGGTTATTTTTCAAAACATTACAAGAGATCGAAGATATTTTTAGAATAGCAGCTACCAGAACCATGAAAAGGAAAGGGAGAATTGTAATGGGACGATAATCGGGAACAGAAGTAGTATTTAGATATAGTATTTTTAGGAATGAGAAAAGAATCCCTTAACGCCAAAGGGAAGGGAAAACTCCTGAAGTTAGTAAAAAATTCCTGATGTGAATTATAACAGGTACAATAAAATAAAAGAATAAGGTTATCGTGTATCTACTAACATAATCAGCCCCAGCCGACTTAATGAAGTTAATAGTACTTTTAACATCCTCTACACCGACGGAATAAAAGATAAAAATATTGATATGAGCCCGGTTTCGAGAAAGTATAAAATAAATTGTCATTATATGATACATATGTAGATTAATTTGTGAATGTTCACGTGATTGAGGTTCAAAAGAATACCGTTGTAGTTATTTATTTATGGATAAAGAAATTTATTAAATTTCACCATACATTTTTTTTTTATCAATGAGATATTTCTAACTTTTGTTACATAAAAAGGTTAAAAGACACTAGTTAACGATTTCGACGTTTCTACGAAAAAATATTTCAGTTTTGATCCCATTTTGCACGGTGCAGTTCTTTCTCGATCTTTTCACGTAACTTTTTGAATAGAAGTTCGCGAAAAGGACGAAGAAGGACACTATGCTCGTGATGCTGAAGGAATGAAAATAGCTGTGGATCGGGCACGGCGACCAATTCTGTTGGTAATGCAAATTGAAGACAACCAAAACGAACTGGATCTGAAACCAAAAGCAAATCTCTAGATATATGAGAGATTTCCACCTATGCAGAGACTTATCACGATGTTCCTGGAACCATAAGACCTGGTAACTTGAATAGGTTGGCTATGAAGGGATTGTACAAAATATTACTCCTAAAAGTGGTTGCGGGGGTGTTAACAAAGGGCCAGAGACGTGAAGCGGCGGGATTCCTCCGGGTTCGAATATTTGTGATAAATTAGAAGTCTATATTTCAAATCTAATTTTATTATATGGTCAGCAAAATGAGCGCTGAAGTTCTGGTATACCTAAAAATTATCTTTTGTAAAGTTAGTTTTAAGTAGTGTGTAAGTTTCCTATTATTATGTCCCAGTGGTACTAAAAATTAAGTTAGCAAAAAAAGATTTTATTGTCATCAGCAATAAGCTAATAATATTCAACTACTCTCTCCACTTCTTCTTCCCCTGTCGGGTGTAAATATAGTGTAAAAAGTCTATTTGTTTAAAGTAGTATCTAGAGAGTTCTAAATAACTAAATAAAAAATATCCAAAATATTTAATTACATATTTTTTTATCGCTAAATTTTTTCCGTATTCCTTTGTATGAAGTTCTTATATGACAAAGATTTCAAGCGGATAAAGCTCAGTGTATATATATATGATTGTTATTCATAACACGCTGATGCCGTCAGAATAAATAATTTTAAGAATTAATTACTTTGGCTCAATATAAGACAACTAGCTGTTCCCCGCTCGCTTTGCTGGCCAACACCCCTGTAAACCTATGGGGATAGAATTTTGTAAAATCCTTTCTCACCTGTCTTTTAAATAACGGAAGCAACAAAATTATGAGTACTTACATCAAATAGTTTCGGAGACCTATACATATATAATATATATAGACAGTAAAATAAAGTAATAACAGCCCATTTACGTCCCCACTGCTGGGGCACAGGCCTACCCTCAATATGAGGGCGATTGAGCCATAGTCACCACGCTGGCCCAATGTGGGTTGATGACTTCACACATACCTTAGAATAAATAAATTCTAAGTCATGTGCGGGTTTCCTCACGACGTTTCCTTCACCGTTTGTATCTCGCTGTTGTAACTAAAGTCCACAAATGTACATAACTTAAATATTAAAGTCATCGGTACATGCCGAGATTCGAACCCGCGACCTTCGGAATGAAAGCCGCACGCTCTAACCATTAGGCCAGCGAGCTACTTACTTATATAGACAGATAATATATAAAAATTAATAATAATTGTTGATTGTAATAGTGCTGTTGTAATTGTATCTGCTGTTTTAGATTTTTTCTATGAAGCGTCAAGAAGAAAAAGGGGTTGTTGTTCAATGGTTTACTCAGCACAGCTTGAGACAAGGTGATTCCCGTTGTCACAGTTTGTCATTAGGTCAGCTCCAATGCACTTCTAAGTAATATTTGCATGTCCTGTTCAAACTAGACAGTCTCCAAGTACAGAGACCTGCTGCTGGTATCAAAACTATAAAAACTCTAATACACAGAAAAAAAGCATAAAACAGCATCTACATAGTGTGAAAACTATAACTTACAAGTTGTATCTTCGTTAAGTGTTTCTTCCACCAAAGGTACTTCTGGAAGCGCGGCCCCATCGTCGCTAGCCCATAGTAGGCGTACATGATTACGTGAACTAGGCTGTTCAGCATTCCTACGAAGACGAAGTGGTCGGAAGGATGGTACGCGTAGTACAGCCAACCCCACGTCACCATTATGCTGTGGTGATAAACGTGAAGGAAGGTAACTTGGTTATCCTTCTTCCTCAGGACGAAGAACACCGTGTCGAGTAAGTCGATTTGCTTCGCTAGGAAATACGGGAAAATGTCTCTCGCGACCTGAAAAGGTTTTTAATTTTTTTTATCCTTAAAAATAATAGAAGCTAGACCACAATTTACTACTTAATTACACTAATTATGTGACCCTGACCTGTCTTAATAACTCTCCTTTGGGGCACACGGTTGGGAAAAGACCGTATGTCAACATATATCTCGTATACTGAAAACAATATTGTTTTATTAATAATAATATAATTCGACGTTCCTCTTCTACAAATTCTTCTTATCCAAATTATTCTCTTCATAACTATTTACTTACTATAGCAACGAGGTAAGCTGAATAAATAACTTGAAATGTATTGTAAAAGATCAATAACCCTTTCAGTTTGTACGGGGGCCTGTTCTTCATGTAAGCTGGTAATATTCTGAGGACGAGCAGAAGATATACGACAATCACGACACTAGCAAATGCTAAAGTCTTTGGAGCGCTCCATGTTTGAACAGCATCTGAAATTATGAATATCCATGTTTCGATTCTTTTGAAATGCGACAAAGCCGTCAATCGTGAACCTAGCTCGTCCTAAATGACCTGGCTCTTATATATATTTAAACGGAAATCAAGGGCGTGCGCTCCATACAAGTATAGGGCTTTGTTCTTATAAATAAATAACTTGTGCTTCAAACAGTACCCATATATTCTCTTAAAATTCACTTTAAAATGATAAAAGAAAATTAAAATGAACATGTACAGTTAACTTCGCTGTCACAAGAATCCGAGTGATTTCTATTCCATGACGTCTATACTTTTATACTTAATTGTTTATTTGAAAGTGCGATTCGACACCGCGCTTCCGTTTCCTTCAGCGTATTGTGTGAATAAACAAATTAGTAACTCTACATTTGTTTATAAATATAGGCATCAGATTCGGTCGTTTATTCTTCGAATGACAGGTGGGGGGGAGGACGACGGAATATTAAAGAACGTCCGTGCACAGCGGCTGTACTCTTGTGGTACTGGATAGGGCCACGCAAGCAAATAATCACTACCTACCCTGGTTTCCTAAACCTATCTGAATACTGATCCCCCTACTTACTCAAAAGGTACGCAACTATCCTTTAACTTGCTAAATTTGTGAAAAATTTATTAAATTGCTGAATTGGCAATATTTTTTAACTATAGGTACGTACAGAGATTTCGGGTGTGCTTTGCATATCCTACTATAAATGTCTGTACGTCCCTGGCTGTAATGTATCGATGGTATTTGGCAGCTGATTGTCATAGAGAATAGAAGCTGACCTTGCCACTTAAAAAAAAATATTATTTAATTAGTACTTTTTATATAAATTCATTAACAAAAATCTTACATCGTTAGTTTCGCCTACATTCAAATATAATTTTTTATATTTTACTTAAAAATAAACAAAAAACTGACGAGGGGAAATAAATTAAAACTGAATTCTTAACTGTGAAATGAAATAGTTAGCAAAAAATAAAAAAAAATTAAAGTTAAATAACATAACATGAGCTGCAAAAACAACGAAGTTCGTTTCCGTTTTATTACTCAATAATAACATAACTAACTGCTCCCCGCCCGCTTCGCAGGCTGTCACACCCCCGCAAACTACCTTTTGGGAAAGAATTTTGTAAAATACCTTCTCCATCATCATCATTATCATCTCCTGATAGACATCCATTGCTCGACATAGGTTTCTCCCAAAGATCTCCACACACAGTCAGCAAGCGTTGATGGGAGCCAGAGCCTCGTTTGTTGATAAGCAGGGTACACCACGAGCGGCCGGGAAGGTGGCGAATGCATCGATCGATCCCACCAACCCGGCACTCAGGCCGTGAAGGACACCGGGGGGTTGTTTTAATGGGTGAGAGCCCCACATAACCATTCGTCGTGCCCTAGACGAATATGTATGCCGCAGGACATTTTTTTCCCTCGACAAAAAAAAAAAAAAAAAAAGGGTACACCACGAGCAGGTGAGGTTGGCTTTGGATCCCGTGAGTTGTTGTGCGGGACTTTTTACATTCTTAGCTAACCTCTAAGTAGCAGAAGCAATACTCCTACCAAATTTTGAGTGTTTACTTCTAATAGCTTCAAGAATCTTATGATGAGCCAATGGATCTCTAGTTATTTCCTGAACTTATTGATTTAGCTTCTTATTAAAAATTTACAAAAATAACTGTTAGAAGATTGAAGTACTTATTCAATGTTTTTTTTTTTTGTTTTTTAATAACAACTACATAAATAAATCTGTTTTATATTAGTATATCACTCTCAGAAAAACGAATCTAGATACCTTTATCAAAAAGTAATAGAACTTACTGGAACTCGTAAACTAAGAACTTGTGTCATTGAAGATAAAACCGGGCGTATATTTACAAATGTAGCCAAAGTGCTAAAACGATGGAGGAACTTCTGTGCCGAGTTGTATGACACAAAAGATCCTATTAACGCTAGTATCACATGGACGACAAAAGAACCTAACATACTACTGTCAGAAATTGAGCATGCCATTAAAGCTCTTAATTGCAAGAAATCATCGGGTAAGGATGCTATTACTGCCGAAATTCTAAAAAGCCTTGGTAATCGAGGTACAAAGGCCATCACAGAAATCTGTAATACGATCTGGAACACTGGAAGATGACCAAAAGACTGGATGGAATCGGTATTTATACCTTTACACAAAAAAGGCTCTACAAAAAACTGTGGAAACCACAGGACTATAGCGTTAATATCTCATGCGAGTAAGATTCTGCTCCATGTGATTAATCGACGTCTTAACCACTTAAAGCGACAATTACCTCCATAGCAGGCCGGTTTCGTGAAGGGCAACGGAACGCAGGAACAAATTCTCAATCTACGCAAAATCATTGAAAATAGCAGGGAATTCAACACCGCGGTGATCCCGCATAGGATCACCGCGGTGTGACTGTATACAGTGGGACAAACTGTGAAATGTGCTGCTCGAAATAGAAGTTCCTAAACGCATTGCATCAAGATAAGCACTGAATACTGCAAAATGTTTTAAATCAAAAGAGGAGTGAGACAAGGTTGCATTCTGTCTCCAGCATTTTTTAACATATATGGAAAATACATCATGCGAAGGACCATCGATAACTGGGAAAAGGGATTCCTTGTAGGCGGAAAAAGATTATCAAATCTCCGCTGTGCCTACAACGCGGTTCTCTTCGCAATATCAATGCCAGAAATGAGTGAGCTATTCCAAAGACTCGAATTAGAGAGTAGCACCATCGGCCTTGTTGTAAACAGATCGAAGACTAAAGTAATGATAATGGATCGAGCCGGAAAGTAAACAAATGTCACCTGCAACATTCCTGGCATTAGTATCATCGCTCATTACGTATATCTGGGCTCTCAAATCTGTAACGGCGGCAAATGTATCTTAAAGATAAAAAGGCGAATCGGGATCACAGAAGATGCTATGAACCGAACCGATGAAATTATACATCTTACGAGATGCGCTGGATAGGAACCGGTGGAAGCAGATCATCCGCTCCAGACAGTAATCCTAGCACTGACCACGATCTTCAGACACGTGGGAATGACCCTAGAGTCAGAGAATAATGATGAGACTTTCACCGGATAGAAAATAAATTGTCTGCTCATAACCTGGCTCTAGTTATGATCTGCGCCACTTATGGTCATCGCCTTGAGAGATATGTTAAGTATCGTTACTCCAGTGATTTTACTAGCTATAGGACCTTTCAAACCGTAATACAGTAATATTTGCATACTACTGTTTAGTGATAAAAATATGAGGAAATTCTGCCAGACTCTTACTGGCTAAAACCCCACACTTTCCTCGTTGCGCCTTTGGCCGAAACTACGGGAACACTTTCCCACACTATCGCAGATCCGGTAACGATGGCCCATTAATGGTCCACGGCATTATATGGGGATCCTCACGGTGAAGCCAAAGCACAGTGTTTCTGCGTGAAAAATATTATTCGCGCTTTCTTGAAGCTTATTATATTGGATAGCGGATTTCTCCGTATCCGCCACTAATTCCTGTAATGAGGGGATTGGAAGAACGCATGATCCCCTCTCTTTCGATGCCTAGGTCTCTGGTTACGGATGGCGACGTAAAAGACGCCTTCTCTCACCCGGTCCGCAGCGTCCTTCTGTGTCTTTTCCGTACAGATTCTTCCTTTCAGCAAGCCACACGTGAACTTTTAAGAATATTTAATCATATTCTATTTCGAAATCAGTGCTTTCCATACATTTGGCATAATGATGATAGTAATCTGAGCATTCGGAACACCTTAACTAAAGTACGATTAAATATATGTAAAGAATAAATTGAACCCCTTGTAAATAATCAGACAAATCTGTTCCTCACATATCTTTATTTCAATTGCGGATGTTTTAATTTATATAATTTACACATTACACGAAAACTCGTTTTCCCTTTCCATCCCTTTCGAAGGTTCCGGTCGCGAACACATTAATAAAAATATAAAAAGGAAACTACTTACAATCACCGGTGATGCTTGTTATACTTTCCATCGTTTTATGATTATCGTATTCGATATAACAATTAAAAATCAAACAAACACAGTTAACATAATTTAAACAAATTGGACAATATGTTCGCGGCGAAGGAATCGCAATTAAGCATAAATTCCGTGAAGTATATGTATTTATATTAAGACAGTATGTTAAGTACATTAAGCAAGCACCTGGCGATGTTTTGTATGGTAATGTTCTGGCCTACATGCAATATCTTTGTCTTTATTTTTTTTCAATGCGTTTTTGTAACTCTAGTCATGGTTCTCTGAATATATTAATCTTAGCAACAAAAAAAGTTATTAATATGGATTTTAATATTCGAAATGTATAGAGTTGCGAGTAATATGTTACGTGATTTTATATTAGGCGGACCGGAAAGTAATGTCGTTTTCTTACGCTAAATACAAACACATACATTTTTAACGAGTCTTTATTTTTAATCAATGATGTATTCCCCATCATTGTCAATAACCTTTTGCCATCTAGTGAGTAAATTTTCAATCCCTGATCGATAAAAATTAATTGGTTTTTCGGCAAAATATCTAGAGATGGCATTTTGGACATCATCCAAATTTGCAAATATTTTGCCACTTAAAAAGTGTTGCAGCGCTCGGAATAAGTGGAAATCCGATGGTGCAACATCGGGCGAATATGGTGGATGAGGCAGCACCTCCCACCCCAATTCATTAATTTTTTCTAGAGTTCGCCTTGCGCAGTGCGGTCTTGCATTGTCATGTTGGAGAATGACGCCTTTTCGGTTGACAATCGCTGGCCACTTTTCAATTAAAGATTGATTGACTCGCTGCAATTGTTCGCTGTAGAGGTCTGCAGTAACAGTTTCTCCAGGTTTCAGTAATTCAAAATGAACAATGCCGCGAATACTCCACCAAACACACAAAAGCGCTTTTTTGGGGTGTAAACCTGGCTTAGCAGTACTCCGAGGGATTTCATTTGGAGAGAGCCACTGCCTTTTGCGTTTTGGGTTATCATACAGGACCCATTTCTCATCTCCTGTGATCAAGCGATCAAAAAACGCTTCTGTGTTGTGTCGTTGAAGCAATAAGTTGCATGTGATTGATCGGTTAGCCTTATTCTGTTCGGACAGATTATGCGGGACCCAAACACCTGCTCTGCTTACTTTTCCAATCTGCTTCAAATGTTCTTGGATGGTCGACCAAGGTTTGTTGAGACTGTTTGACAATTCCTCGATCGTCTGACACGGATTTGCTTCCACTTCCGCCCTTAACACGTCGTTGTCTAACGCTGATGGTCTTCCTGATCGATACGAGTCGGAAAGATCAAAATTACCCGATTTGAACTTGGAAAACCACCTTTGGCATTTACGAATGTCCAGTGCATTTGGATAAACATCGCAAATGTTTTTGGTAGCAACTGTTGCGTTATTTCCCTTGCGAAACTCAAAGAGCATGCAATGCCGGATGTGTACCTCTTCTGGTATTTGGCTGGCCATTTTACCCAAAATTACAAAAAAAAATTGTAATTCAATTGTCTATAAGTAAAGAAATCACTATAACCTCACAATGTCTTTGGTACGCCTCTGAACAAAACAATGAGCTGACAAATGACAATCAAGTATTGGCATGCGCAGAAACGACATTACTTTCCGGTCCCCCTATTATATATTGTATATAACTACAAGACGAAATTGTTTAAACTTTTTATTGTTGTTTCTCTCATTTGGCATTAGTTTACAAGTAGAAATGTTAATAGCACATTTTTAGTTAAAAAGTGTTAATGATACATATGTCATAAATATAATTTCAGGACCAAAGGATCAATTATTCTGCGTATCTAGTCTATTTTAAATGTGTCAGTAATATATCGTTAAATATAAAAGTAGTCATTACAAGTTCTTGTGTACTGAACTGATTACTAACACCAGCAAGGGGTCTATAAACTGTTTTGAGACCTGACCCACTTTGTGTCTAAAAATAACTAGGTCACTTGACGGACATTATAAGATGAGTTTATATTTTAAATCAGCTGCTGCTAGCGTTGATAACCGATCAACACATAGAGGAAACTTAAAAAAATACACCGTCTTAAGTCTGTTTCCGACGATGCTTCAGTGGGTTGCGTGATGTGTCTATTTATTGTGGATGATGATCACTTACCACCTCGACAACCGCCTGCTTATTTGCCTTTTCTCATACATATATATATATCACGCCTCCTTCCCAGTGGGGTAGGCAGAGACCACCTCTCTCCACCTGCTACGATCCTGGCACACCTCTCTCGCTTCCTCCACTTTCATAAGCGTCTTCATGCACGCTCGTCGGTTGCGTGTGCTTTTGATCCGGCCTTTCTTTAGGACATCTCCGATTTGATCGGAATATGTCCGTCTAGGTCGACCTGCACCGATTTTTCCAATCATTCTTACCTTGTATATTTCTTTCGTTAGTCTTCTTTCATCCATTCTTAAAATCCCATCCATTAAAATCTCCAAGCATTACAATTCTTTGATTACGCTTACATTCATTGAAAACATCTTTCAGACTATGCCAAAACTCTTCCCTTTCGGTTTGGGCTCTCGAGGACCAGTTCCATCCCGCATCTTGTGGAGCATATACCCCTAGAATGAAGATGCGGGTAAGGCCAATCTTCAACCTCACCCACATGAGTCGAAGACTCACACACCCAAAGTCAGTCATACATTCGTTCATTCTAGCAGAAAGCAGCACACCAACTCCTTGACAGCATCTGCTGGTTTCAGGGACTCCTGACCAGTAGGCTGTGTAAGATCCATGTATGGTGGTGTCGCATCCTTTCCGCTTAGTTTCATTCACACATAGAATATCAATTCTTCTTTCCCTCATCATCTCACATTCATCATCAATTTTATCTTTCATTACTCCTCTGATATTCAAAGTAGCAAAGTCGCTATCGGCAGCCCACTTTTCGCTCTCCCGGGAGACGAGACGTGACGGGTTGCGAACCACGTCGCCGCCAGCAAGGGAAAAATTCGTCGACCCAAATAGAGCCCCGCATGTTTGGGCAAGGTTAGCCTTATTCTGGGGTCACCCGGTCCCAGGGCAATGGCACGCTAATCCCAGACTCGCTTCTGGGCACGCAGCACTTGGGCACGGCCTACCACTGGCTTGGCGGAGGGGAAATGAGAAGGATTAGGTAGGAAGATGTGTAAAGTAAGGGAATGCGGACTTTGGGAAGGGATTAACAATAAGAAGGGATACTACTGACCCGGAAAGAGCAGAAAGGAGTCAATAGTAGCTCGGGAAGCCAGGGTCGCGTACCCGTTACTCAAAAATAGTGCCGAACAGACGGCTGAGTACTCCCGGACCATTTCTCATAAAGAACTCTCACTCTTCTCATAAAGAAAACCTGTTTAATTTATAAACAATAACATATTATATTAGAATATTTGTGTACATTGTATCGTAATTGACTGAGAGTGTAACAAATTTACTAACTGATTACACAATATTCATCATTCAAAGTGTTCCTAAACCCATCACTAAAGACTCCACCAACATCAGCACCACAAACGGCTTGCCACGGATGCTGCAAATATACGTCTTCATATGTGGATATTGACATAGCCGCGTGATGATAATTAGATAATTTTTAGTTTCCGTACAGTGTACTGTAAAAACACAAATATCAGAAATGATCAATCGTCGATTGTCTCACTCATAAAACTAAGAAAAACAATTTAACTTTGAAAAATTATTATTAAGCTGTAGCATTTAAATTTTGCTATTTAAATCACGTAGGCGCGAAGAAAGTACAAAGGAAAGTATTGTTATATTAGGTATTTATCTTCATTTAGAACAGGGGCTGATACACAGCAGATATGATTTAAATTACTCAGACAATTGATTTCAGATGTCATTGCATGGAAGTTGTAGTATGTGTTAATTGTTATCTCTTTTTGTTCCTTTCATGCTTTACTATTGTTAATGGCGTGTGCTTTAAGACTTTCTGTTAATAATACATGTTACTTACTTTGGCAACAAAAGATAAAATAAACTAAACTATTACTAAAATATATTGTATTTTCATTATTATATGTAATTTATAAATCTACATTAAAAAATTACTTCATTTTCATAAAAAACACTGCAACGATTAGAAGCATAACAGTAAGTAACACTAAGACCTTCCGTCTTAGTTAAAAGAACATATACACGTGGTTTTGTAATACCATTTAAAATATGGATTTTTACTGATGGAAGATGTCTGTTATCAGAGACCATCTAGGTAAGTACCACCGCAAAACCTATTGCACCCAACAAAGAGTAGCGTGCAAACATTACTGTGTTCCAGTTTGAGGGACGCTGTGACTGGTGTAATTGCTAGAGTAATTAGTAGTAGAGTATCACTTACCATGAGGTAATGGTCCCGCTCGCTTCATCGCTTCATTGAATTCAAAGATACTGTATTCAGATAAGTCACAGTAAAGCTGGTGCAGTTTCTTTAGCTTAGTTACCTGGTTCATCGTATATTAGATATAAAAAGCCTGTATACGTTACGGAAATACTCGTTTGCGAAATAAAACATTACGGCTGGTGTCCACAAAGCATAATACAATACAAAACGTTATCTCGTCAGCTCTTTTTATCTCTGTAATGCAATGTGTGCTACACAATCGCCGACGGGAGGTTAACGCGTCGGCGATCCAGCGAACATTCGCTCGTTCGTCAAGTCAAATCAAATCAAATAAGTTTATTTGCGAAAATTTAGTCATAAAATACAAATATTTATATTAGAATAGAGAGCGAACATTTCACTTAATATAAAGCAGGCAAATGTTTAATGTAAATACTCTAAGTTTATACAGTACTGATCCAAAAAACTAGAAAACGAAATGAACTAGACAAAACAATAATACATGTTAAATATTAAATAGTTATCAAGGATAAGCGATATTTACATCATGATATTCAATGATCGTTCATTAGAAAACGTCACCATTCTTTTTCATTTTGTCCAAAATAACCAAGATACACAACATTACTTGTCCAACAAATGCTTCACATTACAACTAAATACTTTCCAATGTAATATTATGAGAAGTGTTATATATATATATATATATATATATATAACTATATATATATAAATATATATATATATATATACCGAAGTAATAGTTCAATCAATCAAGTAATTAAATAAAAAGTTAATGTTTGGCGACTGTATTTATATATGCATATACTTTTTTTTAATCTACAAAGTAACGAATCAAGCCAGACGTTCACCTGATGCTGAGTGATAAGCCTGCCCATAACGTGGCGCTAGTTAGAATGATATACACCGTATTGCGCTCGTCGCCTTGAAACATAAGATGTTGAGTCTCGTTAGCCCAGTAATTTCACTAGCTATAGCGCCCTAAAAACCGGAACACAGTAATGTTTGCACAGCACTGTTTGGCAACAGAACAGTTGGCGCTGCGGTGGTAGCTAGACGGTCTTAACAATCTGCATATGTTTGACTTCCGATGATGTATGTATTGAAAGTTGTAAAAAAAATCAGTGTCAAGATTCCTATGAGAGGCCTATCACTAACAGTGGACCTAGCTGATAGCTAATGATGGTGATCACGATGATGAAAATGCAATGAAATTTTACAAACTTAAAAATTGCAATTTAATGGAAATGAACTAGAAAGTCTAAAAGAATAAAATTGCGCAGTAATATAAAAGCATCTCAAAATTATGGGTAATTTGGTTACCCTTAGGTTTTGAGTTCTGGATAGTGTTTTTCCTAAAGTTAAGGGTGTGAGGGACAAGAACTTAGAACATAGCTGCAATTTGTGGTTAACGATATTCGCTGATTCGCAGCTCGCGAATGGAGCTGTGCGCATCGAGCACAAAAAGTCGACTGTTTCAATGCGACTGCCCGTTACCATTGCGATAGCCGCCGTCACCTTGAAGCCTTTGCACTCGGCCACCGTTTCATTATACTCCGGCAGAGCAGTCTTCACCAGCCAACCAATTTACATAATAATGTCACGAAGAAAATTTATTCAGTAAACATAATTAAATAAAGTGACGTTATATATAACAAGAAACGATAATGCATTAGTGCGGGTTTAACATCATCATCGTCCGCCGACAGACGTCCACTGCTAGACGTAGGCCTTCACTAAAGATCTCCACATACAATCAGCATGGCCTCTGGTACTAGGAGCTGCCGTATGTAGGGGTTCATATGGGGGGATTTGGGCCATCTCCCCCACGCTGGCCTAATGCGGGTTGGCGAGAGCCAAAGCGTCGTTTATTGAATAGCAGAATGCACCACGAGAAGTAAGGTAGACTTGGATCCCGTGAGTTGATGTACGGTACCCCTTTCACCCCCTTAACATCATATAACATTTTTAATAACTTCAGACGAGTATTTAATAGTAATTCTACTTTTGCACTCATCACAATTCGAAATAAGTTAATGTAAGTCCCTCACCCTTTCAAATAAATAATAATTAGCCTCGCCAAGGGAGCAAGGTCAGTCTAAATGTCATCTACAAAACTTAAAGATATTTCTTTTAATTATTACCCCTTAAAACAAATCATGTAGTTCTTAGCTATCGACCAACCCCATGGCGCAGCCGCCGATCGCTTATCTTATAATACAAAGGAAACTGATTCCCTTACCGTACGGGCCGTACGTGGAGTCAGGGGGTAAGGATTTTTCGTTTAACATATTAATCTTTCCTACTTTTTTAACGTAACATAATAATCATTTACTTACTAAACATAAATAATATCTTAATTATAAATATTTATCAATAACTACACTAGTGTGAACAAAAATGATATTGAGACTTCGCGTTAAGGTCGCTTAGCGTGTGTCTGGTAACGCAATGCGCACTGTGCACACGTTACACCACTCGGCTACGTCCTCTTCGCAGCAGTATATTAAAACTACTGTATTTTTTTATATACTTTTCACGAAAGCGTATACACTGGTAACTGAAGCTGGTCTAGTCAAGTAATAAACACTGGAATATCTATTTTTACCACTTAACTGTAGTCTAAAACTATTACTCCAGTTTCCCATTCAAATTATCTATTATCCAATCCAACGTATCAGATTAATATGGTGCTGTGGAAAAATCTTAATAACCTCAATCGAAAAAAAATAAATAAATAACAGTATTTTAAAACACTCTACTCGTTACCGTATTCACTTGATAATAAGGGATACTGCTTGAATATAATAATAATACGATAATCTAGATACGCTTATACAGTGCAACGTTCCGTTCGCGTTGCTTGTAAGCAACGCGAAGCATTCTTGATTCAACTCCAGTAAAGTAATTAAGTTTCTGAAGTAATAATTGAAAATAGTTACACATGTTGTTAGCGTTAATTGAATAGAAATAAGCATATATGTTACTATCCGTTTCCCGCCGGATTTTCTGATCGTCTTAATGAACAAGATTTTTAGTTTTTTTACTTGAAAATTTATAGAAATATTTCCGCTTGGCGGCAAGACGTCGCTTCCCGAGTCCCTTCCTGTTATTAATATCCTCACTACTTCCTTTAAGGAAAGAATTTTGTAAAATCAACAGAAACATTAACTCTACTAATATTTGAGTGTTTATTTCCAATAGTTTCGGAGATCTAGTGATCACTCAATGATATATATCTCCTATCGACGCGAAAGGTTGAGTGTTAGTATGAACATATCACATACGGGACTTTACATAGAAGAGTAAACCGTCATCACATCCGCCGAGGAGCTTTTCCACCTAGCGGAAGTGGCCCGACTATGTTGAAAGTTAAAATGTATGCTACCAAATACGACAAATTCCACATATCAATCATAAAGTGCTTTTATTGTTTCTTCTTAAAGTGCCTATCTAACTAGTGAAGGTTGGCGATCAGCGTGGTACAGTTTCTTCTATCCTTGGTTCGGCGGAACAATTCGGAAGCTCCAAATATACCAGTAAATTCTCTGATATTCCTTAACCATGACATGACTTGTTTAATGAAACAAGACAACTGTTACCAAATGCTATCTTTACTTTTAATGTCTTTTTGTTTTAAACACAATAAGTCTGAGCAGTAATAGCGCGAGGCGTAGACAATATTGTTAAAAAAGAAACCTTAGATTTTTCTATTCAACGAAGCGACGAGATGATCGAGACGTTCACCTGACGTTAAGTGATCTGTGATCGCCTGCTCATAACAACGTGGCGAAAGTTAAAGTAGCATTTATAGCACCACATTTCGCTCATACCCTTGAAATATGCGATATTAAGTCTCATTGCCCCAGTAATTTCATTAACTACAGCGCCCTTCAAACCCGAATACAGTAATTTTTGTATACTACTGTTTGACGGCATAAGTATACTCTGTGGTTGTACTTTCGTAGATGATCTCCGGTAATATAATTAAGATTATAGACCAGTTTAAATTATATATTATATTATCTTCATTCGAACATTTCCCGTAAACACACAAAGAAACCCAGGTTATGAATATTCCCCCTGGTATCCTCTTACCCATTTCCTAATATCAGGAGACATGACAGGTACACAGTGCATGCATTATGGTGCAATTGCATCGATTTGCACGGGTCGTTACGCATGTGGGCAGTGTTGCCACACCGCACTCCGGCCACGCCGCGCACCATCGTCATGTCCCACATTCGACGCCACCGACCCACATTAAAATGTGATATGTACGTCGGTACAGAAGATCATCATCATCATCATCATCATGAAACTATTATCTTGTATCATTTCAGCAAACACATTAAAAACTATTTTGAGATATAAAACTGAACGGCCTAATAATACATACATACACATACATATATATCACGCCTCGTTCCCAGTGGGGTAGGCAGAGACCACCTCTCTCCACCTGCTACGATCCTGGCACACCTCTCTCGCTTCCTCCACTTTCATAAGCCTAATAATAAACTTTTGAAAACTTCTAACATGGGATATAACTTTATCAAGATTGAATTTCTTATTATAATAGTAATCAACTACTCCACTTGTGAAGCTTGTACCCAACACTTGAAGTGATAACCACGATCACTCTGTCAAGAGTGATACCGACGAAGAAGAAGAAGAGGAATCAACAACAAAGAAGACAGTCACAATTTAATGCGTGTCTTCTCTGATACTCGTGTGACTATCTCCCCACATTTAAAGATCCGAATTAAATAGGGGTGTTAATCTTTTTCGTGGGGTAGAGCTATATGCGAACTGAAGCACCATTGCTTTCCAAAAATATGCAGATCACTGTGCCTTTTGATGCACATCTACTCTGAGATAGCCAAATGCAGCTCCAATGTCTGATTACACCTTTCTATCATACCAATTCAATCGCCAAGATGTTACAATGAGCGGACTTAATTACTTGACTAATAACGATGGGCAAAATCGCAGGCAAAAGGCGCGTTGGACGTTGAAAAAAGTCGTGGTTGCGTAACATCCGGGAATGGACAAGTATTACCAGCGTAGCACATCTTTTTCGCTTGGTACAAGATCGGGAGAAGTTCGCTGAGCTGACGGCCAACCTTCAGTAGTGGAGAGGCGCAAGTGGAAGAAGAATTCCTTGAGGGTTTTACTACGAGTCAATCTTCGAAGAATGTTATGAACTAAAATGGCGAGTGCTAGCCGTAATATGGAATTAGACTAGAAATCAATGAAAGGGTTGAGACAATTCAATAAAGACAATCTCAGTTTTACACAAAATATTTTTGTAAAGGTTATCACGCCATGGATTTTCCACCAGACATAATGCATCAAGATTATTTTTCAGGAAACTTTTGTGAACAGTTTCTAGATTGACCTTATAGTGTTAATAAACATTGAAAACGTTGTAGGTGATATAATTCCACCTTGCGGCACGCCGTCGACGATGTCTGCCCGTTTAGAGAGCCGCTGTGCAGATCGCCAGCAGCGGCGCCGAATATATGATGAGAACCAATCCAATGACATGGGTGAAAAAAAAGTGTAAAAAAAGAATACGCACTATTTTGATTCCCGTCAATAACTCCATTCTCTGTTTCCTCCATTTATATTTCAGTTTTTTTTTCTTCCTTTATTCGTTTTCAGATATTTTTTCAATAAAGTCCAATAGAGAGAGAAGGTCCGCAAACATTCGTAGACTGAAGCGAATGTAATAAATTCAAGTTTAATATAACGACGACCATTGAAGTCAATATATGCAACAAATACAACAAATGGCTATTTTTATGTATGTAAATAAAATTAAATTAATTTATTACTTTATGTAACGTATGTACGTGCCAATACAACGATGAGGTTTTCCTTAAAACATATTAAGTTAACTAGTGGTAGGGCTCTGTTTTTATTAATTTTCTTTTAATCGTTCCTCCTGCGTGTTTGGGTCAGGGCCTTTTTTACTCAGATACATTTACCACTAGTTTCTTATATATCTAATTTTCTCACTCTCATCTTTAATTCTACTCTTCTATCATACTCATTTCTTTCTTTCAAACTTCTCATCTCTTCATTCTGCATTCCATTTCGTTTTGTCATTCCTCTCCCTAGATTGTGAAGACTGTCTCATTTTTCTGGGAAGGGGAGGGATCCTGAAACAAATCATCCCCTGTAGCATACTCTTCTTCTGAATCTCCTTCTGATTTACTTCACTTTTTTGTTTTTATTTTTCTTACAATTACTTTACAATTTTATTATTCCTACTTTTATTTTTATTTGTTTGCATTACTATTTTTATTTTTAATTTTTTACTTTTCATTATTAATTTTTGTTCGTTTTTATTACCTTTCCAATAATTCTCCTACAGACAATAATTCTACTACCCAGACATATAGCCCGAATTTCGTCTTCAATGAGAGGCAATTACTCCACTTTCTATCCTTTTTCCCAATTCCAATTCGCAATTCACTCTATCTGTCCCGAATAAGGGACAGGAAGCGAAGAGCACATCAACACGGTCTGGTCCACCGCCAGGTCCACAGAGGCACGCGGGACTGTCCTTAAGCTTGAACCTGTGAAGGTACTCGGAGAATCCCCCGTGCCCAGTGAACATCTGGACCAAGACCGTGTCGAGCTCCCGCCGACGAAGCACGCGATATGCCGACGTGACGTTGGGGAAGAAAACCCTCGTTGGTAGGTCTCTGTTGCCGGCGACCGTCAAGGTAGGTACCACTGCAGCTTCTATCTCTGTTACATACTTATTCCGACCGCTGCAACACTCTTTTAGAGCCAAACTTTGATGATATCCAAAATGCCATCTCTAGATATTTTGCCGGAAATCCATAAAAATTTTATCGATCAGGGATTTAAATTGGGGGGTGGAAGTTACTCGCGTCCGTAGGATTTACCATCTTCTCCTAGACCCACCCTACACGTGCCCCCCGGGTGGTGCCAAACGAGTAACAGGGCCTTGCCCAACGTCGACCAACAAGCGGCGGTAAATAGCTTGTCATCAGGCCTCAGCAGACCTTGGCGGATTAAATAACCCCAAAAAGAGCGGCGATAGTACCTTGAGAAAGTGCTGCTGAAATATCTCCCAAACCCCTTTTAAATTATGGAAAAGTCTAATATGGAATGCGATATGTCGTGCGATCCGGCTAACCCCCGGCGCTCTCTGATATCCGGGCCAGAGAGTGTGAAATTGGCTACCGAAGACTACGTAGATGTGCGTGACCAGGCATCTACGTCAGTGATGGCTACTGGAAAACGTTTTGTTCAACAAGCCTTTCATCCGAGTTTATTTATAAGTAGACAACGAAGTCAGTCCCTTGGGAGTAAACCCCAGCCTGCAACTACCGACACAACTTCCTCTATAATAGAACAGAAAAGCCAGGCACCAACCACTATCGACAACACACCCTGTCCCCCCGAATGGCAGAGAGTACCAACAACTAGGAGCAACAAGCGAAAAAAATTATCGCAATCGCCATCTCCAGAATCAATCAAGACTACCAACAGATACAATGGCCTACAGATTGATCTGACAGACGATGAGGCAAAACCTAAAGAGAAACGTCCAAACAAACCTCCACCGATTATCTTGTACGGTATTGAGGACATAAATAAATTAACTGAACTAATTGCAACTGTCGCGGATAAAAATGATTTTCTCCTCAAAACAGTAAATAAAAATGAATTAAGAATAAACTAAATAGACATAGAAGCATACAAGAAAATTATAACAATAGTACGTGAAAACGGACTTATAGGCCACACTTTTAATAGAAAAGACCAACGCTGCTATCGTCTACTAATAAAAAAGCTCCATCATTCTACTCCACACAGCGCTATCATAGAGGAAGTAGAAAAAACGGGCAATAAAGTACTAGGAGAGATTATAAATGTAAAGTATGGCCCAGATAAAAAGCCAACATCGACATTCTTTGTTAATCTCGAGGCTAGTCAAAACAACAATGCTGCAAAAACAATAAAATCTATAAACAACCAAATTGTCACAATTGAAGAGCCCAAGAAGAGGAATATAATACCTCAATGCCAAAGGTTTCAACAATACGGGCATTCTAAAAACTACTGCATGCGGCCCTATCGCTGTGTTAAGTGTGCACAAGATCATAAAACATCTGATTGCTCAAAAAAAGACCGAAATTCACCAGCCACCTGTGCCCTATGTGATGGAGCACATCCTGCTAACTACAAAGGATGTGAGGTGTACAAAGAAATATTAGCCAGAAAAACAGGTAGACAGAAGCCAACAAAAGCTATCCCACATCACAGCACCATGCAATATAAAACAAATACTCAGAAACAGCCAAACGTAACTACAGAATCAAATCAACATCTAAGATTTGACCAATCGAGACATACAAACAAAAAGCCCATGGATTCAAAGACCTATGCGGACGTTTTGAAGATAACTCCCACAACTAACAATAACTTAGAAATACTTCTCACACAACAAGCTCTAAAGCTAGATAAACTTTTAGATCAAATGTCAACAATGATGAACCTTTTAACAACAGTTATCAATAAACTTGTCCATTGAAATGGCCACTCTGAAAATAGCAACGTGGAACATTAATGGGTTTCTTAAACACAAGTTCGACATACAAGCCCTATTGGAACTTGAAAATATTGATGTACTTCTTGTATCCGAGGCACACCTAATACCAAATTACAATACGACTATGCCAAATTACGTCATATATTCGACATCCCACCCAGATGGAACGGCACATGCAGGTACTGCTGTAGTAATAAGAAAACATATTAAGCATGTGGTTCTTCCAGAGTATAAAACAGAACCAATACAAGCGACTACAGTTATGGTGCAAGATAAACGTGGATCTATAACATTATCGGCTGTATATTGTCCACCAAAGCACACCTTGAAAGAACAAGCTTTTTCAACCTATTTCAAAACCCTTGGACATAGATTCATATGTGGAGGTGACTGGAACGCTAAAAATGTTTACTGGGGATCAAGGCTCACTTTACCTAGAGGTCGAGAAATGAAAAGAAGTATAGATATAAACAATCTGTGTATACTAAGTACAGGACAACCATCATATTGGCCCACAAATTCAAATAAAATGCCAGATCTATTAGACTTCTTTATTTATAAAGGTTTGTCGAATCACTACCTAAGTGTGCAGACTTCCCTAGACAGCAGCTCAGACCACACGCCAGTAATAGCCACGATAAGTACAACCATAATTGAAAGACCAACGAAAGAGCGACTTCATACCAAAAACACTGACTGGGATGCATTCAGGTCCTACATAAGCGACAATCTGAGCATATAGGTGTCACTTAAAACAAAAAATGACATTGAGAAATATGCAACAACTCTGACAAATGCAATACAAATAGCCGCATGGAAATCTACACCAGGTGACACATTAAAACAAGGTAGTAGGAATGTACCCCAGGACATAAAAATAAAGATCTTGGAAAAGAGACGACTCAGAAGAGTGTGGCATTGTAGTCGACTTTCCCAAGACAAAAAAGCGTTTAACAAAGCAGCTACTGACCTCAAGCAGTACCTTAAAGATATTGAGGAGGAAACTTTACAGAATAAATTGGCGAATCTAAAACCTCAGGCTAAAAATGAGTACTCGCTCTGGAACGCAGTAAAGAGTAGCAAAATGGCCCCTAGGGCTGCACATTATCCCATCAAAAGAAGTGACGACACATGGGCCAAAACTGACAAAGAAAAAGCTGAGGCATTTGGACGGTTCTTGCACGAGGTCTTCACCCCAAATGGCGGTGATGCACAAATCGAACAAGAAGTACAAGAATATCTAGAAACCGATTTGCAGCTATGTCTACCAATGCAAAGCTGCTCACCTCGCGAAATCCATAGAGAAATTAAAGACCCGGAATTAAATAAGGCTCCTGGATTTTGCCTAATAACAGCTGAAATACTACGACAACTTCCTAAAATAGCCCTAGTTGGTATTACAATCCTTTTTAATTCCATTATTAGAATTGGCCATGTCCCAATGATATGGAAAACATCACAAATAATAATGATCCCTAAACCTGGTAAACCCCCACATCTCGTGTCTTCTTATCGACCTATTAGTTTATTACCGACCTTGGCGAAGTTATTTGAAAAGATTATTTTAAGAAGGCTAACACGAGTAATTATCGATAAAGATGTCATCCCACAACATCAATTTGGTTTTAGAACTGGCCATTCTACTGTAGAACAAGTTCACCGTGTAGTCGACAAAATAAGAGAAGCTCTCGAGAAGAAGCAGTACTGCTCTGCTGTCTTCTTAGACGTGGAAAAGGCATTTGACAAGGTTTGGCATTTGGGCCTCCTCTATAAAATAAAGAAACATGTTCCACATAACTTCTACCTTCTTCTAAAATCTTACCTGGAAGACAGAATGTTTAGAGTAAGAATCAACGACACCTACTCAACCTTCCAAGACATCAAAGCTGGGGTGCCACAAGGTTCCATATTAGGTCCCACTCTATATCTCATATACACTGTCGATATACCTTCAACAGATAGCACATTAACCGCTACATTCGCCGATGACACTGCTGCACTCTCTAACCATGAGAATCCCAATGTGTCGTCCCTGGTGCTACAGAATCACTTAAACAAAATACATAAGTGGATGGAGACGTGGCGTATTAAAGCCAGTCCAGACAAATCAGTGCATGTCACATTTAGTTTGCGAAAGGATAACTGCCCCCCAATTAAATTCGGAAACGATGTTTTGCCCCACCAAGATTCTGCAAAATATCTAGGCATACATCTTGACAGGAAGCAAAGGTGGATCACTCATATTAAAAAGAAACGGGACGAATTAAATATGCGGCTTCGAAACCTAAACTGGCTGATAGGTAGAAGATCTCACGTCACCATGGAAAACAAACTACTCATATATAAAACTATAATCAAGCCAGTTTGGACATACGGCCTTGAGTTATGGGGATCAGCAAAGAACTCAAATGTGGAGATCATACAAAGATTTCAGAACAAAGCACTGAGAATAATAACAAACGCACCCCTGTTTATCAAAACGAGTGAACTTCACGAATACACAAAAATGAGAACTGTGAAGGAAGAAATTGAACACAGAGCAAAATCCTACAAAGCCCGTATAAAAGCTCATAGTAATCCCCTTGCAACAGCATTATATAAACCAATAAATGTCAGAAGGCTCAAGCGGCAACACATCTGGGATCTTGTTGATTAACAAGTCCTAACTCAATACGAGACGGCTTCCTCGCTGGAGGAACAGTGCTCTCCTGCCAATGATTTCTACAACATATCTGTTAAGGGCTTTCTAAGCCGATCGCAGGATTAAAAAAGAAGGAAAAAAAAAAAAAAAAGGGATTTAAAATGTAGCCACCAGATAGCAAAAAATTATCGTCAATGATGGAAAAATACATCATTAATTAAAAACAAGGACTCGTTTAAAATGTACGTGTTTACTTAGGTGTACCGGTATGAAATGAGCGTTTTTTTGTGAAAATAAAACACTAATTATTAATGGGAAAGTAAAAAACATTTCATTCAAAGTATTGGCCATTGTTTTCTACACATTGTGACCACGTTTCTACACAATTTGTTGATACCAGGCCAATAAAATTGTTCGTCTTTTAAAGCAAACCAACCAGACACCCAATTTTCGACCTCCTCGTAGGAACCAAAGTGCTGCTCAGCCATTGCGTGTCCCATCGATGAAAACAAATGGTAGTCGGAAGGAGCCAAGTCTGGTGAATACGGCGGGTGGGGTAGCAGGTAGCAGGTAGCAGCTCCCAGCCAAGTGTTTTGATTGTATCCTGAACCGGTTTTGCTTTGTGTGCAGGTGCATTGTCATGGAGCAAAATGACCTTGCCGTGTCTTCTGGCCCATTCTGGTCGTTTCTCGATCAATGCATGGTTCAAATTGATCATTTGTTGTCGGTAGCGATCAGCGATCAGTATTAACGGTTTCACGAGGTCGGAGTTTAGGAGCTCGTGGTACACCACACCACACACCTTTCTGATCCCACCAAACACACAGCATTGTCTTCTTGCCGAATCGCAGGTTTTGCAGTCGATGTTGATGGTTGATGGTTGTCCCGGATTAACTCATGATTTTTTCCGTTTAGGATTCTTAAAATAAATCCATTTCTCATCGCCAGTAACAATCCGATGCAAAACCGATTTTCTTTCGTGTCTTTGAAGCAAAATTTCACAAGTGTTTTTTCGGTTTTCCATCTGTCTTTCATTCAATTCACGTGGCACCCATTTTCCACACTTTTGGATCTTTCCCTTAGCTTTTAAACGGTCAGAAATTGTTTGTTGTGTTGTTGTGCAACATTTAACATTTCTGCCTTTCTGCCATTCATTTCTCCCATTCTGCAATCAAAAGCAAATGCTTTTGATTCAAAGTGTCATTTCCATCCAATATCGTTTGCAATTCGGCGTCTTCAAACTTTTTTGTTGGTCTTCCACGTTCTTCATTTCTCACATCAAAATCATTATTTCTGAACCGTTGAAACCATCTTTTGCATGTTGCTTCTGATAGTGCATGATCACCATATGCCTCGACAAGCATTCGACTCGCATGCGACTCTGCAGCACTTTTCTACAAATGAAAACAAAAAATTTATGCTTTCCGCGAATCAACACTTTCTGGTACAAAATTCGACATTTTTACACGATGAAAAAATATGATGTTGTCTGTTCAATGACTTGATGTAGACTAAATATGTTTCACAGATGTCACAGCAAACAAACAAAAAAAAATAATGGCTCGTTCAAAACAAATGTTCCCTATCGAGACATTTGTATTTTGGCGCTCACTGCATACCGGTACACCTGGTATATTTAGCGTACGAAAACGAGATTACTTTCCCGTCTCCCCAATATAATAGGTTGGAAAATATCTCCCTTCCGCCTTTTTGTCTTTTGAATTTCGCGGCTATGTACAAAGCGCTACAGAGCTCGTATCTGGCAATACTATACATAATTTGAAAGATCTTGACATAACCTACAAAACGACGCTATGCATAATTAGTTTGGATATTGCGTTCAACAGTTATAGACGTGTAAACATATAATTCACTAACGCCGAAATTCGTGCTATTTTAAAGTTTTCCTTCGTTAAAGGCAAATCCGCTAGAGAAACGTTCCGTGAGATTAATGGTGTTTTGGGGGATGGTACTCTATCACTTCGAACCGCGGAGGAATGGTTTCGACGATTCAGAGCCGGTGAAAACGACACCATGGATAAGCCAGCCGGCGGAAGGCCTGTGACGACAAATACCGATCAAATCATGGACTACATCGAGTTAGACCGGCATGTGGCATCTCGTGACATCGCCCAGGAGATGGGAGTTAGTCACCAAACCATTTTAAACCATCTGCAGAAGGCTGGATACAAAAAAAAGCTTGATGTTTGGGTGCCGCATGATTTAACGCAAAAAAACCTTCTGGACCGAATCAACGCCTGCGATATGCTGCTGAAACGGAACGAACTCGACCCATTCTTGAAGCGGATGGTGACTGGCGACCAAAAATGGATCACATACGACAATATCAAGCGAAAACGGTCGTGGTCGAAGGCCGGTGAATCGTCCCAAACAGTGGCCAAGCCGGGATTGACGGCCAGGAAGGTTTTGCTGTGTGTTTGGTGGGATTGGAAGGGAATCATCCACTATGAGCTGCTCCCATATGGCCAGACGCTTAATTCTACCATCTACTGCGAACAACTGGACCGCTTGAAGCAGGCGATCGACCAGAAGCGTCCAGAATTGGCCAACAGGAAGGGTGTAGTGTTCCACCAGGACAACGCCAGACCACACACTTCGTTGATGACTCGTCAGAAGCTACGGGAGCTCGGATGGGAGGTTTTATCGCATCCACCATATAGCCCGGACATAGCGCCAAGTGATTACCACCTGTTCCTGTCCATGGTGAACGCCCTTGGTGGTGTAAAGTTGAACTCAAAAGAGGCTTGTGAAAAGTGGCTGTCCGAGTTCTTCGCAAATAAGGAGGGGGGCTTCTACGAGGGAGGTATTATGAAGTTGCCGTCTAGATGGAAACAGATTATCGAACAAAACGGCGCATATTTGAACTAAATCCGATCACTGTAACACTTTTTATAAAGCATTGACAAAAGAGCAAAAAAGCGGAAGGGAGATATTTGACAACCTTTTATATTTCAGCCCTCACTTAAATAACATGTAAAGGAAATAGTTAAAATATATATTATGGGAACCATTGCGTTCAAACTGAAATTATTAAATAATAATAAGTTTTATTATAAAGTATTGTAATTGAAATGTAGCATTCTAATGTAAGGAAATAATGATAGCTCTGTATAATGTATGTATTTACATAGAATAGATATGTAAATTTCTATTACGATACTTTAGCAACTATAAGTTATATTCGATTAATTAAAATTGCAAAGTGTTTGAGGAGCATTCGTGTAAATATATTAAACGCAAAGGAGGTTAAAGGTGAAGGCATAATTTTGTATTGTCACTCGATGATAGTAGATTGTGGTGAGCACCATGCGTCCGGCATGCTTGATGGTAAGTAGCACCCGTAGCTCGACTAATCTGGTAGTACTGCGGCCACCGCAAGCGCTATGCCGGAAGCATTGGATTGGAACAGGAACAGAATCTTTCGGTGTTTTCAATGTTCGATGTGAAAATATGGGCGAACATCATCAAAGTTTAATTATCTATGTTCATAACCAATCCCAGTATGTTTGTAATATAAATTATTTTAGGGTTTGTAATATATTATAAACTCACTATTAATTTATCACTCAACTAATGGATTAAATTTCATCTTTAGATTACGCGAAGTACGTAAGAAGGATTGTGATCCTGATGATGCATTTCCGTCTAAGGATTATCAATGTTTTACATGAAATATAATCATCAAAATCTCTATAAATTAAAACTTAAGAAGTTCAGAATTTTGAAAGCGCCTTTCACAAGTTTTTTTTAAGTCTATAAAGTTGTTTGCCTGTTACTGTAGGCCAGAGGTTCCCAGACTTGTTTTCCTCATAGACCTCTTAAATTTTAGCTAGTTCCGGTGAAGTCTCTGCAGCTACATTTCTACCCTATTACGAAAACTCGACCAAAATGGAAAACATAGAGCCTACGTAGACCCCCGTCGACACTTGGACCACGTGGGCCTGCCTTGTGCGGTGAAGGTGGGGTCCACCTAGGCCACTATGGGACCTAAGGCTGAAAACTGATGCTCGGCTCAAGTACCCACACAACCCAACAGAATTGTATTCACATTATATTGTTAGAAACTTTCGGACTTTACCAAGAAAACAGTTCATGACAGTGTTTTCATATATTCTGATTCTAGGCAAATTTTTTTCTTTCTTTACAATCTAAGAGGTCGACTGGTATAGAACGTCTTACAGCATCATAACCATCTTCTTGTTTATCTATTTCTATTGTGTTTTTCCTGTTTGTTTAAATAAAATAAATATGAACACCCATCTAATTAATTTACTTCCTCGAATAAGCTGTGAACGGCGTCACGATGAAGGTTTTATTCGGTGTACCTCTGCCGATTTACAATCACTGCGAAATATTAAGACACCACCACACCAGGGTTGTGAAACCGGCCGGCTGCGCGGGCGCGGGCGCGGGCGCGCCTCTCAGTAGTGAGCGAGCAGCGGTACCAATTGAGCCCGTCCGCGCCGCGCGACCTTCGGCCGACCTTGGGGTGAGTTGAGACACACACTTGACCTTGGCTTTCGTAACCACCTGTCAGAAACTCTTCGATATTCGAACCCGAACGCATCGGTACGCATGTTCTGTACATTGTCTTTGCCAGCCGTGACATTTCTGTTTTCGCGGCTTTTTTTAATCTGTCCCACTTCTACGCGCTAATTAAACCTACACATATTAACTTTAAAACTGTGAGAGGTTCCATAATTTTACAATACTTAATATTTACTGAAAATATCACTTAACTTAACTATAGTATTAACTTTGTAGTACAATATTTAAATGAAAGCCCTATACAGATAAGTGTAAGTTATGAGAAGTTTTCTGTTGCCACACCAAAAAAATATTTGGGAACTGTATATGTCTCTGTTTCAGTGAAGTATATTTCATAAGATTTTTTTAAAGATATAATATATTTAAGTATAAAGTTATCGAAGTTTTTAATTTCGTTAAACAAGATAACGGCATGCTGCGCAAAATAACTTAACACAAATAAAACATATATGAATAAGTGATCCGTTCGCGAATAACTTAGGCGCTGTAATTATATAAGTTTACGTGACGCACGTGGCAATGAGGTATATGATGGTAAGTCGTGGTGGCGATGGTCGCACTCTTCAAAACAAAACACATTATAGATAGACCATAACTTGATCTCTTGCAAGATTTACAGACGATCAATTTAATATACTATAAAGAAAAAAAATCAGTTCCTTACATGATATCAAGTATTCATTTATCGCGTTTCAAGTTATTTTCTCTACAGTTCAATCAGACAACAAGGACTCCCAGTAAGCATACTAAGTCATTCCTCAAACACCCACTCATAAAGTAACTGCACTAAAGAGATGTTGTAAATTAACTTAATTCATTGAGTTCTAAAAAAAGGTTTTTCTTACATATTCACAGGTGTCCTATTTTTTTATCTCACTGTATTATCAGTGAGTGTTTATTTCACTTCGATCCGGTGTCTGATGGATCTATGTCTTACGTCGCGAGGCCGGTGCGCGTTTATACAAAACCTTTTTATTTATTTACTTGTCTTTGTTTAATATTAACATGTATTCCCTAATAAGTTACTATTTATGTTAAGTAAGTTTTATAATCAGTTTTATATTCTTTACTTATTGCATTGATGGGATAACTAAGCTAGTGACACTTCACATGACTTTATTCGCAGCTATTTCGTTAGTTAACTGATCGGCTATCCCATTGCTGAATCTCAATAAAAACATTATTTGAGGCAAGACTTTTTTCAAGATCTTTTTCTCTAAGGTCCGTAAGGTATACATTACTGCTGTGTACTATATTTTTTTAGAAATCGACAAACAGTTTTCCATTGGAAGACATCGCATATAAAATGTCTTTTCCATCTATATAACATAACAACAAAGTGTTTATTTGTATAGAAATGATGTGTTGAAAGGTTCCAACTTTCAGTAAAATTAGAGTTAGAAGAGAGAAGAAAACTAAAGAAAATCGTATTATCTCATAATCTGTTCTGTGATATAATATATATCTATATGGATGATTGAATTTAACTATGACTAAACTAAGCTCCGTTTATTTCAATGTCTTTATAATCTTATTCGATAGACATATTGGATTTTCCATAGGATTTCCTCACCGTTCAATAACATCACGATTTAAAAACTATTAATAATCGACAATATCGTCAATATGTTACTTGTGTCTAGTAAACAGCTCAACACTGTTTACTTACTATTTTGTTCCATAATAGCACAGGTCAATAAACGTATTAAATTCTTTAGCATCTCCTTAAGTTTGTGATAACTGTATTACGTCATCTCAGAGCCTGTATGAAGTTGCTCAATGTTCTTGTAGGTCTTTACCTTTCTGGAGACGCAAATAGCATAGATTAGCATAAAGCAGATAGATTTTTTAATTTTTCTATTATCACGCCTTTTTCCCAGTAGGGGTACGCAGAGCATAATTCACCTTTTGAACTATGAAAGTGTCACATTAAGGATTTAGCTCGTCACGTAGAATCAATTACCAGCATCGCCAACACGTTCAGTCTGATTCGGTTCCCCAGGTTCCGTCCCTTAAGCGTCCCTCTTATCGAAAAGAAAACTGTTCGCAGTCGCTTCACGTCTCTTCTCACATTAATGATCATGTAATACTGAAGGTAAGACTTCCTTCTCGTCACTCCAGCGCTGACAGGAACGGCCACCACTCGATTGTACTCATATGTCTCTTTTTAAAATTCAGTGCGCGTTAGACTTATTTCAACGTTTCCTTAAGTATTGTTAAATAATTTCCTTACAATATAAATGTTATATGATGAATTCGTTTTGTATTTTATGTGCCACTGTGGCGCAAAAGCTAGTGATAGCAACGAGCTCAGCAGTACCGGCACTAAGTGAGCCAGATGTTGCAAATGATTGCGAATCTTAGTTAAGGCGGAGCCGTTGACACTGTTCCCAAAGCGTAACATAGCGGTTAAGTAACGATTTATAATGCCAGTGCGCATTAGATAGCGTTTGTTTTAATCTATTAATAGATTAAATGAGGGTAGGTTTGGATATAATGTACTGACCCCGCGACCTCGTGCTGGACACGAGTTAGAATATCCACAAGTCTATCTTTGTGTAGTAGATAGTAAGAGCGTTTAAAGAGGAAATAGTTCCAGTGAAAAGAACATCAATTTTCTGATAATCATGAACCCAGCACGTTTTCCTGTAATATTGAAACTTCTGAAATTATAGTTCAGGGATCTCGACTGAGTCACCAATTAAAAAAAATACTACGACATAACAGCTCCGGGTGCTATAAAACTTAAATAACACTATTACTTTTAATTTGGAAGTTCAAATAATAATCGTGGCTGAGACCGGGTGGAATGTGGTTAACTGATCGCCAACCTTCGCCAGTCGGAGGCACCTTAAGAAGAAGAATCGTGTAAATACAAAGTTGTATAGGCGACGACAAATATTGAAAGTTCAAGCGTATCTTTCTCAACATGGAGCCGTTCAAACATAAACAAAGATGTGAATATTTGACCTCAACCTGACCTTGTAAGATTGCCTGAAAAGGACATGTAGGATTTGCACGTGAACCTTTTGTTATTGCTTATTTGCTTATGGTTTACAGTCATTAAGAAACCACAACTACATCCGTAGCTTAACTATTAACTGCTTGCCAAAGCAAGCAGTTAATAGTTAAGCTAAGAATTAAGAATTAAGAAAGTTAAGTTAAGAATTGAACTAAAAACCTCTAATTCCTTTGGAAATTAGAGGTTTTTAGTTCAATTCTGGAGCCACATCATGCAGCGTTGTGATGGTTTTGACGTTGTTATTAGGTCGATATAATCGATTATACATTATTGCATTAACTAAAATTTACAAAGAATTTAAACAAGTTATCTTACTACATGATCGTTAAGAAGTAGACACAGCATTCGCTAATTATACTCACTGCTTATGGCGAACATAGGTTACGGCAAACAACAAAAGTAATTGCAGTCAAGAAGCAGTAAAAGTGCCAGGTCTGCAGGAGTGCAACTGTCTGAATCTCAACAAAAATACTGCAGCAGTTCAGCAGCTTGCATAGCCTGAAAACTGGAAATTTGCAACCAAGCACAGATCGCCGCAGTGGCAGCGACAGATGAATAATCGGACAGCTAGGAATTCTAATAGGTACTCTAATATTGAAGCTGGATAAAAGTGAGGAGCAGTCTATTTTATTTTTAGATAAGAATAGACTATCTAAAGATGTTATCCTAAAGTAGTTATATCTATCAGTATCCGCAATACTTCTATCAGCTCTGCCGATGCTTCTAGCCAGGTACCAAAGAAACTTCGTTTGTATTCGCTCCAGCCTCAACCTATGTATGGCAAAGTGATAGATAGCGGTTAGAAGGATTTGAAAACACTACTAATAACCAAATTACACCAGCTAGGTCCAAATTCAAATATATCTAGGCCTATAAACAAGATATGTGCGCCGTATCTATAAGGCTATAAGGGGTGTAAGGAGTCCCTCACAACAAGTCACGGAATCCAAGCTAACCTCATCTACTCGTGGTGTACCCTGCTAATCAACAAACGAGGCTCTGGCTCCCATCAACCCGTATTGGTCCAGCATCGTGAGAAATGGCCCAAATCCCCTTCATTTGAACACCTACATACGACAGCCTCTGTTGCCCAGCGGTTCCAGAGGCGATGTGGACAACTGTATGTGGAGATATTTGAGAGAGGCCTATGTCCAACAGTGGATGTCTATCTGGTGATGATGATGATGATGCGCCATATAGAGTATCCCCTTACGTCAATTAAACACAGCCTCAACTGGTGCCTCCCGTCACTTGACTATACTTAAAATACCATCAGAGGCCGACGTAACTTCGCGTTATAAAACAAGTTCTGTGAATAAGTTTAGAATGCAGCTGGTGCTGTTGAAACATTTTACAAACTCCCGCTACTTCAACACGACCTTGACCAGTTACAACTTAAATGCTACATAGTGTAACTTAATAACTTTTTACGAGTCTCAAATGTTTGTTCTATTTGAGTTATTGTTCATATTTTCAGACGCGTCCACCGAACTGCTTGCTTTCTGCTTTGCTTTCTGACTGACCGTTTTTTCTCCTCTTTGTCTTAAAAAATATTAGAAATTAATTATATTATTAAAACGTTTATAACGGAAACGGAATTCGGCTTCAAAGAGAAGTTGAGTTGTATTTACTACACTAAACTATTGTTCAGGTAGAAGTAGGGACGTGCGATTTCGAATAGGATATGCAAACCGCACCGAAATCTCTGTGCTCAAATATACTTTTTAATAACTTCATCATCATCAGCCGACGTCCACAGTTGAACTTGGACCACCCACAAAGATCTCCACATTTGTAAGAGATCATAAGAATTGGACCATATCCCACCACGCTGACCCAATACGGGTACGTGGGAGCCAGCGCCTCGTTTGTTGATTGGCAGGGCCAACGAGCAGGTGAGGTTGGCTTGGGTCCCTCGAGTTGTTATGCGAGACCTCTTACCCCTTTAATTGAATTGGGAGATTATTATTTAGATAGAATGGAAGTTAAGGTAGCCCGGGGTTGCAGTGCTCATTTGTCTGTACGGAGCGCACAATCCGGGGTACAGCGAGGTTTTAACGATAGCTCTTTATATATAAATTGAGAAACGCTGAAACATCCTGTATCACAACGTAATGTAGAAACTAAAAAAAAGTTTTATTTATTACACTTGATAACATAGTATGTGTGAAGCGGTAGATCTATAGTCATATGTTTTATGAATCTATTCATGATAGACTCATGATTATATAAAGCTAACAATATTCACACCCCTCGTTTCGGTTGTTGGTTAAAGAGCAATCGTTACATTGCAAATGACTGAAACAATGTCTAGATCACTAAATACTTACATAACAAGGGCCACGTATAGAGTAGCCTCATTTATTCATGATACGCCTTGGGATTGCACCAGTACTGAGGATCTATAATCATCATCATCATTATCAGCCGATGGACATCCAAGGACAAAGACGAGGATCTATAATAGTACTATGTATTTTTTTTATTTTACAAAGTGACGAGATGAGCAAGGTGTTCACCTGATGGTAGCTGATACGCGCATAACAATGTGGCTCTAGTTAGGATGTTATAATGTACCATATTGCCTCGTCGTCTTGAGATCAGATGTTAAGTCTTACCATAGTAATATTAATGGCTACAGCGCTCTTCATACTGGAACACAGTAATGTTGAATGGCGATGCGATGGTACCTACCTAGACGGTGTCCGGCAACAGAGACCTGTATACTTTTAGATTACAGATTTTATTAACTCTTAGTATACTTAGCTGTCCCTGCCCAAGACAGGCACATTGCTCGAAGGACCAATGGCTGATGGGGCAGTAAGGCCCTCGAGTTGTGCCCGCGTACCGGTAGACGCGGTTTTGGAAGGACTCCCACAAGGTGGACCGACGATCTGATGAGAATCGCGGGAACCCACTGGATGCGCGCAACGCGGGACCGATCGATGTCCAGCAGTGGACCAATATTTATATTCAATTTAAAATATGTGAAACCTTTTTTTCGAATATACAAGAAATGTTTTAATGTTGTAGTATATACAGAGTTTGTTCCTTCATCGTGTAGTCGTGGTAGTTGATTGGAAGCGTTGGCGGTGGACCGGTTTGATTTCTCAATACCGCTTGGTGTTTGGCTGGTGAGCACAGCCCGCTCCGCGGCCGGTACACTACACACTACTAGTCATTGTGTATACCTTCATGTGTAACTTATTTTTAATTTAATTCGATTTTATACAGATTTGATAGAATTTACATTTTTTTCATTAAACAAAAATCTAATAATTATCTGTTAAGTAACTTGAGTGATTATTTTAAATCAAACAAGAAATACTGTACTGTTTAAGTAATCGATTAATGTCGCTTAGTTATAGCTTGACATTTTGTTGCGATGCCAGCAAAAAAGCTATTAAACTTGTAATATCTTAATAACAGCTCATGTCAGTCAGTCAATTAATCATCAGCCGATAGACGTCCACTGCTGCTGCCTCTAACAAAGATCTCCATAACGATAAGTCCCGCGATGTCCACATCGGGTACCAGGCGTTGTAGTTTGCAGGGGTTCGTAAGGGGTGAGTTGAGCTATTTCTCACCACGCTGGCTCACTGCAGATAAGTGAGAGTCAGAGCCTCAGTTTTTGATTAGTAAGGTGCGACAAGAGCAGGTGAGGTTGGCTTTGGTCCTATGAGTTGAGCCTGCATAAAACAGACCCCGGGACAGGCTATCCCATCATAGCGTTAACGATGCCGAGGTTGTATTCCGAACAGAGATCCCGTGACCTCTTTAAACTCCGAAGTTCACCACTGAGGGGTTTAAATGGGTAAAAATCTCTACAAACTCCGACTTTTCGAAGATTTTCCACCGAAACCAAAAAAAAGGTTCCGTGAGTTGTTGTGCGGGACCGCTTAAACATCCAGCTTATGAACAGGATAATAATAAACAGCTTATGTACAGATTAGTTATTCACCAGCAAATGCTATTTTCGCTGTCGCTTATCGCTCGCAAAATACGTAATAAGCTCGCCGATTACGGGATGAATGAGTCAGTGAAAAGTATTGTGAAAGTTACATTACTTACTATAGATGCCGCCTATAGAGAAAATTTAAAAGCATTTGTTTAATCTTTTTAATACAAAATTGTTATATAACATTGTATTAGAATATAAAAAAAATATATAAAATTTCATATAGAAATATTACACAATTATACAGGACTTGCTTAACCTGATAAGAGCATTTACACGAAAAGGTTTATTACCTCATAAAATAATGATAAGCTTTCTTTTATTCGGTGCCACGAGCAGAGCAAGACTTTCACCTGATAGTGAGTGGTGCTGGTTAAGATGATATACACTACATCACATTGTGCTGGCCTTAAAATGTTAAGTCTCGTTACTTCAGTTAGCTACAACGCCTTTTAAACCGGAACATAGTAATAACAGCATAGTACTGTTATTAATGTTGTAATAGTTCCGAAGATATAGTTACCAGATTAAAACTTCTACTACTGTGCAGAATAATGATTAGAATGATAGAGGAGTAGACGAGGTTAGTCCAGAGAGTTCCTCGAGTAGCTGCTGCTATGTCGGCGAGGAATTTACCGTGTGGCAACTGGTCATCCGGAGTCAAGCATCCTGCATGCTGCAACTTTTCGCCTTGCAACAGATTTATGAATAATTTCACTGGTATGGTCTCTGTTACCGGAGACCGTCTCGGTGCCGCCGCTACTCTGGTTTCTACCGGCAAACAGGAGTGTGCAAACATTACTATGTTCCGGTTTGAAGGGCGCGGTAGCCAGTGAAATTACTGGGATAATTAGACTTAAGATCTTATGTCTCAAAGCGAAGAGCACAATGTCATGCTGTGTATATCAATCTAACAAACTCCTGCTTGTCTCATCGCTTCTTTAAAAAAAAAAGGGAATCTATTTCCAGCTTGATCAGTGCGATATATCCAGCATTATGGGCAGGCATATCACTTACCATCAGGTGAAGGTTCCGTTCGCCTCGTACATTCCTTGAAAAAAAAATTGTTTCAAAGAAAGCGATATTCAGAATAGAACGAATAGGAGCGAATGAAATAGAAAAGCAGACCCTGTGATAAGAGAGAACAAACTCTAAAGAAGTTAAATATTTGAAGCAAAGTAAAAAAAAAAATATTTTTGTATGTGATGCAAAGTGGAATTGAAATATTTTTTTTTTAATCTGTTATATTATACACGACGTCGTTATTCTTATTTCTGTTCGCGCTTTGTGAAGAATCACCTTGACCAGAAGGACGCCGAGATCCATGTGATAACAGTTTCATGGAAGTGCGCCCGGAGATTTGCACGTGAGATAAAACATTGGAGGTCATATCTCGGGATATGGAGACTGGCGAGAGGAAAAATCCTTACCAACGGCGTAGAGAGTATCGCCTTACAATTGTCGTTTTGTATAGGTTCGATTCTGACAAACTTACATCAGTGAAGTATCACGCATGCGAATGTATCTTGTTATAATAAAATTTTGTTTTTTCTTAATTATTATATAATTTATAAAAGGACTGAAAAATCTTTGCAATGGCATGAGAATAATAAATTTGATATGTATGACGATTATTATCTTTATGGTGAAATATCAATAGCGATGTTAAAGCAATTCTACTCACATGTATTTTATTTAAGTTAAAGGTTAATCGTGTATGGTGTAAACGATGGGAAAATGGTTACAATAAACACCGAGTTAAAAGGCACTTATCTCAAGTTTATCTGACTTGGATTTATTAGAAATATTTTTTTTAAGATAAAAGTTAAGTAACAGTTCGATAATGTCCGAACAACGTCTACTTAGATTAAGCAACGTCGCTTTAAACGATTATTCTAGTTATTTACTATATTATTACTATTACTATTACCTAAGTAATTTTTCGATATTTTGAAAATAGCTTAAATAAATAATTCGCTTAGCTTGAAGTCTGTTAATGCACAATAGTTGTAACTTAAACCGAGGCCATAACGATACACGCGATATTAGCTCTGTTAGCCGGTTAAAAACTAATCACGACTTATGTAACTAGCTACGGAACCCTTCCAATTAGTGCATAACAATATTTATATAATGTTCATAGGTATAAATATAATTCCTAGACAGCCTCCGGCGATAGAAATCTGTCATTAGTAAATAAACAAAACTTATCTAATCTATAAAGAATAGGGTAGTTAATGGTATTTAACCTCTTAATAATTTTACGTTATCCTTAACCGGCTACCATGTTTGATTGTATTAATCAGATGCGGGCACTTCATTCACAGATCGTTCATTAATTATTTTATATAAAAATGGTCCTTATACGTATGATTATAAGAGTCTTTTTTCAGTTTACCTGCGGGAGATGCCACAGGGTGTTGCAATGCCACAGGAGCGAGATGAGCGTTGGAACGTATGTCAAGTGATTTTGACCTTTCGAATTGTTTCTACAGCGGCACGAAACACGCTCGTAAATAAAGTTTACGAAACTGAACGATAGACTCAAAGGTGATTGCAATATAGATTTCAAAATTATTCATCGGGCTAGACGGGCGGGCCTTTCACCGCGCCGGCCGCGTCCGCCCGGACCTGCCCCCCCAGTGAAATTACGAAAATTATTAAACAACCCTAATTACTTCTTCAATTTGTTGCAATTAAGAAAATTTCCACTGCCAATGCGGCAACATCACGCCAACTGGGCGACGGAGGCTCCTTCCTTCTACGTTCGCTCAAAAATGCTTGAAGTCAGACCTGTCGCAATAAATAAAGTTCTTCTTCTTCCTCGTGGCTCTTTCCCAGCTGTGTGGGTTCAGCACAATATTTACTTCCCTTCCATATCCCTCTATCAGCCGTAAATTAATATATAAAAAAAGTTGAATAAGTAAATAAAGTTCATTACCATAAATTAATATACGAGTCGCTTGAAGATACTCCATCTGCTGGTAGACGTCCACTGCTGTACATAGGCCTCCAAAGATTCCCACATCGATCGGGGATTGCAAGTTGGTGGGAGCCAGAGCCTCGTTTTTTCATTACCAATGTACACCAAGAGCAGGTGAGATTGGCTTAGAACCCATGAGTTGTTCATCTGTGCATTACAAATATTGTGTTTCGAGTCTGTCTGTTCTTATCTCTTAAAGCGATCATCTCTAAACTTGCTTCTTGTCCTACCCCTTTCAAACACAAGGGTGACCTTCTTTCCGTTCCGATGTTATTCAGACAGGAAGTATGGTATCAGACGTAACGTTAATTTGATACAGTTTTATTTCACTATGAAGCAAGTGTGTGTGCAAATGAAGTGTTTGTCCTGAATACTAGGCTATCATATGTAGTCAATACATATACGATACAATACTCATTATCATCTTCATCATCAGCCTTTGCTTATCCACTGCTGGATACAGGCCTTTCACAATGCCTTCATCTAAGTGAGATCCTCAGCTTACTGCGTTTTTAAAACTGCATATTGATAAAAAGATGACACTATACCATAGAAAAACCCCACCACTATGTAAACTCCGTCACTTACACAACTTGAGTGTTATCAGCCCCCGCCACCTTTTAAGTAGATTGCGATATCTCGCTGATCTTGGAGTCACATCCCAAGAGTTCACATTGTGACCTATTGTGTACACCATCTTTAAGTTAATTAATTGTACCTTACGTATTTGTCACATACTTAAAGTGATAACCGCGGTGTATCCCCAAAGAATCTAATCTATATGTATTTGCTGGTGGTAGGTCTTTGGTACCGGAGACCGTCTAGATAGGTACCAACGCAGCTCCTATTTCTACCTCCAAACAGCGGTGTGCAAGCATTACTGCGTTACGGATTGATAGGCAGTTGTAACTAGTGTAATTACGGGGGTAATGAGACTTAACATCCTGTATCTCAAAGCGATGAGCACAATAAGGTGCAGTGTATAACATCCCAACTAACGCCACGTTGTTATAGGCGAGAGGAACACTTATTATCGAGTGAACGTCCCGCCTGTCTCGTCGCTTCTTCTTATTCTTAAACTACCTCTCTAATCAGTGAAGGTCGGCGATCAGTTTATTTTTTACCAGCCAATTTACTTCTCCCCTGTTGGGGCACAAGCCTATTCTCTATATGAGGACGACGGGACCATAGACACCACGCGGGCCCAATACGGATTGGTGTCTTCACACACACCTTAAAATAAATTCTAATTCATGTGCAGGTTTCCTCGCATTGTTCTCCTTCACCGTTTGTATTTCGTTGTTGTTACTATAGTTCACAAACGTATATAACTTAAACATTATAGCCATCGGTACATGCTGAGATTCGAACCCGCGACCTTCGTAATGGAGGCTGCACGCAGTAGCCATTACCGAGCGCCAGCGAGCACCTATCGTCAGAGATCAGCGTGATACAGTCCTTTCTGTCTCCGGTTCGGCGGAACAATTCGGAAGCACCAGATATCATTTTCGTTTCATTGAATAACCAAAAAATATAATAGATGAGATTTGGTAGGAATAAAAGCTTTTGCCGAGTAAAAGCCAGCTATTATGGATTTAACAAAATTCCTTCCTCAAAAGCAGTTTCGGAGGTGTTACGACCAGCGAAGCAGGCGAGGAACAGCCAGTACATAAGTAAATTGCATCTGTTCCGGACAGGTCTTCTTCCATTAGATTAACTTATATCAGGTCAAGGTCTACCGTTACCATAATGGAGGAGGTTGTAGACCTTAAGGAAACAGGAACAAGTATTGAACTTATAAGTATATTACTCTACATAAAACATAGGATAGTAAAACAATTATCGTGTTCCGGTTTGAAGGGCGCTGTAGCTAATAAAGTTACTGGGGTGTTGAGCCTCAATATATTATATCTCAAGGCAATGAGGCATGAATTGTTATAGTGTTTCACTTACCATCAGGTGAATGTCAGAAACCCACAAATTTATTACATATCTCTTTTTGGGTTGTAGCAGTCTGTTGTCTCTGTACCAAAAGTGTCGCGTCGTACCTTCAGACCAGGAAACTGGTGTGCACCGGTCGCCGACGAGGTCATGGGACCGTTCGCCGTATCATCGACTTAATCTACTTATAATGACGGTTTCTTGCGGCTGTTCGCGTGCTCTGCAGCCGTGCGGCACTGGCAAGGACCTCGCGAGGAGCCTCCCAGTTGACGTAGATTACGTTTGTTTTGTTATAGACTCATCAGGTAATTAACTAAATGATATTGCATTGTAATTACAGTTACCAAATATGGACGAAGATATTAGAGCAATCAGGAAGTACCGGTGGTAGATCTCTGTGGCCGCCGTCCGTCTAGGTCACCGCAGCGCCTATTCCAGCCGTCAAATAGTACTGTGCAAACATTACTGTGTTCCGGTTCGAAAGAGGCTGTAACTAGTGAAATTACTGGGGTAACGCGACTCAACTCTCACCCGACGAGCGCAATGTGGAAATATTATCTTAATTAGCGCCACGTTGTTATGGTCAAATGACCGTGGTCATGGTCTCTTCGCTTAATTGAAAAAAAATTGAAGTAAACTTGCCCAGGATAATGGTGATACTGGTGCATCTGAAATACGGTGTATATATCGGTTATAATATATTATCAGATTGATAACTAGTACAGATGGACCGACGACATCATCAGGGTGGTCGGAAGTCAGTAGATGCGAGAAACTGAGGACCGCATTCGGTGGAACACGTTGGAGAAGGCCTATATCCAGCAGTTGATAACAAAGGCTGATTGATAATAATGATGATAGTATTTAAAAACGATCTATATCGATATCCAAATTATAAACCATACTATAATCCAAACTCCATCACATCGAATAATGTAACGATGTAAGTGATAAACCGTCTACAGACATCATCTGCCGACACTATATTCTTGATGTAGATCGGGCTGCAAGCCACAGCGGCTCTTACAGCTCATCTGACACTGGGCTCGTGGACCCAGATCCACGGCCTGAGGTTTTAGAAACTAAAAAGTGCTACGCGGGATGTAGCTATCTGGCGGATGATTCTGTATATTGTGTGTGTCTGGTTCTTGTTGTGCTTTATCTGGCGATTCTACTCGGTCGTCGAGGCCGGGCGCGGGCCCGTTCCCCGACTATCTTCGCCTGTATCGGAATCTCTGGGCGGCGAGGACCGCCCACGATCGCGGGTGTACTTAGTGTACGCGGTGTGTGAGTAGCTGCGGCGCCGCGTTCTGAAGCGAGGGCGGCGTGATGCTGATATTCGGAGAGTGTTGGTAGTGTCCGAAGCGTGTGTGGTGACGTCGGTGCTGTCGGTGACTGAGGGAACTGCCGACAGGGGTCCACAGCTGGACATAGACCTCCTTCAAACCTCGCTTATTCATTAGCAGGGTACATCACGAGCAGGTGAGGTGTTGTGCGGGAACTCTTACTACCCCTAGATTTCATTTCCAGAATAATTAACTCCAAAACAAATTCATGTACAATATAAGTAGAGAAAGAAACCATCATTTACTACTCAGCGTTAACAAATATCATGAAAGATAAATATTTAAGATACAAAAATACGTGTGACAGACCTAAATATTATCACAACAACAATGGAGACATTATAAACTCAATATAATGACTTCATCTCTTTATCTTTTTCTTTATTATTTTCCTGTCACGATTATATACTTATATCCCAGAGACTAATTTTTACGTCATATATTAGGGGGACCGGAAAGTAATGTCGTTTCTGCGCATGCCAATACTTGATTGTCATTTGTCAGCTCATTGTTTTGTTCAGAGGCGTACCAAAGACATTGTGAGGTTATAGTGATTTCTTTACTTATAGACAATTGAATTACAATTTTTTTTTGTAATTTTGGGTAAAATGGCCAGCCAAATACCAGAAGAGGTACACATCCGGCATTGCATGCTCTTTGAGTTTCGCAAGGGAAATAACGCAACAGTTGCTACCAAAAACATTTGCGATGTTTATCCAAATGCACTGGACATTCGTAAATGCCAAAGGTGGTTTTCCAAGTTCAAATCGGGTAATTTTGATCTTTCCGACTCGTATCGATCAGGAAGACCATCAGCGTTAGACAACGACGGGTTAAGGGCGGAAGTGGAAGCAAATCCGTGTCAGACGATCGAGGAATTGTCAAACAGTCTCAACAAACCTTGGTCGACCATCCAAGAACATTTGAAGCAGATTGGAAAAGTAAGCAGAGCAGGTGTTTGGGTCCCGCATAATCTGTCCGAACAGAATAAGGCTAACCGATCAATCACATGCAACTTATTGCTTCAACGACACAACACAGAAGCGTTTTTTGATCGCTTGATCACAGGAGATGAGAAATGGGTCCTGTATGATAACCCAAAACGCAAAAGGCAGTGGCTCTCTCCAAATGAAATCCCTCGGAGTACTGCTAAGCCAGGTTTACACCCCAAAAAAGCGCTTTTGTGTGTTTGGTGGAGTATTCGCGGCATTGTTCATTTTGAATTACTGAAACCTGGAGAAACTGTTACTGCAGACCTCTACAGCGAACAATTGCAGCGAGTCAATCAATCTTTAATTGAAAAGTGGCCAGCGATTGTCAACCGAAAAGGCGTCATTCTCCAACATGACAATGCAAGACCGCACTGCGCAAGGCGAACTCTAGAAAAAATTAATGAATTGGGGTGGGAGGTGCTGCCTCATCCACCATATTCGCCCGATGTTGCACCATCGGATTTCCACTTATTCCGAGCGTTGCAACACTTTTTAAGTGGCAAAACATTTGCAAATTTGGATGATATCCAAAATGCCATCTCTAGATATTTTGCCGAAAAACCAATTAATTTTTATCGATCAGGGATTGAAAATTTACTCACTAGATGGCAAAAGGTTATTGACAATGATGGGGAATACATCATTGATTAAAAATAAAGACTCGTTAAAAATGTATGTGTTTGTATTTAGCGTAAGAAAACGACATTACTTTCCGGTCCCCCTAATATTAGATAAGGGTTGTTTCACTTAAGAGATTTACATGGTCGAAGAGAGAGATAGATTAGTGTGACAATGCGTGGTAATTAAGTTAATCTTTTATGGTCCTTAATAAATAAAACCAACCAACCTGCATTGGGCTAGCGTGGTGGGAAATGGCCCAAATCCAACCCCTTAAATTGACGGCTTCTAGTGCACAGCGATACGAGCTGCGAAGAACTGATCGATTTAAGGATCTTTGGAGGAAGGAGTGGATGTCTATCGGCTGACGATGATTAAATAGTACGATCAAAAATGATACAAAAAATAATGCCCTACTGAGGTAACAACTGAGACCGCACCCCTTCGATTGATGACTGGTAGTGGTAGTGGTAGGTCTCGAGCATGACTCACCATCAGGTGAACGTCTCGCTCGTCTCACACTTTGAAGACTAAAGAAAAAAATTATCGCTCTCCACATAGTTAGCCACGCCATTCAAAATATAAACATGTTATTACACTATATATTAATACGTTTATCTAATAAATTGTAAAAAAAAAGCTATTCTAAGTGCCATTTGTTACTTTATACTAAATCACTTAACCGCTGCTTAAGTATTAATCATTCAATCTATTTCCCGAGTGGTATTGAACGACGGTGTCGACAAGTTAAGTTTATTGCGAATCGAATGGAATAAAACGTAACATATTAAATCTAACACGATTTGCACGCGTCCACAGTACAATACACATATATTCATATAGTAGATATAATATAATATAATAAATAAGAGGACGGTTCATCTGACTGTATTCATTGTAACTTAACGTCTATACGTCGCCGGTGAACGAATACATTTTATTTACATATATCTTTAATACATCAAGTATTCTTTTCAAGTTACCAAGTATTACTCTCAAGGCTACATATTTTGTACTTACTATTAAACTTCAGTTTCAGTAATATAAGTGTATATAAAGTTTAAGTAAGTGTACAATTTAAGATTGCTAGACTTAAGTGGCAGTGGGCAGGACACATTGCTCGTAGGACCGACGGCTGATGTGGCAGTAAGGTCCTCCAGTAGCGCCCACGTACCGGTAGACGTGGTGTTGAGAGGCCTCCCACGAGGTAGACCGACAATCTGGTGAGAGTCGCGGGAATCCACTAGATGCGAGCAACTTGCAACCGATCATTATAGAAATCCTTGGGAGAGGCCTAAGTCCAGCAGTGGAAGTCTATCGGTGGATGACTATGATGATAGAAAGTTTGTCAATGATACACGCGCTGTAACTGGTGAAAGTAGGGGTAAGAGTCTTGATATCCTGTATCTAATTGCGACGTGATTAATACTAAGAAAATGTCCTAATTAATCTTTGTGATATGAGCAAGGCCATCAATTATCTCTGCCTCCTATTCTTACTACATTGTTAAAAAATTCATTACACCTTCTCTTTCAGGACAAACGTCTACTCCGGTATATCATCGCTATGTTGTTCAACATCCTGATCTACCTGGCCTATTACATGGTGTACACCGTCCTGTTGGCGATAGCTGGCCTCTGGTGCTTCGAAGAGTGCGTCCTCACCGAGGAGGAGGAGTACGACTTCGTAACTCACCACCGTGCCCTCCCGTACTGACCTGACGTAAACTGTAAGTAACTTATCAAATTGAAATCAAATTTTTTAAACACCCAATTATAAATAAATTAGCTAAAAGGATTTTTGTGCCATAGATAAAAACACATCAATCGTAATTTAATGGGCTACATCACAATAAGTTATCTAAGTTATGCTTTACCCAATATGGAGGAATACTTAATAACTTAACAGAGGACGCCGGATGATTTAAAAATAACAGCATTCAAAACGGATGCGTATTAGATAAGTATTATTAATGCAATTTCTTACCGCAAACATACAAATACAACTTCCTACCAAAATGTAGTCTTCCACCAGGATAGGAAGTGGATTATTAAAGAAAAGTTATGTAAGCTGATGAAAATTAAAACCGGATGTTGAACAACCTCAGGCAGAACGGAAAACGTTTTACGTGCTAACTATCAATCAATCTTTCAGCAGTTTTCGCGACTTCTGTTATTAAATCGGAACTTGAAAGTAACATGTATAACTTGTTCGTGCGTTGGTTAAATATAGTTTATATCACAGATTAGAATATATGAATTATAACCTTTTCGTTAAAAATTTAACTTATCAATCAAGGAATATTTTAACAGTCAGTATTGCAGATGTCATTTCCTTTATATGAGACTAAGTTCTATGTATGCTTTACGAAATTTAACAAAAGCTAACTAAATTTTTGTTATCACAACAAAGAGAAAAAAATATGTACACTAGGGTATAAACATCCTTCCGCCTACTAAAGATAGTCTTAACCATAATAGCTGCTGAGCTACCCTTAAAATTACTCTCTATCTTTACAAAGCGTCGTTAATCTACGATAACAAATGACATATTTTTGGTCATATATCATATTCATCATCATCATCATCTTCATGAGGAGCGTACGTCATATTGGGAATAACATAAATCAACGGCTTACGTCAAAAACTAAAAAAAATGTCATTGTCTGAACAAGTCGCTCTAACTGTTACAGAGTAATGAACTATTCAGTTAGCACTTTTCGTTTTAAAGCTTTAATTTAACTTTAAGCGAAACGATGATCTTTCTATCGAAAACTGAAAAGCCTTATCAGCTCTTCTTCGTGAGTAGAACATTCTTATGACCTGCTTAGGTTATTAGAATTATAACTTAGAATACTTTATATACAATTACTTTTATAAAACTGGATATGAACGATTAGGAAAAGAGCGAACAGCGATATGTAAGCAATTTGATACGTCATCATTTCAATGTATTGACGATCAGTACGGAACACAGACCTTCATAATGGAGGTAGGTCCCAATTGCTGAGACCGTCTAGGTACCACCGCTGCTCGTATTGCAGCAGCCGAACAGTTGTGTTCAAACACAGTGTTACAATTTGATGGGCGATGTGGTGTAATTACCGGGGTAACTTTATAGCGACGAGCACAATATAGTGCTGTGAATGTCACCCGAACTATCGCCACGTTGGTGGGTCGCTTGTTTGAATCATCATCCCATAACAGGTAGGGATTTATATAGGAAGATTAGGCCCATTACCCACCACAGTAGCCCAATGCGGGTTGATGAGAGCCAGAGCCTCGTTTATTGATTAGCAGCACGACGAGTAGGTGAGGTTGGCTTGGGACCCTTTATACCTCACTGGAATAAAAATAATAATCGATTTCTAGCTTGATCAGTGCGATATCTCCAAGATCAAATAAATACTTTATGATCTTCATCACACCATCAGTCCACTGCGGTTGCAGTTTTCGTTATGTCTGCTCCAAGATCTTTATAGTCTTTTTTAAGTAATAGCATTCCCATGGCATACCAGTTGGCGAGCGCAGTAGGGTTATACTGGTCATGGGGAAAGCAGTTGCCTTTGCTTGCCTTCGCGCTAGTCGTATTTGTTAATACATTAAGAAATATCAGATGCTAATATATATACCTCGTTGAATCGCATCAAGTCGGTTCCTGCGATTTTCACCGGGTCAGCTGATGATGATGATGATGATATATACCACTGATATGGGATACGTAGAATGTTGTATGTTACGATAAATAGATAAAGTATGCAGACAACACGCTAAAACAAAGTTGATACCACACATATAAATATTGCACCTCAGCAATAATAAGTTCCAGATATTTACTTGTTGTGAACTATTATATATCTTAAGATTGATACATTACTCTGTGCACAGTCGAGAAGCTACAAAACATATTTAGCAGTTTAAAATGTATTAAAAATGTTTGCATGGAGCACGGCGCGCCCAGTGAAGTTTGCGCTGCAGCCGCGCCAACAAATAGGAAACCTTAAAGTTACTTTATTACTACTTCCTGCTGCGGGTATGTCCGACGTGCATTTCATATATTAGGTCTGTGAGTACTAATATTAATATACATTTTCATGGTTTTGCCGGATTTTCATACATTTTCAATAAGCTTGAAGTCTACCCCAATGAATCGCGTCTATACCTTAAAATCAATATTCCAACAACGGCTTTTGGACAATCTCATCTTTTCATTAACTTCGTTATGTTATGATCAATCGATGATTAGAAAATAAGCAAAACTAGAAGTGATGCAGGACACGAAGTTAGCTTGTTATATGGTTTTTGTAGCCTTTACGATTCCCATACTAAAGTTTTTAAAAATACTCTAAATTCATTCTCGTTCATTTTTTTGTTTCCGAGAGGGAAATCTTTGATACCCTGCTTCTGGAGGAAAAACAGAGTTATGTGAGATTCTTATTCACTAAAACTCCCTCGGTGCTCTGCATCAGTGCATTCGGAGAAGCTCCGGGTTCTCTTAAAGAACGCACCTGGCCTCCTCGGCGGAGCCTAACCCTTCTCAGCACCATCTCTGCTCCATACGCTGATCCACGCAGGTTCCCTAGTTGAGCGATAACGGCTCTCACCCTCATGACCCGCGGGACTTCTAGACCCTTTTAGTCGTCTTCTACGACTGTCATGGCTTATCCTAGTACTATTCTTACTAACCTATAGTAATAAAGATTTTGTCCGATTCTGCTCCGTTACGCGACTTTTGAAACTTCAGCTTTATAAATATGCAGAATTATTGTCTTTATAGGTAATTGTAATATTGGATGCGCTCTTTGTTATTCATTCATTGTTCTAAGTTGTTTGTTATTATTCATTGTTTAGCAAAAGGCAATGTCAAGTTTAAGTTATTCCGCATAATGTTCTATTATTAAGCTGCGCCGAGATCGCAGACTTCCGGGATACAATACTCGCATCATTACAATTTCTTAACGCTCAAATTTTTTTAAAGTAATATCGTCATATCATTACGTGATAACATAACTTTTAGATATATTATTTATTCATATTTATGACTATACAATAAGATTACAGGTACATAAAAGTGCGAAGTTACAATAAGTTACTTTTTTTAGCATTTCTATCTACTTAGTATCGTAAACATTTCTTTTTTTTACTATAGTTAACATTCCGATGTAAGTTTTGGAAACCTAAACATACAGAAATCATCAAGAACTTTTGCTTTAGATATTAATTTTTTTTTTTTTTAAATATTCATCAAACCTTGTGTTGGTTATACGAAGTGTATTGTCAAACTTTACTCTATCTACAGTTACAAAAAATACAAGGAAATTATCAGCTGCCGAAGAATTACCTCCGATTATAATAGTTGACATCGGATTGACACTTGCCGTTGACTTTTTTTTATAGACGTTCAAAGAAACAATGGATCATTAGTACAGAGGTAAAGGGGTTCAAATACAAACCGAGCAATCTTAAATTCAATGTCCTTTGCCAAGGTCACGGTTTATAATAGTTACATTGAATATAATTGTCATTGAAATCAGATTTTTGTTATTTGTATTACATTCATTTTGTGATTGTTTTTGATACGTTCATTTCTCTTTAAACCTAAACAAAGTTATTATTGCACAAACTGCTCAAACCTGGGAAATTGATCAACGTCTCTTAAATTTAGTAAAAAAAGAAACGAAAAGATATAATATTTTATTCATTCAACCCCCATATTTCTTGTGTAGTGCTTCTATGTAAATTTCATGGATAGAAAATATCATGGTTTACACCCATTATGCAAATTCCTGCGTCTACCGTGTTAGACATAAGTGCGTAATTATTCGTTGGTGTAAATCACCACTCTAAGAAAACCTGTAGGCGTTGAATATACAGTGCATTTAATTCTTTTGTAGTTCTTAACATACAGCGGTCTCACACTTTACTTTGATTTCATATGATGATTAAATTACAATGAGAATATGGATTGTAATAAGTAATCACTCAGAACGCTCTCGCTCTATGTAAAAACTGGAACAGAGAAATGCTGCGACAGCGGTAGATTTACGATATTGAAGTGGTAGTTATCAAAGCGAGATCGAAAAGACCCTGTAAAAAAACAATCTCCACAACATCGAACAAGGGACCTCGGTTTTAGTGGATTACCACTGCGCCACGGAGGCAGATAGATTGTATTAAAAAAAAACTTCCTCCGTTGCGACATTAAGGTAATTAGTTTCTTTGTTCGCTTACTCCACATTACGCAACGATTGAGATATAAAGGTAGGGTAGGGAAAAAAACGCGTTTGTAAACATAATAAATAAAAAAAAAAACAACTTCATTGTGTTTGAATGTTTAGTGTAATCAATGAAGATTATCATTAAGGGGGGGTTATTCTAATCCATACCCCATTCGCTTATCATCTGTACACTAAATAACTTAGTGCTGATTATATTACCTAACAGAGAATGTAGAGTAAGGAAATGGTATTGACTTATTGTTTAGCACAGATAGAATAAGATCAAGGCTAATTAGTGCAATAATCTATCTAAACGGCAAATGATTGACTAAACAGAGCATAAACTCGACTGTTACGAATATTCGAGTGAAATATAACAGCCTTGCCGCGCGGCAGGCAGAGGCCGCCTTTGTATGCCGAGTGATGAAAAGTTTCATGGTGACAGTGACCTGAGCGATTAGGGCCTGGTACACCTGGTCGAGGCTGACCACTGCGAAGATGAAATCTGAAGGTCGACTTGTGAAATGTCATTTTTACAACATCATAATTTGGTCAGACGGCAGCTCACGATGAAATTCTTTATCTCCAGTAAGTTTTGTATCTATTAAACTTTTCTTCGCATACAGATTATGTTGGCAGGAAGTAGTTATATAATCTGTACTGATAGTCTATGGCCTATGACCTACTGTCATTAATATTAACGTTAAAATAGACAATTACAATTAATTAGCGTACACTGAAATATATAACATAGCTACCGTAACAGGCTAATACAAAATGCAATTCGTATCCTGTTCTTTTCATATACATATATATTTTTTTGTCAAATGAAGCCAAAAACTGTTTCACATTGACCAAGCCGTTTATTTTGACACCTACCCTCAATTTCATATGTCAAATAACAATAAGGCCGTGACGGGTGAAGTATGCTCGCAAAGAATAGTCTTGCTCACATATATTAACAGCCAGAATACATCAAAAGCTATTATAGCGATAGATTTGCAATATGAGGATGGTATATAGCAAAGTGGGTTTGAAAATTCAAACTTCACAACAAAAGATATGAGGTCCTAGGCATCGAACCAGGACCTTCGATACGGATCATATAGATGTAACTATGATAGAATCTCACTGCCAATCGATTGATATGAACGTGTGAAGAATTGGTAATACCATAACTACTTTATGTATGTTTTCATATTGCTCGTGTTCTCATATATTACATTAATTATTGTAATTTATACGTCACAGGTCTATTGCATTTGTAATAAGCAATTTAAATATTGTGTTTACAGTTTCAAGTCCGTTGTTTCTAGATAATTATTACAAGATAAAGTCTAGTCGTATTCTAAGATTTCTTTATTGACTGTTAAAGGCATAGATAAAGAAGTCTTAATGTGGATTTGTGGTCAAATTTAAAAGGCAAAACAAATAAAGGTCGAAAACTAACTTTTTCTCAATTTGGATATCACGATCAGTGATTCAATATTTATATATAAATGGTGGTGAACACAGGATACAGTGCATTACCGATTCAATCCTTCATCTAGAACTTTTACAACAGTTGTTAATGTACAGTTCTTTTCTATCCAATTGAGTAATGTCTCTATGATACATCATGGTAAGCAATTCGGCTAACACGTGGCAAACGTCTGCCTCACTCGTGGCACACCAGCGGTGCACTCGTGACTCCGCAGTGTCTCAGTAGCGGCACACCCGTAACAATTACGTAAATGTTCAGCTGACAAGAACTCTATATCCTACCTTGACCCAGTTAGTCTTTACCAGTCAGACCGACAGCGGTAGAGCAAGTTATTAACATGGATGTTGCACAATAAATTGCGATAGTTGACTTTGAGCCAGCACACGAACACCTCGGGGAGCTTTTCTCAGTGAAACCAACACAAAGCGGGCGGGTATGATGATTGGGAATGGCAGCAGCATCGGATATGTAGAAGCGATATCGTAACGATAAGAAAGCGATAACTTCTATTTTTAGTTTTCTGAACTAGCAACCCTTAGCACCATGTCTAGCTGTCCTATCTCTTTGCTATATGACATATAGTAACAGTCTTATCATTTATCAGCTAGTTAAAGTCAGGTTCTTTTGATCTCTTTGCCAAACGGTATAAAAGTCTTAGGTCCTATAGTTTTTCCATTAGTTATATAGTGATAAGATTGCTTTTGCATTGATTGCTGTAAATCACAGTAGTAATCATAGAGGTTTGTAATTTTTTTACTCCGAACAATGAGTGCGTGCAAATTTCTAAAACTAGTCGAGGATTCGGCTAATAAATTAACTAGTTACAGAGCTCTTCTGACCGGAACGCAGTAATATTTTCATACTATTGTACAATGGTATTACTCGTACTGTCTGCCACATGAGAAACGAAAGGCTAGTAAAAGATTTTTTTTCGAGGAGGTGATCTTCAAAAGATATCTAGCTTCTGTGGGATAAGACAGGGTTATGTAAGATTTGTACCTACTAGAACCCTCTTGGTGATCATCCTCAGTGCATTGCAATAGACTCCGAAATCTCCTACGGAACTCACGGGTGCCTCCTTTCACTGTGCCTAAACACGTCGCGGAGTGTGGCGTAATCCCTATCCCTAGCACCCTCTCATTTTTCTCCACAATAAATACCAAACGACATCGTACTTATCGTCCACCCCAGGCTCATTTAATAGGCCTTATTGCCAATAAGGGCCCTATCTTCAAAGCCTACGAATCCGAAAACTCTTTTAGTCACCAGTCACGGTTTGATTTACTCCTATTCATAATAGCCCAAGACTACAGAGCAGAACGCTAGTAAAATCTAGGCTCCAGAGTATACCGCTACCACTCATTATACATCATAAAGTTATATAGTATTGTTAAAGTATCTTTGTCGTGAACAGGTCAATGAATAAATGATACTGTGACGCTTGTACATTAATCTGTCGACGGCAGGGTGAAATATAATTTCCATCACTACTGATGTCAAGGAAGTGATCTTCCATTAAGACAGATCATTTCCATAATAGGACAATAGCGCAGTGGAATCGCTTTACATAGAACAATGGCACTGCGTCAAACAACTAACAATCCCCTAAAACTAATTATCACTAAACGCTTTAGATACATCAGACAATCATATAATAATAATTCATCTGTGTTTAAGGTACCATATGTTACTCCCGATTTGATGTACTTGCAATCAACTGACATACCGACCTACAATATAGCTTTTTTAATTATGTTAGTATTAGTAATTATGTTAGTACAGTTGGTCTTTTGTTCCTACTAACACTAGCATATCATCATATTTTTTAATATATACTTCCTATATTTACTACATCCATATAAAATTGTTTTTTTTTACATAATTCTACCCTATAGCTGGGTTTGACTTGCATCGATTCCCAAAAGCCTTCAGCTTAAGTTTTCTTTATAACATGCAGAAAAAATACATAATATACTAGCTGTTACCATCCGGCTTTGCTGGTTGTAATATCATTTAATATAATAAAAATTAATTAGATTTAAACAATAAAAAATAATCTTTTTTTTATACACTTGAAATTCGTTAGAAATATTTCTTTCTCTTGTTAACTCACACGCAACTCTCTTTAAAAAAAAATTCTTAACTGACCTCTAAACCGCTGAAGCAATATCTCTACTATATTCTGACTATTTAATAGTTTCGGAGATCTCAAATAATATAAGTATTACGTTCAGATATAAGTGTGCACTTCCTACTAATTGCGATAATTTCCAACGTAACCTTAATTTTTTGTTGAACAGCTGTTCAGACGTATTACAATTACATTTTCCGTTGTTGCAAGATAACTTAATTAGCTAACACAAGCTGGAAATTGCCAAGCAAATAATACTTAATTTCTATACATCATCTACTAACTACAGTAAAATTTAATTAATTAATTTAAAAACTTGAAGTGTCTGTTTCTTTCTTAATGATTCAAACGTCCCATGGTATGTATCTCAAGGATAGTACTAGATACTGTTTACCTATCAAATAACCGCTGCACTACAGCAGCGCCTTTTGAAACACCTTAAATCAGCTTCAAAAAGAATCATCATGACGTTGAACAGCCTCTTGTTATCCACTGATGAACATAAGCCTCAAACATTTCCCTAAAATAATATCTTTACTCAACGTGGTACACATTGGTATTGCTTAGTTTAAAGTAATTAACACTTTCGGGAATTCATTCCCGCGGTTCGAATATTAAACAATAATGTCTCAATACATCTTCATCTCATCAACAGCGTGGATGTGGTATTTTAGCTAAATAAATCGTGAAACTCTACCTTGATATTGTTCAAATACCAGAGCCGGAGAACTGTTTCGCCAAACTGCATACACAGCCTTGGCAAGTATACGGTTACGCAAAATAATGATTGTATGAAAGTTTTACGTGCTCACACAGTGGACAAATGTTCATACACTTGATAGTTTATTGCTATGTTATAGTATGTTAGTTATAATACCAACTTTAAACTATATATATAAATATGTACTCGATGTTCAGAGTTTCATTGACTCATCACGAGTTCTCCGAAACTATTAGAAGTAAACATTTAAAATTAGTTTGAAATATTTCTTCTGCCATCTAGAGGTCAGCTGTGAATTTTACACAATTTCATCCCCATAGGGATTGCGGAAGTGGTACAGCCAGAGAAGCTTCTGGTTCATATATATATCGTATTGATGAGATCACTAAGACTTTTCGATTGTATAATAATAGTTATCTGACCCATGTGCTTATTTTAAATGATCCATTTAAACTTTCTTACTAAAACGTATCTTAATTACTTTAATAAGAAAATATCAATAACTTCAATGTATTTTTAATAACAACGATTTGATCGATTTCGTCCCTGTGTTATAAAATGAAACTCTACTCCATGGAGTTAGATTGTAGTTGCACGACGGAATTGAACCGCCTCTCTCAGATTTTTTATACGCAGACGAAACCATTGGTCTATTACTGAAGTAAATACTTAATAATATATCTAATAGTTAATTCTAACGGTCGAGCTACCACACCATTAGAATCGTAATGTATTTTATAGATTTATAATATCTTCACTACACACAAGACGAGCCAGACAATCACTTGGTTGTAAGCATTAGAATGTCTAGACAGCATCGGATGTTAAGTCCCATTACCCAATAATTTCACACAGTGTCCTGCAAATTGTAGTTAAGTAACATTTGTACACTACTGCTCAACAACAGATCAATGAGGATTGAGTTTTTTTTAACTATAAGATTAAAATCAAATGGGACAATGAATTGACAGAAGCTATGGCACTAAATAGAAATGGATTTAGAAGGACGAACAGGAGGCACGACCCTAAATAAAGATGGGAGAAGGTTAAGAAGAAGAGGACAATGAATTGAAGATTTGATTTTCGACATTTTTTCAAAGATTTTTTTGCAGAAGCTATTTTATTCCGTTGGTCTTGTTATAACAGTGTACAACATGAACTGGTTCAGATGACCTATGATCGCAACTTAAATAATAATATGTTATTAAAATAAGATTAAGGAAAAGTGTAAATGTTAAACTCTTCAAAGCTCTTGACATTGAGTGAGGGAAAAATTCAGCACAAGTTCACAGAAATTGTGTCGGTGAAAGTAACTACTAACGCCATCTCTGTTCCGTTACGTGAACTAACAACTTCTTTTGCTATGTGTATGACGATTGGCTTGTATAATATGTCTGTATATGTATATTTAGATATATATATATATGTATGAAATGTATTGCAAGTCTTCTGTATGAATAATATTTTTCATGCATTATTTATTTATTGTTACACAGATTATAAACGACAAGAAAATGATCGAAATTCCACCGCTGAAAAGATCAAATAAATAAATCAATATTTAGACCAAAAATGCGATACAATAACCTATTGAAGGTTTCCATGAAAACATTTACATCCGGAGTCACGGCTTTATAGGGATCTCCTAACGCATATTCATATCAAGTATTATACTTCAATTGTCCTAACACTGTAATATACGCACGAAGGAAAGCCTTAGAGATTTTACGATTTAACCATATCGATAATCCTCTAAAAATTTTGCAAAACATTTCTATTTCAATACGGCATTGTTTTAATAACAATAGTTAACATGACATAGCTAATAACAATAGTGCGTGTAAGTTATAGCAACTAACCGATTCCAAATAACCTTAAATCGCACTCTACCAACAAAAAGATCGTAATTATTAATTATGCTGTGAATGCTGTATTCGTATTAATAAACAAATTTCATGCGCATATATTTCACGTGTTATATTACTAAACGCTGTATAAAATGTGTGTGAAATTTGGAAACCGATCGAAGGTCACAATCAGGTCCGCGGAGCCGTTGCTCAACTGCAATGTCATTTACAAAGATTACTTTAAGACCGCAGATACGGAAACGTTCAATCTAACAAGAAAGTATGTAATTATTGTAACTGTTATTTTCCTATATGTGAAATAGAAACCATGAGCTATGTCCAGCTGTGGACGTCAACATTGTAAAGTAATAACTTCGGTCATCCTTGTATGTTATCACCCGTCGAAATGTGATATGTCGTTTGAGAATACATGGCGACCTCTAGGGAGGAAAGAAACGTAACATATTAAAAACTAAATATTAAGTTAAAGTTACTGTAAACTAGTATATGTCTCGGTAGGTACAACCAGCCCTGTAGTCTCGGGCTATTAAGAGTAGGACTAAGGTATTCCCTGTCTGTCGTACAAGGTGATTGAAAGGGTCTTCGGGTCCATGAGGCTTGAGGGTAGGGACCCTCACAGCTCAATAAGCGAGCTTTAAGAGGACAGCAAACGCATGGTGGACTTGTATCTACCGTAGCACAGTGTGAGCGATAAGGAGGGCTTCGCCGTTCCGTGGCACGTTTTAGCCAGAGTGCAGGGAAGCACTGATGCTTTCCTTAGGAGATCGCGGAGCCCTTAATGCACTGTGAGAGACCACCGAGGGGGTTTTAGTGGGTAGAAGCCCCACATAATTGTCTTTCCCCCAGAAGCAAAGTATGTTTTAAGAAGATTTCCTCTGCGATGAAAAAAAGGGAGGAAAGAAACAAAGCGTAATAGTCTGTAATGTTACAACGTTACAGTGTGATGAAAACACTACGGCGCAGGCTGTTGCGGAAACGTGGACGCTGCACGTCAGCGTTAGAACGTAGTTTCGTATGGCGCAACGTATTACGTTTAGGTCCTTCTGGTGACGAGGGGGGGCACGGGGCCCGCCGGCGGCGCGCGCGCAGCCAGATTCAATTCCGTTTCGGAGCCCGACTCGCGCGCACTTTCACACAAAGCTCAGGTTTTCCCTTTTCGTCCGTCGCTAAAAGATGTACCCATGACTAAATCAATAAATCAGTTGAAAATAATGAGGATCCGTTCGGGAGCAGACTGTCGGTACGGAGCCCGTTAAATAAATCCACCATCCCCTACCGTTGATAACTTGTTCAAAACCCTCGCGGCTACTGTAATTTGATTTTGACAGCAGGCTTGTTTTTCAGGTGACAACTTGCAGCGAGCAAATTGCAGCCGAGTTACGGCAGACAGTGTTCATTATAAACATTCCAGTGCGATATTCGTGTGTTGAGTGTTTTCAAACGTTTGAAACGTGTGTTAAGTGCGAAGGGAAACGGTGAAGATGACGGGTTTCGTGAAAATCGCCATCGACGACTACTACTCGGACAGCAACTGGACGACGATCGTCAAGAAGTACTGGATGTTGGCCGAGCGTGTGTCAGGTAATACATTTGTTTACACATCAACCGAATAAGGGTTTATCTTTTTTTTTATCCGCCAAAACGTTGAGGCGAACGACGTCCAGCTAACGGCAAGAAATGCGTTCACTGATAAGTGTTAGATCTTAATAAGGAAGATTTAATAACACTACATGCAGTTCGTCTTATTATGATAGACCGCGGATAATCTGGTTACGCAGTAATAATATTTTTAATAGAAAATATTAATACTAATACCTTACATAAAACTAGATTAATTTAATAATTAACATAGAGCTTAATCGAACGGTAAAGTTAAATTACACTTGAAAGTATTATAAGAGATACTATAAAATTTTTAATATACCATTAAAAAAAATATCCTTAGGGTGAACTATTATTGTGCATATTAGGTTGTTTTTGTCGATTAGTAACTATGCGCAGCAGGATTCCCATCCGCAGTCCGACCCTGGCGCTGACCACTCTTCCCACGTACCCGATTGTTCAGATATTTGCGTACCATCAGCACGCAAACCGATACAATGGCTAATAAATGCTAATATACCCTAAACAAACGATTGATGATTTTTTTTCTAACGTTATATCTATCTGCCACCAGCGCACTGGCTTCCTGTAGTACTTACTCACTGATCCGATTTAAGGTCTACATGTTGTGGAATTAGGTTAACGGTAAGATTTATCGAAACCCCCTAGCGTGAACACGCTTCATCATCCACAGCATCATTGTCACATTGCACCACGACAATTCAACGTCAAGTTTTAAACCATTATAAATATGATAAAGGAAAACTTCTCAGCCGCTTACTCTTGACGCAGTGGTTATGTCTATGGCCTTCACTATATTTAAATTTTTTCTATGAATTAACTTCAATTGCTACTGACCAATAATACTATTCATGATATATTTAATTAGGTCTCTTTACTCGATAAGATTCTTAGTCTATTTATAAAAACGATATCGTAAAATTAGTGCACAATCATAAAAGGACTATAACCGTAGACCGTCGAAAGTACTACCAATAACATTACGATGCTATAGCTAATGAATTCAATAGAAAACTCATCATCATAATCATCAGCCGCTAGATGTCCACTGCTGGGCATAGGCATTCCCCGAAGATCTCCACGTCGATCGGTCCCGAGTTGCTCGCATCCAGTGGGTTCCCACGATTCTCATCAGCTCGTCAGTCCACCTTGTGGGAGGCCTAGAAAACTCATCTACACGTATCTTGATACGATGACCTCAATGTCTGTGTCTGTGTGTCTGCTGTAGTGTATCAATATTTTGGGCAGATGTATCACTTACACCAAGTAACCGTCCATCCCATCACTTTGTTGAATAATTTGTAACGAATATATTAATAACAAAAGGTTAAATTGTGTAACCGCGTTGTGGAGTCCTGACAACTTACGGGCCCCAAGACAAACTCTCCAGCTCGTGGTGCACCCTGCTAATCAACAAACGAGTCTCTGGCTTCCGCCAACCCGCATTGGGCCAGCGTGCAGGGAAATGGCCCAAATCTCCCTAATGAACCCATACATACGACAGCCCTTAGTGCCCCGCGGTACTGGAGGCCATGCTGACTGTATGTAAAGATCTTTGAAGGCGCGTTTGTCCAGCAGTGGACGTCTATCGGCTGATGATCAAGCTGTGTAACTTTATATCATTGTTATTAATTAGAAAATCTATAATATATCTCATTTATTCACTTTAAATATAACTTTGATCTGTGTTATATTTAAAGATATCCAATAGCCTTATGCTTTAGGATAAAGTGAACCAAAGATCGTACGTTCTTTTCTCTTCCCCTTTTTTTTTTGTTTTACTTGTGGAAAATGCCTTCGTATACCTACCCTCGCGGGGAAATGACAGTTTATGTAAGATTTGCACCGACTAAAACACCGACGATATTTCATGTTCGTCGCTTTACGGCAGGGCCATGGGAACGCATTCGTACCCCACCTTCCTCTTAACACAGCGGTCAAACCAAAAGGTTGTATAGATGACTAAAGAATAGTTCTACATTTTTGAATAAAGAATGTGCTTAACAACCAAAGAAACTGTTGAATTGCGAGTGAAACTGATGACATGAATAACTTAATTATGACACATGTTGTGAAGTAATTAAATCGTTAATGTAATTCAAGCTTAAAGCTGGTTTAAAGCATTTTAAGCTGATTCATGAAATAAATCTCTCAACGGATTCTCCTCTCAAAAGTAATGATTTATTAACCTACGGATAAAAGCAAGGACATTCTTAATTGTATGATCTTTTATAATTTTGAATCTTTTTTTTTCAAACTTGAGGAATTCAAAAAGCTCTATAGATAATAGTCCGAGTATTGAAATCTATATAATTTGTAAATTTTGCTTCTTAGCTGTATCAAAACTTCAGAAATAAAATATCATCAGCAACAAAAATTACTTTACTTCATATAGTAACTATGTATATCTCAGTCAGGATAGTTTCAACTGAAAAAAATTCTGATTTACTAGTAGTAATATGACTGGAGAAATGTACCGTTGCTTGTTGTCGTCAAGCATTTCTCTTTAGTATCAGTGTTAATTTCAAGTTCATCTCCACCGGTTGTTCAAGGGTTGCTTAACTCTCTCATGAAAAGTGAATGGTATGTCACAAAATGGTCCAATTTATACAGTACTTCACTATTACAGTCCTTTTTTAGACAGACCTTTTTTTATTACACTTGACCTCAATTTTACATGATGTTAAGTAAGAAAACTAATCGTTAGTTAAATGATTAAAACACTGGAGCTCTCATATTTTGCTAGTCGAAACACCTGATATTTGGAGGTAGTATCTAACCAGGCAGGGTTGAGAAAATTACCAACTACAATATATATAAGTCCACACTACGTGGCTCCGGAGCACTGCGCCACAGGGATGGTTAATTACTTTTTAGTTTGAACGTTACTGAGGGTTTCTACACAAGTTATAACCTCCTTAACTTTTTACTTCCAAACTCGTTATTAATCAGCGTTATAATTAACAAATTTAAATTAAAACATTACCAACTAACGTTTACTATTTTACTTGTTACCTATGTCATATATAAATTGTATTTTTCTCCACATCATCTCACATACACACAACTCCTTTTTCAGTAGATAATTTTTTTTATTACAATATAGATTAAACTTAACTGTGTTTAAAAGAAGTCAGAACTCAATGTTAAATTAAATTCTTTATGGGACTTCTGTCTGTTCGTTCGGAGCTTTAATAACGCTTTAATCGCTAACATCTGAGCACTTGTCTTTGTACTATCCATCAAGACCGTGAAGAAATTATTCATTAGAAAGTAAAACTCATCTGGGCCGCCATCAGCTCGTTTAAGCTCAGTCCAAGAGCTGCGCTTGACAGCAAGACATACTTTTCATTTCCGTTGACAAATATTTATTTTTCATAAAAGCAGCAATGGATTTGAAAACGTACTTAAGATTTATTCTTCTAATGTACGGATTTTAAATCTTACAGCGGTCTTTTAATTCTTAGTAGTGTAATATTTACTACTGCAGCGATATATAACTAAGCATCTTGTTCACTAACTACTAAACAATAACCTAACTTAAAATTACCAATCTCACAAGATGACTTCATATTACTAAACAATTTCAGTCAATCCACACAAACAGCCTTAAAGATAAGAAGCTGACATCACTGATCACAATGAACGGTACGCTGTTCTTTATCAGCTGATAGACATCAAGTGCTGGACATAAGCATACCCCAAAGATTACCACAGAGTAGGGAGTTATATGAGGAGATTTAGACCATTTCTCATCAAACTGCTTTATTGATTAGCAGGATGCACCACGAGCTGGTAAGGTTGGCTTTGTTCCCGTGAGTTGTTTGCGGAAACCCTTACAACCCCTATATGTATTTATTCAACTATAAATATTAACTTAAGTCACATTTAAACAAATATTACATACTTAATGGAAGCTAACATATTTGAAGATTCTAAATAATTTTTATTTTCTTTACATTACATCTCCGCTTGCTATAAAGTGGGACCGTAGTTCAGTACTGATCTAATGTTTGTCTAACTGCCGTTATAACAGGTTCTGTGTAATTCGGCTGTCCATATATAGGAGCTACAGTATTCTATAAAAGTATCATTCCCTCATGTCACTTAACCTCGTCATGATTATTACTAGAACGATTACCACTAACGCTACATATCACATCACCAATTCAGTAGAAGTAATAATGACTTAAGTACAGAAGCTCACTTTCTACATAATTGAAAGTAAAATGATAATAGTACAATTTGACGTAAGCACAGATACGAGTGCGAATCAAACATTTTTTTCACCTAACGTTTTTAAGCGCGTGACAAATAATTTTTTAAATTGGAGAAAGTAACAAGAAGTTTGTACGGAATTACGGTGCTATTAAAAGTAACCTATATGAGCATTGGAGTGAACATATACATATTACAATGATTGCTTCGAAAGTTATACTTATCTCGTCATTACACTTGCCAAAGTGAATACTTTTATTTACATGAAAATTTATTAGACAATACAATTAAACTTTATAGTTTCATTTAAGAAAATAATGCGCCGATTATTTAGATGTTTTCATTGAAACTAATATTATTTTAAAAATATGAAAAACTTTGCAACCGGAATATAATACTAACATAAATGTACTCGTATCATCAAAGTTTGACTCAATGGTATGTCGAATCTATGTATGTATAAAAGAGTTTCACCTATGTAAAGCCTCATGACGATATTATAATCATAAAGCCTAGATTCTTGAAATTCAGTAGCAATATTTTTTCGCCGCGTATAGGTCAGACAAGAACTGATTTTACAAAATCCCTTGCCCAAACTATATTACAAGGATGTGAGCGAGATTATTCTCCTCATATCCTTCCTAGCTGATGCTACTATATATAAAATTAATTAATTTTGACATAACAAACAATAGAAAGAAATAATTCTACCTCCGTAATGCAACAACAAAAAGCTATAGCTATATAATTTTGACATAAAAATAAAATGTTTGTTTATAATATCAAAATTTTTTATAATTAAAGTATATTTTTAATAGAAACCGATATTAAAAATGTTTGTCTCTCTGTCTGAGGATTGCTGTCTTTTATTATTGTCGCTTTTGTTGTAACTCGCGATGAGATCGCGGTGCTGTATATTTTTGTCTATATTATTCAGCCGATTTGTATACTGGTTATTGATATGAACGAAATATCTATTTACAGTAAATAAAATTTACAAAGAAAAGGAATAAATATTATATACTGAATAAACAACTCTTGATATATCAGCTAGTATATTTACAACCTTTCAGTGCCATTAATATGAAAAGAAATTTACACGACGCGCCAAAGATCGTAGTCTCACAAATTACTAGTTCCTAGAAGCGAAAGATCAAGTCATATTGAAGTCAGGTCAATGCGTGCGAGTCCGAAAAGGACTTTCGCATTTTAAATTTCAGTAAAAGTTAAATCACAGAAGTTGTTAATTTAATTTTATGAAATGAACATGTTAGTAAGAAAATAAAAATGTACGAAAATTAACAAGCTTATTAACAATAAAGTGACGGTTAGCCTTTAGCTTGAATAAAAAATATTCACGTATTAAATGGGAACTTAGTTCACACTGCGGATTCTAAACAATCGCGAATCACTTTCACATTCTGATCTCTCGATACGTCGCAAGGCGTTAGGCTATAGGATATAGACTTTCTAAATACTAGAACAATATCAACCTTATCTTTAATAATGCAATTATAACTATAAATTAAATTATTTCATATTAAAAAGTAACAAATAACATAAAAATATCGTACTCTGTACCGAAGTCGTTGATGTCTTTTACATGAAAATTTATTTGTGACCAATTACTTTATATTTTATAATTGTTGATAATGTTATGATTTTATTATTTAAACTTATAAATTCGTAACAAATATAACATGACCTTTACAATTCGCCAATCACTCTGCAAAAACTGTGCTATAACCAGTATTTTCATGTAGAAATTTTAAAGTTATTTTACACACGTAAACTTCACATATCTTTCATATCTCCTAACAAACTTCGTTAAGTAAATGTTTACGATCAATTATGTCAATATTATGTAATATCTTTTTCACAACAGAATATATTCAAACTACTCGGGTTTCTTCATAAAATTATTGCCATATTAGTGAAATTAGATTTATTTTGTTTAATATTTATTCTCCGTAAAAAAAAAACATCACTAAATACAGGAAAAAATTAAAATTTCTTGATAATTATATTTCTTTACAGTTAGCTACGAATCAATATCTTTTAGCAATGAATTTCATCGTTCATTTCCCTAAACTAAAAGTGTCTTAAAAATATTTATCCATTAAAAAAGCATTTGATATTAGCTGAATACTTGATGTTGTTGAATAGCTGATGGATGAGAATTACTTTTACATTATAGTTTGCCTTTGTTATAGATCCCCGAGTCCAAGGATGGTTCCTGTTCGACACGCCGCTACCAACCCTGGCGATGGTGATTATCTACCTCACCTTCGTGATGGTGGCCGGTCCGCTTTGGATGGCGAATAAGAAACCATTTAGGATACAAAACATACTTGTGGGGTACAACGCAGCGCAAGTGTTGTTATCGTCGTACATGTTTTATGAGGTTAGTAACATACAACAATTTTGTTGCCCAAGCCGAGAAACGGAATGATTAATCGCTTTAGAAATTGTTCCTGTGCCATACAAACGAGTCGGGAGCCCGCGGCACAGCGCTCACCCTAAACTACATGTGTGCGTAGTTACCGCTCGCTGTCAGGCCGCCGCTTGCACGGCTTCGTATTCTAACGTTAAGTCAAAGGTCTCCGTCGACTCAGTCAAGTCAAGTTAGAATCCCGCCGTTATTTGAGAAATTTGCGACTATAAATAATTTACACTACTTTTTTTAATGTAACATTATGGTCTTACAACGATATCAGCTATGTAGCCGTTCTGAGATAAAGAAACAAACGGGCTATGGAAATTATGAGAACTCTTCTCTCAAACATTCATAAGGATTAAGTAGATCGTTGTTTCTTTACATTACAAAGATAGTTTAAACTAATATATTTATATTAGTTTGCCAAATATCTCCCTTCCGCTTTTTTGCTCTTTATTCAATGCTTTATAAAAAGTGTTACAGTGATCGGATTTAATTCAAATATGCGCCGTTTTGTTCGATAATCTGTTTCCATCTAGACGGCAACTTCATAATACCTCCCTCGTAGAAGCCTCCTTATTTGCGAAGAACTCGGACAGCCACTTTTCACAAGCCTCTTTTGAGTTCAACTTTACACCACCAAGGGCGTTCACCATGGACAGGAACAGGTGGTAATCACTTGGCGCTATGTCCGGGCTATATGGTGGATGCGATAAAACCTCCCATCCGAGCTCCCGTAGCTTCTGACGAGTCATCAACGAAGTCTGTGGTCTGGCGTTGTCCTGGTGGAACACTACACCCTTCCTGTTGGCCAATTCTGGACGCTTCTGGTCGATCGCCTGCTTCAAGCGGTCCAGTTGTTCGCAGTAGATGGTAGAATTAAGCGTTTGGCCATATGGGAGCAGCTCATAGTGGATGATTCCCTTCCAATCCCACCAAACACACAGCAAAACCTTCCTGGCCGTCAATCCCGGCTTGGCCACTGTTTGGGACGATTCACCGGCCTTCGACCACGACCGTTTTCGCTTGATATTGTCGTATGTGATCCATTTTTGGTCGCCAGTCACCATCCGCTTCAAGAATGGGTCGAGTTCGTTCCGTTTCAGCAGCATATCGCAGGCGTTGATTCGGTCCAGAAGGTTTTTTTGCGTCAAATCATGCGGCACCCAAACATCAAGCTTTTTTTTGTATCCAGCCTTCTGCGGATGGTTTAAAATGGTTTGGTGACTAACTCCATCTCCTGGGCGATGTCACGAGATGCCACATGCCGGTCTAACTCGATGTAGTCCATGATTTGATCGGTATTTGTCGTCACAGGTCTTCCGCCGGCTGGCTTATCCATAGTGTCGTTTTCACCGGCTCTGAATCGTCGAAACCATTCCTCCGCGGTTCGAAGTGATAGAGTACCATCCCCCAAAACACCATTAATCTCACGGAACGTTTCTCTAGCGGATTTGCCTTTAACGAAGGAAAACTTTAAAATAGCGTGAATTTCTTACTCGTTTACACGTCTATAACTGTTGAACGCAATATCCAAACTAATTATGCATAGCGTCGTTTTGTAGGTTATGACAAGACCTTTCAAATTATGTATAGTATTGCCAGATACGAACTCTGTAGCGCTTTGTACATAGCCGCGAAATTCAAAAGACAAAAAGGCGGGAGGGAGATATTCGCCAAACTATTATATATATATATATATATATATATATATATATATATATATATATATATATATACATAAATATATATATATATAAAAACTATATATAAACTAATATATATATATAATGTACATATTTGTGTGTAAGACATTTTCACCTACGTAGAGCCTCATTCCAATATCTCAGGATCCATGATTATCATCATCAGCCGATAGACGTCCACTGCTGGATATAGGCCTCCCTATAGATCTCCACATCGTTCGGTACCGGAACTCAGGAACTATACCACTAAGAAACTTGAAATTTGGTAAAAAAAATCCTTTTTCCCGTCTCATAATAAAAGGGTTGCGGGGATATTAATAACAGTAACTGGTCTGTGGGGCGGCGGGTTGCTGGGCGAGGAATATTTCTGACAAATGCAATGACGAGTGGGTAACAGCAAGTATTTGTATATATACGAAAGTAAACTAGATTGTAAATATTAACGTACACATGTTACTGTTAGGCTACTTTGCATAGCGAGTAGAGTTTGCGCGAAGTGCGCGTCACTTGTTACGGAACCGCGCCGCCGGTCAAGCGCGAGCGTCCTTCACGCGTCAAGGATTCCCTGTAACATCGAAGAGGTTACTTAAAGGGGATTTATCTCTGTATTCATACACTTCCTCTTATGTAAAAATTTCAGTGCTCGCACCAAGCTATGTAATAAATCAAAACATATTTTCGACCACCGGCCTGAACTGGGCCATAGTGGTGGGAAGTGCCCCAAATCCTTTCAAATGAACCCCTACAATAATAATTATGTATTCTTAATTTTATTTAATCGACAAAGAGCTGAAACGATTGAGACGTTTACGTAGTAAGTGTTTCCATAACAACGTGGCGCTAGTTAGGATATTATTTATACACGGCACCATATTGTGCTTGTCGCCTTGAAATGTGTTATGTTAAATTCCCTTACTTTTAATACTGTTAATTTCCCTAGTAATTTCATTAGTTACAACGCCCTATGAACACAGTCATGTTTGTACACTACTGTTTGTCGGCTGCAATAGCAGGCGCAATGGTACCTACCTCAACATTACCGGCTACAACCTACCAACAGTAATTTAACTTACTTAAGATATACTTACACTTCCAATCACCCGCATTTTGTCTGGGTGGTAGATAACTGTGGTAGATATATGGCTTTGAAACTCCTCATGGGAGAAGGTTTCGTTACCCAATAATGAAAACATTGCTTCAAAAAACAAGCTTAAAAAACGCTAGCTTATTTTCTTAGAAAAGGTTAACTCGCTCGACGATGTCCTTCTGTCAACATTACCATTAATTGCTCCTGGTGTCAGCATTTATTTCTACCATAGAACAGTAATATGCAATTGATATGGTGTTTCAATATAAAGGACTCTGTAGTAAGTAAAATAGTCAATCTTCTGACTTGAGTGCACTAGCCTAATGTAGGACTGTTCAGCCAGCTCAAGTCGATTGGGTTGTACTTCATTAGAAGAATTGCGACAGAGACCAATATCCAGTTCGCGTTTCTGTTAATGTAACAAAAGAATAGTATTTCAATTCTCTCCCAGGCGCTGGGCTGGTGCTGTCAAATAATTGGCAAACATTCGTTCTTTGCTTACGAGTAATGCGGTTACTGCAACTTTAGCGTTTAAGTTAAGAAATAACGGATTGAGAACAATTTTAACATCTCGACATTCACTTACGTATCTTTCAATCTAATTATACAACAAACGCAATATCTAGGCTCCGCACAATCGTTAGGCTGTGGACATCATCTTTAATCATTTAAGATCAATGTAATTGTATATTTTTAAGACACCCCATATAGGTTTAAAACTTAAAACTTGAAACTCTCTTAGCGTAAAATTAGAACACTCTTAACGTTATCTTAACCAACATCCCGCAGTTAACAACCGCTGGCTGATGATGATAACAGGGAATCAATAAAAAAAACTTCTAAATATAAAAGGCAATAATTCTAATAAAGACCTTTCTTATGTAAGTTATGGTCGAATGAAATAAAGGCTCTATTTACTTTCAGCACTTAGCGTCCGGTTGGTGGGGGGACTACAGCCTTGCCTGTCAGCCGGTGGACTACAGCGACAGCGACAAAGCTAGGCGGGTAAGTGTTTCTGCTGTTCTACACTTTTTTTTATATAGCATAAACAACGTGATGAGCAACAGATTCATCATAATCAACATTAGATGCCCTCTTCAAACTGAAACTTAGCGAACAGGTTAAAAAAATCAATTTGATCCTCGGCTATTTAAACCTGGTCTATTCCTTTATGTCATCAAATCATTTCTTGCGTTGTCTACTACTTGTAAGTTTTCCAGGAATTTCGCCCTCCAAGATCAACCTTAACCATACAGACCCAGGTTCACCTACCGGTTTGTAAGCAGTGATGTTAAGGTTTATTATCCCCTGTAATCGCGAAACTAATGCAATGTAATGTCCTCCGACAAGAGAAATATATAAGCAGAAAACTTTAACGAACATCTAACTATATATAACTGGACAAACATAGACTACGCTCAGTCTACATGTGGGCTTTCACCCACAAAACTGATTATCAGCGCTGTCATCTGATTGTGCCAGTGCAGGCTACTCTAACTTAATACACTGCTGAATGTAACAGGAACCATCGAAAGCAAAACAAAGCAATACAAAGGACAGATACTTAATTTTTCTCTATACGTACATAGTAAACAACACATAAAAACAAACGCCAGCAGAAAGTGCTGGAACATATCCTGAACACAGTTGAATTTCAGATATTTTTTTATGCTCAATTTTAAGCTATGACATATATCTGACCTTCAAGCTACTAACTGTCAATCAAATCAATTTTTATTATTAATTTCCTATATAATCTGTGCTGTGTTCTTCGCCCGCTTTGCTGGCACCTCCGCAACTCTTATCGGGGAAGGAATTTTGCAAAGTACGATCATAGCTGACCTAGATTGGCAAAAGGATGTTAATACAAAATTTCATGTCTCCAGGTCTTACGGTTCCGGAGATATCGTAACGAGTTTCATGGAACTCTCTTATATTATATATAGATAATGAGAAATACGTTCAGACTGTTTATCTTCACCTACTTTTGTAATCTTCGCTTTCGATGCGAATCAAATTGTGTATAGTAATATCTACAAACTGGACACGGCTGCCATCGGCGATACTTATGAGCTCGCTCCGACATTCCATGGTCACTAAACCCTCGTATAGAAAGTGAAAAAGATGACATGTACCTCTCAGTCACTAGCGGCCACAGAGCTACAAACGTCGAGAGCCCACGTTTAACTTATATTTAAAACGAATTATTTGTTAGATTAATTTCTACTTTCAGTTGGCAATTTTATTAGAGATCGTATACTTTTACTTACATTAACTAAATCCTAATTGTCTTTAATATATTGTTGTTACATTGTTTTAAATATATAATAGGGGGACCGGAAAGTAATGTCGTTTCTGCGCATGCCAATACTTGATTGTCATTTGTCAGCACATTGTTTTGTTCAGAGGCGTACCAAAGACATTGTGAGGTTATAGTGATTTCTTTACTTATAGACAATTGAATTACAATTTTTTTTTGTAATTTTGGGTAAAATGGCCAGCCAAATACCAGAAGAGGTACACATCCGGCATTGCATGCTCTTTGAGTTTCGCAAGGGAAATAACGCAACAGTTGCTACCAAAAACATTTGCAATGTTTATCCAAATGCACTGGACATTCGTAAATGCCAAAGGTGGTTTTCCAAGTTCAAATCGGGTAATTTTGATCTTTCCGACTCGTATCGATCAGGAAGACCATCAGCGTTAGACAACGACGTGTTAAGGGCGGAAGTGGAAGCAAATCCGTGTCAGACGATCGAGGAATTGTCAAACAGTCTCAACAAACCTTGGTCGACCATCCAAGAACATTTGAAGCAGATTGGAAAAGTAAGCAGAGCAGGTGTTTGGGTCCCGCATAATCTGTCCGAACAGAATAAGGCTAACCGATCAATCACATGCAACTTATTGCTTCAACGACACAACACAGAAGCGTTTTTTGATCGCTTGATCACAGGAGATGAGAAATGGGTCCTGTATGATAACCCAAAACGCAAAAGGCAGTGGCTCTCTCCAAATGAAATCCCTCGGAGTACTGCTAAGCCAGGTTTACACCCCAAAAAAGCGCTTTTGTGTGTTTGGTGGAGTATTCGCGGCATTGTTCATTTTGAATTACTGAAACCTGGAGAAACTGTTACTGCAGACCTCTACAGCGAACAATTGCAGCGAGTCAATCAATCTTTAATTGAAAAGTGGCCAGCGATTGTCAACCGAAAAGGCGTCATTCTCCAACATGACAATGCAAGACCGCACTGCGCAAGGCGAACTCTAGAAAAAATTAATGAATTGGGGTGGGAGGTGCTGCCTCATCCACCATATTCGCCCGATGTTGCACCATCGGATTTCCACTTATTCCGAGCGCTGCAACACTTTTTAAGTGGCAAAACATTTGCAAATTTGGATGATATCCAAAATGCCATCTCTAGATATTTTGCCGAAAAACCAATTAATTTTTATCGATCAGGGATTGAAAATTTACTCACTAGATGGCAAAAGGTTATTGACAATGATGGGGAATACATCATTGATTAAAAATAAAGACTCGTTAAAAATGTATGTGTTTGTATTTAGCGTAAGAAAACGACATTACTTTCCGGTCCCCCTAATATATATACACAGACAGTTCATTGGCGATTAAATGCTCTCTCTCTCTCTCTAGTTACAATAATAAAATACATTAGTTTATAGGTAATAATTATAAATAAATACATATAATAATAAAACAGCGATACACCATACTATTTTTATATGTAGTTAATTTAATGAACTGGATACTGATATTTTAAAATACCTATTATTTTGAAATATCAGTATCCAGTTCATTTAGAATTGTTAAGTCAGGGGCCGGCTACGTGCCGCTCTTGAGCCACATGCAACTCTTTAGATGTGAAGCTGCGACTCCCTAGCCTCATACTCAAATTATGATTATTTAAAAAAAAAATCGTTCTGAATCCGTTAACGAGGATTAGGCACCATTTCTATAATATGTCTAAGGCATATGTAATCGCTTTTCATCACACACTAGACTTAAGACATACGTTATCAAGTGAAGTCTAGTTGTCAGTTCGTCAAAATATATTTTTTATGAGTAAATAGATTAGTTTTTTTTTACCAAAAAAATTATTTATTGTGGGAAGAAAGACAGTTGTGGTAGTTTAAGAATTTTGTAAATTGTAATTTTTGTCTCTTCCGAATCAAAAGGTGGCTGAGCCCTGCTATAGGTGAAGCATGTAGTACATCTCTTACAATGAATTAAAAACAAATCAGTTGATCTCCAAAATAAACTATCCTGTAGATATGTATCCTGCAGAGTGTAATCTAGTAACAGATTCTCGCTAGCTGGGTTTAACAGCCGCAACCGTTAGACGCTCGACCATTGACAGAAGCTTGGCGGCTCTACTGGTTGGTGGCTCGTCCCCTCGGTCAAGTTCAGGCGGTGGCGCTCGGCGGACGGTGTGCCGCTGCACTTTCCAATGCCGCCCGCGTCTCGCGCACCTCGCGCGCCTCACACGAAAGAGAAATGGCACACTATCACAGCGTAGAGCTGGGCCGCTAAAATAATACAACTTTTACCACAAACAACCTCTGCTAATACACTATTGTCATTATAAAAGAAAGTTGTTAAGTGGCTAAATTAACACTTAGCATTTATCAGGTTCTATTTACCTAATGCTGTGTCTAAATTAGCATTTTATCACCGCTGACTGAAAACGCGGCTGTTATTGCTTAATACATAGAAGCGTGCCTTATAAGCGATTCATCATATTTTATACATTTAAAAAAAAAAAGACGAATCTATTCTTATAAACCTTTGTCACCCTGACCAAATTAATTTATATATACAATTTTTTTTACTAGTGGTCATATAAAAACTCTTTTTATCGCACTTTAATTTCTTTTTATCATCAAGCCGTATAAGGTCCCGCAGAACTTTCTATCAGACTATCTATTCGGTCTGTTTAGTATTAGTTTTAATTTGAAGTTCTGCTCCACTTACCGTTTAGTCAAAGATAGCTTATCTCTCTCATGAAAAATATGTCAGACAGAGGTATAATGGATCCTGCAAAACAACTCATGGGACCCAAGTCAACCTCACCTGCTCGTTTTGCACCCTGCTAATGAACAAACGAGGCTCCGTCTCCCACCTACCCGCATTGGGCGAGCGTGGTGGGAAATGAACCAAGTCCCCCATATGAATCCCTACAAACGACGGCCCCTGGTTGCCGGCGATACGGCCAACGCACGACCAATCGATAAGGGGAATTTTTGGGGAAGCTTATATCCAGCAGTGGACGTCTATCGGCTGATGATGATGATGATGAATTAATAAATATAAAGTAGAGTAATGGTTAGAGATGCGGCTTACGGCTCTAAAATCAAAAGATAAACCAGGTATTAAACTATTGTTATAAATCATCCCCTAATACAAGCAAAACCAGGTTAACGAATGGCCATTTTATTGTTAGTATTAAATATCAATCCACAAAAACACCCCTCGCGTGATCTGTTAACTGTACGTTTAAAATTCCTCACCAACGTGCGACCCCAATGAGAGAGTTGTCTTTAAAAGTACTTAACCCACAAACACACTCGTTGACCGCAACCTTAAGAATCCGTCTTCCAGCAATGAACTTGTGAGCAATCAAGTTCGCGTAATTCAGTGAAAGCGGTCGGGGCCCGCTCCGACGTGATGGTGGTTACGTCACCATCACGCGAGCGCCGCCGTCGGTGGCGCGACCGAAAGTGAAACTCATTAAACGGAAGACCAGGGTGGATGTGGCTATTGTACCCGATGGACGGATGTGATTGAATCACAGACGTGTACTCTGAAACTTCTTTTTAGCATTACTAGAAAAAGGTTTCACTTATTTATATGTAATTAAGCAATAAGAAGGGTGGCGACACGTTCACCTGATGGTAAGTGATACGCTCGCCCATAATGTCGTGGCGCCATTTAGGGCTAGGTGCGCTCGTCGTCTGAGACAAGATGTTGAGTCTCGTTAACCTAGTAATTACACTAGCTACAACGCCTTTTAAACCGGAACACAGTCATGTACACACTACTGTTTGTCGACTGCAGTAGGTGCTGCGGTGATGCCCACCTAGACGGTCTCCGGCAACAGAGACCTACCGCCAGTACCTCATTAACCCAGTACCTTTCGCCGGGGGCTGTCTATATAGTTACCATTGCGCTACCAATTTTACTGTGATGTTCACCAACCATTTCTTTGTATCTGATAAAAATACTCCTGGAGTATCATCACCTTAACTGTCTACCTCATTAGGGACAACGCTCTCTATCCAAATCGATAAGTCTGTTGCTTACGAATGATAATATGCTTCTCCCGCAGATGCTCCACCTATGCTGGGTGTACTACTTCTCCAAGCTGTCGGAATTCGCTGACACTGTATTCTTTGTTCTGCGGAAGAAGAAGAGTCAGATAACGTGGCTGCATCTCTACCACCACGCACTCACCCCGTTCGAGGCGTGGCTACTTGTCAAGTTTATTGCTGGTACGTACCTTGTACAATATCTAATCTTAATTTATTTTCTTACAATCATTCATAGCGATGAAGAATGTGATAATTGGTATTTATTTTAATGTGCAAATAGAAGAAAATAGAAGAATTACAACTTAAACTTCTTTGTTTTTTTTTTGATAGAGTATAAGTTATTTTACCATATAGTTAAGAAGTTTAACTTCATTCCGAAATAGGATTGGAGATACACTTTTGTGGACTATAACTGAATAAGTATACTTTTAACGAAATTGTATACCTCCTGTCTGAGGGTTGTGACTACCATCACATCACTCTTGTCCTCATGATGTTTCGTCATCTCGTCCTATCTCCGACTACTCGGAGAACATCGTAGACTGTGGAGTCGATTATGATGCGGATCTAATCAGACCAACAGGGGTTGCAACCCCGCGGCCTTGTTCATTCCACTTTGCCGGTAACCACAAGTTTTTCAAGGTTGTCTCTGTATTTCCTGACAATGTGTTTAATAGTTATAAGCCAAGGTATTCTTCTTCTTACTACACCTTGTTCCATCTATACTTGGAGTCGGCTCTCCTGGTCATTCTCCTAAATCTATCTCTATTTTGTTTCATAGCTTCATTCAATATGTTATTCTTTAAATCTTTATTGATTATCGTCAGGTATAAGCCAAGGTATTGCTATACTGAATATTAATAAGATTTTTCTTAACATACATACACTACACCAAAGCTTAATCGCAGCACTATCCAAATATTCGCACAGAGCATGTTTCAATGCCCTTTTACCTTTAGGCATGGCGGATTTAAATTTCCTTTTCCTTAAAGAAATAAGGAGAAAGTCGTAATAAATTACCCTTAAAACCTTGCCCCTAAATGTGTACTTTTATAATTTATTAAAATGTCACATTCAATTACAATGAAAGTATATATATATATATATATATATATATATATATATATATATATATATATTCATTTAATCATAGCCTTAATAGAAGGACTTATACATCGAATGACGTCCAATTACCTTATTGTAAGAGTTATATACGTATCTCTTTGTTATTAAAAGTATGCAGCAATTAACTAACTAGTGAAGTTACTATGGTAACAGAACTTAAAATCTTTCATCAATCAGCCAAGGATCAGAAGTCACCTTTTGTAATGTGTCTCCACAAAGGTCTTATTGATATGGTTTTGCATCTAGAATATCACCATGTAAATCTTTTGACCGTTTTATAGCAATTAAGCATAAAAAATCACGGCCATTAACCGGTCTAGGGTTTATGACCATAACAAGATAAAACGATCAATAATATTATGACCCCTTTTTATATCAATGTCGTGTAAACCTCTGATGATATCTTTATTAAATTTTCATATACTCGCGAATATGAAGCAAGGTACGCTCGCTTTCCAACCTAACTTCTTTTATATAGATACTACTAATAAAATATAGTATATACATATATACTGAGCACCAGTATACACTATAATTAACGCTGTCACACACCGGCATTACTCATTATATTAACACTACATCGTTCTGTTTTGAATTAACTACTACTCCAATCTTAATTCATAGAGGGACAACTGCCTTACTGGCAGTAGTCTCTGGATGAATTTGGACTCTAGACTTCCTTCCAATAGGTAAAACTTGTTAAATACTTTAAATACTAGAAATTTTGATAACATCAATGTCTGATAGTAAGTCATTCCCGGTTTAAGGAACAGTTTTATATCTAAAACTTCCTGTATTGTATATATGAGATTTCCGCCTATGTAGACTTATCACGATATGTCTCACATCATAAGGCCTGGAGACTTGAAATTTGGTAGGAATATTCCTTTTGCCTATTATAGGTCAGGTAAAAACGAAAGTTTCGGGGTTGGTACGACCTGCAGAGCAGTCAGAGATCAGCTAGTTATATCTTCTTTTAAACCGCCCCCCTACTATTGTTAAACGTAGAAGCAGTATATTCACTGTACTCTTCAAGATATCCTTAAAGCAGTGGTCAGGTGGTGGAAGATTACCATCTAACTCAAAAATTGGTTGTGTATTTACGTAATGAAAATGCAATTTCAAGGTGGTCACGGCACTTTCTCCAACATCGTGAACAACTTGGTGCACGTCATCATGTACAGCTACTACATGGTGGCAGCGATGGGACCGCAGTACGAGAAGTACCTCTGGTGGAAGAAACACCTCACAACACTGCAGCTAGTAAGTACATGAGATAATTACTTTAGGGTTGTAGGAGCACAGATTATGTATAACATAAACAGAGCATTGAACTTTGTTGTGACCTGTAGTAGGTCTCTGTTGCCAGAACCCTCTAGATAGGTACTACACAGGTGCACTGTAGTCTTGAGCTATTGAGAATAGGACTGAGGTAAACCTTGTTTTTGAGCTTTGCAGAGGGGGAGGCCTTATTGTTTACTAAGCGAATTTGGGATGAACGACAAGCATGAGGTGCTCTAGTGCTTGTATCAAGCGAAGCTATAGCCCCTTCCCCCTAGGGGTGTGCAATAGGCGTAGTGCCAGAAAGCACCTGTGCGTTCTATTGAAAATCACTGGGCCTCTCGCCACGCACTGAAGATGACCAGGGGGTTTTAGCGGGAAAAAAATCCTATATATTCTTGTCTTCCCCCCAGAAGCAGAGTACCTTTTTTGAAGACACCTCCGATAACGAAAAAAAGGTATATACCACCGCAGTTTCTATTGCACCCGCCAAATAGAATTTTATAGTCTTTTAACACGCTTGAGATCTATCATATGATCGTCATAGATCGTCAGAAATTATTTAAGATATTTCAACTGAAAAGAACAGCTCCAGTTTACGTAAATCGAACAAATTAGAATCTACAAGGAGCTGTTCAGGAAACGGTTGTAATTACCTGCTGCCTCATTTCCCACCGGAAGCGGTTATGATAATTATCGCCTTTGATGCTATTTCAAATATAATGAGCTCATCCTAAACGCATTAGTTAACCTGTACCTTTTGTTGTTTTAATAACAGATACATGAAAATTTTATAATTTATTAGGATATATGTTTTGATTTATATAAATTCTAGGTTTACTAAACATGAGTAAACAATTTAAAGTTCAGTTAAACTTTAATTATACTTGAAAACGTAGAGATTAATATCCATGGCAGTGAGACAAGTTTAACAGTAATACAGCAACGCTTGCGCAACAATTATGATCTGATGGTAGTAACCGATTATTTATTCATGGTCGTAGAAAACCACAGATTCGCTGTATACACTGTTAGTGGGACCTTATATCCAAAGGCTATATATATAAGATTTCCTCTTCTGTGAAGACTCAAGACGATATCTCTAGAACTATACGTGCTTGAAATATGGTAAGTTTATTCCTTTTGCAGAATAAAAGTCAGCTAAGAACGGATTTTACTAAATGTGACCCCCAAAATCAAAGCGGGCGGAGAACAGCTAAGGATGATATATGGTTGGGGTTTTTCTCAACGTTTTACCCATTATTTTGATTCTACCGCTAGACGGAAGTGCGTGGCAAGTATAACCGAATGTCCTACTCATCACGTAGCTTCATAAAAAAATTACATAACCAATCATATTATGTATGTGACCTTAGTTGGAAAAGCTCCTCATTTTCTGATCGATCACGAAAGAAAACCCCGAGCATAATCCAAAATCCAAAAATTGCTAGCATCAAGTGGCAATGGGCAGGACACATCGCTCGAAGGACTGACAGCCGCTTGGGAACCAAGGTTTCGACTGATGGAAGACGCGGTATGGACAAGCACCTTAACAGGTCCGACAAACCCGTGAAGGTTGCGGGAAGCGCAGGATTAATCGATGGACGTCTGTCGGCTGATAATAATGATGACGAATCATATCATGCTTTCGATGTTGGTTTACACGTTACATTATCATTAACAATTGAAGAGATCCGACGAATAATTCACGAAATATTTGTTGGTAAAATGTTTCAATGTGGTAAGGTCTGACGCTCGCGCGGCCGTGTCGCAAGCCGAGTGCCATTGGAGGTGCGGATAGATCAAATAATGAACCGTTAGGAAGCGGAGCGGATGGTGAAGGTGCCGTGCACGGTGTTGGTGCAAGCGGCGGGTTGCAACACCGCGCCGAGCGGAACGCCGTATCCTTTCCCCGCCGCGCAACCGCTTCGCACCAACACGGCCGACGGCGCAGCTTCGGAAATGTCGGGAAACCAGTTCCTAGAATCGGTTGCTGGTTAAATATGTGCCACTCGGTGCAACACTAACTGCTCCCGGACAGCATTACTTCATGTACTTCCCGTTAACAAATATCACTTATTCGACCTCCGTATAAAACACAGAATGTGTTGTACATCCTGTAAATTACCCTCACATTGTTATACGAACTGTTTTACATGTTTAACAATACCCTGTTACTATTTTAAGGACGCTATTACTAGTTATATTACTAAGGTAATAATCAAATAGTCTAATCGATTCTTAATTGGTTTTAGTTTATCTAAGTTTCATATCTATCACAAATGTCCTGAGTAGGTAGAGCTTAGTTTACCGCATTTTTATAGGTGAAGTTTAACTTACAACTAAACTAAGTTGTTTGGTTAGTAATGATTATTTTTCTCTTAATAATCTTCCTAAAAATTTACTGATCAAATATTATATAGTCTATATGGGTTCTATGGTACTATCTACAGGGTTGGAAGTTTTCGTTTTGATATGTAATCAGCGATTATATTTTCTAGCTTTCACGTTTAACTACATTATTACTTTTTATATTGAATATACCGCCTAATCGTGTATTTCTACAAGTAGCTACATTAGTTGGAGGCGACACGGTTTCGCAAGAACAGACTAGAAGCGGGTCAGCTGCCTTGGTTAAATTAAACTAAAATGGGTCTGAACGCTAGAACAAGTGCGTTGACCATACTCGTGTGAAATACTTCGGAATCTACACAGACAATTTTTTTAAACAACAAATAGACAAGAAGGGGAGGGATGAAGTTGGTGAAATTACTAAAATAATTACATTTAATATCTGATGTCTCAAAGCAAAGAGCAATATACGATGCAGTGTCTTCACACTCGTGTCTATTACCCGTCGATTGTGATACGTCTGTCTGTAACAATGTGATAGTCATGATGTTCACGAAACACCATGTGTTCATATCGAGATAACTTTTTATGTTTATACCAAAGTATTTTCACTGGTCAGTGTCTTAAACCGGATTTCTAACTAACCATACAGCATCCGGTATTATCATTCGTTTATCTAAGTGCACTCGGTGTCACCTGAAACTTTAGCAATATACACGACGGAGAAGAATGACAAACGGACAAGAGTACTATATTATAGATGTTTATCATCATCAGCCGATAGACGTCCACTGATGGGCATAGGTGTCCTCTAAAATCTCCACTTGTTAGAGTTCATTGAAAGGCATTCGGCTTTAGGCTCACCACGCTGGTCCAGTGCGGTTTGGTGGGTTGTCAGAGCCTCGTTTGTTGTTAATCAGGGTGCACCACGTACAGGTGAGGTCAACATGGGCTTCGTAAGGACGCAACTCCTTACAGCCCTCTTTATTTCTCACTCGAGAAAATGTTATTTTCTCATACAGTTGATGAGATTTCTAAGTTTCATTAACGCGTCAAAAATAACCTGAGTCCTTTCCATCAGTCGGGTTCATTGTTATATCAATTTATTAAGTAATTCAGTTATAATAAACGTACAAACATACATCTACATATACGTAATTAACATATAACAGTATGGATGCATTTTGTGCCCTTTTCCGATGAACTGAAGCGAACGAGTTCGGAATTAATTCAAGTGAAACCTTTGAGTATGATTTATTGCCTTCTTCATGCTACAGCCAATAACATGTTAATAAGATGTGTTCAGATTTTATAGAGCTTTTATTTTAAGTTAAAGTTAAAGACTTGTTGTTATATCTATGGAAATGTCTTATTTGAAAGAAATGTTCTAACGTAGTTTTCTAGGTTACTCAAAATTTTATATGGATACGATTACAACAATCTTTTAGCTTGATTCATACTTGATTTCTCTCCTCTTTTTGTCAATAAAATATAAAAAATACCCGTTTGTATGGATAAATAACTTCAGCTGACAATAGCTGTTATTTTTTTTTCTATTTCTGTTTAACTTTATTACAATTGAGATAGATTTTTCTGGTATAACCGTCTTTGAATAATTTCGTCATTCTGTTTCAGATGCAGTTCTTTATGGTGCTCTTCCACTCTATCAGTGCATTGGTATACGACTGTGGATATCCAAAGTGAGTAACCAATCAATCTTCTTCATAGTATTTACTATAATTAATGAAATATAACATATAATGTGTTAGTGTCTCTATCATCAGTACTTGACCAACATGACAAGCATTTCATATCTTTTATAAACATAAAGTTCTGTATACAATATTTATACGGGAATGGTGATCTCTAAAATCTTGAGATATTTTATATATGTTATCATCGCCATCATCAGCCGATGTATCGATAGCCGATTTATATATGTAATAACCTTTAATCACATACGTTTACTTTTTGGATAGATGTTTTATATAACCTTTAATATTAAGTTTCTATATTAAGCAAGATCATCAAAATCATGTCTACATTTTTCTCTCAAGTTTAGTACACGTATGTAAATCTAGACTGAGAGGGTCAAGTTGAGCTGGAACTGTGTATCAGCTTAAAGACAGATGAAAATTTATAATTTTTTTCTAGACTTATCGCTTCTGGCCTGATACTACATTCGTCAATCTTCATCGTCCTCTTCACAAACTTCTACATGCACGCCTACAAAAAGAACAAAATTACACCAGCTGTAAACAATAATAATAAAGGTGAAGGTATGATCGGCGGAGAAACGAAGGTTGTAGAGCACGCGCTGGCTAATGGGCACGCGAAAGCAAACGGCCACCCGTGTACCAACGGCGTGGCGAACGGTCGCGCTAACGGCCACATCGGCGCCGGAAACGCGATCGCAAATGGCTCAACCAAAGCACGTTTACACCAGCCGCTCGACGACGAACTTTTGGTTAGAAGAGAAGCGAACGGCCGCATCGGAAACGGATACATCAGCGGCATCGGGGCGCTAGACTACAATAGTGCGGCGAAACAAAAAGTGCAATAGTCTTCCATAACTGCTGTCCCCATGGTAACGTAACAAGCATGAGCTTATTTTTAACTGAAGTAAACTATGCCGGAATTTTTTTTTAGTACGACCGAGTCTGATTCTTTACAAAGATGTTAAATTTCTTTGTTGAAAAGATCTCCCCAAAAAGTTCAGCTCTTTGGGTAAGAAAATAGTCACTTGTTTGCGTCTTCCCAATTTATTGTTAAAAAAATCATGTACAGTGTTAATATTAAGCCAGACTTTAGAGGCTGTTATGTTAATTATCTTTAAAGATATTTGCTCTAAGATAAAATGTTAAAATCCGTACAAATATATTATGAACTGTTTAATATTATACGAAATCTATTTCACATTCCCACTGATGGCACATTCATCGTGATGGAGCCATCAGTCTGCAACACAACAATATTACGGGCTAATATGTCACCACCACGTGAACGTCTCGTCATCTTTATGTTAAATTCTCGTGAACATTTGACATAGAATTTTATAATTAACATGTACAACAAAAGCATGCAACTTATTTTAATATCTTTTGTATATAACATATTCATATTGATATATAGAAAAACGCTCCCAATGCAGCGTTAGGTTTATAGAAAGCAATTAAATTTCTTTAGTGAAAGGAAAGTTTATGTTTGTAATAAGGTACTAGTGCCCGCTAGGCCGTAACTTTTATATCTGATAAAAGAGACTAGCGATTATTCTATTGACTACATACACACACACACAAAATAATTAACTCTTATTTAATGTCAATGTTAAATGACACTCAGTATATCAAAATAAAACTCAAAATCAAAGAGAAAATAGTACAAATACTACATCATAGATGGCGCTGAAATTAATTGTGTGTATTTGTAAATCTCTTTTGTGAGATCTTGCCCGAGTCCAACATTGAAAACATTAAGACGGTTGTTTATATATACTTATGTATTTGTAATTTCCTGCCGTTCATTACACCGGGACTAATCAAAAGACTGTACAGTCAACATTAATTCTAAATACATTTACATATTATATCGCATTGCGTTGCTTTGAAATCGGTGAAAGTCGAATTGATTGATAATTTCCTGTTTAACTTAATGTGATGCGTAGAAAAAATTTAACATTTTGTTGGCATTACTGTCTTATTGGTCCAGTGGCTAAGAGCGTGCCTTGTTTCACAGAAGTCCTTTATTCAAAACGGAGCCAAATGTGGAATGGTAGAAACTAACTTTCACATTCATATTGTAAATCTGCCGCCAATAATAGCAATTTGCAGCGCTGTTGCGGCTGTCAGCTTATGAGTACCAGAATATTCTAGGTAAGAACACTACTATGTATGGCCTTGATAATAAAAAAACCTGTTAATCTAAGTTTATAAAGCGTTTTTCACCACCGTGACGTAAACTAGCTAAAATATGTTTTTTTTTTATCATCGTCACAATTCATATTTTTAACACTTGCAAACAGACAGAGAAGATCGAAAGATAATGTTCGCTTACTGTAATTGTTTTGTATAGAATTATTCGTAACTCCTCGATTACGTTATATAATATATATATATCATCAAACTTACTTTTGTTTGGCAATGTCAAATCCTGAGAGATTTATTTATATATCTGTTAATGACTACAATGTAATTATTATTACTTAGAAAATTGTATAATAGACTGCCTCTGGTACATATTTGAACTAACGTTACCTTTTATATTAAAATAAATATAAGGCAATAATCTTCTGATATTCCAGGCGGATATAGTGATGTATACTTCGACACAATCTTAAGTACCTGTTTGACCTGATTGTGTGAAAATCATCCCTTCTATATCAATACCTTCTATGAATTTGTAAATAACAATCTTTTATATATACTATTTCCCAATGTTTATATGTAATCCATTTAAAGGATTATTTTGTACCATGTAAATTTAAACCACATTTAAAGATTTACTTTTAATCTATTAAACCGGAACTCATTTTAACTACCTCAAACACTTCCGTCCCATGCTTTAAGTCTGAACCGTCCAATAAGCTTTATTTAGTTGATAATTAGATGTAACTAAACTAAAAGTCTCTATGCCATGCTGTATGTAACTAAAGATTTTATGAACGGTGGAAGCAAAGACCAGTTCAATGTGGCCCGTTACCATGTAACAATAAACATAGGTACTGGTAATTAGATGAACAAAATTCATTGTAACAAATAGTTTCGTTTCTTGTACCGTCCTCATGTAGTATTACAAAGCTTTGTGTATTTGTTGTATATACTATATTTGTTTTGTTACCACAATGTTTCATTGTCACGTTATCTTCGTGTAGCATTAATAAAGTGTTCGGAAGCGGTGTGCAATGGTGCACTGCGAGTGCCGATGTCGTTTAGTTCAGTAAGTGAATCGTGGTTGTGTTTCGGTAGCTCTCGGTGGAAGGACCACTTTATCATAGATACGTTACTAACTAGAGGCCAATGTATAAAACTTACCAGTCAGTTTTAATTAAATAATGTATATTTTCTTTTGTATAAATATAGGTTATTATACAATTTGTATTTTGTAAGTATACATTAATTGAATGTTATTATGTTTAAGACAAACATATGTTAAACCTTTTATACATATAATAAAATGTAATCGATATTGTTGTACTATGATTTCTTGCAATCGATACTTGTTTAAATAGTTTATATGTCACGAATGTTACTGCTGGATGCCGGAAACCCTCTAGGTAAGTACCATGGCAGTATTGCAGAGAGGGAGCGAGAGAAAAACATGTCTCTCTATCCGCAGGCTGATGCCAACCACTCCAACCCTCATTACTGACGCCATGGTGGCGGATTCGGGGGAAATCCGTTACAAAGTATGTTAGACCTCGAGGTAGCGCGCGGTACATGCGCCTGTTACTGATAAATCTCTTGATAAGAGGTTACCGTGGTTCCAACATCGAGAGGCCTTCCTCTAGCTGTCGGAAACACGGTTGTGTGGGAAAGCGTTGCAGTAGTTTCGGCTAATAGGGTTGAGAGGTACAGCGTGGGGTTTTACCGGTAAGAGCTCGGCATAACCCTTCTGTTGACTCTACAGCAGAAGAGTATCCAATGCAAGATATTTTCACCAAAAAGAAAAAAAAGGTACACGGCAGTGCGTATTTTAACCTGTAACTGTTGTGTAATTACTGGGGTAACGAGGCTAAATATCTTGCCCCAATACGACGAGCACAATGTGGTACTGTGTTCACCATCCTAAATGGCGCTACGTTGATAAGAGCAGGGGTATCACTTACCATTAGGTGAACATGCCATTCGCCACGTCACTATTCATACACAATAGAAAAAAACATTTGTTTAATTGATAATTTGTTTAAGTTCCTATAAAATATAAGAATATTTGGTTAACGAAGTTTTAAACAATTTAAAGTTACATCTACTTAATAGCCATCCATAAGTCTTGAAAAGAAAAGTACGTAATAGTATTAATATTTCTTTAGTAAACACAGAATGAAACTTAAACTAACCTTAATAACCAAAAAGCCTAACTTAATTACCTTTTTACACGATTCAGAAAAAACGAAATCCTAGAAACATTGGAACCAAATGCACCGACATCTGTAAGGTGTTTTGATAACTAAGCACAAATTAAGTGAAATGTTTGAGTTAAGTAGTACTTAGTTGGAGCCACAAATAACAAGATGTCGCTACGGCGTAAAAATGTATGTTTTGTTATTTATACTATTTTTATATATTTATAACAAATACCAAAAAGTAATACATTTGTAAAGCTATTAAGCAACATAGTACTCAAAAATCGTGCATTGTTAGTTATAAAATAATATGTAATAAGATATTAGAATATATATATATTTATATATACGCACTAAGTACAATTTGTTTTTACCACTTTTACGGCTTCATTAGTATAATATCATAATCATATCAATTCCGTTATTGTAAGTATAAAATATAACGATTTCTTTTATGGTCTCTTCAACTTTAAACTCAAACTGAATAAAGTATGTAAATGGTAACTATTTACTGGGTCTCTATAGCTATTCTTATCAGCCTGTATGAAAAACAATTAAACAAATTATTAAGTGCTTCATTTGTTCGATATAATCTTTGTTGTTCTTAAATACTCGATACAATGAGATAAAAACCAAATTGTTATTATATGATTTGGAGATTTAATTAGTATGAATAAATCGTACAAATGTGCCCGCGTTGATATTTAACCGCCTGATACATTTTAACCGTCACAGCCCTTCATTACCGTTCAGTTAAATGTCAATATAACCGACGTCCGAACGTTTCTTCCCTCTCCGGTTTGAACGTAAATTGCAGCCCCACTTCATTGTATAAACCAATAACAAATGGCACGTAATATATACAGCTTTTCAAACAATGAGAAAGCTAACTGAGATCTAGTTATAATGGTTTTTTCGCACAATGAGCTATGCGAAACTCGTGTCGCTTCCCTTTATGAAATGTGACAAATCAAACCAGATGGAGCCACGGTCTGCTATTTTAAAGACATTTCACTATTCGACACTGAAACATTATTTTTGTGTATATATTTTGATATGAAGTACCATGCTATTATATTTGTGATTTAGATAAACTTATTATTAGAGAGAATTATTATGATAATCATCCTTTGTTAAATGTTTTTTGTTATCCAAATATGAACCTCTGACAGTGACGTTAGTAAAATTAAAAAGTTATACTTACATAAAAAAGATGAACATTTTAGCGGGAAAAACTAATTTTGTTTTTTGTTAGTGGTATTTTGTAATTATGAAGCATATTGCTCGAAGTGTAGGGAATATATTAATATTGAAATGTAGTTTGTAGTAGAGTGGGTGAAATTTTGGCTAAACAAAAAAGCTACAATCAATAGCAAAATGTTGAAACGGAACGCATTCCCGCCGCGCGCCGGCCGCCGGGCTGGCACCCCTCGCCCGGGGTGATACTCCTCCAGTCGACCGACCGCGCGCCCGCGCCGCGCACGCATAGACCTCTGCGCGTCCGCGGTTCCCACACAATATACAACAAAATAAACTAAAAAAAATCTGACATTTAATAACAATGTATTAAAGAAATGTTGTCCGTGTTCCTAACAGTGAATTATAGCAATGGATGAACGTTAAAACTTGTAACGAGCAAAGCTTTGCACCCAGCGACACAGTATCTTGAATAATGATATGAAACAACATTTTGTATGGCGATAAAGTAACCGTTTGTTCTTTAATCGGTTATGTGCCGTCAGAGTCGAGTTATATGATCGTTAAATAGATGCTGTTCGATGGAGTTGATTTGGTGGAGGAGTTTATGCTAATCACTTGATTTCTTTCGGCTGGCACAAAAAACCTCTGCACCCGGTACTGCAGTGCGATTTGTGTTGCAAATTTTAATGTTTATGCCGTTCGGATGGCGGACTGACTATACATTTGCACATTCGATTCTGTGTACACCCATAGTTACGTGTATGTTTGTTTTTTGCTGCAGATTTTAAGGTACGTTCATTAAATGCCGTATATATTTAAATTTGTTTAAAATTAGTTTTAGTTTTGTTGTATATTGCTCACCCAACTATTACTTAATTTGGTAGTCATAATAAAGAATACTTTATTGTGATATCCATTTACAAATATAAACTAATTATATACAGTACTTTTAATTTAATTACTAAAGAGAGCAGACCCATGGTTTTTGTATTAGTGTGATTCCTATAATTCCCTTATATAGATCCTGGACCGATACTGCTTCTACCAGTTTATCTTGATGTATTAGTATAACCGCAAGACGTGATAAAAACTAGACAAATCATTGGCTGGTTGGTGTCTTTTATCCGTACATTACTTTAATAGGATGTCAGGTGTATAAATAATATTGTTACTCCATAAGGTTTATTAAAGCTAAAAATCGATTATGATAAAAAAATATTCGCCAGGCTTTGATAATTAAGACATCCTAGTTTACGTTGTGGCGATGCTTGGGTGGTACTACCGGCATTTATTAATAAAATAAATTCAGTACCAAGCATTAAAAACCTGAACCCTTTGAAGACTTCAAGACACACCGAACCACTGCATAGATTGGACTTAAGAATTATTAAGAAGCTGTACCTGCAGTTCAGACCTCTCGTAACAATAGCTGCTACGTAACGGTCGAAATATCGTGTGTGTAATATTAACGTAAATATAAGAAAACTTTAAAATCCTAGTGAATGCAATGTCAGTAATCGACAAAACAATTGACTATTATTGTTCTTCTGTTTCTTCTTCTTCTGCTGCGGTCGCTTTAACAAACTCAATAAGCGAATTTATATTCCACTCCAGGTAATCATTTGATTGCCTTTTAAGAAAAGAAAGACCTTCGCAATGTTCAATATTTGTCAAGAGGAAATAAATCGGCTTTTTTTTAAAATGCGTTACATAGAAACTTCCAGTTTTGTTTTATTTTTTTGTTCCCAAACTAGTTTACTCTGCATAATAAAGGTTTAATGTAACAAGTACTTCAATTATGTGTTAGTAAAATTCATATCGATAGATATAAATGGATTGAGCATCTGAAAACTGTAGTTTGGGATAATGTTACTTCGTGTTTGATGATGATCTCGAATCATCGATCTCTGAAAAAAAATTGATAAAATGAAGATTATCTCTAATAAACATGGCACAACGGTACTAACTATAATGTAGTCAGGAAAAAATGTAGTCAGGTTGGGGTACAGTGCAGGACTAGGCACCGTTTCGATATCACTTGCCACCCACTAGCTAAAATCTATTTAGGTAAAATCATAACTTACTTTTAGTTTATTAGTAAAAATCACAGTAAGTTTTTGCAGACGTACCTCTCTCCCAAATTTCTTAAAACTATGGCTTTATGTCAACAAGTCGAGTCGTATCGTTCATGTTTAAAGGAGACGAGCGCTATGTACGATGAGGAAACTGAAATTGTATTGAAAATACAGAACATAGCAGGAGACCGTCCTGCCCGACATATAGCATAGTAATATATAATAAATATTTATTCACACTACAAAGGGACGTGAGGTATAAGTAAGTACCTTGGTGAGAGATTTGCCTGTTGAGAGATCAAAGAGATGCTATTTAGGTTATTATTAAAGTATCACATGGATTTTAAACAAACGATTATTAATTTTCTTAACCCCTGTTATAAATTAGAGCTACAGTATCTTCAAATGTACAGTAAATTCAATGTTATTCAATTGTACAGTAAATTCAAATGGAATGACAGTAATGTTTGCACACTGTTATTTGGCGTCAGAAGTAGGCGCGGCGAGGGTACCTATCGCCATCAACAGTTCACCATCAGAGAACAACATCCACTTGATGTTAGAAGTTAAACTAAATTAGAACTGAATTTTTGAAAGTAAATAAGAGTTTTATTGTATAGTTAGTAAACTAGAGTTTGCAAGAACCCAACATTCCGACGAATTGAATTCCGCTCGCGATCCGGTAGCCCACGGACCGAGCTGGACTTCGTAAGCGGTGGAAATCCATTCCGGACTTGTAAATTCGGATGACCGTCTGATAAACGGCGTCTTGTCGCACAGGACACGGCGCCGGATGCTGCTGAGAGCTCGGAGATATTTCGAATATCGTGCGACCGAATCACAGTTCCTAACAAAATTTCTGAAGCTGGAAAGAATTCTCTCTTCGTTTTGTTGTATTTTATACGTTTATTATATACGACTAGCATTTCCCCGCCCGCTTTGCTGGCCGTAACACTCCCTCAACTCCCTTCGGAGAAGGAATGTTGTATAATCCATTCTTAGCTGACCTCTAAATGGCAGAAGCAATACTTCTACAAAAGTTTGGGCATTTACGTCTTATAATTTCAAGGATCTCGCGATGAGTCGATGAATCTCTAGATGCCTCCTATATAGATATGTATAGACGTCAATTCATCGTTGTATTGAATGAAAAGGTGGACTGTGATAGCAACCCGTTTCGAGTTTTCGAAACACAGCCATCTTTTTACGGCGACACTTGAATCTTAGAACAATACATAAAAATATCTGCGTTCGGCGATTTGTAAGGTGCTACAACTAGAGAAAATAACCGAGTTAACGTGTTTCATGTCCCATTAAAGAGAGTTATTTGGTGTTGTGGAGCTTTATATTATAAAATAAATTACGATATTTATTATTCAATTTGTTCTCCTAAAATACATAATAACAAAATAATGGATTTAACTTTAGTTCCGATTAAAGCTTGTTAGTTACACACCTTATCATTGAGTCGAGATAACCTCGTAACGTTTTATGACAGAGTTGAACCGTGTAAAAGCAGATTCGCGGTAACGTGTGAATGTGGTTTATTATTACTACTGTTACATATTGTTATGTTTCACCTCAGAATTTAAATTAGTGTATCTCATAATCCTTTATATTTACATCAGTTACGACTGGGCTACGTTTACTATACTTGAATTCGATAGGCTAAGCTCATTTGGAACAAAGGTGTTTTATATGAACAATATAGATCATTGATTTTAGTATTGCATTAAAATATAATATTTCCTATCAATAAATCAATTCGACAGCATCCTTATCGAAAACATTACATCACAATGCAATTACAATCTTTAAAACTCTTGATGACAAAAACATTATAGTTTACTTAAACGTTATTTAAATAACATAACCTTATATAAAAGTAGATGAAATGCCAAATAACAATGTCTTCCACTGCAACTTTTAGTTTGTGTAAGTTAAGATAATTCGGTGTAAACATGAGGTGTCTTAGATCAAGGTTTAACTATAGACTAATATTTAAAACGATTTAAATTAAAACAGCAGAATGAATATAACAGAAAAGCATTGAGCAATAAATAAGGTGTAATAAAAACGAATGAGCTAAGAAAAACCGATGCGCCGGCGGACGGCGAGCCAAAAAGTATAAAAGCATCATGTGAACCAAAAAGTATGAACCAATCCAGTCTACGGGGCGAGGCTCGCTTCTTTCGCTATGGAAGTATTCAACAATTAAAACCGGTTACATCCGTACACCCGGTCCGTAGATATGTTTGAGTAGATGTTATGGAATATGGACTATTCAGTTTCGAATCAAATCCGACGGAGCTATCGATCAAATTATGTATTTGTAGCAAATAATCATTGCGGGAGCGACATGACATGATTTGTCTATAGACACTTAATTATAAACAAAATATAACTTAATCGTTTAAAAAGCTAATTTTTACCTTTTAAATCATTACCTATTTATGTTAAAGCTTCGGACAACAATACAACGTAATGTCTAAGTTATTCATTTAAAAATGTTTTCTGAAGGTAGCGGCTCGTACACACAAAACATGACGTACACGGTGGTTTGGAGTATTTTGATGTAAAATGTATGTACTTAACTTTACAGCGTTACTTGGGAAATGTTTGTGTAGCGCTTATCCGGCATCAAGTAAGTAGTGTCGATCGAAGATTCCATCTAATGTTTAGTTTGATCCGGATGAACCCTGTGAAATGAAACTATCGCCGGGCCGAGCCGGGCTGGGCCGGGCCGGACCGCTCCGCTGCGATTCTCCACGCCTAATGGATATTTCTTTTTACGATTATTTACATTGCGGCGTTTCACCATCGGGCGTATATTTAAAGCCAATTATTTCTAGTTCAACGTTCCCTTCTATTATTAAGATTCCCATTGTACTGCTGCCGTCGCTGGCATTATTTCTTTTTGTGATCTGATTTTATTGTTGTATCGACTATCGATTATTTCATTTTATTTCCCAACAATATCATAGCGTCTTGAGATATCGCATCAGGAAGCAATCGAAAATTTATTGATTTCTTTCATATTGTGACGAAATTGACGTCAAGTTTGATAACAATTCCTAAAATTTACTCGTCGTCTCTATAGAGTTATTGTGGAATAATGTATCTTTTGTTATTATTACGTTATGGATATAGTTTTTATTAATATACCATTAATTTAATGAAATAGCTATTTAGTAACAATTATTAAAAAAACAAAATAAAACCAAAGTTGTTCAATAAAAACCGTAATCGAGTTTATCGTAGACATAAATTTGACGTGAAAAAAAAATATTCACGAGCAAAATTGAAAGCAACCCGAGCACCGCGAAAAGCTTATTTTTAATTTGCTCCTAAAGGTTGGAAAACAATTTACACTTTCCGGTTTCAATATTGAAGAGAAATTAAATTCCAGTGACCGTGACGGTGACGTACCGCAGCAAATGCACGGGTTCAACTGAATAAATATTTGTATCGGAACGGGTAAATCTATTATTTATAAAGCACCTCCCCGCAGGCTCACCTGAACACGTGAGCGATCATGCGAAAAAGTGGGCCCACGGCTGGTTGTCGTTTGACTGACAGCTGACAGCTCTAGTTAAATATATACAATGAATACCTAACATTGCAAAGTCGACTCTAACACTTACGGGATAAGAGCTGCGGAAGCTGCAGGTTCCGGTGGTCGGGTGGCCGGTCCCGCACGTGCCGTCTCTTCGAAATGAATACGTAAAGCACCAGTGATGGAGCAGTTGACGTACGATTTCCCTTAGCATGTGCCTCACTTTCATGGCGGTTTATTTAAAGACTGATGCGTGTTTTATGTGGGCAGTAAATACTTTTGTTAAGTTTGGAGATGTCGCGACGATAAGGTGTTTTATTTATGACCATTCACTGTTATGTTGCGATGAAATTACATCTCGTTTCAGTGTGTTTGTTTGGGATTGACGGTGCTGTAATTCAAAATAAGGTAATGGAATCCACGTGCTAGTAATGTTTTTTTTTTCAAGCGACGAGAATAGCAGGACGTTCGTACGAAGTTTGACTAAGTAGATAGTAAACGCTAGAAACGTAGGCAACTACATGGAAAATGAACTAGCATGGGCAGTGTTTTTCAGCATTTATGTTAATTCGCTGACATCTGCAATAGGACATTTAAAAATTCTCTACTTAGTTCCAATCTAAATTCAGAAGTAATGAAAAACACTTTAATGTTGAAAGCGTGGTGGCAAGTCTCGGTGGAACTTATTAGTAATTTGTGTCATGCGTTACAAACTCTCATGGTTTGTAACAATTATCAACGTTCAATCCATTCAAGGAATGTTCAGTCCCACTGAGCGACGCGGGACCGATTGATGTGGAGATCTTTGGGGGAGGCCAATGCCCAGCAATTGATGTCTATCGGCTGATGATTATGTTAATGAAAGCATTCGAGTAACCCGTAAATAAAATACCTAGAAGCTGTCAAAGATGTTACTGAAGTAAACAACCGATTCATAATTAGTTACACTCAAACCGTTAACCCTTCATAAATCCGTAGCCGGTTAAACCCACGTCAAATGCACTCGCAACTATTTAAACTCTCCCGCGGAAGTCGGCGGGCGTATTTCTTGTGTGTTTTAGCGGCCGCTCGCGGTCCATTTGTTAGGGAACTGTTTCCGCGGCCCTTCTATTCCAACAAACAACATTATGTTACTCTCTATTACGGTTGACAACACATTTTATTTGTTCAATGTTTTACTTTACGTGTGTACAAAGTAAACATCGGGGCTGTAGTTTTAGTGTATTGTCCTCTTTTATCTAATTATCCAATACAAATTTATTCATTCATAGAAACTTAAGTTCTAACTTTGAGCAGGAGGCAGGGTTTAAGGATAGATAGAGATAGTATACACAAGTTAATTGAAAATAGAATAGTTAGAAATAAGTTTATCAAATATTTCTTAAGAAGTTGTAGCAGGTTAAACAATAGAAACAAGGACAGGTAAATATTACTTTACATAAGTATAAAATAGTATCGTAAGTATGGTAGGTAATAAAGTATAAGCACAAATATCAGTAACGTAAGATCAAACGTAAATAATTGGAGTTAAGAATGTATATATAAAATGTGTAAATAGAATAATAAAAATGAAGTACTGAAGAATAATATCAGGGAAAAGCAAAAGAAGAAAAAAACTCTAATTGATCCATTAAAGATATCGTTACACATGTTAGTATTAATTGTTATTATTTTGTGTAATATTATATATTACTAGTGACCTAGGTCCATCAGAGGACGTCTCTCGGTTGAGATGATGGTGATGATAAAAAAAAGCTCTGACAGACAGTGAAAAATTACTGTGTCTCTTTGTGAGGAACTCGTCAAATTTATGAACAATTTATACGAATTTAAACTTATTTTGAATTGTATTTGATTCTGAGGAATCTGATAACTGACATGGAACCCGTAATAGCGGTAAGTCTAATTGGACACCCGGACCTTACATTATCTACAGGAAATAGTGGCAGATAAGTTGCTGGTTTGGAATAGATTATAATGCAAACTTCTCAATATATACTTACTCATAAGAAATAATTTCGATATTAAATATCAGAATAACAACTGATTTAACATTGTTTAAGGGCCTTATTAAGAAAACAATTCCTAAAATGAATTAGATTTTTTTTAATCAGGCTTCCTCGCTACAAATCGCAATACAAAAACAAAATTTCGGGAGGACCTTCGTTGGACTTGGCTGACAGTATCAACAGACCCTCAGCATCCCAACAAATTAATCTAACGACCCTAAAACAATACTTGAAAAAATTTCCGTTATTTTTATCCGACAACATAATTGGGGATAAAGTAATACAATCAGCAGCGGAATACATCATTAAAATTCTGAATTTACATAGACAAACCTCCGATTGTATTTCAGTTGTTTCTATCTAAGAAAAAAGATCACGCTTCAAAAGACACCCTTATTAAATTGTGATGTAATGAACTATTGATATTTTTTTTATTGATTAAGACAACCTAAGTCTGCCTATAACGACATGGCGATAGGTTGATATATACAGGACCACATTGTGCTCGTCACTTTGAGATATAAGTTGTTAAGTCTCGTTACCGCAGTAATTTCACTGGTAACAGCGCCCTTCAAACCGGACCACAGTAATGTTTAAACCTCTGTTTGTTGCCTACCTATATAGACGGTCTCCGGCAACAGAACTACCGCCAGTGTGACCTACAGTTGTTGTTCTTCCATCGTTTCTTCAAAATTTAAAGTTACTTTGTTGCAAAATGATGTCGAAGCTAAAAATACTATGACCACTAATTTAAAAATTTTACAAAGTACTATTTATGTATTGCGGCGTTGAACGGCACCATGGGTCAAACTCGATACGGCTATTTTTTAGAGTTTATGAACATTTTTGAGTGTTTGTCCCTTACACAATAATAATAAAATGAAACTGAACTGAATTCAGGACATAAATTCACAATTTTAGCCGTAAAAGCCCATTGAAATAAAATAATGTAAATTGATCTATGGACGATAAATGTTTATATTATACTTAAGCAGATTTTGTTTTATATATAAATTTATATTTTGTAGTTGGCTGTGTTATGATAAAAGCAATGATTTCAAAAGAAAGCGATGTCTAAAATAAAGCGAAGTGGAATGAAGGAAGTAAGAAAGTAGACACTGTCATAAGATGGGACAAAATGCTAAGAAGGAGAATATTAAACACAATGGAGGTGTATATATCATTGCACTAGGCTATTATGGTTTTAAAAAACAACATTAACGTATACTTAAACATAAGGCGGATAATATATACCACCGAGAAAAATTAGAGCTTGCTCACATGAAAGCTACTGGGCATGCAATATTTTAACTTACAACCCTTTGCAGCAACAATTTGTGTATTTATTTGCATAATTATATACGTTTAAATCATTTTTATAGCGAATAGTACTCCAAGCGACAACAAAAGTTTTAAGTTGGAATAGTTTATGTAAACCGGTGACGCTTTATGAGAATAATTTTGAAGCAGTAAAAATCTGTTTAACTTATTCAATATTGATCTTTATGTTATACAGTTTGTAATTAGTAAAAGAACTGAATTAAATTCCGCGATGTAAGGGTAGTTCTATGTTCGATCAAGATTTGTTAGTAAAAAAAATTGTACAACAGATATCTGCTTGTTTTGTTATGGCCTCTCGTTCAGTTTGTTCATAAATGAAACGGAAAGGAATATATTACGTTCTAGGATTTTATCCCACGCGCGTGGTTAGCTACAACTCATTTATTGTCAATCTACCGCTGTTATAGTATATCTGTCTAGCTTACTATGCCTCTCACGTGCAATCTACAATTTCATCTTCCAACATCAATAATGGTTCGTTTAAATCTGGGCAAAAGTTCTTATCAATTTTCTCTATCTTCCTTATTTTATTCAACAAAGCAACGAGACCAGCCACACGTTCAACTAATGGTTGTAACTCCAGCACATAACACCGTAGCGCTATTTAGGACGATATGCCCAGCACCACATTGTGTACGTTGCCTTAAGAATTGAGATGTTGTTTACTTACCCCAGTAATATCACTAGATACAACTCACTTCAAACTTGAACACAGTAATCTTTGCACACTGCTGTTATTAGCTATTGCAATCGTAGCAGCAGCGGTACCTATCGATGCGGTCTACGGCAACAGAGACCAGTATAAAGTTTCGATTCCTTATAAGTATTATATCGCTTAGTTGTTGTTAAAAGTTTTGCTGTGGGTTTCAAATCAGTCGGAAGTAATCCCCGCAGTGTGAGCTACATACTGCTACATAAACACCATTGTGACGGAGGAGCATCGAAATGAACAAGCCTGTTCCCCGGCTCGCCCGCTGCCCGCTGCCCGTCCGACCGTCCGACTGTTCGAACGACTTATTTCCAAATGAATTGAAACCCTTGCTACGTGCACCGGCACTTTGTACCGAACGCTCCATCGCTGTCATCGCACGTACCACTAATAGAAATGGATATCTTTTGATTGTTTTCCCGTAGCCCTGTATTCTTTTGCCCCAGTTATTCTCTTTTCACGCTCCGTATACACAGATTATTCACACGAGTTACTTTTTTTGCTACCAGCACTAGTTTCGATGTGTTATCATGCTTCGATTCAGATTGTTATTATTAATAACGTTTCATATCGAAATGAGTGAGAAAACAGTTTGAAGGCTCTTAATATTTTTTTTTTGAGTTTGCACACAAACACGCAGAAGAAATATTTTTAAACATAATATATGTTATACAGAAATGAAATATATAAATAGATAAATCCGTTTATTTGTCCGCGCAGTACAGAACACATGTATACAGACAAACAATAGATCATAGAACACAGATAAACAAAAATATGTTGACACTGTAATATTTTAGATATTCATTGCTGCGTCCTTGTTGCACTTGAATCCAATCCAATCCAATCAGCCGGAAGACGTCCACTGCTGGACAAAGGCCTCCCCCAAAGATTTCCACTCAGACCGGTCCTGGGCCACCCGCATCCAATGGTTGCCAGCGACCCTGACCAGGTCGTTGTTGCACTCATTTTACTCCATTTGTTAAGTATTGAACCAGTATTTTAATATTTTAAAATCTGAGTTAGTAGATTTGAATTACAAAACATAATCAATTAAAAAAAGGTTAAAAAAGTAGACTAAGAAAAAATTTACACCGCTTTTATCAAAGTTTTAAAACGAAGTTAATAAGTAAAATGCACTTAGCCTCGCTTGAGAATTTATTTTTGGAAGCAAGCTTTTCAAACGTGGAAAGCTGCGCCACTCCTCATCAGTGAATGATGAATTTAGTAGTAAAAGTATAAAAAAATCATGAAGCGGGCAATTCATATTTCTAAATGTACATTAAATGTGTGAATAGAAATGAGAGAATTACTAAAATTTCAAAAATATATCAATTATCAAATGAAAAATCTTTGAAAAGCTGTAAGCAAATTAAAATGTGTATTATTGGGTGATGATTGGTTTGGAAACTAAAATTTGACTATTGGTTATATATCTGAAAATTAGTCTGTAATTATATTTCTTACAGGTAAAAATTATGTATAAATTACCATAAAATAGCAGTGACAATTTCACCAAAACCTGTAGTAACAAATTGCAAAAACCGTTGAAGTTATGTATTTAGAAAAATCAAACTAACCTCAACCTTTCAGGCAGCACAGCATAGGAACATGCTGTGACTGAAAACTAATGCTGCACAGGATCTGTTAACATATCGAATAATCCAAAATCAGCTTTCGAATTTATATTAAGAATTTAAAACTACTGTATCACCTGGATACATACTTAATTTTATTTATGTAATGATCTAGTTACTATTAACTTAACTTGAATCGTAAATATCTTAAGCCTTTACAGAAACTGTTCTTTTTTTTCAATATTATGAAAAAATGTCTCTTTTAGAAGCAATCGGCAAATCTAGTTAATTAAATAAAAGTAAAAAGTTTGCAGAGCTTTGGTAGCCGTTGAAATCAGATAACTTTTTAATTTAAACTGGGTCGATGATGCCACGCTGAAAAATCTAGCTTTGAGTATTTTTACATCTACTCTAAAAAATGTTATTTAGTATTTTATACGACATTAATTGGCTATCAGATTTTCAGATATTTGAGGTTGGGAATTTTAGAAATAAATCAGCCTTGGAGCATTTTTTCTATCCATAGTATAAAAATCTCATTCTCTTTTTGATATCAGCGCTTCCTTTGTATTCATTGTATTTTTTGTTTGAAGAGGATATATTTAAAAGAGATCTTGTTATACTACTGAGAATCTTTAAATCCTCATCCTACGTTGTTAACAACTTTGACCTATTATTTCCGAGCTATAATAATACCATCGGCGATAGTATCGCTCCGGAGTGCAATAATATATCGATTTTAAGTGCAATAATGCAGCTCCAATGTCGCACTTTCATTGGTTAATAATCGTTTCATGTTTATGTATTGAAGATATTTTCAATTAAGTCTTAGTTAATATGACGAATACTGTATACTTTAGGGAAAAAAAGAACAGATAGTCCTTATGCCATCATGAATACTACTAAAATATTTTTTTATTCTATTAATAAATAGATTAATCAGTTGAATTGTTCACTTAATAAAAATACACATAAACATACAATTTATGTTCTCAATTATCTGCTGTGTGCACTACAATGGTACAAATAGGCCGTAGCTCAGCTTTACTGTTCGTACGGTATGGTACGGTATGGTATGGTATGTATGTAGTGAACAACGCACTGGTTCTTAGCAACCACCTCGAGCTACGGGCATTCTCTTGAATTAAAACGCTCCCATACAGCTCTAAAATATTGTTGTTATTCTTCTTAGAATAACCGCAAAGGAAGACAATTAACCTATTAATTACTCTAACGAATCGGAAATTTAATACTCTACCTTTATAATGGTTTTCTTGTTTTAAAGCGTTATTTTTTATTATACTTATAATCAATGGGAACTTGAGTGGAGAAATATTTGATTTAGGTCATTTTAAACGCTTTATCTGATTCGGAAACTTTATGTACGCATTGGAATTATGCAGAGTGTCATTCTTCACATATCGACTGTAAGACACTGCAGGTCTTCTAGGTTATTCTCTATCACTGAACTAATTACTCGACGAGTTACTATATAAAGTGTGGACCGCAGATTATAATTAAGACAAATTACGTATCTATTTGATTTATTACTAAAGAATCTTTTGTGGTAAGTTTAATATCTTCAGGCTCATACTTTTGATACCACTTATAAAAATTTACTCAGAGCCCGATTCATTCTATTTGATCTTGAATCATGTAATTAGAGTCTACGCCGCTATCCTCAGAATGTTTGCTATTGCATTAACTATTGTACAAAAGTTTTGTTTGATACAGCATTCTATAATAATATAATTTTTCGTATTGTTCTCTTTAGAATTAAAGTTAAGAACGTATTTTTATGAAATTTTATTTAATGCTGCTGTTTTAGAGACTGTAGCTCAAGTTATCAGAAGCACTTCGCTGCCGGCTTACTCTGTATGCTTCTAAGAATACGTGCAAACATTTCATCTCCCGGGATAAGGCGTATAGTACTTAATGTACATATAACGTACTGTAACATGAAACATTGTGCTTGGGAGACATTTTAATATAAGTTTTACAATGTACACAAACATCCTGTTTCAGAAAAGAAGAAATTTATGAACAAGTAGTTGATTTTGATTGTTCGAAACTAACCATCTCTGAGTGTAGATGTACTAGGTACATAGAATGTAAGATATGAAATCTATGTATTTGGAAGAAATATTCGGTGCAGAAAAACATTTTATTGGAATGTGTTCAAATACTTCTTGAAGTGCTTTTTATCGGCGGTAGGTCTCTGTTGTCGGAGACAGTCTAAGTAGGTCCCATCGCAACTGCTATTGCAGTTGACAAACGATTAAAGTGAGTTGTAATAGTAGTATCGAGAGTTTATTTTATGGCAACTAGTTCAATGTGGTGCAGTATGTACTATCCTAACTAGCGCCACGTTGTTATGAACGTGCGTTTCACTTACTATCAAGTAGATCTCTCGCACGTCTCGTCGCTTCATTGTATAAAGAAATAGACGTAGTTCTATTGATTTTGTTTTTATAAATGTGACTGAAGTCTAAATATTCTTGCAGAGTAATTCGTTGCAACAGGTGTCTTGTGTTTATGTTCTTACTTGTGACAGGGACTTCCTGCTACTGACATCGGAGTAAACATACTATCAGGTTAAATAGTCTTGAACATATTAACTTGAAGATTTACACAAACGAAAATTTGAGCATAAATATAATAGATAATAAATAATAGATATAAGTACAATTGATTCGACATTATCATTTCAAACAATATGCAGGGTATTATTATATATGTAACATATAACATTTTAATGAGTATACCTAAGCTATGCTTATATATACAAGCTAGATATTGTCTTCCTGGAAGTCTCGCACTTACACACGTCCAACTTGGCACTTGTAGTCTTTACACCATACGTTACGAGGCAACGTGACGCCATTTTGAAAATGTCCTGTGATAACTTACACGTTTGGCTTTATTGCTGAATCGTACGTTTTCAGTAAGTTATAGTGTAGTCTTAGATATCATATAAGGACAATGTAAACATGAATACGATTATTACATATAAAGATTTAGTTGTCTCTCTGCCACAATAAATTGCATGTCAGTGCAGATTGCGACGAAGTGGGACTGAAATGAATAAATGCCCTCACGTCTATGTCAGCGTTTGACCGACTTATTTCCGAATGAGTTGAAACCCTCGCAACTAACGCCTGCAATATGGGAACGTATTCCCATATCATTGGATGGAAATAGACCCTTACGATTGCTTCCCTCCTCTTGTGTTATTTCTGCAATATGTTACACAAGTAAGTAAATTTTATTTAAATTTATCACAAATATGGCCATCATTGGAACATGTTAGGCTGTAACTAGCAATTCAATTTATCTACATAAATATTATGTACATTTGTACTACTAGTACGACAAATGCTACTGTCTTTGTGGAGCGTGGACAGTGGTGTTTTAACAGAGTTTATTCGCACCACACCGATATTACAAATCTGCCACTTGCTGTCTTCCAGTTATCAATTTAAGGGATCCAGTGGATTGTATGTACATTGCACTATTTGCGCCGTCTACTGTATATAAAAAGTCTTAATATCTATTAACTTTTTCCCGAACGCACCAGAGGCATACCAGTTAATAAAGAAGGTCCGGCCAACGGGGCAGTTAACCCAGATAGTCCCTGGTCACGGTGGATTCTCCCAATACTTGAACCGTTTCATGTGTCGGGAGAGCCCGTGGTGCAAATGCAATGACGCCGTGGAAGAAACGGTTCCGCATTTGTTGACGGAGTGTCCTATACATAGATAGATGCCTGAGGTATGACTTTGAGCAGGAGACAGGCTTAATAATAGATACAGCCGGTCTGCCGGAAATAGTAGAAAATAAATTAGTTAGAAGTAAGTTTATAAATTATTGCATAAATATATGTAAGATAGTAAATAATAGAAATAAGAATAAGTAAATGTTACCTTATGCATATGTACACAATAATATTCTGTGTATTTTTGTGAATATTATAAAATTGCATAGCATAAGTATAGATATAATGTTTAAAAAAAAATAGTAGTGTAGATGTAAATAACTGTTATGTGAAAATGTGGTAAATAATAGGATAAGGTACAGCCCTGAATAATAATATCAGGGATAATTGGAAATAATAAATAAAAGAAAATATCCATTAACTAATTCCGCTCAAATGTTGCCCTCTTTTTAACCACCCTCCACAGTTATTAATTAATAATGAGCGTTGGCTGGTTTTTTGTATGGTTCAATAAAATTATTGAAATGTTCGATCCAATACATAACTATCAGAATTCGAAGTGCGATGTTTACTTTTGTCGTAACTAAACTTCTACCGTAAAGAAACTGTATGTGTCACACTTGTCGGGTGGCCCTTAATACATTATTTATATTTCGCAGAACTACTAACGCATCACCCTGCCAATTCCGAAAACTAACTTCTCACTTAACTTCTAACTTACCTGTATGACAAGTGATCGATAAGGATTATTTAAAAAAGAAATTAATACAGACAAATATGCCACACGCCCAGCAAATATGACCTTAGTTAAGGGATTGTAAGTTTTTTGTAGTGGCTGTGTAACTTTTGAATTGATATCCTGTCTTATCTATCCACCTCATGAAATAATAAGTTCAGGTATTTTGCAAAAGCTCGTATTACTTTAGAGAACAATTCATTAAGTAATTGCAGACTAATGGCAAGAAGGCCACTATTCATTTATCTTTTCGATTGACCGATATTATAAAATTTAACTATAGATAATTGTAAGTGAAAACTGCAACAGATATTTTCGATGAATCAGCTGAGGAAGAAGAAATTCCTATAATAAAAGGATTTCCCACTTTGCACGGTTATATGGAGAACAAAATAAATACCCTGTAAGCATTGATTGCGCCAATGAATAGAATGTTGGTTTTGCCGTGGATGTGGATTCATCTCAATGTGCACACACATGTTATCCGCAGCATCTGCAACCTACGCACTAGTTACGTAAATCTGAAGAGATCACCTTTAGTACTTAATCTCCAGGCCTCAACCGAGCTTATTGAGTAAATATGAATTCAGACCATTAAATGTACTACCACATACGAGCTTTTAAATGCCCTCGTTTATGAAAGATGAGTTTTCCTATGAATACCCTATTTATACGTAACTCTTAAATGTGTTTTTTTTTTCATTTTTGAATAGTTCAGTTCATAATATATTTTCTAATTAAACTCAAATTTATCAACACATTGTTGCTATACAGTATACATAGTTGCTATATATAGTTGAGTTATTTTAGATCTTCAGTATTTGTACACATTAGCTACTAGATGGACTTCCTTTGTCGTGGTAATGGGGTGCTGATTGTATAACATGTATAACACAATTAGGATAGATTATGTTAATATATGTTAAATAGGCTAAGTACAAGCCGCAAGCTATATTAACAACTACAAACTAACAAAACATTTAATGTAGTCGTTGTTTATTATTTGATTCCAGTGAAGACCAAATAACATCTAACAAAACAATGCCACAATAAAACTGTCCTTGTGGTATATTCTTATTTTGACGTATCTGCGCCGATATTATCATCACCATCATCATCATCATCATCATTAGGTGCCCTCTTCGAACTGAAGTATGGCGGCGATCAGATTGAGAAACCCAATTCGATCCTCGGGTATTGTCTGTCTCTATATATATAATAACTGGGGATCGAATAGCTATTTTATCTATAGTATCAACAAACATATCGACTTCGAAATAATAATAAAAAAAATTTAAAGTTTTTCACTACACCTTGAAGTTAAAAAAACTCATTACTTTAAAACTTAAATGTTATTTAAAATAAAATGTTAAAAATCAACCAAGTCCAGGACAAAGGATCTTCTTTAAAGGTGTCCGAAAAATGTAACGTTTCTTTGCATGACTGTTGTCATCAACCTTCCTTCGCAGTTAGCTCTCTCATGGACTTGAGCGTTGGAGACAAACTGCTTCTCTCTTAAACATTCGACGGAGTGCCAACATCTCAAATGCTCGTATTTGGCCTTAGCTGCAATAAAAAGAGCGTACTTGACCATTTTAGATTATCAATAGATTTTAATTATTCTCTTCAATGTTTATCTCTGTCGGGAGTATTTTTGTTTAGACTTATCTGTTATCAAAATTCAATCTCGGGGAGAAAACTTTGTGTGAGGATTGCTTTATAAAACGGACTAAAATTTTTCTATTAGGGGGACCGGAAAGTTATGTCGTTTTCTTACGCTAAATACAAACACATACATTTTTAACGAGTCTTTATTTTTAATCAATGATGTATTCCCCATCATTGTCAATAACCTTTTGCCATCTAGTGAGTAAATTTTCAATCCCTGATCGATAAAAATTAATTGGTTTTTCGGCAAAATATCTAGAGATGGCATTTTGGATATCATCCAAATTTGCAAATGTTTTGCCACTTAAAAAGTGTTGCAGCGCTCGGAATAAGTGGAAATCCGATGGTGCAACATCGGGCGAATATGGTGGATGAGGCAGCACCTCCCACCCCAATTCATTAATTTTTTCTAGAGTTCGCCTTGCGCAGTGCGGTCTTGCATTGTCATGTTGGAGAATGACGCCTTTTCGGTTGACAATCGCTGGCCACTTTTCAATTAAAGATTGATTGACTCGCTGCAATTGTTCGCTGTAGAGGTCTGCAGTAACAGTTTCTCCAGGTTTCAGTAATTCAAAATGAACAATGCCGCGAATACTCCACCAAACACACAAAAGCGCTTTTTTGGGGTGTAAACCTGGCTTAGCAGTACTCCGAGGGATTTCATTTGGAGAGAGCCACTGCCTTTTGCGTTTTGGGTTATCATACAGGACCCATTTCTCATCTCCTGTGATCAAGCGATCAAAAAACGCTTCTGTGTTGTGTCGTTGAAGCAATAAGTTGCATGTGATTGATCGGTTAGCCTTATTCTGTTCGGACAGATTATGCGGGACCCAAACACCTGCTCTGCTTACTTTTCCAATCTGCTTCAAATGTTCTTGGATGGTCGACCAAGGTTTGTTGAGACTGTTTGACAATTCCTCGATCGTCTGACACGGATTTGCTTCCACTTCCGCCCTTAACACGTCGTTGTCTAACGCTGATGGTCTTCCTGATCGATACGAGTCGGAAAGATCAAAATTACCCGATTTGAACTTGGAAAACCACCTTTGGCATTTACGAATGTCCAGTGCATTTGGATAAACATCGCAAATGTTTTTGGTAGCAACTGTTGCGTTATTTCCCTTGCGAAACTCAAAGAGCATGCAATGCCGGATGTGTACCTCTTCTGGTATTTGGCTGGCCATTTTACCCAAAATTACAAAAAAAAATTGTAATTCAATTGTCTATAAGTAAAGAAATCACTATAACCTCACAATGTCTTTGGTACGCCTCTGAACAAAACAATGAGCTGACAAATGACAATCAAGTATTGGCATGCGCAGAAACGACATTACTTTCCGGTCCCCCTATTATAATCACTATTTTTAGGTACTCTGTTGACCTAAGACAAATAATTTTAATAATAAGAATGTTGCATTGTGAAATATTTTTCAGTATTTAATTACTGGGAACAAATTCAGCCACGTGGTGTGTGCAAGCGGAATGCTTTCAAGCGCTCGAGGCTTTTCAAATATACGCCGGGAACAGACGGGCGGACAATTTGCGAGGAGCCTTGCCTTCGTCCTCCCAATCTGCTGGCTTGCTTACGGTGCCTTCTATTTTTAGATTGTATCTCTCTGATTTAGGAGTGACAGAAGGAAGGAAGCTAGCTCCTAAAAGACATCTGTATCAAACGTAAACCTATTCGCTATTTACATGGAAGTTTATAATTTTTCTCATAGTTTATCGTGATAAATTATAAAGTCTACACTTCTTGATAAATATAATTCCTTATACAAAAAAAATTGAAATCGTTCATCGAGCCTAAAGTATGATATAATGGTATCGGAATCATGAGGTATTTAAAACGAACAATAAGATATAAACTGGATGCATTAGGATCCAAGTATTGTCCGCCGTGGGTTGGTTTTGACAGGGCCTCATTGACGGGGGCGGCATAAAATGTACGCCCACGGGCCATTGTGTGGGGCATCCTAGCACTCGAAATTGTTACCTGAGTCAATGCGTTTTTTCTGTTGCACTCAATAGAGAGGTAAGGCCGTGGTTCGAAAACCAATTAAGCTGTAAAGGTGTGCAGTGCAGTGTGAAGTCGCGCGGATGGGATTCCTCCATTGAGCGAGGTTTTTTTTATCCACACCTTTATTCGAAGTTTGTATAACAACCGCTGAGGTATTCTTTGTAATTTTCTCTGCTCACTTGTTATCATGTGAGTTTATGAGTACCTAAATTATCGGAAAGATAACTTCATTAGATATTAAATGTTGATGTACTTTTACTGTTTACGACAAAAACTTTAAAATTAAGATATATTTTAGTAAGTGCATACATCAGTACATAGTATGCTGTAATATATCTTCACTACAGCACACCAATAAAACTAGCATGTTCAATTACAATATTAGTGTATCGTAAAACTACACGGATCAGGTTGTAAAGGTGTGAAGTGGCCATAACGTTGCCTATTAAAAATAACATCATATAAGTAATTTTCGCACCCCCGCCGCTTTATTGCCGGTAATAAATACATGTTATAGTCAATTCAACATTTCGGATTGTCAATAAAATATGGTCGGCGAGCAATTAACTAAAGGTAAGAAAGCGCTATGGGATGTATGCAGCTGTTAATAAAATAATCTTCAGTTATATATGTTGAGAATTTTTTTTTGATGCAGTGAAGTTGGTATGTTATCACTGACATCGTACTGCACAACTTGTTCATCTAAATGGTTTGTAATTGAAATAAAATTCATAGATCTAGTCTCTCCTGTGACTCATAGTTTATTTAATTTATTCCCATATACTCTTTTTATCGCGGGGAAAATCTTCTTAAAAATACCTTGCTTCTGGGAGGAAGACAAAGTTATGTGGGGCTTCTACTCACTACCTTAACCTCCAAGCAAACCCCCTCAGTGCATTAGGAGAGGCTCTGGGATCTCCTACGGACACACCGGTGCCCCTCTGCACTCTGGCTAAAAGATCCCACGGAAGGGCAAAGACCTTAGCGCCCACGCTGTGCTACGGCAAATACAAGATCACTATAAATTTGCTGTCCTCCTAAGACTTGCTTATTGAGCTCTGGGGGCCGCCGCCTTCAAAGCCCAGGAACTTGACGAGCATTTGAATCGCCTTGTACGACAGGCAGGGCTTAACTTATTGCTATTCTTAATAGCCCGAGACTACAGGGCTGATTTTTATATACCTAGGCAGCCGTTAAGTTTGGCGATTATTTCTAATTTGCCTTTGTGAAACGTTTGCTTTTGAAACTTAACTTCACATAACTGTCCAAATGTGGGTAAGGACAAATTATGTTAGACTTGCACCGATTAAACTACTCCCACACTGTATTTTCCCATCTTCTCTTCTATATAGTAGACACGAATTATTAATAGAATGATAACGGTGTCCCACTTATCAAACATCTGTTACTCATAGTATTAACCTCTAGCAGTATTTAAATACGGTACAAATAATAAAATTATATGATATCCGCAAGGAGAGTTTACGTTAGTTTTAGTTTATTTTACCAGTTCTCATTTATGGAAGCGAGACGTGGGCAATGACAAAACGGCATGTTCACTTCATTCACGTGGCCGAGATGAAAATGTTGAGATGGATGTGCGGGATAACGAGACTTGACAAGATCCGCAACGAGTACGTGCGTGGCAGCCTCGGAGTGCGCGATGTCGCTGAAAAACTGCAGGAAAACCTGCTGCGATGGTATAGGCATGTCAAAAGAAGACCACTTGAGTACATAGGCAACAAAACACTCAGCCTCAATATACCCGACAAACGGCGGAGAGGAAGACCGAAGCTGCGATGGCTGAGTGTAGTGACAAATGATATGATAAGCTGCGATCTCAAAGAAAGTGATGTTCCAAATAGAGCGAAGTGGAGTGAGAGAAGTAAGAAAGCAGACCCTGTCTTAAGACGGGACAAATGCTAAGAAGAAGAAGAAGAGTCCTAGAAAACAATGGACCATTTTTAAAAAGAAAATTGGTTCAGTTTAGGAGTAACGATACTACGGACAGGACACGTAAACCTCAAGGAGATACACGCGTCAAACCTTCAACGCACTTTATTGGGTCGAAGGTGGTTTTAAAGGTTTTATATAGATATAGGTAATTGTGTGTGGTAGTGGTGGTGGTATAAAGGTAGGTGATGCCCGCAAATGCATCCAAGTCATCCTGCGCGCTGCATTACGCACACGCTTTGTGTTTGCGGTGTTTGTTGCGTTACCCGCCGGGCTGGCTGCTCAGCCAATTACAGTCTTACTAACAAAACACACAATGTATTTCAATTAGCCTAAGGTCTGTTTGGACAGAAAATTAGTTGGTACTCAATATTTGAATTAGGATTAGTTGTCAATGACCGTCCACTGTTTATAATTGTATTTAATTAGCTGATTTCAGCTGCTTAGTTGACATTGCAGTATTTACCGCCCGATGCATTTCTGTTAGTAGAGACAATTTAGCGAGAGGATATATTTTTAGTCTCGTATATATCGATTTGTAGCATATTAAAACTCATTAAAATTTAACCTAAGTAACCCAAATCCAATTACACCTTTTTTCTATTATGAAAAGTTTAACAAATCTATGCAATATATCGGTACACTTAAGTTATTTTTAATTTTGACTTTGTTCATAAAAATTAAGCTAAAACTTCGAAGTCACGATGACTTAATATATAAGGCGGTAGTATGCAGAATACGTCTTAAAAAACGCGGGCTAGATCCTCCAGACCACAACTTCCGGTAAAAAAACATTGCGGGGAAACTGACAAGTTCCAACAACGTTATTTTTGTATACGTTTGACTTCTATCAACCTATACTTGACCAGCGTGGTGGATACCTATCTTCAAACAAATTAAAAAAAAACTCTTTAATTTATCTACTCTTCACGATATTAATCTTTATATCTGCCAACATTTGCTAGTCGAAGAGGCACCTTAAGAAAAAGAATCTTTACATATATAAGTCTAAAGAAATGTTGAGACATATGCTAACGTAAACTACTATACATATTTGCAGCAGCTAGCTACTCACCTACTGAAGCAGCAACTTATTCGAGTTAATAATACTAATTTCAATTTATTCAAAAAACGTGTAATTTCTATAAGTATCAGCACTTTTCTTCTGAACATATCTAATCTGTTCATTATATATTCAACGAACTGGACGACCGTTGAAAGGCTTTTACTCCTATATCGCGGCGAGTAAGTTGACACAATTTCAGTGCACAGCACAAAATCAAAGGGTAGACCGGTCAGGTACAAAAGCATTGCTATTACCAAGCTAACATAGCTTAGCCTAAGCCTATTACCCGGCCATTATACCGTTAGCATTCAGAATAGCTGCAGTGACCCACAAACCGCTGTGGAGCCGCAAAATTTATTATTATAATAGCAATTTGATTGAATGGGGGAACGATCATAACTTCGTAAAGTTCTAAGCTTAATAATGTTATTTTTATTCAAGCAATAAGTAGATCGCGTGACGATCGGAAACCCCGATAGTTTTGCGGGCTCCACCTCCACCCGTTTTATTGGGTTGAAGTAAAGTTCAGTTCCTCCTGTTCCCGCGACCCGCTTCCGTGGTTCCGAAATGACGCGCGTGAATTTGTTGAGCCAAAACACATGTGATGCTTACAGTTTCATGTGCCCTGATAAACATTGGATCTTTGCTTCATTTATTAAGTTTCATTTAATACTACTCACATTATTAACGGATTTTTTTTTTTACAATGTTAGATACTAACCGCGTATGAGAGAGGAGTTATAAAAATTCTACTCCCACTCTACGATATCTCGTCTATAGACTGACCCTATTCGGATTTATTTAAGTTTACTTTGTGCAGTGGACAAATGCGTCAACCCAGCAGTTACATAAGTATAAAAGTGGCACCAAAATATGTTTCTAATATAGTGTGTAACATATTTATGTATAATGTTAAATTAAAACCAAAAATTTTCCGACTTCTGTCAGATGGAATTTGTTGTTCAGGTTTATGTTTTAGTATATTAAAAGGGGATTTTACACAATAGTCTATAATACAAATACCCTGCCATAGAAATCTCAATTCAAAGTAGGGAACCACGTTTTGGTGAATTTCTAAGAGCGGGCTCGAAATTAAATCGTACCGAATTAAATAAGTCACGCATTGAGAGGCAATTAATTATAAAAACACAACTTCTGATGTCGTCAACTTCGCTTTCAAAAGCTCGAAGGGAACGAATTCGTGCAAAGGGCGACCATTAATACTGAAAGCTTATCAGACGATCAATTTTAACGTTTGGATTTATAAAGGTCACTTCACAACGCCTCCGTTTTGACTAAGTAAAGCAGCACTTAACATTTCAGAGACCGAGCAAATTTCGAATTTCTTCCATAATTATGAAAATTAAGTCGATTTTCAGTTCGTCGTCTCTAGATACAATCTAATAAACTGATATATATATTTCTAACGTGTCCTAATCCACTCTGACGATGCAGTCCGTCCGCCGTTTATTACAATTGAAATGCGTTCATCATCATCATTTAAACCTACTGTTATCAACTGCTAAATACAGGCCTTCTATGTCCATTTTCAGCACAACGTGTCCGATACAGCTTTATCTAATGACCAGTTATTTTTAGATATCCATTGAATATAAACGATACCTTTTTATTCCTCTTTTCTTAAAAAAAACTATAATATATAATAGGTTAGCAAATATCTCCCTTCCGCCTTTTTGTCTTTTGAATTTCGCGGCTATGTACAAAGCGCTACAGAGCTCGTATCTGGCAATACTATACATAATCTGAAAGGTCTTGACATAACCTACAAAACGACGCTATGCATAATTAGTTTGGATATTGCGTTCAACAGTTATAGACGTGTAAACATGCGAGTTCACTAACGCCGAATTTGCGCTATTTTAAAGTTTTCCTTCGTTAAAGGCAAATCCGCTAGAGAAACGTTCCGTGAGATTAATGGTGTTTTGGGGGATGGTACTCTATCACTTCGAACCGCGGAGGAATGGTTTCGACGATTCAGAGCCGGTGAAAACGACACCATGGATAAGCCAGCCGGCGGAAGACCTGTGACGACAAATACCGATCAAATCATGGACTACATCGAGTTAGACCGGCATGTGGCATCTCGTGACATCGCCCAGGAGATGGGAGTTAGTCACCAAACCATTTTAAACCATCTGCAGAAGGCTGGATACAAAAAAAAGCCTGATGTTTGGGTGCCGCATGATTTGACGCAAAAAAACCTTCTGGACCGAATCAACGCCTGCGATATGCTGCTGAAACGGAACGAATTCGACCCATTCTTGAAGCGGATGGTGACTGGCGACGAAAAATAGATCACATACGACAATATCAAGCGAAAACGGTCGTGGTCGAAGGCCGGTGAAGCGTCCCAAACAGTGGCCAAGCCGGGATTGACGGCCAGGAAGGTTTTGCTGTGTGTTTGGTGGGATTGGAATCATCCACTATGAGCTGCTCCCATATGGCCAGACGCTTAATTCTACCATCTACTGCGAACAACTGGACCGCTTGAAGCAGGCGATCGACCAGAAGCGTCCAGAATTGGCCAACAGGAAGGGTGTAGTGTTCCACCAGGACAACGCCAGACCACACACTTCGTTGATGACTCGTCAGAAGCTACGGGAGCTCGGATGGGAGGTTTTATCGCATCCACCATATAGCCCGGACTTAGCGCCAAGTGATTACCACCTGTTCCTGTCCATGGTGAACGCCCTTGGTGGTGTAAAGTTGAACTCAAAAGAGGCTTGTGAAAAGTGGCTGTCCGAGTTCTTCGCAAATAAGGAGGGGGGGCTTCTACTATGGAGGTATTATGAAGTTGCCGTCTAGATGGAAACAGATTATCGAACAAAACGGCGCATATTTGAACTAAATCCGATCACTGTAACACTTTTTATAAAGCATTGACGAAAGAGCAAAAAAGCGGAAGGGAGATATTTGGCAACCTTATATAAAAGGTTAAATATTACGTACAATCAAATATTTAACTAACTTGACCTTATTAATGCACCCTGATAAAATTATTGCTCAATACAAATGTCATTTGTGAAAGGTTAACGAGAAATTCTTTTATCGTTACTTTATAAATCTAGAACAAAAGCTTTGCAAGGTTTAAAGAAACTAAATATTATATTAAAGTCAAAGTAAAAAAAAAAAACGGAATTATTTATAATGTAACATTTGATTTTCACAATCAATCAATCTCAACCGACTGCAAAGCTCTGGTGTGATGTACTCCACAAAAGACAGTCTTGTACAATTTGAGCCAGTGGCTCTCAAAGATTCTTTTAATATCGTCAGACCCTCTAAACTTGTGAACATCCAACGTCTAGTTCAAATCTTCTAATTATAAATATAGTTCAGTGCTGTTTCATCATCATCACTTCAGCCTACGGCCGTCCACTGCACATTTTTCTATAATATTCAAAGGCCTATGACAGTTTTGAGTGATATATATTGTCTGTAACAGTTCCTCGGTAATATGGACGATTGATGCTTTTAACGTATTACTATAATATGTAATTAAAGTTATTTTATTTGTTACAGATCGCAGTCCAGAACAGAAATCATATAGGGCAGCAATAATGACCTAAAAATTTCTGTGAATACGAGCAACAATAGTAGTAGTAGTATTAGAGATAGTTGACGACCAGCAGGCAATTAGTATTGAAACAGTGAAGTGAAGTAAAAGTGACTTATGTTTACGCGGAAATACTGCCTGATACTGCCACTGTACATGAGTGGACTTGAGTGATAATGATCCGTGAGTACGCGTGAGGAAATCTTCCAATGGTAGTGAATGTGGGCGGACGATGGCTCGACACCGGCCTACCGCGCGCCACTTCCACAACCAACCCGAGCTTCAACGGGGGACCAGCTCCGCCTTGATGCTGAGGTGGATCCTATACTTTTGGCTGGCCAGCTGCGTGCCACTAGGAAACACAGTGAAGCAGGATGGTAAGTACATAACATAAACATTATGTGAAAACTAGTCGATGTATTTACATTACGCGATCTAACTTCATCTATGGATGCATGTTAGTTTATTGAATATATCTTAATACCTATAACTCATTAAATTCAGGATACAGTAATCGGTTCCTTTATATTCTATTCCATAAAATTTTCTCTTTAACCTTCCAATTTACGAAATCTACTAAGATAACATCTGACGTCCCCGATCATTAATCTTACATTGTAGCGAATTAATGAACCTTCGGGCATAAAGGAATTGGGTGAAGCCAAAGCAAATTTTTGGCATATTTATTATGATGAAATTCACTCTATATTTAATCTCCATCCGACTGAGACGCTCGTGGAATCTCAATTTTCGGCAGATAAAAACATGTTTATGATGGAGACATGGCTGGCTGGCTGATAACTTGAGCGTTACCAACCGCATTTCAATCTCAATAAAGGCCACCTCGTGCCGGGCTAAGAAATAAAAGTCTAGGAGGCGAAATTGCGTTTTAGGATTCCGCGTTGCCGCATATAGTTGTAGTCGCTCGATACACGACCGTTGCGGGCCAGTACCAGTAAATCGAAGCAACGTGCGGTGGCTGCTTACTCCTGCTCGTGATAAAACGCTTTAAGTATTTTACTACTTTATAAATATATCAATAAAGTGTCGAGCGGCTTTTAACCGATTATATTCTGATACAAAAATTCTTGGTTAGATTCTGCACCGTTGTACTTTAGAAACTGACTCGTGTGACTAGCTGCCATTTCCACTTTATCATTCTCCCACCGGTCGGTCGATGATGATACAATACTACTAGTATTGTATCATCATCGACCGACACACGTCCACTGCTGGACATAGGCCTCCCCCAAAAATCTCCACATCTATGAAGGACTGCTGTCCGCCTAACGGTAGACGTAGTGTTGAAAGGCCTCCACGAGGTGGACCAACGATCTGGTGAGAATCACTGGATGCGAGCTACATTATTTATCGACCATCATATATATAAGAGCTAAAATATTCTATATTAGGTAACTCACTGGCCTAATGGTTAGAGCGTGCGGCTTTCATTCCGAAGGTCGTGGGTATCTCGGCATGTACCGATGACTTAATATTTAAGTTATGTATATTTCTGAACTTTAGTTACAACAGCGAATTACAAACGGTGAAGGAAAACATCGTGAGGAAACCCGCACACCGAAATCATCTTTGTGTGCGTGTGTGTGGTGGCCCCAATAAAGTGGCAACAGGCTCGGCCCCTGTTACATGGGACCTAATCTGACCACATCTGGCGAAAAGTGGGTGTTTGTTTGCCTCTGCCTACCCCTACTGGGAAAAAGGCGTGATAATATAAAAAAAAATAGAATATTCTTAAAATTCAAGCTATACCTTCTACGGAATTATTATCACTTAACATCATGTAAAACTGGGTTCTAGACTAACCTTATTTCGGCCTCCTTAAAAGTTTACGCCTCTTTTCGTTATAATCTATTTTATTTAACGTATAACAAGGTTAAAAGTTCATGAGATTAGATCTTTTTTTATTTCATCTAAATATTACTGCACTAATTTCATGATGGATTTAATCGTTAGAACATATTATATATGCAAGTACTTGTTCCTTTAGTTTTAATATATTATATAGTACGACCGTTTTTACTAAAATTATTAAGTATTGTAGTGTTTTCTTTAGTGATTTACACAGTTAACTTATAACAAATAAAAATGTGTATAACAACCGTAAAAATTGTGTACTGGTCGTTTAAACTATAACTAAATCGTGCACATCGCAACACAAGGTAACATTACATTCGTTCGTTTATTATCGCAGCTATTTCTAATTTAGATAATTGTAAACTTCATCTTAATGATGTCCACATACAACTGTCAAATTAATCATGCCCGGGAACTGAAATAGCCCCGTCTCCAGTTTGCGCTGGAGACGGTCGCGAACATGAAACGGCTTTGAGAGCCATTTAACATTTATTTGACGAGGCCGTTGTCTCGGTTGATGCCATGCGATGCGGCGCGGCGCGGGGTCGAGCTGGTGGGCGACTTTAGCCCGTATGCTGTTTAGTTACACGGCAAGATTCAACTTTAGAAACACTTTAGAAACACACGTTGCAAAATCGTCTTTAGATGAATTTTATACTTTCACAAGCTCCCGTAGCAGATGAAGACTAGCTTTATAAAACAGGTAGTCCACAATTCGGTTATGAAGCCGAATGCCCGAGACTTTAGAAGTGTACCGAAAGGGAAGAAAATTTATGAAAATTATGAGATAAACAAAATTAGTTTTTAACTATTTAATAGAACATTACGAATTATGACACACACACACATATATATATGTATGTGTTAATTAGTTGAATTTGAACATAGACTATGAATTACATATAATGAAAACCTTTGCAGTATCTTGTGCCTAAATAAGTAGTACTCGAACATGTTTCCATTTGATGCACGTGTAGGTAGTAAAATTTATGTGTACTAATGATATAACAATCACAAATATCTGTTACTCGGTCTGTACTTTTACTAAAATTAAAACTAATGAGTGTAACGTCTGTAAGATCGTCTTAACTGCTCTTAATTAGTATTATGAGGGTCTCATTTATCATCATGTAAAAGCACTGCTGGCTTTTGAAAAGAAACCAAAGTTAATTAAAGTCATAGATGTATTAACATAATGCCTAAATCTGCGAATGTGGATGAAATATCATGACATTGGTTGAACACGTCCTTCAGTTGAAACTACTGTCGTACGGAGACATTTTATTTAGTCGACGCTGCAGTGGTGTGGTGCTCACAATTGGACAATCAGAGACGACTGTAAATTCTGCCGTGACTCGTAAACACGTCTCCCGATCCCGTCGCCGTCGGGGATCAAACTGAAGTATTGGCCGTGAGCTCATGTGTATATTCGTCTGAACTATAAACGTAATAATTATAATACCTTCACTTGGTAAAGAATTAAGTTACACTTTATTAAACGTTAGTGCTTAACAGTATCATGGACCAATGAGGTTTAACCGTATCACAATACAGTGCTGAAAAATGTAATAATGCTATGGTTAATATACTGTTGCTGAAGACCTAGGTATGTACCATAGCAGCTCTTATTCCTGTCCCTGAACAGTAGTGCGCAAACGCTACTTTATTCTGATTTGAAGGGCGCTACAACTAGTGATTACTGGGGTAATCTGATTTAACATCTTATGTCTCAAGGCGACGAGCACAATGCGGTGCTGTATGTGTTATCCTAACGCCATTTGATATTAGAGTTTTTAAACTGCCATAAGATTGTTAGATAAAACTTTGATCTCACTAATACTTTACAAACATGAACCCCTAATTTTTAATATAACACCGAAGTTAAAGTGAAGTGAAATGAAAAAAAAACCCGCAGGCACTGAAGCAACACGAAATTTCCGTCCGAAACTAAGTAGATTACAGTCAAAACAGCCCACCGCTGCGTACTTACGCGCAATATTTTTTTTTCGCAGCCGGCGCTGAAAATCAGGCCGCGGTCGTCTACCATGACGGGGGGTTCCGCAGGCACAATAGTTCCCGAAAAAAAAAAAAACAACCCTGTCCCTATTGTTTCCCCGGCGGCCCCTCCGACAGCAATTAATGTTGTATTTTACCTTTATGCGCCGCTCTAATACAGTTGTAACGAGTGACTTCCCCACCTGCCCCGAGCTGAACCCTAAAAGCGGGATCGGATATTGTTATAAAAAGTTGAAATTTATTATCCGTTCGGCGAACACCTGTCCGAGACCGAAGGCCGGGGACCGGGGAAAGGGTATCGACAGTCCGCGCGGGCGTTTATCCGTTATTATGTTTGTTATAACTTGATTCTTTCATTTAACTTTTATATTTAACGGCGGGACCCGATGATGACATCCTATTTCAATTACGTTAGTTAAATTAATGAACCATCATCATTTCAACCTATGGATGTCCACAGCTGGACATAATGAATATTGCCCTTCAAATTGATATGTTATCGACCTTATTCTTTTTGTTTAGTAGTGTATAGTTCAAATAATAAAATGACGAGACGAGCGGGACGTTCACCTGATGATCCCCGCCTTTTTTTTTTATTCGCAGGGGAAATCTTTTAAAGAGTTACCTTGCTTCTAGGTTGAAGACAAGGTTATGTGGGGCTTCTATTCACTAAAACCCCTCGGATATCTCCGTCAGTGCATTAGGAGGGGCTAAGGAATCTCGTCGCTTTGTGAAATCAAAAATAGAAGTTTGTATGCTATAGGCTAAAACATGTTATTAAGTTATGAAACTTGACACATTTTGGATTGATCTTATATATAGTTCATCATCATCCGCCAATAGGCGTCCACAGCTGGACATAGGCTTCCCCCAAAGACCGTCACTTTTGTAGGGCTTCATATGGGGGGATTTAGGCCATTACCCAACATGCTGGATCAAAGCTGGTTGGCGGGAGCCAGAGCCTTGTTTCATGATTAGCAGAGTGTACCACGAGCAGGTGAGGTTGGCTTGGGCTCCATGAGTTCTTGTGCGGAACTTGTTACACCCTTTATATATAGTTATCAGTAATAGTTAATAGAGCTTGTTATCGTCTAATTTGTTCAAAGTTAAAAATTCGATGTTCATTCAAGTTATGCTTCCTGGGGGATGTTGGGGAAACGGATCGGAATGAATATTTCAACTTGTGACGGAATTAAGCCTGCGGACACAACACTCAGTTTAACGTACACATTCCAACATCGTCCGAAATATTAATGGTATTGACTTAATAACATCGTCATTGTGAGCAGCCTTTATTTATCCAATGCTGTATATAGTCCTTCCCCAATGTCTTCCACCAAATGCGATTCTCAGCTTTTCGCATCCACCAACTTCCGACCGACCTGATAATGTTGTCGGTCCATCTGGAGGATGGGCGTTCTATACTTCTGCGACCTTCTGCGACCCAGTGCCACTTCAGCTTGCAGATTTTGAGAGCTACGTCGATAACCTTAGTTCTCCGTCGAATTTCTTTAGTCCGGTGCCGGACTTTGTCCCTTATATTATAGTAATGGAATGTAACAATGTAACAGCTTATACAATCTCTTTTTTGGAAACACTAAATATTTGGATGGGATCTCTGACGCTGGGAAATTGTTGCACTCCTTTACTGTTCTTATCAAAAAAGAGCAGTTAAAGCTCATTCGCCAACTGGGGATGTTTATCACGAATGTTGGTGATTCGCCGTGCGCATCAGTCCTCCAGTGGTTGAAAGTGATAGTGGATTAGTTTTAGTTACTTATAAAAAACTACTTAATAACTATCGTTAAATAAGTAAGCAAGTAGTTAATTGTTCAACAATATGTTTTGAACGTTTTTAACTTTTAAGTTAAGGTAGATCAATTAAATTTTTCTACCATATAACAGTAAAAACGAAAATCAAATGTTACAACGATTGAATAAAGGTTGAACGATTTTTTTACCTTTTTTTTAAACATATACCACCGTGTGTACAAAATGGCGGATCCAACGTTGTCACGAAGTGAACCTTTTACAGAGCGCTTTCAATGGATATTTTATAACAAAAAGGAATACCTGAAAGCCGATCCAGAATAATGAATGTTAATATTATTTTAAAAGCTATATAGTTAATCGCGTCTAAATAATGTATTTTTTAACACGCATACGCAAGTGTATGAACAGTGAAATATGCACGCAAGCGATATATTTAAGGAAGGGTGTCTAAAGTCAACAAAAGGTACCGAGGGTCGGACCTGGAGCATGGCAAACACAACGGCCGCGCACTCAACTGCTAAGCTTTGATATTGCAAGCATAAGCCGCCTGACATACTACGTATACTATATCCATATACTTCATTCATTATTAATCTTTTTATATTACAAAAGATATCATTGGATCAATAACTTAAATAATTATTAGGGGTAGGGTTGATATGACAGTTGTAGATGTACACATCATTCAATATGTTTTTTTTTAATTCGACTAAGCGACGACACGGGCAAGACGTTCATCTGATGGTAAGTGATACACTTACCTATAATAACACGGCGCTAGTTGGGATGGTATACAGCACCATATTGCGCTCGTCGCCTGAGATATAAGACCTTGAGTCTCGTTACTCCAGTAATTTCACCTTCGACGAATCTCACGTTTCTGGCGACGGACGCAACTTGATGTAGTATATATCATCTTAACTACCACCACCTTGTAACTTTCTAGTATTCCTTAGAAATAATGCACTGCGCCACTTATGCTCGTCACCTTGAGGCATAAAATTTTAGATCTCGTTTTCTCAGTTATATCACTAGCTTCGGCGCCCTTGCAACCGATTGTTGGTTTCATTATGACAAGACCTAGACTTACATGTAAGCTCTACGTATAAATTGCTTTACGCACGATGTACAAAATTAGTGGTTGCTACATGCTGAGGGGTGTAAGGCGTTCCGCCCGACATCTTACGGAGCCCAAGTCAACCTCACTTGGACGCAGTGCACCCTGCTCAATAACAGACGAGGCTCTGACCACCCACCAACCCGCACTGGGCCAGTGTGGTGGGTTATCCCTAATGTGCTCAATTCCCCTCAATGAACCTCAACACAAGTGGGCCCTAAGTTGCGGTGGCGTGGCCGTGCCGATCATAACTGAGGATCGATCGATGTGGAGATCATTGGGGGAGGCTTAAGTCTAACAGTGAACGTCTGTCAGCTGATAATGATAATTATGAATGAACTTAAATGGGATAAATAGTAATTTTTATTTCAGCATATCAGGGACGCAACTTATTACTCTCGTCAAATAATTACCGTGTTTAATAATATGAAAATCTTAATGCGTCAAGGGGAATAAGGGGTTGTGTAAATATATTAACCGGCGTCTCAGTTTTAGTTATTATTAATTTAATGACCAAAACGTAACTTATCGTTACATGACACGGCTCTGGGCCACTTCACGGCGAGGATGTGCGCACGTGTTCAGACGTGGGATGGTGTGCCCGGCATGCCTTTGAATAATCTCCCTGTCGAACTATATTCGCTTTCACTGCGTATATACACCATCTTCCATCTTCTACTTTGTACTGCACGGTTTATATAACTTGTACGTTATAGATTCCTGAAGGAATATGATATTCCAGTGAATACCTTCAGTCTTCTCTGAGGAAGCTCTCATATGATGTTTAACAGGAAATGGCAAATAATATCGCATTGAAAGAAATATGGCGCATGGTATATAAGAAATTAAATAGTTTATAGTTTATATATTGTAGTGACTTGAAGAGAAATTACTGGTTGTAGATCTCCGATGCCACGGATCTAGGTGGATACCATCGTAAAGCCTGCCTGCAGGCAAACAGTAGTGAAAACATTAATGTGTTCCGGTTTGAAGGATGTCGTAGCTAGTGTAGTTACTGCAGTAAAGAGATTCAATATCTTGTCTCAGGCGATGAGTACAATGTGGTCACATTTATACCATTCTAACTAACGCCACATTGTTATGGACTGGCGTATCACTTACCACCACGTGAACATCGCAATCGTCTCATTGCTTAATTAATTTAATTTAATTAACAACAATAGCACCAATATAATGTTTATCTTATGATATGATAGCGTGTTACGCCTGCGCACGTCAATAAGACCCCAAAGGCGTTTACACAAAACTTACTTATGCTGATCGCGTTATTAACTTTAAGCAATATTCAGATTGTTTGTAAACTTAATTAATTGAAAATTAGGACATGTGAATTTCATAAATCAAGTAAAAGTCTTCTTCTTACTAGACCTTGTCCCATGTTTACCCGGAGTCGGCCCTCCTGGTCATTCTTCTAAATCTATCTCTATTGTGTGTTATAGCTTCCTTCAATTTGTTATTCTTTAGATGTTTATTAACAATCGTCAACCAAGTAGTCAAGGGTCTCCCAGGGCCTCCCTTTTCCGTTTCTAGATCCAGCACTACCCTAATCATATGCGTAATTGGTCTTCGCATATCATAACCGTATCAGCGCAGGCAAGGCCAATCAAGTGAAAAGTATGGTTGTAAGTTTCTGAGAGTTATAATATTAATAAAGTAATGGTTATCATCAGAGATTGTATACTCCAAGAATTCGGCATCAAGCAGCGTTTATCATCTTTGGTACATAGATATTGAGCGACTTGTGGTCCACGGAAAGAATAAGGCTACTAGACCACGAGGAATAACGCCTAGGATATGGATTCACCAGATAAAAACGGCAGAAAATGGTTCATCATCTTTGCCACTATATAAATGCACTAAGAAGGCGGCCATCAGAGAGCAATGGGTACGTGTTGTTAAGAGTGCTACCAACACCTAGTGTCACCCCACGACCACTCTGTCAAGAATGATACCAACGAAGAAGAAGAAGAAGAATGGTTATCACAAAAAATTTAATGAACCCGTCGACAGCCAAGCAAAGTTGGCTTATAACATTCTATCCCTTTGTGTAAACTTAGTGTACAACTTGCCGGTAAACAATATACCTGCCGAACAGCTACATAAAATTTTTCGTGCACTCTAAGAATGAACTCTTCCACTTCGCAACTTTACAGACGTCTAGGTCCCAGTAGAAGCACTAAGTGAAATCCGCCGGGCACGGGCCCCGCTCCGTGTGAGGACGGACGATGAATACTAATCAAAGAACAGTTCAAGTTCTATGTATCGCTTAAAAAGAACGCTCCCGTGCTGACCGGCCGAGGGTCCGCGGCGAGGGTCTTTTAATTGAACTTTTTATGCTTTGCTCAGTTCTGAGATTGGAATAGAAATTCGCTTGCGATATTTTACGAGTAAAATGTATGGGGAGCGGGCGCTCGGACGGCGCCCGGCTTTGACCAGTTATCTTTTAATTAAACTACGAGGAATTGTGACATGTATTTTACAAGTGGCGGCTTCTTCTTGCCCCGGCGCTACTTCCGTTGTGAGACTTGCCCGTTTACTCTATTTACGTTTTTAATAATACCAACATTAAAATTCTCAAAACAAACAAAACACAATACATAGTTTCATCTATATTATTTGGAAGAAAAGACGAAGGAGATTTCCCCCCGAGACTAAAAAAAAAAGTTTTAACGCCTTCCAGCGTCCTGTGGTAAACAGTGACAGCAACGACTACAAGATAATGCAATACACAAAGACTGATAAATAATTTGATAGAATCGTCTTCGTTAAAGGAGCGGAGCTGGTGCGGGCTCGTCGCGGACAATTTAATTATGCTCCGGACCATTCAGCCAACCCAGCTATTACGCTTCTTAACTTAGTATTAGCTTCGACTAACTACATACATCTGTCATAGTTTTCTTTTAATAATTTGTCTTAAAAATGTATATACATATTCATATTATGCTATATACACCTAATGCTGAAGACTAGCCCCTCTATAAAGGGAACATTTGCCATACTCGCCACGCTGGCACGCGGGTTGGTGCAGACCACTGGTAACGGTCACACGGAATGCAGCAGCTCTTTCCTTGGAATTATTCCCTCCCGAGTCGACTTTTACGACGACGCAGTTACAGTTGCAATCAATATTAACCGCTGTTGACCATGTAACAAATTATTATAAAAACTGATTATTGTACTAGAACTTTATGAAAACTATGTACCCTTATAAAGGATGTCGTATTTTGACATAGCATGCGGGTTTGTATTATATGTATATTGTTTGTATATTTTAAATAAGTATTAGTTATCTGTGTATCATTTCGCCATTTCATGTATGGTTGAAATGTTTACATACTACAATGCCATCTAGTATCATCATCAGGTAATATAGAAAAGATGATATAAAAAAATATTGGCATTAGCTAACTATAATATAAATTCGTCTTCATCATCAGCTGATAGACATCGACTGGTGGACATAAGCCTCCCCCAAAAATCTTCATAACAATCGGTCCCGCGTTGCTCGCGTCCAATGGTTTACCGGAATCCTCACCAGATCGTCAGTCCACCTTGTGGGAGGTTCATCTAGTATCAAAAAACAAAAACTTCATGAAAAAATTGTGTATTTTCTCATTTTATATGGCGACGGATGCAATGTTTTCGGAGCTGAGCATTTATACATAATTGAAGTCCTCCTCATACAGATACTGGCTATTCCTAACACTGATTTTCTGGCCATAGCATCCCAACTATCTTTGGAGAAGGAATTTAAAAATACATTCTTAGCTGACCTGGAAGCGGCAGAAACAATGTCTGTACCGAATATTTAGTGCTTACATCTAATAGTTTCTAAGATTCTGTGATGAGTCAAGAATCTCTGGATATCTCCCCTATGTAGACAGATATAGATAAGATTATCATACTTCACTGTTAATGTAATAACTTTGTGAATATTGTAAAGCATGCAGACGACGCAGCGTGCTTCGACTAGTGTTCGATATAACGATAATCTGGTTAAGGAGTACGGACTGGGCCGTCTCCCCGGGGGCTATTCCATCTGCGGGCTGCGCTGGTGGGGGCTATTCCGAGGAAACTATTTAATGTTATTCTGTTCCCGTTTGGCTTACTATGGATATGATTTATTACATAATGTATTATTAAATATAAATATCAAAAGTAGAAACGATTTTTTATTTAATTTTTTATACATATTATGTTTATTAGATTACAACTTGTTAAGCAGTACGTAGACAATTAAGTTGGCATGGTAGGTAATTACCCACATCACCCTAATATGAACCTCTACATAAGACAGCTCCTAGTGTCCAGCTGTACCGGAAATTATGTAAAAGTTTATGGGGGAGTCCTATGTTCAGCTGTGGTCGTCTATCGCCTGATGATGATGATGGCGACAGAGAGTAATACTTACAAAGAAACAAAATAACCAATCCTTCTTGTGTCTGTAAAAAAATACTTTCCTATTGAAGAGTCATTGATTAGACTTTAGTCTAGAAGTTGAGATAGAGTGGTCATAATGCATTTGGGTAGTAGAAGTTTAATGTTTTTTTTAATAGTAATCGAAGAATTTAAGAGATTGATGCTAATTAAACATGGTGAACCGCAAACCTCAGCTAGTCGGGAGCACCTTAAAAAGAAGAATGCTAATTTGTCTTGATGTAAATATAGTGTTTAAGAGTAGTTGTTAGTTGAAAGAACTATATTAGAAAAAAAATAAAAAACCAAAATATTGTTAAAATTGTCAGTACCAAAGGTTTTGAAAAAAAAATCAATTCGACAGCACTAAATTTTTGCAGCACCGTTCACAGTTTGGAAGTGTCGGTGCAAAGAAATAAAGGAGCGTAACGATTCCAGAAACGTCTCTTTTTGACAAACGAGCAGAACGGTGTAACGACGTCAGAAACTTTCACCGGCGCGCCGCCGCTCGCACCCGCACCACGCCCCACGCCCTACGCACCCCCGCGTGCCTTGCACCCCGACGCGGCGGCGGCGCGCAACCATTGCCGCGTTCCCATGGTCACGTGCACCGCCCTCCGGTTGCCACTAATCAAACTAAACCCGTTTTACTTTTTCCTTCAAAGATCGATAACGAGGTTTGCATTCGGAGTAGCGCTTTGTTGCAGCTGGGAAGACCTCGATTGTTTCCCTCCCCGATGGTGAACCAGCCGCGCCGGCAGACTCCACCGGATGTGCCTTTGTCTTATTCATGGGCACGCACGTGTTTGGCTTTTGTATGATACAATAATAAACGTAATTTAGTCATACATATTTTGCGCAAAACTGACTGTAGTGAATTTAATCAGATGAGCACATACATTGGTTAATGGTGGAGGGAACTGATTTAAGTATTCTGATATGGGCCACCAACAGCGTAGTCCGTATAACATTCTGAATTATCTGAGTATTTGCTTCAAAATAGTTCACGGAGTTGGTGTTCTTCAAACAAAATACTGAGACGTGTTACAGAATAATTATAATGTTTATTTTTAAACTTCGAGCTACAAATATAGTTTCTGATGATTTACACAATACTACTACTATACTGCATTCTGATTGTAATTACTTTAACTGGAGTATATGAGCGGGCGCGGCTCGCGAGCCTGAAACTGCACGTTGTTAACGTTCTGATGATTGACATTGAAGTGGGGTTTCCTAGCACACCGGGGGCAGGGGTAGCTCCGCGCGGGGAGATTGCTGTGCCTACCTGACTGGACAATCGTAGACACACAACCCTACAGAATAAGAATGTCGGTAATATGAACTATTTACATTTCAAATAGTGGGGTAATAATAATGGCTGTTACATTAAATAATTACATACGTGAATTTGTGTGAACACATATGTACTACTAGTAATATATTACTACATTAAAAGTATCTATATTCTATCGTTTTAGCAGATTATTTATAAACAGTTTTCAAAGAAACTCCTTACCACAGTTAATGATGTGTCCACGCCATGGTAACACGCTCGAGTCGTAACAAACACTTTAGGCGCTCGAGTGTATTTGAAATTGATATAGCTGGCGAAGTTGCGGCTCCTCATTAGCGAGTTTATTATGAGTGATCATACGAGCGACACCCTCGAGCCGTAAATTCCTTCAGCGGGCCCACTCTCAAGTGTGCGGCGGAACAGGAGGCAGGAGCGGCGTCAGTCGGCCGTGCCCGCGGGGCCCATACATCGATATTATCTGTCGAAAGTCGTGGTGGCCGCGGACACCCCTGCCGACCCCCGGCGCGGGGACACCTCATCAAATTAGGGGCGGTTGTGTTCTTCAACCTTTTACTGAATGCTTTAGGCGAGACTCACGGCTCTAATTATATGGGGATATTTATATTGGCTTGCTTTAAACACGAACATTTGCCTTGACAACATGTATTACGCCAGTATCTGATGCTTAATTAGTAATGAGGAAACTTCCGGAAACGTGTTGATAACGTGTGAGATTTCTCTTGCTATCTATTTACGTTAGTATAAATCCTAGCTCAAATCATTTATTTAAACTCTTGTTCTAATGTTCGCTTTTTGATATGAATTTTGATATTAATTTGTTACCTACTAAAAATATTAATCTTTTGGATCTTGTCCTACATCATGAACACCTAACTATGTGTAGTATTATACATTGAGATATTTACTTTTTCTTCTCATAAACTTTGCCTACAATCCGTGCGCTATTTATTTTTAAACAGTAAACCTGAAAAATTATTCAGGTATTATTAAGTTCTGTCTTATTTGGTATAACAGCTTTAATTTTACTGGACTTATTCATCTTATAATTAAAAACGGAAATAAAATGGTTCATAGTATTTATATCAAACTATAGTATATAACCTTATTATAATAGTTTCTTATATCAGCATTAATCTATTAAATTCTTAAAGTTACTGTATGTAATAACAATTTAAAAACATAAATAGCGTACTAAAGTATTCCCTAACTAGCCGTCGTCTGTATTAAAAATAAAACTTAGTACGTTATATAATATTTTTTTTATAAAACTTCACAATAATATATATTGGACGAGTCCGAATTGAATAAACAGACACAAGTAGGCACCCCATTACGTCCCCCATTACATCCGCCTCCCCCACAAAAAGCGTCTTGCACCTGACAATGATAATTGATAAACAGTCCCATTAATCACCGGGCACCTCCCTGTGAGCCGACGCACCGGCTACACTACACTACACTACATAGACTACACTACACCGCACGCGATTCCACACAAAAAAGAATCTGGATAATAGAAAATTATCTCTAGATCAATTTACTCAGACATAAAAGCTCAATTAAAAAGTGTAACTTAAAAAGCTTTTTAATTATATAAAAAGTTTTTATATAAGATTGTATATTATGAAGAGAATAGACGAACAGATGCTCACCTGATGGTAACTGATACTACTCCTGTCCCTAAAAACATGGCATTTAGGATGATATACACAGGGCCACAGTATGGTCGTCGCCATGAGACTTTAGATGTTGTCTCGTTACCCCAGCAATTTCACAAGCTAAAGCGTCCTTCAAACCGGAATACAATAATGTTTGCACGCTACCGTTTGACGGCAGAAACAGGCGCTGCGGTGGTGCTTACTTAGACGGTCTCCAGCAACAGAGACCTACCACCAGTAATGAGCTCGTGTTAGCTTTCTGTTGAACTTTTTCCCTTATGCTAAGGTCAAATTCGAACCTGTGGCTCTGTTCACAAGCAGTACAATTATTAGTCCGGTGATGCTTTTGTTGATTAGCCGCAGAGCAAACCCTAATTGGACACTAATGATTTGTCGATAACTGTAATCGAAATCGTAGTGTGTGCAATGCTACGTTAAGTCTGCATCATATGTGCCATCGTGCTTTAAAACCTGTGTTACTATTTATTTTAGTAACATAATAAATATTTTGAAATTTAACTTATTTTCATGATAATTCACAATAACAGTATTTTCCGTCGATAAAGCTGCAAATCGCAGAGAGCGAGGGAAAGGATTTCCCTGCGTGATCGAATCAAAAATGAGCAGGTCCACTGAACCAAGGTACCGACATAGTCCAAAAGATTGCTAGTCTCAAGTAGTAATGGGCAGGACACATCGCTCGAAGGACTGACAACCGATGGGGCACTGAGGACCTCGAAGGTCGACAGTGTACCGGAAGAAGCAGTGTTAGCAGGCTCTCCTCTAGGTGGTCCGACGATTTGGTGAAGGTTGCGGGAAGTAGCTGGTTGCGTACAGCACAGAATCGATCAACGTGGGAATCTTTGAGGGAGGCCTATATATATACAGCAGTTGACGTCTATCGGATGATGATGATGATGATAACAGTACTTATTTTTTCTATTACTAAAGGTATTTTAAAGGCGCCCTTTGTAATCTTTCGTCAGCCACAAAAGCAAAAGCACCTATATTTAATTTTTTTTAATGAATAAAACTTACTTAGATCCATCATCACCTCACTAGGTCATTAATAAATGCCTTGAAAAGTGTGTCTCGAGGCACAATTACACACAAACGAACACAAACCGTGCTACCCCACTCGTCTGATACTTAAGTTCCGGTAAAAACTACGCGACTTCAAATGAGGTCTTCTGTACATCATCAAAGACAATTTCTATAGCAGTTCCGCTTTTGTCAAATGACGGCGGGGTTTCGTTCAATTAATCTTTTTAGTAAAACGAAGTTGTTTTCTTTTGATTTAATAGGTCGTGGTAAATGCCTTTTGCCGCCACCTTCGCAATAATACTATATAAGAATTTCTAAAGAAATCTCTGAGAAGATAAACTAGAAGGAGAGATGGTGATCTTTCAATAATTGCGACATAATTAATATTTTCAGTCGACAAAGCAAAACCAGAACTCTTAAACTGTATAAGAGTTACGATGGTACATATGGTAAACTAATTACTTCTCCTTATTTGCATCGATAGTTAAAATATCAGAGACAGTTGTAGCTTTTCATTCTTTATTATATTTAATTCGGAGTACAAAATGGAAGTTATATTTACAACATAAACATAATATTTGGTACATGTGCCAGACTATTTCGAAACGAATAGGAAATTAGCAAAAGCGTATAACAAGTAAGTGGGCAAATGCAGCAGGGGTGCGCCCGCACCTCGTTACAGCGTTTGCAATTTAAATCACTTAATTGTGAAACAATTTCCTGCGGATATGTTATGTATTATTTTGCATACGTCGTGTTGTTATATCTCGCTACCGCACAGGCTGAACTAGAGAAGCTTTAATTGCTCTAAACTTATACGAATAAAGTCGATCGCGGGAAAGCTCGGTTCCTTGATATAAGAACTCGGATTTATCTCTTATATTATAAAACTTTTTTAATGACATTAATTTTTCGACATTTATAACAAAAATACCAGTTGTGTTATTGGGGTAGGTGCGAAGTCTCTGGTGAATGACAACTCACGCAGCAATATCAGCACCATATAGTACTGATAATGATGGAGCGATTTAAAGTACAGAGCAAGTTACTAAGTGCAACAGTATTACGAAGATCCAGCGAAATCCAGTTGATTTATACAGTTGTATACTTAGTAATAATGACTTGTTGGCCGAAGGCAACATAAAGATGTACGATCCTTGTAAGAATTTTCACTATGATAAACGATAGCGTGGTTAGCGTATTGTTCGTGGTAGCGCCATCTGTTGGGTTGTTTTAAATCTTCCTGTTACATAGTATACTACAAATTTTGATAATAACGTCAGTATTACTAAAGTAACCGTTAGTAAGATATGATTTGAAGAGATAGTCGAATGGACGTCGACCTCGCGATTTAAGATAAATATCGATAATCAACTTAAACGCTAGGGGTGAAGTATCTAAATCTCTAGTTAGTGCATTTATGAATTAAACTGTATATCTAAAGTCAATCGATCCCAATCGCGGCAAAGCTGTAGCCGCTCTAAAGTCCAGACTAAACACACCCGGCCGCTTATAAAACCAGCTGAAGCGCTTAAATCGCTTAAAGCGCTTAACTTTCAGCGTGCAAAGTTCGATAAATTAAGTTAACACGCTGCAGGCGCCCGACTTGGGGTCGGGCTTCGAATCGGGAGCACTACGATAAATGCGATTTTTATTTCTCAAAAGGCCAACTTTGGCCTGCTCGAAATGCACTTGAAAAATTCATACACGCAAACGTAACCAAGTAACTGCCCGCCCGGAAAACCGCGCTGACTGGAGCAGCGTAAAAATAATTCCACCGCAACAGCGCTATGTACCTACCCCACGTCTAGCTCGCTTCGGCGGGTAAAGGTCTACGTATAAAAAAATGGAGATATATATGTAAGTTACAATTATTAAAACATGAAATATGTAGAAAGGCTCTTTTAAGAAGTGAAACATCTTTACGATCGAAGTACACGAAATTACGTGTGCATTAAGTTCCTATTTTTTACAACGAACAATAAGTTCAGTTGGTGGTCAGATCACCTACCATTCGGTTTATCCCAATATATATATGTAATCTCGACTAAACCTTTTATATATAGCGATAATCCCGTCAAATACAAATAAATTCCAGGTGAAGTTCGATCGCTAAACTAACCACATTGTAGTTAACAACACGTTCATTTACTAGTTAAATTCTACGGAAGGTGTTTATACTTCCTCCTGCCCTTTTCGCAGCTATGTGGAGTCGGCACAGTATGTATTTCTCTTCCATATCCCTCGATCAGCCGTCATATCTGAATTAACACAATCCATCCGCACTGTCTTCGGTCTTCGTCTACCCTTATAACGTTTATTCTCATCACTTTCTTTATTATGTGTCCGTGTCCTTCATTCGTACGCATAACGTGCCCGTTTAAAGCTCAATATAATTATTATAGTAAAACTGATATACAATAGAAAGAAATATTAAAATTAACATACTGTTAAAAGCTGGTTTCGATGTGATAGAAAGAAACAATACTTCAAGGTGGAAAGATTTATTATTCGCTGATAATAAAAGGGGTGTAAGGGGTCCTGCGCAACAACTCATGGGACCCAAACCAATATCACCTGCTCGTGAGGCGCCCTGCTAAGCAACAAACGAGACTGTGGCTCCCGCCAACCCGCATTTGGCCAGCGCGGTAGGAAATGGCCCAAACAGCCCCATATGAACCCTTATATACTATAGCCTTTAGTGCCCATCGGTACCGGAAGTCATGCTGACTTTATATGGTGATCTTTAAGAGAGGCCTAAGTCCAGTACTGGACATTTATCGGCTGATGATGATGATACCAAAAGACCGTGCTATGTGGGAACATATTACAAGAGACCTATGTCCAGCAATAAACGTTCATCGGGAGAAATGATGATGAAAGCTCTTCATAATTCCAAAAACACCAGCTAATTCATATATCGCTCGTATCGTATAGAATAATCGCAGTATTGCCCCGAAGTTACAAATTGGAATTAATTATCCGCTCCCCGAACGCCTATGAATTTCGTCCAACCACTACTACAGCAATTTCTAGAGAACAAGTCAAGAACTTTCCAGAGTATTCTTTTTACACAGATGGAAAATTAATTATTATTAGCGATAATTAATGATTTCTTATATTTACGCGAATACTACACTGCTGCTTTATTGCAGCCAGATAGCGCGTTGTTTACTCTAAATTTTCGGCCGGACAGCTAACTGATACCACATTCTCGAATTTTCTAATACCACATTGTTTAATATTCTACGAAGCGATAAGATATTCGGGTGATGGTAAGTGATACACCTGCCTATAACAACGTGACGAGTGATAGAGTGGTATACATATGATCACATTGTGCGCTTCCTAACAGAGACCTACCACTAGTGTAATACATTCAATCGCCATCCATTTTGAATTGATATTATTTATATGAGAAAAATATAATCCATTAGATGGCGCTGGGCGTAGTCTAAGACACGGTAACGTTTTGTGACTGCAATATATTGATTATTTTTATAAAATTTTATTGAGTCCTTAATAAATTACTAACTATTCGTTGTAAAATGTATATTTGAATGGATCTTAAAAGGCATCAATTAGATAGCAACATTGTATTTGTCTATTTCTCATATTTTAAAATTGGCTATTGCCCCAAGTGAACCTCCAATAATGCATTAATTGAATTTTATTAATAAAACAATTATTATTGTTAAATCAGTTGGTAACGGCTGATCCTTGTGTTAACGCCGCACTTGTCTTAGATCAATTTAATCAGGAGCAATTATTGTTTTAATAAAGCAATCAACATTAATTGATTCAAATTACACAGATTAATAATACTCCTGGTAATTTAGTCCGTCGTGGGTGAGCAGGACGGGCTTATAAGGACGTGCTGGTGACAAAGCGAGAGAGCGAGCCGAACGCCCCACAAGAATAACAGCAGACCCGTTCAGCACAAAGTGCTTTGCTATGTCACAATTCATCATACTCCAAACGAGACTCGGCCCGTTACCGGAAATGGGGGGCAACTTACAAAAAATCTCTGTATACCTCTCATTAAAAAGTACAATCGAATTTTTTTTATTAATACTGCGGGAAATACTAATCTGAAAATATGTCTGGTTCTTTTTTTTATTACGAAGCGCTTGTCGCAATCTGGACGTACACCTGATATTAAGTGATACGGCTGCATATAACAATATGGTGCTGTTAGTATGATGTACACAGCACCACATTGTGCTCGCCACGTTAACACGGCATTAAGTTTCTTTACACTAGTAATTTCACTGGCAACTCTCTTCAAATCGTAACACAGTAGTGCACACTATTGCTTGTCTGATGCAATAGGAGCTGCATCGGCATCTGTCTAGACAGTCTCCGGCAACAGAGACCTACCACCAGTATCACCACTTTTTTAAATATCTAAAATTGCTGCTGTTAAGGTTTATCCGGACTCGAAGCTCATGGAGCGACGGCAAATGACACATTACGCGCGTAACAATGATGATCTGTTTAGAATATTTACACGTCATCGCGTGTCACTGTTAATTTCAATTAAGATTATTTGTTTGTTAGATTATTTGTATGTTAGATTATTTATATGTTAGATTGTTTGTATGTTGTCATTCTTTTTTAGTTAATAACGCGTTTGAATATTACTACGATTTTTTAGTTAATATTTAAGATGACGATGTTCGCGTCTCGCTGCCCTCACCTCTCCGCTCCTCTCTCGCGTTATCAGTTTGACAGTTCTTGGGTGAGGGAGGGTGAGGTGAGCAGAGAGCGAGTGAGGGGTGGTGGAGTGAAAGCATTGAGATAGGGCTCGTTTTTTACAGCCCGGGCCATTGTTTTGACGCGAAAAACATCGTCCGCGATAGACGCCAATGTCGCGCGCTGCGATAACATCCAACGCGGCTCCTGTGCTGTACGCACATATATATATATATGTGTGTGTGCACGTTACAGAAATAGTGATGCACGTTGTTTTCTGATGAATTGTTTAAAAAAAATATCTGATTTATAAGACGTCCGATAACTTGTTAGCTATTTATATTTTTCTAACCTGCTTAATGTAAGATGGTTAACTAACAACTTTGTTTGAATATCTTTAAGCTAACAAAATAAGCTGATTTCTGTAAATGAAACGCTAGAGAAAAGTGACTGTCATCAACTAAGGTTTACTTTATTTTCCATACAACTAATCATCTTACAAATTATGTAGTCTGTGGCAGTAAGACCTGGACACTGTTTGAACGCATCGTATATATGTTATGATACCATAAGAAAATTAATGACACTGACTTATATGTAAAAATAACGATTTGTTTAGCGCGCTGGTAGTTTGTAATCGCTAAAGCGTACAAATTCATCATCATGATCATCAGCCGACAGACGTCCACTGCTGAATATTGGCCTCTCCCAAAGATCTCCACTTCGTTTATTGGAGTTCATTAGGGGAATGGGAGCGTAACCCACCACGTTGGTCCCTGTCAAAGTGATCAGAGCCTTGCCTGTCATTGGTTGGCTTGGGTTGAAGGTTGACTTGGGTTTCGGAAGATGTTTTTGCCCGGCGTGGGAACCGGAGCGGCGGATCCTAATAAAGCGGATCGTACGGAACCTCTCCTTGCCAGAAATCGTGTCGGCGATGCTGGGAGGAGACGTTGCATGGAGGGCCGTAGCCTCCTTTTGCGAAACTATAATGGTACAAAAAAAGGCTGCCGAGCGGGCTAGAGAGAGGACAGATCCCGCTCGGAGAAGAAACCGTCGTGGCGCTACCGTGCGTCAACACGTCGCACCGGTGAATGGTGCTCCCCTACCATAATGAGGCCTTTGGGGTTGTTGGCGATCAGGATGGGGGTTCTCATCATCTTCTATACGACCCTGAGGAGGACAGTGGCTGGATGTGGTATCCGCTCATTGAAGTAATACTCACGAGGCTGGTAGGGTCTGTATAAGCAGACCCCGGGACGGGCTATCCCAGCATAGCGTTAGCGAGGCCGCTACGGGTTGTGTTCCGAACGGAGATCCCGTGACTTCGCCAAACGCCAAAGGTGACCACCGCGGGGCTTTTATATATATTATTTTATTATATATTTTTTTATATAGTCACGCCTTTTTCCCAGTAGGGGTAGGCAGAGGTGAATAAACTACCCACATTTCGCCAGATGTGGTCAGATTAGATCCCATGTAACAGGGGGCGAGCCTGTTGCCACTTTATTGGGACCACCACACACACACACACAAAGATGATATCAGTGTGCGGGTTTCCTCACGATGTTTTCCTTCACCGTTTTTGTATCTCGCTGTTGTAACTAAAGTTTACAAATGTACATAACTTAAATATTAAGTCATCGGTACATGCCGAGGTTTGAACCCGCGACCTTCAGAATGAAAGCCGCACGCTCTAACCATTAGGCCAGCGAGCTACTTAATGAAAAACGAGCTAGCAGCGAGCTACTTAAAATACAGGGCTTTTAGTGGGTAAAAATCTCCACATAACTCTGACTTCCCCCCAGAAGGCAGAGTATCTTTTCGAAGATCCCTCCCCCCCCCCCCCCTCGAAACAAAAAAAAGGGTTTCGTAAGATGTTGGGCGGAACCCGTTACACTCTGTACGATATGGTCTTAAAAATAATATTAATACATATTTCAGCATTTTTTCCTAGGCGTTCAGAAACTAAGACAGTGGTCGGCAAACGGTTCATTCACTCCTAGGCTGCGGCTCTTCCATGCAATGTTGGTTCTAACTTATTATCTATCCTGGTAAGAGATGAGTTAAAATTCTTGAAACTAAAATCATTAAGAAAAAGTGTACATAGAGAATTTAAAAATGCACCAGAAATAAAAAGAAAGTATATCATACAAACATGACTGACTTTGGTTTTCCAAGTAAATACCAAGGCCCGTTTTTATATTACTAGAGTACATGTAATCACTTTTAACAATACTTATTATATTATTTAACCAGTTATACTTTTAACTATTAAGTATGGTACCGAATTTTGTTTAATTTACTTTTATCGAATCCAAGATTTACTTGATCGAGGTACAGAAGTGTATGTTTATTCTTTCAGATACTGTAGTAATGACCCTACTAAAAGAAAGCTTAGGTTAAATCAATGTCTCTTTGAATAAATTACAATTGTGTAGTTTCTACCGATGACATAGTTGCCGACCACTGGTGTAGGACATCACTAGAATGTATCAATTTTAATGTGTAAAGTTGTGGCACACCAGCGCCGTAACAGTTTACGTGTGTAACATTATGGAGCGTTGCGCCGTTAGATCTGTCGCATTTCTTTGTTGACATTTATCAAGGGGATATATCCTTTATCCAAACATCTTGACTCAGGACTCTGCAGCTCTCTTTGTGCGCTATCGACAAAGGACTACAAAGTCGGAAACGCAATATCCTTTGTCATGTAACGTTTGTTTTCGAACTTATGATACGATATGTCTCTGCTGTTAAATGTTTTGTGGTGGGTGAGCTTATAGTATTGTTATACCTCACAGTGAGCTCATCAACTAACTTAGTCATCAAAGTAAACAGATTTGTGTGGGCAATATAAGAAAAAATAATATAAACATATTTTTACATTTATGAAAAAATTTATAATATAATATTATACTTTTTAACAAGCGAAGAGTCTTGTAAAGCATGTGTTCCTTTTTGTGAAAAAGTTATGTCGCAGAAGGAGGCTGCGGAGCGGGTGAGAGAAAGTACCCCTAACCTTCCCATCCATAGCCAGAGACCTTGGCGTCGGTGGAGAAAGAATCATGCCCTCCTTCAACCCCTTTAATACAGGCTTAAATAGCGGATACGGGGAAATCCGCTACCCAGTAGATTACGCCTCAAGAAGGCGCGAATAATATTATCCATGCATAACCACTGTCTTAAGTCTCCCATGAAGACCCCATATAATGTTGAGGCCAATTTATGAGCCAACGTTACCGGAACTGCGGTAGTGTTCGAAAGCGGTTTCGGCCAAAGGCGCAGCGAGGAAACCGTGAGGTTTTAGCCAGTAAGATGCTGGCATAACTTTTTTATTGCCCCCGCAACAAGAATGTTGGACGGAGAAAAAAAACCCAATAACTATCACTTGAAGAAGCAACCTAAAATTTGAACTTTGACGAGTAGCTTTAAAAAAGGGATATCGCAATAAAACAGAATTTACTGTGTAACAAATTGTGATGCAAATCGGTTCTCGTATTAATATTCAGGCCCGGGTTCGAACCCGGTCCGCGATTGTTACAACCGCCCGACCCCCGTATTACACCCTCGCGCTCTAAGCGCCCCCGCCGGTGTCATTGTTTGGATGAGACAGTTTGCAACTCTCAAAGCTTTTCAATGATGTTCAGTTAGAACTCTGCTGTTCCGCTTCACCCGATATATTGTAATTATACGTCATTCACTTGTGAGTTAGTCTACTTCAGTTCAGTAACTCAGGACTCCGTAGCTGAGTTCAGTGTTCAGTATACCAATCAGTTCACAGCTTCGAATTCCGCGAGGTGGAACTCTTATTGTATGCTGTTGTCCAGTGTAATCAGAGGTGGTTTATATAACGCTATGTTATGGTTCAGCTAGATTACTGTGGGTAATTAAACTAATACTTGACCACAATCCCGCTTGATGTTGAGTGATGTGATGGTAAGGAGTACTAATCCAGTAACAGCTCATCAATTTTTTTTTGACAACACCTACGTCCAGAACAAGAAAATGCTGGTAAGTTGTTGCTTCTGCTGCCCATTTGCAGTACCTATAAAGAAAATGGAGCGATACCTCTTTGGTTTTATGGATGTCACTTAACATCACGTGATATTGAGAGCGAATGTTAGTCTATTTTCGATGAAAGAGATGAATTTAATAATATCCATACACATGCAAAGCATTTTCATAATAAAAGTAATACACGCCGCGGATATGACTTATTGGAATTCAGCGAGAGAGGAACTTATTGCGTCTGCAATAAAATACTGAGCTGCATGATCTGCAGTACACCTGGAATAGGAATCCACATTGTAATTATCGTCTGTATTATTACATAATTAGTTTATGTTCCGTATTAACGAAGTCCATGTGAAAATCATTGAGATTCGAATTCTATGCTATTTATTGCTTTGATTCAGAAAAATAAGCAAGCCAGGTCTAGGTAACAAGTAATTTCTTTTTATATACTTAACTACGATAGTAAGGGGCCACCTCTCAGCCCCCTTACTATCGGCCTTATAATAAGCTCAAAGTCACCCAAAGGGCCAATGGAAAAGGTTATGCTCGGAGTTTCTCTGCGCGATTGAATCAGAAATGTAGGGGTCCGCAGAACTGAAGTCACCATTTCCCACCACGCTGGCCCAATGCGGACTAGTGGGAGCCACAGCCACGAATGTTGATTAGCAAGGTGCACCACAAGCAGTTCAGGTTGGCTTTGGTCCTGCGAATTGTTATGCGAGATCTCTTACTCCCCGTTTTTTTTAATTAATAAGCTATTATTGAAAAGAATCTAAGTTTTAACACATCACACGAACTACAGTTACGAACACTTAACAATGAAACTAGTAACGAAATTCTCAAGTAGAACGCACCTACTTAGTTTCCCCTCGTTAGCAAACTACGCCACTTTTTTGACGTCTACTATGCGATACTCCGACACTCGGAGTGTTGTCATGTAACACTTGCCGTACAAGCAAATTAAAACCTTGACTGCCCAGCAATAAGAGCTATAATCTCATAGTGCTGTTTTAAGAAACTGCAAAATCAATTTAGTTAAGTCAAATCACACGTTGCGGTTTTTAAAAAACGCGTGAGCTTTAACTTTGCGCCGGGTAAAGCACAGAATCGTCTAACTTGTGTATTTCAAACGTAATCCCACGACGGTAACAAACATTTTTGCTCGTGCATCCCTTTCACCCCTAACTCTCGAGATGTGAGAGTTTTGTCGAAGTTTTCCTTTCTCTAGAATTTCTTTTTTTTTATTTATCTCTCCGCAACAAAACTTCTCGAACACGTACACATAAATATGTATATACCGAATACATAAAACGATCCACCCCTAAGTATTGAACTCGTAAAAAAATTATTGAAGTAAATTTTTTTTTAACATAACTTTACATATAGACCCTAGTGTAATATCAAAAATAACCAGAATTCTCATAACAGGTATAGTCATACTAAGTTACAGATTTATTGTAGTCTATGACAAGTGATAGAAGTAATTGGGGTAACATCATTAAGAATAAGTTGTTGATAAGCAGTTCACCCTCAGCAGTGAGGAACCGACTTGAAGAGAGAAATGACAAGTAAGCAAATAGCAATATTAAGAAGATAGTCAAGTTTTAGTTTTGTGGAGATAGGTTTATAAAAAACTAAATTAAAAGAAGCTAAATTTAAAGGGACCTAAAAGCAGTGCAGTCTATTTGGGAGCTGGTCACAGAGTGAGTTTCTTTGGGTGGTGATGTGTCTCACTGGTAATAGGAATGTGAGAACATCCGGTGGTTGTTATTCTGAAAGCTAATGGCGGTCAAATGACCGGTCGTGGTAAGTAAGACAAACTACAAATTTTTCTCGGAAAATAAACCATAAAAAAATAAGTGAATATTGAAAAATATATCATACATATTATATATATGAGGAAAAGTCGTAAAGTTTAAAGGCGATTCACATAAGTTGAATGTAGGAAATTCCAATTGAAAATTTAAAAACGGTCATTTGACTGGTCTTGCTAGGAATAGTGTTAAAGTAATAGAAAATAATCATTATTGATGGATCTATGATGAACCGGAGATTGAGATCCATTTTATGTGAGGAGAACTTTTATTTATGAGGAGTTTTTACCCACTAAAACCACATCGGTGACCGGTGATCGTCCATTTGGAAACCTGAATATCCCTTCGGAACACATCTGCGGTCTCTCTCACTGTATGCTGTGATAGCCCACCTTCCACTATCCTCTTCTACGTCAGGACTCTCGCGAGTACTACCTACCACATTGGCAATAAAGCAGTCATCATCCGCAGAGGATATTAACCTAAGTTGTTACCTAACTTATTATATATGGTGATCATTTGACTCGAGATAGAATACGTACATACAAGTGCTTCCGCTATTTAAATCGAGAAATGGATTGTGTAAACGTTCTAACCAGCACCTTGTTACGGGGTAGATTTACCCTTTGATAAACATCTGTTATCTTTCTTATAGCTATATTTAATTCATTTTGATGTTATAGCTTTTAAGGTTAAATACACTTTAGTTAAAGCTCCCCAGCGCATTGTCTTTTATTTCTAGAAAAAAGTCTTTTTATATTTGCCATGAACCTTCTTCCATGTACACTGCTGCAGTATACCGGATGTTTGTAAAGTCGACGCCATTTAATATTACAAGTTTTCCGTAGCGGCGCCGCTGTAACTTTGTTCGTCTTATTGCTTTCAATGAATTGATTTTTTATTTATATACTATACGCTTGCAGAAATTACCGCTAGCGTAATGGTTAAAAGAGCGGCTTTTGAATTTATCTTAGGTTTATATCCTATATATATTTTTTATAGAACCCTTAGAGTCTAAAACTGAACTTAATTAAAATGGATTTGTAAAATCAATTAATTAACATTCGTTTACTAAGGTAGTTTATGGCAAAACTCCTCTGGGAAAAATTTATAATAAACCATAAAGTTTATCTTTTGTGATTGTACCCAAAGTATACATACATAGAGATTTTCACCTATGTAGAGACTGATCATGATCTCTGCAATCATAAGGCCTGGAGACTTGAAATTTGGTAGAAATATTCCTTATACCGAGTATAAATCAGCTAAAAATTCTATCCCCCAAAGGGAGTTTCAGTGGTGTTACTTCGAGCATAGCGGGCAGGGAATAGCTGCTTACATATAACTATGTGATTATGCTCGCTTCATCGTATAGTTCATTTAATACCAATACTAATGTCGTAAAGTAATTGAGTTATATAATACTTGTCATCAGTCATTGACGAGCGATGAACCGCGTTGGATGGAACATAGATGATATTTATGAGTGTATCCAAAATTAGCAGGGGCATGTTAATCTACTGAATAATATACGAAGCCACAATCACCCCGCGTCACACCCTCGGGACCCCGACCCGCGCGTCGCTCAGGCTCAGTCATGCAAGTTCACACCTGACCCCTGCGTTGGCCGCCGTAGAGCGGTGCTCCGCCTAAATACGTTTTGCCGAACCATAACAAAATGATAAAAGAAACACATAAATGGCGAGTTAACATAAATTAAAGCAAACATAAAGGAAATGTCGATGGGTTATCTTCTAAACAAGGTTATTAAAATGTATGTTAACATCCGGTAAATTAAACATATTTTATTTAATGACCAAGACACGAGCGAGACATTCACCATGGTAAATGACACACTGACCCATAACAATAAGGCGCTAGTTAGGAACATATAATTTCAAGTGTGATTACCCCAGTAATTTCACTAGCTACCGCGTCTTTAAAACCGGAACACAGTAATATGTGCTATATAATATATGCGGTGGTACCTACTTACATTATTTCCGGCAACAGAGACCTAACACCAGTATTAAGGATTCTCTACTTGACAGTTAAGCTATTTGATCGAGTTCAAGAAAAAGAATTAAAATCAGTTCAAATGTGAACTATGTTGTAACGGGATAGGTATATGTATTTATATATTTTTCCTGATATTATTCAGGACTTTACCTTATCCTATTATTTACAACATTCTCACATTTACTTACAACAATCACATCTAATCTATTTACATTTTTTACATTGTCTAACTTTTACGCTATATGATTATCTAATATTCACAGAAATACACAGAATATTATTGTGTTCATATGTATAAAGTAACATTTACTTATCTTTAATCCTATTGTTTACTATCTTACATATGTTTAAGCAATGATTTATGATCTTACTTCTAACTGATTTATTTTTTATCATCTCCGGTAGACTTGCTGTATCTTAAACTTGTCTCCCACTCAAAGTCATTCCTGGACTGTCTGTGTATAGGTCACACCGTTAGCAATGAGGGACCGTTTCCTCCACACAGAGTAATATATTACATTTTTTCTGCTTATTAACCACAATTTTTGCTTACGTAAATATTAACGAATCAGTTTTCGCCTAAACTGTAAGAGCGTGTGCAGTGCTAGTTGCAGAAATATATACTATATGATATATGTTAAATATATTAAACATGTTTGATTGTTAATAATAAAGGTATAATGGGTACCGCCCAACATCTTATGGAGCTCAAGTCAACCTCACCTGCACGCGGGGCACCCAGCAGTGGGCGTCGATCGGCTGATGATGATGAATTAAACGTGTTGATTGTGATTTATTGTTTAATGTGGCTAACAAAAAGGTGTTTCTGAACTGATTTGTTTTCCCAATGTATACATCGCTGTTTCCTTCATAAACTCTAAAAGTATACCAGCCTGTGTGTTAGTCACCTGCCAATAAAGCACACGCGTAAACATTTATTACAAAAGACAAAGTGCGGAGTAAACAAAACAAGTGTGGTGCAATTAGCCGCAACACACCATTAGGCGGATCAGAACGACCCTTCGGCTCCCTTACTCGGTGCGGAGCGGTCGGGGCGGCGCGCGATGCGATACTCGACCGCCGCGTCCATTGCCGCATGAGTACCAGGGTGCGCGGCTCATTGCGGTGGCAAGGAAGCGATGTACCAGCGCAGTCGCTACGACCACACACCGCGGAGCTCATCTTCGTATTAAATAAGAGGTACACGCGCACCTGCCGGCGCGGGAGGTCGCGCTGCCCTCCCGTGGGACTACAGGTGCATGCATTGATTTGTATCTTAAGCTTGCGAGAGATAAAGGGTCTACACATCCGTTTCTTTTCCATACATTTTTTTTTTGTTTGAAATTTGCATGCATTTTTATTTAATCTTTGGATATAACTAGCCGTTCCCCGTGTGCTTTGCTGGGCTTCATTTTCTGCCGCGAGACAGCAGTTAGAATTTCTATGTTACCATTTGAAGGGCGCCGTAGCTAATATAATTATTATGGTTACGATACTTAACATCTTATGTTTCAAAGCGACAAATACTACATCATCATCAGCCGATAGACGTCCACTGCTGGACATAGGCCTCCCCCAAAATACTACATAGTGCTGCGTACATCATCCTAAGTAGAGTCACATTGGTACCAACAGGTGTATCACTTTAACAAAATTGATGTTTTTGGAAAAAAAGATCGTCTATTTTATTTATTAGCTTTATTGTGTTTCATCGACTCAGAGTGAAAATTAAAATTCAATCCCAAAGCGATAAACCTATGCTTACATCGCAGTAATACGTATAAGCACTTGCTAAAATGTTATGCTTAATTAAGCTAAAAATGAGCTCAGTCTTAAGACGAGATTATAACAAGCCGTGTTGTGTTAATATTATAGAGTGTGAGGTTCGCGCGTAATTAAATCGACCTAGTAAGTTTCTCAGCAGACGGTGCGGGAAGTTTGTGTTCGTAGCTAGTTTGCATTGGTGTAATATGAGACGGATATTGTTCCCACACACGATAAAAAGTGTGCCTGTCTGGTAACACTTTATTAAGTATCAGTGTTATTTCATACAAAACGTGAAACTATATAAATATGTCAGATATCAATTGTGTTACCTTCCAGATATTCAAAACATTATAGTTATATTAATTTTCAAATATTATAGTATGTGGGGGTGTAAGCGTTCTCATACAACTCACGGGATCCAAGCCAACCTCACCTGCACGTGGTGCACTCTGCTAATCAACAAACGAGGCTCTGAGTCCCACCAACCCGTAATTGGCCAGCGTGCAGCGACGTGGACCAAATCTTTCCATATGAACCCATACAATCATCTTTTAGGGAGGCCTATGTCCAGCAGTGGACGTCCATCGGCTGATGATGATGAAAATTATATTAATTATTAAGTATTATTGTTGGAAAATATACTTTTGTCTAGTGCAAATATAGTCTTTAAAATTTATTTTACTCTTAGCGTAAAGAAAAAGTAAATAGATCTCACATGTTCCGTTCTTTACCACAAATTGTGTATATTAAATTTCATACGCTATTCTTTGAAAGCAGTTTCTTTTACTATACTTCTATATCTTATAACTGTCTCAAAAAAAACATCGTAAATTTCACATTGAACAAAGTAGCAACTCTGAACGAAGATAAATGTAATTGTGTAAAGATAGTTAAATAAAACACAAAACACGGTCAAAATTACATGAAGCCTTTTCCCCCAGCGCATTTCGACGCGCCGGATCCCACTCGAGCAAATGAGATGGCGGCCGAGCGCCCCAGCCTCCCCGTTCCTCCCACCGGCGACTAGTTTTTGTGCAGAATCTAGATAACGTGGTGTACGGCGGTGACCCGGTTTCCCTGCGATTCATCACGGCGCTTTAATATGTGGACGTCATATTTTCACGACACCATTCGCCGTATCGATCTTCATCTCACTTCCCCGGCCGCCGCCAACGCCGCCGCCGCCGCCGCCGCCGCCGCCGCCGCCGCCGCCGCCGCCGCCGCCGACTCGTGTTCCGCTAATTACAATACAACTCATCGGCCCGCTGTCACATTGTTGTCGTTTCTACTATAATATTTCTGTTATACATTATCTTAATTGGTTCTATTTTATATGCGTCTAAACATGATTATTGTTGCTGTTATAACATATAATTAATCATACTCTATCAGATTATCTAAATTTTACTACGATAACATTCCATGTAGAATATATTCGCACAGTGCCAGTGTCAGTGTTAAAATTAGTTAATAGGGTACTTCTCGAGTAGTGCTTTCTGTTGCCAAACACTATATCGTCGTTTACAATCAGGGAGATCGTAGTCAAGTTAGACTAAAGAAAAACATTGTGTTCGATTTCTAAACTAGATTTGTAGTATGTCTTACGAAAACCAACAAATTTACCAAGCTTCAGTTAAACACAATACGGTTGTTTGCACATTGCTACTGAAACAATTTACAAAGAAAAATTTGTTTTTTAATTACTTTTGAAAGGCCGTGGAGAATAAGGTTCTATGATATCCTACTAAGGCAAACCTATTAAAAATCCAATAAAGGATGTAACTGAGCTAAAGTAGTAAGTTTGTGATGTCCTTGTTAGCTGTCTCAGTAATAGTTACAATGTTCTCATTTAACGAGATTTCGAATACTCATCCCTTTACAAAGGCTTTTGCCAAAAAACTTTCGGTTTTCCAACTTACAAAACAGTTAAGTAATAATTTGGTAACTCACAAGATAAATCACTAGCACACACTCAACCTTGAACGAAATATGCTTAAAAAATTGAACTTACTAGGGATATGTTTCCCCAACGGAAAAACATGTAAGTAAATATTACAGCTGTAATTAGATTGTACTATTTTTTAAGGATTGCTTTAAAAAAAACCTGGAAGAGTTAAAAATTAAACTGTAGTAGTAAAAGAAATAAAGCTATTAGTCGGTCTTTTTATTAGTCTTTAAGATTAGTGTTACCGGAAACTTGATTGATAGATTCATTTATTGGTTTCTAATCTATTCAAAAATTTCTTAGCGATCGTACCTAGATATAATAGGGACAATTCATACGATTGAATATTTTGTTAAGTATAATTATAAGATTTTATTCTGTCGCCTGAAATATGTCCCAGAACACTTAATAGAGGGCCCCTTCATAAACTAGACCAAATTTAATGTAGTCATTTTATATTTACGTTGTTATAGTCGTCATTATGATAACTAAAGCATAGCAATACATATAAACCTACTCTCCAAATACTCAGAGGTTAAGCAACCTTTAACTACTTTAGAAAATTTTATATAACTTACAGGCGTTACTGAAAAAAAATATACTAATTACGTTTTAAGACTAGTCATCCAAAGTGTGAAAGTAATTGTAAAACAAAATATAGTAAATTAAAGTGATTTATGAATAGAGCCTACGGGATTATAAACTTCATGCAAATTGTAACTGGCATTTGGTACCGCCACAGTTAAATTTGTCATTGTTGTTTCATAAAACAACGAACGTTGTTTAATATTTTGCTGCACTAAAATACAAAAATAATGAGACATCGGAATAAAATGCGTACACAAATTTGCTGATGACTCGCAAACAAAGCGAGCAAATAAAAAAAAGTAAATAAAACACGGGCCTGCAACAATATGCACGATTTTTATTTAAAACTTTTTCCCCAATGGAAATCGAAAAAGGAAATTCTTTTTTTTTTTTGTCGCGACATTGATTTTACCGGAAGTCACCTCTTCGTTTCGTCTCCTCTCTCCAATTAGCGTGCTTATTGAGTGCGAATACTCTCAAAAATTCCGAAACTTTATTAATTTGCGATCATCCAAGTAACTAACCGAGTTCGCAATTCACTTCCAAAGGCTCTAAATTAAGCGATGGAATAATTAACCCCCGCAAACCATCGCAGTCACATCTATATACAGATTTATAAATCGATAAAGGAAGAGAGGGAGGGATGGAAAGATAGCCGTTGGTAAATAATTCAAATTACCAGTTTCACTCTTTAACCGAAACAGTAATGATTTGATGTATTATGTCCGATGTTAGCTAGTTAGCATAGCTCGCTGGCCTAATGGTTAGAGCGTGCGGCTTTCACTCCGAAGGTCGCGGGTAAGCACCCGCGACCTTCGGAGTGAAAGCCATCGGTACATGCCGAGATAAGCATCTCGGCATGTACCGATGACTTAATATTTAAGTTATGTACATTTGTGAACTTTAGCTACAGCAGCGAGATGCAAACTGTGAAGAAAAACATCGTGAGGAAACTCGCACACTGAAATCATCTTTGTGTGTATGTGTGTGATGGCCCCAATAAAGTGGCAACAGGCTCGCCCCCTGTTACATGGGACCTAATCTGACCATATCTGTCGAAAAGTGGGTGTTTATTCACCTCTGCCTACCCATACTGGGAAAAAGGCGTGTTAATATAAAAAAAAAAGTCCGATGTTCGGTATTCTTCCGAAAAAAGGTAAAGATCTACATACTGTAGGACCAATAACGAGGAGTCTATAAATAACTCCATCTGTATTATCGAGTTGTAAACTCTCATCTAATTCACTTTCTCCTATTTCGTTTTCAATTCAACTCAGACCTTTAATCAAATGGCGACATTCGCTTTCAATTTAAAATTCAAATTCAGATATCTCGATCGGGTTGATTTTTTTGTAAATCTACCTACCCTTACAAATTACGCAAGCGTTGAGTTCGTGTCTCACATACAATACGGGACGGATTGTCGACAGAGAGCCATGTGACAAATTGATTGGGTTAATCGCGCACACAACTGACTAACGAACAGCCGGAACCGGGATCCGATAATTAAACCAGAGCGGCATCGGCCCGACTGTGAACACCTCCGGCAAGGTGCGGTACGGTGCGGTACGGTGCGGTGTAGTGTAGCAAGGTGCGGTACTGTGCGGCACATGCGAGTAAACAAAGGTAATTCGCACCGCGCTCCGTTGTCTCTAGTTTGCGTTGTTGTTAGGTACGTGCGGCGACTCGGCGCATCGAGTACGTGGCCACGTGGCCGACTTAACAAAAGATTCACCAATATCTACCTCAGCTATTCGACCAAATTAGTCTATAGTCATTTTCATATCTCCGAAACTATACTTTAAACGTTTCTTTTATCGTATTTGCATTTAGTCTGCATCTATTCTGTTTGCATCTATTCTAAATTTAAAGGGCACATTACTATTATATAAATCATAGTAATTTGGGTTTTTATTTCAAAGGATGTACTTCATGTTTACTCAAATACATTAACTTTTATAATATCTTCCACTACAGATTAAATAATAGAATAGACTGTTTTTGTTTCTGCACACTCTTTTTTATTTTGTGACGAAATTTTGTTTTCCTTAATTTCTTTATAGCAATAGTTAATTATTTTTTGTGAAAAAATATAACAAAAAATATGGTAATATTCTATATATCTATGTCATTGGTTATACATATCAGCCGTAACAAATGGACCGCTTAACACAGTAATATTAATTTGATGTACGCCGGCCCAGTCCTGCTCGTCTTTAGGCGGGAGCTTACTGCCTAATTCCCAATGTTACTGTTAGCTACTTTATTACTACACTCCGGGCCGCGTCACCCCATCCGGAGACACCCGGGGCCCAAGATAAAAACCCCGGGATTAGGCTATCGGCCGGCGGCACTCCCGACTCGATACTCTTCGACGACCCGCGAGGCTTTCAGGGGTTTCCCCCAGTTTAGAATGTAATATTCGAATGGCCATTAATTACCTTCTGTTTTATTCTTATTGTGAATAATTCAATAAAGAGGAAAAGAGTGCAGACAGATTTCTTTTACGTACTAATTTTATTATGAGCCAGACAAAGGGGATTAAGTTGGCTCTCAGTTAATGCCTTCTCGCCGCGTTTAAAGAATTAAGAGACCTTAAAAAGTTTTCAGTTCCGTTTTATGAATTTGCGATGTAAGGTCCTATCAAACATTTTGAAACACTGAAAATAGTAATAACTTTTGCATAAATATATGTAAATAATTATTTTAATAATTATGTAATAATTTTTTAAAATTTATGTAATAATTTTTTTAAATTAAACTAAACAGACAACTAAGGGAAAATATATTTCAAAAAGAGCTTTCTGTGGTACATGTCATTATCCATCCCAACACAGTGATTTACTGTTTTTTTACTTCATAATATCAAAATATAATAATACTAGGGGAACGTCAGTTTCAGTCGTGCATTGTACGTACTGAGAGGCTCTATACTCATTTAAATTACAGGGCTTAAAATGGTTGCTGCTTCGCCAGATGTTGTAGTTAAAATTATTAAACCCTGACCAAAAGGGTTTATAAGTTTAACATTTGTGTCTGTCTCTGTGTATTTGTCCCGTATTGTGGGTCCCGTATAAACATCAAGACCGGGTTTAAAAGGTGTTATAGTTAAGAGTAATCTTGTGCATAATTAAACAAAATCTACAAACATTTGAAATAAAACGTAATTCTGGTTTTATTTATGTATTTGATAAGATTTATTATCGTTTACTTTACCGTGATGCTTTTGAATAAAGAAATCCAAGGAATAAATCAAACCCAGGATTTGAACGATCAGATCTTCTGGCAAACGAATTAACGCTTAAGCAAATGTTTTCAAAGCACCTAAATGCCTGAAACGTCTAATTGAGGACCCGGTTTAAAGGATTAACAAAATACGTTTTGTAACTCGCGCTGAATAGATTCACGATGTATTTTTTGGTTAATTTGATCGTTAATGTGTTGCCCTTGACTTTGTAAATGTTGAGAGAGTGTAAACACTTCGGTGCCCGTCCTGTTGTCTAGCTCAACAATTTTTCACAAAATACATTTATCAACGGTAGTTTCAGTAATTTACTTATAAGTATAGTCATAAAGGCGTAGTTCGATTCTGAATCGTATCCGATAATAGCGCCCTTGTACTCTTTTATGTTGTGGTGATTTGTGTGTTTGATTTTGTCTACAATGATGTTCATCACTCATTAATGAAATATAGCATGAAGTGGTTTGTTAAGTTGACAAGATAATAATTCAACTATATAAAACATACAGATTTAAACAATATAACTTGAATATGATCTTCGATTCACTGAATAAACTTTTCGATTGATTGTACGGAACAAATGACAGAGGCAAGTTTAAGTACTAAACCTGGAAATGAATGTACAGTTTTTTCAGATAGTGATCAAGCAGTGGAAGAAACATTCTTCGAATCCGCATCTATGGAAATTAATCTCATACTGTCCATCAATCGCCGTAATAGCATTCCTGTGTTCCGGTCGTCATGATGACATATGATAGCCAGACTATTCTAAGCGAGAACGCTTCACCATCTTCGGTCTCATTGCCATTCCACATCATATGGAGTTCAGGTCAAGTGCTAACCCATTTTGGATAATAAAACAGATACACGCATTAAACTTGACACCGTTTCATGCATTTGGGTTAGAAGAAAAGGTAAGCAGTGACACATTTGCATGATTCTGTATATGGTATTATTATTCATGTTGCGGCTTTGTGGCCAGGTAGATACGTTAAGTGGGGATGCCATCAGATAAGCAAACAGACAGACTCGCCCACGTCTGATTAAACGAGCGTCCCGGCCCGTGTTTATAATTAGTGCCAGCTTGTGTAACGACTGTAGTAACGCAATTCAAGCGCTCGCTCCAACATATATTAATTAAAGTCCGTCAGCTTGAGACGTTTGTTAAACCGACTTCTTCAGCTCGAACGTGGCACTGGATTTGAATACATTTAAAATGGAAACACCGGCTACGTTATTGTCGTTTTTAATCAAGAAAGTTTCAAGCGGTTCTTCAAGATCATTACTGGTAATTTAGTTTTATATAAAACAAGACGTCGAAATGAGCGCGAGTTTATAATAAACATGCCCGTCAATTGCAATTGAAGCCTTCGGGCTGTTTCTAGCGTTAACTTGACATTTTTCCAATCACTGTGAAGCACAGGAAATGCTAGTGGCATGTATACAAATTAAGAACGTTTTGCCGGTGACTTCTATAACAAGAAATTATATAAGTATAGTTCGTTCGTTCCACTGTAACACATTAAGTGAGGTCCAAATTTATTATCAGGTAGTTAATAATAGTTGTGACGTAAGTGTACAATTTGCAATGTTTAACCCAAATAACTGGATTCGTATTCGCGGCAAGTTTCGCAAACTACCCCCTGCGGCTCCGGATCCCGCCTTCTATGAATTGATGTAGGAGTTTGATATCGACGCACCAAGTAATTAGGAATGAACGAACGCTATTAGATTAATTAAATTTAAGATGGGTACTTATCAGAATCGAATGTGGTGTGTAGAAAAGTATATTTCAATCTCATAACGTACATTCTGCTTATTTTTTCTAGAAGTTCCGGAGAATGAAATCTCCGTATAAGTATTAAAGTATAACTTTCTTACTTAACTATTTCACTGCCGTTTTCCAGTCCTAAGACGTTGCTAGTAGTGAAATTACTGTGATTATGAAGTTTAACAGCACATGTTTCAAAATGAAAGGCTATTTATAAGATTAAACGAGTATCAAATCGAAGTCGCCTATAGATCTTAGAGATAGATTAGATAATAATTACCCTGATGATACAAATAAAAACACACGGCATTTAAAATTGATTTGCAGTAAGCAATTTCTATTCTTAAAACGACTGAATAGTGTTGTACTATAAAGCTACGGAAGCGCTTTAAAAACATTAAATCCTCTCCGTGAAACTCCGGAACAATTTAATTCGCGAACAAACATCCGGAACCGGTGGGTCCGTATGCGCGGAGCTGGAGTAATATTAGACAAATGTCAACAGGGAGGTAAATTAGTTTTCAGTTTGTTCCCGAATTTTCATACAACACTCTTCATAATTCGATGGAATAACAATCTACGCGGACGGGGGAATGTTTGAGTAGGGCGATACTCGGCTCGCGTGGAGCGGGCCCGGCCCGCGGCCGCCGCTCCTCTCCTCCGACCTCTAATTGAAATCACCGCTGACCATGCTGCCTGGCACTCTGTTTATGTGTTTACATAATTCATAAACAATTCATTATTACACACTGATGTAAACTCCAGATCAAAACTTTGTAATGTTCTTCTCAACAGAGAACTTTTATACTATTTCACAGGTACGAAGATTTGAATGCTCGTTGGCAGGTTAAAAAGACTGTGTGATGCATGAGCATGTGATATAGTCATTTCTTGTTCTTGATGTTTTCTTATCGTCCTTTTGACATTTAAATTAAATTTCTCTAAATGGTATTCCCTGTTCCTATTTATTTCGCTGTATATACATAACCCGCTGTTCCCCGTCCATTTTGATGGCGGTAATATAAAATTAAACCGCAAATTACTTTCTATAGCAACCGAATAAATTAGCAAAATGAAAATATTTATCATCATTTTATTTCTATAATCGATGTAATTAAAAAGAAAATACCCTATGACCATCAACAGTCCGCGATGATCATGTTGCCATGTCGATACGTTCCCTAGTTTTCACGTGGTTGGCGAACAAACGAAACCCATTTTCATTATATATATGTAGGTATTTTTTATTCATTTGTGCGGGTTTTATAGAACAGGGCTATGTTCATCGACGATTGCGAGGCAGGTAAACTATGCTCACCTGACGCCTCTCCCTCGAGGCACAAATCCTCCAACTACCGCTGGAGTCTTACAAAGGCGGGCCATCGTTAAAATTGTCTCCGAACACTTTAATATAAAAAGGTCAGCGGACGGACGACGCTTGCAGGCGCTCTACGTAGTTAGCAATTCTCAACACTTCTTTTCCTCCACGGCCGAGGCACAAAGGCTGCCAAAGCCGGCTGGAACAAAGGACGCGGCGGCAGCTCGCTCGTTTACATTTCATTCCGGCGTCTATACTGATGCTCCGCTCTAATATCTAACGAGCGTATACACGGATAACGTTTTTAATATAACGCGCATACACTTACGCGCGAATTGAGAACATTTTTTTATCATTAACCTGGCAACAAGACCATGCTGATGACAGACCTCTACTGCTGGATATAAGCTTCCCAAAAAAGATTCTAAGATTCCCAAAAATCTCCACCACCCATCAATCCTACGCTGTACGCATCTAGCAGTTTCGGGCGACATTCACCAGATTGTCGGTCCACCTTGTAAGGGACTTGCCAGCACCACGTCTACGTGAACACCGCCGCTATTCGAGAACCTTACTGCTCCATCGGCCGCCACTTATGGGTAGCAATCTTTTGGCTTTAACTCTCCTGCGGATTTCTTCATTTCTGATTCGATTGCACAGAAAAATCTCGAGCATAGCACTCCCCACTTCCGACAAGACCAGCAGAACCCCTATTTGATGGTCAACAGTATTGCAATGGCTAATCATGTGAAACTGAAGTAACTCAATTCTGCCCCGGTGGGAGCTCATAATGCAGTATTAACATATGTTTTCATTCAAAACTACCCTGTACAATTTAACTTGGAGTGGAAGACATTAATTCTCTTTAAAGTTACTACATTATGTTAGTACACTAAGTTACTTTTCAATGAAAATAGCAAACTGAAAATGATGAGCCTTAAAGTCGGTAAAAGTTTTTCAGAATAATATTCGGGTATAGTCGAGAAACATTTCATGATACATCATTTATAACAGACACTAGGCCACATCAGCTGTGGTCCAGAACTGGATTGAAACGAAATCACTTTTAATAGCTTAACTCACATCAATAGACCCATGTGATGGAACCCAACAATGGAAACGCGCATGTAAAACATGAGGTTAGTTACGTCCCGGGATGGAACCCGGACCGGTTCGGATTGATATTCCACACTACGGAGGGAGATTAGACGGGTTTCGAAGAGCCATCGGGTCGATTTAACGACGGTGCCTATGAAGGGTAAGGTATCCTGTTACATCTACTTGCATCGATCGTTCGGTTTTGGAAAATACATTGATGTCCCACGCTGCGATGTCTACATCACCGAAAAAGGGAATGTGTTATTGAATTCCTATATACACATATACACACTACTAACAACTCGCATTGGGCCATCTTGTTTCAAGTTTGCGGGAGCAGCGTCTAAAGGTTTAAATTTTTTTTCTTATATCGACGTAGTTCTACGAATCCTATAGTAATACTATTTGCATCAAAAGTTTAATTCCGTCATCCTTCTGCTTCGTATTTAAGTGAAGCCTCTATATAATTCATAAAGCAGACGGCGCTCTAATAAACGTTATTAAGTGACATCATCTCCCGATCCCCGGGAACATCGGAGCACCCTCTAAGCCGTACCCTGTAAATAAACACAGGGCGGACGCGACTCTTAGTTCTATTAAAGCCATTGAATAAGAAACGAAGAGTTTATTCGTTTTCGAATAGCTAATAAGCTGTTAAGCGTTGACGGTACCGTTATTAAGCTCTTTAAATAGCGTCTGCTTCACAAGAGCTGTTGGGATTTAATTTCTTATATATTATCCACGCTTAACTCAAATCTATGTCCAGCAATGGATGTCTATCGGCTGATGATGATGATGATGAACTCAAATTTCAAACTGTTACCAAGACATGAGGATCAACGTTTCTGAAGTTACCAAACGAACCGTTTCTATCATAACCATAACCCAGCCTGCCATACTGGAGGCATATCAGAACGTTTTCTTGAGATTTGTCATCTTGGCGATGTTTTTGCAAGACGACAAAATATAGCGATGAGGAAGGAATTACGCTCATTGAATCCGTGAACATACCTCTCTTTTGACTTAGGTCAAAAGGAACGAAATAAATAACAACGTCATCAACCCAGGGGGTGTAAGGTGTCCCGCACAAGAACTCACAGAATTCAAGCCAACAGCACCTGCTCGTGGTGCACGTTGCTTATCAACAAACGAGGCTCTGGTTCCAACCAACCAGCATTGGGCCAGTGTGATGGGAAATAGCCCAAATCTCCACATATAAACTATTACAAACGACGAACCTTAATGCCCGGCGGTGCCGAAGGCAGGACCGATCGATGTGGAGATTTTTGGGTGAGACCTATGTCCAGCAGTAGACGTTTATCAGCTGATGAACTTTTTATTCGCGTCAGTGTCAACACAGTGCAAATTGTTACCATTAATTGCCAATGATAACTATGATTTTATTCTGTAAACCATTTACTGGCGTAAACGTAATATTTAGTTCAACTGTAACTATACGCAACGTAATATTTAATAAGTTAGGTTTTACCGTCTCGATAGGTACCACCGCATCTCTTATTGCTGCCGACAAACAGTGCTGTGTTCCGGTTTGAAAGCCGCTATAGCTAGTGTAATTACTGAGATATCGAGATACAACATCTTAGGTTTCAAGGCGACGAGCACAACGTGGTGCAATGTATAGTATCCTAAGTAGAACTACATTGTTATAGGCACGCGCATCACTTCACATCAAATGAAAGTCCTGCTCGTCTCTCGTTTCATTGAATAAAAAAAAAAACTATTTAGATATTCACATGTAACAACATGCACGACAATACAAAGCCACTTCAAAACCATCTCTCCGACTTCTCATGAACCCTATCCTACATCTAGTGAAGTATTCGTATATATATATATTCTATTTGCTATGGCTGTCATAAACAGATTGAAATATGAAAAGAGCGTACGGTATCCTATCCCCTGACAGTTTCCCTTTTCGTGCAAACACAGAGCCGTTTGCAGGTTCCTCGCATCCTCTAATCGAATTTAACGCCCATTCGGCGGAAGCGTGCCGGATGTAACGTCAACATATTATAATTGACTCCGAAATACACTGATTTGAAGCTGCGCGACGAAAACGACTAAAATAGTTCCAATAATAATCTGTGACTTTGTAAAGGTATAATATAGTAATGCTGAGTGTTGGGCCACCAAAGGTTCGGATGAAAGGAGATTACATGTCGCCGAGATGCGAATGTTAAGATGGAGGTGTGGTGTGGCCAGGATGGAAAAAACATTAAGGATGAGTATATTAGAGGAAGTCTAAAAGTTGATCCAATAACAGAGAAATCGAAGAGCAAGAGGTTGGGGTGGTTCGGGCATGTTGTGCGGAGGGATGAAGGAAATATAACGAAAAAAGTAATGAGAATGAACGAGGAAGGCCGAAGAAAGTATCTATGGGTTTTTGTGGAAGATGACATATGTAAGAAGAGTGTGAATTCAGATATGACGGCTGATAGAGGGATATGGAAGAGAAGGACATGCTGTGCTGACTCCACATAGCTGAGAAAAGGGCAGGGGGTAGAAAAAGAATATACTAATATTATAACTATTATCTGATGATTTTTATAGATATATAGATTATAGATAGATAGACAGATGTATAGATAGATAGCACTAGTCAAAAAATTTCATATTTACACTTAACCTACAAAAAATAATACCATTGTGACTATCCATGTTAAAATTAGTATTTTCTACATAACACTCAAACTTCGTACACATTGTCGTAAAGCGGAGGATCCGATTCAAAGTTTGCAATAAATCCCTCTTGGCCGAGCTGATGCTAACTCATTTGTTTGCGAAACTTCTGCACTTGGGATTGCATTGGCCGCGCTAAGACAATTCCGTCCAGCATTCAGCAAGGAAAAACTTTGTATGCAACCCAATCGGTTCCCTACAGAGTTATTTTTTAAATAATCTAATATTCATCATCATCATCATTATCAGCCGACAGACGTCCACTGCTGGATATAGGCCTCCCCAAAGATCTGTTTGTTGGAATCTAATAATGCCTCCTTAAATATCAAATACAAAGAATATGATAAATAATAATAGAATATTATAACTCCTATACTTTTACTCTTCTTAGATCTTTAGTTCCTTATCGATGTGGAAGTGGATACATCTGATGTTAAGCAGTAAGCTCTAGACTTAACAATGTGATTCTATTGAGTACTTTAACATTCATTATACCATACATAATCATGCTTATATTTTACAATGACGAGGCAACTAGCCACTCCGTTGCATCACTTATTAAGTACGTCTGTCACCATTGTGACACAAGATCTTCAGGAGATTTGCCTTCGTTAGACTTAATTTTACTTGAATATTTGCATTCATCATCATCAAGCGATAGAAGTCCACTCCGGTATATAGGCCTCCCCCACAAATCTCCACATTGGTTGATGCTGTGCTGCCCGCAAAACTGCCAGGCACTAGGAGTAGTTGTCTGTAGAGGTTCATATTGGGAGGATTTAGGGCATTTCCCATCACACTGGCCCAATGCGGATTGATGAGAGTTGTTGTTCGAGACTCTTACACCCTTTAATATTTGAATTACGATAGTCCTTATATTCACATTCGTAGTATTAAGTAAAGACAAACTCTCGAAATGATTTAGGTCGAATCGTTTTCATTGCTTAACAGCCCTCAATGCATAGTTTTTTTCGAATGAAAATGAAACTGCAGAATATCAGAACAAAGAGACGGTTACACCGGATTTCTAGTCAAGAGAATCTTTTTGTTCCTTTGCAAGAAGCCTCGGGATCTTCGAAATGCACCGATGCCTCGAACTATTGCCCTTGTGCTACGGCAAACACAAGAGCGGTACGTGTTTGCGGTCTCTACCTACACTATACGTGTATTGTCCAATAACCTTCGTCGACGACAACCTTTTAAACTTTAACAGCTTCATCGAACACAAAAGCGGATACTGGATACCACAGAAGCGTCTAATTGTACTGCCAAGCAGTAGCGCTTAAACATTACTCTGTATCAGAATGAAGAGCTCTGCAGCTAATGAATATCGAGAATTAATCTCATATGTATCAATGCGAGCGCAATATTGTTCTGTATAATATTCCAGAACAGCAGCCATTATTCTGGTCCTCTCCATCTCGTTGCTGGGCTTTGTTAAATACCAGTATCGATCATGATTTGCAACATCTAATTCCGATGCCTCTCTAGACTTGGTCGACCTAAATAAACCGTACGTTTTATTGTGCGAATCGCAAGGTGTTCTCACCTTGAGGGAAATTAAACTAACCCTCGCCGGATGTACAGTGCACTTCTTAGTCGGGCGTATATCCGACAAGATTACACAAACTGGATCGTAATTGAGACGGAGTTACGTGTGCGCGCGATGTGCTGTACATTGTAACGACGTACACTTACATTGTACCCTCCTGTTTCTTAAGATAGCTTAACTGTACCGCCCAGACATTGTCTTGCTAGGGTACGTTTATTTCCTGTCTGCAAATATATTAATAAATGTTTAGTACATACAAAAAACATCACGGAAATTGACAGTAATCATTGACACTGCCAAACTAACCGACGACTAAATGGAATTAAACAAACAAAAATTCACTCACTATAACTATAAATTTAATTTTTAGTTTTTCCCTATCTTTAGGGGTAGCATTTTAAAGAGCATTTCTTCCCAGTACACTCTTTTCAACACGAAATCAATGTAACTTCTTTTGCAAAAGTTAATCGTGTCATTAACAATTTCATTACTACTTTTACTTGTATATCACTTGTTTATGAAAGATATCAACAGAAATCCAGTATGTTAAAAGTATTATTTCTGTTTACTTAACTGTGATGTTATCACACACGCAATAGTACACTACTAAATATTCCCAATACTTTATAATAACAGCTAATCCAAAGATAGTCGTAAGTTCGCCTCGTGCTTGTATCATTGTTTCGAATACGTAACACCGAATTGCGAAATCTAGTTTCGCCCCATCTCAAGTAAGTAAACAGCTTTCAGTGAGAACTACCAAGACGTTTAATCATAGTGTTAATTAATACCGCAAATAAGCTGCCGGGCCTCCCCTGCCCGCGTCGCACCCCGCCTGCGTACACTCCTCGCTGAATAGTTAACCTGCTGCCGGCTTAAATTACACATTACCGCCTCATCAGAGCCTCCTACAGCTGATTAAAATTAGTTATTTACCTACACGTCGGCTCTCCTCAACTAGTCAAAAACTTTAAATTGGTAAGTAGTGTCAGGGTGCGTATCTTCCACATACCAGCACGAGGGATCTGTCCCTTTATTATATCATGGTCTGACGTCCTGCTGCTGCGACGTCTGCATGCTTTACAGTATTCACGAAATTATTACAATATCAGTGACGTACTGTGTACGTGTGTGTTAACAATGATAAGATATTGAGGAGTTCCATAAGAGAACTGAGATCATCGATATTGTCCAAACGATCGCTGGACTTCAGTGGTAAAGTGCAGGTCACATTGCTCTATGGATTGACAGACGATGAGGTAAAGGGGTAGTGCAGTTGTCAAGCACTGATATGTATGTGCAGTGTAGATGGTAATTCTCAAAGATTGACGATCCGGTAGAGATCGCGACGAGTCCATACCTTACCTTACCTCATCACAAGATCTCCCAAACTAGCAGACTTTAACACTTATCATTTTGTAGATATATTGCTTGTGCTATTTAGAGTTATTTTGTTATACCATTTGATTTATGTTAACATAATTTAAGAGTGTAAGGAATTCCGCACAACTCAAGGGACCCAAGCCTACCTCACCTGCTCGTGGTGCACTCTGCTAATCAACAAACGAGGCTATGGCTTCTACCGATCAGCATTGGGCCAGCCCGGTGAGGAAAGGCCCAAATCGTCTCTATATGAACCTCTACAGACAACAACTCCTAGTGCCGGGCGGTTTTGCGGGCATCGCAGAATAAATCGATGTGGTGATCTTTGGGGGAGCCCTATGTCCAGCCGTGGACGTCTAGCAGCTGATAATATTGATGATAATAACATTATCATCAGCCGCATATATAATTTACAATTATATTAAAAAAATCATTTTTTGCCTGTCACCGTTAGTAACAATCGTGGTGGGACTCCTGTTGTAGATACTTTCGATATATTGATGTGTGATCGTAGGTCACCATCAGCCGATAGACGTCTACTGCTGGACATAGGGCTCGCCAAAAAATCTCTACGTTTGTTCATATGGGGGATTTGGGCCATTTTCCACTACACCAGCCCAATGCGGGTTGGCGGGAGCCAGAGCCTCGTTTGGATTAGCAGGGTGCACCACGAGCAGGTGAGGTTGGCTTGGGATCCCGTCAGCTGTTGTGCGGGAGCGCTTACACCGTTCTAATTAATACTCTTGTTTTTATTTATTTACTCAATATAAAGAAGATTGAATATATAATAAATATAAGTAATGATGTTGGAAGCAAGGTACCAATTGATATCATCATACGTATTGTGAACAGTGTTAGTGCTGTCGGTGGATGCTCTACCGCGCCATTAGGTTTCGGATGGGCTGTCAATGGGCCCCGGACGGGGTCTCAATGACCGCTCAGCGCTGGTAATCCTTTTGACGTCGCCCTGTTAATGCATTTAGCCTCCGAACGCGTCACTGAACGCATCCAATGCGTGACCGGATAAGTTGTTTAATTAATAGCATTATTTTAATAAATTAATTTAATTTCTAAAAAATTTGAAAGAAGAATGTGTAGTACTTAAAATTGCTCTCTTCTATCGACTCACTGAAAACTTCACAGCTGGTAGGTCTCTGTTGCCGGAGACCGTCTCGGCAGGTATCGCCGCAACCAGCACAGTAGTCCGGGGCTATTAAGAAAAGGAATAAGGTATTCCCTGCCTGTCGTAGAAAGCGGCTAAAAGGGTCCTTGGGTTCATGAGCCTTGAGGATGGGGCACTCAGAGCTCAATAAGCGGGCCTTAGGAGGACAGCAAATGCATATTGGTCTTGTATTTGCCGTAGCACAGCGTGGGTGCTAAGGAGGGCTTTGCCCTTCCGTGGTATGTTCTAGCTAGAGTGTAGGGGGGCTTCGGTGCTTCCGTAAGAGATCCCGGAGCAAATCTTAATGCACTGAGGGAGACCGCCGAAGGGGTTTTAGTGAGTAGAAGCCCAGAAGGAAGGTATCTTTGAAAATCGTAAAAAAAATGGTACCACCGCAGCGCCTATTGTAGCCGACAAACAGTACTGTGTAAACATTGTCATGTTCCGATTTGAAGGACGCTGTAGCTAGTGAAATTACTGAGGTAACGAGACTTAACATTTTATATCTCAAGGCGACGAGCGCAATGCGGCACACTGTATATCATCTTGCATAGCGCCACGTTGCTACGAGCAGGCGTATCACTTACAATCGCGTGAACGTCCTACTTGTCTCCTCGCTTGATACATATCTGACTGAGAGCATAACAACATAACATCTAACCGTAAATCAATTTACTGGCCTAAATGAAAATTTACATTTATATTAAACACGTTTATAGCAACTTGTCTTATGATTTTAATTTTATGCCTCACAGAATTGAACTCGTAAAACAAACAAATAATGTTTTTAGTTTATTTTTTAATAGCAACCCTTTTTTCACGAGGGCGGCGCGTCTTCGCAACCCCCACTGAAGGTTTTTGTTTCGCCGCGCGTGAAATGAACCCGTCGAAAAAATGTATCATTAACTCTGAATTATTTTCGGGAAAGAGATTTCGATAGAAATTTATTTCACATCGAAACTGCTCAGTAAGGAGCTGCACACTACATACTGCAATTTTAGACTGCATTCTATTTATACCTGCTATGCAGTGTACAGGTCAGTAACGCATTCTTTTACTAACCTATAACTTAACTATAATTCTAGGAAAAATGTTTAAGTTTAATGCTTTTATCTGCATGTCATTTTTTGTTTCTGGAAGGAAAACTTCGAAATATACCCTGATTCTGGGAGGAACTCAATTATGTGAGATTTTTACTCACTAAAACCTCCTGTGGTGGTCTGCATCAGCGCATTCGGAAATATCCTCCTCTTCTACCTCCTACCCTCCGGGATCTCTTATATCGCTGAGCCATACGCTGTCCCACACCGGTTCGCTTGTTGAGAGATAAGGGCCTTCAAGGCCCACGAAAGGCCTAAATCCTTTTAGTCGCCTTCTATGACAGACTTACCTTAATTACCTATTCTTACTAGCCCGAGACTACAGGGCTGATTATCTGCATGGTCACCATAGTACCTGCCAAATAGGTATATATTTTACTAACTGCTGTTCCTGCTCGCTTTGCTACACGTAATACCCTCGCAACCCTTTTTGGGGGTAACATTTATAAAATCCATCATCTCAGCTGATCTATACTGCGGGAAGGCAATATGCGTACCAAATGTCAAGTCTTCTGGTCTTATGGTTCCAAAGATATCGTGATGTCTCTACATAGGTGGAAATCTTATATTTCAATCTATGTTAATAATTCTGAATATATGAATGTAAATAATTTTCAACCTATGAAAATATATTTTAATTCTATCTCAAATACATAATCGTTTAAAAAAAACCTATACTTATACTACGTAAACTCAAAGTTCTACACATATAATATAAACTGGTGAGAACTAATAAGGAAAATTGTAAAATTCTTAGCTTACTATATTTACGCGAGTATTGCACATATCATAAAACTTTTTTTCGTAATACACAAAGTGACGGGCGGGCAGCACTTTCACGTGATAGCGAGTGATACGCCTGCCCATAACGACGCGGCGCTAGTTATGATGACATACACAACACCTCATTGCGCTCGTCGCAATTGGGAACACGTTAAGTTTCGTTCGCCTAATGATTTAATTATCTACAACGCCCTTCTTACCGGAACATAGTAATGTTTGCATTCTACTGTTTTACAGAATTAAGAGTTGTGTTGGTACCGACCTACATGGTCGCCGATAACGGAGACTTAAAACAAGTATAACGTATGTACAGTAAATTTTTCCTCCTACCCTTTTCCCAGCTATATGGTGTCGGCACAGTATGTACTTCTCTTCCACTTCCCTCTATCAGACGTCATATCTGGATTCACACTCTTCTCACACATGTCATCTATCACACAATCCATTCACACTCTCTTCGGTCTTCCTCTGCCCTTATGACCATCCACGTTCATTGTTCACCTTCATATATAGCAAATGATTGCTTAAGAATATGTAACATGGTAAACCATAGGGATAAAGATACGTAAATGTTACTTTATACATATGTACACAATAACATTCTGTGTATTTCTGTGAATATTAGATAATTATAGAGCATGAGTATAAACAAAATTAAAAAAAAAGACAAGTAAAAATGTTAGAAAAAATATAAATAGCTAATAGTAGTATAGTAAATATGTTCTAAATAGTAGGTTAAGTAAGGTACAGCCCTGAATAACAATATCAAGGAAAATTGGAATTAAAAAAAATAAGTTATTCCAGTAATTATAAACAAGTAACTATAATGTTTTTTTTTTCGGATTTATTCGCGTTTATTTTAACTGCTGTAAATAACTAACATCGGTTTGTAAGTGTATAGAAAAAGCGATTAAATTCGATTTCAATCCAGTATTATTTGGTATTGGTACACAGAGTATTTACCGTGTAGTGGTTAGCGGCTGAGCTGAATCGACGTGCGACGTGGATGCAGATAACAGTTTCGGATTCAAATCTGCATAACGCAATCAGTATCGGGGGCGCGCGGCCGGCGGTGCGCCGCACGGCTTTGTGCTGTCTTTACACCCCTACACAGCATCACAACGCTATGTACCCTCAATTCAGTACGATTGACTAAAAAAATCACTTATGTATCACAAAAGATGATACACAATCATTTACCGTTGGTAGATCTCTGTTGCCTAGTTTATAAGTGATACGCCTAGGTCTAGGTAGGTAGTAACCCTCGTTTCGAAGTCCTAAAAGACTAACTAAACCATTTTATTGAATCGAAAAATCAACAATGATGAACACGGTGTCGCCAATATGGTTAATTCATCATCAGCCCATAGACATCCACTGCTTGACATAGGCCTGAAGATCCCACATAGATCGCTCCGGCTGCATCACCATGAACCAGGGGCCGTCGTTTGATTCATATAGGGGAATTTGGGCCATTTTCCAACACGCTGGCCCAATGCGGGTTGATAGGAATGGTTGTAGTCAAAAAAAATTGTAAACTCAGTAACTTATTATAGACCTTTGAGCATGACTACTTCTATTAGTTTTTATTAAACAAAGTAAATGGAAAAAAGAAATTAACGATAGAAAGGATAAGGCTCTGTAATTTTCTCCGCCCACCCTCCTCAACATTTTATCAAGGACCGTCTTTAACCGGAAGTGGCTGTATCCTGCGCTCATGTGAAGGCCAAACGAAATTCGGCCACAATATTCATGAGCCGAAACTGACGCGCCTCTTACGCATACTAATAACAGTTTAGTGCTGCCTGACCCGGGGTTTAGGAACCGTTAAGCGGCCCCACTAAGAGAATGGCTCGTCGCTCATCTCGACAATCGCGAATAAATATTCATGAATTCCATCGGTCCTTTTCTAACAATAGGAAAAAAAAGTTGATTATTACATCCTTACACTTTGTACAGCATTGCAGAATAGTTTCGTAGATTAAATATTCGCCATGGCCGGAAGATTTCTACTCACCTACTGTGCTTGTCCAGCGACTTCCCCATTTCTCCTCAGAACTTAAGGCGTGACATAAATATTGCGACAAGCCATAATGAAAAGCAAAATGAAACTGGCAAAGCGTTGACATTCCTAAAATGGCTGAACCGAAAATTTTAATTACAGCTCAGGATACTACACCTTTTATCATGCTCTTCAATTGTGTAGAAGCTTTATTGCATCTCCAACACTTTAAACTTATAACTGCTCTCTTTTTACTATTACCTAAATAGATCATATGTTCTAATCTGAAGTGTACTGAAATAATAAAGTATATAGGATTATATATATAATATTGCAAAGCTTAAGGAAGGTAGACGGTTCGTCTGGTGATACGCCTTCAACAAAAAGATACCAAGTCAGATTTTGATTCATCTCACTCCACTCTCGATATTAATAGTAGATTGTCCCTCATTGTAGAAGATGAAAAGATCCTGATCCAGAGAAATGCATTCATATAAAAACCGGATATAAATCGCTGAATTCGCATGACGTTAGAAAATTTAAAAAGTTTATACAGATGTCTAACTATTAGTCTTGGAGACATTTTTGAAATCTGCTCCAATACGTCTTGATTGTAAATTGAAGCTGCTGAAGCCCGCAGACGTCGTGCAATATACGTTTATAGAATGGTTGCTTGGAACTTGTTTTGATGTTTAACAGTATACTCAAGTAAAAATCCCGTTTCAAACCGGAAAGCAATTTATAACAAATTAAAATTAATAACCACAAGTACCTTGTATTGTTATTTATTTATTTATTGGTAATCCTCATGGTACTACTGGTGGTAGGTCTTTCTTGTCTAAGATCGTTTAGTTGTGTAACACCGCGGCCCTGTAGTCTCAGGCTGTTAAGAATAGAATTAAGGTATTTCGCACTTGTCGTATAAGGCGAGTAGAAGGGACCTAGGACTCGTGGGCTTTGTGGGTGGGAGTCCCCAGAGCTCAATAAGCGAGCCTTAGGAGGACAGCAAATACATGGTCGTCTTATATTTGCTGTACAGCACATGCACAGCGTGGGCGCTAAGGAGAGCTTTGCCCTTCTGTGGGATGTTTTAGCCAGAGTGCAAGGGGCACTGGTGCATTCCCTAGAAGATCCCCGAGCCTCTTCTAATGCACTAACGGAGACCATCGATGGGGTTTCAGTGGGTAGGAGCCCCATATAATCTTGTCTTCTCCTCAGAAGCAATCTTTAAGACTTCCCCCGCAATAAAAAAAGTGAGTACTACCGCAGTGTCTAATTCTGCCGCCAAACGGTAGTGTGCAAACATTAGTGTGTTCCGGTTTGAAAGGCGTTGTAGCTAATGTAATTACTTGGTTAACGAGACTCAAGATCTTATGCCTCAGGCGACTAGCGGAATGTAGTTCAGTGCATACCATCTTAACTAACGCCACGTTGTTAAGAGCGGGCGTAACACTTTCTAACAGATGAATATAAAGCTTTTTCGATGCATTTCTATTGCACCAAATCCGACCCTCTGATTTCGATAAAAAATCACTTTCTTCGGGAATCAGCTCGAAAGAGACAACTCTATCGCCGTCACTTTGTCGGTAATTTGTGGGGATGTAAAAAAATCCATCCGCTATCGGCGGTTAGATTAGATTTATCCGATGTAATCCGATGCAACAGCAAGCGGAGGACCGATCTCTAAGTGCATTCACAGCGATAATCCTAAATGGGGTAGACAGTGTTGAGGAAATGCATCGATGTAAAATGTAGAAGCTACCTTTACTGGGAATTTATGTTTATTCTAGATCTTTAAAAGCGTTTAAAGTAATATAAATTAACAACCAGACGGGATGATTGTATTTGCTTAAATGGAAAAATTCATCGATAACGAAATCAAGGACGAATGGGGTACTGCAAAGCATGAAGCTTCAGAAAGTAGTTTCGGTTAAGTAACTATTGCTAGACTTAAGTGGCAGTGGGCAGGGCACATTGCTCGAAGGACTAACTGCCGATAGGACAGTGAGGTCCTCGAGTGGCGCCCGCGAACCGGTAGACGTAGTGATGTGAGGCCTCCCACAGGGTGGACCGACAATCTGTTGAGATTCGCGGGTACCCACTGGATGCGGCCAACATATGTAACGAATCGATAATTAGACGAGATCTATGTTCTGCAGTGGACGTCTATCGGCAGATGATGATAATGAACTATTTACTAACATTTTGTAATTTAACGATGTTTATTTCGTATTTAGAAAAGAATTTAACAGTTAAAATATATTCGCAATAGTTTAGTCCGGAAAGGTAGGAACGAGTTAATTCTAGTTATTCATCGCTTGGTATTTGGACCGATAAAGCTGCGCCGGCCGCAGAGCGGCTGGAACTCCGTCGCTCGCTAACTGTATCGCGTACAACAACAAATTAAATTAAATAAATATTTAAACTAAATACATTTGGTTTCATTGAAAACAAAATACACGCTTCATCTGGATTGAAACTGGAACTGGATTCTATGTACATTGAATAGACGTTTCTAAACACACTGAGGATGAATTAGATGGTTTTAAATGTTGCAGAACCTTCATGTCTTTCACTTGGAAATTGATTATCAAATTTGTTCTATACTCTATTACAATTTGAATAGTTTTGAATGTAAATAAAATTTATTCGACAATATCGTTGTTAATTCAAACAACTCTACTTGTGGCTATAACATCTCCCATCATCACAACGACCAAAATTTTAGATAGTAAAATAATTACAAAAATCGGCTTATATTAAGAAACTGGAGCCCTTTCTTTATTTGCATTAATAATGCATAACTTGTACTTTTAGTATAAGTTTAAAACATAAAAAGGAAAAAGTGTAGAAAGAAGCAACGAAAAAGGGAAAAGTATTATAAGTAGTAAGAAGGTAAGTGTAAAAACAAGATTTTCCATGAGCTTTTATTTTCCCAAAGTAAACATAAACAGCTATTCGTTCTGAATAATGAAGCACCGGAAAACGTGAAGTTTACCAAAAGGAAACTTTTGTTTTCACAAACTTTTACTTCTCAAGAGAGGTGATAAATTTATAATTATCTTCAGCAAATAGGTCAACCGACCTCGGCGTGGATAGTTCGCGAACTTTCTGAGTTATCGACTCGCTAATTTGATTACCCAGTCATATATTTAATATTTGGATGTCTATAGATTTTGCTTGTAGAAAATCATCTCCCCCAACCTCTCCTCTCTTACCGAAGAGTTTATGCACATTAAGGATAAGGGAGATGCCTCTCATGTTGCGTCAGATAGAATGTTTACACTGCTAACATCGTGCCCGTCGTTATAAATCATAAGATGTTTAGACTCATGCCCCTTGTAATACTACTTTTAACATCTTACTCTATGTTAGCTATAGCGCCTATGAAACCCGAACACTTATTTTTGAATACTGATGTTTGGCAGCAACAATAATTGTTCTGGCGCTAATGATATAAATATTCTCTGGTAGTATTTAGATATGTACTTGGCAGTAAATTATAGATAGGCGATAATGAAAATCATAACATAAATTTGTTTAGTAGTTAATTTTCCCACTCTTCTCAGCAAGAGACTATTGTCCGGATCTTAGCGGGCGGGAGACGCAGCCATAGCTAGTTACTAATAAATCTGATAGAGACATCAAACAATACGCGATTGTGCACGCTAATAAAACAAAGGAAACTAATAAGACGTCGAACTGGGAGCCCAGAAACGGATACTGGACCGCGGAGTTCACTTAATCCTCGCGAGATGAAAAAGTACAATGGAACGGTACGAAGGCTGGCGGGAGACGGGATCGATCCCGGATCGGATCCCGTTCGACCGGAGCGTGGCCCAAGTCACCAGCGTCGGCGACTTAACGAGATTTATGTTACCGAAGCCGGGGTAATTGATTGCGTTCGGAGTGCGCCGCCGTAATTGGCGGGGTGTTACGAAAAGGAAAATGTATTACCTTTGACGCCGAGTGCCGCCATTTTATGTAACAGCTGCTGCACTTTTTACTACATAATCAATTTTTATTCTCAAACTACCAATGGCTGACGACTTACTCAGCGCGGATAAGGTCAAAAATCAATACTTATCCACTGGCTAAATATAATATATCATAAACCGTACATACTTATGTAAGTAATAGTAATAGGAAAGTCTCCATAAAGTTAGTCTTCGGAGCTTTTCCCATTATTCATTGTTGTTGGATCTCCTAATCATTTTTCTAATACAGTTTATTTAAACACACGGTAAAAGCTGCCTTCGGCTTTGAGTCATACCTTTACGTAAGTTTTCCATAACATTATATATTTATTACCTTGGGTTATTCATGACTAACCTTCTCTAGTCATTTTTCAAACGTGTTGCCTTACTAGACATCTGATAAAAATACATTTGCTAGTTATAGAATAAATATTGATTTAATAAGTGATCTTAAAATTGTTATTATGACTCCAAAACACCTGGCATCTGACGCAAATGCTAGTTTTCCTGTTGCTTTTATATTATTTGGCCTGTACAACTTTTCATTGTGTATTTATTGTAATTTACATCTAGAACGCTTTAAGCGCTTGTAAAATTGTTCAAGTACAAAGTTCGAAAACATTTCAAACGCCTTTGCAAATAATATTTTGAAGTTGATCACCTGTTTCGTTTTATTGTAGTCTGTAGCGGCAACAAGTTATAAAACTTTACTTTGATGTCTTTTACATCTGATAAAATTAATGAGATTATTTAAATAAACAACTAAAACTCTCGAAACCTTCAAACTATTATTCATTGTTTAACTTTTAAGTTTCACTGACAGACAGTTTCTGTTGTTGGATGCTGTGAGCCAGTAGTGTGCAAACATTTAACTAGAATATATTTATGTTGGGGATGTAAGGGGTCTCGCATCACAACTCAAGAAACCCAAGCCAACCTCACTTGCCTGTGGTGCAACCTGCTAATAAACAAACGAGGCTCTGGCTTCCACCAACCCGCATTGGGCCAGCATGGTGAGAAAAGGCCTAAATATCCCCAATATGAATCTCTATAAACGGCCTCTACTACCTGGCGGTTTTGCGAGCAACCCAAGAACAATCAATGTGAAGATCTTTGGGGCAGGCCTTATTTCCAGCAGTGGACGTCTAACGGCTGATAGTGATGGTATTCATGTTGCGGTAACTGATAACTTGATTAATAAGATGTTAATTGTGCTACAAGACATCGATGTGATGCAGTGTAACTAATGTAATTAAACCAACATTGTTATAAGTTTATCACTTTTACCATAAACGGTTGATTAGTATAAATTCCATTTATTGTTGGTTTGCATGGTAATGTTTGATGGTGAATAAAGATAATTAAAATATTTTATCAATTAATAAGACAGTAAATCGCTTCCGCACTTGAATGAAGCCGCGGATGTGGAGTTGAGTTAGAAGAAGTTACTTTGCGAATACTTCGGGGCTTTGCGTAACAGATGGGTTCAGTAATTGATAGAATTAATTCACCATTTAGTCCCTAAATACTGCATTTACTGAAGAAAAAAAGCTCACCACCAACACTTTCGAACTGTGTGGGTGAGAGAAGTGTATCTCAGAACGGTACATAATACTGCTCCCTTATCGCAGTTTTATGTGCATCTTATCTCTCGCCAGTGATCATTTCTCTGAAAATTTAAAAACAATAGCTGCAGTACTTTTAATAAATTATTGACTTCAGTAACAGAGATAATTTTCAGTTCATTTTCACATTGTCATTTATGAAGCGGTTACCGTGGCGCCTCCGTAATCGGGTTCGCCTAAAATGTAGCCCCGCATTTTCTATTAATTGGGGCGTGTGCAATTGCAAACTTGCGCTCAGGTCTGCTCAGCTCTGAACATTGTAATCATCTAAAAATGAAAGACTACGATTTAATTAGTATACAATATAAAATACGAAAAGCCATGTATAAGTAAATATGCAGTAAACAAGGCAAAAGGAAAGAAAATAATTTGCCATTAGGCTGTTTTTTTATTATCCCTGATAACTATCATATTTTGGTGTCGGTAAACGGTAATAGAAAACATGAATTTGGACTTATTAAAAATAATGCAAACATCACAACATATAATATCCACACAACCATAGGTCTCTAAAACTTGACATCTTTTTTCTTTGTTTCGGGAGGAAATCTTCGAAAGACACCCTGCTTGTGAGGTGAAGTCAAAGTTACGTGAGATTCTTTTAAAACCGCCTCGGCGGTCTACTTTAGTGCATTCGGAGAATCCCAAGGATCTTTTACAGAACGTACCGTTCCACCTCTTCACTTTGTATGAGCGAGTCCCAAATGAAGAGCTAAACTCTCCTAGGCACCATACACTGTGCCACGCGGGTTCGCTTGATGAGCATAAGAGCCCCTACCCTCAAGATTGGAGAACCCGTAGACCCTTTCAATCGCTTTCTACGATAGGCAGGGCTTACCTTAGTTCTTTTCTTACAAGCCCGAGACTACATGACTGTAAACTTGACACTTACCGTTCGAAGCACTAATATTGACAGTAATTACGAATTTATTGGCGATGGGGCAGTAAGGTCCTCGAGTGGCGCCCGCGCACCGGTAGGCGTAGTGTTGGCATGCCTCCCGCAAGGTGGCCAGACAATCTGGCGAGAGTCGCGGGAACCCACTGGATGCGAGCAACGCGGGACCGATCGATGTGGAGCTCTTTGATAGGAGTCCTATGTCCAGCTGTGGGCGTCTGTCTACCGATGATGTTGATGACGAATTTATGATATAGTTACTTAGGTAGATAGTTAATGCCAATAATTTTTTAATTCCATCTCTTTGAATTACCTCACCTACAACATTGTGGCTTTAGAATAATTTATAACGAACCTTCACCACCACTGTACATCCACAGTTGAAATCGCTGACTGAACCCTATTCAGTAATTTTAGAGCCCCCGGTGGGAGTCGCGAACTCGTTTTAATTGCTGAACTATTACTCGCGTTAATTGATAGATGCGCCGCTACCTGCGTCTACTTAGCGCTCCAATTATACGGCGAAGTCGCGCGGCGCCGGGCCCGATGCCTGATTACAGGAGACGAGCCGACGGATGATCGAGCCGCTATTATATGCCGCTCCTACCAGCTAAAGCTACAATTATAACGGAATTACAAGTTAACACTGAATTTAAACTTTATTCGCCTTTTTGTACTGCAGAAAAGAAAAAGGTTTGTCTACACTGTTCATACAATCTTATCGTATCAAGTCATGCGCGTCATGGTGACCCACCAATAATACTAATTTGATTTTTATAATTGAAAGAGAAAATAAGTTACTAACTGTCCATAATCCTTTCTGGTGATTATAGTATGATATATATTATTTCTCATCATAATGTGGTCTGTAGTAGTAGGACTAGCCTAGTAACATCCTATTCAATCTTTTCTTGAAGACATCCACATCGTAGTTGCACGGGAACACTGACGCCGGCAAGTTGTTCCACTTTTTTACTGTGTTTATCAAGAATGACTAGCCGAAACCAACTGGTTGTTTAAAATGGTGATGCTCCGTTGGTCGTTCGGTGGTAAAAAAGCATTGGGAGAAATAATAGGTTGGAAAATATCTCCCTTCCGCCTTTTTGTCTTTTGAATTTCGCGGCTATGTACAAAGCGCTACAGAGCTCGTATCTGGCAATACTATACATAATTTGAAAGGTCTTGACATAACCTACAAAACGACGCTATGCATAATTAGTTTGGATATTGCGTTCAACAGTTATGGACGTGTAAACATGCGAGTTCACTAACGCCGAAATTGCGCTATTTTAAAGTTTTCCTTCGTTAAAGGCAAATCCGCTAGAGAAACGTTCCGTGAGATTAATGGTGTTTTGGGGGATGGTACTCTATCACTTCGAACCGCGGAGGAATGGTTCCGACGATTCAGAGCCGGTGAAAACGACACCATGGATAAGCCAGCCGGCGGAAGACCTGTGACGACAAATACCGATCAAATCATGGACTACATCGAGTTAGACCGGCATGTGGCATCTCGTGACATCGCCCAGGAGATGGGAGTTAGTCACCAAACCATTTTAAACCATCCGCAGAAGGCTGGATACAAAAAAAAGCTTGATGTTTGGGTGCCGCATGATTTGACGCAAAAAAACCTTCTGGACCGAATCAACGCCTGCGATATGCTGCTGAAACGGAACGAACTCGACCCATTCTTGAAGCGGATGGTGACTGACGACCAAAAATGGATCACATACGACAATATCAAGCGAAAACGGTCGTGGTCGAAGGCCGGTGAATCGTCCCAAACAGTGGCCAAGCCGGGATTGACGGCCAGGAAGGTTTTGCTGTGTGGTTTGGTGGGATTGGAAGGGAATCATCCACTATGAGCTGCTCCCATATGGCCAGACGCTTAATTCTACCATCTACTGCGAACAACTGGACCGCTTGAAGCAGGCGATCGACCAGAAGCGTCCAGAATTGGCCAACAGGAAGGGTGTAGTGTTCCACCAGGACAACGCCAGACCACACACTTCGTTGATGACTCGTCAGAAGCTACGGGAGCTCGGATGGGAGGTTTTATCGCATCCACCATATAGCCCGGACATAGCGCCAAGTGATTACCACCTGTTCCTGTCCATGGTGAACGCCCTTGGTGGTGTAAAGTTGAACTCAAAAGAGGCTTATGAAAAGTGGCTATCCGAGTTCTTCGCAAATAAGGAGGGGGGCTTCTACGAGGGAGGTATTATGAAGTTGCCGTCTAGATGGAGACAGATTATCGAACAAAACGGCGCATATTTGAACTAAATCCGATTACTGTAACACTTTTTATAAAGCATTGAATAAAGAGCAAAAAAGCGGAAGGGAGATATTTTCCAACCTTATATATAATGGTACCAGCCCACATTTCGAAATGTATCCCATATACTTTGCTATTTTTCCTATGAAGAAAATAAAAAAATTGTCTACAATCTCATGCTGGAATCATGTCGTACCAAGTCATTCGCGTGGCTAGTCATTTCCTGCCTAAAACAGATTTAGTTTCCGGGGACAAGTCAATATTATGGAGAATTTACGCACACGCAAATTAACGTGGACAGTCTCCTTTGATTCGGTAGGGAGCAAAGATCTCCTTTGGAATAGACCGGTGCCTGTCCGCATTTAATTCTAGGCTACAAGAAGTTTCTAGAATCTTAGATAGAATGGATCTTGTTTCTGTCGTCCCGGCGTATCCCGATGTATTTCGCTATCACTTTAACCGAATTTTTACTTGTTAAAACCTCTCATCTCATCCTTCCTTTTCCTTTTTGCTTCCGCTGAGCTACAGTATAACAAGTACTAACTGTTGTCTTTAGGTAATACCCGCTATTAGGTACTTCGTAAACATCCTAATGCATTAATATCACAAGTGGCGTATTACTTACCACCAGGTACATCTTACCGCGTAAAATATCCCCTTCATACCGGTTTTCTCATGTTGCTCGCTAGACTTTATCGTCTTGGACGGTTGAATATTCTTAGCGCATTGACACTCCAGCTGTTCCGCTTTTTAAATGTAAATTATAGGTTACCGTCGCGGGGGTGGCGGCGGGGTGCGGCGTCAATAAAAACGACTTAAAAACGTTTTTATAAAGTTAAAGGCGAGCGCCGGCTGCGGCCGCCAACTTATTTAATAACAATATACTCCGAGCGGGGATTTGCTCCCAGGATCCGCCGCAGCCGCCGCTCTCCGTTGCGCGCTGCCAATTTTACAGTTTTCGATTCCATCTCCATCCCAACTCTTTCCCGAAGCTTCGCGTTTAATCACATTCGATTCATCCTCCCCATCAATATGACACACCAAATATAATAATACCTTCGCAACCAAATATTCACTACTTATATCACTACCACGTATTGTATTCAAGTAGCTCACCGGCCTATTGGTTAAAACGTGTGGCCTACAATCCCAATTTCGTGGGTTCGAATCTTGGCATGTACCGATGACTTTAATATTTATGTATATTTGTGAACTTCAGTTACAACGGCTAAATACAAACGGTGAAGGAAAAAATCGCGAGGAAACCTGCACATGAATTAGAATTTATTCTGAAGTTTGTGTGAAGTCACCAATCCGTATTGGGCCCGCGTGGTGACACTGGCTCTTCACCCTCATATGGGTAGGCCTGTGCCTCAAAAGTGGAGACGTAAATTGGTTGTTGGACCAAACATTTAATTATAGAAACACTAGACTTGAATTAACATACAGATTTACATTAATTCCATTAGTGTTTTTTAATCTTACAAAGGTATATCATTCAACGATGACCTCCCCACAGACAAAAATACATATTTTAAGTACATAATTAATAGCTAATAAAAAAAACCTGGCGTCGACAATACTTTAACATGTAGAAAGTATGTCCTGGAATTTGGTTCCCCCAATATTTGCAAAGCACCTAATTGAAATCTATTGATGAGTGATCGATTGTTGTCATGTTGACACATCAAACGTTAAATTGTCCAGTAAACTGTTGTGATAATACCCCTGTTATTTAATTAATAATTAAATAATTAGGATATGTGTGAGCGCTATGTTATGCTTTAGAAACGAATCATTTGAAACGACGAAATGACTTATACTTAATAATGTAACGTAATCATGCTTTTACAAAGTTTTAAAGCAGAGGGGCGGTAACACAGCATCACTTCCCTTTGCGTAATTGAAGACATTAAAAATAAATAAAAGTTATAAGAAAACAAACGCACTCAACAAAAACTTTATTCATGGGTCCGCTGTATCGCTGAAATAAAATTTGTTACGGGCGCAAGTTTTAATGGCGGACCCTAATAAAATGTTAAATAATTGATGCTAATTATTCACCATTCTATCGAAACGAGGAGCTTCCTTATTGCGTACGCGGCAGGGGCCACTTCCGCATCCCCGCTCTAGCGGGCCCTCGATGGACCCTCGAAGTAAAAATGTAGTCATTTTAATGTAATACTAGCCGCCTAAATATGTATCTTAACTCACCCGCTTGAGTGCCGGGGCGGTAGGTTCAAATTTTCATATTAATTTATTTAAATTTTAACTTTATTGTTATTACAGATAAGTGGTACATTACTATCGGAGTTATTTCACGCGTTTCATTATTAGTAACGCACATCCTCAAGCACGCGAAATACACTTTAACTTACGACTCCCGAAGTTATCTCAAGTAAACACAAACTTCGACTACTTTGAAAGGTCTCGATACATTTTATCATACATGCATTACATTTGCTTGTTTAACTCGATTATTCTTTTTTTTTATTATTCTACTAAGCGACGTAATGAGCGGCACTTTCACTTGATGGTAAGTGTTACACTTGCCTATAACGACGTGGCGATAGTTACAATGGTATACACGACACCATATTGCGCTCGCTATCACCGTGACATGTATGATATTAAGCCTCGTTACCCCAGTAAATTTATTAGTTACAGCTCCCTTCAAACCGGAACACAGTCATGTTTTCTTACTGCTGTTTGTCGGCCACAATAGGCGCTGCGGTGGTACTTACCTAGAAAGTATCAGGAAGCAGAGAGCTTTAATAAATTATCTTAAGTAAACACATCCACATCGATTAATTTGAAAGTTCTCGATACATTTTTATGTATAAAATCTTTTAACTCGATTGTTCTCTTATCATTCTAATCAGTTATTAAATAACTACCAATTGGTGGTTCAACTCCGCAGCAGCTTTCTGTTAATATTATCTACGTATACCGGAAATTGTGTAAAAACACAGCTGTTTCAATCCGAGTAATTAAACTACAAATATTTGTTTTAACTTTCTAGTTACGCAGATAATTAAACGGTTAATAATCTTCTTTTAGTTACAAAACACCCACACTAAGCTTTGTAATTAACAGTCTAATAAAATTTAACCTTATTATTTCGTTAAGTCTTTGCGTGGGCTTGTTATAATTAAACCTTTTGTGGCGGTTTTAATATAAAAATTTTATAACCTCTCTGTGAACAAAAAAACGTGTTGAAATGCCTTCAGTCAAAGGTTAATTAAATAAAATATTGTGAAGAGACGAAATCAAAACAAAGTGTACCGACGAGCCCGCTCTCACGTTATGATATTCGAAGAGTATAAAGAAATAAATGGATGACTAATTGGTATAATTAGGGTAAGGGATCCGGTCCCGGACCCTTGTGGGCTGATCTCGGAAAACTTGATTACGAAATAAAAATGTTACATCCACTTGTTATATATACTTGAAGCTGAGATGATTTATTTGTCCGTTAATGATTTTTTTCCTTAGTAAGTTTTTTATCCTTGACCCAAACACCCCGCCGTTTGGCAATGTCACTAGTTTATGTATGTGTTGTATTTGTTCGAAACCGGTGCTCTACTAGTTTTTATCCTTTATTTTATTGTAATTAGAAATTAGTGTTCATGACTGTTATGTTTGTTTGAACTGTATGAATCAAGTTTAGCAATCGTTGAGAATGAAAAATAAATCCTGTATAAGTTGTTTGCTTCCAGAAATGTAAATTCTGACAAGTAAAGCATAATGCGACGTGAACACCGGAAGGATATTTAGATTTATCACATATTGTATGATATTAATTATTTTTTATTACAGTTAAGCAACTTAACGAATTTAATTATCATCGTATTGTTTCCTATGGTAGCATATTAGTTTGTTTTTTTAAATACAATAATTATTTGTAGTACTTTTACGGAAGGAAGTCTGAGGGGAGGTAAATAAGTTATTTCCGCCTGGTCGCTACACGATTCCTAATACCTTCCAAAACCTGTTCCCAACTGACATAAAACGTGAAAGTTTGTTCAAGAGGGCGCGCGGCGCGATGTCCAACGGCATTTTAAAGCATCGAACGCTATAAAACGTTAATTAATAAAAAAGAGCCGTATAGCGGACTTGGTGGAGTCCGCTCGCTAGTTTGCCCATGCAGCCATGAAATTTTAAGTATCCGTTTAAGTGATTCATTTTTACGCCGCCCCAATGCCGCGGTTCAGCACGGTGCGATTTAAAAAATCCAATTACGTATATCATATTTTCGATCGACGAAATGGCGGCGTCACAAAATGGCCGCCGCGCGACGCGCTCTCCGGGGCTAATTGCCGGCTTAAGTATACATATTAATGCATGTCCTGTGTTTGCTCCTGCAGTAATGAGGTTGTGGAGGAGCCAGCACCAGCCCACCGCTGACAATAACACTAAATTACGCGCACAAATTTATTGTTAGCGGCGGCCAAATACGAGTTTCGCGTGCGTCGCTGTTTACTTTGACGCTCCGGAGCCTTTTTGTTTTAAAAGTTTGCTCTGCTCAGGCATCAAAAAGTAATTTAAGATTCCATTTCGGCTAATGCGACCGATCCATTTTTTTTATATCAGGTATATAACGTTTTATAGAATTTATTTATCAGCTATTTCTCATCTGTAATCGTCTGAAACACCTGAAATATACTTTGTTTCTTAAATTATGAGAAAGATTTTGTTTAATAAACAAAACGAATGTTATTTATAAAATTATTGTGTTACTTTCTCACGTCTCCTGAAAACTACAGAGATTTCTGCTCTTAATCACTAATAACAATGTAATCCTTCAATAACGGAACTGTTGCTTCATTTGGCATAACTAGTTAGTATTTTTAGCTTAATTAGTACTCGATATTTGGTAGCAGTTTATTTTAGTAATAATTTAACGTTCATTATCCTTTTGTGTATAAATGAAAGGAAATAATTCATGTTTTATTGCATTTTAAAGCTGTATTATGAATAATTAAAAAGGATGGTCGTATCATTTTCTTTGGATGCCGCTCCCTCGGTTGTGGTCTTCCGTCGAAATTTCATCTGAATACGAGTAAAAGCCTTTCGTATAAATGTCTGTATGCACTCCTTTTGCGCGCAATGTGTTTTAAACAAGACATCTAAATAATGGATAGATATACAATTAGGTAAAGAGCAAATAACAGCTATTTCTGCAACAGTTTTCGCATATATAATATAACGTGCAGTAAATAATCAATATTAATGAGAAATATAAAGCCTTACAACAAAATACGCAGATGAAAGAATGCTATTTCAAACACCGTCACTAGTGTAATCCGTATAGCTGTATGTTATGCGAACACGCCGGGATCCCCGACCCTATCCTGCAGTAAAGCCCTGAGGGTCGGTAAGCGTCGGGCCTCAGTAATCTGGACACAACAGCGCAGTGTTTTGACAGAACTGAATGCGGTATGTAAATGGATAACCCTCAAACATTTACAAATTTGGACTGAGGGAATATGATCTCAGATATTATTTACTATTGGACAAAATACAGCTTCAGAACATAGGAACTAATGTTCTTAAAAATTACCAAAGATCTAAATTACTAATACGCATTGTGTATTATATTCATCGTGTATAAACATGTTTAACTAAAGGAAACATTAATTTTATTTTTGATACTGCTTTATGAGTTTACATGTTACAACAAACGCTCTCTTTATTGTAATACATAAACAGCACTACTCTTTGAAACGTTGAAAAGGACACCAAAAATTCAACAGAGTGTTAATTCAACGGCCTTTATTCAGATGAGATCTCGACAACAAACCATGGCCGCGACGAGCATTCAAAGACAATAATACCACCAACCTCCATTTTAATTATTCCCTATAGAAATTCCCTACATAAAGACATGCATTTTATTCTACAGGCACATATTCGACGTGCCATTGTTAGTTGTATGTAAAAGAGCAGTTTACATATAATTATTCCTGTTTTAGTTTATAACTTACTAATAAAAGCTCGGCAGTCGACAAAATTAAATGCTGTTCTAGTTACATTCAAATCTAACTATTAATGACTTTATGGAAATTGAATTTAACAATGATAATTGCAATCATGGTATCAGTGTACATGGACTATATGAATTCCGTGAAAACTTTATTCCATTGGCAGGCACTGTTACGCAAGAAACCAATAAGCTATCGGCGACAGACTGACAAACATATGTAAACCATTAATTAAATTATTATTTTTCGTATGATATAGACACGTTTAAATATTCATATAACAAGTATACAGTATGCGATTTCAAACGCCAAATACTTTCGGTCGCTACGGCTTATTAGTGTAACTTTAGCACACCTTTTCCCGTTGAAACAAATTGCTTCCAAATAAATAGCGTTCGCAGAACGACGCCGAAGCGACGTCAAGATGTATTAAATAAGTAAAATATGACAAACACGCTCGTTTTCATCAAACGCTACTTACCCACTGTGGGGCTGATGCTTAGTGGGGACCGGAGCGTGGCTGCAGTAATGAGGAATTTTGGTGCCTTTAAAGTACAAGGTTTGTAGGTTGATGACATCATTAAGATGTTAACTGAAGGTTACAATGTATCAATGATTATTATTATACAGCTATATCCTTTTGCCTGGCGTGTAAAATATATTAATATTTAACACTGCACAAGACTACTACGTTAGACAAAATGTATTTGTACATGTAGAATTCGATTTGTATATACATTTAAAACTGCACGCAAAAAATAGTTCGTACATACATACATACATACATACATACATTATATATCACAAAATAAAAATAAATAACAATAAAAAAAGTTCAAACAGCTGAGTTTTTTGTTACTACAGTATTACTTCTATTATCCGAAGATATTGAGCTGGGTAGTCAATATGAGTACTCCAGCTCATCTGATACTGGGCTTGCGGAGCCGGCCTCGTGGCCTATACTACAGTATTACTGCCTTAAACGTTTTGTTAAAATATATTTGAACTATAAAGTTATAACAACTATTATATAAAGTTATAAACAAGTTAATCTGTCTTTAAATTTCAGTTAAATCATAACAAGGTAATTAATCAAGGCTTATAGAAAAAACCATCAAGTGCACATATTCAGCATTACACGCACATCTACCCTTACGGTTCACGGCTTATTCGCCGATACAAATAGGTCCCCACCCAGTTTCGCTCGGCCGTCCGCTTCCGCCGCCCCACCATGGCCGCACCATCAATCCTAAGAGCCAAACAATACCTGATAAAAGCTGTCATATCAAAGTGACTCCTCTCGCCGATTGGTCCAAGTGTTTTACCCTAAACACTTTTGAAAGACGGTCAGCTTTCTGTTGTGGGTTTCTCTTGATGATGATCTTCCAGCAAGGCACTAACGCAGTGTCTGCCGATCAACAATGTTCTTAACAGTGTGGTGTTACGATATTTACACTGCATTTCACTTTAAAGTCGCCATTACGACGTTTATATAACATCCCAATGCGCCCAACGATTTCAGACGTTTCTTCTTCTTTTTCTTAGTCGGTATCACTCTTGACAGAGTGGTTGTGGTCATCACTTCAGGTGTTGGTGGCAAGTTTAATAACACGTCGTACCTCCATGATGACTTTTTTGGGAATTTATTATGCAGTGGCAGAAGGCAAGGGGCTTTCAGCATTAAATCCTTTAAGGGAATATTTAAATTCTAATGCCGTATTAAGCTCTACCAACCGGTTGCCCAGGCAGGTGAATGATTATCCCGCCATTTTCTCTGTTGTCACATCTGTTGTCTAGCAGGAAGCACCACGGGGCAGTAATATGCTACACCGCAGGTTAGGTAGACAATAAGGTAGGATAAGATCTTAGTTCCGTTATCCCCTTACTCACCAGACGTTTTTAAGCAGAAGAAGTTTTCCTTTCGTTGTTGATTTTTTTTTCTCCGGTACGTTGCGGAGGGAATCTTTTGATTATTTTGGTTAGTTTCACAAAAATAAAAGAAAATCAAGCCGCCAGCCGCTTATGACATAAGCACCGTCTTCACTTCGCGCATGTAAACTCGATTGACATGCCGACGGGCCGCTTTCGCCTGTCATTTCGCATTTTTGCGAATGTCATCGTTGTATCGCGCCGGAGGAATAAAGTGGGGTGTTGCCGTGGCGTGGGGTTGTACACCACCCCCACCTGCCCTTCCTCCACACCGCACTCTACAAACCAAAAGAGCATGAGAGATAGTTTATTCTTGAGTAGAGACCGATTAATGGCAAGTGCACCGAGCCTGGTAAAGTTCACAAATGACTGCAGTAACGAGACAACATCCTATGTCTCAAGGCGGTGAGCGCAATCTATTGCATGTCATTCTAACTAGCATCACATATATGTAGCAGCAAGCATATCACTTACCATCAGGTGAACGTCTTGCTCGTCTCATAGTTAAATAAATAAAATGTGTTTGTCGTAGTGTATTGATTTTAATATTATCGCATGTTGTTTCAGGTAAGTTGTGCGGCTGCAAGTTCGCGAGGCGGTGTCGTGAGTACACGCCGAAGGACGCAAGGCTAATGTAAAGCACCTTTATCCTGTTCATTTATTTATTATTCCCGCTGTCGTTTTGTAAAAGTTCCTTTTGTATGGGATTTGTATAATTGTTATATGGATTTGGATTTTAATTAATACAACTGCGAGAATTTTCATTAAACAAAAATATATTACACGAAGTACACTTTTTAAATCGGTATGTATGAAAATCGACGAAGATTATTCCAATAAATATCTATCAGATACGCAAGCGCGGGGTCGATCGATGTGGAGATCTTTGGGGGAGGCCTATGTCCAGCAGTGGATGTCTGTCGGCTGGTAATGAAGCTGAGTCGAAACATTGTTCAAAGAAATCCTCAATTCCTGTTCGGTACGAATAAGCAACATTCAGTGGGCCGATTCTAAGGACTAGTCGAGAGGTAACAGGTTTTCATATCGACCTGTACAATCTAGGAAGCTCTGGAATACAGGCCACCGGGCACGCCTCCGCATTATTACGGAACAGAGTATTCAAAAAGCACCGAGACTTCGTCGTCGCCTATTTATAAACTATTTCGAGGATGAAACACCTGCATATTACATCTTTTTGATTCATCTTACTTTGCAGCTTCAGTACAAAATTATACCTTTGTTGTCTACTCCCTACTTCTTATACTTGATGTAACGTCATCATGTGAGAAGCTCCAGATTTTCATAAGTTCTATTTCTTATGAGAAATACGAAAAGTTTATTTGTTAAAAAGCTTATTGTACAGAAGATAGTATTTAGCAACTAACTTATACTGAGAGCTCTAGCTTCATGCGATGGAAAACGTAGAGAGGAAACTCAGAGTCCCAAGAACAACAGCTTTACAGGACAGAGGAGATCTATCAACTCGCATTTGGCCATGACACATGTCAGCTGTTAGAACATGAAAAGTGGGCAATATATATAAGATTTGTTACAAAATTGTCAATCCTCTCAAAGAACGGTAGTTATCGCTTTATGGAACTCAGCAATCTAATAGATAGGATCGTTATTAGACGTTACCCCTATAGTTATAGCGTTTTTATAGCGTGCCAAATAACGTTGTCTTTATTCCGTTTGTACATAAAACACGTTGAATTGCTTCTTGTAAGAATAATTGGATGGCAAAAGTGGCAGGATAAGATCTCTATGCTTTTAAAGGATTTCTGTTAACGCTTCTTAAGATTTGGTTATACCGAGATTTTTTCTTATACTTTTCCTGGTTTAACGATACTCCTAATTTAAATTCAGGGTTACGATCATTGATGGTACTACCTTAGCGGAGGCTGTATTGTCGGGTAAGGTGCGAGATTTTGATTGTTTGAAGGCTAACGTGGAAGGTATTATTACTAACGATACTACATATTATATATTATGTCTCAAAGTATTAAATGATAAATCACATTTATCTTCTTAATCAAAAAATCACATCGATCTTTTTATCTCATCTCCTCATAAACTGTTGTCCATGCAACTTGTCGTATTTCTGTAGATGTTTTCTTCCTTCAAAATCTCACACTCAGAGGGGATTGAACCTAAAACCCCGCTGCAAGTCGTATAAAGCCTAGTTCTATCTCATTTACAAACCTATCTCAATGTCAACCACTAAAACTATGCAGTTATTACAGGCTTTATGTACCTAACAATATAGTATGCCACGGCAATCGCAATAATAAGCTTACGAAAAGTACACTTACTTGACTCCAGCAGATGTAATCTAGCCGCTAGATTATATTAGTAACGGCAGATATATACTCGTACGTAGGTAACACATAATTCAGCGTGACTTTTCTCGAAACTAAGATAAAACCCAGTTTCCCATTTGTCCGCCGGCATTATCCGGACTTAAAATCCCCGAAGTACTAACCGAAAGGAGCGTCTGCGATGGGAGGAAAAGTTCTCTCTTTTTTTTGTTCCAAACTTTCGCCATTTCACCGAGCTAATCTAAAATGTTGATATAGGACAAAATAACGTACCAAGACGAGGAGTTATAAGTCCCCAAGGACGACAGCTACTGCATTTTGATGCCTCAACCCGCTGAGAAACGTATGTGACATCTATGATTATATTATATTTACAAAAAGCAAGCGATGGCTCAAGCAAGATCATATAGTGATTATTAAAAAGACTGTCTAAAATATTGTGATGCAGATTTAGATGTTATCACGTTACCAAGACTTTCATCATATGGTTATCCGCGGGTACATAACAATATCACACTAGTCAGGATTATACTCAGAGCACCATAGTGTGCCTTGACACAAGATGTCGGAAGTCGTTAAAGCTAGAGAGTTTATCCTAATAAATTCTCTAGCTTTAACGACCTTGAAACCTGAAGACAGTAATTGTACACAACTGTTTGACAGCAATGTAAATGATCCCGCGGCGCCTACCTTTTTTTTTTTTGTTTGATTTACTCATTTTGCATACCTGCCTACGTGGGGACAAAGACAGGTTATGTCGGACTTGAACTGATTAAACCTCCCATGGTGGAAACTTTCGTCGCCTTACGGCAGGGCTACGGCAACGTTATCCGGCACCTCCCCGACCCTGCCAGCGCCCAGAACATACGGCGCGCTCTCCTCTCGGCCTCTTATCGTCACTTTGGTAACGGCTCCCCCGAATCCTGCGGGAACCTGTTCCGGGGGCCGGTGGTACCTACCTAGATAAGTACACAGAAAAGACAATAGGTGTATTCGACAACAGGCTGTGGAATAACTTAACGTGTGCACAGTCCGGCTCGTCGGGCGCTGTAACTGCGCCGGCAGTTACTTCGCACGTCATAAACTTGCTATAAATAGCCGGCACCAGTTTGATAACGATGCTATCCAACAGATTACTTTCTGCCTCGTTTGCGATGCCAGATATTTCGGCCTTGAAAGCCGAGATGATTTCACGACGTTCTGCCGAACGTACAGTATTTTAGCTTCGCTTGTAACTTAGTTGACATACCTACTCTAAATTGAATATTTACTCGATATGGAGTGATAGTTTGAAGAAGTAGAATATTAAAAAAAAAGTAAATTTGGAAAAACCGTGCATTTTTCAAAATTGTTGTAATTGAAGGAAGTATTCTTTCTAGCGCGAAATTGCTTTCATCAGGGTATGAGAGTTAAAAGTGGAGTCTTTTGTTGGTGGCTTGTCAGTTGAATATTTTTATCACACCCCAGCCACTGTTTTCCAGCTTCCATCTTGGCTGTAACGTCAAGACTGATTAGTGATGTTGACTTCTAAGTAATTTTACTTCTATTTGTCAACAAAAATTTTTTTATAGTGTAGGTATTGCAATAGTATTTTAGTCGCAGATGAATAGCTGTTAATATCTCTCTCAATCATCATGAGGGGTGGCACCTCATGTTCCTACCTGAATTTAGACGATCAAATTGGGAAAATGATTCCGGTCTTCAACTTTATTATGCGGCTTACTACTTAATGACGATTTAATATCAGATTTGCATTAACAAACTAGTCAGCCTATACAGTAAAAATGGAGGCTGTACTCTTAAAGATAATAATCTTTAGTGCTATTGCACGAAAATTAACTTTGTTACCAGTATTAGTTAATAACGAAAGAGTAATCATACCATTTTTTCCACACCGTAGTACACTTTAGTAGCTAATGAATTATTCGCCGCAAAATGAGGGTAGTTTGAGAAAAATCGGAAACAATTAGTGTGTAATGAGATGGGTAACGTTGAATAGTTTATGTGTTCTGCGCAGGTATAATCTTGTAAGGGATGATTGTTTGTTTGACCTGGAAGCAAAATGGTTTGTTCGTTTTTTCTACAAAGTATTGTGTAAAAATTACTTTGTTGTATAAGAAAGAAAATATACTGTAACTTACAACATCTATGGTCTTGTTAACGTTTTCATTGTTACACAGTACCAGCAGTGGATTGGTCACAAAGTTGCGTAGCTGAAGGAGTTCAAAACAAGTACCTCTTGAATTGTTCGCTAGTGTGATGTACTTTTGTATGGTTTCACATACGACTTTTGCTCACTGCGTCTACAATGTATCGACTTCAGTAATTCATCATCAGCCGATAGACGTCCACTGCTGGACATACATATTTCAGTAAATTCTTCAAGAAAATTAAACAATTAGCTGTACTGCATGTATTTATGCGACTTCCGTTTTATCTTTTATGTGATTTGTTTTCAATGCTGACGTCCGGCTTATTCACAATGTTTCCTATATGATAGAATAGCTAGGTAAATAGACACTGATATGGGTAAATCATGAGTTTTATCGACGTATGAATAGATGTCGCCATTAAAAAACAATCTCGGAGAAATTATTCACATTACTTGGTGATGATGAACAAAATGAGTGCTTCATTAACAATGTTTGTTGTAACAGGTTTATTAGTGGACTCTGTTGACGAACACCGTCTAGGTAAGTCAGCTTGTATTTCTGCCGCCAAACAGTAGTAACAATATTGTGCTCCAGTTAGAAGGGCACTGTAGCTAGCGCAATTACTAGGGTAACGAGACGCAACATCTTATGTTTCAGACAACGAGCGCAATGTGTTGTAGTATTATATATACCAACCTTACTAACCACGCTGTCATGGATGGGCGTATCACTTACCATCAAGTAAACGTTCTGCTTGTCTATTCGCTTAAATGAATAAAAAAATTAAGCTATATTAGTAGCCCATTGTATAAAACATAAACAAGAGAACAATTCCTTGTAACTAAACAATTTTAAAATTTGATACAATGAATTTGACATGCATAAGCACAAAGTTTAACTTCCCGCTCTGTGAACTTTACACCAGATATTACATTCAGCTGTGCGCGCAAGGTGTTTAATAAAGAGTTATAGTTTTCAGGAAAAAATATATTCATACAACTTTAATGTGGTCAAGCTAGCTACGGAAAGAGTTTAATTACATGGGAAACTATGCGTCTGGATTTTGCTTTTTCTATTTTAAAATTTGTATAACACGATTATCACAGGCCCAGCCGTGGGCTAAGTGAGTGTCGGTCGGCTGCTGGCAAGCTCTGGCAACCGCCCCTGTGAGCTGCGAACGATTTGCCAACCGCCGCGGCCGTCGTTAAGGCGGACCCGCTGCCAAATTAAAATTAAAACCGGCCGCATTAGGGTCGGCGGAATCGTTAGTCTTAATTTGAGTTGCCAGGCGATTTGTGTGCGTCGCGGTACGCGAGGCGAAGCTATGGCGAATTATCTACCAGGTGATGTGGGAACCGATCAGGAAACACACTGTTTAACAGTGGAAAAAAATACTTTGAAATGTTGATACTGTAAGGCGAAAGCCGTCTAGGGTAGATACTGCACCGGCGCCTATTGCAACCGACAAACAGTACTGTGCAAACCTTACTGTATTTCATTTGCATGTGGCGATATCTAGAATTTAAATGATGAACAATCATCACCTAATTATTTGCTCAAATCGCTGCTGCTTCTATTGGAGTATATCGCTGATGATCAGCGTCGCATGTTGTGTGGAGAGGGCTCTATATTGAAATGCAGAGTCAGCGTTCGGGGCGTGATTGACGAGCGGCCGCGGCAGGCAAATACAGCTCGAGCACGAGCGCATTCACACCTCACGACACGACCTTAATATCAAAGATATAAAGCAGGCTGTATTACTTTTATTTTTGGGTAATTTACCTAAAAATTAAATCTTCATAACTAGAACGAGAGGGTGTAAGGGTTTCTACACAACAACGGGATCAAAGATAACCTGACCTGCTCGTGGTGCACCCTGCTAATCAAACGAGGCTCTGGCTCCCACCAACCCGCATTGAGCATGGTGAGAAATGGTCCAAATCCTTTAGTGCCCATCGGTACCGGAGGCCATGCTTACTGTATGTGGAAATTTTTGGGAAGGCCTATGTCGAGCAGTGGACTTCTATCGGCTGATGATGATGATCAACTAGAATGAGACGAAGCGAAAGAAGGGGGATCGCTCTGTAATAGATGATATTTAATATTAAATTGAGATATTAGTTAAGATGTGTACAAAACATATCATTTCACTTTTACTACTTTAAGATATAGAAGGCTTATCGAAGCGAATGTTATTATAATTTATCTGGTGGTAAGTCTTTGTTCCCGGAGATCTTCTAGATGCAAACATTACTGTGTTCCAGTTTACAACATCTTGTTGTGTCAATGTGATGAGCATTATGCGATGTTTGGTATATCATACTAAGATTATGGGCTAATGTATCACACACCATCGGATGAATGTCTCCCTCATATCGTGATTTTATCGAATAAGGCAAAAAGTACTATTTATTTTTATTTACTAAATAAAACACTTGAAACACTTACAAATTATTGAATACAAATCGATTCAGCCGGCGCAGTGTCATGGATAGTGCAGTGCGCAATCGTGACGTGTCCGTATCGTCGCGTGTGGACGCCGAGCTCTCCTCGCCACACGAGAGTTATTAAATTCGCACACGCCTCACTAATTATCGGGGCAAAGCGGGCTCTGCGCGCACCCATCCCAATGTTTGCTCATTGCAGAACGGAAGCGATGATTTCAACGTTTCACCATAAGATTGGATAGTGTATGCTTCTTATAATACGAAAAAAGGTTCCAAATGATACTAAGTCCACTCTTACAACCCCTACAGACTACAAATCAGATGTTAAAGCTTTTAAGGTAATGGTCTCCTTTTTCCAAAGTCCCAACTGCTGCCATTCATATTTGATGAATATTATTGTGTCACGGTTGGGGTTACCAGTCACAAGATCTCAATCTAGCAATCCTTCTCCTCTTCAAATTGTATTACTCATACCGGAAGATCGTGTCTACCCTCACCCATCACTTTTGTCCTCATGATGTTTCGCCATCTCGACCTATCCCTGGCTACTCGGAGAGCATCGTACAGTATGGAATCGAGTGTTGCGGATGTCGTAATTTATTACTATATAAACATCTTGGCAGAGGCGAAGATAATACCTTAGCATACCCACCAGCCCTCAGAAAAAAGGATAGATGATACCGGACTTGCAATTACTGAAACCCCCAAAATGATCAGTCGACGTCATCGTAGGAATATATCTCACGGATCCACTACCTTAACAATACACAAACCTCGTAATATTTTTAAATCCACAGTAGTCTTTACAGTAAATTGGGATGGTATTAAGTGCAGTCTACTTCGATTCTCATATGAATTAATACTGAAACGGCGTTGCTGTAATGAGTGTGTGTCAATTAGCTAGGCAGGTTTCTTGGTAGCCCACCAATATTCGGAGCTGGATATGAAAGAATTGGGTCTACGGCAAACGCGCAGTGGGCTACATATACAGTTAAATATACACGACGTCACTCCTTTAAAACTTGAAACACCCCGTTCCCAGCTGTGTGGTTGAAAATACTCGGTCCTAGTAGTGGAGCTTGCATTTCCAACGTTATATCGCCGGTTGCGGCAGGATCTTGTGCTGGACACAAAGCTAGATTAGCGAACAAAAATGGCGTGCTGCGGACAAAACCTGCTTGTATTGTACTTGGTAGATTGTATTATAATAAAGCGGATTATTCACTACCACTGCTCACTGGAATTTGTTATTTTGGAGATTTGTAGATTTGGAGTTTGTTGCTGTGGTAAATTTAATGATGGATGGCCCCCCACGAATTGGCCCGAATATCTGATTAAAGCCGCGAAATACCGATAGATACGGATAATAACATTCACATGGTGTTCCCCAATGTGATAAGTAGAGAATCCTTTAAAGCAGTTTTTAATGATGAATGACAACATACTAAGTATACGCGTCACAGTCACCGGCAATCGGTGTGGAATTCAAAATGTTGAACACGCTTAACTTTGTTAAAACTCCACACAATTTAACATGCACACTCTTAAATACAAACTTCGTATCAGCCTCTCCATCCGCCAGGAGCGGATCGAATCGAGGCGAGAGGAGGCGATGCGATGCGAGGCGTTGGGAAGTTGCTTTATTATCTCTCGCATCTTAGGGACGTCGTTTCTATTCATTTTCTCCTTTTATTTCATCCTTTAAATTGCGCAAGTAAAATGATGACAAGAATTCTTGTTATTATTGTTTAATTAATTATTATTATTGTTTGTCCAGATATATATCTTGAAACCCGAAGTAGGGTCTTAGTCAATGGTACAAACCGCGGACGTAAGTCAAATGTTCAACTTCTTTTGCTGTTTTGTTGGTGACATATTCCTGTAGAAGTTTTCTAGCGATACGACAGGTATTAAGGACTGCGACTTTTTTATCATCATCATTACCAGCCGATAGACGTCCACTGCTAGTCATGGGCCTCGCACAAAGATCTCCATGTTAGAGTTCATTGAGGGGAATTGGGGCTTAGCCCACCACGCTGGCCCAGTGCGTGTTGGTAGTTGCACTTTTTGCATAGCGATTATTATTATGTACTTTTACGATCTATTGTAATATTTATTCCGAGGAGACAAATTAACTATAATAGCTACTATTGCGTAGGGAGAGTGTAGTGTTTAATTAAAATTTGCACATCTAACTTTTAGCACATATTTATATCAAATGTTAATATTAATTTAAATTAAAGGTAGGGTGGTTGTGGAAATTTTATATTGGTCATTATCGCATAGGGGTGAAACATTTAGTTTTGTTTTATATATAATTCCATGTGGGATATTTACGCCAAACCTAACCTCGCCTCACCGGTGTACGGGAAACGTACAATTTGCACAGGTCACCGTATTTAAGTCGGTGTGGTTATCCTCGAGAAAAATACAATAGCAAATTGTTTGATTCAGCACAGTCATTGTTATTATTGTTTCGGGCGAAATAAAATACAATTTTTAGTTTTTGCGGTTCGCTCGCTTTTTGTATTCTTTCGTTGCGGCGGAGGCGGCGAGCGGTTACCTCCCGACCCAATACTTGCTTTTCGATTTGTACAAAGAAATGAGATATTTTTTTTTGCAAGTAAACAATTGGCCGCGGCTCTCAGTTTGTTGCCCACGAAATGCCTTAGCCTCATGCGCCTACAGTATACAGTAATCCCCCCATAACACGGTACTCTTATAATGCATTTTCATATTAGACGACTTCAACCTCCCGTTCAACACGGGTATTCCCCCATATAACTCTGGGATTTCCCACATTATATTTGTATATTGTAAAATTTATAATGATTTGTACAGTCAATAATTAGTAATTAATTGAAATCAACTGTTTTTTAGTTCATATAAGGTTGCCAAATATCTCCCTTCCGCTTTTTTGCTCTTTATTCAATGCTTTATAAAAAGTGTTACAGTGATCGGATTTAGTTCAAATATGCGCCGTTTTGTTCGATAATCTGTTTCCATCTAGACGGCAACTTCATAATACCTCCCTCGTAGAAGCCCCCCTCCTTATTTGCGAAGAACTCGAACAGCCACTTTTCACAAGTCTCTTTTGAGTTCAACTTTACACCACCAAGGGCGTTCACCATGGACAGGATCAGGTGGTAATCACTTGGCGCTATGTCCGGGCTATATGGTGGATGCGATAAAACCTCCCATCCGAGCTCCCGTAGCTTCTGACGAGTCATCAACGAAGTGTGTGGTCTGGCGTTGTCCTGGTGGAACACTACACCCTTCCTGTTGGCCAATTCTGGACGCTTCTGGTCGATCGCCTGCTTCAAGCGGTCCAGTTGTTCGCATTAGATGGTAAAACTAAGCGTCTGGCCATATGGGAGCAGCTCATAGTGGATGATTCCCTTTCAATCCCACCAAACACACAGCAAAACCTTCCTGGCCGTCAATCCCGGCTTGGCCACTGTTTGGGACGATTCACCGGCCTTCGACCACGACCGTTTTCGCTTGATATTGTCGTATGTGATCCATTTTTCGTCGCCAGTCACCATCCGCTTCAAGAATGGGTCGAGTTCGTTCCGTTTCAGCAGCATATCGCAGGCGTTGATTCGGTCCAGAAGGTTTTTTTGCGTCAAATCATGCGGCACCCAAACATCAAGCTTTTTTTTGTATCCAGCCTTCTGCAGATGGTTTAAAATGGTTTGGTGACTAACTCCCATCTCCTGGGCGATGTCACGAGATGCCACATGCCGGTCTAACTCGATGTAGTCCATGATTTGATCGGTATTTGTCGTCACAGGTCTTCCGCCGGCTGGCTTATCCATGGTGTCGTTTTCACCGGCTCTGAATCGTCGAAACCATTCCTCCGCGGTTCGAAGTGATAGAGTACCATCCCTCAAAACACCATTAATCTCACGGAACGTTTCTCTAGCGGATTTGCCTTTAACGAAGGAAAACTTTAAAATAGCGCAAATTCGGCGTTAGTGAACTCGCATGTTTACACGTCTATAACTGTTGAACGCAATATTCAAACTAATTATGCATAGCGTCGTTTTGTTGGTTATGTCAAGACCTTTCAAATTATGTATAGTATTGCCAGATACGAGCTCTGTAGCGCTTTGTACATAGCCGCGAAATTCAAAAGACATAAAGGCGGAAGGGAGATATTTGCCAACCTATTATTATGCGTTTTTATTTATTTAAAATGTTCTTAGTTTAGTTTGATTTTAATAAAACCTACATATTTTGTTCATAATATTGTTTTTTCTCAATATTCGATTTAAACCTCCTTTAGTGAGAAAAGTCAAAGTTATAAGCGGTATTACTGTACTTGTTAATGGTGCTGGTATCAAAATTAATGTGGACTCAAAATGACAAGTTCATATATAACTCTATAAAAGTATTCTTAGCCTTTCATAGCCGAAAGGTGAATTAAAACTCCAGCAGCAGTGGTTAGGATCAGTTTCATGTGTAACTCGTGAGACGACGTGCGTTACGTTTATAAGGAAATTGTTATCCAATTTAATATTTAACAGTTGAGTTACAATCACCAGCCGATAGACGTCCACTGCTGGACATAAGTCTTCCTTAAAGATCTCCACATCGATCGGTCCCACGTCCACTGGGTTCCCGCGATTCTCACCAGATCGTCGGTCCATCTATTGGGAGGCATGCCAACACTACGTCTACTGATACGCGGACACCACTTGAGGACCTTACTGCCACATCGGTCTTTGGTCCTTCGAGCTATATTTCCTGCCCACGAGTGTGAGTTATCAAGGGGTAGGTATTACTTTTGCCTATGAGTATTTCACCTTCATAAATTATTTGCGAGTAAGAATGTTCACATGTGGTCATTCGTGGTCATCGTCTCCAAACTTGAGATGGAGTAGAAAAAACTAGCTAGAATCGTTATGACTAAATAGTAGTATTTTGCAGCAGGGACGAGATATATTTAGATATGGCAAAGAACATAATAACCAGAGTGTAATTTCGTCCAAATTATTATAAAATTAAATACAGCATGTACTAATGAAGGAGTACAGTATCCATATTTTGGTTACTAAACATGTTGTTGAGAAGCACAAAGGACTCTGCTTCAGATACACAAAACAATCGAACAGTCTCGAATCGTGAACCCAAAGTAATATCGAGTCAAGTGGGGGAGTCTAGCAGGAATGAGTGGGGGGATGTGGGGTCGGTGAAGGCGATAGAAAATTTACAGCATTGCATTATCGTGTATCAGGTGTGTTTGCGGACGCTGGTGCTGAGCAAAAAGCACATTTGTTACCCGGTTCCCGTAAGAAAGTTCAATAATTTCTCGTAAAAGGCACATTGATGAACTCCGAACATGTCCAAATTATATCATATATAAATATATGAGATTGATAATAACTAGTATAATAGAAATTATCTATATCTGTTGTTAAAGTAATATCATATCAATAATTTTAACATAATCGACTATAACAAAAATATCTTAAAATTAATGCTAGAAAAATCTACATCTGGTTTATCATCATCATCTTCACGTTTGTTTCGGTTCATATGAGGGATTTTGGGCCATTACCCATCAGTCTGGCCCAATGCTGGTTTGTTGGAGCCAGAGCCTCGTTAGTTAATTAGAAGGGTGCACAGCGAGCGGGTGAGGTTGGCTTTGGTCCTGTGAGTTGTTGTGTGGGGAACCCTTACACCCCTTACATCTGATTATTATAACCAATTAATAGATAATCTTGAATTATATGTTCAAACCCATTCAATGGAGACACTATCCAAACAAGCGAAACCTCAGCCTGAGTTCTGTCAAGTCCGGATCCGAATCAGCACAACCAATACGGACAAAATTTTTTTGAGTTTTTATATTGACTGTGTATCTCGCTGGCCGGATGGTTAGAGCGTGCGGCTTTCATTCCGAAGGTCACGGGTTCGAATCTCGGCATGTACCGATAACTTTAATATTTAAGTTATGTACATTGGTGAATTTTAGTCACAACAGCGAGATACAAACGGTGAAGGAAAACATCGTGAGGAAACCTGCACATGAATCAGAGTTTATTCTGAGGTTTGTGAAGTCACCAACGCGCATTGGGCCAGCGTGGTGACTATGGCTTATGCCCCAATAGCAGGGACGTAAATTGGCTGTTAAAAAAAAAGTTATAAAGAGTAGATTATTTTGTATCTCAGATAAAATAAAACTAACTGCAAGATCTATTCGTTAGTTGAAAACGTGAATTTCATATGATTTACATTCCGGCAAACTTTTTCATCAGCTAACTGCGGCGCGCTGCTCCCCGCCGCATTGTGTCGGGAATGGGGGACTATTTATCTTACACGTACCTAACTTTCCTCTCATCGGGCTTGCTTTTTTTTTAATTTCGGTCCGTAAGAAAATGAGACTACGTCCGTTTGGTTTTGAAATAAAACAGCTCTCTTTAACGTGCGGCAACACAATATATGTTCATGACAATCGAATATTATTGAATATATATATCCATAAAAATGATTCCTTTTTAATTATTTTTTTTGTTGGTTTTTAAGGGAAAATTGGATAACATTTTCAAATTGACCACACAAAAAAAAAATTTCATGACGTCTTACTCCTTATCTAGAACAAAGTATAAATCTTGAATAGTTATCTTAGCACTCTTTATAAAGTAAGTAAAAATTGGATTACACAAAATATTTTGAGTAGATATCAATCGCGTATTGGCAGGCTTCTGTTTCCGGAAATCGTTTGAGTTAACCAACGTCCGTTTCTGCTGCATAATAACAGTGTACTAAGGTTATCTATTTCCAGTTTAAAGGTCGCTATTGATAGTGAAATCACAGGTTAACCAGAGATATAACTTTTGAAAGCAAGTGCTAATTTTCTGAGTTCTTTCGAAGGTCGGCGACCATTATAGTCTGAACTTTCGATACCACCGCTCTGAATAGCGAGGAGGTGCTGTTTCAAAACGACTAGCGTACGTTCTTTAGCCAGGATGTCCCTCTTCAAGCCATATCTACCTTTCTTTAAATTTTTCCGTGTATGATGTGCTATAGTTCGTAATTTGAGTTTTATTTATTCTGCAAAGTGACGAGAAGAGCGGAAAGTTCACCAGATTGTGCACATCGCCTCAAAAATGCCACTTTAAGTCTCGTTACCCCGATAATTTCATTAGCTACAGCACCCTTCACCAAGAAGTTTCTGTGTGGCCTAAATATTCTCGTTTTCTTTTCTTTATTGTATACAGTAATTTTGATTTTTTTTCTTCATGCGCTAAGCTGCATAAAAAAATCATAAAAGCTGCGTGTATGTTCAGTTCAGCTCAGTGTTACGGCGGGATTACAGCCGCTACAAAGTAATGACGTAGTTCGCTGTCGCGCCGCAACATAAAGTAGGAAATCATCACAAGCTACCGCCAGCGCCAGTAAAAACGCGCTGTAACAGGATATGCCGAAGGAATCTTATATGAAATATTTCTTTTCCTTTTCGTAATATAATAATTTACTATATTATGTTATAACAGTTCCAAGTTTTTAATTTACGAATGAGTGACCAACAAAAACAAATACCTTACATTTGTTTTTGTTGGTCACTCATGTATCTGTTGCCGGACATCGTCTAAGCAGGTATCACCACACCGCTTATTTCTATCGTTAAAGAGTGTGTGTGTTATCGTTACTTTGCTACGGCTTGAAAGGAGCTGTAACTAGTATAATTACTGGGTTACGAGATTTAACATGTTATGTCGAACCGCAACGAACACAATGTAGTGCTGTGTACAGCATCCCAACTAGCACCACGTTATTAAGGGCAGTCGTCTCAACGCTTCGTTGAATAAAAGGTAAATGTATTCTCCTTAATTAAATTTTATTTAACAGTGTTATCAATTTCACAAATAAAGATGTAAAGGAAACTTTTGCATAATTCTATGCTTAAGCATTACTGTTAATTTAATGTTTTGTTTGATGCTATTTCCGTTTCTATTTGGAGTTGACTCTCCTTTTTACTGGTTATCAGAAACCTCATCATTATTTATTTAATATTATTATTTAAATCCCTTATTTATGTTTACGTGATAATTAAACATTAGCACCTCATAACACGTCGATATGAAACTCATAAGTGAAACTTTCCCTCAAGTATTTCGCGGTGCTCGCAGGCGGCTTGCGCTCCTCACCAGGAACAACTTGCTTTATTATCTAACATCTATGAACCTACCCCTAAACACTACCTCATCATTACAATTGTTCAGTAATCAACAGTATCCGTAGTTTGTGGGTGTTCTTATCAGCATGCTCGACGGATGCAGTATGTTGGTGAAGGTCACAGAATAATCGTTCCCATTAATCATCATTTATAGGTTAGAGTGGGTAGATGGGGACTTTCCAACAAATCCACACGAGCAACAATTAATATAATCGTAATTGTTAAATCATTTTATTCTTTATTAATCTACGACACAAAACTAAGGGATGTTACTAGTTTCAAACGGCTCACCATATTAGGGGTTTTATTTAAATCTCTACACATCAAAGTATAAAAAAATCAAAGCTTTTTATACATCCTTTAAAATGTTATTACTGTTCATTCGCTTCTGTTACGTAGAGTTTCTTGTGTAGATCTGATTGTTACAAAGTTACAAGATTTTTATGAAATTGATAGCGATATTGTTGAAATAATTAAAATGAAACCAGAATAAATAGAAATATATACTTTTTTCGTATACAAAGCTTTTTTGTGTGCGGATTAGTATAGAGATACGCAACAATGAAATGTTTACCGAATCGCTTCAATAGCTGACCTGATTAAAAAAAATCGGTTTGAAATATAGATTGGATCGTATGAATGAAACGTACGGTCGGTTGTTACTTTGTTGGTTGTGTGTTGTTACTTTATGCTGTAATTCACGAGAACACTGAAGCAAATTTAATAAAATACTGCATAAACCTACTTTTTCATAGTAATAGCCTGAGACTACTGGACTGATGATTAATTTATATCATACAAATTCAATATTCTCTGCCAAATTTTTTTATCGTTATACAACTGATACGATGTTGAAGACAAAGTAAAAGACGTTATCATGAAATTTTAACTGGCGGCTGAAACGGCAGTTTCATTACGCGATGCGCGGTTAAGGTTTCACAACTTAACAAAAGATCATAACTGAAACTTTGTAACAAGTATTTCATTTCGAACCGGAAGAACGGACTCCGCTCCGCACCGTTATAATTCTGAACTAAGTGCAGTACGGGAATGTACCTGATGATAATTGAATCGCTTCGTCCTTATCTCCTAAATATCAACATGGAACAAATAAAAGTATATCCTTTAAGACCCATTTGAAACACTGAAGAATAACCAACCGATATTTCAGAGGTGTTCAAGTCCATATATATTATATAGTTCGTCATATCTTACATCAAACCCCGATTAATTGAAATTTTTTCGCTAAACTAAGTTATAATAGTAATATTATGTCAAAGTGCATATCAATTCCCTTCTTATTCATCATCATCATTATCAGCCGATAGACGTCCACTGCAGGACATAGGCCGCACCCAAAGATCTCCACGTACAGTCAACATGGCTTCTACTACCGCTGGGTACTAGGGGCTGACATATGTAGGGGTTCATATTGGGGGATTCGGGCCATTTGCAACCACGCTGGCCCAATGCGGGTTAGCGGGGAACGCTTCTTATTAGTTCTTAATGTCTAAAACTTTAAATCGTTGTTTTAGCTGAGCAGCAGCACAAGCTGTACGGCATGCCGCCACTGACCACTCGTACCATTTAGTAAGCTATCAGCTCACCGTTTATTAAGCATCAACCCACCTTCAAGTATCGAACTGAACTAAAATTACAAACCATAAAAGTTCGCACGGGCAGCAGTAAAACCATTTTACTACGCGACTCCACTACGGTTTACAAGGTTGTTATTTTTTATAAAGCCACCCTTAAACCCAATCCCATCGCGCCGAGGAGTCAGTAATTTCGCGTTAAAGTCGGCGCGGAGAGTCCGCGTCAGACCTGAAGTAGGTATTTATTCTATGACCTAACGCTCAATTTCCATATGCATGAGTGGTGTCCGAAGTGGCTCCATTGTAAGTATTATATTTCACGCAGTATCGAGCGTTACACTCTATCCCAACTATTTAGGGTTCGGTATTCAATGAGTCGATCCCCGGGAGTCCATTTGACTAGCAGACATTAGTAAAAGTTCCCGAGCTGCCGTTTGTAGGGCGACCATGACAATTAAACTTTTACGGATACACCAATTTTTGGATATCATTCTTATACTTTAAAGGCACTACAACTTATTATATAATACAACAGAAAAATAGAGTAAACCGTTTTCTGGTTTTGTACTTCGTAAATGCGATATATCATAATAGTTAAAATATGTACCCAATGTTAAAGTAACCATTTAACAATAATTTAATCTTATATATAGGGGTGTAAGGGTTCCCAAAGAACAACTCATGGGATCCAAGCCAACCTCATTTCTTCATGGTGCACCCCGTGGTCCAACACGCATTGGGCCAACGTGTTGGGAAATGGCCCAAATCCTCCTATATTGAATTCCTACCCGATCATGTGGGAATCTTTGGGAAAGGCTTATGTCCAGCAGTGGACGTTTGTGGGCTGACGAAGTAATCTTATATTTTACATGATGCATATATATCATACAAAATATTAGTATGTATGTAGTGTCCTACATATACTATTTGGAGCACCTGCTAACCGCTGACCCTATAACACGGATGTCTTTGGTCCGATTGTGGTGGCACGTTTGAATTTGGTGGTGGAAGGATACTATATATACTAGTTACTATATTTATAATCTATCTGTCCACTATACTAGGGACAAGAGGGTATTAGCGTGTTCTATAAACATGCGAAATAAATATTCCGTAATGAAAAGCTTAGTCGTCCAGCAGTTATTATGACTTGTCATCATCATCGTCATCAGCATCCGATAGACATCCACTACTGGTCATAGGCCTCCCCCAAAAGATCTCCACATCCACGCAGCTTGGTCTCTGGTATCGCTGGACACTAGGGGCTGTCGTATGTAGGGGTTCACATGGAGGGATTTGAGCCATTTCTTAGCACGCTGGCCCAATGCGGGTTGAAGCCAGAGCCTCGCTTGTTGATAAGCAGTGTGCACCACAAGCAGGTGAGATTGGCTTGATCTCGTGAGATGTTTTACGGGACCTCTTACACCCCTTGTATTGTAACTCGTCGTCATATGTAATTAAGTCACTATGACAAACAAAAAGACCAACGTGAATATAAGTAATATAAAATATTAAACATATCATGTGCGATGAATAAACATTATAAACATGAGTTGACTGGTTAAAGATATTGTTTAGTTATCCCAGAAAGCATACATTCGTGGCGACCCTACTTTTCACTATCCGAAATAAAATATTTATAGAGCAGAGAGCAGTTTTTCTCCAAGATTCAGTGGTTTTATTGGCTCGCCCGTTTCGCGGTAATAAATGTGGCTGCCGGGGGTGCGGTGAACAGGGCGGGGGGAGGAGTCGTAAATAAAATTAGTCACTATGGATGATTCTCCCAGCTTTTGATTCCGGCGTCATAATGCTGATCGAGTGCCGCTGGGCGCGTGCCCCGGCGCTGCTTGCCCCGCATTAGCCAGAAGATACATTGACTCTTATTACACATTTCATTTTCTAGACAAGTCTGTACCCATGGCAACGGCAACCATTCCTCTCCTAACTATCAACCGAAAGAGGGTGCAATGTCGGTTTTACGCATACAAATTCGCCTAAATCAACGTATTTTGTATTATTCTTTTGATTTGATTCGTACTACACTTTGACAGTATAGATAAATTATTATTGACTGGGAAATACTATAATGTTCGCAACATTCTATGATAGCCTTAGATTTCTCAATTTCTCACAGTGTTGCGTGATAAGGAGGCTGTGTGTACCCATCGAGAATACTTTGACGTGAACTCGAACGTATGGAAATGTTGTTATGTCGACGATTTAGAAATGAATTCGAAAAATACTACCAACACACACACAAATATTCGTGTTACTATATAAGCGGTTAGCCAATGGTCTACGGAGGCAGTTAAAATCAAGCGGACAGTATGTTGTTGCCAACTGAGATAAAAAAATGTAAAATTTTAAATTCTCTAAAGGAATTGAGCGGAAGGCAGAGATTGGATGCGAAGCATAAGGGAAAACATATAAACGAATAACATTTTATCATCACCGGGATCAAAATGAATCGGGGAAAGGGAGACGCTCCCCTATTCTCTGCGTCAACGTCAGGTCGCGCGCCGAGATATGTGTTTGTGCAACTTAACCGCCATTATTTTAACAATATCGCCTAGGGGTCCCTCAAGCGATGGTGATAAGGTCTATGTTACCCTGGTCGTCCGCACTGCGATCTCAGCCTTTATTTGACGAACGTCGCGACAGTTGTAATCATTTTTCTGTCCGTGACATGGAAGACTATTATAACTGTAGGTAGATGTAATTTCCATCGCAGTGGAAGAGTAGTGAAGTCACTGAACAGGAAAGGCCAGCATAGGCAGGCTTGAATAACTTAACATATTTAACCGCTCTTTTACATAATTTAGTTAATTCAATAACACTGTAACTGAAGCATAGAAACTATATAATAATAAATTTATCTAAACTAAGAATACACGAATAGCAAACGACATACAGATATTAGTGCCATTGAGGATTGCATCGTAAGTTCCAAATATCCAATTTGTAAAGAAAATGTGCTCAACGCAGTCCGCTAGGCTACGCAGCATCTTTTCGTCTCACATACCGCAGCGGCTGAAGACATTAGTCTTCAACTCGTGCGTGTTGTCTGTGTTTGACATACGGAACCGAGACGCGGCTCCTTACTAACGACCTTATAAGAATGCTCAAAAGGGATCGGATCACCAAAGGGTGATGCAGAGAGGTATGCTCGGAGTTTCGCTGCGTAATCAAACGAGAAATGTGGCGATCTCTAAAATAACTAAGGTCACCGACATAGTCCAATAGGTTGCTAACTTCAAGTGGCAATGTGTAGCACACATCGCTCGATGGTCTGACAGCCGATGGGGCAATGAGATCCTAGAATGGCGAACACGTACCGGAAGACGTAGTGTCCCCCACAGTTCCGACGATCTGGTTAAGGTTCCGGGCAGCGCAGGATCGATCGATGTGGAGATCTGCGGGGGAGACCTATGTCCAGCAGTGGATGTCTGTCGGCTAATAATGATGATGAACTATTTATTTATAAACCGAATATATATAATAAATATTTTAGTCTTTGTTGCCGAAGCTCTTCTAAGTAAGAACCACCGCAACCCCTATTTCCGCCGACAAAAAGTAATGTGAGAATGTTGCTGTCTTGCACTTTCAAGGGTACTAGTGGTATTGAAATTACTATGGAGTTATGGGACTTCACATCTTGTCTCAAGGTTATAAGCATAATATGTTGAAGTGTATATCATATTAAGTATTCCCTCGTTGTTATAGACATTAATATTAAACATCAGTTCGACTCGTTCATATTGTCGCTTACTAAAAAAAATCATAAAGTACAAAGGACACTCACTAATTATTATAGATATAATATAGAAGGTAAAAGGTTACTATTGATTATTGATCACACTGCACTTACTTATATACCTTGGTGATCTCTAGCGAAATCTCCCATTAAGAATAGGCTATGCTTCAACGCTTGACTCCGGATGAGATTTTATTTAAACACTAATTAAATAAAAATAGTATAAAAAACATTAATTATATAATAGAAAATAGTTTAATCCTAACATAACAAATGTTCACTGGTAGACAATATAGTTATATACCGAAGGAATCAAGTGAAAGAACTCTTTGAAAACCAGAGGGAACAAGTACAACATCCTCTCTAAAACAACACAAATGCATTAGAGGAGACATTCTCGGGAAGTAGCTGCGCCGCATTCACTGCCGGATATTAATCTATACTTGCAACGTGAACATCCACTTGTCCACGGGCTGCTTCAGATACGTCTTAATGTGAGGAGATAAATTTAAATTGTAATATTTATCGGTTGGAAGTGTTATGTGATGTGAAACATTCGTCATGAGTTCGTGCGTTAATTGACTCCGCGGTGTGAACGTTTGAATTAAGAGCGGGTAAGTAACTCGAATAATTTGTTAAATCCATTTATTGCTTAATACCCCCCGAAGATGGCTGAATTTCTGAAATTAAATTGAAATAGAAAGCGGTGTTTTGTCTGAAAACGATTTATGTAAAATACGCCGTTTGAATATTTCAGAGAATATTCTGTAAATCCATATTTCGAAATACGCTCCCAATGTACTCTCGTCTTGTGAAGTTATAATTTTACTTTCTTCATCCCGACGAAGCGATAAGATGAGCTTTACCTTCACTTGTTGGGGATGGTCAGTTTGGGGTGGTACTACTACACCACATTGTACTATTCGCTTTGTAACCAAAAGACAGTAATATTTCCTCACTACTGTTTGACGGCAGCGATAAATCGTGCGGAGATATTTTTTTATTGAGGGGATTCTTCTAAAAAAAACCTTGCTTTCGGGTGGATGACAAGATTGTGTGTGATTTTTACCAATAAAACCCCCTTGATGGTCATCTTTAATGCGCTGCGGGAGGCACCGCGATCTGCCTCCCAACTCTACGCCTAAAGCGTGTCTCAGACAAGACTGTAGCTCTCCTCTATACCATCGCTTTGGTACTGCATGCACTAGACTACTTCGTAGTTTTCGTTCATCCCGAGCTCGATTATTGGACAATGAGGGCCCTCACCTTGAAAGCCCACGAACTCGAAAACTCTTTTAGTCCCCTTCTACGCCAGAACGACCTGCGGTGATACCTAGACGGTTTACAGCAACAGAACTTAAGTATAATTTAAAGTGTTAAGTTTGTACAATATTTAAAGTTCCATTTCCTAGCTTTCTAAACTTTTTTTACTTAATTATATATATTTATGATTATTCATAGAAATCATGCCTATAAATCAAGTCGCCCACAACTCCTTTCAGTCCACTCTTCTTCGTGGTATCAACATCATCCAATACATAAATATTAAGATTTATTATTCGCACATTATACACACATAAGTAAAATTCTGTTCTGTGTTAGTGTAGTGCAGTGATCACAGTACAACTTATTACAACGCACTGGTGGTAGGTCTCTGTACCTGGAGACTACCTATTTCTGTGACTAAACAGTAGTATTCAAAGATTACAGTGTTCCGGTTTAAAGGAAGACGTAACTAGCTAATTTACACCACGTCGTTGTGGGCAAGAGCATATATTGCTACACTTATCATCAGGTAAATGTCTCGCTGCTATCGTCGCTTTGTCTAATAAAAAAAAGAGTATACTTTGATCGCTTATGTGAGCTTCAGTCGCTGTTACACTACTAGGATTTAAGGACTCAAGCCAACCTTACCAGCTCATGGTGCACCCTACTAATCGATAAACGAGGCTCTGGCACCCATCAACTTACATTGGGCCAGCGTGGTGGGAAATGGCCCAAATAGTCCATATGAACCCATACATACGATAGTCCCTAGTGCCCAGCGGTACTAGAGGCCATACTGACTGTTTGTGGAGATCTTTGGGGAGGCCTATGGACGTCTATCGGCTGATGATCATCATCAATAAATTAAACTTACAGTAAAATACTTGTAAGTCCAAATCCGTTTTAAAATTGCGTAAAAAATAAGTGGACTCTCATCTTCACTGACCTGATGTATCCAAAATTTTTTTCTATTGTTGAACTAAACCTGAACTGGGGGAAGTACTAACTACCCCTTAATACACTTTCAAAGTGAGCTTAATTCAGCATCTTTTAATAGTTAAAAATATTATTAAAAAAGTTTACATCCGGACAATTTTTTGTCCACCAAAAAAGTAAACTCCCCAATGGTAATAGGTGTTACTTTAACGGGGATTACTTGCTGATTAATAGCTAGTCGTAATGCAGCGGAAAATACCCCCCAAATCTTTATTAACGACGCCTTAGATTTTTTTTCCAAAAAAAAAGCTAAAACCTCGCCGAACGATCATCGACCCGCCATCGCGATGGTTTCTAACCACATGTGGTTTATTTTTCCAGTATTGTAAAGGATTACTGTGTAGATAGGTTTCGTGTGTGTGTTCCGACATGTGTCTTTGGTTTAGAGCGCTGCGGATGTCTATATATAGTTTGGATTTGAAGCGAAAGCTAAGCGCTTGATTTCTTTGAACGGCGCGAAGCTATCTGGTGGACAGCTGCCTGCGCCGCGTTAGTTCCGCGCCTCGCTTTCGCGTGGCGGAACTAATGTCAAGTGGCGTCACTTACATTTAATGTACTATTTGTCGTTTATAAATATACTAGCTGTTCACACCCCGATTTGCTGGCCGTAACACCCCCGCAACTCCCTTCGCGGAAGTAATTTGTAAAATCCGTTTGTAGCTGATCTATATTTGACAAAAATAATATACCTATTTTTTTTTGTTTTGGTGTGGGGGAATCTTTAAAAGACACCCTGCTTCTGGGGAGAAGTCAACGTTATGTGAAATTCTAACTAAAACCCCCTTGGTGGTCCGCATCAGTGCATTCGGAGAGACTCTGATATCTGTTTTGAATGCACCGGTGCCCCTCTACACTTTGTATTACACGTTTCTGACGAGCAGCCTAACACTCTTAGGCACCATCGCTGAGTCATACGGCGTCCCAGGCAGGTTCGCTTCTTGAGCGGTAAGGGCTCCCGCACTCAAGGCCCGCAAAACTCCAAAACACTCTTAGTCTCCAGGCCTTATGATTCCAGAGATATCATGATGAGTCTATGCATAGGTTGGAAATCTCTTATCTCTTATAATTATCCGTTTCTTGTTATTATGTATTTTTGACTAACAAAAATGTGGAGAATGGAAATACCCATTTTGATTCTCTGCTGACGGCTCCTCTGTAGTCTCGTGCTATTAAGAATAGGCTCTGCCGGCTGTAGAAGACCAGTAAAATGGTTTTCTTGTCCGTGTGCTTTGAAGGTTAGGGGCCATAATGCCCGCTAAGCAAGACCGCCGTGGACGATAAAGATGATGTTCAGCTCGTTGCGTTGCTTCTTAGATAAACGTTTTTTCAATGGTAACAATACTCCGTTGTTCTCTAAAATAATTAAAGGAAAATCCAATTCCAGAATGAGAGATCTAAGTTTATATCTTTTCGTTTCTATTCAGAACATGAGAAAAACGAATGATGGTAATATTTGCACACTACAGCTTCGCAGTTGGAATAAGCTGATGCTTGCTACTGCATCTTGAAATTCACCAGCAGAGGAGAACTGACAGGTTTATTATAAACTTATTGGATATTATTTAGATTGACAATGCGTATACCGACCAAGATTCCGGAACCAAACCGCAAATATGTCGGTAACATGTGGCGGTAGTCGTGCAACCCCGAATTATTTAGTTGTGTATAGCTACCCCTAATCAATATTAAGTTATATGTTATAGCAGTGTGAATTAAATATAATATACAAAACAAACATGGCTATGAGTGCAAGGGTGGTGGGTCTCTCTTTCCGGAGACCGTCTAGGTGCCACTGCAACGCCTATTTCTTGACAAACAGTACTGTGCAAAGATTACTGTCTTACGGTGTAAAGAGCGTTGTAGGTAATGAAATTACTGAGGTAATGAGGCATAACATCTGATACCTGAAAGCAATGACCGCAATACGGTGCTACGTGTATTACATCATCTGATTAAATACCATTTACCATAAAGTGAACGTCCCACTTGTCTCTTAGCTTTATCGAGTAAAATCTGATGATTTTGAGATTTTGAAACATTCTTTATCTTTTTATCGCGATAACAACACCACAAACACTGTTCAGGTAAATATCCTTCGTTAACATGATGAATCGAATCACGACCAGGTGAAACTCAGTTTCGGATCATCGCTTTGTATAAAATAACTGAGGAATGTAAAAACAATGGAGTGAATGCGTTGAATGAGTTTTCAATTCAACCCCGTTACGTTTGTAAATGTATAAAAGTGGCAGTTGACTTGTGACGCGTAACACGAAAAACATTTTAAATCGTCCCCTGCTTTCTCTTCCCCCTTCTCGCCACCACCACCACCACCACCAACAGCAGCGCTGCGGTCGGCATGGCCGCACCCCTGCGATTGCGGATATTTACGGAAGCTACCTGCAAATGTACGCGCCGCTGTACCTTTGCAATGTTGGCAACGAATTGAACTTTAACTGATGCTAAAGCAGCGTTGACTTTAAACCAAATATACAGAAATCCACTGGACGATCCAGTACATGTCCGCCGACCCTATACACAGATTAGAAAACAACAAAGTGTCAGGTCGTAATTCCTATCATGTGTAAAATAAATTTACTCCATTATTCTTTCTTTTACAGAATTTACTTTGTAAGCTACTCTTTCAAATATAAAATATTCTCCTTGCTCTGGTCCTTTTACACTTTTTCAGCGTCCTTGAAACCGTAACACGGTAATGTTTGCACACTACTGATGCGTCCTGCCAGTAATCATATTTTAACCTTTCTTCTTTAATTACTTACTCCTCTGGCAGCAGCGACCGAAAGTGAGTCTTGGCTTCCTCCTCCTTTATTAATTTATAAACACCCCATTTACAACTCATTCCTTGGTTCAATTGCAAATAAATATTTTTAAACTGCTTAAGATTTCCGTGGACAAAATTTATCGCACAGTAGTTCCCTTTAATATTTCACAATCTATTTGGCGATTTATACGGTCCCCCGCCGAACGTACCTCCAGCTATTAGATAAAGTGTAACATAAAGTATCCGCAGTGGAGCCTCCGGCGGGGAGCAGCCGTCGGTCAGGGCGCACCAGGTCCGAGAGCCGGAGCCGCGGGACCGCCGGCCGCCGCGTAACGAATACCGATGCAACCGAACTGAAAATATTAATACTCGATGCCTCCGATAGGGCTGCGGTCTGCCGGAAATTTCGTCCGCCATATTTGTTTAGGACTCCGTACTCTTAGCAGTTCGGCGGTGCGAGGAGCGCTGCGTAATCTCGCCAGCAATCGATACGAACAATGTTCGCACAATTTCAACTGTATTACCTGAGTATTTATATCTCTTTGATAACGTTAGAATAAAAAACAGTAAAACATGTAAAGTTATAAATGGTCTCAACAATTGAAAATACTAGATACATAATGCTTATCACTTATTAGTAAGTGAGGATCCTGTCACATTTCGTTTTCCTTGAAGCAACGAGTAAGAGCAACAAAATCACCGTAATAACTCTTGCTAGTTAATGTGATATATTTAGCACCACATTGTGCCTATGGCCTTGAGACAAGTCTCGCAACCCAGTAATTTCAGCAGCTACAACGCCCTTCAGGTCAGTACATAGTAATATTTTCACACTCCTGTTTAACGGCAAAAGTTGGAGCTGTAGTTGTACCTAGACGGTATCCGGCAACATAGATCTACCAACAGTAAATGGTTGTGCATCATCTTTTGTTATACAAATGATTTTGTTTTTTCTATCGTACTGAATTGTCTTGCCGTGTAGTGGTGTAAAGACAGCACAAAGCCGTGTGTTCTTTCAATATCCGGTTAATAATCTTAAAGTACTTCAAAACAGAATCTATGAACAAAAATATGAACTGACTGACAACAGCAGATTAATTTGTATCTCATTACCATAAACGCCAACCATAAATACAAAAAGTGTATGGGTAAATTATATTATTACATATGAATGTAGGGGTATAATGATTCCCGCACAACTCACGGGACCCAAACCAACATCACCTGCTGGTGGTGCATCATGCTAATCAACGAACGAGACTTTAGCTGCCATTAACCCGCGTTGGGCGAGCGTGGTGGGAAATCGCACTAATCTTTCCATATGAATCCTTGCCTGATCGATGTGGAATCTTCGGAGGAGGCCTACGTCCAGAAGTGGATGTCTATCGGCTGATGATGATGGTATACACGTATATACGTATATATGTATATATGTAGTAATGTAACCGGTTGAACACAGCCCTGCGCGTCCAGCGCGGCCGCCCGCTATTTATTTACGCCGCTATTACAGAATTAAGTATAGGTTAGGTGAAATTTATACGGCGGCTCCTTGTGGGTGGTTCGTGCTTTATTTTCCTTTATTGTAATAAATAAATATTCGATCAATTTCACAGTAGGGCCACCCCAATTATTTCAAAATTGCCCAATCACAGTTTGGATTTATTATTAATAAATTTCATAGTGTCGGCGCGATGCTCGTTGTACAAGCGATTAGATTTTCCGCTGCACGTTCAGGATGCTGGTGGTAGATCTATCTATATGAGATAAATAACTACATTAATGTCCTCTTCTGCTGCCTAGTTGTACTTCGCTTTCATATAGTTTAGACTGCTGTAGATTTTTCTTTGGTGTCTCAAATTTTTATTCAGTCGTAAGGTAATCTAACACTCTTTTTATATCTTAGAGTATAATAAACAAATTTATTAGTATCATATGTGTAGCATTATCTATTAAATTTTAGTTAGACAAGGACAACTGTTGGCTGGTAGCAATGTCTAATGTAATAAAATCCTAAATGAAATCTTGGAATGTAAGCTTAGGTAGTGAGTGTGGTAATGCAGCACGAGTTATCCGTAGTTAAATCATCTGTACCCTAGCCGACACAAATGGTAACCAACATTGCAATTAGCATACAGATAGTTGCATGTAAATCACCCGAAGCGTTCGCCCTGTGTGAACAACCGTACACATATCACTTCCGCTATAATGTATGGGATTTTTTATAGCGAAGAGGTGAATACATCAAGTGTTGTGGGATAGGGTGGGGGCGGATTATTGGAGAGCGCAAAATGTTGCTTTATATATATAATATAATGGAATTAACTGGGAATGGAGCTAACTAAATATTTAAATATCTTCTACATCTTTTTAAATTGTTAGTGTTTTCAATTAAGTCATAGAAGGAGTTTAAATTATTTCTCTATTTCAATAAAACTCCTCTGCAGCATCCACTCGAACGATTTCGTCAATTATCTAACAGAAATGATACATTGAAAGATCGTAAGAGAGCAAATCATCTCGTGGTACTGTAGAACTGAACACAAGTTGTCTTTGGAAAAAAAAATCATCAACTTCGCTACATTTTTTTACAATGTTCCTAATGAACCATATCTAAACAATTTGATACATCTTTTCACAGCATCATCTTCACTGGATACTTGACTTGAAGTATGAATAAGTTACATTACATACCATTACAGACTTAATTTTCTTAAATTATGTAAAACAGTAGGAAGTAGGTATGAATTTTTTTCTTTCGCGTCTCCTTCCGTACCATTGAAGCAAAGTTCTGCAGCGTTCATCTATATAAAGCGATACAATATTGAATTAATGCACTGCATTCGTTAACAGTGCACTGGTTTAATTTCCTTTGGCCGCACGAATCGGGAGCAGCGCCAGTAACTTCTGGTTGGCTCTTTCGCGCGCCACTTCGCAAATTGGACCCTCTGCACTTAGCTAATTATACTTCTGTCTGCGATCCAGCTTCCGACTTTCAAGTGTTTGTTTACGTTTCAACATGTATACGTATAGACGATCCGATGAAATTCTATCTGCAAGTTATAAATTTTATCTGATGATAAATCCCAATTGTACCTTTAAAGTACAAGGTGTTGAATACCTAATAATTTCACTAGATAATTCCCTTCCCTTCAGCTCTCACCAAGGTAGGAAACGGCCTGAATCGCGCCATATGAACTCCTTAAAGCGCAGAACTAATCGATGTAGGATTCTTTAGGGGAAGGCCTACGTCCTGCAGTGGACGTCTATTGGCTGATAATGATGATGATGATTCTCTTCAGATCGTACGCCCTGTAATCTCGGGGTATTAAGAAAATAATTAAGGTAAGATCCGACTGTTGTAGAAGACAACTAAAATTGTCTACGGGATCATAGGCTTTGAAGTAAGAGGCCCGCATTGCCCACTAAGCGAGCTTGGAGTGAACAACAAGTACGAGTTGGTCTCCTGTTTGTCGAAGCAAAGAGAGAGTGCTGGGGAGAGAGTTACGACACTCCCTAGTACGTGCTTGTTCCATAGGAGACTCCGAATTCTCTTACAACGTACCATGGAGGGTGTTGAGTGGACATAGCTCTGTCGTCCTGCCAAAAATAGAGTATCTTTTAAAGATTTCTCAACCGTAGAAGAAAGAAATGCTATATAAATTTTAGCACAGTAAAGCCCATATACTGCTGTGGACCCTTGCAATCTCCACGTCGGTAATTTGTTATCAGCGTAAAGCGAAACTATTGATAAATAACATTTTATCAAATACACATTTTTAATATCTAACATGATTATGATAAAGTAATAGTGATTATAAATAATTTCAACGTTTATCAGGTAGTTTCCGTGGCTTCGACGAGAAATGGCGACGGTCAGATTTTGGAGAATTATATCTATGCTTTCACTGCACCGGCGAGGGCAATTGTGGAAAATCATTTCATTCAAAATATCAAACAATAGTAGAATTTCATGTTTATAGTGATCTTCCGGATGTGATGTGTGAGAGTATTTTGAGTTTAGCACTTCTGAATTTCAGTAACGTGTCAGCCGCCTCGCTGTGCAATATTAGCACACACACACACACACGTTTGTCAGACATTTCATAACAACGCTGCCCGTGACGTGCCCACTGGCATTGCGTTCGGATATTGCTTCAGTGATTAATTTGGTTTCAGCAGCACATGCCTTTTGTTCACCACCACCGAACATTTAACCTTTTATTGTCGATACTTCACCCATTAGTAACGAACGTTTCACCTACTCCTTCATAAAACTGTATGAATAATACTGTAGTTTTTATCAGCAGGAAAGTATAGTGGTGCTTCTTACTTACACCTACGGAAATTGTAATAGATCATATCCTTCTTGAAGATATATTCGTTTGTCCTTTTTCTGATACTATTTGTAATATGATCGTATTCTTCTCCACATTCTAGTGCCTCCACTGAACTAATCCTATCATCCCCTTGCAATGATATTTGAATGTATGGTGGAGAGTACGTTTAAAGTAATTTATGTACCCGACACTTCGCGACTGCTAAAGTTTTTTACTTTAAAAGAAATGTTCTAACAAGTATTATTTTCTGTTTGGTTTGCTATTCGGGTAATACACTTCTAATAAGATTTTACTGCAGTGTCTACATTATATAAGATTGTTGTATGAACTTCTTTAGAACTTCAACTATTTATTGAATGGTGGTGAAACTAGTGAACGGGACATTTCTAGAAATGACTTTATTTCAGTCTGTTAATGTCCACTGCTAACGCTAGGCTTACCCGAGATAGGGGATTATAATACTTTCCACAGTTGCACTTTTTTGGAATTATTTCTTCTTCAGTCGGCTATAACACACTAAGTGGTGTAAGGGTACACCTTCTCGTGGTGCACCCTAAATGAGCGGTGCTAATTAACGAACAAAGCTCTGGCTCCCATCAACCCGGATTGGGTCAGCGAGGTGGGAAATGGCCCAAATCTCCCATAAAAATCCCCATCCGATTGAGATGGGAATCTTTGGTGGAAGGTCCAACTGTGGAAGCCTATCTGCTTATGACGATGATTATGATGATGATGATGATGATGAACGACACGACAAAGCTGGAGTGGCGGTGGGATAATCTAACTCTTAACTGAATCAGATACACGATGTTTTATGTTCAGCATGTTTTCAGACGGTAAATTTCTAAGATCGTATAATTACTTATTTTTTTACATTACCGTCATTCTTATATGCCCTAAACTCCTAGTTTCAGAAGTAGCTCGTCACCACTTCTCGCATAATGATCCGTTGCTTTCAGAGTTTTCAAGAATGTCATTAAAACGTAGTGTTGTTTTTTCTTTAAAGATGCCCAGGGTAATTTCAGTTTTGTTCAGAATTTAGTTTCTATAGTTTAGCTTACATAAAAACTATGTAATTCATTACCTTTAGTATTTTTTTTCTTCATTTATCATAATTCAATGATGTCTTTTTGCTGAAGTAGGTAATTATGTGACATACAATACAAGGTAGTAACCCCTTAGTTTATACCAAGTAATATACAAATATTTTAATAAAGCAAAAACTAATAATACATAATAACGAGCTGTTCCCCGCCCGCTTTGTTGGCCGTAACATCAATCCAACCCCTTTACGGAATGGAATTTTGTAAAATCTATTCTTAGCTGACCTCTATATGACAGAAGCAATATCTTTACCAAATTTTAAGTGTTCACATCTTATAGTTTGGGATATCTAGTTATGAGACAGTGAATATCTCCTATATATATGTACATTTATGACTGCGTGCGTCTGAGTTTGTGCTAGTTGTTTTCGTTGGTGTCCCACTTCTGGCTGTTCCAACTGAATGTTAGGATCTCCAATTTAACATGTATTGAAATAAATTTGGAGATGACTGCATCATAACTTATCAATAATAATAATGTCTGCCAATTTCTTAGTGGACTTCATCTAGTGTTCATTGTAGTTGATTTTTATTTATGTATTAATAGCGTTATACAAGTGAGGCTTAGTCATAATGGCCTTCGGCAAAAGATCTTGTCAAAAATAATCTCAATACCCAGCAGCTCCCTTAGGACCCTTCTCACAGTAGCTGATATATTTAGAGTACTATTGATATCCGTTTATGATTTTGTGTTCCCGAATATACGCGATACGACGCACGTTTCCGGTGAAGAAGATGAAAAATCGTATGATGGGAATATAATCTAAGATTCTTGTCGACGAATAAGTTGTGAGAAGAATCAATACCTGCGACCTAGAATTCAAACTATATAAAACTATTGACAGTTGGATACGATTATCTCATCATTAGATTTATCGCCACTTCCTCGGATCTTTTATAACGTACATTTATTTCATGGCCTTATATCTCCGCCTTGACCTCCCGCTTCACCTTGGAGCTGGAAACTTCTTAAAGAATTCTCAACGAGCAATATTCACGTCTGAATTTTATCGCTGTCAATAAACAGAGGGCGCGCGGATTTGAATGAAAAATTTTTTTTTAGATCTTTAAATATACAAATGGGATTTCGATTTGACAAACATTTTTTCCCACTGCTATTATGAAGTTCCTTTTGTTTTCATTCCACAGTGACCGGCGATCGAGAAGCAAGCATTGTTTCGCTGTCTATTAATAATTGTTATTAGTTTTTCTTAATCACTTTGTTGTAATGCAAATGTAATATACATTTTTAAGAAATAAAGCTCCTCGTTTTTGATAAGAACAGCAAAGGAGTGGAATAGCTTGTCAGCGTCTTTATTACCGTATACATACGACGAGAACAGTTAATCGGCTGTACTTAACACCAGGCGGAATAGTAGTTAGTCACAGAAATTCTTGATTAATAAGAAAGTAACTTTTTACAATTTTACGTATATATTAATTATGTATTATAATTGCAAATCCCCACTGTCAATCAACCCCCGCCGCGTCGTTAAAACAACAATACACCTCCAGGAAAACAGCAGCCGCTTTGCATGTGACCTTTATCAAAATGATGTGCCTGCCAACCCGCGTGCCAAGCGTAGCGAGCAGGAAGGTCACCACCAAAATTGAGAAGGCCTATATTAACATTGCTTGAAATAACTATAACTGATGTTTTTAAAAACATTCATGTGTGAAGCAGTCCATTTACAGATGTATGTATATATTTGTGTAAGTATTCGTGTACGATAGATATTTGTATGCATTACTAGGAGTAAGCTCGCTCTAACAATTATGGTAATAAGAACAAATTATATATTGATAAGCTGATGTATATATAGAAAATACATTAATTAAATTTGATTTCAAACGGAATATTTTTCCATTTGACACAGCAGCGGGACGAACAAGACGTTCACATGATGGTAAGTACTACGCGTGCCCATAACAACGTGACGTTAGTTGTAATTATATACACAGCACCACATTGTGCGCGTCGCCTTAACATATAGGATCTAATTCGTTACCCCGGTAATCTTACTACCTATAACCCCCTTTAAATTGGAACATAATACAGCACAGTATTGTTTGACTGCATTAAGAAAAACGATGGTACATGATCAGCCGGTTTCCAGCAACGGAGGCCTACTAGAGTACAATACTAGTTATTGTTGTAATTCATCAGCGTCATCAAAAGTATTTTGCCCCAAAATTCTAGTTCAAAATTAATAAATAAGTTTTAAACTATAGGTAGATATTATCACATCGCCTGATTGAAGAGCGTAATACTTTCTCGCTGGAGTACAACCAACATTTCGCGTTGTGGGGCCCGCCCGCCGGAGCGCCCGCCGGCCCGCCGGCCCGCCCGTAAACCACTCAAAGGGACCTCGGAAAAAAATAATGAAAATAGCGGCCTACTTTCGCAAAGTCAGGTGTTCAGAACTCGGGGCCATCATTAATTTCCATTCAGTGTCGAACCGCCGGTATATATTATCCAGAAATCTCTCGGGGGCGAGGCGGTGCGTCGCCAAGTGGAATACTTACAAACAAACAGCAGCTCGTCGCGGCGCACTGCTGTCCACACATGCCGACACTTACTTTATTTAATGTTTTTTTTTCTTTTTACTCAATGAACAAACGACCGAGATGTTCACCTGATAATAAGTGACACTCACGCCATAACAACGTGGCGCTAGTTGGGTTGTTATACACTGCAACATATTCCGCCCGTCGCCTTGTGACACAGAATGTGATGTTTATTGTAATCAAAACTTTAAATATTCTTTCTTTAGAAAGTTGATTAAAACTATATTACCTCAAATGTTTAAGATCATGCCGAAGCAGCTTGTCTCCGAATCTCAAGATCTTGAGAGAGTAAAATGTGAACGTAGACTGATGTCAACTATCAAGTAAAGGGGCGCATTTTTCGGACACTTGTAAAGAGGATATCTTTACGAGTTCCCAATCTGGATCCTAGAAAGGAAAATTCCGGAAGAACGTGTTCCTGGTAGACAGCGGAAGTAACATATGACAATTTAAAGAAGTATACAAGTCTTAATATCTTATATCTCAAGGCGAGGAGCAGAACTAACCCGACGTTTTTATGGGCAGGCGTATCACTTACCATCAGGTGAAGTTTTCGACCGATTCATCTTGTCGAAAAAAAAATATTAAATTAGGTACATTTTATTAGTAGTGTAAGGGGTGCCACATAACAACTCTCGGGACGTAAACGAACCTCACTTGCTCGTGGTGCACCCTGCTAATCAACGAACGGGGCTCTGGCTCCCACCAACTCGCATTGGCCTGACCCACATCCCGAGCAGTGCAGGACCGATCGATATGGGGATCTTTGAGGGAGGCCTATGTCCAGCTGTGGACTTCTAGTGGCTGATGATGATGAAGTACTATTTGAACTGTTAACTTAGCGAAGCGTTAACGAGCATTGTCCATAGCCGTGGTATGTTCCCTGCTGTTACATAATATGGATTTACATATATATGTGCGTTAATCATAATGTGTATGTGTACGTGCCCGCGGCGCAACACCGTGGGCGTGGCCGAAGTGTGAGATTGGAATGTGTATACAAGCGAGCTCCGGGACTACACACGCTATCCTTTTTGTTCATAGGCAGGACTTCTTACTGAAGTAAGAAAACTACTTATGTACAAATATTTGATCAGATCGCGTAGACTGCGCAAGTAACACACCCTCGTGCAATAGCCAACAGCTTTATTGGGTGTCAGCAGGGAAAAGCTTTGGAAGATACTTTACTACTGGAGCGAAGTCTCAGTTATATGAGATTTGACCTACTGAAACTCATTCGGTGGTCTCTTTCAGATCAATCGAAAGGTCTCTGTGATATCTCATGAAACACCCGGTGCCCCTCAACATTGTAAAATAAGACTCTTCTCGGGATAGTTTCAAACCTTCCATAACACCATGGCCGAGTTATAACAAGTGCTAAACCATGTCACATGTACTGTACCTGCCGGATTTGCTTATAGAGCAGTAAGGGCTATCACCGTCAAGATCTGCAGATATAGAGCCTTATATTAACTACCTACGGTAAGGCTTACCTTAGTCCTATACTTACTATTCTGTGATTGCAGGGCTTATGGTGAACAGGTCCTATGCCAACACCTTCTAACAACCCATACCTTAATCTGAAACTAGAAAGTATTATGAATGTTAGATTAACTAATGCTTACGCACAGACACGGATAGACGTCCACTGCTGGACATAGGCTTCCGCCAAAGATCCCACATAGATCGGTCCGCCCATATCCCTGGGCGCCAGGTGCTGTCGTTTGTAGTGGTTCATATGCGGGGATTTAGGCCATTTCCCACTGCGCTGGCCCAATGCGGGTTGGCGGAAGCCAGAACCTCGTATGTTGATTAGCAGGCTGCACCGCGGGCAGGTGAGGTTGGCTTAGATGCCATGAGATATGTGCGGGACCCCTTACACCCCTAGAAATGCTTGTTTGGTATATTTAATAAATTTAACTTATAATTTAAAGCTCAGTTCAATAATAATATTGCCGTTTGTACGTACATATTGTAAAATATATATCAGAAACCTCTTTCCGATTACTGTTTGAATAAAACGATATATTATGTTTGGCAATACAGTACTTTGTGATGCCCGTACAACAGGCAAATAATTAAAAAGCATGCGATAAAATATAAAATAAACAAATGCGAAACTTTTCGTATAAAGCGATTTCCATTCAATCTGTTAAAAATATTATCGAAAATCATTCACTTGATTATGTGGGGGTGGATGAAATTGCTTTCGATATGGGCTCACTTAGATAACAATGAAAACATCCCACGAAACATTTGAAGCTCAATAATATCAATAAACACATTTTTTTTTAAATGGACTAGGTTAGCTCTTGGCCAGTCCTGTAATCTCAGGCTATTAAGAATAGGACTAAGGTATTGTCTGCCTGTCGTACAAGACGATTAAAAGGGTCCTCGGGTTCATGAGCTGTTAAACCTCAATAAGCGAACCTTAGGAGGACGACAAATGTAAGGTGCTCTTGTATTTGCCGTAGCACAGCGTGGGTGGTGAATAGGGCTCTGCCTTACTGTGGGATGTTATAGCCAGAGTGTAGGGGGATACCGGTGCTTTCCGTAGGAAATTCCGGAGCCTCTCCTTATGCACTGAGGGAGATCACCGGGAAGGTTTTGAATGGGTAGAAGGCCCACATAACCTTGTCTTTCCCCCAGAAGCAAGGTAACTTTTAAGAAGATTTCCCCCCTGGTAAAAAAGAATAAGGTTAACGCTCGGCCCCGCTCCTACCTGAGTTTAAGTGGTCTGTTCTGGTAAAGCGCAACTAATCTAGTAACAACTATTCACTGTTCTCTTGAGGACATCCGGGTCGCATTTGGACAGGAACACCGACGCCGGCAAGTTGTTCAACTCCTTTGCTGTACTTATACGGAACTAGGAGCTGAACCTCTTTCTCGAACTGGGGATGTTCACAACATAAGGATGGTGCCAAAGTTTAACTTTCGATATAAAATACTGAATGATGGATTTTTTTGTATGTAAACTATGTTATTGATGTTATTACTAAGGAGTTTCAACTTGTCTAAAAGTGATGAGCACAATTTGGTGTAGTATGAACTTCTTAAGTAATGCCTCGTATTATAAGTATTTTCTTGCTGCGTATAAAAATTCTATAACACATAAAATGTATATCATAATATAATTAAGTGATTTGTTATATAGTGCAAGGGGTCCAGCACAACAACTCACGGGACCCAAGCCAACCTCACCTGCTTGTGATGCACTCTGCTAATCAACAAACGATGCTCTGGCCTCCACCTACTCGCATTGGGCCAGCGCGGTGGGAAACGGCCCAAATCCTACAAACAGCCTCTGAAGCCCGGCGGTACCGGACGCCACGCTGACTGTAAGATCGCGGGCGATGCGAACAGCGCAGGACCAATCAATATGGGTATCTTTGGGGAAGGCCTATGTCCAGCAATGGACTTCTATCGACAGACGATGATAATGATGATTATATTACGTTATTTACTTTGACGAAAACGATGACCGAGCACGTCAAGGCTTAGCGCAATTTGGTGCCGTGTATATATACTAATTTGCGGCACGGTGCTATATAGAGGTGGTTGTATCACTTACTATCAGGTGAACGTCTCGTTCGTCTTGCCGGTTGAATAGAAAAAAAGTTAACCAATGTTGGTTACTATGAAGCTTTATATATATATATCTAACATATATGTTGCAACATATAAAATGTGCTCAGTAAAGCGGCCGCTTAAGGAAATTAAAACAGGGCCTCCGTCCCAAAAAGGGGGCGGGCCGACGGCGAGATGATTAATATTACACGTGCAACAGACGGACGCGCCCCGCAACACCCCGGGCCCAAGCCAAATAGTCCATATTTAGACCTCCTCCGTCCTCACGTTTGTCTAATAACCTCACAAAGTCATTTGTCTAGAAATTCATTTTGAAGGATATCGTCGCAGATTGCCGGCTCCAATACTACCCTCAGATACGGCCAGCCCCAACTTACCTTTATCATACTCCCTTCATTAAACTCAGTACTGTTACTTCTCTTACAATATCTTCGGGACTCTCAAAGTGATACATGTCAGCTAATTACCTTAAGTCACCTGCGCATACTCATTACGTAATGTTAAGAAAATCATAATTGAGTTTTAGTATTTACACAGCCTCGCGACGAAGTAGACGTTCATCTGATAAAGCGAGTAAGACCGACCTGTTTATGAATAGAAGGGGATAGTTAGAAAGTCTAACACGGTGCTAAAACCGTCTTCTCTCTGTGACATTGAGCTAACAGTTTTTTTCAACTTCATTTGTTATTTAACTTACATAGAGTAAGAAGAATATTAGTGAAATATATCTATTGAGGTAAATCTCCTGATTTTTTTTTTATTTGAAGAAGCGTCAAAACATTCACCTGATAGTCTACATATAAAAATGTAGTGCCAGTTAAGATGATATACGCTGAAGCAGATTGGGGATGTAAGGGGTCCTGCACAACAACTCACGGGACCCAAGCCAACCTCACCTGCTTGTATTGCACCTTGCTATCAACAAACGATGCTATTGCCCCCGCCTACTCGCATTGGGCCAGCGTGGTCGGAAATGACCCAAATCCTCGCATACGCACCCCTAGATACGACCGGCTCTAGTGCCCAGCGGTACAGACCATGCTGATTATATGTGGAAATCTTTGAAGAGGTCTATGTAACACAGTAATGATTGCAAACTGTTCGGCTGTCGAAATATGAGCTGTAATAGTACACAGACCGTGTTCCGGCTTGAAACCTATCACTTTTAAAGGTACTAACGCGACCCCTGTTCTTGTTACCAGATTGTAGTGTTCAAACATTTTTTTGTTCGGGTTTAAAAAGCAATGTAGCTAGTGATATATCTGAGATGAAGATTTAACACATAGTATCTTAACGCGTTGTGCTTCTAACGTAACTAGCGCCGGATAGTTAGGAAACTTATTACTCAGCTTCAGATGTCTCAGATACTGCAGTGTCTGAATACAAGTGTTCAACTCGTGCATGTTACCAGTGCTAACATACGTAATCGAGACGTGGTCACTAACTATCGGCCCTATTAAAAGGCTCAAACTCCTCACCCAAAGGATAATGAAGAGGGATATGCTTGGAGTTTCTCTGCGCGATCAAATCAGAAATGAGGAGATCCGCAGAAGAACTAACTTCACCGACACCCCTAAAGATTGCTAGACTTAAGTGGCAGTGGACAGGATAATATCTCGAAGGACCTACGGCTGATGGGACAGTAAGGTCCTCGAGTGGCGCCCGCGTACCGGTAGATGTAGTGTCGGGAGGCCTCCCACATGGTGGACCCACTGGATGAGAGCACCGTGGGATCGAAATTTTTGGGTGAGGCCTATGTTCGGCAGTGGACGTCTATCGGCTGATCATTATGAATGATCATGAAGATGAAAGTCTCAATCGTGTCATCGCTTTTTCAAATGAAAAAAAAAAAAAGTTAAGTTGTGAAGCTAACGATAAAACACAACTGTAGTCATTAAGGTTCTGAAACAAAAGCAACAAGTGAACTCGCACTCGAGCAACAAAACAAATCCAACGACAAAATGCTGCGCGTCTTATATCTTGATTTAAACAAATTACGCCCGGGGCGGCGCGGGCGCGTTCCGACCGCGCGGGACGACCCCGACACGACCACGACACGTGGCGTCATATCATATAATAGGAGGACCGGAAAGTAATGTCGTTTCTGCGCATGCCAATACTTGATTGTCATTTGTCAGCTCATTGTTTTGTTCAGAGGCGTACCAAAGACATTGTGAGGTTATAGTGATTTCTTTACTTATAGACAATTGAATTACAATTTTTTTTTGTAATTTTGGGTAAAATGGCCAGCCAAATACCAGAAGAGGTACACATCCGGCATTGCATGCTCTTTGAGTTTCGCAAGGGAAATAACGCAACAGTTGCTACCAAAAACATTTGCGATGTTTATCCAAATGCACTGGACATTCGTAAATGCCAAAGGTGGTTTTCCAAGTTCAAATCGGGTAATTTTGATCTTTCCGACTCGTATCGATCAGGAAGACCATCAGCGTTAGACAACGACGTGTTAAGGGCGGAAGTGGAAGCAAATCCGTGTCAGACGATCGAGGAATTGTCAAACAGTCTCAACAAACCTTGGTCGACCATCCAAGAACATTTGAAGCAGATTGGAAAAGTAAGCAGAGCAGGTGTTTGGGTCCCGCATAATCTGTCCGAACAGAATAAGGCTAACCGATCAATCACATGCAACTTATTGCTTCAACGACACAACACAGAAGCGTTTTTTGATCGCTTGATCACAGGAGATGAGAAATGGGTCCTGTATGATAACCCAAAACGCAAAAGGCAGTGGCTCTCTCCAAATGAAATCCCTCGGAGTACTGCTAAGCCAGGTTTACACCCCAAAAAAGCGCTTTTGTGTGTTTGGTGGAGTATTCGCGGCATTGTTCATTTTGAATTACTGAAACCTGGAGAAACTGTTACTGCAGACCTCTACAGCGAACAATTGCAGCGAGTCAATCAATCTTTAATTGAAAAGTGGCCAGCGATTGTCAACCGAAAAGGCGTCATTCTCCAACATGACAATGCAAGACCGCACTGCGCAAGGCGAACTCTAGAAAAAATTAATGAATTGGGGTGGGAGGTGCTGCCTCATCCACCATATTCGCCCGATGTTGCACCATCGGATTTCCACTTATTCCGAGCGCTGCAACACTTTTTAAGTGGCAAAACATTTGCAAATTTGGATGATATCCAAAATGCCATCTCTAGATATTTTGCCGAAAAACCAATTAATTTTTATCGATCAGGGATTGAAAATTTACTCACTAGATGGCAAAAGGTTATTGACAATGATGGGGAATACATCATTGATTAAAAATAAAGACTCGTTAAAAATGTATGTGTTTGTATTTAGCGTAAGAGAACGACATTACTTTCCGGTCCCCCTAATAGATATGTTATCAATCATCATTATCGTCAGTCGATAAACTTCCACTGCTGGACATGGGTCTCTCCCAAAGATCCCCACATACGGTCAGCATAGCCTCTGGTACCTCTGGGCACTAGGGGCTGTTATATGAAGAGGTTCATATGGGGTGATTTAAGTCATTTCCCACCACGCTGGCCCAATGCGAGTTGATGGGAGCTAGAGCCTCGTTCATTAATAAGCAGGTTGGGGTTGGCTTGCACCCCACACCGCAGGACCGATTAATGTGGGGATTTTTGGCGAAGCCTATGTACAGTCTACTGAGGCTACTACAGCACTGAGACGTCTGTCGACTGATGATGATGATGATGCGGTTGCCATAGTAGCAGTTGCTATAGGAAGTCATTTGGGGTTGCGGTTGCTATCAAGGAATATTTCAGATAAATTTCAAGAATAATTTAATATTACAACCAGCAAAGAGGGCGAGGAACAGCTAACGCTATAATAAATACTGACAACGATATAATGAAATGTAAGCAAACTTTATTCTGCTACATTCGTTCCATTATGGAAATTCTTAAAGGTAAGACGAAATCGCGAACGAAAATAACAAAAGCATACTCTGTAATGACGTACTATTGTTTTTTTCGGCAAAGCGACGAAACGACCAAGACGTTCACATCATGACAAGCAAGACGGCATAACAACGTGGCGCTAATCACAACGGTATACATAACACCACATTGTGCTCGTCGTCTTAAAACTTAAGATATTAATTCTCATTACCTCAGTATTTTCACTAGCTACCGCGCCCTTCAAACTGCTGTATGTAGGCTGCAATAGAAGCTGCGGTAATATCTACCTAGACAGTCTTTAGCAACAGAGACTTATCACCAATGACCTAATTTCAATAACCTCGCGAATCGTCCTTGGTCAGAATCGGTGTTTTTTTACAAGGATTTGGGGTTAATCAAACTTGATGTATGTGATGGGATGATTCTGAACATGGTTTATTAAATGTGCAGCATTCACGTATATAAGAAGTGTAGTCCCCACCAACCTGCGTGGGTGGTAGAAAATGGCCTAAATCTACGAAGTCCTATAAATCACTGAAGCTTACATGAATCCGCTGGACGCAGGACCAATCGATGTGGTGATCTTTAGGGGAAGATTTGTGTTCAGCAGTGGAGGTTTGTCGGCTGATGATGATTAAATGTGGTGTTGTATGTTCAGGAAAAGTCTTTAGTTACGTGTGGTGTTCATAAATTGATTTTCAACTATTTAATGTACTAAACGTGGATTGGACTTGAAACTAACACAACTACTGTTTCATGGGCTGCAGCATTTTCAATACTCAAGGATGAAATCCAGCTGCTTCCCGCAACCTTCACCAGATCGTCGGACCATCTGATAGGGGGCCTGCCAACACTACGTTTTCCGGACAGCGCAGGGTAGATCATTCTGGAGATCTTTGGGCGAGACCTATGTCCAACAGCGGACGTCTGATAATAATGAAGCATGAGATGTTTTAACATTCAGTTGATGGTTAGTTTTTTAGTACATTAATTTAATTAAAGGTTTATGGAGATTACATTTATACAACCTAATATATCCTTCCAAGTGTGATTGGTCGTCACCGTCGCGTCAATGTTCCGTCCGGTGTAAAACCTCCGCCGCTCCATACAGCGCTGGGTAATTAGGTATCCCTCGTGGCGCGCTGTCTCCGGCCGTGCCTGCACGTCACGTCACGTCACGTGACTCACGGACGTGTGAACACGGCACGCGACTCCGTTCCTTTATTTCACTTTTTCAGGCATTCGCGTAATGTGCCTATGGCGGTCCTGAAGTTAATTCATAATTATTAACCTGCGGTAGCGGACCGCCGTTTGGTGCGGAATTAGGTAGCTAGTATTAATTATTATCAGCAACGTGTACTCGAATTTCAAGATAAATTAATGTACAATAGCTTATCAGAATTCAGTCATGTCCAGCTTCTCAGATATTGAGTCGTCAGAGAATATTCATTTGATATTCGGCGCTGTTAACCTTTCCTCCTTGTTGAGCTTTATCGAACCCGGGGCCCGGTAATCCACCAGTTAATAAAGTTAAAAGTTTGCTTTTCATAGGCGTCACTTGGAGCCGATTAGGCAGAGCGCTTCGTACTTATTGGCAACGCTACCTTCCCCACCATTCCCTCCTTGTAAACTCTCCTGATTACGTCACTGGTCACGTTTGTTTGTACGATTGGAAAGAAATTATACGAAGACACATTTGCAATTTCGGTGCCCACTGGTATCAGAGGCCATGCCGATTTTATGTGGAGATCTTTGGAGGAGGCCTATATCTAGCAGTGGACGCCTATCGGCCGATGATGATGATGAATGATTTCCCTTCCTAGTTAAATTATGTATAATTATCGCAACGTACTAGAAATGGAGGTGAGGTAGTGCAAAAACGAGTGACGATATTTGCGAGAGGTCCAACAGATTCCACCTACTAATAATAAAGCATCGTCTACCACGCCTCAACACTTCATCGAAGTATCTCGCTAACTTCATCGCTGTTAGTGTTTTGTAACAATAATAAACTTATTCAAAGATCATTTAGGGTTAGTAGTATAGTTAGGTTTAAATTTGATCGGCTGTCTTCGAGCATCATGGAACGGAACGTTCTGGATTTCTCGGCTCAGCTATTAGAGCCAAGTTACCTTTTGAGTTTGATGGGTAATAACAAGTTAACTATTACTCGTCATAAATTTGAATAAGTAGTTCTCAGGCGACTGGCGCGCGACCATTTGCTTTCCCCTCCTCGAACGCTCCTCCTCCTCCCTTGTTCATTAGGCGATGAGCTTTGGGCGGGCGCATGTTGGAGACTAATTATTATTTACATTCAAACTGCGTCACGCTTACACGAATTACGTACAAACTCTTCGACTTGTTGGAAGTTCTACTTGTTGATTAGCGACCGGGCGATGTAATCCCGTGACGTGTATTTCCGTCAATATGTGTTATTAAATATCGCTAAAGTTATTATTTAACTTGTACTTGAACAATTTTATTCCCAAGTTCTGTTGTGTGAATTAATGACAATCTTTTATTACCATTGCTGAGAATTATATACACCAAATAGAAGTTACTGCTGTGACAATCGAGTTACCGACCTCATACACCCTGAGTAACTACATACTATTATCTGTCTTCAAAAATACGGAGCAATTGCTCAAAATTAATGTTACTTGTTTATTCGACAACAACTTATAATCACAGCCAGAATTTTGCTCAGGTAAAAAAACAAATCTGATAGTCGACCCAAGTTATGCAGAAGCACTAAACAAGGAAATGATACGGTGAGGGTAGGGATATACTCGTACTAATGGATAAAAGTGATACAGACTTACAAAAGCTCAAATATAATTTTTGACAATATCTTTAACTAGTCATGGATATCAATAATCTGGTGAATATTCATCTTACTTCCTTTCCCAATTTTAGAGGTAGACGATTATTAAATTTTTATGGTATCTGTTGAGGTATATATTTTAATAAAAGTAATTAGATGTTCACACGGTTTAATCATAGCCGCACACTGACTGTCTCTCTCACCTTCTGACAGTATTTACATATATTCTCTTCCTATAATATTTAGGTACTACCCACTACATCTCCTTTCTTTTCAATAATTACATAATTTGCTTGTTTCATAAAATTAGACATTACTAAACCTATACTTTTCTTCCCCTACACATTTTTTTTTAATTAGTTGTTTCAAGGCAGCCCAATTGTTAACTCAAATAAATTGAATAACTACAAAGTTACAAATAATGGACAAAAGACATACGCTACTTATTGTATATTATAACATTAAATAGTCTCTTTAATATATATATATTTTTTTTACTTTTATAAATAATTTTAAAAATTAAGTATCATCACTATAAGTATTAGTGCTACGTGCCGCCGTACCGTTCCGGACGTCGCACAACTCTCCCACTCCGAGTGACGCACACCGCCGCGGGTGCGCCGGCGCAGCGCTCCGCACCGTGCGGGTCCCCTGCCATCCCGCTCGGTATTAAATCTGTCCCGTCATCATCACCATAATCCCAATCTAACTGTGGACCTCTAACCAAACTCGTCTCATTTTTCTGTTGTTTTGAAGCTGGTACTTTCAAAATATGTTGTCTATTACGGCGCGGCACACGCCCATTTTCAGTTTCCATCCAGTACGAACGATCACCCCGCGCTCGACCATTTACACGCGCCTTCTCTCATAAACCTTTGTCCTTCATTCGCACCAATTCACCTGGCCGTAATGAAGGTAAACATCGGGTGCTTCTGTTATAGTACGCCGCCTGGTTCCCAATGTTTTTTATCTTATTTTTTGACATTCTATCACCGTTTATAATTTGAGGATACAACTGACTGTGTTGCACAGGTAACCTGGTATTAAGACGTCGGCTCACCAATAACTGGGCAGGCGAATGTTCTTCTCCAGTGAGCGGTGTATTTCTAAAATTGAGAAGTTGCCAGTCCGTACCAGTTTCTTGCGACTTTATAGTTCTTACATTTATTTCCGCCAGGCCGTATGATCTGGGGTAATATGGCGAGCTAATAACGTGTTCGAAACCCCATGACTCGTTGAATATTTCAAATTCCTCTGCTGTGAATTGTGTTCCGTTATCGATAATTAATTTCTTTGGAATACCAAACCTGCTAAAGATATTCTTCATTGCTTTTATAACCGTAATGTTTTGTAAATGCGTTAATAAAGATACTTCTACAAACTTGGAGAAGTAATCTACAACTAGAAGATATTGTTTACCCTTAAATTCGAAAATGTCCGCCGCTAAATTCTCCCACGGCAGTGTGGCAGCGTGGGCACGGAGTGCGGCGCGGGCGGTTCGCGCGGCTCGGCGGCTCGGCGGCCCGGCGGCGCGGTGCCGCTGGCACGTCTCGCAGCCCCGCACCACGCGCGCTATGTCCGCCGTGAGACCTGGCCACCATAACACCTCTCGCGCACGGCGCTGACATTTCTCAATTGCCAGATGCCCTTCGTGTATTGTCCGCAGCATCTCTTTACGCATAGACTGTGGAATCACGACTCGTGCGTTCCTAAATAAATACCGTTAATAACATTCAACTCGTGACGAACACTCCAGTATGGCTTTACTAGTTCTACTACTTGTTTTTTATCGAAATGCCATTCTTCTTGGCAGTATTGGCACAAGAGCTACCAAAACAGAATCATTATGTGTTTCTTCCTTAATTTTGTACAACTTCGTAGTAGATATTAGATTTTCATGTATCATAACCTTCGCATTTAAATCATCATCTCCTTTCTTGCTTGTATTTTAAATCAATCGCATAATGTTGTAATTTCAATAGTAATCGCTGAAGCTTCGCTGGAGTGTCATTGAGAGATTTTTTCAATATAACCTCCAGTGGTTTATGATCGCTTTCTACTGTTACTTTGCTATGTCCGTAAATACACTGATGGGACCTTGTGCACCCGAACACTACTGCAAGCAGTTCCTTTTCAATTTGTGCCCAGCGCTGTTCCGTGGGCATGAGCATGCGCGGCGCATAAATAAATTTGAAGAAAATAAAACAAGTACCAAGACGGTCTAGTATCCTCTTTCTACATGATGTGCCTACCAAAAGATGTAAGTAGTAAGACTTTGGTAAACATTTCTCTCGTCGCTTTGCGTTGATTAACTTTGATTGGGATACTAATCTTTCATACGCTTTAAAATTCCATCAGCATGACCCCACACCTTACACCATGTTGTGGTATATCTTTTAATAAAAGTCATTATATGTTCTCACAGTTTAATCATAGCCACACACTGACTCTCTCCCTCACCTTCTGACGGTATTAACATATATTATCTTCCTATAATATTTAGGTACTACCCACTACAGTATCAATTAAAAGATAAACTGTTTTCAGCTAGAGTATTATCAATACAAACACTATATACCTAAAAATAGCTACCCAGTGGGAATCATAAGTTTCTAGACCACACGGCGGGCGTAGCATGTTACCTTAGATACTAAAGAAAAATTTCTTGTTAACCTTGCGGTAATTTTTATCTGTCTAGAAAATATGAAAATAGTACATTAATTTATGTAACATACATCCTAGGTCATCTCCACATAACTCTGACTTTTTCCCAGGAAACAGTACCTTCCAAGATTTCTTCCGGAAACAGAAAGAAAAATTTAGTGTTTTCAATTTATTGTAGTCAAAAAACTATATCCGAGTAACTTAACGAAACATAACTTAAGTATAAAAGTTAAAGCTTCAGTATTCCGTAGCGATTGAACCGAAAATGAGAATTTAAATTATTTATATCGTTATAACCAAATCCAATTTTCATTAAAGTGAAAAACTGGATTAATATTACTTAACCGAGCTTTAATATTTCACTGATAATTACTACTTATTAATACTGAAATCATTGAAATGTTACATGTGATCGGCAAACTAGTAAAAAAACTATATTATAATGTGTAAAAACTATAATTATCTTATACTACAACTAAAAGGTAATAGAATTTATATATCATTTAGTAACGAAGGGTTATTTAAATAAAAATCAATTAGGTACACACTCTCACTTGTCCCGCAGTCTCGGACTATTAAGAACAGGACTAAGATAAGTCCTGTAAGGTCTATGTCCAGCTGTGGACGTCTATCGGCTAATGATGACGATCATGATGAAGTCCTGTCTGTCATAGAAGGTGACTTATAAAGGGTTTTCTCGTTAGCGGACTTTCAATACGGGGACCCTCATTGTCCACTAAGCGAGCCCACACTAACTAGTGCTACGTTATTATGGACAGGCGCATCACTTACTATCAGGTGAACGTCTCGTCGCATCGTTAAATAAAAAATAATGTAATGATATAAATTAATTACAAAGAAGAGAATTGTACTGAAATTCATGCAATTATATATTAGCTTTAACAATAGAAAATGTGTACGTTTTGTTCACAAGTCTGCTGGCTGCGTGTGCGTGCGCGTGTGCGTGTGCGTGCGCGTGTGCGTGTACACGTCGGCGTGTTGTTCTGATGTAACGGCGTAACATTTGTCAGGCATTAATTACTTCACTTTGATGATGTATAATTATCGCGAACTCGCACTGGGCCAGCGTGGTGGGAAATAACCCAAATCCCTCCGTATGAATCTGTACTGACAACCCCCAGTGCCCAAAGGTACACGAGGCCATGCTGACTGTATGTAGAGAGAGATCTTTGGGGGAGGCCTATGTCCAGCAGTGGACGTCTGTTGTTTGGTGATGATGATGATGAAACAAATGACAACCTTATTAGGCACTTCTCTGGGTTCCGGACCGGTCCGGATCGGCGGGTGACATAACTTCGTTTGTTGGTTATCAGGATGCACCACGAACAGGTGAAGTTGGCTTGGGTCCCGTGAGTTGTTGTGCGGAGACCCGTTACACCCCTCATTTGTTTAAGTGTTATATATACATTCCCGGTTTTTACGTGCCTTTTTCTGCGGTTCCACGGAGATATCTTATAAAAATACTTTGCTTCTAGTGGGATATCCGGAATCTGTGGCATATACATCCACTGAAACCTTTTCAGTGCGTTAATTGTATCTCCAGGATCTCCTAAGTGGGAGTGCCCTTCTGCACTTTGGTTAAACTTGTCCTTAATAAATGCAATGTCCCTGTTCTGCTTGTCTTTTATGGTAGTCTTGTGCCATCCCTGCCATCAAGCTATCGGTAACAGACTTCATATGATAATACACAGTCTCATGCTGAACTTTTTAAACTTACAATACTATGTAAAGGTATACACCAGGTTCTGAACCGTTGTCTTCTCTTCGCAACTAACCGCACATAAGCAACATCGACTGTAATGTATCATTTGTATAATACAATTTACTATAATACAGTAATCTTATTTGATATTTACGTATCACGATTAGTCACGAAATATAGACATATATCCATATACAATGAACCGTCGCCAACACTACGCACAACAACGCCACATCCGGTTTCCGCTCAACTTAAGCGCTATCTATTATTATTCGACATCGCATTGTTTCCTCACAACTACTGTGTCGCAGTAACTATATAATATATTTGCATATATATCGCCATGAATCACTATCGGCTCCTTTCAAATTCATTTTACGTACCCTATAAAAAAATATTAATTTATTTTCTCATCGAGTACCTGAATACAAATTACTTACCTTTCCATCGGGCTGGTCCACCGATTCAAAGTAGCACAGCGAGCGATGGAGAGAGCTATGCTTGGCATTTCTCTAAGGGACAAGATCCGGAACGATGAAATTCGACGGAGAACTATAGCTGTCGACGGAGCTCTCAAAATCTGCAAGCTGATGCGGCAGTGGGCCGACCAGGTCTGTCGTGTCAGTGACGGCCGATGGGGAGAAAAGTCTTGGAGTGGAGGCCGCGTACAGGTAGCAGAAATGTAGGACGTACTACCTCCAGATACACTGACGACATCAACAAGGCGGCAGGAAGTGGGCGGATGCGAGAAGCGGACGATCGCATTTAGTCGAAGACATTGGGGAAGGCCTGAATGGAAGAATCCAGCAACGGATAAACAAAGGCTGATAATAATGATACATATCAAACATGTCTGCTGTGAGAACTGGTGGTAGGTCTCCAGGGAGATCCTACCACAACTACTATTTCTGCCGCCGAACAGTAGTGTGCGTGTGCAAACATTGTTGTGTTCCGGTTTTAATGGCGTTACAGCTAGTGGAATTACTGAGCTAAAGAGACTTGATATTTCATATCGACGAATACTATGTGGTGCAGTGCACAGCCTAAGGTTATTTTTTATGGGCGGGTGTACTGCTTATCAGGTGAACCATCGCTCCACTCCTCACTTCGTCAATTAAAAAAAATAGTATGTGAATGATTTGTTTTGTTACACACACCATCATCTGATAGACCCCCACTGCTGGACATACGCCTCCTCCAAATATTTCCACATTGATCGGTGACTATAGGCAGTCGGTTGTAGGGGTTTATACGGGGGGATTTCGGCCATTTCCCATTAAGATGTCCCATTGCGGGTTGGTGGGAGCCAAAGGTTCGTTTGTTGATTATCAGAGTTCACCGCGAGCAGGAGAGGTTGGCTTGGATCCCGTGAGTTGTGACCTCTTGCAGCCCAGGTTTTATATTAAACTATGCTCATTTCATGTTTTGTGCTTTTGCATAATTATTATAACCTCATTGATCTTCATCTCTATAAAGATGTTCCAACGTAAGGATACGTTACGTACATTCATCATTATGATGATGCTGATGAGCCGACGGACGTCTATTACTGTACATGAGCTGCAGTAATTTGTGTCGGGGATAATATTTAAAACATATCGCTTCATATTGGTAAAAAGGCCGCAGTCAACAAATTAGCATATTACCTTCCTTGCGGCCACGGCACTTAAAGTGCAAATTTGCATATCAACTGAACTCAAAAACTGTCGCACTGCACCAAAATGACTATTTCAATTAAAAAAAATTCACACAGCCGCCGTCTGTAGACGTGCAGTTAAATTTTATAGTAAAGTAATATGTTAGAAATTACTTACAGTTATAAGTTCAACGTTTGACGATATTAAATAAAATATAAAAGGGGTGTAAGTGTTCTCGCACAACAACACACTGGACCCAAACCAAGCTCGCCAGTTCGCAGTGCACCCTGCTAATTAACAAACGAGGCTCTGGCTCCCATCACAGCATTGGATCAGCGTGGTGGGAAATGACTAAAATCCCTCCATATGAATCCCTACAAACGGCTGCTGTTAGTGCCTGGCGATCGATGTCCAGCTGTGAATATCTATCGGCTGCTGATGAATAAAATATATGTCATCGACTTTAAATTGATATATGCTTTCATTAAATATTTTAAGTTTTAGTAATCAATAGACTAGATTATATAACCAGGACCCATAGTACTGAGGGACTGGCTTTGCAGGGAGAAAAAAGAGAGATAGAGGAACTATTATAGATTAAAACTCCGTTTATTTTAAAAAGGATTTTATCTAAATCTGTTTAGCCGCTTACGAGCCTCCGATGCCAAAGAAGTTTACTAATTAATATCTCTGTGGTGCATTGGCTGATCAGTTACATTGACACAGGGTACACGATTCGATTTTGAAACCATTAACAATGGTGGTACGGTTTTTTCGAATATATTAATGTCAAAGTATATTGAGTAACTGTTACTGGACATGTAGTTGGGTAGAAAACAATTTTAGTACTTATTTAACATATTTAAAACAACTCCCAAGATATAATTTTATGTGTTAAAAATACTTGAAAAGCTTTGAAACAATATAGCGTGTAATACAGTTTTCTATAAGCGCAACCCGGCCAAATTAAAAAGGCCTCATTATTACACCGCCGGTGCCGCCGTCGGCTGGTATATCGAACACGGCCGGGTGAGGTTAATTACTTAATTTCAGTTAAGACGCGTTAGGGGTCCTGATTTATTAACATAATAATGGGGGTAGTTATATAGGTACGGTGCAGCTTTGCGGGACTTTTTATTCATCAATTAAATTCAGGGCTGCCGACCTATTGGAAATGAAAAAAACTATTTGAATTATATGTATTGGTATACAGTAAAATATCTTCTTAGTACATCTTAATTAGATAGATTTAATATTCATACATTTATGTATTTTTATTATCTATTTCCATATATGGGCACACCCACGTCATTACATCAACAAGAAGAGTAGACTAGAAAATATAACCTAAGGCATCAAAACTATCTTAGACGTAGTGTCTATGAAGTTACAGAAATATATCACACTTTTATTTTGGAAGCTGCACATGAGAATGTAGTGAAGTAGCTCGCTGTCCTAATGGTCTAACCATTAGGCCAGCGAGCTATGGCCGTGCGGCCTTCATTCCGAAGGTCGCGGGTTCGAATCTCGGCATGTACCGATGACTTTAATATTTAAATTATGTACATTTGTGAACTTTAGTTACAACAGCGAAATACAAACACCGCAGGCCGTGGATCCGGGTCCACGAGCCCGGTGTCAGATGAGCTGTAAGAGTCACTATGGCTTGCAGCCCGATCTTCATCAAGAATATAGAAATACAAACGGTGAAGGAGAACATCGCGAGGAAACCAATATATGACTTAGAATTTATTCTAAGGTGTGTGTGAAGTTACCAACCCGCATTGGGCCAGCGTGGTGACTATGGCCCAATCCCCTTCATATTGAGGGCAGGCCTATGCCTCAGTAGTGGGTCCGTAAATTGGCTGTTATAGACATGTGAATGTAGAACAGCTTACACGGTTTACTGGGTGAGTACTTGAACACTCTGTTAAGTTCAAGTCTGTTAAAGTTACAACCCTGTGAGAGGGTCGTATGAAAAATGGCCGTGGGATTTTTTTATCTAGCCATGTTAGCGGCGACGTAATTGTCACGCGATTGCTCGCCGTGTTTATGTAAACCATTTGACTGTTAAGCAAACAACTTGTTATATTTGCCATCACTAATTCAACCAGCTGATGAATCCAGCTCCTGTTAGTTAAATACATATTATAATTATTACTTCTTAACCACACATTAAGCCATTGTATATTAGTTTAGCTATTTCTTATACCTGCCGGTCTACATTGCAGTACATTTACTACTAGTAAAAGCCCGGCAGTCATCAGAATTGACTGCTGTTCTAGTTAAGTTAAAATCTTCTAATTAATATCAAATTTTAATTGTTGTGGAAATTGAATTTAACAATGATAATTGCAATCATGGTATCAGTGTATATGGACTATATGAATTCCGTGGCAACTACACTCCATTGGCAGGCACTGTTACGCAAGAAACCGGGCTATCGGTGACAGACTGACACACTTAAGTGTGCACAGCTTAAGCTGCATATGAATAATACAAATAAGATTTAGAACAAGAAAATGTTATGGAATCTTAAACAAAAATCTATTTTAATACTCACCACACTACCATAGCTTGATATGTTTATTCATTGTCACGACTGACAGGAGAACACATGAAATAAAAGAGAATTATGTTTGCGGTCGTAAATTCCGAGCTTACTACATAGCCTCGATCTCATATCCCCTTTTAGACGCTGTGCAACGTATCCTAGGTCACTAGAAAGTGGAGGAGAAAAAAAACACCTCTAGACAGAAGGAGGTCTCATGAATTTTAAATTTGGAATAGATAGACAATGTTACCCGCGGAGTAAAGGAAGCGCCGCACTTTGGCGAACTAACACTGAATTTCAGCTCAAGTTGGCTAAAGCCGCGAGCTGCCATATATTATTTACTTCGCTCCTGTGCTAAACTCGAAAGCAGCTACGGTCTTTCTCGACACTAACAGACAAAGGGAAACGGAAATTAATTGAATATGAACCAAATATGCATCGATAGTCTATAAAAAGATTCTAACAGTTCTGAACTCATTCCGCAAAAGCAGCGTCTAACCGCTTACATTGTAACCGGATACCTGGCTCAATTTTTATAGTTAATTGGGAACAGTCCTAGGTTTTTTCAATCTGCCCGCTATAGGAAGTGCTCTGTTCCAGTTGTCAACATATAACATCTTATCCATATGAATCCCGACAAACGGCTGCTCTTAGTGCCTGGCGAATGATGTTAAGATCTTTGAGGGGGGCTTATGTTTAGCAGTGGACGTCTATCGGTTGATGATAGGCAGAGCGTTTCATGATCTTCTGAATAATTACTATGTAAAATCATGTGAAATTCGGATCTAGTATAATTTTATTGCTATACTGTATTTCCACACACAGGCACTGCAATTTTGGAATACAATACAAGAAACTTACGACTAGCAGTCGTCCACTGGTTAAGATGATGATAATGATGATAAACAATATATGGACGTCGTGTGCATCTTTTGTGTTAATATTCTTTTGACTCATACTTGATGGGTATTGTCTGACAAGTGCACCGATACGTGGAGATCGCTCTACGGCGGGCAGGAGCCAGGGTTGACAACAACTTGTAAGCAAAATTTGGTTAAGGACTTTTGTTAATCTAACAATTTAGATATCTTTTAATTTAAACTTGATTTTAATACGTTTCGAGTAAAATCGTTCATGATCTCGCGGAAGATAGGTTTTGACCATGAAATCCTAAATGGATGAATCTGCGTACTTCTTGAATCTTCGAGATTCTTGTCCATTTTATTGTGACGCAAATAAGTAATATTACGAGTGTATATATAAAGCTTTACGTTGCGATCACAGACTAGTGATGGACGATTCGTCTCGCTGACTCGATATGTTTATAAGGTAAAAAATAAAAATGAAAACAATCCAAAATTACCAATGATATAGTATTACATTATTAGAAACTAAAACACATTACATTAGAAATTAAAACAATCATCATAATTTTTCAACCGATAATGATGTCCACAGCTGGACATAGTTCTCTTGTAATGTGTTTCAAAATACACGACCTTGTACTGTTTGAGTAAAATGGCCCCCAGTAATTCTTTTTATGTAATCTACCCGCCTAGTTCGGCTTTCCGATGCGGAGTCACCATTCCAGCGCTTTCAGACCTTCAATGTCCATTGGTTCTACGAGATATCTGCCCCGGTCCATTGCCACTTCAACCTTGAGCCTTGTATAGCTATCTCAGTGACTGTGGTTCTTCTGCGGATCTCCTCATTTTTGATTTGATCACGCCGAGATACTCCAATCATCGCGCTCTCCATCTCCCTCAAAACTGTAATACGTAGGAATTGCAACTTTTAAATATATTATTGTTTTGTAGTTTTCATTACTTGGTGGAAAACTATTGGATAGTTTCAACGGGATAACAATAAATGTAAACCTTTACCTCATCAATGCGTAAACCTCAAACAAGTGTTGGCAGCCCGAGCGGAAGCCCCCCATTTAAATAAGGCCACGGGTAAACGGGTGGGTCGAGTCCCTTTGTGAAGCAGTTAGCGGCGGTATCGGACGCAATAATGCCGTCGATTACTGCACAATGGAGCCGGGATGCACTTGACAAGCGCCCCTTGCAGCCGCCGTGAATAAATGCGATCCAGGCCGCTCCTCCACCGTCTGCCGGCGCTCGTGAGAACATCCTGATGCACGCAACGCCTCGAAATATACTTCAATGAGGCCGCACAAACACTAAGGGTAATTGAAGATAATGATGGAAACTAGCATTAATCTGGAAATTTCAATATATTGCTGTGTGTAAATCTTAATTGACAAGACACGAATGACAACACTGCTCATAAAAAAGTATTAACTATGATTTTTATAAAGATATTTTATTAGTTATCTTACTAAATACAGTTGCTTTTAAACTAGAGCACTGTATGTTTGATCTCTACTGTTCAGGGGCTAAAGCTGTGGTGGTACCTAGACAATAAGACATAATCATCATCATCGTCATCATTATGGTTAGCCGATAGACGTCCACAGCTGGACATAGGCCTCTCTCAAAGATCTTCACATTGATCGGTTCGGCGTTGCTCGCATCCAGTGAGTTCCCGCGATCCTCACCAGATTGTCGGTTCAACTTGTGGGAGGCCCCCCAACACCACGTCTACCGACACGAGGACCTTACTGCCCCATCGGCCGTCGATCCTTCGAGCAATATGCCCACCCTCTGCCACTTCAATCTAGCAATCTTTTGGGCTAAGTCGGTGACCTTAGTTCTTCTGTGGATCTCCACATGTCTGATTTGATCGCGCAGAGAAACTCCGAAAATAGTCCCCTCCATTGCCCTTTAGGTGACATAAGACATAAGCTTTCATAATATTACAGAGCGTACGATACCGCCAATACATAGACAGTCACCAGAACACGAGCCTGATGTCTATGGCTGCTGCCCACATACACTCTTTACATTTACTGCGATATGATGTTTTAGTTCTGTTATGAACCGTCCCATTTATTTCTAGTGAAGACAGTCCTTACTCTATTCGCATATTAAATAAAAAATGATATACCACGAGGGTTGTGTGAAGAGGTAATATTTTAGGTTCATATATGGTAATGGTGGAATGCACTTTACCAAATTACCGAACATTACCGTGCGCATCGCTGCTGCATCGGCGACGATTATACCCTCATCAGCGGCAACGCGACGTATACGAAAAATAAATAGTTTACTTACAATGATCATATTATAATTTGGTTTGCTACTCATGAATCATATCTTTTATTTGTTTCCGGGAGGAAATTTTCAAAAGATACCCAGCTTCTGAGAGAGCGCATATCAGGGTTATGCGAGATGGGAGAGGCTCTGGAATTTCTTATAGAATGCACTTGTGCCTCTCTACTCTTTCTATTAATAGGTCTTTCAGGAGGGGCGTAACCCTCCTCCTAGGCACCATGGCTGAGTCATACGCCTTCCTACGAAGGTTCGCTTGTTGAGCGACCAGGGTCCCCACCCTCAAGGCCCGCGAAAAACATATGAATCCCTAAGGTCACAGAATCGATTTAGCTATTTCACTAATACACAGGGTCAATATAGTTTGGCTCTATATTCAAATATATAAGGATGATGATTCTTGTGCTGAGAGGATACTTCCATTAACACTTCACATACACTTCAATGATATATTTTTGTTGTTGCTTGTTTCGTGAATGTTCAGAGATTCTATGAAAGTAATTATTAGATACTGCTTATCAAATGGACTTCCATTCGTTATAATGATGATAATGATATACCAAAATACATGCATCATACTGAGAACTTTCCTTTAGTCGTCGGTAAAATAGGAAATGCTAAGAAACGATCTGTGCTTCGCATTTTATTCGGAACACCGCCGCACTCGGGGGGCGGAACACGGCGCTGACAGAGGCAACTCCTGGCTCCGGACCAAGTCTCAAATAAAAGTAGCAGGGGGTCGCTAACGAATTCCAGTGACGCGGCCGCTCCCGCATGAATTTAAAAGTAAACATTGTATTTCAGACTATGTTTATGTAATTCATTCGATTCCTGCTCGCAGACTACTCTTTGACTTAAAGGAATTTCTGATTAAACAGCATTGCTAACAAAATGTTTGGACGCTTGCATCGTGAACAGGAAATGAGTAATCTTCGAACAATTCCTATGATTTTAGAATAAAAGAGAGAAGTTTGATTTAACATTCCCGAAGGCATCCTCGATCCTTCGATTGTTGTAGGCAGGTCAAAACATCTCCATCGCCACTCTATTCTCGTCGTATCGTTGAAGGTAAATAAGCAGTAAATAATTCTGGAGAAAGAGCTGTTTTCTTTCTGTCAGTTAACAGCACAACAGATAGTCTCTTTTGGAAATACTTATGTCCAATATTACAAATAACGATAATCATGATGACCATTCTGTTTCAGATCTATTTTCCTTTCAAATACTCTAGGGTACATGCGGTGACCTTTGTGTAGTAACAGGTGAAATATTAGGTGTACCGGAAAGTAATGTCGTTTTCTTAAGCTAAATACAAACTCATACATTTTTAACGAGTCTTTATTTTTAATCAATGATGTATTCCCCATCATTGTCAATAACCTTTTGCCATCTAGTGAGTAAATTTTCAATCCCTGATCGATAAAAATTAATTGGTTTTTCGGCAAAATATCTAGAGATGGCATTTTGGATATCATCCAAATTTGCAAATGTTTTGCCACTTAAAAAGTGTTGCAGCGCTCGGAATAAGTGGAAATCCGATGGTGCAACATCGGGCGAATATGGTGGATGAGGCAGCACCTCCCACCCCAATTCATTAATTTTTTCTAGAGTTCGCCTTGCGCAGTGCGGTCTTGCATTGTCATGTTGGAGAATGACGCCTTTTCGGTTGACAATCGCTGGCCACTTTTCAATTAAAGATTGATTGACTCGCTGCAATTGTTCGCTGTAGAGGTCTGCAGTAACAGTTTCTCCAGGTTTCAGTAATTCAAAATGAACAATGCCGCGAATACTCCACCAAACACACAAAAGCGCTTTTTTGGGGTGTAAACCTGGCTTAGCAGTACTCCGAGGGATTTCATTTGGAGAGAGCCACTGCCTTTTGCGTTTTGGGTTATCATACAGGACCCATTTCTCATCTCCTGTGATCAAGCGATCAAAAAACGCTTCTGTGTTGTGTCGTTGAAGCAATAAGTTGCATGTGATTGATCGGTTAGCCTTATTCTGTTCGGACAGATTATGCGGGACCCAAACACCTGCTCTGCTTACTTTTCCAATCTGCTTCAAATGTTCTTGGATGGTCGACCAAGGTTTGTTGAGACTGTTTGACAATTCCTCGATCGTCTGACACGGATTTGCTTCCACTTCCGCCCTTAACACGTCGTTGTCTAACGCTGATGGTCTTCCTGATCGATACGAGTCGGAAAGATCAAAATTACCCGATTTGAACTTGGAAAACCACCTTTGGCATTTACGAATGTCCAGTGCATTTGGATAAACATCGCAAATGTTTTTGGTAGCAAGTGTTGCGTTATTTCCCTTGCGAAACTCAAAGAGCATGCAATGCCGGATGTGTACCTCTTCTGGTATTTGGCTGGCCATTTTACCCAAAATTACAAAAAAAAATTGTAATTCAATTGTCTATAAGTAAAGAAATCACTATAACCTCACAATGTCTTTGGTACGCCTCTGAACAAAACAATGAGCTGACAAATGACAATCAAGTATTGGCATGCGCAGAAACGACATTACCTTCCGGTCTACCTATTATTAGTTTAATAGTTCAGACGTACTTTTAGGATAGAAATATTTAAATTGATATCATTACTCCTCCTCATATCGTATTCCTCATGCCTGAGGGTCGTGACTACCTCCACTCATCACTCTTGTCCTCGTGATGTTTCACCTATCTTCATCATACATCACCATTATAACGATATATTATTGTTGCTACTGATATTACTTGTCCAATAAACATTACGAGTCTCAATGTGAAAAGTGTAATGTGGTGCTTAAGGATAAAATATTGAGGAACTTCACTTGCACAATCTTCGTGGGTGAGAACAGAGTCTCCTTGGTTAGGCTTCTTTGGTTTTCAAGTTTTATTAGATTGAGCAGTAGAAATTATATGCTGCATGACGTGCTACGGGCATGCGACGTACTCTAGCGCCCAAGCGGAGATTAACGAAACCATTTTCTCTACGTAAAACAGAGAAAAAGCTCTTCCAAACTTGCGAGCGAAGCCTTTCCGGTGTGTGTCCAACTGTGGGACGTATTTACCTTCACTTGGGCATGCGGAGCGCTCGCCGCGTGTCCAAAGGCAGTCATTACGGGCGCGTCATCAATTGTCAGCGGGCTCGGGGCTCGGGGCGCGCGCCGCCCGCCCTCCGCCCTGAATATTTCATGTTTTCATTACATGAAAAATGCGTCCGCCCACACATTTTCTATGGATATCAGCGTTCGCATCAGGTATTCGTGAACCACTTTCCAGGCCGCGACGCTTCTATTTGTCCCTCTTTTCCGTTTGTTTACAGTGGAGATAATTATCATGAAGCAATTTGTATACTTGTGGTATGGTATAGAATGTCTGTGGAGCGATATGTTTATTGACGCTCCTGTTGTTAGTATTCGAGAGTTATTATTGCGAGCTGGTCAAGTGCGAGTGGGCACAACCATATCTGAGAAACCTGTTCCTTTTTGAATATCTAAGTCTTGTCACGATGTTTTCATTTACCAAAGACTCATGCTAAGTACGAATTAAACACAGACAGTCGTATTGTTTATGGTTTACCAGCGTTTCCGAACCGTTTCATAGTAATAAACTAGATAAATTACCATTTTTTGCAGGTTGCGCGTTTCCAGCGCGGTGGCAGGGTCGCTGGTTCCAATCTGGCGTCATCCAGCCTATCCTCATCGAGGGGGACAGGCTCTCCAACAAAGGGAAGTGCCTGTCATCGGAAGGCGACAAGTTTCTTATAGTTGACGAGTAAGTATATGGTAAAGTTGCTGTTGGCTATGAGAAAAGCAGACGCGATGGGTTTGGAGATTTTTGAGGGAAACGATGATATAAACACCTGATGTAATAATGTTTCCAAAAAAATTATGCCATTCAGCATTTACATTTATTAGTCCATACTTAGTAGCTCGCTGGGCTAATCGTTAGAGTGTGCGGCTTTCATTCCGAAGGTCGCGGGTTCGAATCTCGGCATGTACCGATGACTTAATATTTAAGTTATGTACATTTGTTAACTTTAGTTACAACAGCGAGATACAAACGGTTAAGGAAAACATCGTGAGGAAACCCGCACACTGACATCATCTTTGTGTGTGTTCGTGTGGTGGTGGCCCCAATAAAGTGGCAACAGGCTCGCCCCCTGTTACATGGGACCTAATCTGACCACATCTGGCGAAAAGTGGATGTTTATTCACTTGTGCCTACCCCTACTGGGAAAAAGGAATGATAATATAAAATAAAAAAAGTCCATACTTACATAAGTAATCTGCCTAATAAAGACACTAGCCATAAGATCCACCCTCATTAACTAGAACTTGCTAACACGAAACACTTTCCATCTTCATCATCATCCGATAGATATCCACTGCTGGACGAAGGCTTCGCCTAAAGATATTCACATCGATCGATCGCGCGTTGCTCGCATCCAGTGGGTTCCCACGACTTTCACCAGATCGTCGGTTCACTTTGCGGGAGGGCTCCCAGCCCTACGGCTATCGGTACGCGGGCGAAACTCGAGGATTTTACTGAACGAAATCTCATAATTGGTCGTTCACAGACATTGTTTTTTATTTTCTACAGGAAAGGCTGTTACCGCTGCGTGGTGATGCACGAAAAACACATCAATGTACTGCAATACAAAGAAAGTAAGACTTTATCGTTCTTTAGCCTTCTCACCCTACTGCTTCCTAGTCTACATCCTTGAGACCCTCCTTTCTCCTATTTTCACTACACTCACTACGTTATTCATCAGCTATTTGTACATCATTATAAGTGTGTTTCTGACGCTGGGTGGTGTTGCAGCGTTCTGCCACCGCCGCGACGCGCTGCCCCACCTGTGCTCCCTCATCACGGGCGACGCCCTCCTGTACTCCATGTTCAGAGAGAACGCGGAACCAGTCGACTGTCCACTGAAGGGACCCTTCTCTTTCACTTACAACAGGTATTCAATCATTGCTATCGATATATAGATCATTCAGCGGTCGGACGCATACATCATTAGCCGTTAGATGTCCACTGCTAAATCTCTCCTCATACTATCAGCATGGCCTCCGATACCGCTAGGCACTAGGGGCTGTCATATGTAGAGGTTCTTGTAGGAAGATTTGGGCCACGCTGACCCAATATGGGGTGGCGGCAGCCAGAGCCTCGTTCGTTGTTTAGCAGACTGCACCACGAGAAGGTGAGGTCGGCTTGGGTCTCATGACATGTTACGCGAACAATGCTTTTTTATTTACGATCTTATAGAATTATCTCTCCAAATTTGCTAACAGATATTTTAATTAGGCTTTTTTTTATGCAACGAAGCGACAAAGCTATTGGCTCTATCACCTGATGGTAAGAGATAAGCCAGTCAATAACGACGTGGCGCTAGTTAAGATGGTATTCTTAGCACCATATTGCACTCGCCATTTTAAGACATAAGACGTTGAGTTTCGTTACGCCAGTGATTTTACCAGTTGCAGCGTCCTTCTAACCGGGACACATGAATGTTCTTCGGTAAAAATAAGCGCTTTCTAACGATTTCTGACAACAGAGACCTACCACCAGTGTTACACCGCGTATTGCTCAACTGCTTACTAGTCCACAGTCAGATGTATAACTTACTATCAAGGACCGTGACATGTCCCACCGCTGCAGCATCAGACGAATAGGAAATAGAATCAGTTTACGAAGTGAAACGAGGGATGTTTAAAGTATTGTGACATTAACGACAAACAAAACTAAATAGTTGTTGAAATTAGTCGACTATTTGGCTTTCGGGACGGACAACGGCGGTGGACTGCCACCGTCAGCCAGCCGCAGCGCTATAAAACTGTCACCAGCTGTCTTATTCATTGGAAACGGAAGCGGTCCGCGGCGACGCGTCCGATTGAATTGAGATGCGCCGCGTTAATAAGTATTATATAACGAGTATCCTTCATTCCGCTAAATTAAAATATTACCAAAAAAAAGTGATAAACACGCGAAACAATGTGAACTATATTTCGTACTTTATCTTCTTCTACTTAAGGTGCCTCTCCAACTAGCGAAGGTACTTTATACTGTATAAGATTAGAAACAAGTGCATCTATACAATAATATACTAATAGGTTTAAACTTGACAGAGCACTTCTTCCTACCCTCATCTCGTCAGATAGAGTCGGAGCAACTTTAGCGCTTGTTTCTCATATCATTTATCATACAGTCGATCCACATATTCTTCGGCATCCCTTTATAATTAAATCCATACACTTTCCTTGTCCATACCATCTATCTATTAATTCTTATTTTTTCTACTATCGCCGCAACTTTCGAACCTTCCTGTAAATATTCTTTAAAAATCTCATCTTTTTATATTTCACTTCGCGATCATTTCAACATGTACATTCCCACCACAAGCGTCTATCATCATCATCATTTTAACCGATGAACGTCCACTGCTGGACATAGGTTCCACTAAGCACCAACTTACGTTTAAATCCAGTGGGTCTCAGAGATTCTTTTGATATCTTCTGATCTTATAAGGGTCTATATCTTCTCTTTATCCAATTTTACAACAGCTTCTGTCGCAAACTAAGAAACATCCTTTGGTTGTGTGTGATCCCTGAAACTTGTCGCAGTTTCATCTAAGCTTCATTTATCAGTTTGTAATATTGAGACAGAGTAATTCGTCGGTGAGAACACAGAAATGTTTTAACAAGAAATAAATTTGTCATTAAATATTTAGTACGACGGCGATAAAGTAATCCATATTTACACATCCCAACTTGTAAGCTAACATTGTAATAGCAACTTCAAGTTACGACTTAAACACTCAAACTTCTCCCATCACCCGCACCGCTGGCACCTCGCTACCGGCCGTCGAGCTTTAATCACGAAATTAATTAACTACGATAGAATAATCAGTAAAGCCATCCATCTCCTTCCAAAAACAAAATACTTACTGGTGGTAGGTTTCTATTTTAGGTTGTTAGAGATCAAGGACCACTGCAGCTTCTATTTCCAAACTGTAGTGTGCAAACATTTCGTCTGGTAACATGATTCTACATTTTATGTCTGAAAGCGGTGAGCATAATGTCGTGCAGTGTCATCATCATCAGTCGATGGACGTCCACTGCTGGACTTAGGCCTCCCTCAAAGATCGCCACATACAGTCATCATCGCCTCCGGTCCGGCTGAGCGCTAGCGGCTGTTGTAAGTAGGGTCATATGGGGGATTTAGGCTATATCCCACCGCGCTATCCCAATGCGGATTGGTGGGGTGTATAACATGCTAACTAGCGCCAAGTTTTTATGGACAAGCGTATCACTAATTATCAGGTGAATGATCCGCTGTCGTAGCTTTACAGATTTTTTTTTTAATTTCGATCAATCAGGACGTGTTTCAGCCGCGGTGTCCACACAACATTCGTCGGACGATTAACGTCAGTTTAAATTAAAATCTCATTAGCCATCGAGTGCCGGCGGACAGCCGCCGCGACGGCAGTTGACGGCCCGTCTCACTTCCAACGATTTTTTTTCGGCAACCAATTCGCACTACATCATCCACAATTCATTACAAGTGCGGGATTACCTGCATTATCGTACAAATGTTTACAATTATAAGAGACACATCACGAGCTCTCCAAAACTATGTGATGTAAACACCTAAAATTTTGTAGAGATATTGCTTCTGCTATTTAGAGGTCAGCTAAGAATAGATTTTACAAAATTGATCCTGTAAAAGGAATTGTTGGGGAGTGGCAAGCAAAGCGGACGGGGAATATCTGATAAAACAGGAAGACAAAAAAGATATTATTGTAAATCGCGTATTACTGTTACAAAATGTAAGTATTAGGTAGGACATATTTGTAGATTTTAATATTGTTATATAAAAAATAAAAGTTTTTTTGTATTATGTCGTCTATATCATCTATTGTCTTAAATCGTATTAAGTAATTAAAAAAAAACAATTAAGCCATCATGACGATATATTTCTATTTAGGTAGAGATGGTTAATCATCCTCATCTACATCGATCGAGGACTTAGAAACACAATACAAATGAAAGTTACGTGCAGTTAACTTGACGTGCTGCATAATGAGGCGATAAATAACCTGAAACGAATAGCTCCAGCGTTAACACAAAACCTGGTGGTCACCGCCGCCGGCCAATTTCGCGTCGGAAATAAAACCGGCTCTTTATTTCCTTTAGTTTGGCTTTCAATCTTAATTTATATTCGGCAATGAAAGGAAAATACTTTCCTGACAGTTATAATTTATTGTACTTTATTTTACTCTATTCGTAAAAGGCGATTTAGAAGGAACAAGTCCAGGATAATGACAGCAACTTTTCCTGTGACTCTTCCTTTACATACGCCTCTTCTCATATACCATACCAAGCCTATACGATACATATCGGCACAGGACTATCTTATCACAGTGTCTGCCCAACAAGTGGAGATGGTGGTCAGTCCATCATAATTCACTCTCTCTTGCGGGGTTAGGCGACACTTACACTAAAAAAAATAACGCTTTGCCTTAAAATACGCAAGGTGGTCATGTTATTCCAGATATCTGGCAAGAGTACTACTAGCACATAACAACGGAATTATTATTTATAATGGTGATATCATTCTTTATTATGTATTTGCTGGTCAATGCCTGCCATCTATTGTAGCATCATGATCATTTGTGTCGCAGTAGATTTGTGTTATGAACGTTGTGTAAATTAATTGACCGAATGTTTCAGGGGTCACGGGGACTGCAAGAGTCCGGTCTCGTCGATTGAGAGCTGCACGGATGATTCTCGGCTCCTGCTCAATTACCAGGCGTGTCCCGATGTCTACGGCTCCGAAAGCACAGGTCGGTGTTGATTATTCATCTATACGACTTAAGGAATTTATCTGTTATTGAAATTTCTGGGTGTAAGGGTTCCCACACTACAACTCACGGGGCACAAGCCAACCTCACCTACTCGTGGTGCACCCTGCTAATTAAACGAGGTTCTGACTCCCACTAACCTCCATTGGGCTAGCGTGGTAGGAAATGGCTCAAGTCCCTCCATTTGAGTCCCTACATACGACAGCTCCTAGTGTCCCGCAGTACTGGAGGACATGTTGAATGTATGTAGAGATCTTTGGGGGACGTCTATCGGCACATGATTATGACAGCACTATTTACACCGAGTGTTGTGATGTTAATAAACTAGACGGTATTCTATCAAAGAAACCAAATTGATTGAAAGAAAGAGCGGTGTAGTGTTTGTGCGACTACGTTGTCGATCATTTACACCTCGTTGCTAATCAGAGATCAAATCGCTCGCGTCGACGACGTCGCAGACGAAAACGAAAGCAAACGAAGCGCACACAAAGGAGCCGAGCTGGTCTCCGGCGGGAGTTCTCCTGCGTTATTATGATGCGAGGATTTATTACGTCTCTTGCGTATGTTAACCGATAACGAAAACCCTATAATAATCAATATCAAATATGTACGTATGATGTAGGAGTGTCACAAAACAATATATTATATAACATGTTGTGATTGTTTAGCAAAGTGTAAAAATAAAGTTATGTTAATGATAAACATGAATGTGATAGGTTCCCATATAACAACTCACGGGACACATGCCAACCTCACCTGCTCGTGGTGCACCCTGCTAATCAATAAAGGGAGCTCTGGCTGCTACTAATCCGCATTGGGTCACGTGGTGGGAAATGGCCCAACTCCCCCTATATGAATATCTCCAAACGACTGAAGGTCGCGAGAAGCCGCTGGATGTGGGCGGCATTGAACCGATTGATGTGGAGATTTTTGGGGGAGGCCTTATGGTCTAGCAGTGGATGTTTATCGGCTGATAATGATTATGATAATGAGTAACATGCAAAAGATTCGTCACCATATCTAAATTCAACATATCATGTTAGTATATTAAGTATTCGTAGCAATTAAATAATAATATAAAAGAAGTCAAAATTTCGTCTTCTGGTCGGTGCGTTCTACGTAGTCCGACGATGTGGTAAAGAAGCGGGAGAGCGGAGAATCGATCGATGTGCAAGTCTTTGGGGTAGGCTTATGTCCAGCAGTGGACGTCTGTCGACTAATGATGAATAGAATATGTCTAGTTTTCCCTAAATTTCTATGTTAATTCCTTTACATTAAATAAAATCTATTGCACAAATCGTATTAATCGTCATCTCAACCGCTGGACTTTCACTTCTGTACATAAGTTAGAGCAAATTGTATCTGTACCATTAATCTTAATAAATCATAAAATATACAAAAAGTCACACCCGCAAGCATTGAACCAACAAAAACAAAGGGAACAGACAGCGCGCGCCCCGCGCTGCGGCCGCGCTAACGAAAACACGCGCAAAACAAGTCCCCGGCTTTCATTATCGAGACAATAGTTGGCTCGTTGTGGCGCTCAATCGTCGTCGCAACCCCCACCCTCTCGCTCACCCCCCATACTGCGCCGTCTCCGCGTAAAAGTTTTATTTGAACGTCAGTCTGCCTCGCAAACTACCCACTCTATTCTTAGAACGTTAGCAGCAACTAACGCGGAATCCGTCTGCGCGCCGGACGCACTCGCCGCCGCCGGCGCTAACGAGCACTGACACCCTGATCTGATCACTCCGATTATAAATAATCGTGGACCACAAATAAAGCAGCACGTCGCACTGCACCATTAGTATTCGTCTAATTGAATGCTGTTCGTGCTGCTCGTCAAGCGGACGCATTGACTCAAGCTAATAGCTGGTGCCAGTTTTCTTGCGAGCACTGCGAAAACTAATTCGCAAATAAAACAAACATGTAGCAATGATGTCATATGCCTTGCTCATCCATAATGGACAGTAATAAATAAATAAGGCGGTAGCAGATAATTGGGTTTTAGAAAAACCTAATTAGCCACCCAAACCCACCCAATTAATATGGAAAAATCGTACTACCTTCCGAATTCTAAATCTAGCCGAGGAACCTTGTTACTAAGCACTCTCTGGACACCGTGAACAGCGATTAAAATGTAATTCGAATTCTTCATCAGTTGAAGAACTGGAGTGTCTTGCTACATGGAAAGAAGGCAGCTTGCGGTTCCTCGTGGGCAAGCTGCATCACAACCACGCCACCAGCAATGAGGACCGCTACAGATGCTTCGTGTACGAGAAGACTAATGGGATTGGTAAGAATTTTTGTGTAATAAGACATAGTGAGCAATGGACGTCTATCGTCTATGGATGATAATGATGAAGACAGCCAAAAAAAGAAAGTCGGTTACCAAGTTGTGAGTGAGATGAGACGCGTACTAATAACAATGAACTGCTAGTTGTATTTATTATACATAAACTCATGCACGATAATATATTTCGTTACCTAACAAGTAATTCGGTTCTAGGCTCCAGCGTCACCATGAAGGACAGCGTCACCCCAGCCAGCGGCGTAGAGTACAGAGTCGCGCAGTCGGGAGACGCAACCTGCAATGGACTGTTCAGCGCCACGGAGGGCTCCCGGACTATGGCCCTCAAAAGGGGTAAATCAGTTTTTTTAAGTTTTAGTCGCGTTGAATAATCGAAATAATTTTTTTTTTTTACTATATGCTATAAGTCTAAGTGGAATTCTTTGGGGGAGGCCTTTGTCCAGCAGTGGACGTCTTCCGGCTGATTGGATGGATGGATATGCTATAAAGAACATTGTGATGTAAGAAATCTACCCTGAGCATTTTATTCTAATGTAAATCTCTAGTTCTTATTTAATATAGTATTTGTAAGTTTGCTTGTGTATATATATTAATCGTAAGATGCAGTGGACCTCGTCCCTCTTCCGTTTCGCTGTACTTGTACCGTATTGAGCTGACTGACCGGTGGCGATGCTCGCGCATGCGCAGTGTCCGTGCGCTTCAGCTGCCAGTTCCCGAGCTGGATGACGTCGTCGCACACGTGGCACACGCTCGACTACGGCACCAACTACACGTTCCACGCGCGCAACGCCACGCTGCGCATCGCGAACCAGACCGGCGCCGACGTCAAGGTGTACTGCGTCAGCGTGAAGGCGAGCTCGCCGAGCGGCAACTCCGTTGCTCTGGTCGCGCACTGGCAACACCATTGGTGAGCAGGAATTAGGAACAGCTAAACTAATGTCACTAGTAAGGCTCCATCTGCATAGGATCAACGCTGCGCTTTTTTCTGTTGCCAATCAACATTGTGCGTACTATATTTTGGTTTTACAAATACCGTGGCTGTAGAAATATCTCTAACTGGTCGTAGGTTTATTTCTGGAGCCCGCTCAGGTGGGTACCATTGCACCATTTCTGTCGTCAAAAAGTGGAGTGGTAACCAAAATTTATAAACAGTATAAATCACACTCCTTCACGTCACTTTGTTATGTACGGACGTACAACCTATCATCAGTAATAAGTATAGATATAGAATAATAAGTCTTGCTCGTCTCCTAACTTGGTGAAGTTAAAAAATAGAAATTATCGAACCTATCTTTTTAAGGTAAGCAATGAGTGTTGACTGTACTTAAGATATGGTGTCTAGGGCCTCAGTATTGTCGGTAGACTATTTATAACCGTTTGAGCGTCTTCTTTGTCTCTAGTATCTTTGACTTACATATGTGTACATTAACTATGTGTGTGTGTTCGTGTGTGGGGCAGCGTGTCGCGCTACGTGTGCGTGGTGCTGTACCGGCGCGACGCGCACGTGGCGGAGCTGCAGCGCGGCGCGGCAGCAGCACGCCCCGACGACGCCTGTTCGCCGCACCACTTCAACGCGGTCACCGCACCCTACGTCACGCTAGTTGGTGAGATCACGCTGAATTCAAATAACCCAGGGTAGATTACAAGAACACGATTAATTGAAAAATATGGTGGTAGATAACTTTGAATACTTCTTATGAAAATTAAACATAATCAACACTGAAGTACTGAGAAATGAAATAGATTCAAATTTGATCAATAATAAACATAGTAAGCCAATATTTTAATGTTCCCATTCGTGGGACTCTAGACAGGATACAAAGAGAACGTATGTATTTCATCATTATTAGCGGAATCTACTGCTGGATAAGGCCAAAGGTTTCTAGCGGTCCTGAATATTTTATTTGATACTCTATAAAAACAAAACTTTGTACTATTATTTTATGTATTATAATAAACAAAACTATACCTGAAAGCTTATATAATAAAATTTCATATAATTTAAATCATTTTTTTAAATATTTTACAATTATTTTTTCAGCTAGTAACCCAGAATCAAAAGTGTGTCCTTACGCTGGCAAGTACACTATACAAAACCATCGACATCGAAGAACAGTGAGGTCTCCGACAGGACACGAGACCAAAAGCGACCGCAGTAAAAGAGAGGAGACGTTCCTTGAGCGTAGTAGTAGAGTTAACCACACTAGGTTGTTCAATTTTAGCGTTAGAAATATGTCTCACACCCCCATAATGCGGAGTAGGAGGCAGTCCGACGAGGGTGACGTGAGCTGTGCCGGAAGCAGCTACTACCGACTAGAAGTCGGGTGTAACTCTGCAAAGAACATGGAGTTTTATTCCATGTGCGAAAACAAAGAGTTCGTTACAGGTGAGACACTTTCGCTTTTAATTTATATTTTTAACCAATTCAACAAGATACTCAATTAGAATAGTTTATTCTTTTTGATTGAATAGGCATACAAATTATCTTTCGGCTCGATGATAATTTGTATGCCTATTAATAACAAGTATTGTTGGCTATATTTACCAATATAGCGATTACCTTTTTGATACTAAAGTATCTAAGCTATACTTCAAATATATATTAGAAAATATTGGTAGTATTAAGTATGAAAGACAAAATAACGGAAGTACAATCAAACTTTTGGATAGAAAGGCAATCACGTTGCGTGCTGATGATGTGGTGATTTTTGAATCAGACACTACAGCAATGGTTAACGGCCGGTTGTTGAAATTGATGGTGATGCTCCTCAGCGTACACGTGCCACGGTGGATGGTACGAGAACGGTGCTTCGTTCGTGGTGGCGGCGCCGGTGACGCGCGACAGCACCGCCGCGCGCCGCTACTGCTTCGTGTCGCGCGAGCCGCGCACCGGTCCGCGCACGCTGGCCCGCTCTGCCGCTAACTGCGAGCGAGAGCCCGCGCCGCCGCTGCTCGCTGCTGCGCCCGCCGGTACATACTGCCACACCGCACATACAGCACAAACAGAAAATTTACATAAAAATGTATACTATAGATTAAAAATGGCTTCGGTCCCAACATAGAGCCTTGTGCGACCCTAGAACAATGAATATTAATCTAAGTGAAATATCTAAACATGAACATGGAGGATTTTTTTTAACTTGTATACATACACACATTATATGTCAATTTGTTCTAGTTTCTAGAATAAATTATATTTAATGACCAGAAACAATGATTCTTACTATCAAAGGCTTACTTTAAAATGATACGTTTTATCCATCCATGAATTATTATTTTTTTCAAGTTTTAAATCGACTTCATTTTAAATAAAAGTTTATGGCTAATTAATTTATAATATTTTTTTGTAATTTTTCAGGCGAATGTCAAGATCAACCGAACAAGCAGCCTCCGCAACGGGTAACATCCCTTTTTTCCATTTTCGTGGCGGCAACAATGGTGTATTATATCACACCGAGGTGATTCACGATATTAACAGCCTCCTGTTCCGGAACGCCTAATCGTTACGATTGATGCAACATAAGTCACCATAAGCACAAATACATTATACTATCTTTGTTTCGTTACTGCTCCGCTCCAGATGACTTTGTAAACTGGCTGCTCTATCATTAGTACACTAACATTCTTACAAAAAAAAATTATTTGAAATTCTGATCCAAGTAATATATGATAATTTTTTTTTTGGGTAACACTGTCCAGTTAGGACTTCTGTATCGGGAGTACTTGTAATCATCTTTTCCGTCAGAATGTCGTGCGTGAACCGATCTGTTCAAAAAATATTAGCTTCCTTGGCACGTGACATCCACCGATCTCCGTAGCTACCATGGTGGATTGGCCTTGATCGTGAGAGAAGTTTATTTTTAGCACATTCTAAAATTTCACGTGCAAGAAAATTATCTAGAATATCGTTATATTCAATTTAAATTGATAGAGTAATCAGTTTACACGTCACAAGTCAGCGTTAACCAATATTCTGTTATTATAAGTTATGTTCATAGAAATGAAACCCACTTCCGATTAAGTATGCATTCGTGATAAAAGAATTGCGGAAGTGGAACTGAACGCACTTTGACTGTTCGGTTTTGTAATTAAATAAGTTGAAAGCCTTATATATAAAAAAGAAATGTGTGTATATCTTGTTACGGTAATTAAAATGATATAAAAGTATAGATAGATCGAATCGCTTGTTCGGGTCGTTTATACAAGTAGGCGCGCACTGTAGTTACGTTACTGCTAGGTTTAGTGTTTATACCGGAAGTGTTGGCCGCGCAGAGCGTTTGCGTGCTACGCGCCCAAGTAATGTTCTTTGCACTCGCATATCAAACACAAAGTTATCTAAAATGTACTTCTGAAGATATTTTGCACATACCGCGTACGTATTTGTCCATCCTCGTCCGCCATGCTGGAAGGCATTAGAAAGGATTACGCTTAAAATTCGCAAAATAGCTGAAAAGAAACTGCGACGAGAGTAATGTATTCATTTTATAATAATAGAACTGCTTTTAGCAATATAACGCTTGTTGAGATAAAAGATGTTAACTATATCGTGCTCATCGCTTTGAGACCTTAAATCTTGTTACTCTAGTTATTTCTCTTACCCCAAAACCGAAACACGGTATTGACTGCACTCTTTGGTTACCCTATACTTAAATACTTAAATGTTCTGAGAGTAGAAAGTCTTGAAAACCTTAACTGTATAATTGTGTTAAGGCCATTGTAAATAAAAAAAGTGCAAAATATCGTCAAGTACGTATTCCACGACCGCTGATTGTTGGCGCTGGAGACGCCGCCAATAGCCGCGCCACGGGTTGCAAGCGTCGTCTGAACGGTGTCTAGTTTAAATAAATTAAAGAATATATCATTAGCTAGTTGTATATTTTGTACGGCCAGACAAGGTTAGGGAGACGTTTCATTCGATGCTTGCAACACTTAGCTTGAAAATTGTAAAAGAGTTTTCAGTGTTGCCACATTATTTACGCTACACTACCGAACTGGTAACTTTACAGCAGTCGACAGAAATTTGGTGCAAATGGTTGTGAAATTAACTTGTTGTCAGATGTATAGACGATAATTGAGTGTATTATGTATTTATTTAACTAAATATATATATATCGAATAATGTTTGTCTGTCTGTCTGCATTGACGCCGCGCCGCGCATCAGATGCCGTCACGCACTCACTCATTACACCTTTCGCTTACTTTTAATTGTGGATAATTATTTATCGCTAAATCTGACACATTTTATAAATCACACTTGTGTAAAATATTCTCATATATAGTTTAAAAAAATATCACAAAGATTTTTTTAATATGGCAACATTAAGTGGTTATCCATTTTAAGTACATATTGTTTAATAATGTCTAGCGACAGCCATATTTCTATGTGGAACTTAGTGTGTCAGGAACATTGTCGACATATATACATATATATGTATTAATAAAGACTGCGTCAATCGGAATGTTTTCACTGTATACATGAGTTGCGTGCGCGGCCGCTTGTGCGCGTGCGCGCGTGCCGGTGTGCGCGCGGCCGCGCCGTAACCATCCACTCGTGAAGCTTACGACATGTACAAACTCGTTATAACTTTAAATATCGCGTAGCTAGGAATAATTTAGCTGTATTTCGTTTCACGGCTGCGCCGCTGTATTCTTTCAAAAGTATCCCCAAACAAACGATTATCTAACTGCTGGGACGCGGTACAAGTGCTCGACGCGAACCATATTTACGGGCGATTGACTCTATTATTAACAACAAGACACATAATAAACTGTTGCTATGACATATAAAGGCAGAACGTGGAGTTGTGTACTTGTAGGTATGTGCTGTATCAGACCTCAGTTCCGCCTTTAGATGCGCGCGCCGGGTGCCGCCGGCGCAGCACTGGCTCGAACGATCCGCCCGTGCAGTGCAGAGCGAGCCCCCGCTGGTAGCGTCACTAGTATTTTAACGAATTTATAGCGCACTGGACAATTTTTGAACATGTATTGAACAGTGGTTGTTTTGTTTACGCACCCCCGCTCCCCTCTCGCCCCGGCACCCCTCTCCCGCCGCGCAGTGGCCATCTGATGGCCGCTCTAGTGTTTAATTATTGTATTTGTTACGCGTAATATCCAAGGAGAACGACGTTCACCTTCGTAAAGCAATACTAACATAGTTAAGTATAGTTTATAGTGTTTATAGTTAAGCGATGAAACGAATACTCATTTTGGGATGAATGTATAGTTAAATAGATAGTTAAGGTTACAAAATAGATAACGAATCGCGACAGCAATAATATTGGTACGAGGCTACGAAGCGTTAAATATTTATTAGGCAGTTGTTGGGTAGGCAGTTGGACGGAGCCGGCCCCTGCGCACCGTGCTCGGAGACTATTCGTTTTGGAAGCGGCGCCTTGCGGCAGGACAAATTCGTGATAATTTTTTTTTTATATTTATAACGGAGTTGCCTTTCCGCGAGCGCCTGCACCCCTGAGTTTCCATTGTGTGATATAGGTACGTTTATATTAAGTATATAGTCGGCATGAATTATAATAAAGAGCGAAATAAATTGTTTGCTTTTTTTTTACCCTAAATCCTTTTACTCCTCTAAATTTATTCCAAGTTATATGTTTAATATTTTAAACATATAACTTGGAACTGTTTTAAATTTAACCTTATCTATCATTTATGATTGAGGTTATGTATCTGGTTACTGAGCTGTAATTATTGCCAATCTGTCTAGGTTGAGCTTAAAAATCCTTTGCTAACTTATCATCGGCTTATATTTTTTTAAACATCAATCTATAAAATAAAATTAAGAGTATAAGAATATATTACAAATAAACAGAACCAGGGTTTGTAAACATTTCTAAATGCCCGTTAAGTTCAGCAACATCGACATTTTTACATTCAATTAAGCGACGAGACTAGGGGCTTTCAACTTAATGGTAACTCTACGCGGTGACGCCCGCCTGCCCATAACAACGTGGCGCTAGTTAAGGTGGTATATACACTCTACAAGTCGTATATTACGACAGCAGTTTTTTACAGATACCGGCGCTTCGATGCTTCTTTGCAATGTCCAGAGCTATATATGCAATGCTTTCAATTTTTTTCTCGAGAACTCCAGAGATTTCCCCGTCATTTAATAACATGGTTTGATCAGGATCATGCACTTCCAATTTTGCTTTTTAATCAATTGCTCAAGAGTAACCACACCGTTCGACGTACTAAAGCTTCCACTCTTCCACACAGCTCATCAACTTTGGAATTGCAAATATTAAGCGCCGAGGTGAAATTTGTTAGGGTCCTTTTAAAATCTATAATCTCAAAAGCGAGCAGCGTGCAATTCATCACGGAAAAGAAGTATTTCTTCCTCCAGACTCGTAGATTCCAACAGAGCTGGTTCTTTGTTCATACGAAATGTAATATTCTCGTGTTCACTTTTGTAATCATCATTGAGTAGCGTATTTTTGATTGGTCGTAGTGGTGTTTTGGAGTTATCCATTTTTAGTTTACCACAGTTAAATCTCGTTACCCTAGTAATTACATTAACTATAGAACCTTTAAAATTGGCACACGGTAATCTTTGCACACTAATGTCTGGCGACTGCAATGGAGTGGAGGAGTGGCGGTGGTACCTACCATTTTCTTGTTTTACGTGGAAATGCTCTCGCTTACCTGTGTTGCGGGTGCAGCAACGACAGGTTAGGTAGATAGATAAATCCGTTTATTTGTCCACGCAGTACAGAATACATGTATACAGACAAAAACATTACATCATAGAACACAAATAAACAAAAATATGTTAACATGGTAATATTTTAGATAATCATTGCTGCCGTGTGCACTGCAATGATAGAAAATGGCCGTAGCTCAATGTAACTGTTGCCACGTAATGAACAACACACTGACTTTCAGCAACTACCTTATTAAAGAGCGTCTATATTTTCAAGATGCTTGTGAGCACGCATTAGTAACCTGATAGAGAAAAAGATCTAAAGTTAAACTATTGACAGTAAATTTAAGAATAAATATAACTTCTGCTTGTGTGCTGCAGTTATAAAATGTTAGGCTGGATATTTAAATAATATTAAACGCAGATTTTTGGTTATAAAACACAATGCAAAATCTGAGCTTATAGTGTTGCACCTATATAGGTGGTGAAAAATTCGGCTTAGTGTATAGATATTCCGGTCTTCTAGATTTTATTAACTCAAACAAAAGACAAGCAAGACACTTTTTCCTCCGTGACTCCATATTCAACATTGAAGATTTGTTTAAGTAGTGAGAGATGTAAGACCGCGCAGGAATGTCGAAGCAGAACCGGCAGAAGGCATTTTAATCTCGCTGTATCAGGCGCTTTATTCTACGAAGCAGCCGCGGACTGTAGATATTGTCGCCATAGTTAAGTTTAGACAAAATAAGAGCTTCATCAATCGGCACTTTTTTCCCTCCACAACTCCACCACGGCTGCGATGGCCATTGTAATCCTGCCTCCACAGCCCACCGGCACACATCCGAAGTGATGTCACGGAATTTACCTGGAGTGGCCACTTTCTTCCTTTCAGATTCACCGTGGGTGACCACGCCACTGCTACTACTGAGCCCCACCGTTACAAGGTGGGAAACCTGTTCAGGGAGGAGAGGGTGTAGTGCCTACTTAAACGGTCTTCAGTAACAGACCTACCGTATACATGTGGCCCACGTATAATAATTTAAATTAGGTACTACACTGTGTATTTCCTTGTAGTGTATATATTACGTAGGTCTTAAAGTCTTTAAAATTATTACTTTTGTATTATTAAAGAAAAGGTGTACATATATATTTATATCAGTGCCATCTAGTTTAAATAGACTACATCACTTCAAATGAACACGGTGTGAATTTTTTTTAAAAATTTAATTAAAATATTTTTTATTATTATTCTAGATTTATACAAATATAACATCTAACATTTTTTATATTTTATTTTCGTAAAACTTGAAATGACATAAATATAACGTTTTCGTTTATAATTACATTGTTTATGTTTATAGTTTTATAATTATAAAACATTTTGTAATCTAACATGTCGACTATTATTGTTAAACATGAAATGTCTGTTGTTAGTTAGTTTTATTTTGGGTTAAATAGTGTTCTGCAGCGGCAACACTGTCGCTCTTGTCACACAGGGCTGCCAATATAAGCGATTGTTATGTCATGTGTAGTTTGTTGTAAGTGGCGATGCCAATGCTTCGTCGCTTACTTTCTGCTTTCCTTACTTTGCTTGAACGCGCGTCGTCGGTAAAACGGACTGTTTTTGTTTTATAATAAACCGTCTTACACGCAAATTAAAGCAACAAACGCTATTGTTTAAATTAAAAATCAATTAGCGTACAAGCGGCTTTTGTAATATATAGATGCGGTGAAATATGTGAAAGTGACAGTCGAATAAAGTCGCTTCTTTTTATTTGTCCACATAACAATGTTTCGCATAGTTTTGAGTAGCGCGAGATAAATATTGTGTTTCGGACTTCGGAGATGCCGCTACGTATATCGTGGAGAGACACTTGACCACTATGTTTGAAGCGGGATAAACGCTAGTTGCGTTATCAACAGTTAGAATGCAAGACGAATGTACAACGGAGGAAGCGAAGTGCAATAGCGCGTTCGATAGACGGAAGCCTACCAAGGTGCTGAAGATCGCGGAAAGCTTCACGAATTTAGATGAGACTGCGAAGGCGGGACGTTACGTGCGCGGTCCCTATTCAAAGACTGGTCGTAGGTATCGCGAAGTGCAAGAGAACGGTTGCAGGACGAAACGCGGTGTGTGTTGTGAAAATGAGTGCGAGGAGTCGAGTGTTTGTGAGGATGGTGAGAGGCTAGGCGACAGGAGAGTGACTGGGTCGTCGTGCACCGCGCTGCGGACAGCGGTGGCGGCCCTATACCCGTTTGACGACTTCATATTAGAGAAGATCGGAGCAGGATTCTTCTCCGAAGTTTTCAAAGTAAGTGCCTAATTGATTTGTTTAACTAGATATGGTTCTGTAATTTTAACATTTACTAAATCAACAAACCATAACAGTTTGGAATGTTGTAGGTCTGAGATAAATTGTTTAAAAAAAAAATTTTTTTTTTCCACTTTCCTCTCACTTTTACACAAAAACATTAAAAATAATGTCAAAAAAAAATTAAGAGATTAAAAATAATATGTATGTTTTTGTCCAATTAGCAGAAGTATTATATTTTATCAAGTGTTATTGTTTTTGGATTATCTTTATAATTTTGAATTAAAAAAAACAGCCATTGCTTTAATTATTAATTATTTATCTCATAATTGCCTCATTACCTCATTAAGATTGAACATACAATTGTTGATTGAGAATTTTATGTATAGACAACAGCTACTATTATGTTTTGTAATATTTATCATTATAGGCTATTTTGTTTTGAATACTATTGTAATTTTACATCATCTCAAGATCTAACTACAGGTGATTAACAAATGTGTGTACTTTAGTTCTTCAGTGCTCATAAATGACATTAAATATTTATATTGTTTTGGTAGCTACCAGTTTTGTTTACATTAAACTAATTATTTAATATTTAGAGTAAACTAATGATTTAAATCTTATTTCATTTAAGTAAACATCAAAATTATTAATGTTGTTATCTACCTTATTATTTAGATTCTATTAAATTTCATTAATATAGGAAGCGACCCTATGTAATTTAATACTGAAATAAAAGTACTGAAAAAACATCTGTAATGTTTTATAAATAATTAGAATGAAACAAATGTCAGTACATCATTCATCAATTAAAAAAAAACATTTACCAAAGGCAAAAAAGCAGAGGTCCCACTAAATAATATTAGTGTCTACATGTTAAGACAGCACATAGGAGAGACATTAGAAAACTATATATTACTTTACCAATTAATATAAATCTATTCAACATTGCAAATATCATTAACAAAGTTGATTAGTAACTTCTAACCAATTATCATCAACAGACAAATATATAAACTTAATTGGAGTAGTTAGATAGAATAAATTAGTTAGCCTAATGGGAAAAAAAATTGGAGTTGTTTGTTTTGCTCTCTTAAAATATATTCAAAGAGTAGAATACACATTATACTGTTGCTGCTCTGTGGACAATGAAGTTGCAATCTCTCTTTAGCATTAACGGCGATCATCCTCTCTGCTCAATAAATAATAGATATTTATTAGGATTTTATCCTCATAAACAACTGGTAATATATGTAGAACCTGTGTGTTCAGTCCATTAGGCAATCTAGAACTAGAAATCAAATAGTATATGTCTCATAAAGTTTTTTGTAGAGTGCTATAATTTTAAAATGCAAAATTCTATTTCTTAGATAAATTTATTTCTAGATAAAACATACCATTTTATCAAATCACTATGTTGTTGATAGCCGGTCTGTCTAGTCTGATAGAAATATATTATTAATTTTCTTAATCTCTCTCATTTATATAATCCAATGGTAATGATCAGACAGAGGGGATTGGACCAAACAAATTTATCAATTTCTTAGAATGTTTAGTTTTAACATTACTATGATAAGAGCTAAGAATTATATTTATTTATTTAGAAAAACACCAGTAGCACATGCGTTAAAATATTTACATTAATATGTTATGAGTAATTAAAAATCCTGTATCTGCTTATTAAGGGTGTCTACTGTTACCGAAAAGTATAAAACTGTTCTTAAATTTAATGTCTAGACAGAGTTAGTATATAGTATTAAACTCTCATAAGCATTGTGGGATATACACAGTAATTAATAAGATATGTTTCATAAAAATAAAATTTATTGAATGTACCATATGAGATTTGAGCAAAGTTATTATATAAATAGCTGTTATCAAGATGTTTGTGGCACTCCTTTGACAGACGATCTAACATTTTTGGCTTCATATTCTGAATGTCTAACATTGCATGTTGCATTGGCAAGATGCCTGTTAGTAGCCCATTGACATGGATCCACCGCAGTCCACATAAATTATTAATAGGAGTGGAGTGTATTTAAACTACACACAATTCCTTAATTTCACTGCTTAGTTTCTATTTTGTTCTTCATCTATTATATCTGAACTTAACTTATATTTAACTAACTATTGTATGTGTGTGGTGGATAGGTCTTTGTCACTGGAGATCATCCAGTTAGATGTATCTCTTATTAGTCTGCAAACATTGATGTGTTCCAGCTTGAGGGGTATTGTAGCTGGTCAAATAACTGTAGTAATCAAATTCACATGTCATGTCTCAAGTACATCTATCATCTATCAATCATCCTAACTAGAATGTTATGGGTGGTTGCATTACTTACCATTAGCTGAATGTGTCCATCTTCTCATGGGTTTGTTGATTAAAAAAATATCATCTGTCTTTTCTGCTATATGTTATTAATCAACTGTCTATATACTATCAGATATAAAAGGTTACAGAAACAAAACATTTTAGCTTCTTTGTCAGATTTGGGACAGATATTTAAAATCTTATTGGAATAATAATATGTAATAAGAAACCAATTTTATGCCTTGCAAAAAATTGAGAGTATCATAAAATACATGATGTAAGTGCTTGTCAATAGAAATGTCATGCCGCGGGCCTCCCCACGGCTGCATAATATATATATATATAATGTGCTAATGATTCAACAATTCCGATGCAACACCTTTACACATCCCCCGCCGGGGTTTGGATGTGTTGTATGTATGAGTCGCGTAATGAACGTTAATATTATTTATGATGATTAAATTTTCCATCTCAGTACTGAATGGAAGAAACTTAATCATGGAATATTACTTATACTTACTCAATGAAACGTCGCACGCTCACCTATAATTTGATGCTACTTGGATACACAGCTCCTCTTCTTTAGACAAGACGCTATATCTTCTTACACCAGTAATTTCACTAGCTGCAATGCGTTGCGATGGAAACCAGTCGGTCTGTGACTACAGAAACCAAATAGTTTTCAAGGCGGAAATTCTCATCAGAAGGTAATAAGACATGTTCCCATTAAAAGAGTATTAGTAGTCATCCTCAGTGAGCCTGAGCACGTTCCAAGAAGAGTTCTTGTCGGCACTACTCTCCCTTTGTACTTGTCGTGGCCGAGTCGCTAAGTGAGCGATGAGGGTCTTCACTATCAAAGCTCGTAAACCAGAAACCGTTTAGTAGGCTTCTACGACAGGCAGGGCATACGTTAGTGCAATTCTTAATAGCCCGAGACTACAGGGCTACTAACAGAGATAACTTCATCAATGTGTATCGTGATTATCCTCTCCCTATATATATATATTATATACATTTGTGAACTTTAATAAAAACAGCTCAATACAAACACAATGTGAAGGAAAACATCGCGAGGAAACCTGCATATGAATTAGAATTTATTCTAAGGTGTGTGTGAAGTCACCAATTGGGCCCGCGTGGTGACTGTGGTCCATCGCCCCCATATTGAAGGCCTGTGCCTTAACTGCGGGGACGTAAATTGATTATTTAAAAAAATATATATACGAGATTTCGGCTCATAAGATACTCATCACGATATCGCCGGAACTATAAAGCATAGAGACTAGAAATTTAATAGGAATATGCCTTTTACAGAGTATCGCTCAGTTAAAAATTTACGAAACGTTACTCCCAAAAGGGGGTTGTGACCATCAAAGCGCGAGGGGAGCGACTAGCATAGTAATATTATAGTACACGATAAAGGAGATAATTTTTTTTATAAAGTATTATTGACACGCGAGACGGGGCGAGTGTTTACACGTACCGCAAAAATTATGTTTGTCCAAACAGGTTTCTTGTTTGCTCCTCCACCAGGTGGAACCGGATAGCGAATTGACATTTGAGACACATTTGATCGGAATCCATTAATTTGAATACGAAATTAGTTACTTGATTATCTTGTTGGACTGTTATTGGAGACTTTCCGTCTGTCTCCTGGGTGCAGCGATTACTCGCTTGTTTTACTGATGGTATGTCTCTGTTGCTGAAACCCGTTTGCTTAGTTACCACCGCTGGATCTGTTGCAGCCGAGAAACAGTATTACTGTGTTCCTGTTTGAAGGATTTCTTGGGGTAACTGAACTTAACATCTTATGTCTGAAAGCGACGAGGATGATTGTACTGTGTATACCATTCTAGCTAGCGCTATGTTATTATGGGCAGGTGTATCACTTACCATTAGATGAACGTTCAGCTCGTCTCGCCGCTTCGATATTTCCAGGTCCGTTTCCGGGGCCGTCGATTCCAGGGTCACTCGTGGTGAAGATTGTATCATTACTGTTAATTCTCTTCCCATGTATATAGTGTTATTTCATCATTCCATCCACACACATTCCACCTTCAGCTACATTGTCACTTTAACTTTGTTGATAAGTATATTATACATAAAAAAAAAAATATTTTGATCTATTTAACTCTACTCGTGTAGTTTTATTTATAAAAAAAATTCTTCAAAATGTTCGTGAGATTTCTTTAGGGTCATAGGGTCAACAAGCCTGATGCTCAGCAACAATCGAGTCACGATGCTCTTTCATTACCATAGTTGTATGAAGAAAAAGTTAACAGAACAAAAAAAAAAAAAATTCGGTGCTATAGTATTAAGTAATTTCTAGTTTCACTTTTTAGAAATCTTTGTTTATGTCCGAATAATTTTTAAAAATTTGGATTTTATTTTGATACTATTAACATAATAATGAGCTTGTGGTGTGTATACTCACACGGAACTAAATGTTTATATAATTCCACGTGTCGGCAACCCTGTCTTATATTGTATTAGATTTAATTTATTTAAATAACCTTAGGGTGTGTAAGGGGTCTCGTACAACAACTCACGGAACCCAAGCCAATCTCAGCTGACCGTGGTACACCCTGATAAGGAGGCTCTTGTCACCAGCAACCCGCCGCCAGCCAGCGTGGTGAGAAAGGACCCTAATCCCCCATGAACCCCTACATACGACAACCACTATTGCACAGCGGTACCGGAGGCCATGCTGACTGTATTTTGAGATTTTTGGGGGAGGCGTAGCCAGCAGTGGATGTCTATCGGCTGATAATGATGATGATGAAATAACCTTAGTAAATTTACATATAATGTGTATTATTCTAAATTATTGAATTACCAATATCATTTCATTGCCGGTAGATCTCTTGACGGACGCCGTCTAGGTCACACCACCGCAGCGCTTATTGCTGCCGACAAACTGTATCTTGCTAACATTACTACGGTCCGGTTTGAAGGGAGCTGTAGCGAGTGAAATTGTTGCGGTATTGAGATTTTTCATCTTATGTGTCAAGGCGAGCGCAATGTGGCGCAGCGTATATCATCTTTATTAGCGCCGCGTCGTTATACGCAAGCGTATTACTTACCATCAAGTGAACTTCTCGCTCGTTTCCTTGCTTCGTCGAAAAAAATGTTTATTATGGATGTTGAGTATTGTAGCGGGGCCTGCAGTAGTGCGACGGCCAGGGACCGTTACCGTTGGTTTGTGATTATGTAATATAAGATGAAATGAACTTATCAACCGTTTTACTATGACAAGTTTTTCCCTATACTTTAAAAGTAGACTTTAGAATAGCGACACACTCCGTCTTCGAATGGTAGGAGTAAGTAAATTTCAGTTTAGGCTATTGAATGTTACCTGTAGGTTACTGCCAGGTCATTTTGCATGTTTGAAGAATGTAGCGATGAAATTTAATTAAAAATAGACAAGCGTGCATTTGTCTGAATTAAGGTTAGTTAATACACCTTATCAGTGAATCACCAAATAACGTTTGGAGTTAGTCGCTATGTGGATAGGTAGTAGGAGAGTGGTTGGTCGTGTGCGCGGAGTAGCGGCTGCCGGCCGTCCATTCATTAGGGCCGCTTCCGGGCGCGGCCGCCGCTACCCCGGCCTTGCTATTGACCTTGCGCCGCCGGCCGCTGCGCTACTACACTTACAGCATCGTATAATTATTAGTTTTACATCGCACAACTTAAAAGAGACCTGTTAATCAAACATCTGTACCGGACGTCGCCAAAATTTTTGACTTCGCACACCAGTCAATTCATACTCTAAATTCCGCATCTACGGCATACTTTCCGAAAAAAATTGTGATCTTAGAACACGTCAAATATACAAAGTTAGTAAAATAAAACTATTAATTATAACCAAATTATGAAAGCTTTATTAATAAACTGTAATAAAACGTATCGTCATGTTTCAATGCATCTTAAGATATAACGTGATACGGAAGTATATTTCACATTTCTCTGCAAACCATAACATTGGAGCCGTCTGTAACGTCAAAGCTTCCGGAACGGTTGAACCGATTTAGTTTAATTTGCTTATTTAAATGGAAACTCCGTCGAAGATATCCTTATTCATAAATAATAAGTCGAGTTCTTTGTAGAGAGGTTTTTGGAACTTTTCATTTATTGTTGTTTCTATATAAAATGGCAGAGGAGCAATGTCGTGAATAAACGTAGCTAGTGTTAAAGGTAAAAATTATTTATTTGTAATGGTACTAATAAGTTACGTGTTACGAGTTATCTATTAGAATTATCTAATTGGATCGTTATTCTTAAGTTTTGTTATTATCTAGTGATTTAACCAAATAAATATCATCATCATCGTTACAGCCTATTCATTGCTAAACGTGGACCTCTCCAATTGGGTATAATTGCTGTACTTGTGCTTGGTATGCGGGTTGGTGAACGCATTTTATTGATAGAGGTCGCATATACGAGTAATTTATGGGTAGATGATGAAACAAACAACTTAAATACTACATTAAAATCGCCATAAACAAAAACCTGTATGACGTCCGGTGTATTTTTTGTTTCTTCGTTCGTTATTGTTTCTATAAGAAAGGTGTAAAATTTTTAAATTCTTTTGCGGGCGCCCGAACAAAACCTTTCATTAGCAAACGTTCCGCTCTTTGTTATCGAAACAAATACCACTTCGTCATGTGTTGACGTAATTTATAAAAAAAAAATAATGATTACCCAAATGACACACTGATGTCATTGTACAGAGCATTTGTTATTCAATTACCTCTGAAAGATAACCAGGGGAAACTTTCAGACTGTAACAAACTACTTTTAAAGCCTGCCGATTGATGTTTAGTACGTGACGACCGGTGTGGAGGCGAGATGTTGATATGCTGTTGCGACATCTGATGGTGTGTAGTTAACTACAGCAGGGGGTACATGTAAATTACAGAGGGAATTTTTACATTCTTCATGAACATATACAAAATTGTTTAAACTTTTTTCTAACGATTTCAGAAATAAAACTTTTTATGTCTGTAAAAATATTGTTTTACGTGTTAGGACATGTACTGTAAGCTATTGAAAGTCTTATTCAATTATATACATCCGTTTTGAAGATCACCTTCAACAAACAGAGAGTTTCATTTTAGTATATGTGTAGTAGAATTTAGAACATGAATTAGGAAAAAAATATTGATGTTACAAACCTACACCATTATACTTCCGTTCTTCTACATTCTGAAGGATTTGTTAACCCCTAAATCCCATTAACCGATACAACAAAATATAGAAGTCAGAAATACTATAATCAGTCAGACGCTAGATAGACAACGAGATCAGTCTCGAAGATGCGTACTTGGGTTCGCAAATCGTTAAACCATTAAGTTCGTTGATCATTTCTTTTAGTATTTAGTTGTATATATATATTTTGACGAGGCGTTACTGGAGGCAAGTGTGGCCTGCCGGCTTGACACACAAGCTGGAATGATGTCAGTGTCGAGGCATGCCTCACTTGTGCTAACAGGGGCGCTCGCACTGCGCCGCCTCGCGCCGACCAATTACAAATGTTGCTTAACCAGATATTTATATTAATTACTGTTGAACTAGCTTGCGCCTGTGACTTTGGCCGCATAACACCTTGCAATATACTCGATTGCCCAACGGTCATGGTAACCTGACGCAGCATAGAAGCTGCCGCTAAAACATCATGCTTTTATTTACAGTGGTGTAACGCTCGGTCTCTATGAATACTACTTGAAATACATTCACATGGTTTTAAGGAACAATGAGCCCATAGCACAACAAACTGGAACCCCAGGCACCAAACCGCAGTTCTGAACGCTCTACTACGGATTACATTACGAAGATTGTGCACTGGAATTACACGATATAATGCCCTTATTCCGCTTTTACCATCAAACGAAAAAGCGGATGACGAGTTACCATTTACATATCGAAAACATATCTAGTTTGCGAACAAAGATATTTAGCTCCACGTTCTTGAGAGAATGGCAATGGAGTAAAAGAATTTGCAAACGTATTCCTGTGTGAAGACGATGAGGCATCTTCAAGAATAGAGTCAACAGACTGTTGCTAGGCTAGTGCGCTTTATCACCACAGATCACAACACTACTTAACATCAGAGGTGATCTTGGATAGGCACTAACTTTTTTAATTAAATAAATATTTTCGTAAAACGTACTCGTCCAAAATACTGTTTGATAAGATCTTAGCAATTGCGCCACCTAGGACTTACAGTTGACCTGAGTTCCAAGGGATGTTAAGGGATAATGAGGTCGAAAATGATAGATTGATGTTACGTTCGAACATGTATCGTCATCATCATCAGCCGATAGATGTCCACAAATGAACATAGGCCTCCCCCAAAGATCTCCACATCGTTCGGTCTCGCGTTGCTTTCTTCCAGTGGACTCCCGCGATTCTCACCAGATCGTACGTCGACATTGTGGGAAGCCTCCCAATACATACAAACATGTAAGTGTATCCATTAAAATATAACACATAACCTCATATATTAGAGCCAATAGGCTCTTAATCAGCTAACGTGCTTCATCATAGCAGACCGCGTCACATCTTAAGATCAGATGGGATTATAATCAATATTATTGTGTACTTCAAGGGTACTATGGGTTTTAGATAATGGCGAGGCTGTGACACTCCTCGGAGAGTACCGTATGAGTAATGCGACCTTTTGTGCGATTGTCAATCGTTGTATCGGACGTTTGTTATTGAAACGTAAATAGACGGAGATCATTCAACCAGTTAGACGGACGGCCTTGCGTTATCAGCGGCCGGGCCCGGCGCGCGGCTCACCAGTGCGCGCGCGTGCGCGGGCGCGACGTCGGCGCACACACGAGCGCGCGCGCGCACACATGACATGCGCCGTCGGTACCTTGCACTAATGATTCAACAATACGGGTAATGGCGAATAGCTCGATCGTCTAACGCGTTCAATGCGGTATAATGATATGACGGGTGGATTATAAATTGTAATACCTAATTAACTCCCATTGTCGGAACCTTTAAGTACAATTGCTCATTAGCTTCTTAAACCTTACTAGATATTTTGTATCGAGTTAGAGTTATCTATCCAACATTACTAAAACCGTCATAAGAACGAGCCAGAACACCAGACCCTAGTTCACTATGCTTATTCTAAAATGAAGATATCTAAACCGATTCCTTTTTCTTTAAATATTTCTAAACGTAAAAACAAATCAAGATTCTGAGTACGCACTTTATCTGTCTCGATTATGATAATGGTAATTAGTTTTTAATTATGATTTAACATACATTATCAAGTCTTGTGTTTATAGTTGTAATGAAATCGGCTTATCTGTTTGAAGGTTCCTCAGCTTTTCTAGTTTCAGACGGTAAAATTTTCTGTAAATTTTGATTTTAATGTTATTATATATAAACTGAGTTTATTGAAGTTCTTTATAATACGTAGATATGGTTTATTTTGCTCGGCGTTTGCGATTTAAAAGCACAAAGGTCGTAACGGAATGATTCATTTCCGCCATTCCTGAGAATGTGACAGTCGAAAAGATCCACTGCCGCGCGGGTGGGGGCGCCCAGGAGCTGTCAAGTTTGAATAATATACAGTGGGTAATATTACCCCAGTCACTTTATTCAGATTGAGTTTTTAGTGGAGAAGGGTTACGAAAGCAAAAGTCGAACACTCCATTTTTATCTAACTATTGTTATCTACGTAAACACATACGCATCACGAATAAATAAACTAACGAAACACGAAGTGTATATATATATATAAAAAGTGATCACAAATATACTTTACAGGTGTAACCTTGTAGATATACTTTATACATACATATATATCACGCCTCGTTCCCAGTGGGGTAGGCAGAGACCACCTCTCTCCACCTGCTACGATCCTGGCACACCTCTCTCGCTATATACTTTATATTGGGTATAATTATTTATATATATATTCATATCATAATTAGAGACAATAGTGTTAATATAGGTTGATTGATAAAGAAAGGTATCTAATAGTTTTAGTATTATATACCGCGGATGTTTCTACGCAAACTATCTTAAATGCACTATTACTAGCTTTTGGTTAGTTGTTAATATAACATTGATGAGCGACTGCTCCGGAAATTTCATTCATATTGGTAAAATAAGCTGCATTATAAAAAATAAGTTACTGTACATAACGCGGGGCGTCTATTGCCGGAGACAGTCGATAGGCAGACAGCGTACCGCCGCAAGTCCCATTTCTGCCGCCAAACAGTTATGTGCAAACATTACTGTGTTCCGGTTTTAAAAATTACTGGGGTAACGAGACTCAATATTGTATGTCTCAAGGCTACGAACACATTGTTGCATGTATATCATCCTAATTAGCGTTACTTTGTTATGGTCAGGCGTATCGCTTCACACTGAATGTTTGGTACATCTTGTCGCTTGATACAATAAAAAAAAATTAAGGAAGTTAATTAATCGACGATGATTAACTAGTACAAAATGTTCATATAGATAGTATAACCGGTTTAGGTATACGTCGGGTGTTGCCACGCTTTGCAGCGCGCCCGGAGACATCCTGCCACGCCGGTTAATTAATTAGTCGTCTGAATGAAAATAAAGCCGTCCGACTCGATTCCCCGGCCGTTAATTGAACCCGTCGCGTCGCGGACGGTGAGGATCTGTTCGGCCACTGAGCCACGTGATTTCATGCCGCCGATAGCAACTTACCTTGTTAATCATAATGGAGATGATAATCAGGCACTACCATTTATCTATTAAAGGTTATTGGTGTTAGGTCTCTGTTTCCGGAGACCGTCTAAGTACCATCACAGTTACTATTGCAGCCGACAAATAGTTATGTACAAAAATCACTGTCATCCTTCTAGTATGCACTTGGTTGTATATGAAATGAATCAAACAAATTCTATCAGTACACCAATCAGCGGAAACGGCTGCGACTCATCATCGAGGATCGATCAGAGATGTACAGTTTCGCCTATATGTCACGCGTCCGATAAGATCGCGGATTAGTTGCAACTGTTTGACAGCCCCGTCAGCAGTCAGCTGCGGAGATTGTTTGACATCCGATGACAGCTAACCTGATACAGAAGAACGATGTGCTGCACAGAAAGGAGACTCCCTCTTATTATCTCTTTGTCTCTTTAAGTATCCATCTAATAGTGTTTATTCAGGTTTAGGTACCACATCAGCTCCTATTGCAACTGCCGAATAGTAGTGTGCAAATATTACTGCGTTCCAATTCGAAAGTTGCTATCTCTAGTAAAATTACTGTAGTAACGTGATTTAACATCTTATGTTTCAAGGCAACGGGCACAATGTGGTGGTGTGTGTATCATCTTGTTCCACTCCACATTGTTGTGGTCAAGCAGATCACTTACTATCAATTGAACATCTCGTTGCTTCATAGAATAGAGAAAATTAATGTCAAGGGTTTTGGAGATAATCGTAATGATCGATTTATTAATAAATTTTAATAATGATTTCAAGGCTCAATCGTTTCATATTTAATCGATTAAAAGCTTGTCGGAAGTCCTCGCTAGAGGGCGGTTTTAGCTCCCTTGAGAGCCCCTCCATCGGCGAGACTGGATTATGTAGGAGCGGTTAAAGCAATTACTAACCGTCTCTATATAAATGACGCTTAAGTGTCTTTGATAAATCACCGTGCCATGTTTAGATAGGTATTACGCCTTTGCCTTTTATCATTCTTTTACAACTCTTTAATAACCTTAAGGTGACTCTGATATTATCATTTTTATGTACAATAAGATATAGATATATATCTAACCTTGATGCACCTGGGGAATGCACTTCTTAAATTTGTTTGGTTCACCCTTGTATACGGGTGACATCTACATTCATAGTCTCATCATGAAATCTCCGAAATTATTCGACGTGAACTCTCAAAATTAAGTAGAGATATCACTTCTTCCATTTAGAGTTAACCTAAAAATAGATTTAAACTAAATTCCATCCCCAAACGAAGTTGCGGGGGTGTGACGGCTAAGAACGCGGGCGGGGAGCAAATACTATGTGATCACTAGCGGAAGAATCAAAAATGTCACGGTTCATTTATACTAGTGAGATTTATTTCTCAAGGCAACGAGTATAAACTCGTGTTGAGTAAACATCCTAACTAGTGCCCCATTGTTGTCTAGCTGCTGAATTAGGCTTACCCATTTCCTTGTCACAAATAACGTATGTATGCTACTTCGTCTGAAATAAAAGGATTAGTATATTAACTATTTCATAGTGTACTTTGTCAAGTATTTTCCGTATGTTAGTATTAAATAAAATGAGTCAATCTAAGGAAACTGTAGATTCATCGTGTACAGGCTTCACCTTCACCGCAAGGTTCGGAAATTGCTCGCGTGTCGCTTAATTGCTTACCACGTGATATAACGACCGTATGTTCGTTCGCAGTTATACTTGCCGGGGGCTAAGTTACTACTCCTGCTTACTTTGTGACCTAATTATCTACTGCCTGATGTATAACTTATATGTATATGTTCGATAATATCTAAAGTTGTATTCTATACAGAGATTCTTAAAGGAGAGGTAACGTATGTTCGTAATAAGAGTGGGGAGTGTAAAGAAGAGTAGATGTTAACAATCTTTTAACCTTTTGTGTTATTGTTCTATGACCAGACAAGCGGTACGTTCACTTGATAGTAAGTGATACACTTGACATAATATCAAGCGGTTGTTGGGATAACATATACAACACTACATTGTGCTTGCCACTTTGAAACATAAGTTGGTAAATCTCTTTAACCCAGAATTTTTACTAGCTACAACGGCCTTCAAAACTGCTGTAGTACCTACCTAGACTGTCTCATGCAACAGTGTAATTTTTTACATACACTACGTAGTAATATACTAATTTATAGTAATGATTTAAAGTCAAAACTGACTTATTCCTCAAGGCATTGAGCGATGTGGTGATAGACACAAGTAGCGTATTATTGTTGTTGTCTAGTAGTGAATAAGCACATCACTATGATGTTAGCCGAAAGGCCGGTAGCGATGTGGAATATCCCATCATCGTCATTGGCAGCCTTTGTTTACCTACTGCTAGATATAGGCCTTTTCCCACATTTACCAAATGCGATCCTCAGCTTGGAATATCAAATAATCAAAAGCAAATTATTCATACAAATAACTTTATCAATTTTATAATACAATTATCTACAGGACATAACATATACGACATATGTAAAGCATTTATAAGTACCAAATAACTACTTGTTACTATGTTTATTTGATAACATCCTGCTTATGATTTGATTAATGACTGAGAAAGCACCGAGAAAGGGCTGTGTACGATACCATCAGAATCATAACATTTTGTTTTATAAACCACAGTTTAGTATTCTGCTTCAATTTTTTTTCAAGTTTTCACTTAATATAGATTGTTGACGTGTAAGAATTCAAACTTTAAACACTCTCCAACAGTTACTAAGTACACGGAGTGCCGCAGCTCGCAGCTGTGCAAATTTATCCACTAAGCCATGCAAATGCCATGCTAATAGCTACTGGAATTCATACCACATCATTACACATTGGTATATATCGCAACACGCCTTGAGAGTTCAGCTACATCTAAATACACTACCAAGAAGACTATGGGAGTAGTGGACCGTTGCTTACGTACTCATTGGTACTTAGAGAGTGAAGTATAAACTCTGTACTATCCAAAAAAAAAAAAAAAGCAAAACTAGTTTACGTAAACACTTCGAGATCGTTTCTTAATATAGTATAAACAGTATATGTTTACACAAACCAAAATCTGCCGTCGGACAGTTAAATGTAAACAATCGGCTATTTAAAGAGGCGCTTATCGGAGGTCACAGCGCTGGCCTCCTCAGCGCGAGAGGAGCGAGAGTACTGAGAGATGTTGAATTTAGCAAAAACTTTAATGGAGTATAATTATACCAATTGTGATTTACCAAATGTTACGTGTTCTGTATAAGAAAATCAATGCAATACAATGCCAAGATGTTTATGACATTTAGATAATTACTGATTTCCGTGAGTACATTAATAGAGAATACAGAAATGTGAAGGGAAATAAAAACTATGGGATATCTATCAGCGGATGATCGTGACGGTATGATTAATGGAAGTAGGTATCAAAAAAACTTAAGTTGTTATATTTTTGTTATAAAATTAGTAATATATGCCCTGAATTTATTTTACAGTAAAGCTGGTTACCATGTTAAAAAACAGGCATGAACAACACGCTTGAGATTTATAAAGTTACTTGATTAATTAGTCTTCAACTATTCTTTTTAATTGATTTATTTAAGCCACAGGTCCACTCCTTTATATTATCAAACTATTTTTTCCGCTGTCTACCAGGTGCATCTTTTCTTGAAATTTTAATCTCCAGGATCAATCTCGGGATTCTCAATCTGACCGCCAGACTTCATTTTATTTTCATGTTGACGATGATGAATATGTAGTGACAGATATGAAAAAGGGATGTGTGAAGATGTCCTGTGAGATGAAGTACAGAATCTATTTATTTTCTAATAAATCTAAGTAGTGTAATGTTAATCCTTACTTATGGCGCAGAGACATGGCACCTGATCATCGTGTTGGTCCATAAATTCAAAGTAGCTCAGCGAGCGATGGGGAGAGCTATGCTTGGCATTTCTCTAAGGAACAAGATTCAGAACGGAGAACTAAAGCTGCCGACGGAGCTCTCAAAATCTGCAAGCTTTAATAGCAGTGGGCCGATCAGCTCTGTCGTGTCAGTGACGGCCGATGGGGGAGAAAAGTTTTAAGTGGAAGCTGGGTACGGGTTGCAGAAGTGCATGCCCTCGCTACAGATGGACTGACATCGTCAGAGCGGTCGGAAGTTGGTGGATGTGAGAAGCTGAAGATCGCATTTGGTGGAAGACATTGGGGAAGGCCTATAGCCACCAGTGGATAAACAAAGGCTGATAATGATGATGATGAGTAATATTGGCAAGTAATATGTGGTGATGTTTATTTTAACATAACATTAGAAAGCGCCGCCGCGAACGTTAAATGATTCGCAAGTGCGCTCACTGAGATGCAGTGAACACTTTCAATTAAGTACATCGGACTCCGGTTCAGTACACTGAGTAGTGTAGAGGATCACCTTCGCGAAGGCCGCGCCGACTGGTTCTAAATGAGATATGAGCATTAATAAATGTTTTGAGGTCGAAAATAACTCCGTGCACGACGTAGTGCACTCGACGCAACTTTTATCCATTATTCATCTTTTATACAAAACGTAATTTGTGCAAATTATTTTAAAAGGCAACAGTAACTTCATTAACTAAGACAGATGAGGATAATTAATGTTTATTATACTCCAGATGATTCGCCCCTACTGTATCTATAATAATGATTCATGGATTCTTACATTTATTAGACGGCAAGTTCTGATTGAAGTCCCAAATCATTTAGCTTTTTTTTTTTAAATGAAGCGATGACGAGCGAAGTGTTCACCTAATGGTCAGTGATACGCTTGCCCATAACAACGGGACGCTAGTTAAGACGATAAATGCAGCACTACATTGTCCTCGTAGTATTAAGATATTGTTGTCTCGTTACTTCAATAACATTAGCTACAACATCCTCAAAACCAGAACACAGTGATGTTTGCATATTACTGAATTAGAAGCTGTGTTGTTCAATTTTCTTCAATAGAGATCTATTTACCAAAAAAAGCAGTACCGTTATATCGATGCGGTGTACGGACGGCTTACCTCCGCTGCTTATGTAAGCGGCTGCACCCCTCGCGACATTTTCGCTCTTGTTTTCTTTAGTAGGTTAATGGTTTGCGCAAAGATACCGATACCGCCGCCGGAGCCTTGCGCCGAAGGTCGCTGGTTATCGCCTATTGCCTGCACTTTAATATGTGCCATCATCGAGCGCCACCATATTGACATTAATCTCGAAATTTTTCTCTAATAATACTTTCGTTTAACAATTGACACTAAAATCAAATCTGGTGTATTTATGACCTTTGTTATAGCTACAATTCTTTATTCCCGGCCATTAGCCCGTATGGAAGTGGTGTCAGTTTCTTTTTCTTCTCCACTTCATTCTGACCTCGACATCATCGTCAGTCACTTAGCACTCACACGTCTTTTGACACTACCTTTCTTCATCTTGCTTTAGATCTGCCTGTAAACATTTTTCAAACTAAATGAATAATTTCAAAGTAATGATTTTATGAAACCCATTTAACTGCCTCCGCGGCTCGTTGGTTATAACTTCATAATGTAACACGTAGTTCACTGGTTTAAAGTAGCATTGTGGAATGCAGCACTATAAGCGGACATGCTTTACCCTCTACAACCTCGTCATTCTAAGAAAAGAGAAAATATCCAGAATGTATAGTGATAAGAAAAAATGGTAAATGACAAGAATAAAGATAAAGAAATGTAAAAATTAGAAATAAGAGTGAAAATAAATGAAAGAGCGTGTGTCTAACTTATTTAAGAGAAGTATGCAAGAAGGAAATGGAATGGAGAATGGATGAGAATAATAAAAATAATGGAAGGTAAGAATGGTATAAAAGAAAAGCAGAATGGAAGGATAAGCTCAGGCCCAAAAATGTCCGGAGAATGCTGGAGAAAAAAAAACCGTCATTTTAATAGATTTGAAATAGAATAAGATTCAATTAATACTCAGAGTGAGAATATACAAGCTTTACTTCAGGTGATACGATTTATTCATATTTTTTTATTTTTTTTGCATCTCTGCGATAAATCGAATGCTAGAAAATCTCAATAGGCAAATAAATTATTTAAAAGCTTTCATAAATTTATTCACTATTGATTTTTAATTATGTTTCTGATAGAATCTACATTTTATCTATGCGCCGTAACGCGTGACGCCCGCTGGTGACCAGCCGCGAACGCAGCAAACACCGGCTGCGAACTGTACCGCAATAATAGCATTGGCGCCAATCCACTTGGCATTAGCTTAACGTAAGCTGCAAAATGACACTCGTCTCATACCTTCATTACATATCACACTTGTTTACTGTGTACACAATAATATATCTTGTCACATACAACAGGTGCCTGCCGTTGCCATCACCAGCCAAGCACATATGAGATCTTTTGATAAGTAGATACTGATTTAGTCTAGACGTATGAAATTTAATGAATGCTGGGAACAGAAAAATAAACTGAAATGTCTAGACTTAGCATTTTAATGTAAATCAAGAATATGTGGCAGTAGTAAGATTTGGTAAAATGTTTTTACAGTAAACTTACATTAGAAACATCGTATCTGCAAAATTTGTTACTACAGGTTCGCGCTACAACATTGTATTTACACTTTGTAGTATTGCTACAGAATGTAAATACAAGGCATTGGGTGTAAGAGTTCCCGCACAACTCACGGGATCCAACCTTAACTGCCCGTGGTGCACGCTGCTAATCAACAAACGAGGCTCTGGCTGCGACCAACCCGCATTGGTCCAGCGTGGTGGGAAATGGCCTATATCCTCACATATGAATCCCTACTAGATCGTGTGGGAATGTTTGGTCCTTCAAATATTCCGTAGGTCCATGTGCCGCAGTCGACAGCTATCGTCTGATCATGTGATGATGTATTGCTATTTTGTTCTTATCGTTAATGAAAACAATGCTATTATTTTTTTTTATCTATATCGCATCTGTTTATTGTCGGTTCTTCAGTGTTCCACCGGTGCACGTTGCATTTCCTGTTTTTTGATGCAAATCACGAATTACAAGGAAACATGAGCGATGTATCTAATTTCCTATAATTTCGCATCTGCTTTAATTATTTATTCGTTAATGAGAATGTTATGAGGCGCGTCACGCGCGTCGGCGCGTCTGATCGCTCCATCCGTATCCAGCTCCAAACACACCGTGCTCTTATTTGCATTCAGTACATTAACTATACCATATGTTTACTAACGTCCACATTAATTCATTCGGAATTCCTCTCTTTTTCCTTCAAACCCTTCTCAACTTGTTCATGTGTGCCGAAGAAAATTACGATTGAATTGTAAATTGATTACATTTTTTCTGCTCTCAATAAAATGAACACAATGTCCCTGTGGGCTTTGGTTTGTCGAAACACGGGTGTAGAAAAACTAAATAATAACAATTACAATGACGCAATGATTATTCAATAAGAAACAGGACAATGTCAGCGAAATAAAAAGAGTACGATCGCGGAAGATAATAAGAGGAACGAAACAATGCAACCGAACGAGTTGCGATCAACGTAACAATGTTTTTCATTAAAGATGAGACGAGCGAGGCGGTGGACTGGCTCGGAGATCACGGAGCAGCATGACGTCGCTTGAAGCTCGCGGAGAACTAGCGGCGGAGTGATTATCATCTTCCGTCGGGGCATCCGCATTGGAAAGTTGTCAGTGCAATGATGGAAATCTTGGTGCGAGTGAAAGTGAACGATGCTCACAACTGCGGAATGAATGTGAATTGAAGCCACTTAAAAACAATTTTCCGTATCGAGTTTTTCCTCACGCGGAAATCGGTGCTCAGCATCGCTCAGACGCACTCATCGCCGTACGTTCGGTATTCAGCTGGCGTGTGCTGTGGTCGCTTTAATTGTTACAGCAGCCCGCCGCTCTAAACACTTGTTACTATGGAACGTGACTGTGTTTTGATTGCGTTATCAAAAGATCTCCGATAGAGTAGCAACCGTAACCGTATATTCAAAGACATTGACTTCATCGCTATGTGTCAATCCCATCCTTCAAGACTATTGGACAAGAGCGATTAATTCCATTTTTTTTTTATTTCTATTGCGGGTTCATGATAATAAAACTTTCTTAACTTGGACCTTACTTGTATCAAATTAGACCCTTACTGATACTGCTTTCATTTTCATTTCAGAAATTTTAAAAAGTTTTACAAATATTAAAATTTCATTACTTTCACTTTAATGATGAATGTGTTGTATGGCGAGGATGAATAAAATTAACAATGAGTATATTAGAGGGAGTCTGAAAGTTTCTCAGTGACAGAGACATTGAGGAGCAGAGGAGAGGTTAGCGTGTTGCGGGTATGTTGTGCGGAGGGATGAAAGACATATAACAAACAAAGAAATGAGAATGAACGAGGATGTTTATAAGGGTAGAGGAAGACCGAAGATATTGTGGATGAATTGTTTCTAAGATGACATGTGTAAGAAGAGTGTGAATTCAGATATGACGGCTGATAGAGAGATACTGTGCCGACCCCACATAGTTGGGAAAAGGGCAGAAGGAAGAAAGAGAGATTACTTTCACTTTAAAAATGCAGTTCAAAGAAATGAATCAACAGAAGTTCCGTTACTACCAAAGAAATATTTGTCTCCAGTGTCATCCACATCGGCGGCAGTGTGGTCAATTACATAAATTGATGTGAGTACTGCACATAGATCCTGACAAACGGTCCCGAGGGGCCTCTGCCGCTAATTCAATCAACTCAGCGCTCTTTTGACGTTGCTGCTCGCTTGCGCCCGCACCTCTTTCTATTCATATGAAATAGATCAGTGATCTTAATTTACGTTGAAATTCAACCGCGACACTTGTTGTTTTCGTATGATTTGTATACAAATCAAAATCATTAGAATATTGGCGATACAGCGGTTACAATAGCAGCCGAAGTTTTTATCATTCTCATCTAATATAATGGTGGGCTCAGCTTTCTTAGTTCTTCTCCACTTGGAATAAAACGTATAAATAACAATATAAACATAATACATAGAAGTAGTATACGCGAATAATAGACGTATTTATTTTATTGTCTATTATGTTCATAATGGTTTATATCTCGGCATTTGTACGGCTGCCACTCCAATTAAACCCGACTATAAAAAGATATCGTCCAATTTCTATGGAATTTTCTTGCATTAAGCCGTGAGAATATTCCAAGAGGCTTTGTTATATCGTCAATTGAATTGACACATCAATTACCGATGTCACTATTAGTTTTTTATGGACATTTCGTTGTCACGTCGCGGGAACACGCTCTCGGTGCAGCCGACACTCCGACGATAATGATACTTCATGATAATAATATTTGTACGTCGTTCACTTAATGGTTTCGCTATGATGAAATGCTGCGACTGCTCATTTAGATTTTTTTTCATCAATCGTTTTCTTAAAGTATTATTAAATGTTCAAAAAATAATTTCTCAAAGATGTTTCATGTTAATACGACAGAATCTTTTTATTAATATCATCATCATTTAAACAGATGGACGTCCACTGCTGGACATAGGTCTCTTGTAATGTGTTCCACAAAACACGATCATACGCTGTTGGAATCCAGTGGCTTCCAGCGATCCTTTTGATGTCCTCTGTCCTTATAAGCTGTCTTCTCTTTATCCAATTTAACAACAGCTCCTGTCTCAAACTAAGAGACATCCTTTGGTTGTGTGTGATCCCTGAAACTTGTCGCAGTTTCATCTAAGCTTCATTTATCAGTTTGAAATAATGAGGCAAGGTAATTCGTCGGTGATAACACAGAAGTGTTTTCACAAGAATTGAATTTGTCATTAAATTTTTTTTTGTGTCCTCTATCCACCTAGTTGAGGATCTGCCAACGTATTACTTTATATATATACTGTTGAGATACATGAAAAAAGTAATGTATGTTTCCCTGTATAAAAAAGTATTTTCTTACATAATAATAATACATTCACTTAAGATAACAATTTTTGTCGTAATTTACCTCATACGCTATCAGTTATATGATACATGTGACACTGGCGCGAACTACTTGTATTCGCATAGGATAATTAGTGGCTATTAATATTCTCCTAAAGTCGGATATAACTTTCCTGTAACCATTAAATATCAAGTTTAAGAGTTTTATATTAAAAATTCTCCAAATTGGTTTCCGCATGTACCGTAGCAGATCATAATCGCGCCACTTCATTCCAAGTGCACTTCCACACCTCAACATATATATATAATATATTTTAGTAATCGCAGGAAGTGATGTCCATTACGTTTAATTCAGTGCTAATTCAAGGTAACTGGGTAGGTTTATCGTTTAGTTGTTATCTGGGTTCTAGATGGAATTTATTAATCTGATTGATAGACGCGAATGATTCTTATCGAATATTCGTTAAGCTATTTTCGAGCTTGTGTCATGGACTGAGAGCATATAATCGGATGTGATAGTGTATGCATTAATACGCGAATAAAAATTATATTTATCTTTCTAAGCACTATGTGAAGTGTGAGATTTGGCACAATTGATGTTCATGTAAAGTAGAAGCTCAGTAAGCTTTACATTATATGTTAATAATATACTAAATATTAGGGGTACCGGAAAGTAATGTCGTTTCTGCGCATGCCAATACTTGATTGTCATTTGTCAGCTCATTGTTTTGTTCAGAGGCGTACCAAAGACATTGTGAGGTTATAGTGATTTCTTTACTTATAGACAATTGAATTACAATTTTTTTTTGTAATTTTGGGTAAAATGGCCAGCCAAATACCAGAAGAGGTACACATCCGGCATTGCATGCTCTTTGAGTTTCGCAAGGGAAATAACGCAACAGTTGCTACCAAAAACATTTGCGATGTTTATCCAAATGCACTGGACATTCGTAAATGCCAAAGGTGGTTTTCCAAGTTCAAATCGGGTAATTTTGATCTTTCCGACTCGTATCGATCAGGAAGACCATCAGCGTTAGACAACGACGTGTTAAGGGCGGAAGTGGAAGCAAATCCGTGTCAGACGATCGAGGAATTGTCAAACAGTCTCAACAAACCTTGGTCGACCATCCAAGAACATTTGAAGCAGATTGGAAAAGTAAGCAGAGCAGGTGTTTGGGTCCCGCATAATCTGTCCGAACAGAATAAGGCTAACCGATCAATCACATGCAACTTATTGCTTCAACGACACAACACAGAAGCGTTTTTTGATCGCTTGATCACAGGAGATGAGAAATGGGTCCTGTATGATAACCCAAAACGCAAAAGGCAGTGGCTCTCTCCAAATGAAATCCCTCGGAGTACTGCTAAGCCAGGTTTACACCCCAAAAAAGCGCTTTTGTGTGTTTGGTGGAGTATTCGCGGCATTGTTCATTTTGAATTACTGAAACCTGGAGAAACTGTTACTGCAGACCTCTACAGCGAACAATTGCAGCGAGTCAATCAATCTTTAATTGAAAAGTGGCCAGCGATTGTCAACCGAAAAGGCGTCATTCTCCAACATGACAATGCAAGACCGCACTGCGCAAGGCGAACTCTAGAAAAAATTAATGAATTGGGGTGGGAGGTGCTGCCTCATCCACCATATTCGCCCGATGTTGCACCATCGGATTTCCACTTATTCCGAGCGCTGCAACACTTTTTAAGTGGCAAAACATTTGCAAATTTGGATGATATCCAAAATGCCATCTCTAGATATTTTGCCGAAAAACCAATTAATTTTTATCGATCAGGGATTGAAAATTTACTCACTAGATGGCAAAAGGTTATTGACAATGATGGGGAATACATCATTGATTAAAAATAAAGACTCGTTAAAAATGTATGTGTTTGTATTTAGCGTAAGAAAACGACATTACTTTCCGGTCCCCCTAATATAATGACTGTTTTCTCCGATTGCTTCAGTAAGTGCCGTTAGATCACGTTGACGTGTCAAATTTAATAATTCACTTCCATCATTAAAGATAACTATCAGTCATGTGTAAAATAGATCCTCGTCTTTTTGTTGTAGTCTTGGTCTTGCGAAAAAGCAAGACCAAGATCAATTCCACACGAGCAAGGTAAACAAGACTAATGTAAATCCCTGACTTAATATTCAAGATGAAGACCAAATGTGCAAGATTATATGAAAATAAATAAAATTCCGTTGAAATCATGAGTTAAAATATTAAGTATAACTTGAAGACATTAAAATACTGTTTTATTGGTTAAATATTGATTATGTATAATTTCCTGTTTTTGCCATTAAACAATAGTTATAATGCATATAGAGAAAATATTACAAAAAAGCAAAGTATCAGATCAATTGAGTGAAATTAAGACTAAGACCGAGACCGAATACACAAGACCAGTACCAAGATTATCCAAATCTTTTGACCTTGTCCTCGCTTTGCTCATCACCAATGTTTATGTTTAGGCATAAGTAAAACTAATAAAATATTCTCTTTATCATCGATTGTCCTATTGTGTTCAGATAATGATAGGATATAAATTCGATTACTATCAAAGTCGGTACTGTGAAATTTTCAGTTATCGATTCATAACGATGAAAAAAAAAATCATTTACAAGGCATTGTGTCTGTACATACGGTGTCCTCGACTTCGTCACATGCAAGGAGTTGATATAAGGAATCGTGATATACGGAACTAGTACGCATCTGCAAAGTTCAAACGCTAATTTGCAGGAACATTGACCATGGCAATTGATCTCAGTTCTGATTGCTGTGCACAATTAATTTTCAACGTTGTTAACTACCTCTGTTACGTAGTTATGTTTAATGTAATACGCGTCGTCGATGTTATGAATTCCGAGAAGAATACGGCGTTAAGATAAGTTATGATAAGGAGATCCGTGGCAGGTTGCCGCGGCGTGGCGGGAAGCGCAGTGGCTGCGCGGGCCGGTGGGAGACTTTCGCGCTGCTCTCGTTAAACTTTCGCCGCTAATTAAAGCTGCGCCGATGGAACAATGGCCGCAAGAAGCCGATCTCGAGCGACGCCGATGCCGGCATTAATTGCCGATCAGAGATCGCCCACGCTTTCTAACACTCCACTACGCATGTTTTCACCTGTTTTGTCGTCTGCGAAATTGTGTAACTCACACATGACAATCGCATTGAATATCTAACACATTCATCGTATCAATGAATATTTATTGCACGGTAAAAAAACACATCCTGGCTGCAGTTGGATTCCAACCTTTATATATTAAAACATTCGTTGAAGGTTATTCATTTTTAACGGTCACAGGAAGATAACATTTAGGGGCATAATACTAATACTTAACCTGTACTCGGCCAGCGGTGTGTATGTGTAAATGTGGCTTTCTCTCCTTGCGAGAGAAGGTTCCGAGTCCAATTGCTGGGAACAAGACGGGATAACAGTGTAATAATTAATACGTTTATAATAATCATTTACTTAATAGAATTTCATAAATTCCATACGAGATAATTACATTTCCACTTCCTCTAACGTTGCTGGTGCATTCAGCGGTTGTTCGAAACATAGTAACGTAGCAAGCTCTAGACATTATTGAGGAACGGGTTGTTGCGAGTGGTTGATAAAAATTGTGTTGAATTCCACGCAATTAATTAAACTTATCAGAGCGTACGCTGCTTGAGGCCATTGACATTTAAAATATTATGTTGCATTTGTTTACTTTCACTGTGACAACGCAATATTAAATACGAATTTAAAAATTTTTGGCACCGCTGTAACAGAGAAAGCGGCAGATACACCTAACGTTTCTTTTTCCTTGTCCGCAGTCTAATTTATTAATTGAATTTTTCTAATAAACAACGGGAAAAGTCTAAGTCTAATCTCTGACTAGATTTCCTTTATATGCAATATGCTTTCAACTTTATTGTATTTAAATTTTGATCACTGAAAGGATTTTGTATTCGCCGGCCCTTAGAAATGAGGAGCTAGTTATGTTGTTTACAAAAGCACCACCTTACTCTTATCACCCTGAGACTGGCAACATGTCTCATTACTACAGATTGAATTGCCACAACAACATTCTTGCAGCATTGCTTTCACACATCTGCGTCTAGAAACTTTTACCATCAATAAAAATGTTTCTACATTTGTGTGGATGACTTAACATGCTATAATGTCGAGTGAAGAAACTATACCTTTCCTGTACTCTGTTAGAAGAGTCGTTACTGATTACAGCAAAGAAAGCAATAGAGAGTTTTATTAAACACCGCAGAAAACGAAATTGTAAAAACCTTCTAAAGAGGATATGTTATTAGAAATTAAACTAATATTTATTGTTAACAATATTGACGGAAATACTTTAGATCTTCATCAAGAGAACTGAAAGTTACAATTTATCCGCTCACTAAAAAACGAGTGATATATTTTTATCTCAGTTATCTTCTACGGTATTTCAGAGGCATTACAGGACCATCGTTTTAAATCAATTCCATTCAAGAGTTGAAATAGATATGTTCATTATCATTTCAAGTAATGGAGATCTACTACAGGATTTAGATCTTTTTTATGGTATTCACCAAAATACGGTGTCGCATCAAGTCCAGCAACAATATTTTCTACAGAGTTTTATTTATAATATTTATAATGTTGATATTAGCATTATTAATATACAATTTACTTGTATCGAGGAATACTTTCCACTTATTAAGTTATAATAAGTATAGTTAAAATGAAGCTCTCGCCGAGTGTACTCCGTTCGGAACCAGTTTGCTGGTCGCGGCGGGCCGCAGGTGCCGTCGCGCAGGCAAGTGTACGAGCTGCGCATGCGCATGTCATGTTGCTATTGTGATATCTGATTACCCCATTTTTTGCTGTGACCACGCGGTGAGGAGTCTCTCCAAAAAATTTCTATTTTAACGTCACATATATCTATTATATATTTTCGCTATTGATATTAATTGATTTTTCTGGAACATATCTACAATTTATACCATGTTTTAACATCGTAGAAACAACAAATAATAATGCACCACGATTTTAATTAAAGCAGATATCACATAAAACTAATATATATTCCGTTCATCACTTTGAGACGTTCAGTATCTGTACATCAGTAATTTAACTAGGAACCCTTTAAACAGGAACACGCGCACTTCTAACAGGAAAGTTTGCATACTACTATTACTTGTCAAAGGAAGTAGGTGGTGTGGATTTAAAATAATGGTGTTTAATAAGACTTAACTTTTTTTTTGCATCGTAGAAAAATCTTCAAAAATATAGATATCGTCTCCATGAGGGAGGTCAGGATTATATTGAGATTTTTACCCACTGAATACCCCTTTATTATTATCCTCAGCATTGGAAAGCCCGTGAGATATGTTTAGATCACAAACTTAATTGTGTATCACTATCGTATCGTAAAGTAATAGAGTAATCACTATCCTAACCTAGGCGTTTTACTGTAAAATAGCAAATTTGATAAAAAAATCACCTTTCGAAATTAAATCGATATGAATGTATATTTTTTATGAATTAAATGAGGCGATTTGAACAACAGTTCAGACTGGGTGAATTGCAGCAAATGATGTCAGTGCTGCTACACTTAGTTGCTCAGCACAGATTTACTTAGAGTGTATTAGAGCATAGTGCCAGCACAACTCAGACACCACAATGATTTCTCTTATGCAGAAATATTAAAAATTTTCAAGTATTTCAGAATTTCACAATGGACATTAAACACAGTCAAACAGATGGAAGATTCACATTCTTTATTAAGTGTTGCACTTAGTAGTATCATTTGGAAATGCGTATAAACAGTACGGTCCGTTATAGACATTAAGATTTTTCTTATATGTACTAGTTATACAAAATCGGACACATTAATATTTCGCTATGCGATAAAATCATAAATTACTGATATTCTATGCAAATGGTTCTAATTGTGAATGGTTATAGGGGTCAAGCTTACGAATATCTTTAGGTTTCTGAATTTTATCACCTTCACCAATCTTAGAGGTATCCTGCCAGAATTTACATCGTATCTCAAAGTTTATAGTCCAACGAGTATTTGGCGTAGTCTTTTCTCCTCGTTTATACAGCTAGCTGATGTAGTAGTACTTATTTATAAAATTAAACTTTGCTAACAATTTCATGCGAAACGATATACCAAGCTTCTTATCTCTAACCGTGTTACGACATTTTCCCATCGCGTTAATTAAATTTTTTGCTTTTAATTAAGGAGCCAGTTTTACAAAATTATATAAAAAGCTTATATAAGAACTTGTTGTATTGGAAAAGTTACTCAAAAAAATTACATAATTTCAGTTCATGACTAGTGATGAAAGATTCGAATAAAAGGAGATTACATGTGGCCGAGATACGAATGTTAAGATGGATGTGCGGTGTGATAAGGATGGATAAAATTAAGAATGAGTATATTAGAGGAAGTCTGAAAGTTGCTCCAGTGGCAGAGAAATTGAGGAGCAAGAGGTTGGCGTGATACGGGCATGTTGTGTGGAGGGATGAAGGACATATAACGAAGAAAGTAATGAGAATGAACCTGTATGGTTATAAGGGTAGAGGAAGATCGAAAAAAGTGTGGATGGATTGTGTGAAAGACATGTATAAGAAGAGTATGACTTCGGATATGACGGCTGATAGAGGGATATGGAAGAGAAATACATACTGTCCGATCCCACATAGCTTTTATATTTTTTTATTAATAAATACTACGATCTGACCTGATAGTAAGCGACGCAGAAGTTGTTGCAAAGCGCATTAATAGAAGTAGCTCATTCACTCTTAAAGATTCCCACATCATACCTGGATAGGAACACTGATGCCGACAGGTTCCAATCCATCGCTGTTCGCATAAGGTTATCAATAATGATGCTTATCAACGAAATTTTTTTATAATAATACGCCAATAGCAGCCTTGTATTAATTATCTAAACGAGAGCCCCGTTGACGGGTTCCGTCTGCTCCCGACGTCTTCATTTATGAGGAGACATCATTCGCACGTCGGTGTGTACGTGAGTCTGTCGATGTAACCACTAACGCGCTCGGCTATCTGTTAAAATGCTGATATGATAATATACATATATATATATATAGAAAACAAAAAATGAGCAATCGCTTTCTTAGAACATATAATCTGAGACATACACTTCATATAGGTAGATAAACACTTCATACCCTAGCTCCTTAACCGGTCTAAATAATATTCTTTCAACGCGACTGTGTTGAATTGAAATTGGTAAGTTTATTTATAAGTATACCATATAAGAAATATATGGTGAACTTATTACTTAGCTCCTAGAACCGATGGACGGCGAGGTCTTAAAGTGCTGAAATGGCGACCCCGCACCGGAAAATGCAGCGTTGGCAAACTTCCCACTAGATGAAAAGAGTACATAAAAAAAACGTTGGGAGCCACTGGATTCAAACAGCGCAGGATCGTGGTTTGTGGAACATATTACAAGAGACCTATGTCCGATTGTGGATGTTCATCAGTTGAAATGATGGTTTATAAGTATAGAGATTTCGTATGCGGTATACATACTCCAAATGAAATCTTCGTGTATGATCACTCGCCCCTGCATACAATATTCACTAAGGTATATCTTTAAAGTTTCCACATTCATTCTGTGTTGAAGTCTAGATAATTGATATATTTCTGTATCAATAGTTTTCCAGATTGATTCAATTGTATTATATTGAAATAAATATGAATTGAGTGGTACGTAGATGCTCATTATATCTGACCTTGAAAGGCAATCAGGTAGAGTAAATAGGCGTGACTGAACCAAGCCGTGGACAACAATACGTAGTGCGCGTGCGCAGTGTCCGGTGCGCGGGTCGCTGAACCTGGCGCGGGTTAAGCCACGAGATTTCTTAAAGTGATCAACCTATTAGGCATTCCGTGCAGCAGCAGCCCCGCTCGCGGTGCAACCGGCTCGCTGCGAGAGCGTAAGTCTATTTTAGGTATGTGAAAATGTTTATTTTTAACCATCGCCATAGACGTGTATCGGTCTGATCGAGACGCGCCATTTTATCGTGTGATTGATCACGGAGCGTGATTTAAAGATCGCAACTCGCATTTCTCATATGCTATTTTTCTTATCAATTCAATTTCTTTTGTGTGTAACGATAAATAAATCTTAAACAGCATACATTTATTATTACCGGTTTATGTATTTAATAAAAAGCGTACGGCGTTTCTGTTTCACTATGGTTATATTAATATATTAAATGATAACATACATTATTTAGATGTTTATGATAGGAGAGATCATCATCAGCCGACAGACTTCCACTGCTGGATATAGGCCTCCCCAAAGATCTCCACACCGATCGATGCTGCGCTGCCCGCATCCAGCTGCTTCCCGCAACCTTCACTGGATCGTCGGACCACCTGGTGGGGGGCCTGCCAATACTACGTGTTCCAGTACGCGGTCGCCATTTGAAAACCTTAATGCCCCTTAGTGATATAGAGATAGATTATATTAATTGGAAACTGCGATATATAGTTGACGAAAGAATAAAACAATGTTTTCTCAAAGCTTTTTAAGTTTACGAACTTCCGTCGAAGTCCGAAGAGAATAAAGATAATGATAATAAAGAGGTGGAGCCGTGGGGTGACCCCACGGCTCCACCTCTTCAATGTTTTACACTCTCGCTTCTATTACTTTTAGGTTTATGGAATTTAAAACGAGTAATAATTTGTCATTGGGCATAAAACAGTGCGGTTGACGATAATTTAAAAGCTTAAGGTCCATAAGAGAGAACAATTGAACAGTTTTTTGAAAGGTACCGATTTAAAGAAGCATTGCTTCGAATGTATGTTACGCCCGCACGTGTACCTCGCGCCTGCACTCCCATTCAAAGTCCCCCTTGGCTATTACCCTTCAAATCCAGATGCCAAGTTCAATGATCTTCTAACAGCCAGGAAGATTCTTAACTTCAGTTAATAATTTATTACGACTAGTAAAGCCTAGTTTGCACTTAGGCATTATAATACCCGGCTTTGTGAGGGTACCGCATGAATATTTATGACCTCGGTAATGTTTGTTGGAGTTTGCTCATGGCTTTATTATATGCTGTTATTAACAGGGCATCAATATTTATCGCTTGCACCGCAAATTTCTACGTTATCTTCACCGCTGGCTATTTTCATTGCCGTTTTTGGTGTAACTTCGGTTTTTTATTTATAATTCAATTTATGCTTGGGAAAGATTTTAGTGTTTTAATTAAGCGCTAACAAGTTAAAAATTTCCTATTGAAATTGCTGTTCTTTTTCATCTGTCTGATTAAAATAATTACTACGTCGAAACCAAAGCAATTTTGTGAGCGATTATATTCAGATATAATTTCGTTAGTTTTTGGTTACGCCGGACCGATCGATGTGGAGATCTTTGGGCGAGGCCTATGTTTAGCAGTGGACGTCTATCGGCTGATGAATATGATACTTTATATTTAAGAAACATACAAATTACATAAAAAAAAAAAATTATAAAGCTGACGTGAGAGAATTTGAAACTGAAACGAGGTTTAAGGTTAGCCTATAACCGTAAACATATCATACACGCGACCCTATATTTAACCAGTTCCGCAGTAACGGTAAACTTCCTAGAATCGTTTTGTGATACAAAGGCTGTTAAAGGTTAGCGATACTCGTCCTTCCAACTATCAGTGCAAATTTAGCACGGAGAATTTCACTTGTGTGATTGTGCAACGCGCATACCTCTTCAGGTACATTACCTGGTATTTTTTTAGTTGTCAGCGATTGCAAGTGAACAAGCGTTCCTGCTCAAGCAAGGCCATAAACAGTAACGACCAATTCACGTTACGTAAGCCCGATGTTGTCCAACTGACTGTCACTTGTTACATCGCTTTTACTACTAGGGAGGGAAATTTAAGAATCCGGATCGACGTGGTCCGGAATCGGAGGTTTTTCTTTAACGTAAGAGTGACGCGACGTCAATGTTATCGGTGAAGAATGCTTACGAAACAGATAAAGTACGATAAGAATTTTATTTTTATTAACTTTCCAACACTCTTGTTTTATATTAATAAACCTGTGTTAACTTTTAGGTAAAGATAGGTTATTTACTAAATAAATCAATATTACCTTAACTTGTTTGTTTGTTGATAACTGGATAAACAGAACTACAGCCATTGAATATGTCTGGAGGGCGTACTTCCAAGTAGATCAATACACATTAATGTTAGCTTACTTAATAATTTCAGTCAAAGTAAAAGAGGTTCAACTTAAAATTACGAGTATGTTGAGTTATAGCACCGAACTATGTAGGCAATGGGAAAGTAAACACCAACAGGAGCAGGGGCAAGTGAACACACGGCAAAGGGAACGAAAGTAGCAAGAGCTTTCATCCTCTCAGCAAAACAAAAGTTAGACGTAGACGTACTCTCGTGTAGAAAAGTTTTTAACTCTCACACTGAACCAGAGCAGGAACAGCGGGTTTATGTTGTACCAGCACCGCTAAGTGTGCGCCGAGGGCACGCTCGTATTGTGTGTGTGGTGTGTATGTCGCAGATTAGTTTGTTTGTGTGCAGTGAAATCAATGTGTTTTGTTTCATACATTGGAAAATGATCTTGATGTTAGACTTTTCAATTTTCTTATCAATATGTTGTCCAGCTGCGGATGTGCATCGATCGGGAATGATGATGACTCCAATATTTTTTATTTTAATTGATCAATAACCAAATTTTATGTAATGTATTTGTTACCGATTACTAAGGATTGTAGATAATTAAATTATATGCAGTATGCGTGGAGTAAAAATTTTTTAGTATTTTTTTTTTACCTTAATCATTCATCCTGATATTGTCAACTTGATTGATTATGTCAATGTGAGGTAATATGTATACATGCAAATACTCCAAGTTTGTCATCTAAACTATGTAGTAGACGTCCTTAAAAATTAGTATAGAGTTAAAAAATTACGATTAGTCTGTTTGAGCTTCAACGGAATCATTCAACTTCTATTGAGACAAAGACTTCTTACACAGTACCTGTCATAGGGCTATTTAAATAATTCGAAATAATACTAACAGTGACGGTTACCGCCACTCGAACTCCATTACTGGTAATTAATGTGCCCAATAAACGAATGACTGCTAAAAATAACCGTTTTTTTTATATCGACAACTTTGCGTTTTTAATTTTCACGCCGCCCCCAATAAAGCTTGTAAGGTGGTTTATCGGCCCGCGGTCGACCGGAAGGGACACCATGAAACAAACATTTTAAAGGAAAAGTCTCCTTTTTTTTTGTTATCTATTTTGCACATAGAATCGTAATCGGTAATCGGAACCCAGTTACTGTGAAAGATCGATCTCATTGTATAAACACCATATGTTTCATTGATTTTAACTTCAGCCTATTCATTCCTGTTACGTTCGGTACATATAATAAGTGTTCATGATTTCTCATGACTTGATGCGGAACTGCCCCATTTTTTTCATCAATCCTCTTCCTTATTCGTGTTCACAAGAAATATATTAAAAACTCTTCATTCTCATATAAGGAAATTTTAAGAGAATAGGTTGATCTTTATTGTAAAGACGTAATGAATACATTTCGTCCGAAGAGATATTATTTTGTTATTTATTTCTCTTCTTCATTCTCATCCTTAAAATACCCTCAACAATCCTTTATATAATTCATGATAAATGAGTTCATGATTTTATTATTGCTACAGGATTAAGTTCTATCTTTGCGCAATAGATAGCGCCACTGACCGATTAACATAATATAATTTGTAAGTTTTCGCATTTTATACTGCTGGCTCGGTGTAGTTTTATTATAAAATACTTCATCATCATCAGCCGATAAATTTCCACTGCTGAACATAGGCCTCCCCCAAAAATCTCCACTTTTATAGAGTTTCATAAAAGAGGATTTGGGCTATTTCCCACGATGGCCTGGCCCAAAGCAGGATGCTGGGAGCCAGAGACTCGTTTGTTGATTAGATATATAAGTGCTGCACCATGAGCAGGTGAGATTGACTTTGGCTCCTTGAGTTGTTGTGCGGAACTTGTTACACCCCTATAATATATAAAATACTTAGTTGTCCTTAAATTTATATTAAAACGCCGATCATCCGACATTGACAACATCAGCAGTATTTATACGTTAGGGGGGCCGGGAGCGCGAGTTCGCTCACCAACAAGATGTTGATCGGAGGCAAGCTGTGTTCGTTTCGGAATTACCATCAGCGCGTCCGTTATGCAATGTCGTTAACAACCTGCGCCGCAATTATCGGGCGGTTTTTTTTTATTTCATTACTTACCTCGCAACAGGTTCGTCCCTTAAAACTGCGCCGTGATGTCGTTACTCGCGCCGAATGCATTACGCTGGTTTAATAACGTTCATGGTTCTTATTGGGTTTAAATCCCTATTGCAGGAGATTATCTAAGAAAGTACCATATCAGCCTCTTCTTCTAGCGCCATACAGTAGTGTTCATTACTATATTTTAATTTGAAAAGATATGCAACTAGTGAAATTACTAACATAATGAAATTGAACGTCTTATGTCTCAAAGCGACGAGCACAACCCGATGCTAAGTATAGAACCTTAACTAGCACCACGCTGTTATGGTCAGGCGTGACACTTACTATCAGGTGAACATTTCTTTAGTCTCGTCGCTTCGAATTAAAAAATCAACTCCATACCATAGATAAGAATAGTAAATAATTTTAATAATGATGGCAAACTCTAGTTTTCTATTAGTCTATTATATTAGGAAAATATATATATAAAATTATTATATATGTATATAAGATTGGGCGATCAGTCAGAGAAAACTTTATCCATTTTATACCCTTACATTTGGTGTTAAGTGGTAATATATGGATACCCAGGGATGTGTACTAGGATTTTTAGTAGGGTTTGTAAACAACACCCGAAATCACTGTAGCTATACTTAAAAATATACTTTCCAATTTAGTCAATTTAGCTATAGATAATTTTGAATTACTTCACAGATTATTATTTAGATAGGTTTAGGAAGTCGAGGTCAAGTGCACTGCTTATTTGCCTGTACGGAGCGCACGCCCCTGTCCATACCCAGTATTTTATAAGCACCACCGCACATCAAACTACTTTTAAGCAGTATAGATATATCAATAGATATATAGATCAATATAAATATTTATAATAATAAGTGCTAAAGATATTAAAAATAATACTAGCAGGTGCTAAATCCAAGAATTTCTCCGCCGTGAATGAAAAACAGAATGACGGTGTTCCGATCCTCCTGCAACTGGGTCACGCGGTCGTTTATTGAGATGACATTAGTATAATCATAGAATTTCCATTTTCAATTAGTTTTCAGTCCATAAAGCGAAGGTAATGGATGAGTAAGTGGAGTTTTTGCAGCCGCTGTCTCTTAACGGCACTATAATGAACGCGTGCCAGTCTTCAGACGGCCGCCCGGCAATCAATTATAGTGCGGAGCGCTGGCGAGGCAGTTGGCACAGTTGTTGGATGTATCAATATGATTTCGCATTTTTAATTGGACCGAATGAGATCCAAGATTATTTTTTAAACTGTTGTTAATTTTGCAGTGAATGTTAATTGATATGAACTTCCACCAGAATTGACTTGAATATCTAAATGGCTGTAACTTCCACCTATGCTGGCGAAACTAAACAAAATATTAAATCCTTCTTGCCCTACTAATATAATATGATGATAAAATACACTTATAAATAAGTAAAATTGAACAGGACGACGAAAATAAAAAAAATCACACATTAACAGTTTACGTATTAACTTCTTTGCACTTGGATTGGATGGAGGGAGGTACGTACGACATAGCTCCCGTTTCTCGTTTACTTGGAGTTAAATGTGCCATAATAAATATAACGTAATTATAGCTATAACAATAGACAATAGAATAAAAAGATCAATTAATAATAACCTTTTCTTTATGATTTAAGGCAGTAATTTTTTCTAGTCTCGCTAAGCCTATTATTAAAGTGCTATAGATCATAACTTCATGCTCGGAGATAGTGGGCTTCCTATGTCTTTTTGGACTTACCGTATTTTGGAAATTATGAATCATCAGTTGCATTAGTATTGTTTTTAAATTGTTATCATGATTATCATACTTGTGTAATAGCTATTTTTTTCTCTGCCCAGTGAAGAAACGAGCAAGTTTTTCACCCACGCCATTTCTTAACTAAAAAACTGGATTGGTGACACTAGTTAAGATGATTTACACAGCGCCAAATTGTGCTCGTCCCCTTGACATATAAAGTGTTATGTCTTGTTACCTCAGTTATCTCACTACCTTCTAACTTTAAATCTGAAACCAGAGTTATCGTCTGCAATACTTCTGCTATTATATTTCAGTTCGTCAAGATATTTCTGAGCTAACCATCGCATTGGTTAGCGATATAAATTTTTAAAATTTTCTTGTCTATTCCGTTGGTATAACGAGATTCGCTATCAGATTTACTTATTGAAGATTAAAGACGTGATAAACGGCGAAAAATCTGTTAGCTCCGAAACATAAATAAATGGTGTCACAGTATAGAGTAGTTCCTTATGCCTGAAGACAGTCACAAATCCGTAAATGAGGTATTTTTAATAGAAGATAAAGACTGACTTACTATTATACTACTCTAAAGACTCAGGAAAGTATAATGATGATTGTATTATAACAATTAGTAAATAAACAATTGTGTCCGATGAAGTAACAGACGGTAAAATCACGCAAGCGTGATCTAAACGCATTGCTAACAGCGCTATCACTCGATACGTGTACGTCTCAGTGCATTAGTCACTCGGTGCGGTGCATCGCCTGCAGTGCACACCCGTACGCGCATATTGTTATACAATCGCCGCGAATTCATTGTAAACATTCGGTACAATGACTGCCGCATTCACTACACATTCCACTTATATAAACAAAAGTAATGTTAACAGGATTGTGTTTGTACATTTGCCAGACTCTTCGTAACTCTACCGGCGGCTGCTCTTACAGACCATATGAGTTAATCATTGCCGGAAGTCAGTAACGTGCAAACATTACTATGTTCCATCTCGAAACACGTTGTATTATAGCTAGAGAAATTAATGATATAGCTTGATTATAGTTGTCATCATCAGATACGCCTCCCATAAAGATCTCCACATTGATGGGCCCCGCGTTGCTCGCATCCAGTGGGTTCCGGCGGTTCTCACCAGATCGTCGGTCCACCCTGTGGGAAGCCTGCCAACACTACGCCTACGTCTAGTATAGCATAACTAGATATAAAATGTTAATTCTAGTGGCCTAAGTAATTTCAGTAGGTACAATACTATTCAAACCAGACACAATAATGTTTGCCGGCTGCAATAGGCTCTGCGGTGGTACCTACCTAGACGGTCTGCGGCAGCAAGTACCTGCCACTAGTGGTATACTTCATGACGTATAACAAATTATAAATTTATTTATACCTTTTGCAATGGGATACAAGTACTTATTGAAATTTCATTTTAAAAAGATACTTTTCGATAATCATAATGTAGGAAATAGGTTAAGGCAATATTTGAACGGTTGAATAAAAAAGGTAATACATAAACCTTTATTAGGCGGCAAGGTGTTCCGCCCAACATCTTACGGAGCACGAGTCAACCACACCTGCACGCGGTGCACCCTTTTGACTTACAGACGAGGGTCTGTCAACCCACCAACCCGCACTGGGCAGGCGTGATGGGCTAAAGCCCAAATCTCCCGAATGAACTATTGGATGTGGAGATCTTTGAGAGAGGCCTATGTCCAGTAGTGGACGTCTATCGGCTGATGATGAACCTTTATTATGATATTATTGGTTCATTACATTTTATCATACTTATGCTATATTCTAGTAACATATGCCAAATTACACAAATTTAGCTTAGTTACGTGGAGGATTGTACTCATTGAGACTACACGTAGAAGACCGCTAAATAAAATAAAACTTAGCTTAACTCAGTCGATTAATGCTCACAAGTCTTAAAGACGAATGAAACGTTGATACTATCGTGTAGGATACACGATTATATAAAATTACGCAAACATTAGTCACCGCAGCTCCGGCGCCCTATGACTAACTGCGTGTGTCCCCAACTGGGCCAATGGGTCATATAAATATACCATTTCGTTCCTTGAAGCTATCGAGATGGCGGGTCCTTTAATATTTGAATATGCGGAGTCGCTTTCAACTTATTCTATTCTAGAACATTTCAATGTACATTTTAGAAGTTCCTTCTCCTATCGAATATGGTTTACATCGGAATTATAGGATTATAATAATGTTAAAGATATTCAAGTAGTAGATCCGCAATGAGTACGTGCCTGGTAGCCTCGGTGTACGCGATATCGCCGACGCCAGTGCGATGGTATGGGCATATCAAAAGGTGACCACCTGATTACATAGACAATAAAACACTCATCCTCAACATACCAGGCAAACGTCGGAGAGGAAGACCGAAGTTGTGATGGCTGAGTGTATTGATTAAAGATATGATAAGTTATAATCTGACAGAAAGCGATATCTCAAATAGAACGAAGTGGAGTCACTGAAGTAATGTATAGACCCTGTCATAAGACGGGACAAATGCTAAGAAGAAGACAAAAGTTATTAAGTCGTCATCTTTAAATCGTAAAATATACAAATCATGTAGCTACCATTCATTGTTGGGATAAGTGCTCGACAAGACGATTTAGTGAGTGTTCTTCATTAGTCGGCATATAAATGGAATGAGTACCTTTCTTAGACAGAAACCTCTATCGGATAACATATTTTTTTATTTAACCACAGTTGAATTTATTCGAACCAATGAGATTCGGCGAAGTAGACAGCGTCGGGGCGTTCATGTAAACACTGAGTTATGAAGATATAAAAAGAAGACGATATTATAGTGAAGTGAAACCATGTATTAAAAGACAGCGACCTTGTGCTCGTGCGGAAAGAAAGAGATGGACAAAAAGTACCCTCGGAGAGATGAAATCGTTACGCCTAACAGACGTTGTCGAATCGGAAAAGCATCGAGCGTTGATCCGTTTGTGTGTAGCGCGCGCGCGCGTGAGGGTCCAGCCGTGACCGACCGTACCGACACTGACATCCCAAATATCCGGTGCGGAGATAACTGTGGAAAAGTAAACAAAGAAACAACATAAGGGTACAGTCACCAGTAAACATGTTCTAAGCGTAAATTAGTTAAAAGAACTAATATGTAATAATTAGTATTAATTAAATTGTTACAATGAATTGATTGCAGCTAATGGCTATATATTTTAAAAATATACTAAGATTCTACGTATATACATATTTGACAAAATCCACTTAATCTAAACCGCTGCAGACTCCTGGTACATTCGCTACCTTAGAACGACAAAGGAGAGCTCAGTATATATCGCTATATGTTTATCATATCCCTCGATAGTATTATATATATGTGTGATGCGATGATGCGAGTGCGTAGATTTTTGTGAACGTGTATCTGTTGAGCTAATCTAATTTCTCGGCCGGCGGATGGTCGAAGGGAATCCTGTTAAGCGGCATGCGACTGCTCGCACGCGCCCACCGCCCGCGTCACGACTAACAATAGCACCAACCGCAATGTTATTAACAAACATACCTCCCAAATCCAAATCAGGGCGAAACAACTGTATTCTTATTACCAATTATTCTACTCTTCTAATTTTACTGCCGGAACAACGAGAAGGAGCATGGCTTTCTCCGCGTAGTCTACTATGGTCCAGTTTACAATAATATATCATCACTAATGTTTGCAACCATTGCTTTAAGATGATATCTCATTACTCTTAAGGCTGTAATGGAAGCACACTGCAATTTCCTGCAAGAGGAACCCGCCATTAGTAGTTTCGGTGCTTCAATTGTCGTACTGTTATTAGAAATGTTGAATTCTGTTCATTGCAAAGAACTCTACCGATCACATCGTTAAAAAAAAAATATCTGCCGTGCGTTGATGACCGCAGTGGAAGAGCTGTTTAGGAGTTCTATCAAAACGCTGTGAATCATTTATTCATTCAATACAGAATCGGCCTATCGGAGCAAATGGATTAATCGTCAATTAATCGGCCGCACCGGAGGATTTCGTTGCTAATTGAAAATTTACGACTCCGTCCAATTGCTCTCCGGTTTATCTAAATTAATTAGCTTCATTCCCTCTCAACGAATAGCTCCCTTAATGGATATTTAATACGTTTATCGCAGTCCCACTACCATCGCATCGGGGTCGCCTGATATCTATTACGTAGAGTACGGCTACATCGGAGCGTTTTTTTTAAATAATTCTGTGACTTTTTAGATTGTTAACAGAAAATAATTTGACATATCACGGTATTTGAATGTTTATACATAGTTTTTATGATATTGTTACAAAACGGCTGAACCAAATTTTATCTCAATTTTATCTAGTTGCATCTCTTTAGCTTTCTGACTTTCAAAATTAATTGACAGAAATGTAATTTAACCTGTCGATCCAAGCAGGTCATCACTTTAGTCACACAGTTAAATTTGTGTTCCTACTACGTCCAAGTTTTGTTTTTGGTATAGTACTCGAAGAAACATCCGAAAATTAATTGAGGGTATTTATAATTAGCGTGCAAGTGTTTACACAGTCACGCGATAGTCTCTATAATATTCGGCGGTGAGTCACAGATGTTATTGGTCGTGTCACGAGTGACTCACGGATTGTTATTGGTGTCACGCGAAAAGGACCACTGTGGAGCTCCAAGGTCGCGCGGAAACGCATCAGAATTGCAAATCAAACGGCGGCACCGGAAACTGCCCTCCGCCTTGTAGAAAGTGCGAGTTGTAGAATTTGTGCTTTCGCGCATGCTTTTTTTTAATTGATGTCTTCTTATAGCGCGAACAGGCTTGTTTAAAATGTATGTGAGAGCCTTACAATTTGTTTTAATTACTTGACTTTAAGAGATTAGGCAAACGACTAGGTGAAACCCTTAACCTCAAAGAGCCTTCATTCGTATCACATATTTTCATATTTCATAAACTTGTTAATATTACATCAGTTAGTTGTTATATCTGCACGCAACGAGGAAACAACTCCACTCAGTTCTAGGTAATATCAAATATTTTAGTTTCGCGCTTGAGGTGCGGTCGCTACTGCCGGCACTTGAAGTTATCGAGGTGTTACAGCGTAGCGTTCCTCTTACTGACTTTGTTACAATAGAAAAATTTATATACGAACTATGTATATGTACGTTAAAGGAGATACTTTTTATTATACAAGTTATTAAAATAATGCTTGATACACATATAAATTGCTATTTGAGTGAATGCTTGCTCTACTTAAAGATAAATTTCTTTCAATCAAAATCATAAATTTTATCAAACTAACTATTAATAATTTTACTATGGACTATTCTAAATAAACATGTTAAATTCATTTCTTTGTTATTTTTCTTACAAAATCAAGTTTTCGTTAACAACTCAACATTATAGAAACTTTCTTTAATTTCATTACACATGCGAGCTTGGAGCTAATATTAGACTCCTTATAAACTGGGTTCTTTCATTGCGATACAATTTTCTACAATGTTAAATGCTTTTCCATACAAAATGTTTTGTTTAATGAATTAACAGATTAACGACCGTTACTCCAGTCGAAAGACGAGCGAGAAATCGCAATGTTTAAAGTAACAAAGTCAGGTGAAATAATGATATGTTTACATGTGGCGCAAGTGTAAATATGTAACGAGTTCCGGTCGGCCGGCGGCGGCGCTCCACTTTTTGTGAAGGAAAAAAGAAAGAGCAAAGGACGCTACGTACGAGGAATGAGGAAATCTCCGACCGCCGCACGAACCGCACGCTTCTATAGGTGCTACGTTTTTATTCTAGTCTATAAATCCTAGAACGAGAATAAATAGAGGTCGATAAAGATTATTATTTTGGTTTTTTTCAAACCTCAATATTTTGATCCGATTGTAATACGCCGGCCCATAACAACGTGGTGCTAGTTAGGATGAGATATACAACACCATAAGGAACTCATCGCCTTGAGACATAAGATTTTAAGTCACATTACCCCTGTAATTTCATTGACCCACCCTTAAAATGTCTGCGCACTACTTATATATTATTTAGGCAGAGGAAATAGGCGCTGCGGTGGTAACTACTTAGCCGACCTTCACTGACAGAGATCTATCAGAAGTAAATAAAAGGGAAAAGATTACAGTTTTATGAGTAGGTATCGTAACTTCGTTGAAGATAAAAAACTTAAGTACTTTTTGGCCGACAAAAGTTTATATGCGAATCAATTGTTCATTTGATTGTTATTTTGGTAAATTTAAGTGTTACAACATACACTGTGGTTATTTTCTGGTAAAGCCTTACTGCGTGGAATGATTTTGTCTAATTATCGAATCATTTCATGGACCGCACCGAGCCCGTTAAGCGACGTGTGTGTAAAAAATCGATTCGGAAATTGATCGATCGTAACTGTCCGACGTACAATAAAAGCGAACAAATTGTTCAGCCCTAATTAGTACGGCGCACGCGCAACGCTCGGTGGTGGGCGGCGTCACGACCACCGCGCGCACACCCATTCACGAGGACACGACGAACAAGAACATGTAAACTCACCAATTTAAAAAGAAAACAACTCTCAAATTTAACGAGCGCGGAGTACAGAGCACTTCCGGTGCAACGACACACGCGTTGAGTTGTCAACTAACGGGAATGTATCATCCGGTTCAAAACAAAAGCCCACTAACATTTTGGACCTCTGTGACAATTTTTTTCACGGAAGGTTCCTCTTCTGCTATGTATATTTTAAGTTAGTATTACCATAGGAAATTATTTTAACCAGGTGTTGTTTTGAATGGAAGTGTTGGAGTATCCTGCCGCGGTTGTTTCCGTCTAGGTATGACGTGGGAATCTTTAAAAAGACAAGTGTGTGTTTTATCGACGGAGAGACGAGATAAGCGGGACTTTTACTTGATAGGATAAATACTATAATAATACCACTGCCTATAAAAATATAGCGCTAGTTAGGATGATATACACTGTACCACATAGTGATTGTCCCCACGAGACATGAAATGTTAAGTCACGTTGCTCCTAAAACTTCACTTGCTACAAATCCCTTAGAACATTACTTGGCGGCGGAAATATAAGCTACAGTAGTACCTACCTAGAATGTCTCCGGCAATAGACACATACCATCACATCTAGACTACTAGACTAGTACGCTTAATCAAAGACTATTGCGTCTTACCATTAGATCGGACCGCAGAAGTACTAGTACTGTAGTAAAAACGAGATACCAACATTCATAATCTTCATCATCATCAGTCGATATACGTCCACTGCTGTACATAGGCCTCCCCCAGGGATCCCTACATCGATCGGCCCTGCGCTGCTCACATGCAGCGGCTTTCCGCAACTTGCCGATCACCAGAGGCGGTCGTTTTTAGGGGTTCATATGGAGGGATTTGAGCTATTTCCCACCACGCTAGCCCAATACGGGCTGGCGGGAGACATAGCCTCATTTGTTGATTAGCAAGCTGCACCATGAGCAGGTGATGTTGGCTTGGGTCCATTGATGTACGGAACATTACAATGTGTTAAAATAAACATATACGCTTTGGTTTATAAAAATTGAATTAACCTATTCAACTCGTGAATGGATCTCTCACGTGCAATATTGAGATGTTTTTTCCATAAAACATGTTTACTTATCACCGAATTACATTCATTTCTTCTTTTCGATTCGATAACATAATATTATCGAATTACTCGGAATCCGGGTGCCCATAACATTTTACGTCAGTTTTGCTCCTTCGAACCGGATTTTATGTAATTGCTGAACTAAAGGTGGCCGGCGTTGAGTCCGGAGCGCCGGAATACGCATGTGAAACCGACCGTTCAGTTTTCCTGCCTTATTATTTAATTCATTATACAGTAAACTGAATTTTAAGTGGAGTTTATGTAACTTAAGTTATATATACCAATAAATTGTTATTATTTTTATTACAGGGAAAGTCCTATAACTACGAGTTAAGAGAATGAAACTGGTCCTAGATTTTGTTGTTAATTTTAATATAATAGTATTTATACGCGAAATTCAGAAGAAATACATCTATTACTGTATTTATTAAATCAGTGTAAATCATCATCACGGTGATGTATAAATTATTTAACATAAACATTCCAATCTTTTGTTATTTGCGTCCAGATAATGCTTATCAACACGCTCGGATAATCGCTTCATCTGTCCAAGACGCGTCATACGGTGTCACCTGGTCGTCGCTGTACATGGTCATACCATTGTTGAATTTATCTTCGACGTTGATCTCGGACGTTAGTTTGTTTATCGACATCTTGTTGAGTTTGTTTGTCCCATCAGTGGGGATATGTTAGCCAAATTGTCGCAGCGAGCACGCTAGGTATGTGGGCTGGCGCGCCGGGAATAGACTACACATCAACCACTACCAAAATAGGATGCGGCGATACTCTTGTTGATTAAACAGCACAGCGCGTTCTAAGCACTCATGTCATGATTAACTAAAGCTCTTTTCACCACTGTATTATATACTGTAAAAGACCTTAGTTATATTACAATATTATAATACAAGAAACTTGTAATTTAGTTAAGTATACCAGTAAAAGAGTATTTTACGCGACGGCATCGAGCTCGCGTGAAATGGACCTACGTAACTTTCATAACCAGCATTGTAAAAGAACAAATGTATCGCTTTCCACTGAGTCAGGGATCAGCAACCTTTTGAGGAATAAAAAAATTAAACAAAGAATTTAAACAATTACACATTTACTAACAACACGAACTTATACTTCGATGACAAACAATCTAAAGAATAAATTGAACAGGAGTATAGCGGGGGCTGGGACGGCGCAAAGCTGGTGCAAGTGGCTGAGAGTTAGAAATGTTGCTTAATTCTAGTTCAAGAGTTTTAAATGTTTTTTGTTTTAAATAATAATTCTGTATGGAACTAAAGAGCCGTAGCTTCACATCCAAATAGCCGCTAGTTGCCGACCTCTGCACTAGTTAAACGCATTGCTCAGACAAACTTCGAGACCTGGGAAACAGTCCAGAAGTTTTGTTAATTACAGCTCTCAAATATAAACAAATCTGTATAAAATGACCTTGCATTTATAATTCGTTTACAGTGAATATGGTAAAGAGTTTTTTTCTGCACTACGCATACAAATTGTGTATCAGCGAGCTGAACACACGCTCGCCGCACGACGTCGGGCGGAAGACGACGCGCGAGCTGAATTACAATGAAGCTGGCGTGCCGAAATAATTAATTATCCACGCTTGAGATTTTCATTATTCAAATCCGGCTGCTGGGTCCTCGTGCGCGAAATCACCGCTCAAATGTTGGTACACGTGTTGGTAACAGTACTCCTAAGGCGCACCGAAAGCCTTAGTCTCGAGGGAGCGCCAACGCCGCATGCTTGGAGCTTGCGGTAATGAAGCTTTTGCTCGTCTTCTTAGGGCCCATTCAGATCTGAATGTAAATCGGAGAAATTAAAAAGCTGCAGATATAGGTATTGCAAGAGACCTATGTTCAGAGGGTGAGATTTTTTTTATTTCAATAAGCAACATACGCTGCACCACATTGCGCTCGTCGCTTCGAGACATAAGATGTTTAGTCTCGTTACCTCACTAATTACACTAGCTACAGCGCCCTTCAAACGGGAACACAGTAATGTTCGCACAGTGCTCTTTATCGGCTCCGATAGGCGCTGCGGTGGTACCTACCTGCAGTAGTGCAGAGACCTACCACCAGTAAAGAGATGATGATGGTATTGATTAGATGCTTCTGTGGTGACGTTTGTACATCTCACAGCTTACTCCCTCTGCAACCATGAGCGCTGCAAAGCTGCTGCTGGAAGCGTAGAGGCAATAAATTAAGTAAAATCTAGTTTCACTTAAATATTTAATGTTCGCGTAAATAACAACGGAAATCATTACAACTGTGTACATTGTTGCTACAAAAGTTACTACGTAAATTTAATATTGTTCTTATCTTCATACATGATGCATCAGGAAACGCAGATCGTGAAGTTCAATGATAATTACATTAATAAAAAAAACACTTGCTTATGAACGTGTTCATCGCGGCAGAGGTTGCAGTGTATATGTTATTGGAAACGAGTATTCAAGTTTCTAACATATTCAAACATTTACAAGAGGTAACCACAGCTGTCTTCCAGGGTGTCCCAATCAGTCGACTAAATTTATCATACGTCGCTTATCATCTAAGTAGCAGTAAAAGTGATATGTTATTTAGACATCGTAAACAAACACTCAATTTGATTTATTCGTATGTAAACGTTACTTGAAAGAATGTTTTGGCAATAACGATTTCGCACCTACAAAATAGCTGAGCGTTACGAAACTTGACAAAGTGAACTCGTGTTACCAATTCTGTTGCATATGTTTATAGCTTTTAATTATTTACGTAATTTGCGCTTTTCATATATTACGTTAATTAACTAATTTGGGACATACAAATCTGTCGCATGTTGTCCAGCAATCAATAAGTGTACCAGTCACAATCAAATCGCTGGAAGAGATCGTTAGCAAATCTCTTATTTTTTTCCGGTATTATCAATATTTCAGCAACAACTGATAGATGTCCATTGTTCGACTAAGCTTCCCACAAAGATCTACATCGATCCTCAGCTGTCCTAGTTGCGGCGCCATGCCAATGTCCGTCAAACTCAGCATGGACTCCGGTACCGCCGGGCAATAGAAGCTATCGTTTAGAGGGATTTGGGCAATTTCCCACCGCGTTGGCCCAATACGCATTGGTATCAATATTTGAAGATTTAAAATGATCTAATCTCTTTCATCTATAGGAAGAACGGAATACGAATAATCCATCAAAAACTCTAGTTGAGAAAGTACTTAAAAAAAATGTGTATTTGCTGACCCTCGCGTAAAACAGAGCAAGTAAAGCAAACACTAAAAGATCTCACTCAGTTCTTAAGTGCACTAAGAAATGCTATAATAATTAACTACGAACTCATATTTAAGGAAAGAGTAAGGAAAAAGTTAAAGTAATTGTTAATTTTGTAACAAATTGTCATTATGGATTATTTTTGTTACAAATTAGGTTCAATCACTTTGAATATTTTATAGAAAATGATACAAAGGATTATCGACCTTAAAGTGCAGTGTATAGATGCTGTATTGCGAAACGTCCAGTGATCCAATTAGACGCTCCAGTTCGCCCTGAACTCCACTCTAACGAACTGAATTTGCTAACATTGCATTTGGTGTTATATCATCGGACAGCGTGATGGTATGCGTCCCACTCGCCCACTTCGACCGTTATGCAACGCGTTATATGTAATTTTTTATTTAGTTAAGCGACGAGACGAGCGGGACGTTCACCTGATGATACCTGGTGATACGCCTGCCCGTAACAACGTGGCGTTAGATGAGATGGTATACTTTGCACCGCATTGCGCTCGTCGCCTGAGACGTAAGAGCTCGAGTCTCATCGCCCCAATAACTTCACTAGCTTAACAGCGTCCTTCAAATCGGAATACAGTCACGATACTGTTTGGCGGCAGAAATAGGCGCTGCGGTGATACCGACCTAGACGATCTTCGGATCAACAGAGACCTACCAGTAGCTGCATCCCATCCGTTGCTAGGCAACGCTCGAAATAGCTGATCAAACTGACGAAACTGGTTTGTACTTGTTTAGGACTTACTGATTTCAATAATTACAGCATTTTATTTATTGTGGCTAATGAATTATGAATCGACGATGGATGTATAATAGTTTATTTTTTTTTATTCTTAGGGACATGTCCGCCCCATAGCTTAAAAAAAAGACAGTACAAAAAAAAAACTTCAGATGTTCATACTGTGGTTATAACATATCAAAATTATCTTATGTGTGTGATTGTTTCTTTGAAAAAGTATAACGAAATAAGTTAAATAAATCTCAAAAAATGCATCTTCAGAGGAGAGAAGATAAATAGATTTACATTTACTTACGTTTTTATTAAAAGTCGGAAATTATACAGGTTTTTTGTCTAAATATTTTTTACTAAAAGAGTTTTACTCCTACAGCCCAAATATTTGCCGCAATACTATATTGTAACCTATTCATAGACATCACGAACATATATATATATATATATATATATATATATATATATGTATATCTACGAACTCTGATCGCACAAAATGGCGAGCTTTTCATGATCTCTTTATATACATCAGTTTTGACGGAACTCCAGATTTTACAAACGTTTCTGAACTTCTAAGCTTCTTCATCTTAACTTAACTTCTTCATCATTATCAGCCGACAAATGTCTGCTGCTGGACATAGGCTTCCCCCAAAGATCTTCACATCGATTGAACCTGCGCTGCCCGCAACCTTCACCAGATAGTCGGACCACCGGGTGGGGGGCCTACCAACACTACGGTAGGCTGTCGCCATTTGAGGACCTCGGTGCACCATCGGCTGTCAGTATTTCGAACGATGTGTCCTGCCCATTGCCACTTGAGGCTAGAAATCTTTTAGACTTATATCTGTAACCTTAGTTCTTCTACGGATCTCCTCATTTCTGATTCGTACTTCTTAGGAAATGTAATCTGGAAATAAATTCCTTTTAACTATGGCGATTATCAAAGTTATATGCGTAAGTGCATACGTATAACGTTCCTTTTAAACATATAAAAAAAGAACTATTATCCTTCAAATTCTGTTATGGAAAACTTTTGAAATAGAAAACCTCTTTTAACCCCCTAAGAGAAGTCACTGAAAGCAAAAAACATAATTACACCGTGCCCACGTCTGGAGTGACGGGGAACAATTCCCCTCTCCTAATGAGAAGGCTCGAGATAAAGCGCACTCCAACTTACACCATGCCATAAACAACCCTCCACCTCAGCCGCAAACAATAACACTGTGAAACAACCCGTCTGAATAAACGTATATACTCACGAGAAAAACGCAGTTTCCGGAGGTCTGGATGTATTTATTACGTGTATGCTGTGTTGTTAGTTCAGCGCTGCGTTTCATCAACAACTTTCATCTGGTGATGTGGTGGCGGGGCGGGGCGGGGCGGGGTTGCGCAACGTGCGCCGGCGCACCGGCACACCGTGCGGGGCGCTTCATCCGAAGTGGTGATTTGCATTTGCATTAGACAACGCACCAGGTACGTAATAAGCGTGTGCGACGCGTGCCGCACATCGCCGGCTCCGGGGACCTGGTGCCACCTGCTGCGAACACCGGTACTCACATCAGTTAACATTGTGTGTTACCTTACATGCAAATCAATATTTAATGGTGTTGCATTTACCCGTCATACACTGCGCCTCGGATATTAGGCTACTTCTCGCTACCGAAGGCAAAATGTAGTGTTTAAATAGATAAATAAACAACCCTGTTAATGATCCCACTACTGGGAATCGTGGTCTGATCTCACAAGATGTTTAGACTGCCGGTAGGTCATTACAGCCGGAACTCGTAAGTACCTCCGCAGCTCCCATTTCTGCCGCGCCAAACAGTACTGTCCTAACGTTACTGTATTCCGGTTTAAAGGGTATCGATGTTAATGAAATAACTGGGATTTCGACGCTTAATAACTATGTTATGTCTGGAGGCGACGAGAACTATGTGATGTAGTGTATGTCATGATAACTGGTGTCAAGTTGTGTGAAGTCTGTCTCGTATCGTCGGTCAAATAAAAATCTAAAGGTTGTAGTTTTTTTAATATATGCAATACTAAAAGTTATTAAGTGCCGTATTAATGGAAAGGGTGTGGATGTGGGGTGTTTATTCACCTCTGCCTACCCCTACTAGAAAAAGGCATGACAATATAAAAAAAAAATGAATGGAAAGAAATATTATTATACTATTCAAATACATATATTTATATACATAAATGATACGACATGGTGCGTCGAACAGAAATGTTCATGGTGTGAATATTGTTTTGGTTGCGTAAGGTCCCGCACAGTCAGTCTGCACGCCGGCGGCCGAGGATACGGTGCTTGCTCAGCCATCAGCATGGAAATCGTTTCGGAGCTGTTTTAATTGCGTGCGATTTGATATCATCAGCGAGTGCGTTCTGTTGACTTTCACCGGCCGATACCATCGCACGGGGTTCGCTGTACGCACTCGGTGATATTTTATTTCGTATGTTTCACCATCCACCGCACTTCCTTAACGCTAATAGCCGTTATATGAAACCTGATGCATTACGAGGATGGCGAACTCTCTACTTGCAGGCGAGCAATAAACACATTAAGAAAATATCATGTGTTGGTATTGAAAAAAAGAAATGAGACTTGTTAGCTTTATGAATCAGAACTCAACCTCACTGATCCTTTATGTGACCCTCAAGCTGATCATACACGAAGTAAAGCTTGCATTTTCACCAGATTTATGATTAAATATAATAAGATTTCCCTACCGCCGTGTGTTACCTTTGACGTTACAGTTAAAAGACAAAGAGCGGATTTATTATTATATCATCAACATCATCAGCTGATAGACGGCTACTGCTGGACATAATCCTTTCCAAATATCTCCACATCAATCGGTTACTCGTTGCTCGCATCCAGTGGGTTACCGCGATTCTCACCAAATTGTCGGTCCACCTTGTGGGAAGCCTTCCAACACTACGCCTACCGGTACGCGGGCGCCACTCGAAGACCTTACTGCCTCCATCGGCCGTCGGTCCTTCGAGCAATGTGCCATGGGCGAGGATTTTTTTAAATATGCGAGAAATAGTTAGTAGAGTAAGGCAGTCAGACGCGCTGTAAGACTCGAAGAAGTACGGGTTTGATCTCTACTTAGTTTGATCTGCATGGACATGCCTATAATCCGCAGTTAGCTAGCATGATGGTAAACGCTTTGAAACTCTTTACGTTTAGGAGCGCCCCGAGTCCCAGTAGTGCTAACATAAGTTGGTTTATTCTTTTATACTACATAAGTAATACTTTTTCCAAGTCGATACATTGTTGTAGCGGGTGTGAGGAGCGCGATGGTTTGGAGTCGCGGGTGTGACGGCGGGCGGAGCGCGACGGCTGTTTGGGGCAGGTGGCGAGGGGTGACCCCATCAGCACCGTGCCGCGTTAGGCTGCACACACACTGGTCTGATAATACTATCACACCGCGTATACACCAAGGACAAATGTTTTTCTATACTTACCGCTAATTAACTTGTTATATATATATATATTCTATTAATGTTGACCCCCCTAAAATTTGGTTATTTTTGACATAATTGGTTTTCATAATTTAAATAAACAAAGCTTTCTTACCATCAGTGTTGGCGTCATTAGTGATTATAGTCAAAATAATTCATACTTTAAAGTCGATTTTTAAAGTAATATCGACTTACAACATTTGTCTACCCGATTCTAAATAATAATCATCATCATAGCCGATAGAACACCACTGCAGGGCAGAAGCCTCTACCAAAAATCCCCACATCGATCGACCTTACGCTGCCCATTTCAGCGGCTTTCCACGATCTACCTGGGCATAAGGGGTCGTCGTTTGTAGCGGTTCCTATTGGGGAGATTTGGGTCATTTTCCACCACGCTGGCCCAATGTGGATTTGTAGGAGCCAGAGCTTCGTTTATTGATTAGCAAGGTGCACCATGAGCAGGTGAGTTTGCCTTGGGTCCCATGAGTTTTATGCGAGACGCCTTACACATCCGATCCTTAATAACTTAAACTAATCATAATAAACTTACCAGTAAGTTATAAGTAAATAAATACAATTTAAGGTTACTTGACCCAATGTATCCACAGCCTAAACCTGCTTCTCGCATGGTGGCCCGCCGTAACATCTTCACGACCGCTTTATTCCAGTATAATAATTGGAAACTTAGCCACCTTCATTCCTTTGTTTTCTTTTCATACAAAGTTAAAATAACGTATTATTATTAAGTTTTTTTTTTTCTATTTACAATATGCTAGCACTTGACCTCAATTTCACACAATGCAGTCACAATGGGGCTGCGGATGGAGAAGCGTGCTCCAGTAAACTCTAACTCTTATATGTGTGCAGACAATATGAGGGCGGTAACGAGCCAAGCTGGCTTTAATAAACTCCAGCAGTATATTAAAGAGAAACTTCTCATAAGTTATCAGCGTTTACTGCTGCGCCTATATGTACAAATATATTACTACACACCGTTTAAAATGACGGTTGAAATGAATTTACAGGACGTACGAACTTAACTATCTAATACCATATATTTTTTTTCTATTATAACTTAGTTAATAATTTTTGTCCTGGTTTTTCCTTTTTTTTTCTCTTATTTTATTAATAGTAATTTTTGCTGGGATTATTATTTTTCAAATATATATACAATGGGCGTTGTAAAAAGGCTTCAAGTCACACAGAGAGCAATGGAAAGGGCTATGCTCGAATCAGAAATGAGGAGATCCGCAGGAGAACTATGATCAGCGACATAGTCCAAAAGATTGCTAGCCTCAAGTGGCAATGGGTAGGACACATCGCCCGAAGGACTGACAGCCGATGGAGCACCGAGGTCCTCGAATGGCGACCGCGTACCGGACGACGTAGTGTTGGCAGGCCCTCCACCAGGTGGTCCGACGATCTAGTGAAGGTTGCGGGAAGCAGTTGGATGCGGGTAGCGCCGGATCTATTTGGACATCTTTGGGGGAGGCCTATGTCCAGCAGTCGACGTCTGTCGGCTGATAATGACGAATGATGATAATGATAAAATATATTTAGCATTGCGTAGATATGAGATTTTTGTACACAAGGTCCACACACTATTACAGTTTTTCGTATCACCGCTGACGTGTCAAATAAATAAATAAATATATACTTATGATATGTAGTTCGCCATGAGTTGCATGGAAACAAATATTTCCTACGAAATTGAACCTGTGACCAGTTAACCATACCCCGCGTCCAATGCCGCTGTTCACGTGACAATGGGCAGTACCTTGCGGCAGTTGGGCGCGTTCCGTGCACCATGACCTTGACACGCTTGCCCAAATGACGAGATCGGCAGCATGTAGCATGCGGGCACTGCCAATATACCCGCCCGGCGACCGGATCCGGATGATAATGTATTAAAATGTGATTAAATATACTTAGAGACTTGAATGCATCACAGTCGAAGATCATCTCAAGTTCTCATTCTTTGGGAAAAGATAAAAATATTTTGATAGGCTTTTATACATAATATAAAATGCTTAATTTCAATGTTTAAAAACATTTCTTGCTCCTTGTATAAAATCTAGACTATCGTCAATACAAGGTTTAATTTTATTACTGCGCTACTTGTCCTGATGTCGAGACTATGTCGAACATTTTACTGCATCTCGCTGCCATCGAGGTTACGAAAATATTACAAATTCCATACGTAGACTTGTTTAAATTGTTTTTTAACACTTTGAATACGAAAAGTAAAGACTATCTTTTTTTATGATGAAAATTGCGCCGCAAGTTTTATTGACAACTATTGTAGCTTCATCGGACTTAGGGCTGGCGGATCTGGTATCCGCGAGCTAAAAGACTAACTCGTATGATCATTAATGAATGTGTTATTTAAATTATATTATGATTTTTTTTTATTCAATCGAACTCTGTCATACACAGATATTATAGTGATAGCCATCACGATGATAGTCTTATTAGAACATCGGAGATGGATCTCCTTGCGATAATTTCATGAAAAATAATAAAACAATATACTTAGTCCTTTAACGTGTAGGTTCTATGCGTAACTTTAAGAAAAATATTAAACAATTTGTTTAACAGCAGACTTTACCCTCAAAATATATCTACCGTCTGCGAAAATCACATTTGATTCGATAAGACACCCCTCAAATTAGAATTTAGACGTCTCACTGAACCCCGGTATTACATTACTATTCAGTAGGTATATGTTATTTATTGAAGTACTTATTTGTCTGCAATATTATATTTTACATTACCTATTTCACAAAGCAGACAAATGTATTGTAATTTAGAAATTTACTGAAAATAGATGTAATGTAGTTTCTTCTTCTTATTAAGGTGCGTCTCCGAATAACGGAAGTTGGCGATCAATTCACCACATTTCGCCCGGTCTCTCGCAAGGCAAAACAGTTTGGCGGCACTGGCGATCCACTCCTTGGCGTTACGCAGCCACGATTCCCGACAACCAACACTCTTCTTATCCGCAACTTTACTCATCAATAGCTGTCAAAACAGATCCTACCTATCGTGCCTAAGTAGGTAGCCGAGATATGATAGTTTTCTCGTCATAACGATCTACAAAAATTCTTGTTTTGATTGTCGGATGACCTCCTGATACTTTCCAAGTCCAGTAATGAAGTTTAGTTTAGTTAAAAAAATACCCTAGATGAACTAAATATTAAACTCGCCACCACGTGATCGGTTAAAGTATTTAGGATAATTTAACTTAATACGAGATATTAAATCAACTCGTGCGATTCCATAGTGTGCCATTCAACAACAATAATTACATCTAGGTTTACATGCGGCGGGTTGTACCTGTGCCGCTAATGAGCTTAAATTGTCTTAGTTTGACTTACACGTATTTATATAACACGTGGCCTGCACGAAACCTGTCTGTGTGTCCACATGCCTGTGTAATTTGAAATACGTCGAAACAATAGTCCAATGTACGGTACGAGCCGATGGAAGAAATGTTAAATAATATAGTTACCAATAATGCGAGTAATTCTATTGTATTATATATCGAGCATGGAAATCTTGTAACAGTTATTGCTTATAACTCTTATTACGATAGAAAGTTAATAAAAAAGACTTTAAAAGTTCAGACGTAATTAATTTGTTGTTTGTATCTTTTATTTCATGTATATGTAAAGAACTACATGTACACACGAATTTATGAACGAACTGCGCTTACTTTACTGGTTATCGTAGTACGTAGCTGATTCTGAGAATAATGATTGTTCATCTCCGGCAATGGTGGTAATACACGAGAGGATGCCCGCGGCTGACAAAGAGGCCCCGGACTATCATAAACAAAGAGATGCTACAGTTTTGTTCTAAACGGAGATCCTGCAGTCTCCATATACTGAGGACAATAATCAACTACAATAGGTTTTGACATAAACCTGAATTATTTCTAGACGACAGAATATCTTGTGAAGATTCCATCGCTGATATCAAAAAAAAGTGTAAAGTAGTTAAAATTTTTCTAATACTGTTCGTATCTTATATAAATTTATGATGGAACATTTGATCCGAACCGCCGCGTGCAGTGTATGCAACAGATGCGCCAGTAGTAACGTCGTGTAAATGTACTAACTGAGGTGGGGCGCTAGTGCACAGCGACAGATAACAAGCGCTCACACGCTCGCCTGCCCGCCCGCCTACACTCCCACTCGCCCACTGTTACCTCGCGGCTTGCCTTGGCGCCGGCGGCTACAGCGGACTCCGTCTGTCAGCGGATTTGCTACTAATTAAATAATTATAATTCTGTGTCTTGCATTTAATGTCTCTAGAAAACGAATTATAAAACTTTTAAATTGGATTGGGTTATAAACAAAACTTACAGAAGCATTATTATTAGCATATACAGATTACTCGTAAAATCAAAACGTTTTATAAAAAATTAACCCAATTATAACATAGTTAACTGATTTTAGTTGTGTTGTATATGTTATGCATTTGAGACATATTGTTGAGGACAGCGTGTACCACCGGTGGTTCCCATCAAACTACTACTTTTGTAACAGATATGTTACCTGAAAAACGTACAATTAAAGGGAACTTCACTTGCGATTGATATTTAACTAAACAGCGTACCTTGCAATGTATCCTCAAATAAATACGATGTTTACTGTCGATCAGTAAAGCGAAACGAGATACAAAAAAGTGCACCATGCTCAACGCATATACAACTTTTTACATTCTAACGTCACATTGTTATGAGCAGGCAGATCTCTATCACCAGGTGAACATCCGGCCAGTTTCGTCTGCGCGTTATTTTGAGGTAACCATCAAACAAAAACTAGTTTTTCTTTTATATAATAATTACTAGCTCGTGCCGCTGTAACTCTAGCCGCACATCGACAGAGGTCTTTGTGATACAATGCTGCGGTTTTTACTAAGTAGTTTTCATGCGCGTGGGTAGCTCGTGTTCGCGAGCTGGGGGTTGGCGCTTGCTCCCTCCAGCAATGCACTGGATTTGACTTTGAGCTTACGAGATAAGAATTTTTTAAATGGTTCAAAAATTACAGGATATTACTATTCATCATCACAATGTCTTTTCTGCCGTCTATAAATCGTATATACTGTATTCATCCGCCGAGCCACAACTATCAACAACATTGACTTTGATATTTTCCTTGTGCAACAAAAAAGGATGTTTATTTATAAAGTTTATTTAGACAGATAAACGCTAAAGTTAGTGAAATTCCTAAGCTTGCAACTAATGACTATTAATGGACTTTCTCATAACGAAGCGCTAGAGAAGATATTAATAGGCAGATGTATCTCTTATCACATGAACGCGGTGCCAGTTTCGACGGTTTTTTGTAAACAATTAAAATAAAGGCACGATAAGTATTCGCGTTATCATTCCGCAACACGCAGAGAGACGGACGGACGGACGGCGACGCGATAAGGATAAATATAGCGCGCCCTGACGTACGCGCACAAGGAGAAGGCTCCGCACAAAGAGACTATCAATGTCAGATAACGAGAATTGCGCGGAAAGTGAATTCGCAATGTTGAAATTAAAATCTATTTTAGTTTATATACACCATGGGCTAACAAATGACATGACCACAGGTGTACTCGGTGTAAAGTAACAATGAAACTCAAAGGCTGTGGATGAGGAGTGTACACTTTGCTGAAACAACTCACGGGACCCAAGACAACCTCACCTGCTCGTACTGCACGCGTCTATTCAACAAACTAGGCTCTGCCCCCCACCAACCCGCATTAGGCCAGCGTGGTGGGAATTGGCCCAAAACTCCCAAATATGAACCCCTACAAACGCAGGAATCTTTGGGAGAAGCCTATGTCCAGCAGTAGATGACTGTCGGCTGATGATGAATCAGATTTATAATTTGTCCTAGTGTGAGTTAGGTTATTTCTCTCTTACTAGCAATACCTTTGGGCTCAAAGGGTGCAAGCACAATTGTAGCGGAAACGTCTTTGAACGGACGCTGTCTTACTTAGTTTTCCTAGCTGTACCGATTGGTTATTTAAAATTGTGAAATCTCAAAATAAGAGTGAGGATGACTAATACTTTGTCTCGCTTAACATGAGTTTTTTTTTTGCAGTTTTCGGACGTATAAACCCAAAAAATATATTACTTGTTAGCGAATAACGTAAAAGGGAAATTGTATCCTATGTTATTTTTAACCCATTGGAATAAAATAATTTCTTCAACAACCGTCATTTAAAAAAAGGAACTATTTTTGTCATATCACATTTTAAACAAAGAAACAAAGTACGTCACTAGACGGGGAAGTGATATGTCATCTAGACAAAGTGACGATGCATTGGATGTCTGTTACAGCAATACACAGCGCCACTCGCCTCGACACCTTGAACTAACCATGTCATGGAAACCGAAAACGATGGTAAAAATAAACTCATGTTACTATCACATTAGGTCACATTTATTTTTCCCCTACTTTTTTGGGATCGTAGGCGGTCAGGATGAGGGTTTTTGTCGCCTTCTAAACGATCGTAAGGAGGACAATGACTGGTCTCCGGTCATTGAAGTAGCACTCACGAGGTTGGTAGGGTCTGCATAAAGATGAGCACGGGATGGACTACCCCTGCATAACAGCGTTAGCGACGCCGCGGTTGTGTTACGAACGGGGATACCGCGACCTCTTCAAACGCCAAAGGTGCCACCGAAGGGGTTTTAATGTGTTAAAATCTCCACATAACTCTGACTTCCTCCCAGAAGGCAGAGTATCTTTTCGAATATCCCGCCGAAACAAAAACAATTATCTTTATATAAGAGGATGTTATTAATATCGTTATTGAGAATTTCTGTGCTTACAAAATGATTTAGCACATCCTCTGTTCTATAGATTGTATCATTCGAGACTTTACACAACGTAATGCAGCGCATCGCTCTTTCAACATGTTTACTCAACATCCAACGTTATCTCACATGCGCATAAGTTGAAGTCGTCGTCTCGATCCTTTTCACTTAGTTGAAGTGCGTCCAAGTGAAAATATTGCAAGCGCCGGTAACGTGCATACCAATATGAGAAACAACGCATTGCGACAGAGTTACACGGAACCGAACCCCGCGCCGCGTTGCACGCGCATCTCATTGCAGCAGTAACGCTGTTAATGTCACCTGATGCTAATGTTCGCGGCACATCGCGATGTCTCTCAAGTTCAGTATTGCTGTATCATATAATACAAAGGAGGTTCTTCAATTTTATTTTCTCTGTCGCCCACTCTTTGTATTGACACGTTGAATGCCACGAGAGATACCGATGACTGGGTACTGGGTGGTGGGTGTAAGGGGTTCCGTACAACAACTCACGAGACCCATGCCAATCTCGCCTGCTTATGGTGCACCCTGCTAATCAACAAACGAGGCTTTAGCTGCCACCAACCCGCATTAGCGAGTGTGGTGGGAAACGGGTCAAATTCCTTCGTGTGAACCTCAACCCCATCGACGAGGGAAATTTTGGGGGAGGCCTATGTTCAGCAGTGGACGTTTATCGACTGATGATGATTAAAAAGGTTTGAGGTAATATTTTTATTCGACAAAATAACAAGAAGACGAAAAGAACGAATTACGATGATAAATGAACTGCATCGTGCTGTAATCGAGATGTAAGATGTTAAGCCTTGTCACCCCAGTAATTTGACTAGTTACGACGCACTTTAAACCAGAAAGAAGTAAAAATCATCTAAGAAAAATCTTTACCAAGTCAACATCCAAATAAGGTAAAACTTACATAAAATAGTTTAATAATTTATATAGATATGGTGTAACTTGATGATATAAGTAAAGGATCCTTTGTTCTAGTAGAATAGTGACGATATCTCCGCAAAGGTAAAGTATTAATAGACATGGTCCAGCGAAAGTTGGACAATACCGTCGGCCGTACCTTGCGCAGTGCGATCCCCTCCACTTCATCTGGTCCCTCGCCCCGATTTAGACCCGTCTTGCAAGTTTTTCAGTCAAGAATGTGGAATCATTAGCTGCAATATTATGTCAGTCGCTAAGTCGAAACGATGCGCCATTCTAACGCACATCGATAATATATAATATCGACTTGATTCAGGACAGTGTTCCCGATACGCCGACGTATACTGATGTTTCGGTTGTATCATGTGTCTGTTGTGTGTTTCGTCTAGGGCATAAAGCAAATCAAACTGTCAATGAAATGATAACAAGACAACTGATGATGCAACAAAGATACTTTCTGTTGATGATGCTTTTAAGTATTTACAATAATGTACCGTTTCCGGACTTCGTTAATTTACTTGAATGAACGGAATAAATAAAAGCGTCCGTTGGTTATTATGTTACAATAATTGCTAGGGGTTTGCTGGTTAGGTTGTGGAGCTGTTAAATCAAAATGATATTCCTTCATACGCATTTTCTGCGATTATATAAATCGCTGGGCTCATTTCCCGTCCGCAATTAACGATTCAATGTAATTGCAAGAGGAACTTGTCGGAAGAGTTGGGTAATTCGACAGTCGGATATCTAACTTAAATGTTTTAGGAAGTGCTACAAATGTTTCAACTAATGGATGGGTACAAAAACAGTAAACTCCATTAACTCGACGCACCTCCAGAATTAATCGACCTTGTACTCTTTGTTCATTTTCTTCGTGCCGTTTTTGATCGTCCTTGATGTTTATATAATTACGATTCTCTATACAATGTATAGTATATTTAATAACAAAGAGTCAAGGTAAGAAAATAATAACTATTCTACTAAAATGTGTATGAATAATAATTTTTTTCACTTCTCTGGCGCAAATACCCAAAGTGAGTCTTGACGTCCGACACGAGGGAGCACCTGCATTGTTTGTCGCATGAATAATTACTAATTACTTATGATTTACAAACGTTGATTTTTATTATTATTAGTTTTAAATTAAAACCGCCATCATCAGAATGGATTCGGATTATTTGCAGAAGTTGATCTAAAGAACATAAATAACAATTTATACCGGTTAATATAAGTATCTAGCACATTTATACATTGTAAAGCACAATTCATTATTACTGCGAAATCACCACGGCACTATAAATTCGCTAGTTCCAAATCGGGATGGACAATGGCTGCGATTACAAAACACTCGGTAGCTTTGCTATACTCCGCCCGCAGTCGGATCGCGTGAGACCATCAATTGAACAGTCGCAGCTCGTGATCGCAACTACTTACAATATCAATCCGTGTCTAATAAGGCGCCTAAGAGAATCGTCCACCAAATCCGACAGGGGAGTGACGTTTGAGTAATTCACTCCGCTCGTTACCGTCGCGGCGGTGACGAGACGCGCGAAGGCTTGAGAACAATGGTTGCGGCGCTGCGGGACAATTATATCGATTATAATACGAATCTATAATAATCGTTTCACTTGAAACTAACGCCCTTCCAATCAGTGGGTGCGTTTAAAGTTAATACTAACCCCCACGAAAACTCACGAAATAAATCTGTATACTCGTAATTATTTAATAGAATTCGGTTATGTATTTATTGGAGATCTTCAGCACCTCCTTGAAATATGAAACTCGAGTTACAATCACGGATATTGGTAGTTGTATCGATGCGTTGTAACGTTATATTGATTAATGGTTCTATTCATCCAGTGTTTTATTGTTTGTAACTCGCCGTGTGATTTATACCTGCAACGTCCATAACCCTTACTATATTGTTGCGTGTTTTGACCGCTCCGCCATTGTTCGCGGGCCGGTTATAGATTTAACTTATGATATTGCTTCGTAGTATTCAATTTTAGCTTGACCTTCAATGTAATGCAATAATTGTTTCACCATGCGTCGACTTTCTTTCATTAAATGTTATGAAATCTGATTATATGTAGGTTCAAATTGAATAAACCACAATCTAAACTTCAGATAATTTTCCGGTTTTTATTAATACGTACACATATACACTTATAGGACGTCTCTCCATATCCAATAAATTGTAATCCAATTGGTTAAGACGATTTAGTTTAACAAAAACGTGGTTTTTATCCAACGCAGAATTTTTGGGTTCACTGTGTCATTACACTGTGCAAAGTAGACGACCTTTTGAAATTAAATCCTTGCAATCGGATTAGTTAGGGGCAAAACTAACATCGCAACGCAACACAGTATGCGATAGAAATGGTGCGGCTGTTATCGTGTTGTATGGGACGCGCGTGACCGGCTCGTCGTAGAACCTTTAAGCATCTTGAATAGGTCCATTTAAGACCGAACATGGCCCTCCGCTATTCACTATGTTGTTACCTCTATAATCAAGGTTCAGAACATCAGGGACGTTGCATTTTCCTTTATTTTAATCACGATTGCATCGTCAGGAAGCGTTTTCGACCTTTCAAATGTTTTGGCGACATTCACCTCGTCGTTTTACGGTCTGGTTGAAGGTTTAAGGAGGTTGTTTGCTAATATTCTAACGTTGGAGGTCCCAGAGTCGAGGTTAGTACAGCTGCGAGGCACGTCAATAGGAAACTCGCCTTATTTAAGTAAACATTTACTCAACACAATTGTTCCACACGCTTTCTAACATTGCAACTATTATGTAGATGTCATATTTATAATGCTAATACACTTTATTTTACTATCTGTTTACAACTTCCGTACACAGCCGGAAGATTACATGTCTTCCTATTGAAACAGGAACATATCATTTGTTCGTAGTGACACCGTTCTGTTTTGCGTTAGGTGTTTTAAGCAGAAGTTCATATCTGTAAAATGGTAATGAATTTTTTATTCTAATTGAACTTAATCCATTATTAGGTTTAACTCTACTCATAGATTAAAGTGAACAAGCTTTTTATCGTTTCGGTTTTGCTGCGGTAAACAATTCATCCCTCCTTTCAAGAGAATATCATGTCTATTCAGTGAATAGCAAAAAATAGATAAGTTGAATCATGTGTAATGTAGTTGTGCAATGGTAAAAGAGAGCATAATGTTTTCAAATTGGGAAACAAACCGCGGGCACGGAAGTACCGTGTCACCGATCTTTGGGTCCGTACCATAACGACGCACGACGTCTGCATCTCACGATTATATTCCACGTTTAGATCGCAGTAAGCGTAACAGACGGACGGTTACATAAGCCGAGAAAGTGTAATCGCGTCCAATTGAAAAGTATCTCTTTGTGAGCAGGCTGAGCGCTGCCCGGATAACGCTCCTTTGTCGTACCCGGTTAAGCTCCGTGGGGCTACTGCGAGGCGTGCTTAATCCAAAACACCAAGAGTTATGGTTGTTTTTCTTAGTTCTTGCTCTTTCCGCTTTGTGTATTTATCCCTTGACTGATGATACTTTTGTCACTTGCCACGATCAATGTTTTTTTATACAAACTCCTACACTAAGAAGTGTATAATATGAAATATATTTTTAGATGCAGTCATGAGTGTTTTCCTAAAAAGTTATCAGTCTTAAAGTTCCTAAATAACTACAAATTTTAGCAATCAAATAGTCTTTTTAAAATTTGCTCTGTATTATTAAGATAACATTTGCTCTGACTCGCGCTTGGCGCAAATTACCGTCACGACGCCGTCCCACGTTTAAATTCAATTCGCGACTTTTGAATCAATCACTCGAACTATTACTTCCCTGATAGATTACAATGAAAATATTATTAGTATGCGAGAGATGAGAGCGCTGATCTGCCGCTATCATCACGTCTTTTCCTTGTCTTCACCGATGCATTGAAGAAATTTCCTTGTTTACTTAGATAATTGCATCTATTGTTATTCCTTATTCGTTCGCGCACAAACTAACGAACACTTTTTTATGTAAGGCAGAGATTATTCTTATATTTACAAAATTAATGAATCTAACTAAGATTTTGGCTCGTGCTAAGAAATCGTTCACGATAATGGTCTAACAGTGAATTCCAATCTAGCGCGGTATATTAATATTTAAACCGCTGTCTAAACCTTAGTTGAAATCAAAAGTGATTATTTTTTGTCATATCCCTTAATAGAATTCCATGATATATAATAAGATTTTTTCATAAAAACAGTACAAATACTTGATTGAAATTTAAAATAACATTAGTACTTTACGTTAATTAATATTACGTAATATCTTCAATGTATTCTTTGTGGACGCAAATCTAAATCGATCAACGCACGTCTGACCTCTGCAATGTCACAATAGCTTTTTATACATTAACGGGCAAAATTCAAAAACAAAACTTTTATCTAAAGTGTTCAAGATTTCATTGAACGATTGTCTTTTAACACGATTAAAGTTAAAAGGTTCAAATAATATTAATACAAACTGTATATATCACCGAAGTCGAAATACAAGTCTAGTTTCGTTGTCGAACCAATTGACACAAACAACGGTATGTCCGAAACGTGGGCAAAACGTATACGCGGCTCGGAGACCTTGTCCTATATCATCTGGCAGGCACAGCACAGAGGCGAATGTTCTGGGATATTCTAGGAGCGACTCCCGCGGCTCGGCGCGCGCCGCCCGGTATGTGGGGCGAGGTAGCCGTGTCCAATACTGCCGGTATTTATATGGGTTACGCAATAACCGCGAATACCCTAACTGTTTGCGAATCTGATTTTTGTTTCATCATCAGCCGATAGACGTCCACTGCTTGACATATAGCCCTAACCCAAAACTCTGCACACTGATCGGTCACGCGACTTTTAATTAATGTTATACAGTGTATGAAATCCTAACTGGCGCCACGTTATAGGCGGACGTATCATCGTGTGAACATCCCTGTTGTCTCGTCGTTTAATTAAATAATTTTTTTTTTAGTAATTAATAATCAAATTTTATAGGTAAAGGAAAAAGCAAGAGATTTTATTTTTTTTTATTGCTAGAACAAATAAATACCGGTAACTCATCACTTGAGCTTTACATTGCTGGACTGGGGACCGTCTGTATCGATGAGATGCCATCAATTTGTTTCAATGTCGAGTTTTTACAGCTTTCAACCCAGAGAAATCTTAATTGGTCCGTAATTTTGGTTTAACTTAGTAACTTCACTAATACTAGAGCCCCGTTAAGATATTTTACCTTACCTTAAGATCTAGATAAGAGTAAGGTCCAGGACTTTAACCTTGCGACATTTTGAGACACGTGTAACTTTACTAAAAATTATAAAGTATAAATAGCCTAAAGTAAAAGAAATACTAATTTATAATCTTTTTACTACCAAATGTCGAAAGAAAAAAGTAAACAGAAATATTATGAGACTTCCGCAAGGGGATTGGCATTTTTAATTGTTTACTAAACACGGACTACAACAAGTGGGGGATTTAATCAACATTGATCTACATTTTTTTTAAATAACTGTGATCAGTAATAACAAGTAATAAATAATTGCTTAGCATAAGTTTACAAGAATGAACGTTGCCAAGATGTAGAATCCATTAAAAACCTTTAGTCATATTCAGTTAAACGTATGGCTCGTAATGAATAGAGAACGCGATGACTGGATTACTTGCAGTCATAAAAGCATAACAAAATATCTGCAGTGTAACATTTTAACGTGGTGCGCCCTGCTAATCGACAAACGAGGCTCTTGGTTCCACCAATCCGCATTGGGCGAGTGTGGTGGGAAAAGGTTTAACTTCCTCCAATATGAACCTCTACAGACGACGACTTCTAGTGACTGATAATTCGATGTGGCGATCTTTGGGTGAGGCCTATGTTCAGCAGTGCAGTCTAGAGGGTGATGATGAAAATTGAAGCAAATCAGTTATTTGTATTATTATTTAAAATATAAGTGTGTAAAATATTATCATTGGTTTTTTCCCTTAATTGTTATGTATTTGTATAAACGCGTCCAGAAGGAGTGATGTATAAAGATGAATAGATAAATTAATTATTGTTGGATTAAACAAGGTAATATCATAACAAGAATGAATCGGTCGCCGTGCGCAGAAAGCGTCTCCGCTGAGGACTCAGCGCGCCTTCCTTCTATCGATCTATCTATCTACACGCGGGCCAACGACACCCGAACAAAAAATATAAACAAACCGTCCGTTACACAATAGCGCGACGCCTGTCGTTGTGCGGCGGGTGACCTTGGCGCAAGTTGGCCCTGCACCGGGTGCCGATGACTCTTACGCCACTTTCTTTATCGCCACCTCGATAAATCAACGCACAGCGCACATTGGAGTGCGGCTGCGGCCCGAGCCGCGCTACCGAGTTATTATTGGACGGAATTTCAGCGCCGCGTCCAGCGTTTCCTACCTGTACGACATTTTTTTTTTATTCCTCGAAGCGACGCCGCGAACAGCACATTCACCTGATGGTAAGTGATACAAAAAGAAGAGGTTGTACTAAATATACTGATAGAGTGGTCGATTTATTTAAATGCGAAAATAGACCTAGCAATAGAGATAGAAAGTAAAGGTAGTAATACTGAAATGGTATAGAATAATATTTCTAGATATAATTTTTATTATTATTAAAGGTATCTCCTAAAGTACTTTGCAAGAATAAATAATAAAAATTTTATGTATGATAATAAATATAATAGGTTAAGGAGACTTATAAATAGAGAGGATTGTAAACGTAGTAACTTAAATTATATGTCTGAGGTAATATAAAATGGTTGTGGAAAATGTATGGAAAGTTTGGTGAAGATTATAAACAAAGGAAGTATGTAGAAGAAAAGAAGTTTAATATTAAGAGTGAGATATTATTATCCATTCAAAAAATTACTCGGCTACCTATAACAAAAAAGTGCTCATTAGTTTGGTGGCAGCAATAGGCACTGCGATCGTATCTATCTAGAAGACGGTCTCCGGCGAGAGGCCTGACTGCATTAAATCTAAATAATTACACTTTGTTTTTATTATTATTCTCGATACGTATTTCCTGGTATCGTTTCCGCGACTTTCTCGTAATATCGATTTAAATACATATATATATATTTATGTAACCGTACGCCAAAGCTGGACCCGCTTTAGCATATCCACCTCAAACGTATTCCTCTGCATGTGCGATTAGCATAGTCCGGCAGTATCGGCTCATTACTTTCTTGCAGTTACCTAATCCGAAAACATTTGGATAATTATTTAAAACTTGTAACGAGGTACTTGGAATTAATTTGCGCAACGGACGCCGGTGGTTTTCTAATTTTTTTATGTCTTCAACGTTTCCAGGCTGAAACATCATCCGGCGATTGGAGATTTCATAATACACTTTTTGCTTACAATCTCCTCATTGATTTGATTATGTTTTCGACATTCTTAAAAGCAATTTTATCTAATGCACACTTCTTACTTTATGGCCGACAGCAATTTATATGTTGATATATTACCATTATATTCTTGAATTGATTCCTTTCTCTGCCTCTTCCTTATTGAACTCTTATGAAATGCATTAAATAAGGAAACGACGCATCTGCGTACTTAAATTTTTACGTACAACGCTTTAACATTTGACCTCAACAGGCATACCTTAAGTGACAATTAAAGCAAAGATGGGGAAACGTGGCCCCCAGAATACACAGGACATTACACGGATCATGATTATTTCAGTGCTATCTAGGCTATTGATTTCATGTAAGTTATGTAACAAAAAAGCTTAATATTATCTTTATATTATAACACGACATTGCTGTTGATAAGTGTTTTACTCAAAATGCAAGCGTGTGTAAACAGTCACACTTTGTGTGTCTTTGGTATCAGGCAGTAATTACCTTGAATAGAAAGGGGGAGCGATTAACTTTTTTCCAGCTGTAATTTTTTTTACGGGTTTGCTGTGCCCGACCCTATATGAAAGCTGTCTCTGAAAAACCCTTTTTTGCGGAGAAATTATTTGAGATTTTTACACAAATAAACTTCCATCGATTGTTGTCCTTTAGGCAATAAGTGGGTGCTACGCTTCAGTCCTGTAGTCTCGGGCTAGTAAAAATAGAACTAAGTTAAGTCCGGCCTGTCATAGAAGGCCACTAAAAGGGTCTAGGAGTATCGCGGGCCTTGAGGGTGGGTGGTTATCGCTTAACAAGCGAACCTGTGTGGAACAGCCTAGGAGGGTTAAGCCCCTCCTTAGAGACGTGATCAAAGAAAGTCGAAAGAGGCATCGGTGCGTTCTAAAGGAGATCCCAGAGCCTCTCCTAATGCACTGATGTAGAGCACCGAGGGGGTTTTAGTGAGTAAAAATCTCACAATACTCTGAGCTCCCCTCAGCAGCAAGGTATCTTTCGAAAATTTCCCCCCCGAAACGAAAAAAAAAAAGGTGGATTCTACGTTAAGGCTTAGCACCTCTGAAGGAAGGGTCGGACCATCGCTCAGCTCGGCCTAAACGAGACCACATATTTACTGTCCTATGCGTGAAAATAAAAATCCTTACGGCACCAGTGTGGATAGGTCTGTATGCAGGCGCGCGCACCTGTCTACGCAATAAGCTGCAGCGCACGCGCACGCGCCCACACTCTTCTAAATGCGTCGCTAATACCCCGCCCCCGCCCCCGCCACACAGGAATGCAGTTGAAAGCCATTCAAACTCACCTACCCACATCTATGTATTGTGTATACATTCGTATGTAATCGAAAACTCCGCAGTGTTCAATTTCACACGATTCAGTCATTCACACTTACAGAAATGCAAAATGAACAAAACACTTTTCACGTACAGACGTGTCAACAAACACGGACTGCTCGATTATGTATTTCTACTATAATTTCAGTCTACTGAAGGAAACACTACCACTATTACTATACAATATTCTGGTGAGCTGAACCACATAACGTACTACCATTTTATTAACTCTACTCATGATGATACTATTATACATAGAATTAGAAAGGTTAAGATTTTTAGACCATAAAAATATGTATAAATATACAAGGGATATCTAGAGATCTATTGAGTCATTACGAGATCTCCTAAACTATTAGATGTACTCAATCAACATTTGGTAGAGATTAGAACTTACCAAGTCAACAGCACTTAGGAGTCACAAACACTTAAAAGTCGGTTAAGAATTAATTTTACAATTTTTATTCCCCCAAAGGTAATTGCGCGGGGGTGGTGGTGGTGAAGCAGGCGAGGGGTAACTAGTATATATATAAAAGGGGTATTGACAGGATAGAGATAAACATGTATAATAATCAATACATTGAGTAATACAAAGTCAAATAAATTGGACATTCCATTGCGACATGACGACTCACGGGACCCAAGCCAACCTCACCTGTTCGTGGTGCACCCTGTTTACAGCCGACAAGCCTTAATGCGGCGGTACCGGAGACCCTGCTGACTGCAGCGCAGGATCGATCGAGGTGGAGATCGAGGGGAGGCCTATGTCCAGCAGTACATATCTATCGGCTGTTGATGATGATGATGATAAGCAAATGATTTCAAGCTACGTTAAATACTAAAGCCAACTTGTATAATTATACCTTTACACAAAATTGAGTTATCGCCGTCGTAAACAAAACCATCCGGTCAGCGATGTTGCTTCATGTAGACATATAAGATTTGATAACAAATGACGTCTTAACCCAAGTGTATGGTACTACGTTTATCCGCGGCGCTCTGCCCACGCGTGGGATCGCGAGGCGCCAGCGCCGCCCGCGCAAACTGCTCGCATTACATCGCAACCCGTCGCGTGCCGCCGACTGTACCGCCGTAGACCAATGTGCGGTTAACGGATGCTTTATGGCGATTATGAAATCTTTTGTAATGTTTGTTTTTCAGATATTTTGTTACATAGTTAATGTAGTTTTTTGTATTCAACGAAGCGAAGAGACCAGCGGATCATTCACCTGATGATCAGTGAAACGCTTGCCCATGACAACGTGACGCCAGTTAGAATGGTACATATTGCACCACATTACGCTCGTTGCCTTGAGACAGGATGTTATATCCTGGGTCTGTATAAGCAGACCCCGGGACGAGCTATCCCAGCATAGCGTTAGCGAGGCCGCGGTTGTGTTCCGAACGGAGATCCCGTGACCTCGCCAAACGCCGAAGGTGACCACCGAGGGGGTTTTAGTGGGTAAAAATCTCCACATAACTCTGACTTCCTCCCAGGAGGCAGAGTATCTTTTCGAAGATTTCCCCCGCGAAATCTAAAAAAAAAAAAAGGATGTTATATCCTGTTTGAGTTTTAGTTTATTAGACGCCAAGACGTCAAGACTTTGTTAATCATTCACCTAATATATAAATGATATAATATTTATCATTACGAAGACACAGTAATGTATTTTACTGGTGGCAGGTGTCTTTTACCGTCTAGGTACCACCGCAGCGCCTATTGCAGTCGACAAACAGTACTGATCAAGATTAGGTAGTGAAATTACTGGGGTAACGAGACTGAACATCTTATGCCTCAAAGCGACGAGCATAACGTGGTGCAGTGTATACCGTGCCAACTAGCGCCACATTGTTAAGGGCAGATGTATCACTTACCATCAGGTTAACGTGCTGCTCGTCTCAAAGCTTCATCGAATAAAAAATTAAAAAAATAACTTTTTGTGCATTCGTGATTCCAATACCTTGGGCTAGTAAGCGGTTGTCAGATCGCTATGCTGTAATTTCCGAAAAGAACGTGAAAAAGTTACTGCAGGGTCGGCAACACACCCAGTGATACTTCTGGTGTTACTGGCGGCTACAGGCTGCGGTGACCACTCAACACAAGGCCGCGCAAACCTGTTTGCCACATAAGTGGTATACAAAAAATATTCAAAACATTCAACATTGACAGCAGAATATTACGTTCGTTAATTTGCATTGCATTCAACTTACATCGCGCGAAATGTTTTGATATCTAAATTATGCAGGATGTGCTCCAATTACTTATCGGCGGACGGAAACAGTTCGTTGCCATCTGCAACCAACTTATGTAATTCACTTTCGAAAACAATCGGCCGAACATTAAGAGCGATTCAATAATGAGTGGCGCTCGCCGCATCATCAGCGCGGTGGTGGCCGGCGTGAGCGACTGAAGACATCTAATGGTGCTTAACTGGAATACAGTTTAACACTTACGTTTTAACATGATGTTAAACTGAAACTGGTAAACTTACCTCCTTCAAAATACTCTGACAATTATATCATCATCAGCAGCTCCTAGACGTCCACTACTGGATATAGGCCTCTGAAAGATCTCTACATCGATCTTTTTTATTTCACGTAGCGACGAAATGTGTGACATGTTCCTCTGGATAGTAAATGATGTCCACGTCCGTAACAACAGGTACAAAACCTAAATTCGGCATTGCTGCCGCAACCCCTTTGGTCACTTTCCACCAGGTTACCTGTTCGTTCGTTTGCCCACCCTTCCTATAAAGAAAAAATATTAAACAATCTTACAGACAGTGTAAATTTCTAAAACGGAAATAACTAATTTTCTTTATACATTATATCTCTGTTTTCTGATAATGATAAACAGTCATAATGACTCTTACAATCCATCTGATACTGACAACACGGACTCGGGTCCACGCCTGTTAACATTATATCTACTAGAATATTCTCCTGATAATGAACAGACACAACCTCTCCAAGACGATATAGTTCATCATTGTAACATTACCTTTATACCTCCAGTTACTACTAGGTACAGCAATTTATCTCGATAGCCTCCAACAAAAACTATTATCATTCTAGACGTCCCACTGTTGGACATAAGCCTCCCCCAAATACATTCACACCGATCGGTCCAGCCCGCATCCAGCGATTCCTCTCGACTTTCAGATCCTCAATCTAAGGAATCTACTACAAAAAACTATGAAAAATGTAGATGATGATGATGATTCATTATTCGTTTCATGTTATGCATCAACAATTATGCTGTAGTATCTCTTCTGAGTAGCTCGCTGGCCTAATGGTTAGAGCGTGCGGCTTTCATTCCGAAGGTCGCGGGTTCAAACCTCGGCATGTACCAATGACTTAATATTTAAGTTATGTACATTTGTGAACTTTAGTTACAACAGCGAGATACAAAACGGTGAAGGAAAACATCGTGAGGAAACCCGCACACTGATATCATCTTTGTGTGTGTGTGTGTGTGGTGGTCCCAATAAAGTGGCAACAGGCTCGCCCCCTGTTACACTGGACCTAATCTGACCACATCTGGCGAAATGTGGGTGTCTATTCACCTCTGCCTACCCCTACTGGGAAAAAGGCGTGATTATATAAAAAAAAAAAAAATAAAAATATAAAAAAAAAAAAAAAAATCTCTTCTGAAAGTGCATCATGCTACATGTAAAAAATCACTTGCTTTACAATACGATTTGTTAACCCTATCGATCTGGCATCACACGAATGGCAAATTGCGACAATATTGCCAATCACATTTTGTTGTAATGACCAAAAATTGGTGGAGAATTTCGTCATCAGTTCACAGGTTAATCGACAGAGAGAGGTTTCATATTTATAGCATTAAGTGTGTAGAAGTAATAAAACACATAAACAATAAGATACTCATCGGTTCGACCAACCACAAAAATAACTTGGATTGTTTATTAATAGCTACTAATTGATTAAAATCGCTAATTAAAATGTATGATGATAATTTTACATATATGATGTATCAATTCCATATCCATGAACATGAATATTTATGATCTGAAATCGTAATATTAGAAATGGATATGCATTTACGTAACCGAAACCATGCAATGGCTATCAGAAAGTTAAGTCTTTAAGAAGTCATCAAATGTTCTGTTACTTAGATTCCTCATCATCATCATCAGCCGATCCACTGCTGGACATAGGCACCCTCCAAACATCTCCACATAGACCGGTCCCGCGTTGCTCGCATCCAGTGGGTTTCCGTGATTCTCACCAGATCGTCGGTCTGCCTTGTGGGCCTTAGATTATTTAAATATAAGTTATGATGGTAACTGGTGCTAAGTCTCTGATGCCGGAGACCTAGATATCACCGTACCTCCTGTTACTACCGACAAACAGTATTTTGCAAGTATTACAGTGTTCGGGTTTGAACGACGCTATAGTTAGTGAAATTATCAGGCTAACAAGACTTAATATCTTCAGTTTATGCGACGAGCATTATGTGGTGCACTGTATATCATCCTAACTAACGCCACGTTGTTATGGGCGGAGCATATCACCAGATCTAAATATATGAAGCTCGTTTGAAATAAATTATATCTATATAAAATAATCATGTTTGCTTGTAAAATAATTACTGGAAAGTAGAAATTTGCTAAAATTTAAAGGACTAATACAATAACGCCTGTTTATCCATACAAAAATGGATAATAGTTGTTGTATGCATCTATGTGATCAAACCAGCAACATTCCACTTCATTCGTGTGAATGTTTACAATCGTATTATTAAGTATACAAATGAGTCAAAGGAACAACTATATTTTGTACATAGGGGTGTAAGGGTTCCCGCACAACAACTTACGGGAGCCAAGCCAACCTCACCTACTCGTGGTACACCCTGCTAATCAACAAACGAGGCTTTAGCTTCCACCAACCCGCTTTGGGCCAGCGTTTTAGGAAATGGCCGCCCATATGGACCCCTACAAACGTGGCGATCTTCGCAGGAGGCCTGTGTCCAGCACTGGATGTTTATCGGCTGATGTAGTAGTATTAGTGTAGAAACTTTACCCAAATACCGCTGCGTTACATGACTGTGTTTGTTACCGAACCGCGTTGTTTACTGCTGTGACGTCATCGTTATTTAATAATAAAAGAAATAAAGTTTTTTTTAATCACTACTTGCATTATGCAACAACTGTTATATTATGGAAATTTGTCGTAGAAATAAACTGTAGCTGCTAAAGCTGTCCCACTCGGATGTTATACGAATACATTATTATTACGTTATAGACTATTTGTGATTAGTGTCCGATTCATTTACATAACGTATTATATCCACCACAGCATCACAAATTCGAAAGCGTTTGTCTGTTATAGTGATGAAGCAATTATGAGGAGTTCATTTAGTAGTACTGGCTGTTACCCTTCAGCCTTACCGATTCAGATAACATTTCGTAAAATCGGTATTTAGCTGAATTAATTTATCAATATATTTAGATGCACAACTCGCGACCATCAGGGGTTTGTACATTTTTATCTCCCTAACCGTGATGTGGCAGCTATTCCACCAGCAATAATTCCCGAGGAAGGTTGGTGTCAGGCATGGCAGCCGGTCGGCCGTCAAAAACTAGCCAAAACTTTTTTTTATATTATCACGCCTTTTTCCCAGCAGGGATAGGCAGAGGTGAATAAACACCCTCTTTTCGCCTGGTGTGGTCAGATTAGGTCAGAAATATACATAACTTAAATATTAAGTCATCGGTACATGCCGAGATTCGAACCCGCGACCTTCGGAATGAAAGCCGCACTCTCTAACCATTAGACCAGCGAGCTACAACTTTTGCAGTATGGATTACTGTAAGAAGAGTGTGAATTCAGATATGACAGCTGATAGAGGGATATAGACGAGAAGTACATACTGTGCGGACCCCACATATCCGTGAAAAGAGGAGGAGGAAGAAGGTTTTTCGCTGACCTATACTCGACAAAAGGAATATTCGTAAGAAAGATTCCAGATATACCGTGATGAGTCTTTACATAGGTGGAAATCTTAAAATATATATACATAGAAAGATATGTTTGTATGATTTTCACTGCCGTGCGACCACTCTGATAGAAAGTTGGCGAACGGAGACCAGAGGCGTTATATCAAAAGTTTATTACTTGTTAGTGTAAACAGCGCATTGTTTATACATCGCGGCGGACGGACCCGTGGGCTTCGATGTGGCGATTCGGAGGCGACCCGCGGCGGTCGTTCAGGCCCACGTAGTCTGCCTATTACCCAATTGTTTGCGACACACGCCGATTCTGAAATAATATAATAGTGTAGTCTTAATGTTCATCCCGAGAAAGCGACGTAGGTGGACCGTACACTACCATGTAATGCGACATATTAACAATAAAAACAATTCTGTTGTATCTGATGAAGTTTGAGAAGACGACAAGGCGAACGATATGTTCACAAGATGATAAGCTATCCGCCTGCCCGTGACAATGTGGCAGTAGTCGGCACGATATGCACTGTTCAGAAATGTACTAAGTCTAGATATCTTCAGCAGTTTTACTAGTTACAACACTTTAAGCCGGAACACAGTAATATTTGCGCTACTGCTTAGGGGCGGAGATGGAAGCTGCTGTGGTATCCAAGCGGTCTCAGGCAATAGCCACCTACCATTAATATATAATATACATTTAAGGTTTATTCATCACAATCAGTCGATAGACGTCCACTGGTAGACATGGCCTCCTCAAAAAATCTCCATAATAATCGGGTGTCGTTTTTAATAGTTCATTTGCGGGATTTTGGGCCATTTCCCACTACGTTGGCTCAATGCGGGTTGGTAGAAAACAGATTTTCGTTTGTTGATTTGCAGAGTGCACCACGAGTAGGTGATCGCGTGAAATATCGTGCGGGACCCTCTACTCCCTCTTTTGTTACCATTATCCAATCTTACTACTCTGCTCCATTTTACGTTAATACATAAATATTTATATCGCGAATTTCTTTTACATTTACTAATGTATTCTCTTGAATCAATGTTATGTAAAAGCTTCGGCGAGGTAATAAAAGCTGAAAAGGCTCTGAAAAAAATGTCTTGTAATATTTAAGTGCTCCTCCACTTAATTCTTTGAACAATAAAAGCGATATGAGTGGCAAAAATGCGAACGTTTAAAACTCCAAATCACTTCAAGGGGAGTCAATTATTTAATCCTATATAGAGTCAAGGATCTATTCAATATGAACAGCCTCTACAGGATAAATTCAATATTAAATTTGATGGGTACGGTATGTGTGTGTGCGGTTCTAAAATCATATATTAATTTAATATCTTCTGAGCGAGCGATCGTCGCGGCTGCCAGGAGATAATTTATCTCAATGATCAATAACGCGATAAATCGTACTCAAGTGGTCCGAGTGCGGGCCGGCGTCCGTGAAGCGGTGCCTCGCCTCTATCGTGTTACATCTCCACGTCCGAGCTGGCCCCGCGCACCCCGGCGCAGGAAGTGCGAGCCGGCGGGCATCCACACTCGTTTCACACCCGACTGCCTACGCTTCTGCACGATGACGTCACACCGCACTCCACCAGTTTGGAGTAGCCTTTGAAACCATCTCCACCTGAAATATATCCATTGATGACTGTCGTGAATATGTGTCTGTTATCTTTTGTATGCACTTTATTTTCATACTATACCTTCACACAAACCCTGAATTAAACATATGGTCTTTTATTAGGTGACTAAACGGCACACTTTCAAACTTCTCCATCAACCTTTATTAATCGTTCTTCTATTTGTATAAATCAAGATATAAGGTTTAAATTTCAATGATGGTAATATTAGGTATTTAACGACTTATCCAAAAGCGTAACCTCAAGCGTTAAGAAACGTAAAATCTCCTAGCTCGGTCATGTACTCCGTCATCAGTGATATGGTCTTCTGCAGCTGATTATAACGGTTAAAGTTCCTAAAGACGGAAAAGTCATGGTTGAGGAATATCAAGGAATGGACTGGCATATTTGGAGCGTTCAAGTTGTTCCACCGAACCAGAGACAGAAGCGACTGTACCATGCTGACCGCCAACCTTCACTAGTCGGAGAGGCACTTTAAAAAGAATTAGGTAATTAGAATTATTACTAATTACTGTCTGACGAGCAAAATTTCAACTTGAGCACTAAGGACAATAGACTGTAGCGAATCAAAAGCAAATTGAAATACTTTTGATAAACTTTAATTGAAATTAATTTACTTAGCTATTCCATTGAAAGGTCCGCTGCTGCCATGTGACAAGGGTAAGGGTGGGCGATTGTTCCCTTGTTAGAAAGGCACAAATTAAATTTGAGATTTCCTTTATGGAGTTGTAAGCAGAATTTAAATAACCTTTATTAGTAACCAGCTATTCCCTGCCCGCTTTGCCGGCCGTAACACTCCTACAACTCACTTTGGGGGAGGAGTTTTGTAAAATCCGTTCTCAGCTGACCTACACTCGGCATAAGCAATATTCCTACACATTTTCAAGTCTGCGGGCCTTATGGTTCCAGAGTTATCGTGATGATTCTCTACATAGGTGGAAATCTATTATTTCGAGAAGGTTATTACCTGTAGGCTATCTAATGCATTGTAGTGCTGTCAAAAATGTTACCAAACATTTAAAAAATAAATATATCATTTACAAGTTATCTGCTTTTTTATGTAATCAAGCGACGAGACGAATGGCATATATATTTAATGGGAAGTGATGCACCCGCTCATAATAACGTGGCGCTAGTTATGTTGGTATGTACTGCACCACATTGCGCTCGTCGCCTAAGACATAAGATATTGAGTCTCGTTATCACAGTAATTACACTAGGTACAGCACCCTCCAAACCGGAACACAGTAATGTTTGCACACTATTGTTTGGCAGCAGAAATAGGCGCTGCGGTGGTACCTACCTAGACGATTTCCAGCAACAGAGACCTACCACCAGTCGACTATGACCTTGTCGTTTATTTATTATTAATAATGTTAACAAATCCCTACACGATCGATGTGGGAATCTTTGGGGGAAGCCTATGTCGAGCTGTAGACGTCAGTCAGCCGATGACGATAACAAATGACTGCTGTTATATAAGAAATTCTGTTGTGTGATATATTTAACAACAGTTAAATAACGTCAAGTCAACAGTCGACGCGTTAATGCGGGGCTCTGTTGTGTCCGCGCTTGACAAATAATACTATTGACATATGTCGAAACGATTACACTGGCATACATTGCTGGTCAACTCCGCCGCTTGGCCGGCCTCTGTTGCCAAACGTCTTTCGCAACGCGCAATGGCTGTCACGCAAACACGAAACCTCTATCCATCGAGGAAGTGCGCAGGGCATGGCGTCCTAGGAAGCAGACGGGGTGCTTCTTCAGGCGGCTGCAGTTCTTCCCGTGTCATTACACCGCGATCGTTGCGGGAAGTAGTTATCGACGATTTAACGCCGCCTTGACTTTAAACAGCTAATTAACAGTAATCGAACGGTTGGGTAAGATGACAGTGCTACCGATGTTTGATGGGTCCACCGTGTAGACTAGTGGTAGGTCTCTGATTCCGGAGACCATCTAGGTAACTACCGTAGCTTTTAATTCTGTCGCCAAACAGTAGTATGCAAATATTACTACATTCCGATGCGGATTACTACGGTAATGACATTTAACCTATTTTATCTTTAAAACCCACGGGCACAATCTGATGCAATGAATATATCCCTACTAAGATTCATGTCTAAAGGAATTTGGTTCCAGAGATATCATGATGAGTGTCTACATAGCTGAAAATCTCTTATATATATATATCGTTACGAAACTATCGCAACGCCCTCTTCCGTCGACGCGGCACGCCGTGGGTAGAGGAAGTGACGACACCGCACCCACGCTCCTCTGAGGGCTCCTTATGCCAGGCCCTCATGCTTGTAATCGAAACCGATTTGATGGAATTGGATCAAGAGCATTATTCAAGCATTGCTTTTATTCGTTTTATTCCTCTAGCATATTTGACTTATTCCTCCTGTTCCTTTTATGATATTTGTAAGTAATAGTATAAAAGGTGACTCCATAATCCAAAATACTAGTGGCAAGTTTCAATCACCGGAGACCGTTTAGGTGGGTTCCACTGTAGTTCCTATTACTACCGCCAAATAGTGCAAACATTACGATGTTCCGGATTAAAGGGAGTTGTAGCTAGTGAAATCACTGGGGTAAATAGACTCAACATCTTATGTCTCAGACGAAGAGCGCAATGTGGTGCAATACATACCATATTAACTAGCGCCACGTTGTTATGGGCAAGCCTATCACTCACCATCAAGTGAATAATATTCCGCTCGTCTCGTCGTTTACTTGAATAAAAAATAAATTAATTAATTAACAATTACTTAGAGAAGTATAAAATCAGAACACACAATCAGAACAATACAAATTCATGAACTTGTAACAATATTACATTAGAAGCGATCATCGTCATCATCCGATAGACGTCCACAGCTGGACAAGGTTTCCCCCAAAGATCTCCAAATACAGTCAGCATGGCTTCCGGTAACGCTGGACACTAGGGGCTGCCATATTTAAAGTTTCGTTTTTTTTTTATTTTTTTTTTTATATAGTCACGCCTTTTTCCCAGTAGGGGTAGGCAGAGGTGAATAAACACCCACATTTCGCCAGATGTGGTCAGATTAGGTCCAGTGTAACAGGGGGCGAGCCTGTTGCCACTTTATTGGGAACACCACACACACACACAAAGATGATATCAGTGTGCGGGTTTCCTCACGATGTTTTCCTTCACCGTTTTTGTATCTCGCTGTTGTAACTAAAGTTCACAAAGTTTAAAGTTTCGTATGCGGGGATTTCAGCTATTTCCCCCCACGCTGGCCCTGGGGTTGGTAAATGCCAGTGCCTCGTTTGTAGATTAGCAGGGTGCACGAGCAGGTGAGGTTGGCTTGGGTACCGTGAGCTGTAATGCGAGACCCCTTACATCCCACATTAGGTGTCACAACTGGAAGTCGATGTAAGTCTTTTGAACGGCGATGTAGCTTATTGAGTAATTGAACTAAAAGAAGAGCTATGCATATATGTTGAAATACTTCACAGTGACGCAATGTGGCCTTATCGATCAAGTATAAGTAAGACATCGCCATTCAACTTAACTCTTCATATAATGATATAAACCTTAAGCTTAGACTATTTACGGCTACACTTCACCTTCTCTTTAGAGTTTGTAAAATTAACGAATCCTCTTTTGATATTTTTCAGGTAAGTGGAGTCTTCAGTGGTGTGCTGATTGAAATATAGTAACTAGGTACTGTAAAATTATTAATATTATGAATAGTCCCCACTTTTTTACTATTTTTTATTCAACAAAGCGTTGTTCTGTTGTCTTTATGGTAAATGATGCGCTTGCCCATAAGTAACAACCGAGACGCTAGTTAAGATGATGCACTGCTCCACATTATATTTGTCGCCTTTAGACATAGGATGTTGTCTATATACCCCATTAACTTCTCTAGCTTCAATCAGAAACACAGTTATGTTTGCACAGTACTGTTTGTCGGGTACAAACTTCGTCTTCCTATCCCAGAAATTTCACTCACTACGTTTTTCAAACCGGATCACATTTACCTTTGCACTATACTATTTGCCGGCAAAAATAGAGAGCTACTGTTGTACTTGCCTATACATATAGTCTTGGGGAATAGAGACCTACCACAGGAATCTAATAAACGATTACCTGTTATTCAGACGATCTTCATAAAAGTAGCTGAAGCTGCTACATTGACCATCGTCAATAATAAGATGATCAAAGGAGGACTTACTGGATAGAACTGAAATTGCTGTTCTACTGTGACGTAGTGTCTGTTATACCTGTTACAAGGCAAAATAAGAATTATAAAGGAATACGATAAATAATTATATAATAGTTTTATTAGATACATTCGATAACAGACAATTCATTGCATCAATAGCTTGTAATATTCATTTGGATTTCTCCTATGTAATTCCTACCAGTTACATAAGGAACTATCAGCCGGATGATGAATATGAATCGATAGTTATATAAAATATTACTTTCAATACTTAGTTTAATTATTCTTACTTTTCTTAATAAATCAATTAACATAACTTGCATGTTTTCTAAGATTTTTAATTGTAATAGATATTGATAAAACAGTCTACTTCGGACATTCAAATCTCCAATTTTGACAAACTGGTCCAACTGAAACTTACCTAGGTATATAATATACATCCAGTCCTAGGCATTAACGAGCGCACGGTGACTAGTCCGTGATCCGATTACCTGCAAGTGGCACCAGTTCGTAAATTACGTTTCGCAAACGATGTGCAAATACTCTCTCGTTCCCTTCTTTCGCCCGGGGCGTTTTATTTATGAGATTTGGTGATTAGATTCGTCTGCAATGTCGTTTTAGATTGCCGCTTTAAGCTTCGCACATTCGTTTCAGATCGTAAAAAGGAAAAGACTAACACATCTCCATCATCATTATGAGGCGCTTTCGGCAAACTGAATTTTGATAGAAAATTTAAAAAACTAATGTCCTCCCCTATTCTTGTCAAGTGATGAATTCCGATTCGCTCTTTTATATCGTTGAACCGATTCTTCTGCTTTCTACCAGGTGCACGTTTTCCGGCTACTTTCCTCTCCATGATAAACTGCAAATTCAATAAAGGCATTCTCTTTGCAGGTGTACAAAAATCCAATATTTTTATACCTTACGGCTGTCACCAGCCTTCGTTTGCACATATCTACTAAAACGGTTAATTTAAATTTGCTGGTTTATTATACCCCAGTAGCCATTTATTTCCATTGTATATTTATATTATCACAGGTATTGGATGCGAGCAACGCGGAACCGATCAATGTGGAGATCTTTGGGTAAAGCCTTTGTCCAGCAGTTGACGTCTATCGGCTAATGACAATGATGATGATTATTGTCTATAGAAACTGGGTGTTTGCTATAAATTAAAACACTTGCCAGTAGTTGCCGTTCAAATCGTAATTTGTTCATAACAATATAAGTTCTAATCGTTTTATAATCACCAAATACTTAAAAAACAATAAAGGTGTGCTTAATTCAAAATGTTGATAAGTTTTAGTACCATTTAATATCCATCTAATGTATATTGATTAAGGTAGATGTTCAATCTTCTACTTCTTTTTTAATGCATTTCAGAACTGACTACATTGTTAATCCTACAATGTAGTCAGTTCTGACCTTAATCTATTCTAACCTTACTGACGTTTATATCAGTATACAAGTTTATAAGTTCTCATAATTGAAATACTTTAGTAAGTAGAAAAACTTTAGTAGTAAATTAGCGATATGTGCACAACCAAATACTCAGAAGAGAGCCACAGTAGTGTTGTGTTGACGAAAGTTCCAACCCTACTATTTACTATTTACAATCCCGCGTTAGTCGCATTTCGCGACGGTGGTCGTGTTTACAAATGCGTATATATTTACAGGAGCGCGCGCGCAGCGCCACACGTTCCTCTGAATAGGTGCCGTTCCGCATTCCTCGCGACCCTGGCGACGGGTACAGATCTAGAATTATAGGCAATTGATCAATCGGAACAATGGCTTATAACTAGACTAAAACATATAACTTTAGGTTTTTTAGGTCGACCGCTCTATTTACTTCTTCATCAGCTATGTAGCTAAAAATACATTTGTTATTTATACATTGGTTTAGTTGCTCTAACATGAAGTTATAACTAAATTTTCAACTGAATCATCTTACATAATGACTGTCACGTCGGACCAAATGTCCAATACCGACATTCTATATTTTTTAGATCTTAATCCCTCATCTACATATAAATCGATTTCTCGTCGTGTGACTTAGGATTTCTGAGTTGCAGTTTGGTTTGTTTTATTTTTCTAGTTCTAGCTAATTCAAATTTCTATTCGAGAGACTATGTATCATCATCAGATAGACGTCCACTGCTGGACATAGACCTCCCCCAAAGATCTCCACATCGATCGGTCCCGCGGTGTTCGCATCCATCATGATCTTCGATAATTGTATCAAGTTTATTTCAATGTAGACAAGTTTAAGATTAAACAATTTAAGAAAATTTCCAATAAACTTGATTAATTAAAAATTTCTAGTGAATACCGAAAAATGCGGTATTTAAATTTGTGGGCACCAGTATTACAATTCCTAATCTGACAGCCGACTATAGTTATTAGACGACATACCGTGATTGATGACCTTAAGTTCAAAGCGATCAAGTAACTTAATACGTGTTGTGTGAAGACTGTCGCCATTCGTGCAGATGTGGGTACGCGTGCAGACCGAGCCAGTAATAACTGCGATTCCGTTCAATGTCTGTAGACGAGCGGCCTTGCCGTTTCCGGGATGGTGTGCGGTGCGCACGCGGCGGAGGCGCCGGTGTACCGTTCGCGTGCGCCCGCGCACGGTGGGAGTAACGGGCGCGGATCATGCGGCTAACGGGCGGATCTGCCGTTTCGATTATCGCCTCTCGTGTCCGCGGCGAGTTAGCCCAGCGATCACATGACGAACACAAAATATTGCCTATTCATCCAGCTCTAATACATGATTTTTGTCAATCAAGATACAAGCTGGCAAAACCGATTATTTGATCTTAATGACTTTATTCCAGAACATTCGATATATCAAAACGGCACTTGCAACCACTCACGCGCTTTATTGTTATGGGCGAGCATTTCATTCTCCATCGTCCTCCTCATCTCAACTTTGTAGTATACAAAATGTTTCACTCATATCAGCGGTTGTAGTGGTGTGCTCGTACTTCCGAATCCGTCTCGCCGGTGTAATGAGCGGTTAATTTGAATGACGTGATGTGACGTCATCGGGTGAAAGTAATCCGAAGCTCGCGTTGTTTAGTTACAGATCTCGACGCAGCTGATTTATAATGAGGGCCATAAATATTCGTAACTTAATACTCATCCGAAATAAACTGACGGGAGGACTGCGGTATGGACTGATGGAGTTTAAAAATTAAACGGACTTTTTGATTTAGCTCTTCAGTAGAAATCAAGTAGGTAAGGCGTGTACGGGGTTCCGCCTAACGTCTTACGGAGCCCAAGTCAACTTCACCTGCACGCGGTGCACCCTGTTGAATAACAGACGAGGCTCTGATTATCATCAACCCGCGCTGGGTCAGCGTGGTGGGTTAAGGCCCAATTCCTCTCAATGAACTCTACGGTGGGAAGATCTTTGCGGGAGCGTTATGTCTTGCAGTGGACTTCTATTGGCTGATCGTGATGAGAAATCACTTTGCAACATGCACATTTTCAGCGAGAGCCAAAGTTGTTATAGAAAATATTTTACTGTGCTGTTCAAAGGTACAAGTGTTATTACTCTAAGATAAAAAAAATCTAAACAAAGCCAAAAAGAGTTGAAAATTTCCTTAACTTAATCTTTCGAATTAAGGATATTTTTTTCGAATGAACTTCAACCAGTTAATCTTGTTGGTCATTTTTATAGTTTTATCTATATGTTTGTAGTTCCGGCATTCAGCTCTTCTAAAGCGGAACACACTTTGATCTTGAATTTGATTTGATGACAACAATGCAATTGTTTAATATAATAACTTATCGGTTTTTTTTTTAACTTCTTAATATTTTTTTTTGTTAAGTACATTAACGCGACAATGTCCATCGCTCTTCTATTTCAGCTATGGTCTTGTATCGCATTGTTATTTACAATAGGTACACTGCTGCTCAGTTACACTTTTAGACCTTAACTTACAAACTCGAAACCTGGGTGAAACTTACGCTCGCTTTAATCAGCCGCGCTCCCACGATGCGCCCGGATCCGGCATCGGCACGACGAATCGAACCCAGCCGTGGAGAACGCGCCCACCCCTCCGCCAACCTCCCACCATTTTTATTGATACCTTCGCCCGACGTTACGATCAACCGTAACATCGTAACCGCGCGTCGAATTCGCGAACGGATTTGTTTAAAAACACAATCTTGAAGCGAGAGTAGATTGATTGGTGTATGATAACTTAAGGTCGCAAGTTCGAAACTGCCAACTCAAGCGCTGACGAGGATAGTCATATAACGTTAGTCGAAGCATCCATGCAGTAACTACCATGTTTAAGAGCAATAACTTAAAATAAAAATTCCAAACTACCGCGATAGAAGCAAGAACGGTTGTATTGATATTTTGTATTACCATTTATATATCTATGAGATTTCCATCTATGTAGAGATTTTTGAAATATCTCTGGCATCATTAGGCTTGCAAACTTAAAATTTGGTAGGAATATTCCTTTGCCGAGTATAGATCAACTAAGAATTTTATGAAATGTTATCCCCAGAAGAGTTTGCGGGGTGTTACGACCAACAAAGCGGGCGAGGTACAGTTAGTAATACAATGTATCAGTTCAACCGTTCCTATTCCAATAAGATCAACATCGCGTACTTCTTTTTGGTTGTAACTTGGTATGTTGAAATATTGGGATATTGCTGTAAATATATCGCCTGTAACACATATGAATGAGCGGATGTATTGAAAATATTTAAAAACTCTTTAGAATAGCCTTTCATTATTAATAGCCAACAGACGTCCACTGCTGGACATAGGCCTTCCCCAAAGATCACATCGATTGATCGTGCGCTGCCTGCATCCAGCTGCTTTCCACAACCGTCACTCGATCATCGGACCACACCTTTAATTTTTTTAAATATATAGAAGTAGCTGGTTCACGCTTGGCTTTGTATATATATATCGCGAATGATAGTCAATTGTTGAATACGAATTCATTGTACGTGCCGTCGCGTAAGCTCGTGCAATCGCATTCCGCGAGAGCCGCACTGCCCGTCCGTCCGTCCGTCCGGCGCGGGCGCTGCTGCAGCGACCCAACTCCCAGCTACACCGGTACGCGAGTCCGTCGCGACCGGAATGGCAAACGTCCAACGGTACCGCGGTGTAGGGTTCAATCCGTTTGATGGAGATAAGTTGCGGCTGTCACCGGCTGGGACGCGCCTCGTCTCCGCGTCGACTCCACTTGCACAGTTTCAATTTCCTATTTTCATCTCGACCCTGTCTACCTGCCGCTTTGTAGAACGTCTGAGCCCATTCTAAATTTAACTAACGGTCGTACGCTTTATTAACCGACAAAAATAACGGGGTTCCCGTTTCGAATAGTATGTTGCAAACATGCCCAGTTCGTAAACAAGCAGGTGTAGATCTTCGTTAATAAGAACACCAATCGATTGGAACAACTTGATGACATCGGTGTTCCTGTCCGAATAAATGTTTGGAAAATTAGTGCGCTTTACCCTGTAGTTCCGAGTTCATAAGAATAGGACTAATGTAAGCCCTACCTTGGTCGTAGAAGGCGACTAAAAGAGTTTTCGAGCTCTTAGTATTTAAAGATGGGTGCCCACATTGTCCACTTTACGAACCCGGAGTGGACGACAAAGGCGAGGTGGAGCAGGATAAAAAGAGGAAGGACTGACTTGTTTATCGCCGGTTTGAGTGTTTGAGATAATATAATATCGTATTTTATCTGTCTTGGCTAGCGAATGAAACGTCACAGGTTCGAATCTGCCATCCAACTAGTATTGTTAATCAAATATTGGTAGTATAGGAAACAATCTTTAAAAAATAACAAATATTTTTAAGTTCTATCGATATACCTACGTACCATTTTGAAAAGTCACTGAAACCGTATATTATATAATATTAATTTGTTCTAAGAACCGAATCGTCGTGATGCCCTTAACGCCCTCCCTGTAACCTTGTCTGGGCGGCGATCACGAAACAATAGGCAACGTTATTCTAAATGAAAATCAAATAACGCCTTGACTTGACCTTAAATGTCTACGGAGATTCGATAACATGTCCAACTTAACCAGAGAACTTGTTAGTTTTACCTTCGCACCTATAATTTTCTTCACGATATAATTAAGTTAATAATTTTTAAAATACGGATAACTTACAAATTTTTGGTTGTAATAATAACTGATTCTCAACCGACTCCGCTCTCTTATGAAGTTATTACGTGAGAGGTCAACTAAGAAGGGATTTCAAAAAATTCCTCACCCAAAAGCAGTTGTGTGGGTGTTAATAACTGGAGCTGTAAAGAGAATATTTTTGAAAAATTTCAAATTTAATTCTATGTTACGTCCAGAAAAGCGGGCGGAGAGTAGCTAGTATATATACTCAATTATGTGATGATGTCGAGTGCTCGGAAGTCATTTCGACTCTTACAGCTCATCTGATACTGATCTCGGAGACTCCACGGCCGGTTACAGTATACAAACTTTACCACAGTTGTTTCCTTTACTCCTTTATTTACATTTTAATATAAATCTAAGGAAATAACCTTATCAGAATCCTAATAAATTTCATCTTCAGTAACTCGGAGGAGTTTTACTCTTGGAAAATTTACCTTTCCATACAGATTGTTTTAAGTGAAAGAAATATTTAATATAATCGTATATAAAAACATTAATGTGTCCATTTGTATTTATCTTAAAAACGTCGTGACCATCTTGTGCTGCGGAGGAGTGTAGCGATGTAGCAAACTTGGCGACTGCCCGCCGCCCGCCGCCCGCCGCCTGCCGCCGCCGCGCTGAATGCTAGATTTCTGGGTCACACACTAACAGCATTGCAAATTTTTAACCGCTGGTCTCCTTTTTTTTCTACAAGAATGTTGTGTGCAACTGCGGTTAAACGGTCGAGTGGCCTTCGTCCGATCGCTCCGTGATGCGCGATGAGAGTCGAATCGATTATTTATAAGTTAAAAGTTAACGATTGGCAAGTCTGATCGTGGAATCCTTGCCGCCATTGTCCCCCGCGTGCACTTTTTGTGTCGGTTATTAGCGATAACGTTGGTGATAATTAATCTGTTGCTTTTAATTGTTTACTCGAGTGATTTATTCGATTCGATAAAACAGTTAAGTACACGAAGATCGATTTTTTACTACGTCAAATATGTATGGTACAAAAGATGACCTAGAACTATAGACTTGATGGTAAGTGATACTCATAACTATGAAATAATACTGAGAGTTACGCAACATCATACAGAGCTCTTTATCTTCAGACAATATCATTCATGTTGTAATGTTTTACTATGGGTGGGTGTCTTTACTGGTGGTAGGTCACTTGGATACCTTCTAGGTAGTAGGTAGGCTAGGCGCCTATTTCTACCGCCAAACAGTATTATGTAAATATATATGCTGTGTTCCAGTTTGAAGAAGGTTGTAACTATTGTAATAATCGGGGTAACGATACTCTTCTAGTTCACGGATACCAGATCCGCGAATCCCGAGTCCGATGTAGCTGCTATGATTATCTAACGACGCAAACTTCATCATAGAAAAAAAGATACCAACATCTTATATCTCTGGCGGCGAATGTAACGTGATGCAGTATATATCATCCTAACTAGCGCTTCATTATTACGGAAAGCCGTATTACTTACCGTCACGTGAACGTCCCACTCGTCTCCTTGTTTAATGGAATAAAAATAGTTATTTTCAAATTATTATATATAAAATTATGGTCTCTGACAATAGCGGTCTTTGAAGTTTTTTTTTCTGCGATTTTTCCTCAAAGTGAAAATATATCAACACTGTAGGTAGGTATTAGCTACGGTGTGAATAAATTGTTCGAGATTGGAGTTGCGCGTAATCGATTCGCGGCGAAAACGTCCGCGCGAGAGCGCACCGCGGCCCGTGCGCCGGCGCAGCCGAATTAACCAAGAGATCACTCAGTTTTTATGGTGTAAAGCCATGTCCATAAACAATAACACAAACTGGATTATTGATTAGAAACAAAGATCTTCATAGAATAAGTTATACATATAATAAAATCTCTTCTCTTTCGTGTACTTCATGAAGGTCGTGCTTGTCTTGAAATGCTCTTAGTGACTCTAGTATCTCGCATCATTCATGACAAGTTTTATGGGAAGATAGTGCAGTGGTTTACCCTTGCCTTCTGCACCGCAGTGATTTTATACGTTTTTAGCATGGGTGCCCTGCTGCCAGCGCCCTGCATCCGGACTAAGTGATTTTTTTTTAATGTTTATGATAAAATAAAGTATCAAAATAAGAAGTACAAGATTTGTCGATTCCAAATCGTTTGCAGTTATTTTTTTATTCAATAATCGACTATAAAACGGGACGGTGCCTCTAATGGTGTGATGTGCCTGTCTATAACAACGTGGTGCTGGTTAAGATGGTATACACTGCACCACATTACGCTCTTTGCCTGAGATATAAGATGTTGAGTCTCGTTACCACAGTAATTACACTAGCTGCGGCGGTATTCAAACTGAACACAGTAATTTTTGCACTCTACTCTTTTCACCACACACACTTCGGACACTACCAACACGCTCCGAATATCATCATCACGCCGCCCTCGCTTCAGAACGCGGCGCCGCAGCTACTCACACACCGCGTACACTAAGTACACCCGCGATCGTGGGCGGTCCTCACCGCCCAGAAATTCCGATACAGGCGAAGGTAGTCAGGGAACGGGCCCGCGCCCGGCCTCGACGACCGAGTAGAATCGCCAGATAAAGCACTACAAGAACCAGACACATACAATCATCCGCCAAACGGCTACATCCCGCGTAGCGCATTTTAGTTTTTAAGAAACTTCAGGCCGTGGATCCGGGTCCACGAGCCCAGTGTCAGATGAGCTGTAAGAGCCGCTGTGGCTTCCAGCCCGCTCAAAACAAGAATATAGACTCTACTCTTTGTCTACTGCGGTTGTACTCATCTTGATAGTCTCCGGCAACTGACACCTACCACCAGTATACACCACAAACATTGGAAAATAAACTGATTTTAATTTTATTGTAAAGAAATATTTGGTAAAAGAAAACACATCACACTTGACATTATCCTGTGGAGAACGTTAGTTAGTTAATGGAAGCTCAATTACAAAAATATCTACATTATAGGATTTAATTTTAAACTTTAGCTAGAATCACAACAAAATAATGATCTAATTCTAATTACCAGCTCCCTTTAATTAATCATCCATCATGATGTTAGTATTGTTCAGTAAATTTCGGCTGTCAGTATATAAGTATAATAGCACACTTCGGGCTCAGTGTTACTTCATCATATAAAATTGAGGTCGATTGTTACCGCATTATAGATATAAAGGTTGAACCGATTTCGATGCTGTTTCCTTTTTGTTGAATGAAGGATTAGCCGACCCGGTGCGTTGAGTGGGACACCAGAAGGCCCGGGTTCGATGCGCGCGCTATTTCCGTCCGGCTAAAAATACTCGAGGCCGCCGTGGCGCCGCCGCCGCCGCCGCCGCGCTGCACTTTTTACGCGCCGCGCTAAATCTCGTAAACCAGCAGTCACACCCGGCGACGTCTGCCGCGCCCACCATCAGACAACTTCTTTATTTCAATATGATCTTTTGACTCGTTCCTTGGTACAGGTGGAACGGGTCCAGGTGTTGTATACCGCTCTAGTGGCATTCATAACGCTAATATGCGATCCTACCTCTTTTTATATTCTACTCTTCACGTTAGACGTTCACTTGATGGTAAGTGATACGTCCGCCCTTAACAATGTGGCCGCTAATTAAAATAGCATACTCTGCACCTCATTGTGCTCGTCGCCTTGAAACATAAGAAGTTAAGTCTCGTTAACCGAATAATCTTTCCACACTACTGTTTGTAGGTAGATATATTGTAGGTGCTGAAGAAACTGACTTCACTCAAAGCGACAGCTATGAAAGCGGGTAAGTCTCTGTTGTCGAAGACGGCATAGGTAGATACCAACGCAGGGCTTATCTCTGCCGCTAGTCATGAGTATGCAAATATGACTCGGTTGTTTTGAAGGGTGCTATACCTACTGAAATTACTGGAGTAACTACTTAACATCTCAACTTCTCGCCTTACGTCTCAAGGCGACGAACACTACGTGGTGAAGTATATATCATCCTAACTAGTGTCACATTGTTATGGGTAAGCATATCATTTACCAAGAGGTAAATGTCTTACTTGTCTCATCATCTCGTCGAAAAATAAATTATGTGTTTATTTTATTTAGTGTATTATTGTTTCATTTATTTTTATTCTGAGATTTTTTGTCCCTTTAGGTCATATCAATCCAACAATTACAACACATCGTAATATTACACTAACCCAAAAATAGTATATCAACATCATCATCAGCCGATAGACTTCTACTGCTGGACATAGCCACCCCACAAATATCACCACATACAGTGAGCATAGCTTTCGATACCGCCGGGCACTAGGGGTCGTCGTTTATAGTAGTTCATGCGGAGGGATTTGGGTTATTTCCCTCCACGCTGGTCCAATGCGGGTTGGAAGCCAGATCCTTGCTTGTTGATTAGCAGGGTGCACCACAATCAGGTGAGGGTGACTTGGGTCCCGTGAGTTGTTCTGCGAGATCCCTAACACTCTGTTATACTATGCTACAAAACATCCATCCATCCATCCAATCAGCCGGAAGACGTCCACTGCTGGACAAAGGCCTCCCCCAAAACATAGTATATCAAATTTAGCAAATATGATGTGTCGGAATAATAATTCCACTATTTTCCTCATCATAAGTACAAACACAGATTCCGTTGAAACCTAACCAGACTATTTGTGAACCGAATCCATTTGCCCAAAGCTATTATTTAAATACGACGAGAAAATAAAGAGGCCCGCCCGCTCGCTATTGGACTGAACCGAACTGATGTTTGCATGAAAAGCTCATTTCGGCGTTATGAGGGCTGAGGAGTAAAATAATGTTATTCATCTGGAGTTATTGCTTCGAACACTGACGTTTCCAGGGAAGTTGCCAAACAATGAAGCTCCTTTCAGGGAACGCGCGAATGTGGCGCGAAGCGGAGCTCTGTGTGTGACTAAAATATCAAGCAAAAACTTCACACGGCTAAGGACCGGTGCACAGTGAGAGCGCAGGCGTTTCCTCACCAAATTTCTTATCTGGTGAGGATTCAACAGTATAATCAAAATGTATTGCTATGTCGTAATGTTTTGGGAGAACATACTATCGAACAGTTCGCTTGGTAGAAAGTGATCATGGACGCCCGTGGACAATCGCAACACCGGAAGGATCGCGGGCTCGTTGCCAACCTTTAAAGAAATACAAAATTCGTACTTATAAGGAAATACCGCTGGCGACAACTAATTCCACGAAGTAGTAGTGTTGGAGGAAACAACTCCAAAGAGAGATCATCAGCTTTCACTGTTATAGTTTATCTAACGCACGGATCAGAATTGTAAAGCATCCCGACGAATAAATCTCAAAAACGTAGAAAAGAATTCAACGGAAAAGAAGCTAGACCAAAAACAGACCCAGTGCTTTATACCAAGATCTTATGCTTTTAAAGTCAAGACCTAACATATTTATGTAATATTAATTTATTAACTACAAATCTTTTCAAATATAAGTATAAACAGTGCTACAAATTGGCGGCAATCAAATACTTACCGTCACTCTAAAGTAGACCTCTCAGTAGTCACCACTCATTAACGTACTGTACTTTAATGAATGGTTGGTGGTAGGTTTTAAGCCGGAGACCGTCTCAGTACCATCGGTGCTCCTACTTGAACGACGCTATTTATAGTATAAATATATGGATAAACAGACTTACATGTCTCAAAGCAGCAAGTGTTATGTCATCGTCATCAGCCGGTAAACGGTCACTGTTGGATACAGGTCTCCACTAAAGATCTCCATACCGATCGGTTCTGCGTTTCCCGCATCCAGGGGTTTCTCGCGACCTTCACCAGATCGTCGGTTAACCTTGTGGTGGACGTTTCAAGATCTATGTCTATCGGTACACGGTCGCCTCTCGAAAAGTCATATCATTTACCATTGGGTGAACGTCCGATAAGACTATCATTTTTCTGATACTTTACGAAATCGGGTGGTCTCTAGATCTCTAGCGCACTGTCTAACGGGGCGTGTATTGGCGAGTGGCCGAATGGACCCCCGTCGTCCCCACGCACCCCTCGTCCAGTAAAACCGCCCCTCGGCACACACAATCACAGAACAAGGGAACCCGTTCTACCCACACATAGATTGCAAACATTTTTCAGATGAATGTTTTTATGAATTATTTTCATAAATAAATAAGAAAATCCTATGCAATGAATACGCCAACTTCACATGTATTAATTGAAAGTATTAGTATGATAATCATATACTTGGCAACGCGATGAAAAATTATTAATAGCCAAAACCTGGGTAATTTTACTTTATAACTAATAACGTCGAAAGGTCTTGAAAGGTTTTTAAGTACCTCTTAAAATATTTTTTTTAAACTTAATATTGACCTTAACGTTACTTGTTAACAAAATTTTATCGTCCCACTCCTCTCGCTTAATTACATAAAAACAAGGATCAGACTGTAAACAATATATAAACAGCTACAGGTGGTAGACAGCCTGGTGATACGTCTCTATTGCTGGAGATGTAACATTTATCATCAAGTGACCGATTCGCTCGTATCCGTATATAGTAATATACTGGCATTACATCCGCCGAAGGACTTTTCAACAACTGTATTCGGATTTGACAACCAAACTTCAGACATGGAATAGCATCATAACAACAAGGAGATATCACTTGGTGAAAATGATTTCAGGATATCCGTCACATCAGTCAATTTCCCGTGATTATCTATATATATCGCTGCTGTAAACCAGTCAATACGTTATCATAATAAAATAGTTAAAGTATCTTAATTTAACTCTCTAAAATATATACTCTTGTAACAAGATGTTTCCAAAAAACTCAACAGATGGCTCACCCTACAAATAATAGATCGCGCTTTTATATATCACCATAACGCAATTACATATAACGCTCGTACATTTTTGTATACATTGCCTTCGGCCGACAAGTCTTTACGGAGTATGCAATTGTATCCATCGACTGGATCTCTCCGGATCTCTGTGATACCAGGACTTGGTCACTAAGTCGTTACGAAGTATACAATGGTATATATTAACTGGATCTCTCTGGATCTTCGTAACACTAAGAATCGAGAAAGTAGCTTAACACCAAGTATACATCTGTATCCATAAACTGGATCTCTCTGGATCTTCGTAATACTGCTGTTTTTAGTAACTTGCTCTGTACTTTAAATCGCTGTTATTATCAGTATAGTGCTGATATTGCTGCGTGCGTTATCATTTACCAAAGACCCTGTGCCCCAGTTCTGCCTTTCTACAGTGGCGCCCAACGCGGGGCGACAACTACCCACGTGATCAACTCGTACAATCTTTAATTAAAAAATATATTTAATTGATATAACTTTGTTTGACGTGCCATTGCTTTGCGACACCTGTCCCGATGTATGGTCAAATGTTCGCACGGCGAGCGCGACCCGCGCGCATGCCAGTTTCACGGAATGCGCCCAAAAAAAAAAACCGCTTCAGATGTTTGTGTATGTAGTCAGCCGACGCAGTGTAAACAACTTATATTGATACGTGTGACATGGGCGCAAGGCGCATTATGCCTTAAACAACTTCTTTCTTGTTTAATGTTAATTTGTTACCTCACGCCGGTCACAATGTTTCTTTCCTCCAGTCTTTTCTTTGCAACTAATCTGCTTCTTTTTTCTCCTTTTAATCATTTTTTTTTTCATATATCTTATGATAGTCAACCTCACCTGCACGCGGTGCACCCTGCTGAATAACAGACGAGGCTCTGACCACCCACCAACCAGCACTGGGCCAGAGGTACAGTCCAATTCGCCCCGAACTCCTATACGATGTGGAAATCTTTCGTGGAGGCGTATGTCCAGCAGTGGACGTCTGTCGGCTGATAATGATGACACTACTGCTTCTTGATGGATATTGATGCAGCGCTGGTAACAACCTAGGAATCTGATAAGAGAACACAGTATAACCAATTCACACAATAGTTCTCTGTACTATCGGGTCTCTTTATAGTTGGTACGGAGTCGGGACATGTGATACGTACTGCGTTAAGAGGCTTCATACGTGACACACGATTTGTCGTTAGGCTAATAAACACCTCACGATCCCATTTACTGTACAGTTTTGTCGCTGTGTGGCGGCGGCGAGGCGTGTACTCGTATTCTCTTAGTTTTCTTTACGTGAAATAAAGTGAACGATAATTTGCAGCGTCGTTCAAACGCTGATGTCATGTCACATTGTTAGTAATTTTACTATCATTAGAATAAATTTCATTCTCGTGTCACGATAGTTATTTTCATAGCATACTGATAAAACGTTACACGCGCTGTTCATTACAGAGTAACTCTTGTTGCGATGTTTGTACTGAAAAACGTGGGAAAAAAACACAATAATTCCATAGTGTAATGCATACATATATATAGATATATATCGGAGACTGTCTAGGTAACTACCAATGCAGCATTTATTTCCGCCGCCAAATAGTGGTGTGGCAATTTTATCGTGTTCCAGTTGAAGAGTATTGTAGCTAATGAAATTAGTAGGGTGGCTAAATTTTAACATCTAGGTGACGACCACAAAATCTTTCTATGTATATCATCTTAACTGAGGCGAACTTATTATGAGCGGGCGTATCGCTTACCATCAGGTGAACGTCTCCCTCGTCTTGTCGCTTTGTCCAATAAAAAAAAATGGTACTATGTAATAGGTGGACCGGAAAGTAATGTCGTTTCTGCGCATGCCAATACTTGATTGTCATTTGTCAGCTCATTGTTTTGTTCAGAGGCGTACCAAAGACATTGTGAGGTTATAGTGATTTCTTTACTTATAGACAATTGAATTACAATTTTTTTTTGTAATTTTGGGTAAAATGGCCAGCCAAATACCAGAAGAGGTACACATCCGGCATTGCATGCTCTTTGAGTTTCGCAAGGGAAATAACGCAACAGTTGCTACCAAAAACATTTGCGATGTTTATCCAAATGCACTGGACATTCGTAAATGCCAAAGGTGGTTTTCCAAGTTCAAATCGGGTAATTTTGATCTTTCCGACTCGTATCGATCAGGAAGACCATCAGCGTTAGACAACGACGTGTTAAGGGCGGAAGTGGAAGCAAATCCGTGTCAGACGATCGAGGAATTGTCAAACAGTCTCAACAAACCTTGGTCGACCATCCAAGAACATTTGAAGCAGATTGGAAAAGTAAGCAGAGCAGGTGTTTGGGTCCCGCATAATCTGTCCGAACAGAATAAGGCTAACCGATCAATCACATGCAACTTATTGCTTCAACGACACAACACAGAAGCGTTTTTTGATCGCTTGATCACAGGAGATGAGAAATGGGTCCTGTATGATAACCCAAAACGCAAAAGGCAGTGGCTCTCTCCAAATGAAATCCCTCGGAGTACTGCTAAGCCAGGTTTACACCCCAAAAAAGCGCTTTTGTGTGTTTGGTGGAGTATTCGCGGCATTGTTCATTTTGAATTACTGAAACCTGGAGAAACTGTTACTGCAGACCTCTACAGCGAACAATTGCAGCGAGTCAATCAATCTTTAATTGAAAAGTGGCCAGCGATTGTCAACCGAAAAGGCGTCATTCTCCAACATGACAATGCAAGACCGCACTGCGCAAGGCGAACTCTAGAAAAAATTAATGAATTGGGGTGGGAGGTGCTGCCTCATCCACCATATTCGCCCGATGTTGCACCATCGGATTTCCACTTATTCCGAGCGCTGCAACACTTTTTAAGTGGCAAAACATTTGCAAATTTGGATGATATCCAAAATGCCATCTCTAGATATTTTGCCGAAAAACCAATTAATTTTTATCGATCAGGGATTGAAAATTTACTCACTAGATGGCAAAAGGTTATTGACAATGATGGGGAATACATCATTGATTAAAAATAAAGACTCGTTAAAAATGTATGTGTTTGTATTTAGAGTAAGAAAACGACATTACTTTCCGGTCCCCCTAATACATACGAGGAGTGTAAAGGGGTCCCGCACAACAAGTCATGGAGCCCAAGCAAATCACCTGCCGCGGTGCACCCTGCTAATTATAAACCAGGCTCTGGCTCCCACTAACCCGCATTAGCCCATATTCCCTATAAACGACGACCCCTGGTGCCCGGCGATGCTGGTGGCACAGAACCGATTGATGTGGGGATCTTTGAGGGAGGCCTATATCAAGAAGTGGATGTCTATCTGCTGATGGTGGTGGTACGTACGAGGGTGGACCGGCATCTCATCCGCCGAGGAACTTTGCAACCATACGCAAAGGGCCCGCCTATTTTCTGATTTGAGAAACAACGTTCAGACATGAAGAGACATAGCAAAAAGAAGATACCGCGTGGTTAAAATGACGTAATCTATTGTTACGAGACCTGTATCCAGCAGGAAATAATGATGACGATGAATCGATTGTGGAAATATCTTCCAACATTCCTGGCTTCTCTGTAGCTAATTCCCGAACGACTAAACAGACTTCGTCCAAACATTTTGACGTTTATTTAGTGTTGCCACATTCGAAATGTTGCCAATTTATAATTAACGAAGATGTGATACCAACATAAAATACTGACGCGATGAAAAAGATATAATCACCAATATGCTGTAACAAAAGCAGCAGCGCTGCTTATCAGCGCGGGCCCACTGCTCGACGTTGGTTAAAAGAGTCCACAGAGGACTACAGCCTTTGTAAACAGAACTCGATAAAATCTGGATTGTTTGTCGGCAGCACTAGGCTCGGCCGTCGTACCAATCTAGACTGGGAACGGTAAAAGGTCTGCCTACGAATATTTGAACATTTTCATCGTCAAAGGGTCCAAAAAAAAACACACAGCGTACGTACACAAACTTTTGAACGTTTACGCAGGCTTTGCTTTTTTAGTATACCTTCACTGAAATGTATGCTTCTAAAGCTGTAGGCTTCTGAGCTGCATGCAGAGGTAATGGAAATTTATAACATTCGTAGGGTACTCATGTGAACTAACCGACAGACATAATTTTTTTTATTTATTTAGGTAAAGATTTACACGTACATTTTTGCCGTACACTGCGTACAGGTCGCAGAAGTGTAGGACGCCTTCCCTCCAGATTGACCGACGACACCATCAGGGCTATCGGATGAGGATGGATGCGAGAAGTTGAGGATCGCATTTGGTGGAAGACAATAATGAAGACCTATATCCAGCAGTGGATAAACAAAGACTGATAATGCTTGATGATGATGACAATAACTACACATTATACACATTTCGATATATATTACTAAACTACAGAATCGTTTGACGGCGACAGTACACTCGTTATAATAGGGGGACCGGAAAGTAATGTCGTTTCTGCGCATGCCAATACTTGATTGTCATTTGTCAGCTCATTGTTTTGTTCAGAGGCGTACCAAAGACATTGTGAGGTTATAGTGATTTCTTTACTTATAGACAATTGAATTACAATTTTTTTTTGTAATTTTGGGTAAAATGGCCAGCCAAATACCAGAAGAGGTACACATCCGGCATTGCATGCTCTTTGAGTTTCGCAAGGGAAATAACGCAACAGTTGCTACCAAAAACATTTGCGATGTTTATCCAAATGCACTGGACATTCGTAAATGCCAAAGGTGGTTTTCCAAGTTCAAATCGGGTAATTTTGATCTTTCCGACTCGTATCGATCAGGAAGACCATCAGCGTTAGACAACGACGTGTTAAGGGCGGAAGTGGAAGCAAATCCGTGTCAGACGATCGAGGAATTGTCAAACAGTCTCAACAAACCTTGGTCGACCATCCAAGAACATTTGAAGCAGATTGGAAAAGTAAGCAGAGCAGGTGTTTGGGTCCCGCATAATCTGTCCGAACAGAATAAGGCTAACCGATCAATCACATGCAACTTATTGCTTCAACGACACAACACAGAAGCGTTTTTTGATCGCTTGATCACAGGAGATGAAAAATGGGTCCTGTATGATAACCCAAAACGCAAAAGGCAGTGGCTCTCTCCAAATGAAATCCCTCGGAGTACTGCTAAGCCAGGTTTACACCCCAAAAAAGCGCTTTTGTGTGTTTGGTGGAGTATTCGCGGCATTGTTCATTTTGAATTACTGAAACCTGGAGTAACTGTTACTGCAGACCTCTACAGCGAACAATTGCAGCGAGTCAATCAATCTTTAATTGAAAAGTGGCCAGCGATTGTCAACCGAAAAGGCGTCATTCTCCAACATGACAATGCAAGACCGCACTGCGCAAGGCGAACTCTAGAAAAAATTAATGAATTGGGGTGGGAGGTGCTGCCTCATCCACCATATTCGCCCGATGTTGCACCATCGGATTTCCACTTATTCCGAGCGCTGCAACACTTTTTAAGTGGCAAAACATTTGCAAATTTGGATGATATCCAAAATGCCATCTCTAGATATTTTGCCGAAAAACCAATTAATTTTTATCGATCAGGGATTGAAAATTTACTCACTAGATGGCAAAAGGTTATTGACAATGATGGGGAATACATCATTGATTAAAAATAAAGACTCGTTAAAAATGTATGTGTTTGTATTTAGCGTAAGAAAACGACATTACTTTCCGGTCCCCCTAATATTACTTAAACTTACTGTGTATACATATCTATTGTTATATATAAAATGTTGTAATGCTGTTTATTGTTGAAATAACTAGGGCTTCTTAATTTTTTCTACATTTTTTTTTTTTTGAAGCAGACACGATCCATTCTTAGCCATTTCCACCACTTCAAACGAGCTTTCAATGTTTAACACTGTTGGTATATACTTACACTTCAATAACTATTGAACTATATTAAAATATGTATCCTCCTCTTCATATCGCATTCTTCATGTCCAGAGGGTCGTGATTACCTCTACCAATTGCTCTTACCCTCATGACGTTGCGCCACCTCGTCATATCTCTGGCTACTCAGAAAAATATAAATAATTTGCATAAAAATGCTATGACAGATCTATGTTTTCTTTATGCGATGAGAGGATCGGAAGTTTCACCTGATAGTAAGTGACACGCTTGCCCATAACAACGTAGCTAGGATGGACAACGCTTATTACGATGATATAAACAGCACGACATTGTGTTCGTCGTCCAGTAATTTCACTAGCTACAATGCCCTTCAAACCGGAACACAATAATGTTCACACATTGCTGTTTGACTGCAGAAATAGAAACTGCCTAAAAGCGTGATAGCTCAGTGCGTAAGGCGGTCGTACACGCTATACTTTCAACAGAGGCGCGGGTTAGATCCGTACTGAATTTGAGTTTCCGGTTATGGAGAACATCGTGAGGAAACCGATATTTTCCAATAATCGGCATCTCTCTTGGGCATGTGAATTTCAGCAACCGGTATTTGGTCAGCATGGTGGATAAATGACTTTAACTTTTCCCTTGTGAGAGAAGGTCCCGAGTCTGAAGTCCTGAGCAATCGGAACATTAAGTAGGCTCTTTATTATTATTATATAATAGAACTAGCGGTTGTTCCTACTCAGGAGACTGTCTCCGACAATAGAGACCCGAAAGCAATGCTATAGAGATCTTTACTACCTCGATACCTCTTGATGAACATCTGCCTCGTCTCATAGCATCGTTTTACACAAATACCAATTTCTAGTTAAATAAGTTTTTACTGTTTACGGCGATCTTGTATATTATTCGTCGAATGACACTCGCTCATTTAATGGCCATCCCTTTCCCATTAAATTTCAATAACACACATTGGACATTGAGCGTGTAGCAATTCGGTGCCTATACACGAATCGCTTTTTTTATGGCCTCACTCGCTGGAATGCGTTCTTGCTTAATTGCGCATCCCTTTGTATGAGATCATTCTTAAATTTGTATTCGCCATTCCGTCCGGAGTACGTTGCGGATATACGCCCAGCAGTGGACCACTATCGGTTGAAATGATGACCAACGAATAAAGCAGCAGAATAAATTTATTATCTAATTTAGTTTTGATGGGTGTGTTATTATTGCAAATTTTTTTTTTTTTTTAAATTCACCGACAATTTTAATGTAAACAAAAACAACATGCGATTGCATACATTTTTTAATACATGTTCTCTCAAACCACGCGATCATAGTCATAGATATAGCAATTGATATATATGAAAATAAAGATTAGTTACTTTCCTATTAAAATAAGAATTTGTTACATTACGCATTGTTGATTAAATTTAAATTTAATGCAATCCATGCGCATCGTTCAATATATTCAAATAGCTGTTCCCCACCCGTTATGCTGGCAGAGTACCACCACCCCTGCAACTTCCTTTAGGGAAGGGATATAGTAAAATCCATTCTCAACTGACCTCTAAAAGGCAGAAGCAATATCTCTACCGAATTTTAAGTGTTTGCATTTAATTGTTTCGGAGATATCGCGATGTGTCAAAGGACCTCTTGATATCTTCTATGCAGATCCCTACAGAGAAGTATCAACCTGTACGTCAGCAACCATTGCACCAAAGTGGTCGAATGGTACAATGAATGACCTTCCACGTTGCATTACTACATCCGTATCGTGTTTAATTGGTAATTCTCTAACGTTGCCTAATGCCACACATTGAGCAACGTTAGAAAATTTAACAGTTGCCATTTTACGTTCAGTTTCGTAACACTTCCGACTATTGTTCTGTTGTCGTGAGGAAAGTTATGGAAATTTCATCACAAACGTTACACACAATTAAAATCTACGTGAGCTCTCATTTGTCTATAAAGAAAATATACATACGTAAACATATACCTTGTATATGTTATTAGCCGGATTACAAGTCTATGTAACGAGCGTTATTGAAAACGGTTAATGATTTATTAGGGGCGTAAGGCAAATAACCATTGCATATCCAGGCTACATTAAATAATAATCTCTCAAGTCACTCAAGGGGTGTAAGGGGTTCCGCACAATAACTCACGGGTCCCAAGCCAACCTCACCTGCTCGTAGTTCACCCTGCTAATCAACAAACGAGGCTCTGGCTTCCACCAACCCGCATTGGGCGACCGTGGTGGGAAATTTCCCAAATGAACACCTTCAATTGAGAGGATTTTTGGGAGAGGCAAACAGTCTTTATCAGCCAACAGCAGTGGAAATCTGCCAGCTAATAAAACTTCTATTATCTTACAATTTTCTTTAAAATGATACAAGACAAACATCTCGCAGTGCAAAAATATTTTGTTGATCGCGTCGAGGTATTTGTTTTATTCATTTACCCAGGTAGGCGTAGCAGGCGGTGATAAGAGAGTTCGCGGTGTTTTACACCTTGCGGAGAAGTACTAAGGTTGAGAATTGCGTAAGGTCACAGTCGGCGGTGTTTGTTTTCACACTGCGGTATCTGATTAGGAGGATTGCAGAACGGAGCACTGAAGCCACGAGGTGATAAACAATCGCACAATAAATTCACGAAACGGACGCGGATACTTAAGATTTTCACAAGTTATTGCGTAATTACTTTTTTTTAATAAACGTCAAGACGTGCGGGATTGACCTGATGATAAGTGATATGCCTGCCCATAACAACGCGGCGCTAACTAGAATGGTACATATAATGTTGAGTCTCGTTACCCCAGTAATTACACTAGTTACCGCGCCGTTCCAACCGGAACACAGAATGTTCGCACAGTGCTGTTTTTTGGCTGCATTAGGCGCTACGGTGGTACCTAGACGGTCTCCGCAACAGAGACCAATCAGAAAAACATCTCTATGAATACAGAACGGTTCGACATGTATAAATCACTTTAATACAAAACAATTAATTAATGTCCTTTAATTACCTCTTGCGGAGAATTGTTGGATGCTGATGGTATCGGCCAATATTCAGCAGTGGACAGCGTTAACCTGGAATGTTGACCAGCAATCGTCAATTCAAAGAGCGTTGTACGCGTACGTATACTCGAAAAGCCAATTGAACATCATACCTTTTTTTTATCAAGATGAAAACATCTGAAGATATTCTATTTCTGGGTTACGGTAATGTAGATGATATTGTTTGCGCAGGACCAATCGGTGAGGATATCTTTAAAATGCTGATGATGTTGATGAGATCGTTTTAGGGAGAGACAGCGACGTCTTGGTAAATATATCTTATCAATACAGATCCCTTCGTTCCGCAAACACTTGAAATGAGGACTGGTCGAGTGCCGATGCATTCGCGGGACGATGGATCAGGACCTTGAACACTCGAACTTGACTTACATCGCGAAGGTAACCAGTACACGCCGTGGTTATGCCGCTCGCGCCGTCATCGCGTCCGTCTCGAGTGTCGTGGTCATCGGTATCAATGGTGACCGAATGTTTGTATACATTGTAAATATCTATAAAGAACTTTAATTCTATTAGATACTCTGTGTTTTTGAGGGGAAGTCAATGTTATGTGGATTTTTACCTACTAAAACTCCTGCGGTGGTCATCTTCAGCATTTATAGAGGTCGCGGAATCTCCGTTCGGAACGCACCCGCATCCTCTACAATATTGCTGGGACAGCCTGTCCCGGATTCTGTTTTGTGCAGTCCCTGCCAGTCTCACGAGTACAACCTCAATGGCGAAAACCATTGTCCTCCTCAGGGCCGCTTAGAAGGCGATGAGAACCCTTATCCTGTATCTGCCAAATATCTACATCAACGATACAATTAATTTACGAATGGGCTGATTGCTTAGGTCGACACCGATTTTTATAATTCAATGCAACTTAGACTGATCTTCAGCTATATAGATATCCAGTTGCTTAACCTTACTTAATTATTATACAAGAAAAGATATGACTTTATCAAACAATAATTAACCTTAATCTCATGTAAATAAAACTATATAACCATCAATTGCAGTTTTAAATTATTGTTACCCAATGGAAGGACCACTTTGAAACACTATCAAGCTTTTCTGGACCTGTCCTTTGAAGACCACACATATGTTTTTACTTATGATATGGAATCGTTCAAAGCGATCGCTTCACGCTCTTCACCTTGAATTATAATATTAGATTAAGTGTTTGTATGTTTTTATATATTTAAAATCACCCCGCCGCTGAAGGTTGGCTCCTGGTGCGGAAGACATGATTTAAAATGTAAAATAAACTCTTTGAAATAATTCAAATGAATATTATACTTGTTTTTTTTCTTCCTCGTTTCATGATTAAACTGCATAGATAATACTAAATGATCCATTGTTTTCTGTATTCGTGTAGCTGCCGCGTGAAATGTACGTTCGTATCGTATACGTTAATAATGTAATAATAAACCATAAAATGTAAGTCGTTATAATTGTGATAATAAACCTCGTGGCTTGCATAATACATAAAAATAAGTGTAATAACATTAATTAGTTTTGAAATAAATAGGCTTGAATAACTAAACATATTAAAAAAAAAACGCCCGGAGGATGTAAACAAAAATACACAAGATCTACAACTTATGAAGCAAATATACTAACATCACACATACAGGCATACAAAGTTATAGCATTCTGCTTTTTAGGTTGAGTTTTAAAATAAATTTTACTTCAACTTCAGTATTAAAAAAACATTTATTATCGCTTACCATTGCATGGGATCATAGACAAGGGTTAGTGTATACAATAAATTATTTGTTTTGTTGATTACATCCCTATCGTTACAAGTAGTTGTAATGAACCGTTTTATCAGAGGGGTGTAAGGGGTCCCGTAAAGTCACGGGATCCGAGGCACCCTCACCTGCTCACGGTGCACCCTGATAATCAACAAACGAGACTCTGGTTGGCACCAACTCGCATTCGGCCAGCGTGGTGGGAAGTGGCCCAATTCCCCTGATATGAAACTCTGCAAACAACGTCCCCCGGTGCCCGGCGTTGCGGGCAAGACAAGACCAATCGATGTGAGAATCTTTGTGGGACGCGCCTATCCAGCAGTGGACGTCTATTGGCTGATGTTGGTGTAGTGGTTTGATCCGAATCCGCTTGCTAACGTAACCTAAGTGCTGCCAAACACATTCAAACAAAGAGATATCTTTGCCGTTCTAACCCGGTAACTCTACCTCTCAGGCTAAAGCCTACTTACTACATACTAGCTTACCATAGCTTACAGACCGTTGTCTCATCTATCAACAAAAGAACATCACGCTGCGGTGTGCGATACCGCACTACACACACGGTATGGCGTTTGCCCAACGTTCACTCAGCACCGCGTGACCCCAACACCTTACCAATATCTTTCTCATGCAGTCCCGGCTCGGTTTCGCAAACGTACGAATGTATCGGCATGGCAAACGTCCGGTCAAGGTTCCGTCACTGATTTATTGGAATGTAATTGATGTTAATCTTATAAATATATTGCTCGTTGAGTTTCATTACTTTCGCTTCACCGATTGGCCTAACACTCGACCTGAATTTCATATGATATTAAGTGACAATGCGGTCGCGGATGGTGCAGCGTGCTCGCCCGCCGACAACACCCCATCTCTCGTACGTTGCCAGCCGGAGCACAGGATTACGGAAACGATGGCCAATAATTCGACTCCACAACGGTTTATCCTGGAATCGGAACTTGGACACCCGTGTTACATGATAAACGCTTAACCAGTTAACGCAGAACCATTGCATGTGATGTTTAAATGTTTACACAATCTGCCGCTTATAAATATATACAAGAGATATTTGTAAATAGCTCACGGTTTCTCTGATTGATTAGATGTTACTTTACAGTATTGCGTCAGTCGGTTGCGCGGCCAGTTATTTGGCCACTGTGCCACACAACAACCCACATTCCACATCAACACCGATCATACAAAATATTTTTAAATCATCAGCTGATAGACGTCCACTGCTGGACATAGGCCTTCCCCAAAGATCTCCACATACAGTCAGCATGGCCTCTTGTACCCCCCGGAGAACCAGAGGCTGTCGTATGTAGGGGTTCATATGGAAAGATTTGGGCCATTGCCCACCACTGCTGGCCCCATACGGGTTGGCGGGAGCCAGAGCCTCGTTTGTTAATTAGCAGGGTGCACTACGAGCAGGTGAGGTTGGCTTGGGTCACGTGAGTTGTTGTGCGGGAGCCTTTACACTCTCTTTAAAAAGATAACACAAACATATCGAAAGTCATCAAATCAAAGGCTTCTACATCCTTTTCTTTTACGATAAAATACTAATTGATTTCAGTTTTTATTAATATAGTTATAGAATCCAAACCTAGAACTCTTCCTGTTCATTCCTGCTGAAAAAAATTTACTTTATGTATGTGATCTTTCTCAATACGAATGAATGAATATACGTTTTTGCGAATATATTAATTATTTCACTAAGTGATTAAAAGAAGCAGAATGTAAACTAGATGATGAGCCTGTCCAAAAAGTGAAGCGCTTGTTAGAATAGAATATCTACCCAGAACGAACTTGTGCTCGTTACCGCTTATTGAAACCAATAATTCTAATACTCTGGCACTGTTACTACTATTGTTTACTCCAGTAATTTCACTAACTATAGACTACACAAAGTACAATGTAAAACAAAAAGCACAGAGCATAAGCAACGCAATCTCTATCATATTATTTCAAGTTGCCGTAGCTGTTCCATTCTTTCTTCCCACGCTTGGTTTACTCATGATATACTTAATCCTTCATGTCTATGTGTATCTATATATTCCTTTATAAAGTAGCTCCATCTTGCAGAAAGGATGTAGAAAGCACCAGCACCTCAGTAGCCTTATAAATGGCAGAGATGGCGCTGTATCCAATTTAGGTTTGAAGAAATTTTTCCTCCCTTTTTTATGTAATATAACCGCCCTAAAAATCAATTACCGTAACTTTTGTGTGAAATCAATGAAATAATATTAAAATAAGGAAAAAAATGTAGTGTTTTCAAAGTAGTTCACTGCAGTACCCCACAGGGGCATAGGGGGTAAACTGCACTGAGATTGTCGAGGGTGGAAATGTTCACGTGAAATAAATTGCTTTCATTCACCGGTCTACATGTAGATGGCACATTTATCATGTAAGTACAAAAAAATTCTTTTTTGCTTATCTATGAATTAGAGTAACTAGTTTTATATAAATATAATGTTTATATATAATATTTTCTAACGAGCTTATACACAAGTCCATTCTCAATGAACATTCACAACCCTTTAAGCTCTTTACAATTTAGATAATTTATAATTCAATCATCAAGATTACTCTTAACTGCAATTTATATGAGACTATAACTTGTGTTTTATTAACGTCTTATCTAGAAACTATTAGGTAGTCCCTAAACAAGCCGAACGAGGACTTTCGATCTACCGCCTTCCAACGGGCTAAGTCTAAGACTGCCATTATCGTCTTAATTGTTTTAAACATTCTTTAATGAGGGCTCCCTTACAAAGGACCTTTTTGTATGTTAAAGTTTGGGTCGCTATTTACATAACCACTATAGCAGCTTCATCGGACTCACGGCTCGCGGCTCTGGTGTTCGCAACCTAAATAAAAACGAGGGAAAAAAATTTCATTAAAATAAAACTCGAACCAAACACAATAGCCCAACGCTAAACACGCAAATACAGAAACCTAATTATACCCATATGTATGTACATAATTTTGTATATAAAATAGGAAGGAGAAAGATGGGATAGTATTAGATGGGTACGGGTGGAAGAGATAATGATAAAGGCTCTCCCGTTAGATAAGAGAGTGTATATTAATAAGTACATAGATAAGTGTACATATGAAATTTTAAACTGAGTCGCGCATAGTGTGGGTCGGATGGCGGCGAGGACTCGTCCAGGTCGCAGGAGGAAGCTATTTATAGCTCAAGCTGCTTATATAACACCGCTACGACTGCGCCGTCGCGAAGTATCGACGTTGAACTCTGTCCTTGTCGTACGGATCCCCGGGCGTATCGCAGCGCGCATGATCAATGAGCTGATCCCGCACTATAAAAATCCGCCCGCAACAGCAGCTCGTTCATTTTCTCCCCGGGCCTGATCCAGAAGCGACATCAGCACACCGCACTACCGCAGTACCGCACTACCGCACAAAGCAAACTCCATTGTCCAGTCGCCATCATGGGTGAGTTGTTCTCTTGTAATTCGGAAGACCTCTCTTCTGTTATCTCCTGATCCCATATCCTCTACGCGTACTTTAAAAAAACATTTCGATGTTAGCCAGAACCGTTTAGTTATTATATCATTTTTAACGAAATGTTTCGTAGTCGAATGTATTACTTACATTTCTTCTATAATTTTCGCAAACAGGAAAATCTGAAGAAAATTAAAACACTTTGCAACAAATCTGATCTAAGACAAAGTGAAATTAATTTAATTTCATCATTACATAGATAGATAGAAGTAATGTTGAATAATATTTTTAAGAAGAGAAGCAAACTTTGCAATCGGTAAACCTTACAGTTTTCCTCAAGTAACAAAATTTGTTATAGAAAAACTTATTACAGATACTAAAATACTATATACTAAAGTGTTGAATAGTATCTGGATTACACAAACGCAAACGCAAACGCAAAACCTAATAGACAAAGGAGTTACCAAATTAACTTTAGTCCGTCTACTAAAAATCAATATCCTTGTATCCGTACCGGAACCTCCAATTGCGTTTACGGAGCATGCGCCATTACGACGCTCTCGACCTGGACCTCGGACCTGGACACCTTCCCAACCCTCGATCATTGCATCAACCTCATCTCCCTTTAGTCAAGCGTCTATTAGTCCAAACACCATTCTCTATTATTGTATTTACTTCAACAATCATTTAAAATGTTTGATAAATAGGCGGGAGTTAACTTTAACATATTTATAGAAATACACCATTGTCCTCTGATCTCTGGGAGCGTGCCGCGCCCAGCCATGGAGGACATCCATCTGCTAATAGACGACCACGATGTACTATGGATACGATGGACGATATTTCATTGAAAGTTCGCGTTAATTTTGCTACACATTAGTATCGAGCATCGAGCAACAGTAAAGATGCATAGTTAGATTCTAAGTAAAATATAGAGCTAACGGAATAGAGACAATTATCGAAAATAACGTAAAATTCACAAAATTACTATATGGATATAGTACAGGGGTCGCATCGACACCACCAGCGCCATTTTAATTTCCAAACAGTTTTCAAAGATAATTGCTATCCATATAGATCCTGTTTTATAATACTTCAAAATGTTAACTTTGTTCTTCTTTTTATGTTAGTCTTTGTATTTGCTCACTGAACAATGCGTGCCCGATCTTGTAACTAAAATATATATTTCTATTAAATTGGGGTGTGGTCGTATAGGATTTCTTCCGGAGTCTTTTGTTCTCATTGAGCATGCGCAGTGTGAGTTTGCTTACATCGATCGTTCGCTTAATTTTCATATCCTCCTCTCTGGGCCCGCGGCTGCGCGTTTCATTTAAAAGCACTATAAACAAAATCAATACGTACTACCCCCTCGCCCGGGCAGAGAGGGTGGGATAGGGTGTGGCGGGGTGGTAGACACGGATTGAGCATGCGCAGTTCTCAACTCGTGTACCTTCGATCCGCCAGCCATCTCCCGGTACTCCATCATTACCGCGTTGAACTCCCATCGGGCGACAAGTCAACATAGTCCTACCTTAAATTAGATTTGATCTCCTGGGAAGTAGCCATGATGCGTGAGTACCTTCGAACATTTCAATATTATAATACAACACTAACTTTTATTTTGGTAATACACATTGGTTTTTCTTTTCAATTATTTTACTTATAAATGATTTAAAAGCAAAGTTAACATTCCTTGAAAATCACTAAGCATGGATTAGGTCTTATCTGGATATTAACTTCAGGGTATACTAATCTATTTTTATTTTGTTTATCATCATCATCATCATCAGGCGATAGGCGCTCACTTCTGGACATAGGCCTCTCAAAGATATCGATCGATTTTGTTAATACTCTTTATAAATACAGTTATCTTAATAGATTTCACGGGGTTTAATAAATAAATTCTAAATTTATTAGGAATGATACCTTTAGGGTTTTTTTTTTTTTTAACCCCGTACTGAGCATGCGCAACGCGAACTCGCTGCAATCGATCGGCCGCAGCCCACTCCATCCCAGACAGTTACCTGATCATACCCTTAGCCCTTTGTTCTATTACTTAATAAAGTCTAATCTGAACATGAAAGAAGTTTGAACTGAACATGCTGCAAGAGTATTTGTAATTTGTAATTACTACATTTAAACATTTACATAACTTGTCTTCCGGTTATCGATCTATATGCTATTATTAGATGAGACTTGGTTTTTTTTTTATTCAAGTAAGCTACGAGACGAGTGAGACATTCACATGATGATACGCCCTCCCATAACAAATTGGCGATAGTTAGGATAGTATACATTGCGCCACATTGCGAATAAGATGTTGAGTCTCGTTACCTCAACATCTTTACTAGCTGTTGTAGCTTGTGTCAGCGGTAGATAGAGGTATTGCGCTGGTAGCTATCTAGATGGTCTCCGACAACAGCGAACTTGTCCTTACCGACCAGAACAAAAAATGTATGCGATTTGTTATGGTAGCTATGTAGGTATGTACTACTAAAAGCAGTATAAAAGAAGTATTTCGATTTAATTTAAAGCAACATTTCATAATCAAAGTTTTTTTGTACTATTTTGTTATAATTTTATTTTTCCATTGAACACGGTCTGAACTTAGTTCTTTCTTATGCCCTCCCCTATACTTCTATGTAACCCCCGTCCTCTGGGTAGATTTTCTCACAATTACCTAAACGTTAACGAGCCCAGCTAGTGTTGGGCGATACGACTGCTCCCGTAGCTCTTTATATATATTTGATTTCAAGTCCACACAATGACTTTCTTTCATGGATTCTAGGATCATAATGATTATAATTTTTTTACAACATTTAGCTAACTTAACGTATTTAAATAGATTATTTCAAGTGAAAATTATGATCGGTCGACCTGAGTCTGGGTGTGGCCGTTCTGAGCATGCGCAATGCAAGCTCCTATCGATCCCGCAACCAGCCAAACGTAATTAGCCGGGTCCACCTTTCGCCTCCCCCGGGACCGGAGTCTTCCCTCCCTCTTCCGACGCAGCTCCACCCTGCCCACTTTCTCCCACCGCGGCTCCCTTATTCATCCCCAACGACACACCACCCCTCCCCCTTAGGTATGACTTCGCCTTTTATCATTCATTAAGTCTTTGTTAATGCTATAATTTTATTTCTCAGTATTAGATGTAGTAAATGAACGAAAACATTACCGCCGCCTTATTGCCTTTCTTGTTTTAAAAACTTTGAGAAACATTTCAGAGACTTAGTTCTATTGAACTTTTTAAATATTAATATTTACATCAAGTTTATGAAAATCTAACACTTACTTTTACAATCTGTCTTCTGTCGTACATACGCCATTCTGTTAAATCAGCACTCAAATAGTTGGAGTTTGTTTACCTTAGAATTAGAAACTGTACTATATTTATTTCGTCTTTATTAAAATTATTTAAGGGATGTAAGAGGTCCCGCACAACAACTTACGGGACCCAAGCCAACCTAACCTGCTGGTGGTGCACCCTGATAATGTACAAACGAGGCTCTTACTTCCATTGATACAGACCCACATTGGGCCAGCGTGTTGGAAAATTGCCCAAATCTCCCCATATGAACCCCTACTGAGGAAATATTTGGAGTAGGCCTATGTCATGGAGTGGACGTCTATGGGCTGACGATGATGATGAAAACTATTTACAAAAATATTCTTATAGTTCGTTCTTCTGTGCATTGTGCAGCTGATGTAATCATTTTATTAATTCATTACTTTACCTTTCTTATTCACAACGGGCTAATATGTTGGAAGTCGATGCAGGGCACTTTTACAATATGCGGGTAGTAGCTGGTTAGTCAGGTTAAAAAAAAACTATACGATCAACCAGCTTCCGCAATATGCGTCCTCGGAAGCGAACCTGACACTTCCATGTTACGAGACAAGCGTTTATCCACGGAGCCAGTTGAGCCTACGTTATATTCGTCGCAGGAAATAGATCGATTCGCTGGTTCTGTGCGGAAGTCGCCAACACGACCGCACCGCGCTACATCCCACGCAATCCAAACGTAAATCGCAACAATCCATCGACCAAATTGTTCGAGATTGTTGTCTAGAAATCTAGGAATCCGATCTGGTCTAGAGCTTGCCGCGGCCTCGTAAATACTAGTACACTTAAAGCCAGCCATTGTTATTATCTCTGATAAAGTTTAAGTGTTTACTTTGAAGTTTTGAATTTCGCTCAGATTTATTTATATTTTTTTTAATTAAGTTAAAGTATATATACTTTATAAGGTGGCAATAAGTGGCTCATCATCGTTGCCACTGTATGAGTGGACTAGAAAGGCGACCAACAAAGAGGAATGGCGACGTATTGTAGAGCTTGCGACCAACACCTGAAGTGATGACCACGACCACTCTGTCAAGAGTGATACCGACTAAGAAGAAGAATATATACTTTAATACTGTCGTATTAAACCACCGCTGGGCACTAGGAACTGTCGTATGTAGGGCTTCGTTTGAGAGGAGTTGGGCCATTTCCCACCACGCTGGCCCAATGCGGGTTGGTGGGCAGAAGACCCTCGTCTGTTGATTAGCAGGGTGCACCACGAGTAGGTGGTAGGTGAGGTAGGCTTGGGTCCCGGGAGTTCTTATGCGGGGTCACCCCTATATCATCCTAACACCACGTTGGAAGGACATGTTACTAACAATCAAGTGAACGTCTCGCTCGTTTCATCGCTTCAAATAAAAAAAATGTGTGTTAGAGATAAATCTTAAGTTACATTTATACCGTTAATCGGCACACTAGCGGTATTCGTAACAAGTTACTTTTCCGCAATATACTAAGACGTTATTATAATCAAAATAATGTGTAACGTTATCAGTAACGAGTGAAGCTAACTCCAACATCTGCCATAGTGTCCTCGATGTCCCCGTTGACGCATTGAGGAGCGCCGCGGACAAATCTACATGCACATTGCCATTCGATCCCGAATCGTTAAATCAAAGTCCGACGAATATGCTAAAGATTTGCGCAGTAGAATGAATGAATGTAAACATGTATACAATTCGGAGGACAGTGTTGACAGTGACGAATCATACTGTGTTACCGATTTGACCTCATATGTAAATAAGGCTCATTTCATATGGATTATTCCAGACATCCTTTGTCTAGATAATACACGTTTTTAATAAAAGGTGTTTGTGTAAAACCCCACCTTTGTCCTCTCAACCCACAGTCGTCCTGCTGGATATAATATGTCACAAACAACCAGATACGATCTAAAAATTATTCCCGCATGTTATTTTTTTTTTCATGTTTAGCTTTGAATAATGACCTGCTTAGAGGTGTTATCCTCTCTTAAGGATTATTTCATTCTTTTCACGACTAATCGAGTGATCGTGGGCATACATTCTAATCCGACTCTCACTTGGATCGATTATTATTGTAAAATATAATCATTTAAGGGGTGTAAGGTTCCCGCACAACAACCCACAGCATCTAAGCCAACCTGACCTGCTCGTGGTGCACCCTACTTAAACAACAAACGAGGCTCTGGCTCCCGCCAATCAGCATTGGGCTAACATGGTGGGAAACAGCCCAAATCCCCTCTATGAACCCTTACAAACGACGGCTCCTGGTGCCCGGCCACTCTGGAGCCTACGGTGATTCTTGAAGGTCGCTGGATGCTGGCAGCGCAGGAGCGATTCATGTGGAAACTTTTCGGGGAGGCCTATGTCCAGCAGCGGACATCTATAGACTCATGAGCAGGATGAGGAGGGAGATAGCCGAAATCCACCCATATGAATTCCTACTTGATCAGGTGGAGATCTTTGGGGGAGGTCTATGTCTAGTGGACGTCTATGGGCCACTGGTGATGATGATAGTCAATTACAGATATAGTCTTCAAGTTTCATATATATTTATTTTTAAAATAAAACCTTTGCACTAATTTCTATACACAACAGTTCCACTGCGCTCTAAACTTATCGTGATAAGCAATGATTTATACCGCGATTAAATTAGTATAATATTATATAAACTATATCTAATCGGCGGAGTGTTGTTAACAGTGCAGTTCAACCAAGGTAAGTATTCCCGATCTGATTAGCATGCAATTGTAAAACGTTCAGGCGAGTGGGTAACAGAGACATGAAACATTCATAAGGGTCCTTCTGTAAAGATAACAGATTCAGTGCGGTCGCAAACAACACTTATAACTTAGTGTCGCCTGGTTTTTTTTTTGTTTATAAATATTTACGAATTTAAATTTATGACGTTCAAAACATGTTTTTTCCCGCGAATTTGCATGATGAAATATTGATTTATTCGATCTGATTCCAAAAAGGTCGCTGTCGATGGAAATCAACATATGATCATCATATCATTAATACATTAGTTTGTTTGTCTGCCGTTAAGCGAAGCAAAGTCAGTGTTGAATTATATAATACTGTTAATGTAATGTACGTACATGCATTATATAAAATTTCGTCAGCATGTACTTGGCTTATTGGTACAGCAGACGTCGGCGCCGTACTTGTATCTGACGTGTAAGTAGTACTCTGTCACGATGTCATAGGGGATGCCATTTATAAGCGAGGCAATCGGAATGGGTGACCATCGGTTACATATTCTTTAGTTGAATTATTTTAATATGAGAACATCTAACTTTAAATTTGTTCATAAAGTTTAGTGATGTATGTAGTTTAACAGTTTCAACGATTCAGCAGTTTTCACGATGAGATGTAAAGCCTTCTCACCACAAAGTTTTCCCACTAATGTTTGAAATAGGTGCTGCGGTGGCCTCTGCAGGTTAGGCAGTAGAGAATTACCACCAGTGAATGGGAGATATAAATTGATTTGATACATAAACTATTCAAAGCATGAATCGTTGCAATTTCAATATGTGAGTGTCACATGTTCGCGGTGGAGGTGGCCGCCGGGTTTGTAACGCAGGCGTGTAAGTTGACAGGAGCGGTTCGACAAGTCCTTTGTTCCACGTTCCGTTCCGCGCTGCAGCAGGCGGTGCCGCGGTGCCGCGGTGCCACAGTGACGGCGGGCTATTTGTTCAGTTGCGCAAGTCGATAGGGCACGCACTTGTGACATTGTACCGTTACTGTACACATCTACTTCAAAGACTGTACAATCGTACAACACACGTGTCGAGCTAATAATACTAAAGGTACTATAATTTAAACTTAATGATGTCCCCTACTGAACGTAGACCAGTCAAACAAAGAGCACGGATTACTCGTGACGCACCGAGGGAATTTTAGTGGATAACATACATACAACAAACCATACTTTAATGGTAACACAACTTGTCAGGTTTCTGCCGCCGGTAGAAGTGCAAGGTAAAGTGGTTGACATTAAACAACGTATATTTATTTAAACTATAACAATTATTAATAACAGTACTCCATCTAGGGTCTCATTGTCTCATACTGGTTAAGAATGAACTAAGTTAAGTTTAGTTTACTCCTGGTAGGTTTCTATTGTCAGACACGCTCTAGGTTGCTACCACCGCAGCGCCTATTGCAGCCGACAATCAGTAATGTGCAAGCATTACTGTGTTCCAGTTTGAAGGACGATGTAGCTAGTGTAACTACTGGGGTAAACGAACTCGACAACTTGTATCAAGGCGACCGTTTCAATGTGGTGCAGTGTATATCGTTCTAACCACCGCTACGTCGCTTCATAGAATAAAAAAAATACTCCAGAAGTTTATGATAAGCAGTTTATTATGAAGATTATCCTATGTGATTAAAAAAGGCATATAAATATAATTGAGACAAAAATTCATTTTTTTTTTTAACTAAATGGGTTAAATGATGGCGTGTTGGTAAAACGCTCTAACCTAGTAACATCCTGTTAACTGTTGTGTTAAAGACACCGACACCGTATTTGCACGGGAACACAGCCAAGTTGTTCCACTACTTTGCTGTTCTTATCAAGAACGAGGAGCTAAACATCTTTGTTCACAGATTAGATATGTTTTCAACATAAGATTGTGCGCCTACTAGTCTGGTGGTGAATACGAGATCAGGGAATTATATCATATTGAGCGGTCAGTTGGAGAAAACGTAAAATTGATAAACAACCATTTTCTTCACCGCTCTTGAAGTAACAACTTCAAAAATAATATAATTATTAATACTTACATTTATTTGTCGCAGGTGACCCACAAGACGTCAGGCAAGGTGATGGTGCTGAAGATGAACCAACAGAGCGCCAACCGGCCCAATATGCTGCGCGAGGTGCAGCTTATGAACAAACTGAAACATCCCAATATCCTCGGGTATGTATATATTTTTATATGATAAAAGTCTGCTGGACGTCCACCTGATGATGGATGGCATGCGCATTACAATGTAAATATTATTAGAATATTTGTTCAACAGACGTAACATTAAGTACTTAAGTTAACTCAAAAATTTTACACGCTACTGTAGCTTGTAAAATTATTGAGTTAACTTATACTTAAATACAATGTGTGAACACTTCTGATTTGCAGCAGAAAGTGGGGGCTGCTGTAAAATCTACTGAAATTCTGGTAAAAGATACTTACCGCTACCACCTTCATACAACATTTATCTAAGACAGAGATTTAAAAAAAGTCATGGTAGCCAAGCGTCACTTGTATGAGCATGCAGTTCTTGATGCATTTTCCGCTTGCTTGGATCTTCATTTTCCATGCTTCCAAAACAATTTTTTATTCAAAACCTTCACTCCTTCATTTTCATTCTCTACAAAAGAAAATCCCTTTCGCATCTAATCCTACTCTTAGTAAATGTATATACACTCGCATGTGCAAACAAGGTTTACAATAAATAAATAAATAATCTATCAAGTACAGGTAACAGGTAACGTGCGATAGCCATCTTGAAGCGGCGGCCTCGTTGTATAACTGCAGTGTTATCTTATCAGCGTGCAGGTTGCATCACCTGACGCACTTTTTCGCATGCCAACTTTTCCTTCTGGCGTGTCTGCGTGTCTGCACGCCCGCCGCGCGAATCGACAGTGCATTTACACATTTATTTGAGGTTTTTCGTTTGAGTTTATTTACTTCCAGTACAACGACCCGTGACCGGCGCTCGTCTTCCGATGAATCTCTCAGTTCCCCTCGTGTTTGTTCAATCCGTCTTGATCAAACATAACTGTTTAACGTCCAAACTTAAATTGAAGGATATATTTTAAAAATTTTGTAAGTCAATACAAAAAGCAGATCTCTAATTATATTCTCGTCGCTTCCAGTAACAACGTGAATGTTAATTTTGCATTTCTTCGTCGGTATCACTCTTGACAGAGTGGTCGTTGTTATCACTTTAGGTGTTGGTCGCAATTTTGCACAACAATATTTAAAATGTTGATTTTACAGTACAGGTTTTTTTTAGCTCGTTGGCCTAATGGTTAGAGCGTACGGCTTTCATTCCGAAGGTCGCGAGTTCAAATCTCGGCATGTACCGAAGACTGAATATTTAAGTTATATACATTTGTAAACTTTAGTTAAAACAGCGAATTACAAACGGTGAAGGAGAACATCGTGTGGTGGCCCCAATAAAGTGGCAACAGGCTCGCCCCACGTTACATGGGACCTAATCTGACCACATCTGGCGAAAAGTGGGTGCTTGTTCGCCTCTGCCTACCCCTACTGGGAAAAAGGCGTAATAATATAAAAAGAAATAAAAAAAGGTATTTTTTTGTAAATACAAAAACGTTCTGTTTATTATATAATTATACGAAACCGAGTAACGCGCTGTTGTAATCAATTATCTTTATATTGGTATGAAAAGAAAACGTGTTTTTTCATTAGCAGCCCATGCCCTAGATGTTCAGCTATCAATCAATTAAGAGACGTCAAATTTTATTAATTTTATTTATATGTATAGACAGTTATATTGTTGTAACCATATTGTAAAATAGTGGTTGTAACTTATTAAATTTGTTCAGTACGAACGCTTCATTGTACATTGTTAATAAAGTAGACAGCGGACTATAATTGATTAGAAGGGGATGGCAAGGTCTTCAGTAGATTGAATACCCATGCCAGAACGAGCAGTAAAGTTTATTGAATTAAATGTGTTCACACAGTGGACGTAGACGCCGAACTCTCTCGTACGTTCACTACTGGCACTCGCGCCGAGCGGATGAATTAAACGCGCTCACTGTTGCTCCCAGCCGTTGCGTAACTTTCACATTCACCGGCCGCACCGTGGGCCCCCTGGTGACCTTTGTTTTCGCTTCAATTTCTCAGGTCGCCGGAGCCGCGGAACTGTCGCTCCGCGTCCAGATTTGTCATCTTTGTATAATGTTTGTTATGAAACCGTCGCGGCCTTCGGAACAATGGACCGCTGTGCCCGCCCGTCCCAGATTTCAGTTCATTTCCTGCTTGTTTGTCTTCGGAAGTAAAAACACAATGCACTTCTGTTTCGATCGTTGCGTAATGTTCATCTCATTTAGTAACATTTATATCGCTTTCGTTTGCTACTTTCTCCGTGAAAACATTTTGCTAGAGTTTTTTTACATGAGCTAAAATTTTATTATAGATTATTTAGGAATATCTGGTGATTCTTTGACACTCCGAATCTTCTAATTTTTCTGCATCGTGGTGTATAATTTATTTCAATGCAAGTGTATGCCAAGAAATTATTATAATCTGCCTCTGCAAATTTATTTATACTGCTATATTAGATAAAAAATAATTTTCTTTATTATTTTTTATAGACGTAGACTAGTACATAGATTGGCGTAGCAGATCTGTGGTCGATGTTTCCCAAATCGGATAGTGTAATCAAAGTTCCATTCGGCGGTTTATTCAAAGTGTCAGTTATCTTACACTTTGAAATACACGAGGAGTTAACACTTCATTCAAAAAACTTGTTTCTTCATAATTCTCTTTGCCATTAATGTTAAGGTAATGAAAAGCAAAATCTAGAGTGCTTTTATTTTTCCACAATTTATGTGAATACCTAACTTCGCAAGGAATGTTTGATGGGCCGTAGTCGACTTCCTAGGAAGGAGTCGTCCACTTTCGCCGCGGGTTTGCATGCGCGTGCGTCGCACTGCCCACTTGTTTTGTTTTTCGCGGCAGTCGAAGCAGAATGATGCCCTCTGTCGACGCATGTTTGCACGCGAGCTGAGTAATTGGACATTTGCATAGATCACGGCGCGATACACCATCCTCGCTCCTGTCACGTGATGGTTGTTGGCAATGCAGCGATAGTCCCACCAGTCGATCAACTTGCGTCCATAGAAGAAGCATAATGTAGACATGATAGTGTATGTTAAACACACAATAACAAAATTAAAGCCAATATTGGAGACCTCTTATAAATTAGATACATAGTGTGGGATTCGATATCAAAGACTCCAACAACTCTAACCTACATAAAAAGGAAACGTGCATTTCTAAATTGATACACTGCAGTATACTTGATGGCGTTCAATCTAATGTAATTTGCTCCTAGCAATTGTAATTGGAAAAGCGGGTTGACGGCGACAATTTTCCTTTCGACTTCACTCGTGCTGACGAGACGCTTGATCCGATTTACTATAACGCTTTCACCCCGTGTCGCCGTTTGACAAATTTAGTATTGTTTCGTATCCACCATTACCGAAGGTAAATTATTGTTATTGTCTTTCACAATATGCATTCCCAAAGAAACTATTCCTGCCGCTCCTCTATCAGCTCGGTCTATCAGAATTTTACCCCTTTCCAACCTTTATACCCCACTTTTCATTGCTATCTCGCATATGACAAGTTTAATGTTGTATCTCCGTACCTTCAGGAATTATTTAGCCGTGCATTATGTGTTGTAAAAACCTGACATCCCCTTTGCGGTTTATGTCTCGAAAAGTTTTTTGAACGAAGTTATTTTTTGAACTGTTAACTTTAATATAACAAATACAATACTAGGAATTATTGAAATATAACTTTAATGTTATGGGTTATCTCAAAACATGTTCAATTGATAAAGGATTATACAAGATCGACAATGTCTTGAGTGATCGGAGAAGTAAATTATATCTCACTTTTACTGGTTTAAACCTCATTGTATTTCTTTCGACATCATTACAGTGTGTAGGTATCCTGACCAAAGTTGAAAAGCAATGCGGCTATAAGTTATCCTGGACTTATTTGTATTTTTAGATTCATGGGTGTGTGCGTCCACGAGGGCCAGCTGCACGCCCTCACGGAATACATGGAGGGCGGGTCGCTGGAACAGCTGCTGCTGGGCCGGCCGGCGGTCCCGCTGCCGCAGGCGCTGCGCGTCAACCTGGCCGCAGATATGGCCGCCGGCATGGCCTACTTGCATTCGCTTGGAGTCTTCCATCGAGACCTCACCGCTAAGGTGAGATTATTCATATTCGACAGTTACCACATTTGCTTCACACATAAGTAAATCATTATTTTACTACTGGACTACACATCATCTAGCTGCGCATCACTCTAACAAGTTCAATTGGCTTGATCCTGTGTTAGTATTATCTATTTATAAAAAGCAAATATTTTGGTTAAAAAAACTGTTCCATCATCATCAGCGGATAGCCGTCCACTAGCTAAACATAGGTCTCCCCCAAAAGTCTCTCTATTGATCGGTTCCACGTTGATCCCTCTTGTTGGAGGCCTCTCAACACTACGTCTACCGGTACCAGCAGTAAAAAATTGTTTACTGCACTGCAATCATGTGTATAGCGTATTGTAATAACATAGTTGAATCATATTCACGATATTTTTTTTCAATTCCAGAATGTACTGCTAAGAAAATACGGTGATGGCGAATACACAGCTGTAGTTGCTGATTTTGGTCTCGCGGCGAAGATACCTCACCCTGTGTACGTATCCTTTGAATGTGTCCTGAATCCTTACTTCTGTGTCATGTCTTTTAATTATATCACCAATTTGTAATAAACATAAAGAGGTTGTGATCAGAAATTGACGTATCGCTGGTGTATACCTAATCGATGCGATCTCCAGAAAGAGAGGGTCTTAAGAGGTGGATACTTGTGCCTATAAATATGAATTATATTATTATTAAGTTTAAATCTTGGTGTTATTTCCGCAGCAACGGTTACCGGTTAGCAAGCGTTGGCTCGCCGTGGTGGATGTCGCCGGAGTGCTTGCGAGGCCGCTGGTACGACCACCGCTCCGACATCTTCTCCTATGGAATCATACTCTGTCAGCTCATCGCCAGAGTGAGTCACTCTTTGTAATATACACTTCTCACATAATCGACCTGCCGTAGTAAGGTGATATAAAGTGATGGAACTAATGGGAGCGGTATATAATAATTGTTCTTCGTTTCTTTATCACCGCTTTTTTCAATAGTTGCGCGGTGCGAACCAAAACATGTTCTCATACATATGGTAGCGCAAATAGATGATATTTTGATCTTCTGCAATATTTGGGAATTTCTCCTAGAAATATTTGGGAACGTCTTCTTATTGCAATATTCTAGTTGATATTGGTTTCTCCTGCAGGTGGACGCCGATCCGGACGTGCTGCCGCGCACCGACAACTTCGGGCTGAACTACATCGCATTCGTGGAGCTCTGCGACGAGACCACCGTGCCCGACCTGCTGCGGCTCGCGTTCAACTGTTGCATTGTGAGTAAAACTTAAAGCACGCCTCTTTCCAAATCTATTTTTAATATGCAAGAAAAAATTATATGTACTGTGCGCAGTAACCAAAATATGTTGTTATAGTTTAATGATGGGTAGGTCTCTGTTGTCGGATACTATCAACAGAACTTAACATCTGATCTTAAAATATGCAAACATTACTGTGTTCCGATTGGTCTGGCACTATAGCTTTTGGAAGTACCTACTTAACGAGCCCGAACATCTCTTGATCAACATGACTAGTATAATAAGGTTCAGTGTTCTAACTAGCACCACATTATTATAGGCAGGCGAATCAAATTCAGGAAAACGAGACCTCGTAGCTACCAAACGGCGAAATTTCCAACTCTTTCAGCTCTTTGGAATTTATGACGTCATTACCATTCTTTTTTTATTTATTTAATTATGTATCAAGAGTTAAAAGTACAAGAAATTGATGTCTCGACATCTCGATTCCAGTATGACGCTAAGGCGAGGCCGCTATTCCCTGAGATAGTGAGCAAACTCGCCGAGATCAAAGAGGGGCTCGACGACTCCACCTGGGGCGGCAACACGCCCAACAGCACTTTTGACAGGTAATAACAACCAATCAATCGATCACATATCCCATCCAGTTGAAAACATTTACACATGCTACATAATCCTTCGACATAATCTTCTTCTTGTCTTAATAATAGGCGGTGAAATGACTGCCCAATGTTAGTTAGGGTGATGATCCACATTGCACCATAATGTGCTCGTCACTAAGGCACAAGATATTAAGTGTCGTTGATCTAGTAAGTACATTAACACCATAAATATTAGTTTCCACTTTTCGAGGGAAGTTAGTTGCGTCGTTCCTTATGATAACGACACTATCGACACAGTAATAAAGTAGTAAGATATCACCATCTTCATCATTAGGTACACTCTTCAAACTGAAGTTTGGTGATCCAAAAACCAATTCGATCCTCAGTTATCGTTTTTTATTCTTCTTTAGTAAGATATGGTTGTATTATATCTGTGTGTTTATGTATAGCGAAGAGACGGAGTCGTCCGGGCCGCGCTCGTGCCCCGGGCTGTGGGCGTGGCGGAGGCCCGCGCGGCACCGCTCCGAAGGCAGCCCCCACCACCGAGACCGTGAGTACCATTCGTTAACGTTTTAATCTGGATGACGCCACTGATCATCAATAATCTTTTTGGGGCGTTTTGATATAGCAAAACACAGTGCTGTTTCGTTGGTGGGAGAACAATGCCTTGCAAGCACATACATATATTTTTTTTTTTTATATTGTCACGCCTTTTTCCAGTAGGAGTAGGCAGAGGTGAATAAACCACCCACGTTTCGCCAGATGTGGTCAGATTAGGTCCCGTGTAACAGGGGGCTAGTCTGTTGCCACTTTATTGGGACCACCACACACACACACACACACACAAAGATGATTTCAGTGTGCGGGTTTCCTCACCATGTTTTCCTTCACCGTTTGTATCTCGCTGTTGTAACTAAAGTTCACAAATGTACATAACTTAAATATTAAGTCATTTGTACATGCCGAGGTTTGAACCCGCGACCTTCGGAATGAAAGCCGCACGCTCTAACCATTAGGCCAGCGAGCTTTTGTATAACGTTACGTATAACCATAATAACGTTTACATCATACATATATGATGTAAACGTTATTATGGAAAACAGAACTTGCCTCCAAGGGAAGCCATAGTTATTTAGAATATTTACCGACAAAATCTGGCTCGGTTGTCCTGACCTATTAAAGAGGTAATGACGACCCGTTTCGGATAGGCCCTGTGTATGGCAACCCCATGAACTATGAAATCTGCTCCTAATACTGTAACATGTTTCATTACGATCAGGAGGCGTGCATCGCGGCTCGCTCTCGGAGCTGGAATGGTCTTGGCGGGGCGGCGGTAGCGCGGGCGTCGCGGGCGCGGCCGGCGGTGGCGTGTCGCACCGGTCCGCGGGCGCGCTAGCCGCCGCCCCGGCGCCGCCGCGGCTCGCGCGCCTGCAGCGGCTCGCGCACGTGATGGTGCTGCGCGATGAGCACGCAGCACCGCGCGCGCCCCGCCGCGCGCTGCACGCCTTCCGAGGCGTCCACAAGATACTTGAGGTAAATGTCGGCTTCTCACCGCGGAATTACTGCTGCGGTCTCTTTAAATAACGTGAAATGTAACATACTATCGTCTGTGTATTGGTAAACAATTTACAAAATTCTGCGTTAAAAAAAAATGATTTGTGTGAACACTAGATAAAAACATCACTTTTAATATCGTGTAGTTTGACCTGTCGAAAAGGCCCGTTGAGTATTTTACAGCAACTTCGGCGAATGATACAAAAGGACCGCCCGCCGCTGACCGTGCGCACGAGCACGCGCACGCGTACGCGCGCCGCTCTCGGGTATCTTGTGCACGCCGCGTGCTCCACAGCCGCGTGCACAAGATATTCGAGCGGGGTGTGCGTTCTACCTGCACGAGGACATCGTCTACTCTTCAGTCGAGATAGCTGCACGCAACATTATGTATTTACCAACAAACTTTTTATTTCATTCATTCTTGTATTTGTAGGCTATGAAAGCTGCACTCTTGTATCTATATACTTAAAGTTTTTTTGTCATCAGGCGGCGCCACGGTGTTCCTCGGGATCCCCGCCGCCGGGCTGCACGGGTTGCGGCGCGAGCGGCGCTGCGGGCGTTGCGGGTGACGAGGAGCCGCGCTCCTCCTCCCTGCCGCCGTCGCCGGGGCTGGCGCGCCGCCGCCTCGACGACACGCCCAAATTGCACTACAAGGTAAGCCGCAACAGTACACACACCGCCGGCGATGTTATGTATATATATACACTTCCGGTATTTTGTTACATAAATCGTATTAGTTCGACTAGTGAAATTTAGGCATCTTTTCAGGGGGACTCGAGCGCGGAGCTGCGGCGGCGCGGCTCATGCGAAAGCGGCATCTTCTCCGTCGCCAACGAAGAGCTGTGCCAGCACCCGAGCCTATACGGCGCCATGTGCCCGTGCTCGCTGAACGGTTGCAATCGTTGTTGGTGGCGGCGCGAGCCCGCGAGGCCCGACGCTCCGCTCCTACCGCTCGAGCACGAGGAACCGGAAGCCGAAGGTCAGCTGCGTATCTGTGCATCGTGCCTCATTGTATATGATTGGCTGCTGGCGCGCGGAAGGCGCGCAGCCGACGAACCTGCACCTCCAGTTGACAGCGATGCGCCGTTCCTCTGCGGACCGACGGACGCTACGGAGTCTGGAGACTACCACGTGCTCTCCAAGTGCTGCTGTTCCGCGCGAGACGACGATGAACTTGCTCGACTGCTGACGCGCGCCGCCTGCAAGCGCACCTCCAGCGTCTACACGGACAGCTCGGAAGACGTCGCCTCTCTCGGCTCCGACAGCCTGTACGACGACCGACTGCCGCGCAGCGCACGCTCCGCGCAAATATCTCGTATAGTGGAGTACTTTGAAAGGAAGGGCGCCGACTTTAAGTGTGAACGCACCTTCAAAGGCTCCCGGTTCAAAATAAGCAACGGTGGCAAAGAGACACTCCAGTTTAGAGAGCGCGGCGAGAAAGAATACCTCGTGGACGTGAAACACCGCGCGGTCGGCGGCAGGATGGGCGAGTTCGGCGAGGACGGCGGCAGGAAGTGCGTGCAGCAAAGACTGATGATCTGCGAGGGCGCCGTCAGGTCCAAGTTGCCGCTGTTCGACAAGAAGTCATAGCGGTGCGGGTCCGCGTCGCGCGGAGCCGTCGTCTGCCTGTGACGGCGCGGCGCCCGCGCGGCCCCCGCGCGGCTCCCGTGTCAAATTCAACTCATCGGTGACTTCCATTCATAGCTATAACAAAATATTTCTATATCATAGTGTACGCATACAGAAAATTTAGACCTTATTGTCATAGAATGAATAAGGCAGAATTTTCCATGGCCAGTGCCAACTCGCGTGCTGTGCAGTAACGGAAGCGTGACAATACATTCGGCGGTAGTGCCCGCCGCCGCCGCCCGCGAAGTCCCCGCTTCGAGTTCGACTGAGTAAACGTAAGCATTTCATTCGTTTAAACATGAGATTATATTCAAATGGTTGTAGGTAATAGTTATATATAGTATTAGTCGGAGCCGATGGTTCAGCCGGTGTGTGTACAGCGTATTGTGTTACTTAAGCCCTGGCCGTGGCCTAGCCGTTGGCTGAGAAGCCTTTCTAGACGAAATATCCGCTGCCGAGTCGGCAGACCTCCGGTCGAAAGGATTGTGTACATATTAAGTTACGTTGTTCGTTTCATTGATATTTATAATTTATACAGTATTAGACGACTACTTGCCAGCTAGGTGTACATAATTTTGTAATATTTACAATGTTGCGTTCAATCATAATAAATCGATGAATTTATTTGGACAGATTTCTATTCGAGTACTGATATATTTTACTTAATTAATTAAATCGTGATAGTTACTTAGGGATTATTTGAGATTTTTTACTTTTGTCCGGAAAAACAGTAGCTATTATTGTTTTAAATCAAACTCGTGTATGTACAGCGTCGGGTCGAGTTCGTCCTACTGGGTTCCGTCTAGTTAATGTTGCCGAATTAACCACCGACGCCGAAGGTAACTCTAAACACAATCCGCACGGACAGAGCGCCACTCGTTCAGATCCGCCCAGGTCGGAGCACCCCCACTATCCAAATCACCGTCACGTACAAATATATAATGTATATTCAAAGCGACTATTCAAAGAGATATGATTCACTAAAGAAATTAATATAATAAACTAGTGACGTATTATACGATTAAATCGTGATCGCGTCACATCACTATTTCCTATATACAGATTATAAAATAAAAGTTCGGCTTCGAAATTATTGTTTGCTGTCGCCGCGTACCGACACGAGGTGCGGGTGAAACCGATCGTATCGTTTACAACAAATTTATATGAAAAATATATTTTTGTAAATAAATTCTGAACATAATCGATATACACAGGAGTCGCGTTCTCACCGACAGGGTATTGGCATCGGTGTTGTGTTTACTGTATTCATATCGATACATCGTAATCGGTATAACGAACGAGTGATAACGGTCATAATCGTTTAAAACGGAAGCAACCATACTACAATATTATAAAGCCCGCCGTGTACTAGTGGATGCTGCCCAAACGGAGCTCGTCATCTCGCTCGCATTCTGACAGTCCGTTAATAGTGAGTTTCCTAACGTAAATAATACACATATCGATTATTTGAAACATCGATCAGCTGTCACCGCGCACCACCCATGCAATTTAAGGGCAGGTTTCGCGGGCAGGCTGTGTACGTGTGCGTGTACGCGTAAATAAACAAAATGATTCATACAGTGCCAAAACGTATAAATATTGAAAACTTTAATGTTTACCCTTTTGTGTATATTCGTTTGTTAGTTATTAGTGTTGAAACATTTCCACGATCCGTCGGTGTAGCTGACGGTACGGGAGCAGGCAGGCCCGCGCGTCACTTGACCTCGAGTGTTGCACGACACTAAAGCAATTAACTTATCCGTCCAGATGTAGCCGTTGGTACTACGGACCCTCGCCGCCTCGAGCTGCTTCTCAAGCGATTGTATTGACTAATATCATTATTACTCCGTAGCAGTAATAATTGTAAACAAAAAATTGTGTGCTTTTAACACTAGGTTTACTGTCGGTTTATTGTTTTTTGTTTTTATTTACTGCTAAGCTTTTTACTTACACGTAATTAGAGGGAATCTAGGGGTTGGAACTTTTGTACTGCTCGCTACTTTGCTATGGGCACCACGTGAGAAGTACTTTCCATATTTAACTTTTTTAATTTTTAACTAAAAAAAATATTTCATCGTACTTTGCACTTTATTACAAAAATATTTATTAAACCTTTACTAAACCTTATTTTTCAAAGTTTTAAACATTAATCCTTCTGTTGTTTTGATTAGGAAACGTAAGATTTAACATTTAGTATTTAACTGAATTGTTATTCGCAAATAAATCTAAACGATTCTTTAAACAAAAGTCTGACAAAGCCTTCCCAGCGCGTTGCGGCAACCTTTGGGTAAACCTAGTGCTAACTGACCGTTATAATTAATTCAATTAACAAATTAATTAACACGGAACTATTCAACGATATTTTTCTGGAACAATAGACTGAATTAAATCTTATCTTGAAATAATCCAATCGCAGCATTTACTTTTCCTTTGTTTACCGGAAGAGGCAAAGGACAATAGCCAAATCGTAGATATAAAAATCATAACATGCCTATAATTTTTTTTTAAACAAATTTCGCGATGATGTTCCTCAAATATATATATATATATATATTCACATATATGTAACTAATAATTCAAACGTGCGTTTTTTTGTGTAGCTAGCTAATGCGATACCGCCCATGTATAAGCGTTGTATTGTGGAGCCCGTCCCGCTCCACCCCACAGGCCCCAGACAGACTTCAGTCTAGCGTAGTGCTTTAATGTATTCGTCATATGTACCTGTTCCATCACACAATGTCACATTGTTTGTGTAAATATCTGTGCAATAGACAATAGACGACGGACGCGCGCTTAGGTTCGCGTGCGATGACGCGGTCGCAACTCGACGCCTGTCAGTCGCACTTCCGACGACGGCTGTCGGAGTGACAGGAAACGCACTGGAACAAGTCCCAGGACGTGTCCGCTTGTGTCGAGCAGTCGTGCTCGCAGCAGCAAGGCGAAGTCCAACATAACGAGTGGTGTAACTTTAGTCGGGTGGAGCGTCAACGAATGTTTCAACACTGAGCTGCCGCTCGTTCATGTTGTCGATGTGGACAGAGTCACACCGCGGAAAGCATATCAGTTTCAGAACCACTTAGCTCTTAATTATTTTGATAAAAAAAAATTTAGAATAAATCGCCTCGCGTACGACGGATTTGAATCGACTGCTGGTAATCGAGACTTTGGAGCAGATAGGAATAAAAAGAGTGCAATCGTAAATCCCTCGTTCGCGAGAAGTTCAATGATGCTGGTGATAGCCGACCCCTCGGTTATGTGATGGTTCTTCCAAAGTTTTCTCGTTTCACTTTACATCTTCGAAATATGACCGTGTTCGAGACTTTATGTAAAAAGTACTTTGATAAATAAAAAAAGAAAACCTTGGGAGAGTATCAGCGTAACACCGTGATGTAGATTTTTCCTTTTGGTGTGAAAGGCTGTTGGGTCGCCAGCGTCGGCGTTAAGTTATATATTATTGTATAGGATCTAACGTTCCTTGTTTTTAAGGCACTAACGTTTACATAGGACGTTTTGTTATCGCGGTTGTGTCTTTTACATACCCGGACTTGCAATAGTTATACATAGTTGGGCCGACTGAGGCGTTATTGATTACAATTTGTAAGATGGAAGGTCGTAATAAATATATTTTGTTTCATTGTCTACTTTATTTGCTGCAAACTGATCCTACCTACCTACCTACCTACGTAAGTAAACGGGGAAGTAGTACCCCCCCGAGTAGAACCCCGCCGTGCCCACTACTATGGCTACAAAACGGTGATTTCGTCCTCATAAACCCATAGACGTCCACAGCTGGACATACACCTCCACCAAAGATCTCCACATTGATCGATCCTGCGCTACCCGCAACCGGCTGCTACCCGCAACCTTCACCAGATCTTCAGACCACTTTGCAAGAGGCTTTTGTTTCGGTTGGGAAATCATCGAATGTTACCTTGCTTTTGTGGGAAAGTCAGGGTTATATGAGATTTTTACTAAAACCCCCTTTATGATCTGTATCAGTGCATTCGGAGAGGCTCCGCGATCTCTTATAGAACGCACCGGTGAACCTCTACACTTTGTGTTACACGTCTCTGAGGAGGAGCCTAACCCTCCCGAGCACCATCGCTGAGCCAGACGCTGATTCACGCAGGTTCGTTTGTTGAGCGTTAAGGGCTCCAACAACCAAGGCCCGCAAAACTCCTAGACCTTTTTAGTCGCCTTCTACAACAAGCAGAGCTTACCTTAGTCTGATGCGCGGTAAGGATGATTTGATAATATAAATTACTTCGAAACAAACAAAACAAGGTTTCATACAAGATACTCTCAATATCCCAGCATTGTGTGTAGTAGATGAGTACATATAAAGATTACAAGTTATTATACAGTATTGAGTATGAGAAGGGCCTGGGGGCTGGTTCATTTAACGCATTTTCTGGATTATCAGATACAAAATATCGTGCGGCAACTATTAAGTATACGAGTATTCTTTTAAGTTACAAAACAGCTGAGAGATTCAGAGACAGTTACATTTAGACCATTTATATAAGTATTAAGTTTTCTGAACATGATAAGCTTACAGCTCGTCTGATGTCAGTCTGGGCTCGTGGATCCGTATGCACGGCCATATGTATATAAGTGTTATTCATTAGTGATTTCATCCAATGTAACCTGCGAGGAGTTAAAAATTATTACAATGATAGCTTACCATCATTAAAAGTTGAAGTATTTGACTATTATACATTATTTACATTCCATCATCATCCTATGGAGGTCTGCAGCTGGAGATAGATAACTAGTAATGTATTTCACCCTCCTGAGAATTTTCATTCTTATTTGACAACATTTAAGTAAGTTTAAACTAATTTAGCAGGGTGTCACCGCTGCGTCCCGTAGATGTCGGAGCCTCTCTTAATGCACTGACGGAGAGTACCGAGGGGATTTTATTGGGTAGAACCCCCCACATAACTTTTTCTTTCCTCCCAGAAGCAGTGTATCAGGTGTACCGGTATGAAGTGAGCGTCAAAATACAAAAGTCTCGATAGGGAATATTTGATTTGAACGAGGATTTATTTTTTTTTTTTGTTTGTTTGCTATGACATTTGTGAAACATATTTAGTCTACATCAAGTCATTGAAACGACAACATCATATTTTTTCATCGTGTTAAAAATGTCGAATTTTGTACCAGAAAGTGATGATTCGCGCAAAGCATTAATTTCTTGTTTTCATTTGAAGAAAAGTGCTGCAGAGTCGCATGCGAGTCGAATGTTTGTCGAGGCATATGGTGATCATGCTCTATCAGAAGCAACATGCAAAAGATGGTTTCAACGGTTCAGAAATAATGATTTTGATGTGAGAAATGAAGAACGTGGAAGACCACCAAAAAATTTTGAAGACGCCGAATTGCAAACGATATTGGATGGAGATGACACTTTGAATCAAAAGCAAATGGCAGAAATGTTAAATATTGCACAACAAACAATTTCTGACCGTTTAAAAGCTATGGGAAAGATCCAAAAGTGTGAAAATTTGGGTGCCACATGAATTGAATGAAAGACGGATGGAAAACCGAAAAAACACTTGTGAAATTTTGCTTCAAAGACACGAAAGAAAATCGGTTTTGCATCGGATTGTTACTGGCGATGGAAAATGGATTTATTTTAAGAATCCTAAACGGAAAAAATCATGGGTTAATCCGGGACAACCATCAAATTGACTGCAAAACCAGATCGATTCGGCAAAAAGACAATGCTGTGTGTTTGGTGGGATCAGAAAGGTGTGGTGTATCACGAGCTCCTAAAACCTGGTGAAACCGTTAATACGGATCGCTGATCGCTACCGACAACAAATGATCAATTTGAACCATGCATTGATCGAGAAACGACCAGAATGGGCCAGAAGGCACCTGCACACAAAGCAAAAACCGGTTCATCAAAACACTTGGCTGGGAGCTGCTACCTGCTACCCCACCCGCCGTATTCACCAGACTTGGCTCCTTCCGACTACCATTTGTTTTCATCGATGGGACACGCAATGGCTGAGCAGCACTTTGGTTCCTACGAGGAGGTCGAAAATTGGGTGTCTGGTTGGTTTGCTTTAAAAGTCGAACAATTTTATTGGCGTGGTATCCACAAATTGCCAGAAACGTGGTTACAATGTGTAGAAAACAATGGCTAATACTTTGAATGAAACGTTTTTTACTTTCCCATTAATAATTAGTGTTTTATTTTCACAAAAAAACGCTCATTTCATACCGCCGGTACAACTGATATCTGTTAAAAAGATTTCTCACGCGATAAAAATAGGTTAACCTAATTTAAAAGGTCCCATTACTTTTAATGATTTTTTTTATTCAATAAGCGACTAGACCTAAGTCTGGACCTATGTAGTGGACCTCTAGCGGATGATGATGAAGCGACTAGACGGGCGTTCGCGTGATGGTAAGTGAAACACCTGCCCATAACAATGTTATACCTGCTACTGCACCACATTGTGCTCGTCGCTGTGAGATACAAGGAACCGAGTCTCGTTACCACAGTAATTTGACTAGCTACAACACCCTTCAAACCGGTACACGGTAATATTTGCACACTGCTGTTTGGCGCAATAGGCGCAGCAGTGGTGCCTACCTAGACGGTCTCCGACAGCATGGACTTCACACCAGTATGATTGGACATGACCGCAAGAAAGTAAGATATATAGTAATTATTCCTGAAACATATAAAGATATATAATATTTCCGAGAATATATACAAAGTCGTGGTAGTACGATATGAAATCAACTATATAGTTTATCATTCATTACGACCATCCTTAATATTACAATGAGGCCGTATCTTCAAGCTTTAAGTACTATAATATATATATATATATGTACACTGAATATCCGGTAATGATATCAGCTGTTCAAATATTAAAGAGACATTACTGTTGAACACTACGCACAGGAGTACCGCAAGGAGTGATATCCTCCGAGAGAATAAAAACTATGTGTTTTCGTGACTGCAATGTATAATTTCATTAAATACTCCGCTACTTCTCCAATGGACATCTGTACATGTAATGACTGGATGTAAACTAAGAGAAGCAATAAATTTTTAAATCGAAACAAAAATATGTATTTGGAATATGTCTTGTTGATCAATTAGAGAGATGACGAACACCCTGTATAGCCGTGACCGTTCGTCATCCGCACTTGGAGCTGTCGGAGGAGCGCTTCGCCGGGAAGAGCGACGAGAAGTTGCCGGTGCCGAACAGGCTGCCCGCGTTTTTGAACAGTTTGCCGACGTTTTTGAACATGTACGCCATCATCGCGAGGAGGAGGACGGCGCCGGCGATGGGCAGCCAGCCGCCGACCGAGGGGCACACGCTGCCGAAACCGCCGCCCCGCCAGCTGAATATGCTCCCCAAGCCGCAAGTGAAGAACCCGCAGTCCGGCGTGGTGGCGGCCGATTCCGCGGCCCCCGCCTGATTGCTAGACGACGACCGGCCTTTGGATCGCGCTTCTGCTTGTTGCCTCTCCTTCTCCTCGGCACTTCAAATAAATGGATGTTCTTAATAAAAACCTATCTCCCTTCACGTTTATATTAGTTACTAAACGCAACCGCCACGACGTAGACATGAAGCCTTAAATAAACATAAAGCAACCTTTTTTATAACTCAAGATACGATTGTTCATACAAAATACTCTTCAGCATTTATTTCTGCAAAATCTATAACCCACATCCTTGACCAAGGCCTCAAATCTGTCTGGCGGTGTGGAAATAGATGGTGACTTTGAAAGAAGTACATTAACGCAACCATCGCTACTTACCATCAGGTCGGATCGCAGTCAAGCGTAACTCTAAAGCCATAATCCGTAAAATGTTAACGATACAACTTCTTTAATAATAATAGTTAAGATCCGGCGAGTGTTCGATAATATCTTCTAACTATTGCTTGGTTGTGCTAAGTAAAGAGCAGCTATAACTAACCAGTCGGTCTTAAGCAATGAAAGATTTCACATCTTTCGAGAAATACCAGTTTGTGTCTTCGTGAAATGTGCAGTTACAAAAATCTTAGTCCCTGGTGCGGGAGAACAATCCATTAAATTATGATTTCTTTCAAGTATAATGAGATACGATAATCTGCTAAACACTCGTTTAACTATCACAAGCAATTCTAACGCAAAAACAATCGGCTTTATAAGTAAACAATCTAATCAAGATCGCAAATAGTGAATAGATCCCGATGACAGGACCGGTTGCATTGGAATACCACTGGAGGCCGTGTCCAGCAGTGGATAGAGGTAGCTTAAAATAATAATGTTGATATGCATAAACATAAAATTTTAACAGCATTACTGACTAGAACCTTACTGCCAGCTGTAATACGTAACAGGTAACTCACCAGTCGCACATTATAAGGTTGTTCAGAATTTGAAAACTGCCTAAATTAGTCACATTATCCATGCACTCTGTTTTTGCTCATCAGAAATGAAATTACGGCTTTCGCAAACACATTTTTATTTAATTAAAGTTTTTAACTCATCGACAGTTCGGTGACGGGTGACGGACGGGTGACGGACAGGTGACGGACAGCCGTTGGTTGTTTTGTCCGTGTCTCCGATCATTACGAACATTTATGTTTCTGAGTTTCACGTAGACTATCAATTTTACACTGGAAATTTATAAAAGTTTTTATAACGTTATTAAAATAATTAAATCATTTATCAGCCATATTAATGGAAGACTTCAAGACATGGTCAACACATTCTGCGTACATCCGACCGTAAGTAACGTTTAAATTGTATTGGGCACTGCGTGGACTATAAAACGTCATGATATCTATCAGCTCAACGCTTCCATGCCTTTGGGTGCTGCAGATCACCAGAGCAGCACGCGATCTCAAATCTCTGTACATCTATTCGTTCTACGTTTGTTTACACCTTTCTATTTGGGGTAATTTTCTATGTATTGTCGGATCACCCCTTTCATACAACGTTATTACAACTAATTGTATATTCTTGAAGTCCTTCGCGACAAATACATTTTGCGTCCTATGGCAACGACAATTTGAAAAAAGATGTAATAATTTTATTACCCTTGCTAACATTACTAAATTATATTAACAATTTTACATCCAAATCTTAAAATAAAAACGGTTCACTTAGTAAACCTTGTATGATTAATACACATAATACATGACATTATGACAATTTTTGGATTATGTGTCCCCACTCACCTCTTCCTTGGTACCCTTCTTGCAAATACACTTGGGCTTGGCACCGACTTGATGCGTCCGAGCGGTCTGCGGGCACCTGGAGAACAATTTGAAGCCGAGTACCGTCAGCAGCGCGCCCACAGCCACGCCGGCCATGAACACCGGGGCGTCGCGGTCACTCATCTAAATGTTACTGCGACACAGGTAACAACGCATTAACATTTGTTCAATAGATATTAGTAGCAACATTAGCCAATAATGATTTCAGTCGAACACCTTCTTCACCGGTATCATAGAACAATATGGATGTGTCGACTTCAGCGACAGCAAGATTTTAGTTTATTTAAATTTTTATTAAATCCTTTGAACTGTTTCACCGGCACTTATCGAACTTTTAAAACACAATCGACTACTGTAAATGAACAACATTAATTTGAATTCATTAGAAACATTAAGAAAAATTTGATTCACTATTGGCTAATACATGAAAAGGCAATAGCAATATGATGGAAACGATAAATACCTCTGCAACAAAAACTAACACATACATGATCCTAATATAAAAGTATAAAATAGCGTTTTGCTTTGTTGACGGACACTTGAAAGCTCAATGGGTGTAGATAGTAACTTGACGTTTACGTGTGTTAATGCTCATGCTGTATTAAAAAACTTCTTTGATGAACCGAGCAAAGAGATATCATAAAGTTTATGGAATTACATTCAAATCATGAAATTTCGTTGCTTAATGGTGTAAATCAAAACATTAGAACAAAGTGGCGGCTTATTGTTTTTGTGCTAATTAAAGCACTGCATGGTTTTAGAGACAGGATTTGTATCGCACAACAGGAGCAGTTTACTAACAGAAGTATTTACAGTTACCAAAAAAAACATTTTTTTTTCCATGTTTATTCTTATATTACACTTAGCAACATATAAAATGAATCCTAATTATAAAAATAATAACATTCTACTGTTTACTACAAAGGAGTAAAATAAAAAAATACCTGTTAATCTTTAATAAATGCATTTACCATATTCAGTAGCCACAAGACGAAAAAGAAAACTGGTGAAGGTTGCGGGAAGCAGATGGATGCGGACAGCGCACAATCGGTCGATGTAGAGATCTTTTGGGGGAGGCCTATGTCCAGCAGTGGACGCCTATCAGCTGATGATGAAGACGAGAAAGACGTTCACATGGTGATAATTCTTATATAATCAATATAGTGCTACTTGGCATGAGGAACATAGCATCGCGTTATTATAATATGTTATGCGTCATTACTTTAGTAATTTCATTACCTAAAAAACCCTTCAAACCGAAACATTACAAAATGGAAACGAACAGTTGTCACCTGTTTTTTTTTTACTTAATACTAGATATAGACAATATTATATTATATTTGTGTATTTAAATAGTTATTTAGACAACATATATATTATTTAATAATTTAAAAAGAAGGCATAAAAGGCACGGTGTCAACCCATCCAAATTATTGCGTGAACCGGAACGCATCCACATTTCTAGTACATAAGTTGTCATAAATTAATAACAGTTACGTACATGCAAAGTCGACATCAAGACTTAGTATATTTTTTTTTTAAATATCAGGGTTAGAAACTCGATTTCAAAATACTTTTATGTATTTTCGATGCTTGCCATACAAAAGTAGAAAATCAATCATTATTTAATAACAGTCAAAAGTAAAATTAATCGTACGAAACGGAAATACATCTTGGCATGAGCACTTACATTAATGCGTTTTCAGTGTAGTATTTTGTGAATTTAACTCGTTGATGCGAATTACGTGCTATTCATACTATAAAGAGTGTAGTATAGTTAAAACCTTGCAATGTATAACAGATAAAAATATCCGAATTTTTTTTTTTTATTCAATTAAGTGACGAGACGAGCGCCAAGTTCAGCTAATAGTAAGTGCCCATTATAAATAATGACATGTAATCGCCAACTCCAGACTTGTTATGTATTAAGTAATTGTAACCCGTACCTGAGCCAATCTAATCCTCATCCGTCAAAGCTTAAAAGTTTTTTTCTTTTGCACCTTACTCGAATATGTCGAAAAAAACAATCATCATCATCATCATCCGATAGACGTCCACACCTGGATTTAGGCTTCTACCAAAGATCTCAACATCCAAACACTTGGCTTTAAAACCTGGTAGAGTGAGTACGTTCTATACGTACACAACACAGTATTAGTATTTTATGTTACTATGGTATGGCAGAGACTTGAAAGGATACACTATGGTAGGGATATTTTTGGAATTATTTATATGGCACTTAGATTGTTTATAGGTTAATAAGTAGCGTTGTAATCGTCGTGTCGGGTGCTAGCTGTTTACCGAGGATATTACTGTTCAGCTCGTGTCACTGGTTTTTCAATTTTATTAAACACTCAATCAGGTAAGAAAGTAAAGTTGAATTAAAATCAATTAAAAGATAACATTCACAAAGAAAATAATTTTATTAGTAGTAATAGATGTTCACATAAATATATTAAAAACAAATTAATACCTATATTATTTTCTATTGTTTATGTTTATGTACATGATATGTTTGTACTTTTCGAAATCTAAATTATGACGGTTGTGTTATAAAATTATAATTTCAATAAATAAACCAACAATACGGCTCGAGGCTTTGCTCTGTATGCTGTTAGTGTGTCCTTAATTTAAACAAAAATTTATGTTCTCTTGACAGAAATTAATACATCTTAACAAACTTCAAGGGGGTATGGAATTTACCATTAAAATAAAATTGTTTAAAAATTTATTTAGTGTGTTATAGCATATTACTGGAAAAGCATAGTACACAGCTGAAACAGCTTATTTATTGAATCATAAATTTCTCACCAAAGATATCCTAACTACTAAGTAACTTGTTAAAATCTATAAATCATATAAACTTTAGAAGCAGATCAAACAACTCTATTGAAAAGTTTCTATCTTGCAGTTAACCATGTCAATGAATAAGAGAAGCTTAGATGCTTATTTGGAAGAAGTTTATAAGCAATTTATTTTCATCAAAGATAGTGACTTTAAGAGGGCACAGGAGGTGTTCAAAAGTGTCTTTGAGCAAGTGAAACAAAAGGTTGGGGAGCAATGCAATTTCTTCAAAAAATACAGCAGCCAGGTAACAAAATAATTATTATTTAGATTCAGATACACCAAATGAATCTACTTGGAACCACAATGTATTAGTCTTATTGTAATTGACAGTTATTTACTTTATACTTTGTTTTTTTTTACAATAATAAATCAAGATATATATTAGATGGTCTGCTGACGAGGAGACAACAGTGTGTTAGATGCTGTATATTAAATTATGAGATGGTATATCTTGTTACTCTAGAAGTTTCACTATCTATAACACTTTTAGAACAAAAGCAGCAACATTTACCCAACAATTAGCTACAATAACTAGTTTTTGCAGTGGCCAGCTGCCTGTGTCTCCATATATTGAGCGAACAATCTTTTACTCAACGTGAAACATTGTTTTATAATGTACTGTTTTTTATTGTTTCTATTAAAGTGTTTTTCATGTAAAAATCCAACATAATTTAGTTATATTTAAATACATATATTTAATTTTACACCAGCCAAAAGTTCTTACTCTCTGTAGGATAACTTGTGGAAAATTCTCATTAGCAATGTCTCACAATACCCTTAGTTCAATAAATCCAAAAACATTTTCAAAAAAAGTTATTGAATAGTGCTAATAAGTTATTGAATCTCAGTGTGTTATGCACCAACTTATCTTTGTTATTAAAGTTGAGATATTTATAACTTTTCTATTCTGTAAATTACAAAGTTATTGTTGAATTCGGATAAATTTTTTTGTGTTGAAATATGAAAAATTTGACGTCAGGTTACATACGGTGGCAGTGTTTACGACGGCACAAAAGTTGGTAAGATGGACGAGTTTGATATGGACATCGTCATCCGCCTACCCATAAATTACGAAGAGAGCGAGAACGGTATCATCATTGAGAACGATACGCCGGGCTATGTTAAGCTAAAGATCATCAACGCTTTCGATAACCTCGATAAGCAGAAAGAATGGGAGAATTGCCACAAGGTGACGCGGGACTGGCGGGATGCCAAGAAATATTTTCTCCAAAATAAATTCCGGCACTGGATGCACAGCATTGTTCAAAAGGCTCTCAACGAAATGGATATGAAAGCCACAGTGAACGATGTCACCTATCTGTTGAATTACAAGGAATCTGGACCAGCGTATACTCTTCACATACGGAATCCAAGAGATGATGAGCAATTTCGCCTAGATGTGGACCTGGTGCCTGTCCTTAGATTTATATCTCCAAGATGGCCTAAAGGATATAGGTGAGCAGATCTTATGGTATCTACAGTTATTGAATATTATGAACTAATGGAGATAACAAATTCTTTAAAGACAATGCACAGGTATCAATATCCATTCACAAAGTTATCAATTACAATCAGCATCACAAAATTGATTGTATATCACACACAGCATGACACAAAATTAACTTGCTGATTATCTTGAATATTTCTTACAGAAATTCCATTGTTTGCATCAGGATAATAATATTTTGTATTTTTATATTTGAAAAGTGATGAGATAAGAGAACACTAGACACTACTATGTGTTAGACATAGATGCTGCAATGGTACCTAGATTGTCTCTGACATAGATCTGACACCCGTAACAAATACAACTACATAAATGTAATATCCAATTGGACATATAGTTATGTGCATGTTACAAATTCTTGAACTTAATTCTTCTGATCATTATAAAGTATTATGATCTCATTTGATATTTTCCTTAAACGGTTTACACGACATGCCATTATTGAATAATTTATCTTATTAAAACGACATTTTATCTAATGCGCGTTATCTCTGCTGAACCCACGGGTTTCCTCAAACATCATTACTGCACACAACAAACATCAAAAATATATCACTATTAATATCATTACAACACAGGCTTAAGAATAGATACAGCCAGCCTACCCGAGGTGATAAAAAATGCTGATTCATTTTTTAGAAGTAAGTTCATAAATTATTGCTTAAAAATGTGTAAGATAGTAAACAATAGGAATAAGGACAAGAAAATATTACTTTGTATATATGTACACCATAATATTCTGTGTATTTCTGTGAATATTACTTTATATATATGGACACAATAATGTTCTGTGTATTTCTGTGAATATTACTTTATATATATGGACACAATAATATTCTGTGTATTTCTGTGAATATTACTTTATATATATGGACACAATAATGTTCTGTGTATTTCTGTGAATATTACTTTATATATATGGACACAATAATGTTCTGTGTATTTCTGTGAATATTACTTTATATATATGGACACAATAATGTTCTGTGTATTTCTGTGAATATTAGATAATTAGCATAAGTATAAATATAATATAAAAAAAATATATATAGACTAAATTAGTATTATGTTGTGAAAATGTAAATAATAGCATAAGATAAAGCCCTGGTAGGTCTCTATTGCTGGAGTCTCTCTAGGTAGGTATTATTGCAGCGGCTATTGCAGCCGACAAACAGTACTGTGCAAAGATTACTATGTTGTGGTGTGAAGGACGCTGCACCTATTGTAATTACTGGGGTAACAAGATTCAACATTTAGTAGATCCAAGTCTGTAGTTCGCTGTAGCACGTAGGTGGGCAGGATCGACCGGTGAAACACTACCCTCTCACAGAAAATCAGCGTGAAGTGGGGGCCTCTTAGAGGCCACCGCGTTTCGACTGGTGAGTGAGAGTCCCGGCGCCCTTATCCCTCTACCTCGGGGCCCAAATAGCAACTGGCACTTTCATTATACTACACGTACCGCAACAGATTTTCTAGGGACTGTTGCGTTGCGTGTGGGAATGAGTATCAGTTGGCCCCCTCCTCCTGTTGTCTTTTTATTCCCTGTCCCACAATTCCTCACCCTCTGTGACCTTTCTTCTTCTCTTCTCCTTCACTTTCCTTCCCCACCCCTTATGCTCTTATTGTGATGGCGACGAGTGATACAAATAAAATACCCCAGGAAGGTACCAGTCCTTTAGAGACTGGAGAATCCCTGGAGGCTGCCCATCTTATTCTGGGGAGGCACATCAAGCGTCGTTTATCGCAGCTGCTGGGTGCAAACTGAGTCTAATCACGAGGAAGTCCCCCTCCACTTTAGCAGTGGATTTTTCTAACATCAGGGGACTTCACTCGAACTTAAATGCCGTTCACCACCATCTCGAGACGGAAAGGCCAGATTTGCTTTTCCTGACGGAGACGCAGATTTCCTCCCCGACGGACACTTCATATCTAAAGTGCCCGGCTTATAGCCTGGAGCACTTTTTTGTGCCACGCGCCGGCGTGTGTGTGTACGTTAGGGAGGGAATTTGTTACCGTAGGCTCAGCTATCTTGAAGGCAGAGACCTGTCGATCCTTTGGGTGCGCGTCGATTGTGAGGATCACATTCGCGTCTACGCGTGCCTTTACAGGTCTCATAGCGGAAATTCGGAAATTGACCGGCTCTTCGAGCACCTGCAGGTGTCCACTGACAGAATACTTGAGCAGATTACTACCGCAGAAATTGTGGTTTTAGGCGACTTTAATGCCCACCACTCTGACTGGCTTGGGTCAACATGTACTGACCATGCGGGAAGGTCTGCTCACGATTTTGCCATTGCCAATGGTCTGACGCAGATGGTACCTTCTCCCACACGTGTGCCGGATATGGAAGACCATTCGCCTTCCTTATTGGACCTTCTGCTGACCTCTCGCCCCGAACCCATTCGGGTATGGGTCGATGCTCCTCTCGGGTCAACAGACCATTGCCTAGTTCGGAGCGTGGTGCCTCTCACCGTCTCGTCGCAACCACTTCCATCTGGTAGACGACGTGTTTGGCACTACAGGTCAGCAGACTGGGACGGGATGCGCTCTTTGCATCCTACGCATGGGGGCAGATTTGCTTCAAGTCAGAGGATCCTAGCACCTGCGCTGATTCGGTTGCCGGCGTCGTGCTGCAGGGCATGGAATTGTTTGTTCCTAGCTCAGCGGTACCCGTCGGTGGCAGATCTCGGCCCTGGTTTGGTGGGTCCTGCCGTGACGCACAGCGTCGCAAGCGGGAATGCTACCAAGCTTGGGCTAGGGCAAAGGCCGCTAAGGATGTAAACTCTGACTCACTCAAGAAGAAGTACAACTCTGCTTCCAGGTTCTTTAAGAGGCAAATTGCATTGGCAAAGTTGAATTGCGTTGGGAGAATTGGCGAGAGACTGGCACGCCTGCCATCCGGCTCTCGTGCGTTCTGGTCTCTCGTCAAGGCTGTCCAGGGTAATTTCTGTCGGTCGACACTTCCACCTTTGCGCGGGGAGGATGGTTCATTGGCCTATTCCGCAAGGGAGAAAGCCGATCTTCTTGGCTCTATCTTTGCGGAAAACTCAACTCTTGACGACAGGGGGAACACTCCTCTTACCATCCCGAGGTGTGAAACCACAATGGCGGACGTCCGCTTCACACATTATTCTCCCTGGATGTCAACAAGTCGAGTGGGCCCGATGGAGTATCTCCTATTGTGCTGAAGCTGTGTGCTCCAGAGCTGGCACCGGTTTTAACGCGCTTATTCAGACACTCTTATGTCCTCGGCGTTGTCCCACATTCATGGAAGACGGCTCTAGTACACCCGATCTCTAAAAAATGCGACCGCTCAGATCCGTCCAACTACAGGCCTATCGCTATCACCTCCTTACTCTCCAAAATTATGGAATTCATAATCAACCGCCAGCTCATGGGCTACCTGGAAGAACACCAGCTGATCAGCGACCGGCAATATGGCTTCCGCAAAGGCCGATCAGCTGGTGATCTTCTGGCTTTACTAACTCACCGTTGGGCGCAGGCGGTTGAAAGTAGGGGTGAGGCACTAGGCATTAGTTTGGACATAGCGAAAGCCTTCGATCGGGTTTGGCATAAAGCCTTACTATCGAAGCTTCCTTCCTATGGGCTTCCTGAGAGACTTTGTAGGTGGATCGGCAGTTTCCTTGCGGAAGGGAGAGTTAAAGTCGTCATAGACGGCTCATGCTCCGACCCCCGGACCGTAAATGCTGGTGTTCCCCAAGGCTGCGTGTTATCCCCGACATTGTTCATTCTGCATATCAATGATTTGTTGCATACCAGTGGCATTCATTGCTATGCGGATGACAGTACCGTGGATGCACGGTACTGTCATCCGGCCCACATCATGCACATTTCGGTTGTAGCAATATCTCTCGGGATCACGTCGATGAGTGTCGGAACAAACTTGTGTCTGAAATCGAATCATCCCTTGTGAAGATTTCCGATTGGGGGGGACTAAATCTAGTCCAGTTTAACCCTTCTAAGACTCAAGTGTGCGCGTTCACAGCTAAAAAAGCCCCCTTTGTCGCATCGCCACTCTTCGGAAACACTCACCTTTGTGCCAAGCCGAACATTGGCATTCTAGGTGTCGACATTTCGAGTGTTGTCCAGTTTGGCGGTCATTTGGAGAGCAAGGCTAAAATGGCCTCCAAAAAACTCGGAGTACTCAACAGGGCCAAACAGTACTTCAAGCCGGCTCACCGCCTTAAACTGTATAAGGCGCAGGTGCGGCCTCACATGGAGTATTGTTGCCACCTTTGGGCCGGGGCTCCGGGTTATCAGCTATCTCCATTTGACCGAATCCAACGTAGGGCATCTCGGATTGTCGACGATCCTGAACTTGCCGATCGGCTAGATCCTTTGGCACTGCGTAGGAATCTATCTTCCCTATGCATACTTTACAGAATTTACAATGGGGATTGTTCCGAGGAGTTGTTCAATTTAATAGAAGCCGCTGATTTTCGCAACCGATCGTCTCGCCGGAACTATAATCCGCACCATCTGGATGGTTGGCTTTCCACTACAATGCGTTTTAAAAACAGTTTTCTGCCACCCACAGTAAATCTCTGGAATTCGTTGCCATCAGCGGTTTTCCCCAACAACTGCGACAATGGGTTATTCAAGAAAAGAGCATATTCTTACCTGAAGGGTAGGCAACGCACTGGCGTCGCTGGTGACCGTGGGGGGCGGTGAATCACTTACCATCAGGTGACCCGTCTTGCTCGTTTGCCTCTTAGCTGTTATAAAAAAAAAATCATAACTAACGTCACGTTGTTATGTGCGGGCGTATCATTTACCATCCGGTGAACGTGCCGCGCGTGTCGTCGCTTCATTACATAGAAAAAATAAAAAAAATTGGAAATAAGAAGAAAATCGTTAAAAATAATTTAGAACAATATTAAGTATACTGAAATCTTGATAGGTAACTTTGTACCCTTCACCACGAACAGGTTCCCATCTTATCGTGGCTATAGGGCTCAGTAGACCTGGTTTGGTCACCCACGATGAAGCTAAGAGGAACTTATCTGGCCGACGCTAGGTAACCGCATCCGGTGGGCTCACTCCGGATGTGTGTCACTGCTTGGCTACGGAGGCAGGCTTTTGCACTACCATTCGCAACCGTGCTGGTGTCGCGGAGGAATAAGTGTTGGTATTGCGCTTCGCCACACTTTCTATCCTCCGCAACTAAGTGGTGCGGCGGCGGTGGGGCTGCCGGTGAACAGGAGTGTCGGAATTGCATTTCGCCGTTTTCTCTATCCTTCGTGGCAGTATAACGTTTGGCGGCGCAGCCCAATGCCAAATTTGCTCTAAGGGACCAGATTCGGCGGGGATCGTTGCCCAAATGACAATAAGAGGCCGGTAGGAAGGCGGGCTGCATGTTCGGGCGCGGCCTTATGAAGGTGGAAAGTGTCTCTTCCCCCGACATGGTGCTGCGTGGTGAAGCCAGAGCTGATGGGGTCGCGAAGGTGTAAACAAAGCGTTCCCGTGGCTTCACCATAAAGTGACGAGAGTGGAACATCGTGAGGGTTTCAGTTGGTGTTAGTACTCCAGTAAAGTTTTTGCCCCCGCGAAGGCATTTCCCCCACGTAAAACAAAATAAAGCTTGTAACGCTACAACTCGAGGCGGCGCGGGCTCGCAACCCGTTAGGAAACCAACATCTTTAGTGGATTTTTTTGTTATTCAACCAAACGATGGAACGAGCAGGTCGTTCACCTGATTGTAAGTTTGTAATTATACACAGCACTGCATTCTGCTAGTCGCCCTGAAACATAGATGTTAAGTCTCTTTTCTCCAACAATTACACCAGCTACGACATCCTTCAAACCGAAACATAGTAATGTTCGCAAACTACTGCGGCCGTAGTAGCTGCAGCGATGGTACCTACCTAGACGGTCTCCGGCAACAGTAAATGCGACATCCGCCAATGAACTGGATAGATGAGAGAGAAGATCGTTAATACCTAATGAAGTTACGCGCTGATGCTAATTGACTCGATGTTTTCATCATTCAACAGAACCGTGGAGAAAGGGACCGTGAAGGACTGGTTCGTGGTCCCGAAACCGAACAAGGCGCTGAAGGATGACGCGCTGAGGAACCGATGCTGGCGGCTCTCGTTCCAGGAATACGAGCGGGAGATGCTCGAAAAATATAATCAATTGAAAAAGACCATAAGGCTGGTGAGTATTCTCCTGCGAGCTGCTGTGAATCGATTTGTAATTTTTTATTTTTTCCATAAAAAAGGACATCGTAAACTCGAGCTGTTTTTTTATCGCGACACTAATCTTGCGGAGGTGAAGATGTCCACACGGCACCACGTTCAGCTAATTGCATTTGGATGTAGACACTTTTTTTATTAACGTGTGTAACAAAATTCTGACGGAACGCATACCCCGGAAACAATGGGCCGACCGCGTCCTGCCCGCTCGGGGATGTAGACAGTTACCCAGGACCAATTTGGGAACCACTGCCAATTAATATTGTATTAATTAATTTCGTTCATCTCGCCATGTCATCAATCAGACAATCATTCCACTCGTCTTCTTTTTTTTTTCATTCACAAAACAAAGATACTAGCAAGACCTGATCTGATAAGCGATTAGCCTATAAGATTATACTTGTCACATTTAGACATAAGAATTTAAGTTTTGTTACTGCAGTAATTTCACTATCATGCTGCAACGATAGCGCCAAGTGACTGAGTAATGATATGCTTCTATATGTACAGGTGAAGAAATTGCGGAACGCTTTGAACATGAAGCCAATCGCTAGCTACTACATCAAGACGCTGTTCCTATGGAAGGTCCAAAAGAACAAAGACGCTAACATCGACAACAAGCAATTCTGGCAAAGAAAAGTGAGCATCCTGTTCCGCACCATGGTGGAGGAGTTTCACGACGCTATTATAAATAAAAATATTCCCTACTTTTGGAATAAGGACAACAACCTCATTGAACAACTGAAACCGGAGCACCAGAAGCTCTACGCGGACCAATTGAATGCAGTCCTGCAAAGCATCGACACGAACGACGTCATCAAAACCGTACACGCGCTGCTCACCCCGGACGAATTCAAGCTATTCATGAACACAGACCTGTACTTGAAGCACGCCGCTATAACGCCCACGCCTGTGTCCACGCCGACCAAAGTCCACCGGAGCTACTCCACCGTCTCCAGCTCGTCCAGCCAAGACGAACAGGCTAACTCGCAAGCCAGTAAACTTGACCAACAAACGCTTTTATTGAAAACGGTAATGAAGAAGCTCGATTTGTTGACTCAAAAACTAGAAATACATGAGGAAAGACTGTTCAAACTGGAGGAGGCCCATAAACAGATTCTGGAGATGAAACTGCAGCCGAGTAAGAACACTACTGATGCCGGGAATGTTGACCTTTTAATAAATGCTGCCGTTCCGGAAGTTGATGGCAATGTTCTCATTTCCTTCTGAAAATGGAATTTTGCGCGAAAACCAAGTGTATCACGTATGTCTGATGAAATATAAATACCATTACCAGTAACAAAAAAAAATCTTTATATGCACACGATCTCAGCTGCAGTAGCTAGATAGGTTAACAGCGTTGATCACCAGTCGGATATTGTCAGTGGATATTCTGTTTCATACTATCACGCTGCCAAACAATAGTGTGCAAGCTTCACTCTGTTCCGATATGGAGGGCGCTGTGGCTAGTGGAGATACTGGGATACAAGGAGCCCCAACATCCTCTGCCTCTGTATGTCCTAAATAGTCACATTGTTATTGTAAAGTTTTAATATGTCGATGCGGAGATAGATAAGAATTTAAGGTTTCACTGAAGCCGTTTGAACTGTTTTATTTATATTAAAGTTGAAATACATTTTTACTATTAATTATAAATATGAGCTTTTTGATATAATTATTATTTGATATTTGATACTTTTGTAAGGTCGATACGTCTCAAAGAGGCGCGGGTTCGATCCTCACTGTACTTGAGTTTCCGGTGAAGGAAAAAATCGTGCGGAAACCGACATGTTCCAAGAACCACGGCTTCCGTATACAACCAACAATCCGTACTTGGCCAAGATAGCGGATAAATGGCCTTGACTCTCTTCCATTCCAACAATATATCTACATGCGCGCCTGAATCCGTACGAAGTTTTGTCTTTCTACATACGGCGATACGCTCGTATGATGACACTTGTGCTGTTGCGTGCCATTTCCGTTTAGCCACTTCCTTAACTTTTATGCACTTTTGTTATTCAGGAAAATATTATTTTTGTTAAATTTTAGATGTCTCATAAAGTCCAGGACACTGCTAACGAGGTCCGCGATTTTCAGGGGGACCACAAATCACATTAGCCATGGCGTCGCGGGCCTCAAAACCAAACAAAATTGATTAGATCATGGTTTTATTTTTCTAAGATTTTTGCGACTTTTAGAATTTCTTAAAGAACCGTGAAAAGATTTAAAGCATATGTATTTCTATTATTTTTCCATCTCTGATGAGTTCAATTTTACTAATAGTCGTGAAATTCTAGTTAGTTTAAAATAAACTAACATCACATAGGCAAACTGCTAAGATAGGTAGAAGATGCCACCCGCTGAGCACGAGCCGCTCCCGTACATTCACTAATAATAGGTTGTCAAATATCTCCCTTCCGCCTTTTTGTCTTTTGAATTTCGCGGCTATGTACAAAGCGCTACAGAGCTCGTATCTGGCAATACTATACATAATTTGAAAGGTCTTGACATAACCTACAAAACGACGCTATGCATAATTAGTTTGGATATTGCGTTCAACAGTTATAGACGTGTAAACATGGAGTTCACTAACGCCGAAATTCGCGCTATTTTAAAGTTTTCCTTCGTTAAAGGCAAATCCGCTAGAGAAACGTTCCGTGAGATTAATGGTGTTTTGGGGGATGGTACTCTATCACTTCGAACCGCGGAGGAATGGTTTCGACGATTCAGAGCCGGTGAAAACGACACCATGGATAAGCCAGCCGGCGGAAGACCTGTGACGACAAATACCGATCAAATCATGGACTACATCGAGTTAGACCGGCATGTGGCATCTCGTGACATCGCCCAGGAGATGGGAGTTAGTCACCAAACCATCTGCAGAAGGCTGGATACAAAAAAAAGCTTGATGTTTGGGTGCCGCATGATTTGACGCAAAAAAACCTTCTGGACCGAATCAACGCCTGCGATATGCTGCTGAAACGGAACGAACTCGACCCATTCTTGAAGCGGATGGTGACTGGCGACGAAATATGGATCACATACGACAATATCAAGCGAAAAGGGTCGTGGTCGAAGGCCGGTGAATCGTCCCAAACAGTGGCCAAGCCAGGATTGACGGCCAGGAAGGTTTTGCTGTGTGTTTGGTGGGATTGGAAGGGAATCATCCACTATGAGCTGCTCCCATATGGCCAGACGCTTAATTCTACCATCTACTGCGAACAACTGGACCGCTTGAAGCAGGCGATCGACCAGAAGCGTCCAGAATTGGCCAACAGGAAGGGTGTAGTGTTCCACCAGGACAACGCCAGACCACACACTTCGTTGATGACTCGTCAGAAGCTACGGGAGCTCGGATGGGAGGTTTTATCGCATCCACCATATAGCCCGGACTTAGCGCCAAGTGATTACCACCTGTTCCTGTACATGGTGAACGCCCTTGGTGGTGTAAAGTTGAACTCAAAAGAGGCTTGTGAAAAGTGGCTGTCCGAGTTCTTCGCAAATAAGGAGGAGGGGGGCTTCTACGAGGGAGGTATTATAAAGTTGCCGTCTAGATGGAAACAGATTATCGAACAAAACGGCGCATATTTGAACTAAATCCGATCACTGTAACACTTTTTATAAAGCATTGAATAAAGAGCAAAAAAGCGGAAGGGAGATATTTGACAACCTTATATATTGTATAAGATTAAGTGTTTATATTTTTATGTATAAAATATTTTTTTTTTTTGTACAAGTTTTTTCATATGTTAATCGAAGCATAATTATATGTAACCATACTTCGATCTCTTAACTTTATTAAAGTTTGTGAAACCTGCACATCCTCTTTTTATTACAAACATTTACATTTAACCGACTGACGGAGGTGACCAATGAAATGACGTCACTACTAAATGAAGGTCGAGTGCAGTAAATGCAAAAAAGTATTTTTTATTTATTGTAGTCAAGTGTTTTAGCTTATTAATATCGTGTACAGTTATTTTGTGTGTGTTTTCTTCTTCATATAATATTTTTATTGTAAAATAAAAGTTTAGATATTAATATATATTGCTATAATGCCGATAAATAATAAACACCAATTTCTGTAAGCTCTTTGTCTACATTGTTAACTTCATTAACTTAAAAACAATAGCAAGGTAATATTTTTTTGTTGTTCAAAAACAGAATGGAAAGTAAATTTCTCTTAAAACTTTAATTATATTAACCGCATTTTTTTCTTGTACTACAGGTGGGTAATGTCATTAGAGTTTAGAGTAATTTTTTTTTATATATTCACTCCTTTTTCCCTGTAGGGTTAGGCAGAGATGAATAAACACCCACTTTAATTTAATGTAATGTTACAGTAAATTAACCTGCATTTCTTCAAAAATATTCAATGTTCGTTTAATACAATTTCTCACAATTATCAGAAATACTTGAAAGTTAACGTAACTACATGGACAAGGAAAATGAAACTCTAAAAAGTGTATATTTTTTAACACAATTTAATAATATTTCCTCACCACTATATTGTTTTGTGTCTTTATCATAGAAAATAAAGTTAAATAATTTACAGCCAAGTGATGAAAACGCACCGATAAACAAATAATATATTTATTTTACAATCTTGTGTGATTAGATTACACAACACATCCCTCCGGCGTCCCGTGCAGCTGCCGAATGCGATCTCATCTGGGAGCTGCACAGACTATAAACAGATAGGACAAAAGTAATCGCAGATTAAAAAAAAATAGAAGTCATTATTATAAGTAAATATCTATTTACCTATCTCTTAATATAAATCTATTTATTTTTGATTGAAACCGTTTCATATAAAAAAAACATAGATTATACAACTGTTGAAAAACCTAAAAGACGTTTCTACAAACAAATAATAATCACAGCTTTTTGGATGACGTATCAATATTTACTAAACGAAAATAATAAAAAAAAATACATCGAAGATAAGAAATGCTCGATTTTTGTAATAGCGAAAAACGATAACATTGATGAATTTAAAAAAAAAATGGAATAATGAAATGGTGCAGTGTTGCACAAACAGGTAATACCGCACTACTGACAAGCTACACTTCGAACTTGTATCGAAGACGGTTATTTTTATTCAAACACAATATATAATTTAAATTTTGCCATATTATGTACAGCAGACGCAGGGCAACACTAGTCTCACGCTATATACCTTCAAACTTATTTAGCTAACAATATGAGATAAGTATAGTATATAATGCTAACACTATCAGAAAATCTAGACGTTATAACGTAGTACTCGCGCGGTCCGAAACACAGCCGCTACTAGATGACAGTGCCCAGTTTGGTTTTCTTAAGCTAGCTGATTGTTCATCGGTAGGAAGAGTCTACCCGTTACATTGTGGTAGTGAAGATGTTTACACAACTCCACGGTCCTCGATTTAACATAATCTAAGTGATCATTACCACAGTAAATTACTATTGCTAAGGCGCAAACACCGCGACATTGATCGAGAGATCGAATTGTGAAGTACCTACATTCCACATGTAAAAAAAATACAAACAAAAAGTCATGCGATGTGTACACAGATTAAGTATATATATCTACTAATTGCTATATTTCGGACGCGACATTTTTTTTTTCATGTGGCAATATTCCGTTTTGAATTGAACCCTCTAAAACGGTCGTTGGCACCATCGGAAAGTAATTTGCTACCTCATTATCGCAGATGTTCAAAGACGACATATTGTCACACGCGAACAGAGAGTGCACCGAATCGAGCTAGGATTTGACCTGAGCTAGGATCTGCACCCGACCTAAACCCGAGGTACCTTAGCGAAGAGCTCGACCTCGAGTGTTACATAGTTATATAAAATATTATGATAATAACTTTAATTGTTCCTTTGTATCGCAACTCCGGAAACGTTTTTCGTAATTTTGCAGCTCTATTTAAAATTAGCGAGCATGTTTACAACTCGATATGTATACTAACATGCTGCACCGAATTCAAGCTGGTACATGAGCAATACTCCAGCTCCAGACAACACGCCAAGGCCGAGCGGCAGCTGGACTGTGCAGATTTATAATTATCCGTGAACTTATCATTGTTTTTGAAATGATAATTATGTTAAAGCACTAAGCGATGTATATCTTTATTAACACCTTCCGATACATAATGCGATACCAAAATCACCAAGCCGCGATATTAAAAATGGTGGAATATTTTTATTTTACATTTTAACCAAATTTCAAAACGAATTATTTCAATAGATCTGTAAATAAAACGTTAAGTCCTCTCAATGGGTCGCGTGCGAACTATACTAAAAGAGGAATAAAAATATTGTAATTCCCCCGCGCGCGCAGTCAACGTAAGCGGGGGAGTCCCGACGCAGGCGCGGTGCTTCCCCGCCGAGTTAGGCCCGGTGCGGCGGTGTGGCGCGCGGTGGCGCAGCTCAGGCTGGGTGGCGGGCGACACTAGCGCGCGCTGCCCGACTTACTGTGCGCGATCAGCCACTGCAGCGTGATGTCAATGTTATCCTTCTCCTTACAAGAGATTGAGTAGCAGCATATCTCGCGATCCTGGATCGCCGACAGGTTCCTGTCAAAGCGTTAGGTAATTAATCGCATTGGTAGTGCAGGAATCAAAAATTGCTAGTGTTACAAGGAGCTTAAGTTTCTAGCATAAAATGTTTTCGTTATGCAGCCGCAGCAGCGATGGTGTGGACATGCCTCATGAAATGCGGAGGAGCGGGTGACGAAACACATTTTTCACTCAGAGCTTGAGAAAGGCAAGCGCGAGCATGGCGGATAAGTACTGAAGTACAAAGATTTACTAAAGCGACATCTGAAAAAACGTGAAAGAAAGCCTTCGCTATGAGGAAATCTTGTCGCTGAATCCCTTGTAAAAACGAAAGTAAATATATTTTAGGACCACCCCGAAAGCCCGATCACCAGTGGTTTTTAACTATAATTACGTGAACAGCAAACTAACGTGTCCTCAGTGTACGCGGACGTTGTCTTGAATAAAACTGGCTACGTCACACGAAGCCACGCGAAGGCACATAAGAGGCCGAATAACTGAACCAGTCCTTGTAGCCCAAAACGGCTTGGAGGACACACACCACACACACGGAGCAGGAACTATCACAACTTGTGCTCCACTTTTCAATAACACTAAACTCGGTGGTAACAACTTCAACGACACGTAACTTTGAAAACTAATTATTAATAAGTTATTGTAAATTTTTATCTTATGCTGAGAATTCCTGGATAAAAATAATTTTAGGATTGATCTCGCTTTTGTTCAATAGGTGCCAGTAAATCTTATAAAATGATGTAAAATAAAAAGTTATTATAAAAATTTTAAACATAATTCGCGGTATATTTCCAGCGAAAATACTTACAGTTTTGACCAGCTCTACCCATTATTGAAAATGCACCTCGTTGGAAAGTAAGATGTAAAGCGGTACTCACATGCGCTCAATGAGGCCGTGCTCGTCGAGGGCGTGCGGCAGGTCGCGCTTGTTGCCCAGCACCAGCACCGGGATCCCGGTGAGCTGCTGCTTCTCAAGCAAACTGTGCAGCTCGTTGCGCGAAGCCTCAATTTTGTCAGGGTCGGCCGCGTCCACCATGTAACTGATGACGAGCGTAATGTTTGTTTTTGGTTAACAGGCGTATCATTTACAACTAGGTAACGGTGGTAAGTGGCGTCTACTAACAACAACGACACTTTAAGATGTTTAATAAGATGATATAATAACTGTCATTGTTTATTACTTTAGTAATTCCACTAGCTGCAGCGTCCTTCTAACAGAACCACATTTATGTTCTTTCGTTACCTTCAGTAATTACACTAGCAACAGCACCATTGTAACCGAAACATAGTAATGTTTGCACGCTACTGATTGTCGGCTGCAATAGTCTCCATAGTGGATCCTTCCTAGGCGGTCTCCGGCAATAAAAACTGTTTTTTATCACGGGGGAAATCTTCTTAAAAGATGCCTTGCTTTTGGGGAGGAGACAAAGTTATGTAGGGCTTCTGAAAAGTCCTTCGCAGTGGGTCCGTTTGTGCATTAGGAGAGGCTCCCGGATCTTCTTTGGAACGCACTGGTGCCCCTCTGCACTCTGGCTAAAACTTCCACGGAAGGGCAAAGCCCTCCTCACCACCCACGCAGACCACCATGCATTTGCCGTCCTCCTAATACTCGCTTATCAAGCTCTGGGGGCACCCACCCTCAAAGCTCACGAATCCGAGGACTATTTTAGTCGCATTGTACGATAGCCAGGGAATACCTTAGTCCTATGCATAATAGCCCGAGACTACAGGGCTGCCGGCAAAAAAGATCTACCGCCAGTGTGTTATAGTGCTGTCTAATTAAATTTTCTGCAGTAAGTAAAATATTCCATTAGTAAAAATGTGTTGTGTATATGTTTTACAATTATACACATTTTATTAGCATTTTTTTTTTCATTTATACCAATTCACTGTAAATAAATTTTAAAATCATTTACATTGATAACTTTTGAAATAAAGGTTAAGTTACATACACAATGGCATTAACTCCCCGGCAATACCTCTCCCACATGGAGCGGAAGCGGGGCTGACCACCAATGTCCCACACCTGCAACAATATTTGAAGACATCATTATATAATTATAATATAATAGTATGATACATTGACCATATAACAAAGAATTATATTTTGACTATAAAATGCTGTCAAAAACAATGCGCCGCTGGTTAGGATGATATACACTGCGTCACATTGCGCTCATCACCAAGTGACATATAGATGTTAAGTAATTTTCTCTAGCTGCTACACTGGTACACTATAATGTTGGTACTCTACCGTTTGACAAAAGGAATAGGGGCATTGATATGACCTACCCAGTCCCCAGTAACATAAAGGTTACATGCTCAATAGTACACTATTTTTACTACCAATAATTTTATTAAAATCAGTGTAGTCCACATTTTGCAGGTTTTGATTTTGAAACATATATCACATATAAACACAAAGCCACACACTCACTTTGATCGTGACATTGCCTTTGGTAATCTTGCGCATGTTGAAACCAACAGTTGGTATCATGTCTTCACTAAACTGTCCGGACTGAAATCAACAAAATTTTAATAAAAAAATGAGGCAAGTGGGAATGTTCAATATATGGTAAATAACAAGATGTGGGTCTTCCTCAATCTTCTCTCTCAATTTTGCTTTTTATTCTACAAAGCGCCTAAACAAGGTGTATTCACACCTGCACATAACAACATGGCATTAGGTTGATACACACAACACCACATTATGCTAGTTGCCTTAAGAGATAAGATGTCTAGTCTTGTTATCTTAGTAATTTTGCTAGCTACCATGCTCTTCATTATAAACTTAAGGACTGACTCAGTCTTCTAGAGACATACAACAACCCTTTTTTTGACCCGACTTTAAAAATATGCATAGTGTGGTGTAATTATATCCATATGCTAAAGTTAATAATCTAACTTGATTGTGTTATCTTTATTTGTCTAAACTGTTCATAGTGTAGAGTAAACAAGATGCACTATTGATGTCATTCAAGGCTACAACTTGTCCCTCTTATCTATATGTTACTCTAAAGTCTAAACAAAGTTCACATTGTACTACAGATTGCAGCATTCTTTTCAAATAGTTACGATTTATCTTAATAAGCTATGTAATATTTTTAAGAGAATTATTTGGGTTTGCATCAAGAATTACATCCACTAAATCATTTACTTTAAAAGTCAAGGTAAAATGAGAAATAGATCATAACAAAATGTGAGACACTGACAGAGTTTCCATGAGAGCCATAATTGGTGTTTTAAGAATTTTGGATATACATAAAATCAAAAAAATCATAAAGTGTAATAGGGATAACAATAAAATGTGAAAATCCCAATAATAACCGATTATAAATACATTATTTAATCAAAAATTAAGTCATTACTATGTTTAAAAAAGAAAAGCTTTAATATTTTAGTTCTAAGGTTTTATCTTGTTTTATTAAGAACTTTTAGGAAAGGTTACCTTACAATATTAAAATATGTATATATTAGAGTATTATGTAATAAATATTAGAGTATTATAAAAAAGGGAGGTTAAGACAATGTTAAAATAATGATTAGCATTTAATATTCTAACCTAGCACTGAAACATATTTTGATTCTGCTGATGTTGACTATTGTACTATGAGTCATTAATTGTGTCATATTAGGTAGTAGTAGGTATATATGTTTTAGCGGAACTGAATTGAACAGTTATCTTAACACCAAAACGTTATAATTGGTTGATAACATTCAATTAATTAATATGAAAACTATGTTATTAAAAAGTAATATACATAATTCACTAAACTTTTCCATATTTCTATAAATAAATTAACAATAATCTGACCACATCTGGCGAAATGTGGGTGTTCATTCACCTCTGCCTACCCCTACTGGGAAAAAAGCGTGACAATATAAATAAATAAAAAATAAATTAACAGGCACAAATAAAAAAGAGTCTACTTTTTACTTGGTCTTAAAATGAAATACAAAAGTTGTTATGATTTTATATTAGATATCTATCTTCATTACAAGTACTTTAATTCAGAGTGAAAAATTTTATATCAGCTAATTTAAGTCTACTATTAAAAACAGGCTTTCGCTAAGTATAAATAATTGTTTTTAACAATGAGTCAGCCCTAATGCTGGTACAGTAATATATATAGTAATTATATAATAATTACAATACAGTAAATTGTTAAAATTATGAAGTCCCAATTTCTTGAAATCAACAATTGACATATTACAATGTCAATCTCATTAATTCAGAGAAATTTGTTAAAAGTACCATATAGTAAATAAATATTTAATAGAGTTGATAAGATAAATTTGGCTGAGGTACATGCATCAGCATAATTAACGCAATTTCATAATTATAATCTGAACTAGAAAAAACTTAGTGAAAATTGACATATTGCAATGAAAGACAAAAATTAAAAATCGTTAAAACGTTACAACATTTATGAACTGTTCTAACATACTATATATATTTATACATCGTGTAATGCCGGTCATCCGAGATTGGAAAAAATCGTGAATTACGGGTGTAAGAGTTAAGGATGAATAAATATAGAAAACAAGAAAGCGTGTAAGTACACAAATCATTGTTTTGTGCTTATACTTACGGCTATGACGTTAACAAAAGTTGTTTTCCCTGAATATTGAAGTCCAACCAGCGTGAGCTCCATCTCCTCCTTCCAAAATAGGCTTTTAATCCAATCAAGAATACGATTGATCAAAGCTAACATTTTTAGAGGTGAACCACAATATTTTATCCAAAAAACTATTACTTTAGACGCCTTTTCCGAAATTTGCTGGTGGATTTGACAATCACTAATGACGTTTAGTTCCAATGGTTATACTGACAAAAGATTTTTTTTGTTAATTATCGAAATTTTATACGATAATTGTTATTATAAAATAATATGTTTAATAAATTAAATACGATCAATTTCACATAATTAATATGGTTAATTTTTATTTAACGTTTAAAAGATTATGATACGTTTTGAAATATCTAAACGCAGAATTGACAGATGAGGAACACCAATAGGGGTTGCTATTAACAAAATATATTTTTTACTGTTTATATTAATGTCAAAAATGCAATATTTTTTAATTTTGGGATTTTTAAAAAAATATAGAAATAACGGTTGCCCAAGGTAAGTTATGAGAAGAAGTTTCAGTAAAATTTTAGCTTCGCATTTCTAAGCGTTTTAATAATATAGAAATATTAAGAAATTCCTTTACTTTACTGGTCCTGATCATATGTTATAGGTTCCGTCCAATATATTAAACATTTCGAAATTAAAAATTGTGAACAGTTAAGTGTTTTCATTCTTCAATGCCGAATGGTCTAATAATTATTATAACTATAATGTTTTTATGGAGTAATCTTCTTTTTATCATTTGAACGATGCGAATAGGTAGCGAGCTTTTGGCAGCCGAACTGCCTTTTAATTTTCTCAAAATGTTTGCTTTTTCAAAGTTTCGCTTATTCCTTACATAAGTAAGATTTTATATCTTCGTAAATTATTTGTATAATTAACTTTCGAAGATATTATCGACGAGTCCAAACTCATTGCATGCCACGTGAGAGACCAAATATCACAAGGATGGATCGATACGCGTTACTACGGCGGCTGTCCACGTGATCTTTAACATGTTTGTGCTGTTCCAAGAAAAATGTTTATTCAATTATTAATTTTATCGTAACACAGTTATTCTTAATAATTTTCCGAGAAATATAATAAGGAAATAAAGAATATTACATAGTTAAAGTTTAAATAAAAACCCGTTAGTTACAGCAGTCTTAACAGTTTTGCTGCAAAGAACTAGTTTTAATGATTTACGTAAATTTATTTATCCTAACGATCGTTATCACTGTTTTTAGTCAAACATTTTTAAACATATTAAAACATATTAGTTATAACCTTTAAACAGCAAATGTTCACCGTCTTGGGTCATACGAACTTAAATTAAGGGAACCCAACAATTTTGCTGGCTGCAGCACAAAAACAATAACTTTTACAAACTAGACACTGAAATCATCGCTAGGGTACCGACAACGTCTCCAAACGAAAATTCGTTCTTTTCCACGTTTTAGTTTAGCACTTTTTAGTATACGTGCTTTATCACTGAATGCTTTAACATCACCATTATCAGTCTATACACATAGGCTTTCGCCAAAGATCTTCACATCGATAGGTCTTGCGCTGCCCGCATCCGGTGACTTCCCGCAATGGAATGCTTAATTCATCATCCTCATTAGTAGTTCAATACAATACACCTCATTGGCAGCTTTCTCTACAACTAAAGTAATTAATAAAAGTTATTTAATATTTTTGTAGCTATAATGGCAGTGTAAACAATTATTTGAGGTGTGTGTGATGTCACCAATCCGCATTGGGCCCGCGTGTTGACTATGGCCCATGGCGCCCTCATATTGAGGGTAGGCTTGTGCCCCAACGGTGGGGACGTAACTATTTATTTTTTGTACAATTGTTTAAGTGTTTGAGATAACTTAAACATCTATATTGTAAATATATTTCTACCATAACTTTCCTTAAGCTGAAATCAGATCATGGGCAGGCTGAAACTTATTTATCGATATTTTCTCTTTATACGTATAAACGAATTACAGAACAATTTATATCCAAAAAAGGAAATTAGTTTATTTATTGTAACCAAAACATTATAGTTTGGCTTTCTTATGTTAATTTTTATTTTATGAATCCATTTAATCAAAACTCTTTCATCTGTCTCTGCGGCGACTAACTGCTTGCATTTAACCTGGACTTCTCCGTTTCGATTCTAGGCCATATGTGAATTTAGACTGATAGAAGTCTTTTTGGAATTTGCCTAGTCGCTCTTATACTGTAAACATGTCACCGTAATAGCATGTTGCTATTGTTATCATAAGAGAGTGGACATCATTCTTGGCGAGCACGCCTCACCATGTTCAGTTTTATTGTCTTTCAACATATTAATTTTAAATTAATAATTAAATATAAAAACGAAATAAACAACTGAAACAACACTATAATAATACCGCCAGATAAACAAATAATACAATCAGATCTTTGGGAGGCAACACTTTGGCGAAATTATCGAGTGTCGTGTCGTCGCGGCGAGTCATTAGGTGGGCGGGGAGTTCAATGAGAGCGGAATGGGGTGAGGGGTGCTGGTCACGTGCGCGCGAGTGTGGCGCGGACAAAGAATAACACTCGTGCCGACCACCCAAATCGTAGGTAGGTACCACAACGGCACCTATTTTTGATATTAAACAGTAATGTGCAAACATTATTGTGTCCTACTTTGGAAGGCGCTGCAGCTGGTTAAGTTATTTAAACAACTAACCCAATGTTTCAGGTCTCAAAGCGACGAGAAACAAAACCTACTTGAAGAGATTATGGCGACAAATGATCGTCATCGGTTATGTAATTAATCAATAAAGTTCACCTTAACCAACCTTTGCTGCTTTGATAGTTGACAAGGTCTGATTGTCTGCTAACAGTATGTCTTGTTTTTTAAGTGGTTATAAATCGCAAAATCAGTAACAACAGCGTAATTAGTATATAGTTCTTTTTTGTTACTTTTTTGAATGATTTTCACTTGAGGTATGGATCTATAGCCAGATGACATCTACGTAGTTATAACAACGGGACCTGTTCCTGTCTTGCCGTGTAGTCTCGGGCCATTAAGAATAGGACTAAGGTAAGACCTGCCTGTTGTAGAAGGCGACTTATTGAAGATGACCACCAAGAGCGTTTTAGTGAGTAAAAATCTGATATACTTTGTCTACCTTTCAATAGCCTGATATCTTTTTAGAATATTTTCCCCCCTGATAACAAAATTATCTACCTATCAATCAGTCTTAACATATTTGTATACCAGCTTTAAGTTTGGCTGGTAAAGTTACAGGGTAATGGGATATCGTAAGCGTTACACTTAGTTACCACCAGGCGATCGTCCTGCTCGCCTCGTTTTATTCATATGAATAAAAAAAAAAATAAAGATCTCTAAATTTATTATCATGTATGATCACGTTGCCATTAATGTGTTAAAATCTAGGGTTGCAAATGTTCGATCGATACGTTAAAGCAAAAAGTTTTAATATCATGTTTATATGACGTGCATTGGATATAAATATACACTGCATCATCATATATTCCGTGATTAAACTTAGGGTAACCTAATTCTTGAATTATACATATGTTTTTTATTAATGGTATGTCTCTGTTGCCGGAGACTATCTAGGTGTGTACCACTGCAGCCCCTATTGCAGCCGACAAACAGTAATATCCAAACAATACTGTTGAAGGGCGATGTAGCTAGTGTAATCACTGGGGTATCTTATATCTCGAGACAACGAGCGCAAAATAGTGCAGTGTACAACATCCTAACTAGTGTCACGTTCTTATGGGCTAGCGTATCATTTACCATCAGGTGAGCGGTTCCTCTCGTTGCTTAATTGGTTTAAAAAAAAAGATTTAAGTTATAATTAAGATTTTTCTCTTGATTAAAAGGTAGCCCTGCGTCGGTGTGCACATTACGGCGCCCGTGCCATATTTTGATGGCTACGTCACATGACACGGCCGGCCGGCTCCAGCTCCGCCGGCTCGCGCAGCTCAGTCGTGCGGCGGACGTTGCGCCGGTCACACGTATGCGTCTCGTATTCAGCGGCTCGTTGAATGAACACGTGATATCTGTTTGTACATCTGTGTCGGCTGCTGTGAATTCTTGCGACTTTAGAACTGTCAACAAGTGATTTTTAGAAAAAAAAATGTGATTATAGTGACAAGTGTATATTATATTCACGTGATTTGTGGTGATAAAGCGGTTTCTATTTGACTAGTGTTTATAATATTAAATATGGAAACTCGTCATTACTGGGAAGAGAACGGGCTTGCAGTCAAGTATGACAAGTGAGTTGTTGTTGTTTTTTTTTTTTAATTAGGGTCACATAATGCTGTGTAACTGTAAACATGTGTTATCAAGTGTTTTAATTTTTTTCTGGTGATTTTATTGGTTTATTGTAATGTTGTTGTCGTTTATCGCGTCACATTGGCGTGAAAAACAGAGTTTAGTTTTAGTTAACAAAGCTACGAATCTGAAGAAATAGTATATATTTTTCACAGGATCTTGTTGATCTTTCGCAGGATCAGCCAGGAGTTTATAAAGACATTATTAACTCCTTGCTGTGTTACAGGCAGGTAACTTACCTGTCGCCAAATGGAAGTATATAAAAAAATCATATTTAAAATTTGATAGCTCATAACAAAAATTATGTTGTCTCATACTTTTGTTCTAGTTTTTATTAAACAAAAGTAAATTATATCGCAGAAATTGTTGTATCTGACATATCTAAATAGAAACTTTGTCCTTTTTGGAGAAGCATAATCAGTGTTGAGACACTTGAACGAGTTTACTGTTCTATAGATCGATATGGATGAAAATCATTTATCATCATTCAACCACGTCGGTCAATGAGAATTGCTTCACTTTATTCTAATTACTGCTAATATTACCGCTGATCCATTCAATCGATTGTTTTATATTTAAAATGTCAAAACTATTTTTTTTTTTATTCAACGAAACAACGGACGTGACGTTCACCTGATGGTAAGCGATACGCCTGCCCATAACTTGGCGTTAGTTAGGATGATATATACTGCATAACTCGTCTCCTGGAGACTAAAGATGTCGAGTCTCGTTACCACAGTAATTACACCAGCTACCCTTTATACCGGAACAAAGTAATGTTTGCACACTTGTTGTTGTTGTTGCACAGTGGTGAAGGGGGAAGCAGAAAGATAACTATATAAATGTTTGCGCGTAATACGTACAATTCATAGGTGGTCTGATGATTTGCGTAATACAATTGAAATTAATTATTATCATCATCATCATCATCAGCGAACACACGTCCACTGCTGGACGTAGGTCTCTCCCAAAGATCTCCGCATTTGTAGGGGTCATATGAAAGGATTGGGGCCATTTCCCACCACTCTGGCCTAATGGGGGTTGGTGGGAGCCAGAGCCTTGTTTGTTGATTAGTATTGAGATCCTCGAGCAGGTGAGGTTGGCTTGGGTCCCTTGAGTTGTTCTTGTATTATTTGCATATTACAAAAAATATATATTATAGGTTTGATTTCATTTAGTTAATTTATGGCTTAACATTAACGTTAGCCATAGTTATTGCTTTGGATAATTGTTCGGCTATTCTTCATTATCGTCTCAAAATTTCATTAAGTTTTTATCCCATTGAAAATAATGAAGAAATAAATTTATTTCTGTTTCCACCAAAAACTTTATCATTATTTTGTTTTCCTTTACTCAGAATATATTCAGAATACACTGTAATAGCTTTAATTAATACAGAAACATTTAATTAATACTATGATGAATATATATTTTTTTAAGATGCTGCAAGCCATTGCGACTCTTATAGCTCATCTGATACTGGGCTCGTGGACCCGGGTCCATGGCCTGTGCAGCTCCTATTGCAACCGAACAACAATAGCGTGCAAACATTATTGTGCTCCAGATTGGAGAGATTTGTGGCTGGTGAAATAACTGGGGTAACGAGATTTCTGATCGATATGAAGATCTTTGTACCTTAGGCCTCCACCTAGGTACAGCAGTAGACGTCTACCAGCTGATGATGATGAACGAGACATCATCTTTTGTCTTCTACCATCTTAACTAACACCACGTTCTTATGGTCAGGCATATCACTTACAATCAGGTGAACGTCCCGCTCAACTCATTAAATAAAAAAAAAACTGGTGCATATTGACCTAAAGTCAATATAAAATTATAATATACATCTCGTACTATAAAACATTAAAGAGCAATCATCACTTTAGGTCTTTTGATTGTTTCTTATCTTAAAAGAACAATCCGAATGCATTACTAACTTAGATAGTATTCAAATTAATGCAAAAAATTCAAATCTAACCCTGTCGAGGACGAAAAAAACTCGAGAAAGAGTATAAAGCTTTCAATGCCATAGTAAAAGTTTTGTGCGGGTTATAAATGGCGTAAGGACAAGAAATCCAGTTACAACCGGATCGCGAGACTCATCTCGTCGAACTTAATTTGATACTATACGCAATACTTGTAATCAATACGCAAATGAGTGTGAGTGCTGGTGTTTCGTGCGAAAGTGAAAACAAATGAATTTTTAACAAAATACAATTTATGTATCTTCAAAATTTATGTATCACTCTTTGACTCTTAGGTTAAGTCTGAAAAGTTAACACTTTAATTTATTAGCCATGTCTAACGTACACGGATTTTTTTTTAAAGATTTTGTGGCCTCGTAACGAGACCTAAACGGATTTTTTTAAAAACTACAATTGGGGTTAAAGCAGTGGAATAAGTAACCTTTGACCATGGAGGTTATAGTGTATGTATGTGTATTAGTCATGCAAATTCATACATTGAGCCTGTGGCCTGCGAGAATTTTTTTTTTTATTTCAGTACTGTTTTGGTAGAACATATACTAGAATTTAAATAATTTACAGAAGAATAGCATGAACCCTATGCAAGGACGTTAAAGTGCATGCGAGCACCTTTGTAACAAATTGCATATTTATTGCTAAAATTAACATAAACATATTTATTTCCAAAGCAACTTTAAAGTATCTCATTATAAGTTATCAGTTAGCACAGAGTTCGGCATAATCAAGGTCGTGAACTAAACAAACAATTGAAATGTGTTTGCATAAAAATTCACGCGTTCAAATATTAAAACCAACATGGCGTGGCGAAAGCGCGGCGAAAATAGCGCGCGAACACGTGACCGGTGCGCGGCGGCGGCGGCGGCGGCGGGCGCGCCGGGCGGCGGGGAGGTCGGGTGGCTGCACGCGCCGGGCCGCGGCCTGCGCACGCCGCGCGGAACGTGACCGCGCGCACACAGCCGCGCACGCACACACGCGCACACGCGCGCCTCGCTCACGTTCGCGTATCGGCTGACGGCCCGCGCCCCCTACGCTGCACCGTTTTTTTTTGTTCGACTTTTGTCTGTGGAAATTTACCCATATTTATATACGGTAAATATATAAAAACGGGTAAATTTCCACAGTTTTGTTAGCCACAGCCTTCTCACTTACAGGTTTTTACTAGTGATAAATTCCGTTGCCAGTAAACACCGCTGCAGCTAGTGTGCAAATATTACTACGTTTCAATAACGAAAGAAAAACCGAAAAGAAAACGAAAGAACGTTGTGGCTTGTGAAATTAATCACAGATTCTTATTGATATAGATCATTCCAGCTAGTGTCACGTTGTTAGTTTTGTTACACCTAGAGGCTTACTATGTTACGTTTCAAGGTTACGAGCACAATATGCAGTGTATGGACCGGACGTATCACTTATAATTTGGTGACCATACTACTCGGTTCCTCACTTCGACGAATGAGAATAACTGAAAAACTAAATACAATTAGTCCATGAATCACTCTTCATCCATGAGATTATGATAAAACTGAAAGCAATATCTGATTCATGCATTTCCATTAACTACTTATAAATTGTAGACTTTTTTTTAAGTTTTTCCTTAATGGTTGTTTACTTAAGCTCATTTACGATTAAATAGTGTGGCTATGCATGGTTGACACGTGTCATGGCCGAGTCGCGTGTCAAACGTAAGGCGAACCGGAGCTTGCCGTGTTGGTGTTAAATCCGACATGACGAGTTTTGAAGGACTCGCATTCACAGACGCAGTCATCGCACCTGAAGAAATATATAACAGACTAACGCGATTAAAAACTTAATCTTCTTAAGTTTTTCAATAGAGCGAGCTGCTTCCGTCCGGTGACATTTCAGAGCTAGAGTATTCTTCTCCATCTGCAGCTGTTTACTGTTTTTTATTTGACATAACGACGACACGAACAACACGTTCACCTGATGGTCAGCTACACGCTTGTCAATAATAATGTAGCGCTCGTTAGGGTGACACACCACCGCATTACGCTCGTCGCCTTGACACATGTTACATCCCGTTATCCCCGTAATTTCACGCGCTACAACGCCTGTCAAACCGGATCACTAATGTTTGCACAGTACTGTATCGCTGCTGAAATAAGAGCTGCGGTGGTGGTACCTACCTACCTAAGCCTTCGAAATTCAGCTTCATTGTCTCTTACTAATACCATGGAGATTTGATGTGGAGTGTAGATTCATTTTTCTTCTTCTTAAAGTGCCTCTCCAACTAGTGGTTGGCGATCAGCGTAAGTCTTTTTTTTTTTTACTTTTCCATGCTGAATACTAGGGAATATAGTGCAGTGGTTACCCGTTGCCTTCTGCACCAGGCATTTTAAAGGTTATTTATCCTCATCCAGCCAGTTGCCTGACCCGGTTTATCGTTATACCGCCATTGTTCGGTCGCACACACAAAGGTGATTTCAGTGTACGGGTTTCCTCACGATGTTTTCTTTCACCGTTTGTAATTCGCTGTTGTAACTAAAGTTCACAAATGTACATAACTTAAATATTAAGTCATCGGTACATGCCGAGATTAGAACCCGCGACCTTCGGAATGAAAGCCGCACGCTCTAACCATTAGGCCAGCGAGCTACTAGTAGATCCATTATGGATTAAAAAAAAACCAGGACTATTTCCAAATATTACCTGTACGGTTAGGCAAAATGGAAATAGTAAATTTTCTGGGGACACGTGATTTTTTTGTTGGGAGTACGTATAAAGTTGTGTTAAGTATCGCTTAATTCACAAATTTTATAATTTCGTGTTCAAGTTGGAGGATTTATTTACTGCTTGCTATTAACCTCGATGAACTATATTTGATGAGATCTGGGCCTACAATTTGTCGTTGTGTGGTGGTGAAAGAGACAGTTGCCGCCAGTGTACGGGTGCGAGAGAGACGGTGAATCGTGCATGGCGAAAAACGTGAGCGGCTGGATCCGTTTCAAAGAACTGACCAATTAATTTTAAAAAAAATGTAGCCGTGGTAGTTCAGTTCGTAATGCTCTCGTACGCTTTATAAGAGACACGGGTTCAACACTCATTGCTCTTGAGCTTCCGGTAAAGGTAAACTGTCATGTCCAAAGAAAACTAGCTTTCGTATATATGTTGCATCAATCAACCCCCATTTGACCGGTGTGGTGGATAAATGGCTGCGATTCTTTCTAGAAAGGCTTCCAGGATATTAAGAAGTTTATTTTCCAGAATATAGTAGAGGCGGTGGTAATAGTGGTATGTTTATTTATTTAAATATTAAATTTAAGTTATACGGATGTACATAAAAAGGTAAAAAAATACAAGTTTAATTGCATTGGGGTCATAAAATTTATTTATTAAAATATATATATATAAAACTTAAGATATTTACACAAGTTGTGTACATGTATGAATTCAATTGTAGATTTGTACAGTGTAACACTAATGATAATTGAAGGATTAGTAATTGGTGAAAATACTGAAAGCGGCATTTGTTCCATTTCTGCAGACATGATTCATGTAGGAGCAGACCGCCATTTTATTTTTGTACCACACAGTGTACAACGAAATTATTTATATAACTTTTCAGTTTATTTTAATGTATGCCGTCGGTGTGTCTGCAACGTGAATCAGTTCAGATGTAGCAAATACATTCTGTCGATGCTTTACTGTGTAACATCATGTGACGTTACTGCAGCGATCATCCTCACCATCACCTCTATTGGGAGGAACACACAGGTATATAACATACCTACCTTTAGTTATGGAGAGGCAATAAAGAACATATATAGCGAGCAAAATTCTCTAATGGCAACATTTTCCACCAAGTTCAGTTCAAATCTGAAGGTCAGCTGTTTTAAGTTTAATAAGTTTTTTTTATTAGATACATACCTGCTAGATCTAGATAAAGGTTTCTAAAAAATTATTTACCTTTCAATAAGCAAAATTAGTTTTTTTTTTTTGTTAATAATTTATCTTTGATTTATTTACAACAGCCACTTCTACAGATAACTTATAAAAATATTACATATTAGCAACTATGGTCCTTTTCTTCTTTTTTTTTAATAATGTTTATTACAGGAACTAATATAATGCTTTCAAAAACTGTTTATGTCTAAAGCTATAATGCTATTATTTTTTTTTTTTTTAAAAAGTAAAATATCATCAATTATTAATAATTAATTAAATCGTTTTTTGTAGTTACCATGGTAATTGTTCTTTATAAGATATATTACCACATTAATAAATTTTATTCAATATTTAGTACTTTTGTGTGATCATTCGTATGGCAACATTAAGTGGCAGCATTGATTTTATATAATTTCAATAGAAATCATAAAAATGTTTATTGTAATTGGTAACAATAAAATGTTTAAGCATTTTTAAGACAATTATTAGTTTAATCAATTAATTTATTGTTCTATGAACGATAAAAAGTCTATTGGTTATATAGCCATAATCAATTTATTTTTCTTATAGAAATTATATTAAAATAACATTGATTGATTTATCTGTAATATAATAAAAGGGCCATAGATGGTCAATGGCGATAAAGACGTGTATTGTTGTGGGTAAAGCGCTGAATGCTCATTGTCTGCCAGACAATACCGTCGGGTGGGTCAACCATAGTCCCAACGAGGGTGAGGGGAAGTTGGTTTTTGATATAAATTATTAGTTGTGTGGAAAATAGTTTAGCTGACTGGTAGTGGTGATGTTTAAACTTTACTATATCTTTATCGGTTCGCAAATCTATTAAGCTACATCACTATGAATTAGGTACATCACTAGATTTGTCCTTTTTGTAATTCTCTCTCTCTATGGTGAATCTCCCAATTAAAAACATTAGTTAAAGTTCGCCTTTTACATTTGTTTAACTTTACCGGTTAGTAGGTCTCTGTTGCAGCCAACAGTGTACAAACATTACTATGTTCCGGTTTGAAGGGAGTTGTAGCTAGTGTAGTTACTGAGGCAACGAGCGTCAATATGTTGTTTATGGCGGCGAGCGTAATATGATGCAGTATACATTATAGGCCACGTTGTTATGGGTGTACTGGGGGGCGACTTACCATCAGATGAACGTCCCGCTGGTATAATGCTTAAATTCTTTATTTATGCTTGTTGATGAAATGTAATAAATATAACGTTAAAGGGATATGGCGCGAATCATTGGCACTCAGTAAAAACGTTCGCACGAATTGTTGCATACTAAATGTGGTGTTGACGTGAACACGTGCTGGCGTCGCGAAGTGCGTGAAGGAATTTGCAGCATACCACCAGACATTCCACGTGTTGCTCGTTAATTTTTTTTTTTAAACCGGCTTTATTTTATTTATTCTACTGGTGGTAGGACCGCTTAGTTACCACCGCAGCTCCCGTTTCTGCCGTCAAACAGTCGTATACAAACATTACACGTTTCTATTTTAGCTAGTGAATTTTCAAAGACATCTAAGTTTTCTCCTCATCCTGGAGGAAGCGTGAGAGGTGTGCCAGGATCGTAGCAAGTGGAGAGAGTTGGTTCCTGCCTATCCCACTGTGAACGAGGCGTGATATATATGTATGTAAGTTTTCTTTAAGTAACCGTTAAGTAATATTGTAAGATTTTTACGTAACCACTTAAATTTTGTAGATATATAAGTTTATGTAATAATGGCGATCATGCAATTCGCCCGCGCGCGCCGGTCGGTGCATGACGTGCGCTGATAAATTATTTTAATAATGAAGTGTAATTGCTTAGCACATTTTAACTTACTACTTTTTTAAAAATATCATGGTCTCAACGAAACAGTACTCCAAATTTATATTCCTGTTTAACATCGGTTCCTAGTACCCCAAACAGAAAAAAGAAAAAGGAGAAAAAAAATTACAATAACAGAAGAGACTACTTATGCTCGTATTGGAAACAGTTCTATGGACAGGAGTGTATAATTCGAATTTGTTAATTCGAGTATGTAATGGAGTAAATATTTAAATTTATTCATTCTACCCTCACTTTAGATATAGTTTTATACTCCGTTACTTGAAGAACGATAACAACTAACTTAAAGCAGTGCAAATCTTTACGTATTATTGTTGATAAAATAGCAACGCAGAATTATAAAATACCACCTAATATCAGTCAGTGGTCGATCTTTTACCAAACGTATATATGAGACGTCTGTCAAAATAGTACAGCGGAAGTGAGGGTAGAGAGAAATACCACTGTTTATTTATTATTAATTTTTTCGGGATTAATTTGCACAATGGCACCAAATAAACCTGGCTCGACGGCTATCCGCGATCACAAAGATAATTACAATAAACCCTCGCCATCGCTGCTAAAGGAAAAACAACACACAAAATCCACCCAGCTGTCTGGCGAATTCATAGCCAAATCCCATAATGCACCTTCAACACGCCGTCACGACGATTATGTTACCGAAGGGAAACTTAGATCTATTCTTAAACAGGAGTTATCAAACACTCTTCATATTACTATTAAAGAATTAGTCACAAAAGAATTACAGACATTAAAACAACAATTTGTGGATATGCAAGAATCTATGACCTTCTACAACCATCAGTACGAGTCAATGAAGTCTACTTTGGAAAAGAAGACTGAAATAATAAAAGGTCTGCAAAGTAACAACATTAAGTTGCACGGCGCTATTACTGATTTGTCTAATCGCCTTAATTTATTAGAACAGAATACGAGGGTAAGTAACATCGAAGTTAACGGAATACCAGAGAACCGAAATGAAAATTTAATAAGCAGGTTCGAAGAAATAATTAAAACTGTTAACGCAAACATTGTCAAAGACGATATTCTCGACGCTACTCGTGTAGCAAAACTGAATATGGATACCGACAGACCACGCGAAGTGATATTCAAACTACGCACTCCTCGCCAACGGGATGAAATTCTGGCCGCAGTGACTAAATTTAATCGGAAGAACCCTAAAAACAAGCTGAACACTCAACATATAGGGTTAGGAGACGCGCGCAAACCCATATTTCTGAGCGAACATTTATCGCCAACTAGTAAAGCGTTACATGCCGCAACTAGAAAAAAGGCAAGCGAATATAACTATAAGTATACATGGCTCCGGAATGGTAGAATTTTTGTAAGGAAAGACGAGCATAGTGATTTCATACTCATTCGGAATACAGATAGCCTTAACCGGATCAAATGAGCGTGAATCATTAACTAAAGTTATGGAGTATTGTTATAAAATTCAACATTTACTATATTTATTTTAAGAACATATTCTTACCTGAAGGGTAGGCAGCACACTGGCATCGTTGGTGACCGTGGGCGGCGGTGAATCACTTATCATCAGGTGACCCGTCTTGCTCGTTTGCCTCTTAGATGTTATTTACTATCAAAACACACGATGTATTAGAACGAAGACTAATGATATATTACATAACATACTTATCTGCGACTATAAGATTATTGTTTTTACTGAGACTTGGCTAAATTCAAAAATCTCCGACAGTGAATTTATTGATTCGCGCTAGGTGGTCTATCGCAGGGATCGCCAATATATCAAAGGATCTAAAAAAGATGGGGGAGGAGTCCTGATTGCTGTGTCTCGAGATATCCCATCCTGCCGTGTTCATCGGTGGGAAAGTACATGTGAGGACTTATGGGTTAACATTAAATTGAATATAGACGGTCATCTGCGATCCGTATCGTTATGTGCTGTATACCTGCCACCGCCTACTAAACTGGAAATACAACAGTTATTCTTGGACAACGTGGACGCCGTCATGGATCGCACTGACGTAGTGGTCATACTGGGCGACTTCAATTTAAATTTTATAAGCTGGATTCCCGCGAATAATCACAGCTATATGATACCTACCAATTACGAAAAAAGTTTGGGATATTCATTGGTAAATTTTATGACACTGAACAATTTGTATCAGTGCAACAATATAGATAACTGCAACGGAAACATTTTAGATCTTGCTTTATCAAATTTGGAAGGATGTTCTGTTTCAGCCCCAATGGGTCACCTAAGTAGATTGGACGAATATCACCCTAGTATTCTGTTATCTATACCATCTTGTACTTGTATAGATCCGAACTATCTCAAACCGGGTAACCGCGAATGTTTAAATTTTCATAGGGCTAATTATAATGATATAATAAATGACTTGAAGTCTATTGACTGGGTTAAAACATTTAAGGATTGCGACGTTAATAATATGGTTACAATGTTCTACGATAACTTATTTGATAAAATAGAAAAATACGTACCAAAGCGTCAACTTAAACATTCGAAATATCCTCGTTGGTTTAACAAGCACGTTATGAAACTACTAAAAGAAACAAACCGAGTTCGCCAACGTTTTCGTAAATACGGCAACCCACGCGATAAATTGGAATACGAAATATTGCGCGATAGATTTAATAAACTAACGCGATCAAGGGTCGGTTATTATAAACGTCAAATCGAATCAGACATACGTAAAAACCCGAAATTATTCTGGCGATATATAAAAGAAAAACGGAGCAACCTCTCTACATTTCCGGCTACTATGAGTATGAACGACGCTACTGCCACGACGGGAGTTGAAATAGCTAATCTCTTTGTCGATCACTTTTCTTCAGTTTACACTTGTAACGATGTCACGAATAGTACAGATATAGTTAACCCTGAGAAACTTAATGATTGTTCACAAATAATACTTACAGAAAATATGGTCCTGAAGGACGAACGTCCTGAAACGTATTAGTGTACACAAGGGATCTGGACCGGACAACATACCGCCTCTGTTCGTTAGGAGGTGCACGTCTGCTATTACATTGCCACTAACTCTGATATTTAACCACTCCTTATCCACTGGTCAATTCCCAAACGAGTGGAAAAAAGCTAGAATTGTCCCCATATATAAAAAGGGTGATAACACTAAAGTAAATAATTACAGACCAATCTCAATTTTATCTTGCTTTTCAAAATTATTCGAGTCCATAATTTATCCAATATTATATAAACAGGTAGATGATGCCTTATCGGAACATCAATACAGATTCAGAAGTGGTCGCTCCGTGGTTACAAATCTAGTGTCATTTGTTTCTAGCGTCAGCTGCGAGGTTGACAAAGGTCGCCAAGTCGACGCTGTTTACACCGATTTCAGCAGCGCTTTTGATAAAGTTAGTCACGATTTACTGTTAGTGAAGCTAGGGGAAATGAGGATACATGGACCTTTACTGAAATGGTTTAGATCATATTTATCCAATAGGCCACAAAAAATCGCTATAAATGGTTTTGAATCCAAGACTTACTATGCGCAATCCGGGGTTCCTCAAGGTTCTCACCTTGGACCTATAATATTTTTAACATTCATTAACGACATCAGTGCCGTAAAACAAAACAGCAATTTCTCTTTGTTTGCCGATGACCTAAAACTTTTTAAAACCATTAACCACCCATCAGACGTGCATCTATTACAGGCAGATTTAGACAATATAGAGTTATGGTGTCGCGAGAACAAAATGGCACTTAACGTTGCTAAATGTTCTTCGATATCTTTTACTAGGAAAAAGAATGAATAGCCTTATCAAAAGTTGAAGACATTCGAGACTTGGGAGTCATAATACATAAGGAACTAAAATTTCACAGCCATATCAACAAAGTAGTAGAGAGAGCATCTAAAATGTTAAGATTCCTAAAACGAAACACTACACAGATTTGAAATCTCCCCAAACCCGAATGATTCTATATAACACTCTGGTACGGAGTCACTTAGAACATGCTTCTATAGTGTGGAATCCAGTATATAGTATATCTTCACAAAGATTGGAGGGTATTCAGCGTGCATACACGAGATATTTAGCCTACAAGACAACCGGATTTTCCAACAAATGCATTTACAACAGTCGCTTAAAGTTCTTTAACATGACTACACAATCGCCGAATAATCCTTGACCTAATGTTCCACCACAAAGTTTTAAACGGAAAAATTAAATCACCTCATATACTTGGGAGTATTAATGTTAGTGTACCCCGCAATTACCCTCGTCGTTCAATAACCAACATTTTTAGTCTTCCACGGTACAGAACTAATCTTGGAATGCACCACCCGATAGCCAGAATGTGCATTATTTTTATTATATACAGAATGTGCATTACATTTATTATAATACATTTAATGCCAAAGTACCTGAATTAGACATTTTCAGCGATTCTAACAACGTTTTTAAAGATAAGTTGCTACATCACTTCTCTGATATTTAATGGTTGAGTATTGAATGTGGTCTCTGCGAGATGTCACTGAGTTGAATGTACATGCTGTGCTGTGCTGTGCTGTGTCTAGTTATGCCCGATGATTGTTTGAATGCTGATATTTGTTCAAAATTTAACCGTAGACTATAATATATTCTCTCATTTTGATGTTTTTAAATCCAAACTATGGCCAAAGCTGTGTACACCTATAATAGGCATACATATTTAATATTGTAAACTATACCTAGAACGTAAGATAATATATAATATGTTATGCTGTTGGTGTATCAATAAATAAATAAACATACTTACGTTGGTATTTCGCCGGTTTTTGTATGTTAACGTTCTAAGTAATTGCATTAATTAACTTAACGGTGAAAGCGACAATTGTATCTGTATATTATGAAAGTATTGATGTTTGTTGTTGATTTGAAAAAATCCTGTCGCTGAAATCGGAAGCTGTTCGTCTGATTATCACGCGGAATACGACCCTGTTCGTGTTGAGTTTTATCTACCGCCCATTCTCCACGGCGAGTAATATTTAGGGCGGTCGGATGGAAGATTTTGTTGTTTGTTCTTTAAATGGCTTTCCTTATAGACATCTGACAAATAATTCATAAAAATAATTATATTAACGATCAAATGAACGAAATTATATTTTAAATTATTCAACAAGGTCATCAACAGACCGAGCGGTATAAATATTATTATATTATATCCGATGTTCACTATATGCTAAACTTTCAGCTTGACCTTAATTTCAATTAGTGTGAAGTGATAATAAGGTGGAAAATAATTAAGCATGCTCACTTAAAATGCCTTGGTAGTCCTAGGCTGGCAGCTGTAATGCGATTCTGTTCTTCAGGCCGTGGATCCGCGTCCACGAGCCCAGTGTCAGATGAGCTGTAAGAGCCGCTGCGGCTTCCAGCTCGATCTAAATCAAGAATATAGAGCGATTCTGTTATTGCAGATTCACCTTATGAGATGTAAAAATGTATAATCATCTCTGTTAATACCCACTATTATCAGTAAATTGTAAGGAGTATTGTTTTAAATAAATTTGTTTTGTGGTAAATCAATATTTAAATGTTTACGTCGCAGTGCAGCCGCGAAACTGGGACAGAATAGCGATTGCGCAAAATGTTGCAATCGAAAATAATTCCGAATGCGCGCATCATCTATTAAAGTTTTTTTATTATTCGTCACACGTTTACTGACAAAAGAATTTTGTATCGTGGAGCCCGAGTCTGTATTCCCTTAGTTTGATGAAGATGTCAATAGGCCTAACAGTACTGACCGGGTCCGAAGAAAAAAAACTATGAATAGGAATGAAATGTATGTAGACAACGAGACAAAGATCTCAACAGGTAGGGAACGAATCGCGTCCACTTTCACGTCTCGTGCTATCTGTCGGTGGCGGAGGTGGCGGCGGCGGCGGCGGCGGAGGTGGCGGAGGCGGGTTACGTCACGTCGCGTGCCGCCCGCGGCGGGACACGTGCGCGGCAACGTGACGCGTGACGCGGCCGCACGTGGCGCGACACGCTGCCCGCCGCGCGTTCCCTCTCCTTCGCGCCGATTGAATTAGGATTTGTTTAGTGAGGCCACTTGTCCGCACCGCTGTACCTGAGTACATGTACGTTTATTTAATGTCACTTGTTCAATTTCATGCGCGTACTATTGTTTTGAAATGATGAGGAAATATATTTTTTTCATTGATATAAAGTTTTTAATCTACAGTCTTATAAATAATTTTTATATATATTTATTGAACCTATAAGAAATTAAAATTTCATATTTATTTAAATTTTTCTTTATCAAAAATTTAATGTATATGTTATATAGAATGTGCAACCCCAATCAAAGCAGTAGTAACTTAGTTTGTAAGATTTAGGAGCTTATTAAGTATGTTGAAAAAGCAACGGTTCGATCTCCCGTCAGGCTGAGTATCTAGTGAAGAGAAACATTTTGAAGAAACCTATATTTTCCAATGTCAAGGTCTCCTGTATATATTAAGCAATACTTAACCAGCGTTGAGGAGAAATGACCTTGAATCTCTTCTTGTTAGAGGTTCCAATGTTGGGAACATGAAGTGGACTGGACTGTTCAACAGTAGCGGTTCTCGCACCGTTTCGACAAATATTGTTATTATGGTTGCGCGCATCCATCGATCTTGATGATCCGTTGTATTGCCGGTTGTGGTTCGTGCTTTCGATAAAAGTTATCAGTCACGCTGCCACACCCCGGATTGAGTGTAAAAGTATTAAGCGAATCGCGTGACCGCTGTAACGGTGTTCACGCGGCCAGTAAACGTTTCGTCGTCACTAAAAAGCGATAACGAATTGTCACTATTGCCGTAGTCCCTGTTATGTACTTTTTAATAACTTAGTGCGTCTAAGTTGACTAGATCTTACAATATCTTCTACATAAGATTTTTTATAAATAGTTTAAACAGCAGGCCTTATTGTTCACATTACTGGAACTAGGGCCTTTGCTCATAAGGAGTTGGTCAAGGTCTTTTATTCACTATGCTGATTAGTGGTAGTAGGCCTATGTAGCCGGCAGCCCTTTACTCTCGGGCTAGTAAGAATAGGACTAAGATATGCCCTGCCTGTCGTAGAAGCAGACTGAAAGGGTCTAGGAGTTTCGTGGGCCTTGAGGGTGGGGGCCCTTATCGCTCAACAAGCGAACCTGCGTGGGATAGCGTGTGGCTCAGCGATGGTGCCTAGGAGGGTTAGGCCTCTCCTCAAGGACATGCTAAAAAAAGTGTAGGAGGGCACCGGTGCGGTCTATAAGAGATCCCGGAGCTTCTCCCGAGGGGATAACCGAGGACATTTTAATGAGTAAGAATCTCACATAACCCTGACTTCTCCCCTGAAGCACGGCTGCTCTCTTTCAAAAATTCCCCTCGAAATAAAAAAAAGGTCTATGTTGCCGGAGACTGTGCAATACATAGATCACGAGATCTCTGAAACGTTTGGATGTAAACACTCAATATTTAGTACAGTCATTGCTTCTGCCATTTATAGGGCAGCCACAAAATTCCAATATTCCTTCCCCAATGGAATTGCGGGGGTGTTGCGGCCAACAAAGGGTGGGAACAGCTAGTATATATATTTCTGTATCTGATTTCTTTAAAAGTTCTTTAATATCTTTTTTATGATATAAAATATTCTCCATATATGATTGAGTATACCTAACTTGCTTAAGTATTTAAGTAAGCCGTTATCGACCACTGGCTGACCAAATAGGAGCTGAAGGATGTCCACGTGTTGTTCTTAGAATATATCGGTTTCCTCGCGATGTTTTCCTTTACATGTATATCGACGAGTAAATATTTTGCATGAACGAGTCATTATCAGCAGAGGTCCATGCGCGAAGCATCAAAGTGGATATCGCGACCTTGGCACCAGCACTTAGGTTATTCGCATCGTATGCCTGCTTATTGATTCTGAAAATATAGAGCATTATCATCCGGTTGTTTTTTTTAATTTTTACACGTTATCTATGTACAAAATCTATGTAATCTAGAAACGGATATGGTAAAGACTTTTTTTTTATTTTATCCTTAATTCAGCTTTATTAGATATAGCTCAGGGTACCTGTCGAATAGAACATTTTGTTGCATTCAATTTACCGACGAGACGAGCAGCACTTTCACGTGATGGTAACTGATACACCTGCCTATATCAACGTGGCACTAATTATGATGATACTAGACCACATTGCGCTCCTCGATTGAGACATAACAACACAGCGCCTATCAAACGGGAACACAGTAATGTTTGCAAACTACTGCCTGTTGGACGTAGATGGTCTCCGGCAACAGAGATCTACCACCAGTAAAACTGATACATATTGGTTATCTCACATTATGTCTAGATTTACAAAACCAGTATAGATAGACCGACCGATGTGTAGATCTTCGGGGGAGGCCTAGGTTCACCAATGAACACCTATCGGCTGTTATGATAGTATTATAGTTAATATAAAATTTAGTAATTAGTACTTTAAGATGCATACTATATTCTGGTCGGGTTTCTGTTGCCGGAGACCGCCTACGCCTAGCCACCCATTGCAGCCGACAAACAGTACTGTGCTTACGTTACAGTGTTCCGGTTTGAGGGATGCTGTAACTAGTGAAGTTACTGCGGTAAGAAGACTTGACATATTGTCTCAAGGTGACGAGGAAATCCTAACTACCGTCACGTTATGGGCAGGCATATCGCTAACCATTACGTGAACGCATTACAGGTGTCGTTGTTTTTATTAGAAAAAAAAAACTGTAAAACCTTAGTATTTATTATATATAAAAAAAAAACCAATTTCAAAATAGCACAGTAGTGTATATACGCCCTCATGTTGAGGGTAGGCCTGTGCCCCAACAGTGGGGACGTAAATTGACTGTTAAAAAAAAACTGGTATACCTTTTGAGAGGGTTGATAGGTTATTATTTCGACAGGTATTTTTTTTACTCGTTTTCCCTATGCTTTGTGCTGGGTCGGAGTATCTCTTTTTGTTTTTATTTACATAATCTTCCGTTTCCTACTTACTACATTTCTCTTCTCCTTTCATACTTTCTTCTCTTACTCTTATACCTTATCGTCTTAGCATATTCTTATTTTCTTCTCTCGCATATCACCTTTCAGACTTCAATCGTCTCTTTACTACTTTCTCTTCTTCTTATTTATTTACATTTCTTTATTTCTCTTAGATTACTACAATTTTTTTTCGTTTCTTTTCTTATACGGTTTCTGTCTGTTTCTTACACAATATATATATATACACACAAATTTTTACTTCTATTAATTGTTTCTCTAATATCTTTCTCTCCGAGTGTTAGTATTATGCGTCTTATTTAGACAGTTTAGTAGCTAGGGTCTGCAGTGCATAGTCTATATGAAAGTCCTCTGTTTGTGTTGGCATAGGTAATTGAAAAATTGAAGCCGGTGAGTTGTACAGGCATGAGGCAAAGTTTCGTATTACATAAATGGTAAACAACATTCCGGTGAGTGTGGTGCTGTGCTGTGCGGGGCGCGAGCTCGTGTCGTGAGCACGTGACGCGTGACGTCACCACGCCACGCCCGCCCGCCTCACGGGAACCTCTTTAGACTATCATTTTTTTTTATTCAATTAAACAACACGGACCGGACGTTCACTCGATGTTAAGTGACACGCCCGCCCATACCAACGCGGCGTTAGTTAAGATGACATACACAGCCCCACAATGCGCTCGTCGCCTGAGACATAAGACGTTGCGTCTACTTACCCCAGTAATTTCATTAGCTATAGTGCCATTCAAACCGGAACACAGTAATGTTTACATACTACTGTTTTGCGGCAGTTGTAGTTGCTGTTTCATTGAAGTAATACGCCGGAGTTTACCACAAGTGGGTTTTGAGGGTAAACATATCCACATGACTCTGACTTACCCCCCGGAAGACAGAGTATCTTTTCGAAGATTTCCCTCCGGAAACAAAAAAAAAAAGAATATTCTTAAACTCTTGAATAACCTAAAATCATTGTTCCTAATTGTGTAGTAATAGTAGTAGCTCGCTGGCCTAATGGTTAGAGCGTGCGGCTTTCATTCCGAACGTCGCAGGTTCGAATCTCTGCATGTACCGATGACTAAATATTTAACTTATGTAAATTTGTGAACTTTAGTTACAACAGCGAGATACAAACGGTGAAGGAAAACATCGCGAGGAAACCCGCACATTGAAATCATCTTTGTGTGCGCGTGGTGGCCCCAATAAAGAGGCAACAGGCTCGCCCCCTGTTACGTGGGACCTAATCTGATCACATCTGGCGAAAAGTGGGTGTTTATTCGTCTCTACCTACCCCTAAAAAAGGCGTGATAATATAAAAAATAATTGTGTAGATAAATGCTCGGATAAGCTAACGCTCTGAATGGAAAACGTTGTTTACCTCGTGACCACCACAACGTGACAGTTATTGATCCTTTCTCTCCCTCTCTCTCTGTCAGACCTAGTTCACCTATTTTTTATTAAATACACTGGTAACTTTGAATGGTATTTATTAACAAATATTGTTAATAATAATTATATTATTATTATTATTCCCGCCCAACAACTCCCGGGACCCAAGTCAACTTCGCCTGCTCGTGGTGCAGCCTACTAATCAACAAGCGAGGCTCTGGTACCCACCAAACTGCATTGAGCCTAAATATTCCATATGAGTTCCTACCCCATACTTGTAGGAATTTTTGGGGGAGGTCTATGTATAACAGTGGACGTCTATCAGCTGATAATTATATCTATACATAGAGAAGAGATTTCGACCTATGTAGAGATTCATTACGGTATCTCTGAATCCACAAGGCCTGAAGACTTGACGTTGGGGAAGAATATTGCTTTTGTCGAGTACAAAAGGAATTTTCTTACGGACGATGATACCCTGTACTCTTCAAAAGGACCTTTTTACCCCATTCTGAGAATAGATTTTAAGAAATCTCTTCTCTGAAAGGGATTGCGCTTGTGTTACGGTCAGGAAAGGGGTGGGGGACAGCTAGTTTATTAAAAAGGGGTAATGCATGCTGTAAACGAAGTATCTAGTTAGGATGTTTACATTGTAAATTTTCATTCATCATTCTGCGACGATGATAAGATAAGATTCCATTATCACTGATACTGATCTGAGATTCCATTATACTGTTTAGCAGTAATAATGGCCTCTGGTAACGGTCATCAGCTAAACTATTTAATTTTTTTTTTCTTTTCTACTGTGGCGAGACGAACGGGACTTTCACCTGATGATAGGTGACACGCCTGGTCATAACAACGTGGCGGCAGTTAGGATGGTATACACAGCACCACATTTCGCTCGTGGCCTCGAGACATAAGATGTTGAATCTCGTTAGCTCAGTAATTACGCTAGCTACAGCGCCCTTCAAACCGGAAAACTAAAGTTTGCACAGTGTTGTTTGTCTGTTGCAATAGACACTGCGGTGGTACCTACTTAAACGGGCTCCGGCAGAGACGTACCGCCAGTAAACTACCAACTAGCAGTAATGACATTTATACTGCGTCCATTTCAAGCAATTTATCTTCACATTTATCGGGGTCGGTATAATTAAAGGGTTTTGTTAATAAGTTAATTATTCAGAAAAAAAAAAAACAAATTAATTCCAATACACCATTTGACTTAATATTCATCATAGTCATGGTGATACGCGATGACTTCACAAACTAGATCTATTTTTTTTTAACCAAGGAGGTGACGAGACGCGTGTCACGTTCACCTGATAGCAAGTGATACGATTGCTCATTACAACGCGGCGCCAGTTAGAATGATACACCACACCGCATAGTGCTCGTCTCCTAGAGACAACACCGTCGGCTTCCGTCACCTCAAAAAACCCGTAACAGTATGATGGCTGATCGTTTGTATATAACATGTTAACCCCTGATTAGGTCAAGGTCGAGGGTATGTTGCAACCAGCTTCCTTCCAGGTAGGTACAAACATTACTGTGTTACGATATGTATGCTGCTCTACATCAAGCGAATATATTTACGCGTTGAGACGAGATAAAATAAGATGCAGTGTAAACATCTTAATTAGCAAATTCTTTTACTTTTTTTTTTTTCTTTCGGGGGAAATCTTCGAAAAGATGTTGTCTTCTGGGGGTAGGTGTTACTGCCAACCAAGCGGGCGGAGTACAGTTAGTAGTAGTATAAAATATGTATAAGGTTATCGCTGATTAAGTACTACGGCTGCCTATAAATAAAATAACCTTGGTGATGATGATCAACAGTGATGAATATTTGCTATACAATATTCTTACTATCTTACTCTCGTTTCTAGTGTACTTTATACTTGATGTAACAAGTTTCGATGGAAAATTCCGCCGCCTGAATGTGTAACAACATGAACATGTATCATAAAGGCAGCGAGTTATTGTTACAAAGAATAAGTACACTATTGTGTGGATGTTACTTCATTACATATTTATAATATTAATTATACATATAGTATTAATTATATGACGGGTTCATAATTATATATTATGCATAAAGAAAATCACCCGTACTTGGTTACTGTGATGTTGAAATAACTATTTCTCTCTGCTTGTGAGGTACTTCGAATCCGATCAATAGGAACAGAGTTGGTTTTTTTTTTTGTTAACGATAAGACGGGCAAGACGTTCACCGGATTGCAAGTGACACGCCATTAACACCATGGCGGTAGATATGATGTTATACACACCATTACATTATGCTCCTCGCTTTAATACATGATTAGTCACGTCACCCCAGTAATTTTACTACAACGCCCTTCAAAACAGAGTACAGTAATGTTAGGATACTGCTCGTCGGCTGCAATTAGAGCTGTGGTGATAACTAGAGACGGTGTCCGACAGTAGAGACTTACTACCAGTAAACGTTATGATTCTATATCATAAATATTCAAATAGTGTGCAATTAGATCAATAATTAAAACGATAAATAAATTAAAAATGAAGAAGTTTAATAATTAAGGCCTTTAATTACAGTTACATTAAAGTTACTTTTAAGTTATATAGGTTAGTTACAATAATACAGTTCATGTCAAGGATATTGAATTGTGCGTGCGCTGGTACAATAGCGACCGCCTGAACCTGTTTCAATGTGGATGAGGTACGAGCACACCACAGTCACGGAACATGTTTCCGATGATGATTCAGTACAGAAGGAAGTTGAGGAAGTTAGTAATGTCCTAGGGTTCCGGTAGCGGTCACGCGACGCGCCCGTCACGTGACCGCCGCGTCGCGGGCGTCACGTGTTCGCCGGCGGTGTCAAGGACCGATTGGAATGTCCACCGTCTATGAACGTTACATTAACGTTAACCCGTTTAATGTGAATTGAGTCGTAGTTAACTAAGCATAAAGTTAATTTTTGTATTAAACTCAAGTTATTTAAGTAAATTCGCCACTAAGTTGTTGGGGTTAAGGTTTGTTATAGATCGCTCGGTGCTTCGTAACCGCACGCCGCTCGTACACTTGCAACACTTGCATTTCTTAAACAGGCTACCGTTTAATATGACATATATATCTTTAAATATATAAAATCTATATTAGCACACCTAAACTTTAGATTAAAATAGACGTACTTAATGGCTGTCATTCTCTAACAATAGACCTAGGGAGTGGAGAGGACCTGTGATAGATGGGGAGGTAGATTTTAATCTAGTAACAATTTACTAGTACATTTGTACATACATACATAACGAGGAATACAGATGATAATACTATATTAATACATATAAAAAATGTAGAATTATTTGTATTTATTACTTTATATATACGTTATGATATATACTATTTATTTGAAGTATCAAGTATTTATATTATATTGTTCTTGGACCTACTTGCAATATCTCTTGCTTACCAGGGTTCATTAATAGAGAGTGCTATCACAGTATTTAGCCCACCCTAATCGTGTACCGGAAGTATAAGTTAATACATGTATTCTGCAATTTATGATTAAATATTTATAATTTAAGTAAATTAGAGTTTATCTATATTACATTGTACAATGTTAATGTTTTAGGAGTTTTCTATTACAGTCGTATTGTTAACAATGGATAGATCAACATCGAGCCACACCTATATTTTCTTATATCGGTTAATGATAAGCTTTGTGCGATAATAACGAGGTGAAAAACTTAACAAAGTTAACAATGTGCTATACGGATACTTTGTATACACCAGGGTCGTGCGTTTGTTCTTCCTCCTACTCTTTTCCCAGCTATGTGTAGTCGGTATGGACTTCTCTTTCACACCCCTCTATCAGTCGTCATATCTGAATTCACACTATTTTTACACATGTCATCTTTCACACAATCCTTCCACACTTTTTGCGGACTTCCTCTACCTTTATAACCATCCACGTTTATTGTCATCACTTTCTTTGTTATATGTCACTCATCCCTTCGCACAACATGCTCGTACAACGCTAACCTCTTGCTCCTCAATTTATCTGTCACTGGAGCAAGTTTCAGAGTTCTTATTATATAATCATTCTTAATTTTATCTATCCTCATCACACCGCACATCCATCTTAATATTCGCATCTCAGCCACATGTAATCTCCTTTCATCCGAACCTATGGTGGACCAACACTCAGCTCTATACAATACAAAACAGGTCTAACGACCGACTTGTAGATCTGTCCCTTAAGTTTGAGGGGTATTCGTGGATCTCAAGTCGTTCATTACATCCGACCTGTATTTTCAGGGTCGTGCGCTTCATACAAGCGAATAAGCACGCATACCCTGTCTTCTCCCTAAACCTAATATAATAATCTCTAAAGTTACTCAAAAAGACGTTTGCTAATTTGGTGCTAAATTAATAAGTTTATTTCTAAGTATAGATAAGCACGGAGATTTCAAGTGTGGTTTGCATATCCTACTCCGAAACTTCTAGCATTGATTGTTGGGGTAGGATCGAGGCGCCTTACTGTTGTCTTTTTCTTCTTACTCGATATGACTTGACTTAGTAGTTGTGGTCATCCCTTCAGGTGTTGGTCGCGAGTTTTTCAACGTCACCATTTATATCTAATGGCCGCCTACCTAGTGCATTCATATAGTAGAAATGATGATGAGCTATTTACTACCGCCTTTATCTGGTCAGTCCATCCCAATGGCGTTCTTCCTTGTGGCTTGATACCCTCAACCTGGACCACAAATCGCTTCATAGCTACCTCTCTTTACTGTTCGAACGAAAATACTGACGTCTTTAAACGTACAAACTCCACCATCTAGAGGATTTAATTGGGTTTTTATCTGGTACACGGTATCTTATCGAAACATCCTCCCCTCATATAACCAGAGATATAAAAGGAACTACGGCGTTGGTCAAATACAAATAATTTACGATGCATAGATAATTTCATATATAACCAAGTTATTAATAATAGTCTACAAGGGTGGTGTAAAAATAGAGTAAGTTTAAGCAAATATTGAAAACGATAAGATTAATGAAAAGACAGTGGGATTAATAAAACTTGAATCATAGACGCTTCTGGCACCATAATTTAAGTAATGTCTGTGTAAACATCTTAATCAGTGTTAATAACTGAAGCAGTAAGACATCTCTATGTCTTACTGCTTCAGTTATTCTTTGAAACCAAGAGAGGAGCGAGACATTCACCTGATTGTGTGTTACTTTTTCGTATAATAATGGGTGTAAAGACTTCCGCACAATAACGTACGGGGCCCAAGCCAACCTTACCTGCTCGTGGTGCACCCTGCTATTCTACAAACGAGGCTCCGGCTCCCACCAACTCGCATTGGGCCAGCGTGATGCGAAATGGCCCAAATCTCCTATATGAACTCCTACAGAAAACGAGTCCTAATGCCCGGCGGTGCTGAAGACATGCTGACTACAGCGCAGAATCGATCGATGTGAAGATTTTTGGTGGAAGCCTATGTCCAGCCGTGGACATCTATAATAACTAGTTAAGTTAATATACACTGCACCGCATTGTGTTCGTTGCTTTAAGACATAAGTTTTTTTTTATATTATCACGCCTTTTTGTCCTGTTGGGGTAGGCACAGGCACACTTTTCTCCAGATGTGGTCAGATTAGGTCCCATATAACCGGGGGCGAGCCTGTTGCCACTTTATTGGGGCCACCACACGCACACAAAGATGATTTCAGTGTGCGGGTTTCCTCACGATGTTTTCCTTCACCGTTTGTATCTCGCTGTTGTAACTAAAGTTCACAAATGTACATAACTTAAATATTAAGTCATCGGTACATGAGATACAAACCCGCGACCTTCGGAATAAAAGTCGCACGCTCTAACCATTAGGCCAGCGTGCTACTTACTTAACAATTTATGTCTCATTATCCTAAAAATTTCATTTAACCATCTTTAAATCGGAAAACGCTAATGTTGCCAACAGTATTTAGCGTCGGGAATAACAGCTGCGGTGTCGATGGTCTTTTACCACCAGTAAGTGGTGGTGGTGTGTTTCACTAGACGCATCGAGGTCGCGGTGCGCGGTGTTTTTCCACTCACGTGCAATCGAATTGCTGCTCCGCGTGACGCCGCCGAGATTGTGATAAAGCAACGCGATACCGGCGACCAAATTAAAAACATACCAGTTCATTTATTATTATACCCACCAATTATCAACTTAAACACCGCAGTCAGTTGCAGCATCATCATCAAATCTAAAAACCCTGGTTCCTTTACACTCGTACATCTCATTCCCGTGACACCGTAAATCAGGAAGCAACGGTTATACGATTCGTTTACTCATTCTCACATTCAATGGTTTTAATTTTTTTTAATAGATGACTGGGACGTTCACCTGAAAGTAAGTGATACGCATGCGTATAACAACGTAGCTTTAGGATAGCATACTGCCTGCCCTGTTGTCTCGGGCTATTAAGAATAGCACTACAGTAAGCCGAATATACGATGAGTACGAGGTGTCGTCCGCAGGAGATCTCGGGGGCCACCCGCAATGGCCTGATGATGACCACCGAGGAGGTTTTAGTGGGTAAAAATTCCACATAACTTTCTCGTCTCTCCAGAAGAAAATACCCCGTTGTTGTTCACCCCCCGTTCGGTTAGGAGACAATGATGACCACCGCCATCGAAGCCCACAAATGCGAAAACTCTTTAGTCGCCATCTACAGGCAGGATATACTTTAGTCCTATTCTTAATAACTAGAGACCACAGGATAGAAAGGATGCGGCTTCCTTGGTTATTACACCTAGTTTCCATCACTATCCTCAGCCTCGTTGATAATACCATGTTAAATTTAGTGTGTTGGTCCATTGCTGATTAGAAATTATAATGATGCTGTTATTCAAAATATATCATCATCATCATTTCAACTGGTGGATAGAAATATTGGTCTTCTCACTGGACTGATCTTTGTTGCCGGTGACCACTGCTGCTTCTCCTAACACTACAGTACATACATTACAGTGATCCGGTTTGAAGGGCGTTGTAGATAGTGAAATTACTGATGCAGTGATGTCATGTTGCGTACATCATCCTAATTAGCATCACCTTGTTATGAGCAGACGTAAGAACGTCTCGTTATTCTCATAGTTTAATAAAAAAAATAACCATTGAGATTACTTCTACTGGAATGTAGTGTGCAAACATTACTGTTATGTAGTTAATGAAATATTAAGGAGTTATAATTTCTTACTGTCGTTAATTATTATAATCAATAATTATGCTAACTTTACTGTATACTAGTTTGAATGGCGCTGATAATTATCAAAGGTATTGAAACATCTGACGGTTATGACGCAGTGTAAACGATCTAACTAAAACTTTACTATTCACTTAAGCTAAGTTTCTCATCCATAGTGGTAATAACATATTAATTAAACAGCAGTAAGATATAAACCAGTAAATTGAACTATTGCCAGTTCTGAGGTCACATTGACGAGTTGTAGGAAAAACTTATTTGGTAAATATACTAAATTATTTCAGACAAAAAAAAACTTGTTTGTATATAAAAAAAAAAAATCATGAGCCTTAACAAACGGATTCACCTGGTCAAAGACATTCCAGCTGATCGCATAGCACACACAGAAGAATGTCAATTATATATAACAGCTTATATACAATGCGTCCGTTGGTTCCAACTCCGTTACGTTGAGCAAGCAGCAATGCCGCTAATTGCATTAATGATACGCACTCGGTTTCGCGTGATGCGGCGCTACATCCAATAACGCCGCCACGTGAACCGCCGCCGCCGCCGCCGCCGCCGGTCACATGTCCGCCCATCACGCGCCGCACTGACCTCATAAATATTGTAATGCTCAACCTTCATGAATTCTAACGCTGCCGCGTTCGGCACCTCGAAAATTCCGTCATTTTTAACCGGCGGCGGAAAAGGAGGTATTATCAAAATTCATGTTAAAATCACTTGCGATATGGAGATTTTTACTGGTGGTAGGTATCTGTTGCCTCACCGGTGCGCTCAGTAGGAGATCCCCGAGCCCCTCCTAATGCACTGACAGAGATTACCGAGCGGGTTTTAAAGGGTAGAAGCCCCTATATAACTTTGTCTTGCCCCTAGAAACAGGGTGTCTTTTAAAATTTCCCCCACGATAAAAATATGCATCTGCTGTCAGAGACCGTCTAGATAGGTACCATAGCAGCGTCTGCTTTTACTGCCAAATAGTAGTGTGCAAACATTATAGTATTCCGGTTCGAAGGACGCTGTAGCTAGATAACATCTTAAATCTCAAGACGACGAGCGGTCTGTAGTACAATGTATATCACCTTAACTGTTGCCAGGTCGTTATGAGCCAGTGTATCACTCTATCAAAATGGTGCTGTGTATATTATCCTACCTAGCGTTATAGTGTTATGTGCAAGGCGGTATCACTCATCATCGGGTGAACGTCTTGATGGTTCCGTCGCTTAGTTTAAAAAAAGAAAAAATTAAAAATAAAATTAATTTCAACATTTTACGATAGCTGGCAACACCATCGAACACCCATTTGCACTTTATATATTTTTTTTTTTCTGAAGATTTTATGGCCTGGCAACCAAGACCAGAATGTATTTCCTTATCAGTCTCTTTTTGTTTAATGTACCACCTGTTCCTGTTCGTGTTGCCTTTGTAATATTGTTGTCCAACATAATGCCTAGATGACATTGCTTACTGCAAGCCTAGAGTTATCGGAAAGAGATGAGATATTCTTCGAAAACCGGATATGAAGACTATAAAATTTTAGTTTGATTTTAACTTAAAAAAAAAAACATGTAAATTACAGTAATACAAATTGATTATTAATGAATATAATAAAATTATAAGTTGTATGATTCTTGAATTGAAGAGACATCTTCCATTTAAATTTTTTTATGATGAAGGTTGTTAGACAACCATAGCAGCTTCATCGGACTAAGGTCTGACGGATCTGGTACCCGCAAGCTAAATATATCTCCTTAAGAAATATGTTATAATATTATTAACATCTCACTTATATGAAACTTAAATAAGTTTATTTAGCATAGCTGATGTTTCAGGAAAGTGTGATCCTGATGTCATCCTGCAGTAGTCTTCTTTTCATACATATATTCGGAACGCATCACGTTGTCATCCAAAAAGTTAAGAAATTCAAATGGATTTCCCGAAGGCCTAAAAGTGAAAAGGTTACATTTAAAAAACGTTTTAAAATGTAGGACGAGTATAAGTACATCATCATCATATTCATCAGCCGACAGACGTCCACTGCTGCACCTAGACTTTCCCCTAAGATCTCCATATGGATCGGTTCCGCGTTGCTCGGAATAAGTATATTAATAACAAGAGCTATTGCTATAAAAGTGACAGTGTAGGTGGGAAGGTGTAGGGTTTGATTAGTGATGATTGAATTTTAGTCATTCACAAGGGCTAGAGCATCAACGTGTTGTTTTTTGACAACGAGTTAAATTACGATGAAGCTTTCATCCAGAATTTTCTGGACGAATCTTTGTGTGCGTGTGGTGGCCCCAATAAAGTGGCAACAGGCTCGCTCCCTGTTACATGGGACCTAATCTAATCACACCTGGTGAAAAGTGGGTGTTTATTCGCCTCTACCTACTTGTACTGGGAAAAAAGGCGTGATAATATAAAAAAAAATATTTTTATGAGAATGTCTATTGCCTATGTAAAAGTTTGAATGGGAATGAATACTGCAAATATAGGAATGAATAGGTCGCAGTAGTAATATAAGAGAGCCGGTAGAAAGGGAAAGCGAGTTAAAAACGAACACACACAAGCAACGTCTGGAGGTAAGGAATGGAAATCGAAACAACAAATAAACAATTCAGATTCCAAGGACGCGCCGGGAATAAATGTTTACTGAGAGTTTGCGTAAGAAAAAACACACGGACCGTTTTCTGTTTACCACGTTGCCTCCGCCGCGTCCACGTGAGGATCGACAGGATATTATAAATTCAAAACGATATGGATGATATGGATTTATCGTTTGGTGCGGGCGGCACGTTGCAATCGCTTATGCATGGCGCGGGCGCCATTGCCGCGCGGACGGCTCCCGGGGCCCCCCTGCTCAGAATGTGCTAAATCGACCCCGACCCCGACCCCTTTTTAAAGCGGACGCCGGTTAAAACATATAACACAACCGAATCCAATCTGATCCAGCTTACACATCAGAGATGAGTATCTTCACCGGCACTTATTGGTCTAAACCCTGGTAAGAGCTTATGGTTTTAAAATCTGATTTCTTGTTGTACTCAGGTTGGTTGTTAAATCCGACAATAATCTGACTACGTTATAAGCCAGTGTAATAACTGTTAACTTTTTTTTTGTAATTATTGTTAATGAGCGTAATAATGAAGCAATAGACACTGTACCACATTCCACACGTTGCTTTGAAACGCAACGTGGTACAGCTCGTCATCCATTCACTAGCTACAACGATTTTTAAATTGAAATACGGTTATGTGTACACACTACTGTTCGGCAGCTATATAGAGAACCTCGGTAGTACCTATCTGCCTTTCTATACCATTTCCGGCCTCAGTTTCTTTTGGTCGTGGTAACATCCTATACGGTGTACTATTCCGCTGCGAGGGCAACGGAAGAGTTACGCCGGACTTTTACCAGCTAAATCTCCACGGTGTCTCACTCAACGTTTTCGTACAAAACCGTAGTTCCGAAAAGCCTTGAGGCCACACCTCAGGGTGGACCTCTCCACCTCTCTTTCAATAGGAACTGGCGGATATACGGTTCCACCATCAGTAAAACTTTTGTTACCGTAAATTTTAGAAAGTACTTAATCTGTCTTCGTCTCTGATCTGAATAAGTGTTCGTTTCTCAACAATTAAGTTAGTAGAAAATGTTATTGTTGCAGTTACAATTCTAACGATGACTTCGGGAGAGTAGCCACCAGCGACCAGCTCAACTTCGCGCCGCCTTCCGAGGACGAGGCGGAGTTCCCGCCCGGCGCCTACTTGAAGAAGGGGAAGGTCTCGAGGGCAAGTCGCACTGAATATGCCCGATTTTTATCTCTTTTTTATCATCAGTAGCTTCTCGTAGTTTTCATATAAACTTTAATATATTTGATAGGTAAGCAATTTAAATTTTTTTCCAAAACAATTGTTTACATTATATAAAAGTTTATTAAATGGGTAACCTTTCTTTACATTTAAGCAAACCGAGCAGGATGTTCACCTGATGGTGAGTATCTCACTTGCGCGTAATAATGGGGCGGGTGTTCTAAAATGTTGACGTAGCTCCGCTTTGCGCTGATCTCCTTAATATATCAGATGGTAAGTTCCATTACTGCTGTGATTTACACTAATCCAATAATTCTCAACTGAAACTTGTGACATCACTCTTTTAGATTGAAGAGTTGAGAGTATGGTAGATCTGTGATAGTAGGAGAAATTTTTAACAGTTGCCATTGTCGTTTACAGCAAGACCCGATGTCTCACCGAATCATTGAGAAGAGGCGGCGCGACCGCATGAACAACTGCTTGGCGGACCTCTCGCGCCTCATTCCCCCGGAGTACCTGAAAAAGGGTCGCGGTAGGGTGGAGAAGACGGAGATCATAGAGATGGCGATACGTCACCTCAAGTTTCTGCAGGACCGCGTCAATGGTTTGTAAGACCGAATCGTTTTGATAATATGAAAATGTCCAAAAAAGCGCTAAACCTCTTATCTTATTAATTAATATCAATTATTCAGAATACTTCCCTCTAAAACAAAAAATTACTTCCAAATTTCAGTTTGGATATTTTTTATTTATAGTAAACAACACTCAGATGAGTTAAAATGTGGTAGAGTAGCGGTAGATAATGTTAAATCATGGACCCCTCTCTTAAGGTATTGAAGAAGGACACGATTGGTGGTGGTTTTAGTAACTCGAAACTCGCACAACTCTGATTTTACCCCAAAAGCAAGGTATCTCGTGTAGATATCCCCCGTCATACAAAAGGATAACATTGAGCAACCATTACCTTGATACTGGATAAATTAATTTTTGTCACTGCAATGACAAACTACAAATTTTTTGTTATTAAAAGTAATTGTTGTTGTTGCAGCTGGTGAAAGACAAGCGGGAGGTGATCACTTCCGCGCTGGTTACCAGGAAGCGGTGGGCGAGGCGCTGCGGTACCTCACGGAGGCGCACGGCTATCCCGCCGACGGCCTCTGCTCGCAGCTCGCCTCGCACCTCCAGCGGCACTGCGATCACATCGCTAAAGGTCTGTTAGACCTTCATGAAACAATATCAAACCAATAACAACGACTTTGTTACATGAAATATAAAAATCAGCAATATTCTCTTTACAAATCATCACTGATTACAGTAATACACACTGATTTCGTCTCAGAAGTTGGAGCTGTGGTGATATCTACCTCGACATTCCCCAGCGGGAGATCTTCCCAAAAGTTTTAAACGTTCAATTATTGTTTTTACAGGAGAGTTGAGCCGCGACAAGTCTCGTTCGCTGGGCTCTTCCTCAGAGACGGCGAGCTCATCGAGCAGTTCGCTGGGGTACACGAGCAAGGCGGCCGTCATCCAGCCGCCGCCAGGACCACCTGGACCACCGCCCTACACTCCGGAGCACTACGATAATGTAACCGACACGCCCTACACCATGGACTGCGAGAGAGGTGTGGAACCTGAGTACCATAGCACTTTATAACCAGAGCTTCCTTTCCAGTTGTCTCAGATACAACCTTGAGCATACGGTTCTGTTATAACGAGCAAAACTGCGTACTAATATTTCTATCTAGTCTTTATTTACATATAAATCGTAACATGTGCCGTCGTGGTACTCCTGTGTTTCTATTACGTCTTACTTTACTGTAAAATATACATTATGGTAAACAGCAAGTGACGAATCGACTACTTTATCTTATGGGAAGTATAACTTATCATCTTAGCTGTAGTAGAATTTAAGTTTCGTAATGATTAACATGCAAAAATAGTAGATCGTGTATATAGTTTATGTATTATATGATCATTATGCGAAGGTCTTACTTCATACAATTCAATTAATATTTTGTTGGTAGTTTTGTTAAAACACATTTATTTCACTGTCACTTGACCTAAATTTCACATGGTTTTAAGTGACTATTGGGCCGTATTTGGTGAAGCGTGTACGTCAAGAACCATTCGGCTCTCATATGTGAGAGTCGAAAGAAAACGATGCTCATAAGGTAGACTTACAATTTGAAGGTGGTAAACTGTCCAGCAACCAACACGCATTGGTCCAGCGTGATGGGAACTGGCTCAAATCACTCCATATGAATTTCTACCCGATTAATGTAGGAATCATAGGAGGACTATCTCCCGCAGTGGACATCTATCGACTGATGATGATGATGAGCTGTCCAGACGGGATCAAACAAGTCTAATATAAATCAAAGTCTTATTATAAGACGTTACGTTTGCAGTGGCTGCGCCTATGGAGAACGGAAGCGCGTCGGAGCCGAAGTCGAGTAGCGGCGGCAAACGCGACACCGCCCTGCGCAAGCTGCGCAAACCGGAACACGACGATTCCTTACACTCCTACAAGTTCAAGAACTCGATCCAAAGACGCTTCTCCCGTTCACAGGACTCAGAGGTCGGTGTACTAGCTAACATATCAAACATAAAAAATGAACACAATCACTGTTGTTGTGTTCATTTTTTTGTGTTAGCTTGGTTCTGAATTTTTTTAATATTTTATTAAAAGCTGTAAACTAATATAATCTTAAATTAGTAATAATAAACGTATTACATAAAACTGCAAGCAGGTGTTTCACAGGGAACCTAGTTTGGGCCTTTCTTAACTCAAATCAGACGAATCTTGAAAATTGTACAAAATGATTAGCAAGTTAAATACTTACTAGGAGGACGTGATTGAGAATTAATTAATTAAATTAGAATAGAAGTATTAATGGTGGCATAGTGGCTGTATAACGAAACTCCACAAAAAATATATAGAGAAAAAAAAACTAGCTTATTTTGATAATTTTTTTACCAAATATTAAAAACAATTACCTACTAATAATAATGAAATCAAAGTAATATATGTTGTAGTACATATTAGCTCCACGCCTTATCCGTTTTTACATGGTGATGTTTTTGTTTTTTAAATACAATGGCTGCTATTTGATGTTTCGGGATAAATGTTCCAAACTTGGGAGTTTAATTTTAAAAGTAAATAATAAATATTTATAGCTGTATCATTCCAACAGGCGGCGGAGACGGAAGCCCGCACGGCGCATGGGAAGTTGTATTCTCACAAGCGGCGGCGAGCCATGCGCCCTACGCCCGCTCCCTCCACCTCCGCCTCCGCTTCTACTGAGGACGCACAAGATACCTCACCACAGGTAACAATCACAATGCACACGAAATAATCAAAAAGCTATATATACTAGCAGCAACAGAGACCTGCCTCAACATCATACATATAGCTATAGAGACTAACGCCAGTGCTAATCACGTCTTCAAACTTATGAACAAAATATGATGGATTGAAGACAGCTATAGATAGACAATTTACGGAGGTATGGAGACGGAACTCATATTCCAGGACTAAAAGTCTAATGTGTCATTGTGTAAACATCTTACTCTAGTACTTCAATGGTGAAGTTATGGGAATTGGTAACAAACGGGATGACGCAAAAAACTTCATATAAAAGTGTGTGTATGTATCTGCAGAAAGATAAGGAGTTTAGGAATAGGAATGGAGTTACAAAGGCAGAGGGTACTCATAGAAGAAAAATATTATTGAATAGTACTGGAACGAAAAAAGTTGAGGTCTATTGTTACAAGACAGTTAGTGCCATCTATTAAACGAACTTAAAATGTATGCTTTGATTTGATACAAGTTTAATTATAAAAAATGTTTCTCCTGCGCTCCAGGACACTTCGAGCGAGTCGACGCACCACCACCCCTACGAGCACTACGAGAAACCGCCGCCCGCGCAGTACGTGCCCGTGTTCGCTCTCAACGCGCTCGGTTAGTATATACACAAACAGACCAGTAAACTGTTCACGTTACAAGAAGTAGTTCACGATTGTTAGAATGATATACATTCTAGTTACCGCAGTAATATCAAACCGGAACACTGTTCTCTTCGGTACCCTTTGGCAGGAAAAATATGAATAACTGTGGTATTTAGTTATAGACCAGAGTAGGGTAGTAACACCTGTAAAAATGACTTGTTTAAGGAATATATATATATTTTAGATAACAATATGCTATAGGTAGCACTCGGAAAATTATTGGGGTGAAGAGACGTATCTTTTGTCTCAAGGTAATGAGGGCAATTCGTTCTGCGCCGCAAATGAAAGATGCGTCACATATCACCAAATCGTAACAGCCAATTTATATCCCTACTGCTGGGGCACAGACCTACCGTCATTATGAGGACGATGGGGTCATAGTCACCACGCGGGTCCAATGCGGATTGGTGACTTAACACACACCTTAGAATAAATTCTAATTCATGTGCAGGTTTCCTCGCGATGTCTTCCTTCACCGTTTGTATTTCGCTGTTGTTGCTAAAGTTCACAAATGTATATAACTTAAATATTAAAGTCATTAGTACATGTCGAGATTCGAACCCGCGACCTTCGGAATGAAAGCCGCAAGCTCTAACCTTTAGGCCAGCGAAATACTTTACTTACATATCACCAAACGAATAACATAAATATGTTCCGAAATCCAATGAATATGACTGTACCACGGTTACGTGACGAAGGATCTGTTTCGAGAAATATATTTTCTAATTAGGAAAAGGTTCCGCTGTTATTGATTGTACGTGTACCGCCAGGCAAGTACTACGTGCCGCTGAGCGTGGAGTACGCGTGCGTGGCGCGGCAGCTGCGCGCGTGCGAGGCGCTGGAGGCGCGCGCGCCGCTCGCCGCGCTGCACCCCGTCACCATACACGTCAACTTCACGCCCTGCCTCAACTACCACGTGAAGCGCGACCCCGACCCGGACTGGCAGCCGGTCTAATCGTCGCGCCACAATCACCGCCCCATCACAACACCAAACGCGCGCGCACTCCCACCACTTAACCCTCTGAAAACATTTACAAATAACACGTAAAAAGTTTGTACACACGATTGCTTTGTTTTTTCACACTTTTTATCTCTCTTCACGACCCGAAAGCTTGATTGGAAGAGAATGCCTAGTGGCGTTAAGTTCGCCATTTTATGTTTATTCTGCGTTAAAATATTAAAAAAAAAACAAGTCGTCGATATACATAATCTGACAGCTGTCATATAAATTTAACTGTTGCTAAAAGTTCGTTATTTTATAAAAATATAACGTTATATTGTATATATGACTTTATAAATGTGAATTATTGGATAGTACATCGTATGTCATTGTGGGAAATTTAAGCTATGTACTTTTGTATACAATATCGTTAATTAAGAATATAAGAAGATAAATCCCCAACCGAATAACAATTATACTATAGTATTTACGATTGTTTTAACGATTTACTGATCAACTAAATAAAATCAATTTAATCCGTCAGGTTTGGCGTGGTGGATAAAATACCTTTGACTCTCTCTATGTTAAGGAATGCTCATAGTCTTAGTAGTTGCGCTAAGAGTTGTTTATGTTTTCATGTAAACATATTATTTCATAACATAAACATTTTTGGCGCTCCTTGTTGTCGGACTGTAAAGCAAAGGTATTTCTTATACATATATCATAGAAAAAAAAAATTTGAATTTTCCCGCGGAGTGGCGCGTGACGGCATAGTCACAGCGCTGCATTTGTTCCAAAGCCCTCAATTATTGTTTGAAATGAAATTATTATTAAATAAAACTAAATAGAAGTGTGTAAATATCATACATGATATATATAACAAAACAAAAAAAAGCAAGCAATATATCAAAATGTCACCTGAGACTATGCAGCATGGTCTTAGAATCTTAGTTTAATTCAGAGAAAAGGTTGAACAGAAAAAAAATTTCAAAATGTTTTCAGTAGATCAAAATAAATCTGTTCCATGTAAATAAAGGTGTTATAAATTAATACTTACATATAATAAATGTATATGAATAGTTAATATGATAAAATTTCTGTATTTATATTAGTTGCGGAAAATTAGAAGCGGGTTCGGAAACTGATATCTGTACCTGTCACCAATCTAACACCTCAGCATATGGCTTCAGAATTGTTGCTATTTTTTTTATCGGATGAATATTGTGCTGTTAATGTTATTGATGACTTTTGCTGCTTCACCGGACTCAGCTCTGACGGATACGGAATCCACGAGCTACAATAAAGAAAGATGTATACATAGATGGATGCATTACATTGTTTACATTTTCCTTTATTTGTAAATGTTATCATTCTTAAACTGTATGTAAGCAATTTACTAGTCCATACTGTAACATGTGAGAGCGTCAAGGTTTAGAAGTTGGAAGAGGTGGTTACCTTCGCATGGGATGAGACTGCTGCGGGCGCTGGGGCCGCTGACCGCTGGCGGGCTCAGTGTTCTTGGTTACGGCTGTGATAGTAAACATTGTACCTAGTCAAGTCGTTTGCACGTTGCTTGGCGATTATTAAGTTTTATAATACGCTTTAGTCACTAAGTTCACTGATACTTCTTATTATAACTATCTCTATATATTTTCTAGGTTTAGGGTAAATTTAATCACTTTCAAAATCTCCCGCCATGTCATTTTTACTTTTTTTTTTTAAATGTTATTGTTAATGAATAAACACCATGCAGTCGTCTATGATTTTTTTATCTGGATTCATAATCCAAGAAATCGTCGTTGTTTTTTTTTCAGTGAAACTTTCCTCGTTGTGCCAAACAACGTTTTTGCATTTAACTGTACAGTTAGTTGTTTAAATAAATGTATTCGTTTAATGTAATATAGATTTATTAATATTCACAAAAAATTTAATTTACTGCTGTCGGACAGTAGCACTTGGCGTTATGTTTATAGCAACAGCTAAAGACGTTTTTTTTATATAGAATTATTAATTTCTTGTTGAAAATTTTGGTAAATATTTTACGCCTAATTTATTTTGTACTTACCACAAAGACGTCGGTGGGGAAATTTTGATTATTATGTAAATTCTATTCAACTGTAAACCGTACGATTGTACTTCCGGTTTACAGATGATGTTTGTTAGCTTATAATTCAACATTATATTGCAGCTAAATTTTGTTAATGTTATAAAATTATAAATTTTTATGTAGTTGTATCATTAAAGCATTGCTTTAACTATATAATAATATTAAATATTTATTGATGGCTAAGGTATACAGCCGACACATTGAAATAAAACATTGTTATGTCTGCATTTTAGTGTATAGATTACGTTTAATTTTATATTTTGTTATTGTAAGTGTAATGTATGAATAGAAGTAAAGTGCGATAAGAGCCGTAGTTGCTAAAACGGATTAAGCTTCTAGAACATTCGTCGATAAAACTTGTGATTCGTTATATTTTCCAGTGCGTGTGTGTGTAGGCACGGCTCGTACGTCGAGTATTACACTGCTGAATGTATATTTCTGTCGGTGTTTACATTGGTGAACTCTGTAATGCGGCAAACAAAAGCTTGCAAGTAGTAACCTTAAAGGTAATAAATGTTAAACATTCTGTGCTGTTTCATTACAAATAAATAATAATTTCCATGGTTCTTGTTGCTGCTTTTATAACATTTGGTAACATTAACAATTTATAGTTTTTCTTGCTTTGCTGGCTTTCGCCAAGCGCGTTCCGATATGTTCGGTGGTTTAATGAACTTCCGGGGAAATGCTAGTATTGTTCGTTGCGATAACGATTAGTGCATTCGTGCATAATACAATCCCAAAAAATATTGCTTTCTTGGTGGTACGTACCTCTTTCTCAAGCGGAACAGTAGTATGCTGACGTTCACATGATCTAGTTTGAAAGGCGCTGTAGCTAGTGGTATTTCGTGTCTCATGCTGAAGACGATCTACCGGTACAGCTCTTGGTCGCGCCGTTAACACCGTCCGTGACAACAAAAAGGAAACAAAGGAAAAGGCCACAATTGAAAACAAAATATTATGTAATTAATTATCATAACATCTTTTATTCTATATTATTATTATTATTTCAAAATTTTACATGCTTAGTTCAAACATTAAGAAGGAAATAATATTTAACATCTGGATAATATACAGTTCTACTATATTATTACTTATCAGATACAAAATTATTATATTGCAAAATATTCCATCGTTACATTAGAACACCTCGCGTACGGGGGCCGGGGCCGGGGCTGGCGGCGGGTTGCTGGTTGCGGGGTGAACGGGGGTGTGTGTGGAGAGAGGAGGTGCTAGAGGAGACGGGAAGAGGGCAGAAGAGGGTCGGGGGCACAATGCAAACAACACAGTGCGTGCCCATCCCGATACGGATACAGAAAATATGTATATATATTTAGCCCTTTGCTTAATAGATAATTATACTTATATTTACAACGAGTACCGCACAAAATGATATTAAATTTCTTTCCATTATCACAAAGATTTCATCAAATTTCTAGACGCGGGACGAGACCGCGAGGCCGCGCCCCCGCCGCTCGGGCTGCGGACGCGGGCGCGGACGCAGGCGCGGGCGCGAGCGTCGGGTTCGCGCCGTAACAATCGCATTACAAATATGTACAGGTTCCTATTAAAATTCGATCGCAGACGTTTGCGGCCGCGACTATAAAACTTTCACACTCTTTACAATAAAAACATATACAATAAAAAGGTTTGACAAATGAAAAATAATAATTTACAAATCATATAGAGCGTTTATATTATTTCTATATACTAACGTTCTGCCTTTAGGCGTTATTTATTGCAACAGGTTGACTAAAATCTAAGATTTCTTTAAGATTATGCCGATAGAAATTTGTGTTAAGTAGAACATAAAAACAATAAAGTCACATTACAAAATGAACACAATTACATTTCCATTGATTCAGCACATTTTAAAAACTAACGATTGATGTCCTCTCCGGTCCTACACTCCGCGCGCGACGACGCGCTCATATCATAGTCGCATGGAAACATTGAAATATTGCTTTACAATTGCTATCGCTTCGCATAGTGTGCATCGTCATCATTACCCAATACAAAAAAAAATCACTTGAATTTACTCATGGGCCCGCCACAGTAAAATACAATAGGCACTCAACCGCAGGCCTAGGCCTACAATAACCGCAACACTGAAATAAATTATTAAATCTGTAGCTCGGGAAGCACTTATAAAATCGATATAAAAAACGTTTCATATTCGTTATTTCAGTCTCAAATACAAGCCAACAGGAGTAGCAGGCGCGCAGACTCCTCGAACGGAGGCCCACCGCTGGGCCGCCGCATGAGCGGCGCGGAAGTTTTTTGTACGGCCTCGCGCCACTGGGCATGCGCACGCGCAGTCAAACTGCACCACATACATATAGCCAGCCGATCGTTTCACCAAAAAATACTATTATCGTTGATATATAGAAACATTCTCAACGATATCATATCACACAAATTGTATTTTATTAGTTCTTAGTGATGAACTCACAGTTTTTATCGATATGTCACAGAAAGTATAATTTGAACATTTTAATATAACTTCTCAGACAATATACATGAAAATAAATCGTATTTTCTTCAACAGTACGCATTAAATAAATAGAAAATATAGAACTTTAAGCAGTATCCGTGTACTACTAATGTAACACTGATCTTACTATGACCGGGCTGTCAAGGGTTAGGCAGCCGTGTATTTACAGTCCCTTGACCTGCACGTTACTCGAATTACATGGTTAATTAAGAAAAAAATCTTTAAATATCTGGTCATACTTTGATAGCTTCCATTGCAGACTATCAGAATAAGAATGAAAAAAAAAAATATTTTTTTCAATGCGATTTAAAAATCGTGTATTACGAGGTTACCGTGCAAATCGAGGGACTGGTGTAATTTAGCTTACAACACGAATGCGATGATACAATTGTTCAAAACAAAAAGCGGAATCAAAGTGCCGTGCGATCCGAAACCTAATTAGGAATCTACAAATTTAATAACAAATAGAATATTTTGCAAGAATACCTCACTCGAAATCTAGACTGGGTTAGTACCGGATGCGATTAGTCCGATACTGTGTTCCTCTCATTCGTTGTCTATAGTAAATCAGGTACGGCTGCCGGTCGCGGTGTGCGCTGACGCAGCTCTCATTACCTTCAGAGATGTACTTATAATTAGGAACCGGAGACACAGCTCGGTTTATAAGGCGGACGTACGCGCGGGTTAGATCACCACTTAGGGAGCTTCCGGTGTGGGTAAATATAGTTAGGAAACCGACATGCACTAACAATCTTTGCGGACATGCGACTTGCACCAACCTGCATTTGGCCAGCGTGACCATGACTAACTCACGTCTTGAGAGAAGGTGGCGAAATCCCAGCGGTGGGAACTAAGGGAGGTTGTTTATTTAAACGTAAAACAATAATAACTATGGCGTAAGTAGAGAGTAACAAACAAGTGATATTGTGACGATTGGAAATCGATTGCTCAGGTAACAAAAAAAACACCTTTTTTTTTAACAAAACAATCCAAGTGCGTTGCCATGTACCTAAATAATACGCTGTATATTACATATTCAATGGTTACAGCGCCCTTCGAGCCGCAACACTACGTTTGCAACTGCTGTTCCGGATGCTAACATGCGATGTAGACAGTAACATTACTGGAGGTAACGAGACAACTGGTACACGGTGGACAGATTACGAGGGCGATGTAAAAAATAAAAAATTAAACACACACAGTAATACTTTCCCCTTAACATTGATTACTAAGCATGTGATGTTAGAAAATCGAGAGGCATGGTATATTCAAATAACTCTATCAGGAAGTATACGTTTAATGTATTTGTAAGAATTATAAATCTAACGTTGTTTTCGTAAATCGGAAACGGACATGAAACCATTATTGATTTCCAATCGTAATATAATCACATTTATCGATCGAACGAAACATTATTATTATATAAATTATAAACATCTCTCTTGCAATTCTTCACACTGGGTAAGGGTTCCGCGGTAGATAAATTCCCTACATTATTTTGAAATAAATAAATAAGCTGCTGTATCCGCAAAATATAAAATTAAAATTTCAGATACATTATAGCATAGACAATATGCTACAGAGAATGCGCTGTCGATGGTAACAGCTGCAGTGAACCTGGTGTTTAGAAATATAAGAGAACTGCGAGTTAGTTATCAGGAAGTAATGTTGATATAAAAAAAATACCGTTCACCGCCCCCCTGTTTTAATGTTAGGTTGTGCAGCAGAAGGACGTTCGTACAATAAGCTCCATCACTTCATCGTCTCTCTCCTATAGCGAGGTAATAACGTATTGCTGTCCAGCTCGCACACATACACATACACACAGACGGTTACTTGTCCTGAGGGTTGGTTTCATTATTGTACGAATTTCTGTCTGCCGCGCGACGCGAGTCGTTCAGAAGGGCGAAGGTTAGAATAATGAATGAATAAGGCTGCCTGGTGACCGTCTGTCGGCATTTGTGATGATAACTCAATGCGCTCTCTTAACATATAACACAATTTTAACCTCTAATTAATGGCTAGATCACCACATCGCTCTAACCTTAAAACCTGATTCGTCTAACACTAAAATACCTAGGTAACCTACGGCTCGCCCTATACAACGTACAATGGGTAGGTAAAAACAAATTAAAACAACTATAATTTACTTATGCATTATGCGTATAAAAAACTCCGTGCCGACAACCCCCATTCATAAATAAACTCGAAATTAATACATACGTATAAATATATATTAATATAATAAAAAAAACACACGCATGTCGTCATTCATACGCACCGACATAGAAACCCCTATCTAAACTCCTATATACAATATGTACAGAGGGGAAATAATAAAAAAAAAACATTTTGTACTTGCAGAGAAACCGCGAGAAACCATAGCGATAAAAACGAACTAGAGAAGTGAACGGCAATATACACAGATTGTTTCTTACACTCAGTTCATATAAAATTTATATTTAATATATATATATATAAATATATAACAGGCGACGTGCCGGCGCCGGCGTGAGATTTACAAAAATATGTCTTATATATATATATACACGGGGACTTGCGCACGCACCAGGTACACACGCGCGCGGTCACTACCTGTCGCAGCGCTTCGCCACGCCCGCCGCAGCATCTGCAGACAAACAAGCAAACAAATCTTTAATGATACATTAACATTTGAAATACGGCGACAGGTAATCCAAGAGGGTAGACGTAGTACAGCGTTGGCGAAGCCGGGGTTGTGTTCCGTGACCTTAGCAAACGCCGAGGTCACCGAGGGGGTTTTAGTGGGTAAAAATCTCCACACATAACTCTTATATGCCCCCAGAAGACAGAGTATCCTTTCGAAGATTTCCCCCCTCGGAACAAAAAAAAAGGGGGTAACACCTACGCCGGTCACCGTCCAGTGCACGAACATGACTAATGGTCTGACAGGCGCAGTGTGTACATTCCAACTAACGCTGTAAAGGATCGTCTTCTTTATCTTCATACAAAAATATGGAGCTATACCATGCAGCTTAATATGGAGCTATATCTTGCCGAGGCCTGTGTGCTCGGTGGTGGGGGTCAATATTAATGGACGGTGATGGACCACCTCTGCTCATCCCCCTGCTCCTCTTACGAGTTTATTACATCACTGTTAGTTTGTGGTAATGGTTTCTTTGCACCTATTCACATACTACATATATACACTCGCGAGCAGCTGTTTGGAATCACTTGCTTGAAATTGGTTCCGCGCGATGTTGTGTACTAAGTAAATTTTTAATTATTATAAAAATTACATCATTTTAAAAGTTCAACTGTCAACTTTAAATTGATACCAAATTCATTCAAATCGAGCCAGTAGTTAAGTTAAGGAGCTGTCCAGGATTAAGTGAAGGAGGTAGAAAAACAAGGAAATATGGAAAAATAATCAATGAATAAAACATAAATATTTTATTTAGCCTTAAAATTAAGCGTTCAGCACTTTGTGTTCCCTCCCCTCGCCCTAATAACTGCTCGAAGACGAATCTTCATAGACCTGATAAGCTTCTGAATTGATTCTTGTGGGATACCTTCCCACTCCTCAATCAACGCCGATTTCAGTTCATTTAGACATGAAGGAGCAGGAGTTCTGGAAAGAACCTTCCTTCTCACATCACCCCACATGAACTCAATGGGATTCAAGTCAGGGCTGAGCGCTGGTCAGTCCAATGTGACGGTACCGACTTCTTCGAGGTATTCAGTTGTTACACGGGCAGTGTGACAACGAGCTTTATCGTGCATAAGGAGGAACTCATCACCGATATATCCCGCATAGGGATCGACATGTTCCAGTCGAATATCGGAAATGTACCGGTCTGAAATTAGACCGCCTCCTCGTCTCCGTCCCCCGCCAGGCACGAAAACAAGATCGGTTTTACCGTCGAAGGAAACGCCGTCCCACATCGGACAAGAGCCCCCCCTAAAGTCACTGTTTAAGCAAAACAGCACTGCGCAAATCGCTCCCCAGGCCGCCTGTGTAGAACCTCTTTGGTCGCTACCGTGCAAACACATCCTGCTTTCGTCTGAGAACAGGACTTGTCTCCATTACTCAACCTGCCAATCAAGATGGGTGCGAGCAAATTGAAGGCGTGCTTGTCGGTGAGCTGCCTTAAGTTTCGGGCCTGTGGCAGGCCTTTTTGGGATCAGATTCGCTTGCTTGAGTCATCGACGAACTGTCCACTCGCTGGCTGCTACCCCACAAACGTCTCTGAGCTCCTGTTGCACGTCGACACCAGTTCAATGCCGATTTCGGTGAGCGATTAACGTGATAAAACGGTCATCCTTCTCCGATGTGCATCGGCGCCGTCCAGATCTTGGTCTCGGGATAAGGCCATCAGTCTCCCGAAAGCGCTACAGGACTGGCTTATGTGGAGACGACGAGCGGCAACCGCTGGCTGAGCCCTTCTTGCAATGGGGCTATGATTTGTGCTGCTTCTGTACTTGTTGTCTCCATTGTCGTACAAGGTTAAGGGTCAAAAGTAGCGTAGAAGTGGACTGATAAAGAAAATCCGATAACAGGTTTTTCTATAGGGGGGGTCATTAGGCCGCAACTCGCGACGTATCATCCAATTGAAACATGTCTTTTTCGTTATACCTTCACTTAATCCGGGATAGCTTCTTAAATACTGGCTTGATTTTAATGAATTTGGTATCAGTGTAAAGTTGTTGAACCTTTAAAATTATGTCATTTTTATTATTATTAAAAAAATATTTAGTACACAAGATCGCTCGTAACCAATTTCAAGTGATTCCAAACTTTTGCTCGCGAGTGTATATAGATTTGTTCATAATACATGAATTAATTAAAATAAAATTCAGACAATATGTGTGACTAATTCTATTTGTAAGGCAACTGGTCGAAACAAAGCTCACATTAATTAATACTGTTTTGAATAGAGCCGTATTATTGTTACAGGTAATATTTTCACAGGTGATAATAATAAAAGCGCAGTAGCTATATAAGATATAAACCTCCTTTTTTATCGCGGAGGAAAAACCTTGCTTCAGTGGGGAAGAAAAGGTTATGTGGGCTTCTACTCATTAAAACATCGGTGGTCTCTGTCAGTGCATTAGGAGGGGCTCTAGGATCTCCTACGAAACGCACCGGTGCTCCCTGCACTCTGGCTAAAACATCCCACGAAAGGGCAAAGCCTTCCTTAGCACCCACGCTGTGCTATGGCAAATACAAGACCACCCAAGCATTTGCCGTCCTTCTAAGGCCCGCTTTTTGAGCTATGAGTGCCCCCACCCTCAAGGCTTACAATCCGAGGACCGTTTTGGTCGTACAACAGACAGGGAATACTTTAGTCCTAATCTTAATAGCCCTAGACTACAGGGCTGAAGACGGCGCTGTAGTCTTGGGCCATTAAGAATAAGACTAAGTTAAGTCCAGCCTGTCGTAGAAGACGACAGTCTTTTCGGTTTCATGAGCTTCGAAGGATTGGCCCTTACGGTCCCCTATGCGAATGCAGGATGAACGACAAATACCGAGGTCGTGTCGTTCTTGTCGCAGCAAAGAGTAGGTTCTGGGGAGAGTAACGGCACTCCTCGGCATGTGCTTAGGCGCAGTGCGACGCACCGCTGTGTTCCATACACCTCGGGGCCTCTTCCAAAGCACTAAGGATGACCACTGAAGTGATTTTTTTAACCGAGTAAAAATCCCACATAATTCCCCATACTTTATAGTACCTTGAAAATTTTCCCCTCGACCAAAAAAGAGTCCACTTAAGACAATCTTAGACATGAAATAATAAAAATCATGTTAAAAAAATTATAACTTTAACCGACGTCGCAAAAAGAGGCATATTATAAGTTTATCGTGTGTGAAAAGCTCTACAATAGTTAAGACTGGTGCCGCCGATGGGGATAACACACTTGATTTAAGCGGCGTTGTTTTTTTTTTCTATTATTTACATTCCTGCACTACAAGATGTATTTCATTCGGTCATATAATGCTATCGCTAAGTTAATTAAAGTTATGACTAGTCTATGCTTTCTTAGTCACACTGTATGCGAAACATTGACAAGATATTCTAGACCTGGTTGCGTAATCGGAGTTTTAATATTTCCAATTAATGGGCGGCAGCTTTACTGGTGGTAGGTCTCTGTTGCCGGAGACCGTCTAAGCTAGGTTAAGGCCACAGTTCCTATTGCAGGCGACAAACTAGTGTACTTGGTGTAAATGAAGTTCAAGTTTACAAGGCGTTTTAGCTAGTAAAATTTTTGGTGTAACGAGCACAATGGATTGCTGTGAATATCATCCTACCATCAGGCGAATGTCATGCTCTCTTCGTCGATTAAAAAAATATATCACTGTTTATGTATAACTTGTTTCCTTCATTTATAATACGATTGGGCCGATTCATGTTACTGAAAATACCACGAAGTAAACACTGCAGCATTGGGCTGGGATGACAGAGTATGCTGAGGAGACATGCATTTCTCCTTGCTAAAGTATGACGGTACTTCACATCGGAACAGCTTCTAACGTTGTATAAAACGCAGGACCGATCGTGTGCTAAAGACAGGCAGGCTTTGCCTGCTGCGGAAGGGGGACCGTGACCCCGACTCCCCTTCCGCGTACAGACCGATCGTCCTTCTGGACGAGGCGGGTAAGGTCTTCGAGAAGATCTTGGCCGGCCGTCTCGTTCGACACCTCGCCGAGGTGGGACCGGGCCTCCATGAGGCCCAGTACGGATTTCGGGCAGGGCGATCCACGTTGGACGCCCTGCTCGACCTGAAGGGCCTCTGTCTGGAGGCCTTCGGTGATGGCGAGGTGGTCCTGGGGGTGTCCTTAGATATCGAGAACGCCTTCAACAGCCTGCCATTCGCGACGATCAGGGGGGCGCTGGAGTTTTTCCGGCCCCCCCCCTACATGGTCGGGCTGTTGGGGGCGTACCTCCAGGACAGGACGATCGTCTGGGTTGATGGCAGCGGCGAATTACATCGGCGGCGCGTGGAGAGCGGGGTTCCACAGGGGTCGGTCTTGGGCCCCTTGCTGTGGAACCTCGCGTACGACTGGCTGCTGCGGCAGCCGGTCCTCCCCGGGACGAGGGTATTATGCTACGCGGACGACACCCTCGTCTCGGCCCGGGGGAGGAGTTACGACGAGGCTGCTCGTCTGGCCGCCACTAGCACGTCGCTGGTGGTGACCGGATCGAGCAGCTGGGTCTGAGGGTCTCCGTCAAGAAGACGGAGGCCCTCCTCTTCCACGGACCCCGCAGGGGTCCACCGCGGGACGCGATCATCCCCGTCCGGGGCGAGAGGGTCCCAGTGCGGGGGGCCCTCAAGTATTTAGGGCTCACTCTGGACGGGCGATGGAGCTTCGGGGAGCACTTCGAACGGCTTTTCCCGAAGCTCACCGCCACCGCCGCTGCGCTGGGCAGATTGCTGCCCAATGTCGGGGGGCCGGGTCATTTGTGTCGGCGCCTATACTCTGGCATCCTGCGGAGTATGGCACTGTACGGTGCGCCCGTATGGGTGGATAGGTGCGAGACCGCCAGGAACGGGCCCGTGTTGAAGAGGGCCCAACGTATCCTGGCGGTCCGAGCCTGTCGGGCGTACCGTACGGTGTCCTGGACGGCGGGTACGCTTCTCGCGGGCGATGCGCCTTGGCATCTACAGGCGCAGTCGCTCGCGGAAGTGTACCTCTTCCTGCGGGATGCCGGAGAGCGTCGGCCGGACCCGGCCACGGTCCGCCGGATCAGCGCGTTGCCCATGACGCCCTGATCCGGCGGTGGGAGACGGAGTTAGGTAACCCTGCCGCCGGCCGGGACACGGTGGAGGCCATCAGGCCCCACCTGTCCCGGTGCATGAGCCGGCGATACGGGGCCTTGACGTCCCACCTGGTGCAGGTGCTGACAGGCCATGGATGTTTCGGCAAGTACCTGCACCAGGTGGCTCGTAGAGAGATGACGCAAGAATGCGTCGAGTGTGGTGCGCCGATTCCCACCTGTCCCGGTGGATGAGCCGGCGGTACGGGGCCTTGACGTTCTACCTGGTGCAGGTGCTGACAGGCCATGGATGTTTCGGCAAGTACCTGCACCAGGTGGCTCGTAGAGAGATGACGCAGGAATGCGTCGAGTGTGGTGCGCCGATTGACACGGCGCACCACACTCTGGCGGAGTGCCCGGCTTGGGGGCCGCAACGCCACGCCCTCGTCGCGCAAGTCGGCAGTGACCTCTCGCTGCCGACTGTAATCGATCGGATGTTGAGCAGCGAGAGGTCTTGGAGGGCGGTGGCCTCCTTCTGCGGCGCAGTGATGCGTCAGAAGGAGGCCGCCGAGCGCACGAGGGAGGCCGACGCCGCTGCCGCACCTTGCAGGCGGCGGCGGGCCGGCGGGAGAGCGCGGCGGCAGAACCACGCCGTCCGCTTCCTCCCGCCGTGAGCGATGGGCCCCTAGCCGGGCACGGTGTGAGGGGGCGTTCGGGCCGTTGGGCGTGGCCCCTTTGGGCCTTTTGTCGTGTTTCCCCTGGGGGTGCGTCCCCCGGGGGAGTCTTGGTTTTTGTCCCCCCCTCCCACTTCGACGAGGGGGGGGAGTCTGGAGGGAGGAGGCCGCCGCCCAATTCCTTCACGGGAGGGCGGCGGCCGGGCATGCGCTCCGTCGTGGGCGCGCTCGGTCGTCTGTGGGGTCGGGGGGCCCCAACGTGCCGGTCCCGCGAGGGGCCGGTACGGGACGGCAGGTGGGTGCCTTTGCTCCCCGCGGGCACCCACCAAGAGGAGTTTTATACGCGGAGGCGCCCGGAGAGTTGCTTGGCTGAAACCCGGGCGTCTCCAGTATGCGTATTGCGGGACAAGCGGTGGTGGTTTTGGTGGGTATGGGGGTCACGCACAACATCTCAGTGGCCCCGAGCCCCACATAACCCGGCGTCCCCCCCCTTGAAAAGGACGCTGGGTATGCGTTAACAGCATTTCCACCACCGATATCAAAAAAAAAAAAAAAAAAAAATGGTGCGCCGATTGACACGGCGCACCACACTCTGGCGGAGTGCCCGGCATGGGGGCCGCAACGCCACTCCCTCGTCGTGCAAGTCGGCAGTGACCTCTCGCTGCCGACTGTAATCGATCGTATGTTGAGCAGCGAGAGGTCTTGGAAGGCGGTGGCCTCCTTCTGCGGCGCAGTGATGCGTCAGAAGGAGGCCGCCGAGCGCACGAGGGAGGCCGACGCCGCTGCCGCACCTTGTAGGCGGCGGCGGGCCGGCGGGAGAGCGCGGCGGCAGAACCACGCCGTCCGCTTCCTCCCGCCGTGAGCGCGAGCCCCTAGCCGGGCACGGTGTGAGGGGGCCTTCGGGCCGTTAGACGTGGCCCTTTGGGCCTTTTGTCGTGTTTCCCCTGGAGGTGCGTCCCCGGGGGAGTCTTGGTTTTTGTCCCCCCTCCCTCGTCGAAGTTGGGGGGGGAGTCTGGAGGGAGGAGGCTGCCGCCCAATTCCTTCACGGGAGGGCGGCGGCCGGGCGTGCGCTCCGTCTTGGGCGCGCGCGTTCGTCTGTGGGGTCGGGGGGCCCTCAACGTGCGGGTCCGCCAGGGGCCGGTACGGGACGGCAGGTGAGTATGCCTTTGTTCCCCGCGGGCACCCACCAGGAGGAGTTTTATACGCGGAGGCGCCCGGAGAGTTGCTTGACTGAAACCCGGGCGTCTCCAGTATGCGTATGGCGGGACAAGCGGTGGTGGTTTTAGTGGGTATGGGGGTCACGCACAACATCTCAGTGGCCCCGAGCCCCACATAACCCGGCGTCCCCCCCTGAAAAGGACGCTGGGTATGCGGTAACAGCATTTCCACCACCGATATAAAAAAAAAAAAAGGACCGATCGTGTGCTTAGTACTACTGTCCCATCTGGGCGGGTGCTGACAAATAACAATAGGCTGCTTTGGACTCGATAGAGAGGTACGCCATAAAGATAATAAGTTATCATGAGCTTAAATATACTAAATTTGATAGCCTGAGTCACCGACGTAGGGTAGCGATCCTCTCTGTGTTCTACCACTTGTATTTCGGTGTGTGGTGCGTAGGAACTGCATGATTTGATTTTGCTACCATCGCCCTTTTACTACTGGACGTACAGACCGCACCCGCAGGCATTCATTAATACGTCGTTGAGATCTCGCGCATTAGGACGAAGTGTTTCGCTTCGATCTTCTTAAAGCGAACAGCGAGGATCGCGAGTCTACCGACGTCAGTGTACCCATTCAGCTATGACGTGGAAAACTTTAAGAGAGCAGAGGTTGGGCTACTACTCCAAGACAAATGCGCTTTACAACCAAACACTACGTCGCCGCTTACCATCAGGTGGAATCGTAGTTAAGCGCTATATAATAAAAAAAAATACTGTGTTGAGTATGTGATCAGATAGTACGACGCGCCGCGTGCGCGTGTACGTGTGTGTGTGCAAGTGTGCGTGCGCGTGCGCTCACCGTGTGTGTCGCGGGCGTCGTCGTCGTCGGGCAGCGCGAGCCCGAACTCGCGGCGCAGCCTCGAGCTGAGGTTCTCGCGCTGCCGCTCCGACGCGGTGGGCTGCGCGTCGAACACACCTGCACATAACGAGCGACGTTACATTTGTGTGCCGTAACCAAAATTAAATCATCTATTACATAATACATCTATATATATGTATATATACATATTGGTGAAGATGCATCAAGTATCCTACTTGCCATAACAATCTCTTATTAAAAGCTATATTCTCTAGCAACCCAGTCTGGCGTAAACAACAACAAATAACACAATGAAACAACCTCCATATATCTTTACGCAATTTATTACTTTGTAACAATAAAAGAAATATAATAAACTCGACATATCTTTGAGTGGACAAGGTTCGAAACATAGGTACCACCGATGATTATAATTCTTTGACGTACTCTTAAAATTTGCAAAATGGAGTGACATAGGTCTGATTAAATCGGAGAACAACGTTCTCCAGTGGAGTCGTTAGTCGAGGGAGACCTCCCCCCGAGTAGACGAAGGTCAGACGTTAATCGATGATAATAGGGGGACCGGAAAGTAATGTCGTTTCTGCGCATGCCAATACTTGATTGTCATTTGTCAGCTCATTGTTTTGTTCAGAGGCGTACCAAAGACATTGTGAGGTTATAGTGATTTCTTTACTTATAGACAATTGAATTACAATTTTTTTTTGTAATTTTGGGTAAAATGGCCAGCCAAATACCAGAAGAGGTACACATCCGGCATTGCATGCTCTTTGAGTTTCGCAAGGGAAATAACGCAACAGTTGCTACCAAAAACATTTGCGATGTTTATCCAAATGCACTGGACATTCGTAAATGCCAAAGGTGGTTTTCCATGTTCAAATCGGGTAATTTTGATCTTTCCGACTCGTATCGATCAGGAAGACCATCAGCGTTAGACAACGACGTGTTAAGGGCGGAAGTGGAAGCAAATCCGTGTCAGACGATCGAGGAATTGTCAAACAGTCTCAACAAACCTTGGTCGACCATCCAAGAACATTTGAAGCAGATTGGAAAAGTAAGCAGAGCAGGTGTTTGGGTCCCGCATAATCTGTCCGAACAGAATAAGGCTAACCGATCAATCACATGCAACTTATTGCTTCAACGACACAACACAGAAGCGTTTTTTGATCGCTTGATCACAGGAGATGAGAAATGGGTCCTGTATGATAACCCAAAACGCAAAAGGCAGTGGCTCTCTCCAAATGAAATCCCTCGGAGTACTGCTAAGCCAGGTTTACACCCCAAAAAAGCGCTTTTGTGTGTTTGGTGGAGTATTCGCGGCATTGTTCATTTTGAATTACTGAAACCTGGAGAAACTGTTACTGCAGACCTCTACAGCGAACAATTGCAGCGAGTCAATCAATCTTTAATTGAAAAGTGGCCAGCGATTGTCAACCGAAAAGGCGTCATTCTCCAACATGACAATGCAAGACCGCACTGCGCAAGGCGAACTCTAGAAAAAATTAATGAATTGGGGTGGGAGGTGCTGCCTCATCCACCATATTCGCCCGATGTTGCACCATCGGATTTCCACTTATTCCGAGCGCTGCAACACTTTTTAAGTGGCAAAACATTTGCAAATTTGGATGATATCCAAAATGCCATCTCTAGATATTTTGCCGAAAAACCAATTAATTTTTATCGATCAGGGATTGAAAATTTACTCACTAGATGGCAAAAGGTTATTGACAATGATGGGGAATACATCATTGATTAAAAATAAAGACTCGTTAAAAATGTATGTGTTTGTATTTAGCGTAAGAAAACGACATTACTTTCCGGTCCCCCTAATATAAGAGGACCCACATTTGGTTATAAAATAAGACCTATATCCAACCCTGGATAGATAGTGGTGGACTAGTAAGGATATCTTTATATCCAGATTACAAATGATATTATAAAGGTGCTAAATAAATAATATAGAAGAGCAGACCGAGAAAACTCGATATTGAGCTGCATTATTTTTATTGGCCGACTGCCAGTGCATACGATAGAAGAAAACAATAATTTTCTATGGTAATAAAATATATGCGAAGTGCTTGTTACTCACTTTTTCGTTATAACAATATTCATAAACCAAATTTTTAAATAAATATTTCTTCCCCGAGTTATTAGTAAACAAGATATATGGTCCAGTTTCCGACACCGGCGAAAATGGTAGGAAATCATTTTCGGGCCCATCTTCGAGGACAGAATAAAATTCGCAAGTAGTACAGACAATTCAGACACACAAAAAGTGACAATTCGGATAACAACACTCCTAATTGGAGCAGTAGTACCAAATTTTGTTTGAAACTAATTAACCGTGGATCCTGGGCCCGCGAGACGAGTATTCGAAGAGCTAAGTCGATCAACGACTAGCGAGCACTATACATCATCAGCCGATAGACGTCTACTGCTGGACGTAGGCCGCCCCATAGATCTCCACACTGATCGACTCTGCGCTGCCCGCATCCAGGACTTCAAGTGAGCTTCACCATATCGTCGGCTCACCTTGTGAGGGGGTCTGCCAGCACTATATCTACCGATACGCGGCTGGCTGACGGCCTTCGACTATATACCGTGCCTAATGTGTTGGACTATGTCGGTGACCTCCTTAGTTTTTCTGCGGATCTCCTCATTTCTAATTTGATCGGTCAGAGAAATTCCGAGCATAGCCCTATCGATCGCCATTTGGGTAACTTTCAACCTTTTAATAAGGCTCATAATAGGCCATCATCATCAGAGAATAGGGAGGTACATAGAACTAAATTAAGTACATCAGTTTTAGTATTATTCAGTAATTCAGAACAGATACTAATTATTGAAGAACTATCAACGATAGTAAAGACATATTGTACTAAATGTGATAGGTATATCAAGGTTAAAAAAAAATCGATACTACAATTCAGCACTGATGTGTTCTCGAAAACTAAATACATACATCCGTGTAAAATGGCAGGAGTTTAGCCGCTGTGTCGAGAGCTATAGGGTGTTCCAAGCACCGGATGCCATAGCAATGTTATAATCTATTGACGCGACCACTAAACAAATCAGCGAGTACGATGAAGGATGGTAGTAAGTCTCTGATACCTGACACCGCAGCGCCTGTTTCTGCCACCAAACAGTACTTTACAAACAATACTGTGTTCTAGATTGAAGGGTGTTTTAGCTAAGAAATTACTGGGGTAATGAGATTTAACATCTTATGTCTCAAGGCGACGAGCATGTGGTCCTCTATATACCCATCTAAACTAGATCCACATTGGTAAGTGCAGGCCTGTCACTTACCATCACGTAAACCTTTCGCCCATTTAGTTGGATAAAAAAAATGACACGCGAAGCGGTTAACGTGAGCAAAGAGAAATCACTTGCAGTACACTACCCAAGGGCAAGTGACTGATGACAAAAATAAATGATAGTTTCTATTAACACCTTAATTTATGTGAACGAAGGAAAAGTAATCACTGGAAACGGGATAACTATATCCGCTGTTTGATAGACTTTCATTAATTGAGTTGCAAATTTCAGTTAATTTCACATCAATGCCATTGCGATGGGTTCCTGCGATTCTCACCAGATCGCCGGTCCAGTACGTGGGTGCCATCCAACGATACGTGTACCGGTAAGCGGGCGCCACTCGAGGACTTTGCTGCCCCATAGGCTGTCGGTCCTTCGGGCATTACGCCAGGTCCACTGCCACTTAAGTGTAGCAATCTGGGCTAGGTAGGTGACCTTAGTTCTTCTCCACGATGCGGAGATCTTTGGGGGAGGACTAAGTCCAGTAGTGGACGTCTATCGGCTGATGATGATGATGCCATTGCGATGCTGTGACCATTGACCAAACTGAAAAGTGTGATACGGAAGAAATATGCGTTAGGAGTATATCTGCCAAACAATTAGTAAATAAGTAAAATTAAAAATTAACTTCATTTTAAATTAAATTTGCCTTGGAGACCGAAAAGAGCTTTCCACTTATGTACAGACTCATCACGATATGTCTGGAACTGTAAGGCCTACCAAACTTGAAATTTAGTAAGAATATACTCCATAGTATAAGTACGAAATGTTACCACCAGAAGAAGTTACGAGGGTGTTACTACCAGCAAAGCGGGCGGAGAACTGCTAGTTGTTATACATAGTTAGCATTGCTATATACATGCTATCGGCACCAAGAGATAAGCTTTGACTCTTATAATAATTATTTCAACGGGTGGATTGGCGGAGATATGTGGTAGATAATAACCGTTATCAGCAAGGTTATATATGTCGCCGGTCGTACAAACAAACATTACACATACATTGTTGAACATATAAAACTATACAGTAACACATACACGTGCTTTAAACTGATAGCGTTAACCCTTAATTGGGCCAAGGCGAGTAGTAACGGGGCGTAAGGGACCCCGCACAACAACTCACGGGACCCAAGCCGACCTCACCTGCTCGTGGTCCACCTTGCTAAACAACAAACTAGGCTCTGGCTCCCACCAATCCGCATTGAGCCAGCGTGGCGGGAATTGACAAAAATCCCCCATATGAACCCCTACATACGACAGCCCCAAGTGCCCGGCCGTATCGGAGGTCATGTTGACTATGTGGAGATCTTTGGGAGAGGCCTTTGTCCAGCAGTGGACGTGTCTTTCGGCTGATGATGATGGGTAGCGAACTATTTATGAGGTTAGTAAATAGTTTCACCATCATATTTTTTAGATCAAGTTGCAGGGATACGGCACGTATAATCAAGTACACTGTTGAGGAATTCAGTTTTGGCACTGGCAGCATGCCAGGGTTATTATTGGAGCAGCGAGCGAGCGTGCACGCAACCGGCAAGTAGTTGAAGGTATAGAATATAAATCGACGCTTCACCGTACACATCGCTCGCAGTTACATTTACTTATTTCGTAAGCCTCCAGAGCGAGGGATGTAACCAGTGAGGCTTACAGCCCTTGCTGACAAAACTCAGTATCTATGTAAACGCAACTCTGCCGCCCCAATATTTTACTGATGGTAGGTTTCTGTTGGCTTGTTTACCTTCCTAACAGCGTCTATTACAGCCGACAAACAGTCGTGTAAAAATATTACTGTGTTCCGGTTTGAAGGACGATGTAGCTAGTGTAATTACTGGGGTAATGAGACTCAACATGTTATATTCCAAACGGTGGTCTAATGTGGTGCTGTATATATCATCTTAACTAGCGCCACGCTGTTACAGGCAAGCGTATGTATTACTTACCATCAGGTGAATGTGAGAATGAAAAAAACTAGGTATATGCTGATTCTTCGTAATGAATTAAAGCCTCTAAAATTTTTTTCATAAACTGGTATGAACAAATGATATCCGAAATCAATAAGGGTTAATGATTATTGATAAAATAACAGTAATAGAAAAAAAAATTATCATCAAGAGCAATTTTATCTTTTCTATTTTACATACGGGGTGTATGAAATTTTCCACAATTTTTTTTTTATTAAAGAAATTCACGGAAAACTACCAAGATTTTTTTGAATACAAACAAGACTTTCGCATCATTAGTGTCATGCCCGTCTAGCGACATAGCGCTGGTTAGGATTATATACACTGCTCCACATTCTGCTCGTCGCTCTGAGACATAAGATGTTAAGTCTCATTACCCCAAAAATACCACTAGTTACAGGGCCCTTTAAACCGGAACATAGTAATATCTGGCGGCAGAAATAGACCGTGCATCTATATAGATTACAAGAGACCTCACATCTGTACAGCAGTTTAGATAATTGATTAATCCATCGGTTCATATGTAGATGATGATTGATAACAATAATTAACCACCTCATAATTAACACAAACCTTCTAGGTATATAGGTAAATGAAGCGTAGTCAATAGCTATAAATTTAAACGCATAAATATACTGGTGAATGTGTTTACACGCGAAAACGAATACAGTTTAATCACAGTTTATCAATGTTGATAGATTTAAGACCTGCTCGGACTACAAACACAACACTGTGCGAATCGAATTTACGTATTTGTATGAATTGTAATGTAAACAATTAAAATAAAAAATAAATGTTATTGTAGTGTCTTGCTAATTGATTTCAAGTTACAAAAAAAGCAATAACAACAAAGGCCCCGGCGAGATTCGAACTCGCGATCTCCTGTTTACTAGACAGGCGCTTTAACCAACTAAGCCACGGCGCCGATGTACCACAAGCCAAAAATAGAGTATTATTCATACCGCGCCGACATTACTGTAACGACACTTAAAAAAAACATTTCCACAGCAACGAAGTTCGGTAGATAAGAATTTAGTTTTACAAATCGTGATTTTTCTCTTATTTATAACGGGCAAATGTTGAGTTATAATGGAGGCAAATAAGTTGACATCCGGATGTTATTGTCGCCAATTAAAATGGAAAGAAATGAGTATGCAGTATGTAAATGCTCATTACACTTATTTAGGAATCGATATAAAGTTGAACCTTAATCGATAAACCGGCATCGTATCGCGAAAGTTGATTTAACGCTGTTTATTCACACAGAAGCATGAATACGTACGATATGTTGATAACAACAATATTCAAACCTTAATACTAAATTGCACATATACTGTAGTCAGTAGTATCAAATAGTTACATTAATTTTATTAAAACATCCGCTATAATGAAGTAAAATCAAAGGTATAAATTATCGTATTAATTATATAGATATAGAAACCATAGAGTAGACATAGGAATCGCTTACCCTTCGGTGTGTGCGAGGTGTTGAGCTCGCGGTGCAAACGCTGCTCGAAGTCGTCGACAGCCGCGGCCGCGGCCGCCTCCAGCCGCTGGGGGGAAAGTGAGGCGCCTCCCGAGGACTCAGAGGACCACTCAACGCTGCCCTCCGCCGCATCGTGCGCGTCCGCTGACGCCGGCGAGGCCGAACCGCTCGGCGCGCACTTGTGCCGTTTTCGATATTCCGTTATAGAGAGCTGAATAATAAAGTGCATATTTAAAGAGTGTTATCTTCAATCAACAGACAATTTTCAACCCCACTGTTGGGGCACAGACCTACCCTCAATATGAGGGCGATAGGGCCATAGTCTCCACGCAGGCCCAATGCAGATTGGTGACTTCACACACACTTTAGAATTAATTCAAATTCATGTGCAGGTTTCCTCGCGATGTTTTCCTTCACTGTTTGTATTTCGCTGTTGTTACTAAAGTTCACAAATATACATAAATATTAAAGTTATCGCTACATGCCGAGATTCGAACCCGCGACCTTCGGAATGTAGGCCGCACGCTCTAACCATTAGGCCAGCGAGCTACTTGAGCGTCGTCTTATTTAGGTAAAAAGAGATTTTTATACTTGATCATTGAGACACGAGAAGTTTATTCTCATCAGCCTAGAAGTACATATAACGCCGCGTTCAGATGAAATTAGTTTGTTTTTAGGAAGACACAGTGACCCATTTAACAAATCTAACATTATCTCGGCTCAAAGATTGGTATGTAGACAGCGCTGCGTGCAAACCTACTAAAGGAGCGACGTTAACGCTAAATTCAAATGCCACACAGAACACGATGCACACAGACATCGCGTCGCGCTGGCCTTGACCTTCACAGCTTGTTTACTGTTACAAAAAGCTAAATTAAATTGCGCATCCGTTACAATATAGTTTTACGTATATATTATATATTATACCAAAGACAACCGATAATTTATATATAAAAATTAGATAAAATTGTCAGAATTTATTTAATTTGCGACAATTTCTTCTTTTACAAATATCGCACAGCATTGGGTAGAAAATTTACAATAGCATTCATTGAAGCTCAATAAAAAGTAATACAGTTTATTTTCACCATATCTTAGATATGGTGTAAAATTACAATATATATGATACTGAGGGGTGAACATGATTATATGGGATCCTTATATATCATTTGATTCATGTTAGACTAATTATGTTTATAAATGTAATAACTCTTAATTATATATATAACATTCGCGCAAAGTATGCATGCAAGACCATCTACTTAATACTACATTATGAACTTCTGAAGGTTATTATAAACTTTATTATATGTAATTTGCATATCATCATCTACTTCATTATGAATCTATGTGTTATCTTATAATTAAAGAAAGAATGATGTTAATGTCAAACACCCAACTGAAACCAGATGTACAAAAACATACAGATGGACGATGGATGTAAAGCAGTGGACGTCTATCGACTGACATACAAATGCAATTCCTAGTAGCATGATGCAGACATCAATGTTAAAAGTAGGTTTGTTTTATCTTTCTACCGATTATTGCCTATACATTATGGGATTTAATTTTACGTAATATACTTGAGGAGAGAACATTGATAAACAATTAAAGCACCGATATGAACTGACCTTCCTGCGGACAGGTTTTGGTTTCTCGGCGGGCGGCGGGTTGAGGCGGGGGTCGTTCGCGCGCGGGCAGTACTGCTTGCCGACCGGCCGTGCGGGCTGGGCGGGCTGCGCGGTCTGCGCGGGCGCAGCCGCCGCCGCAGGCGCTGGCGACGGCAACGCACTCTTGCCGGAGCCCATGAGCACACCCGACAACAAAACACTATTGTTCGAATCCATGTTGTTCACTCGAGTCAATATCTCTTGAACACTTTTCAACTCGTCCACTGGCGTAATGCTATCCTTGTCGAACAAACTATTATCTAAACTTGTAGTCCTGTCTATTGCACTTTTTATTATTGACATATTTGGTATGTTGTCATTGATCGGGCTGTCCATTTTGAACGAACTCGACATGTTGCTGAATATCCCAGAGAAGAGACCCGTGGAACTGAAGCGAGTTGAAAACGGCAGGCTGGAGTCGAGTACGGAGGGGCGTTCTGCTGGAATGGCTTCCTTCTCCTCGGGTCTGCTGCACTCGGTGGGGGAGGGCGGCGATTCAGCGGTGGCGACGTTCACGGGAATCATGGACTCTTCGGGAAGCGGTATTGTCTCCGGCGGCAGTACTAATGGCATAGGGGTAGGTTCCTCTGGAAGTGGTATGTTTTCGGGTGCCGGTAACAAAATAATATCCGACGCCGGCAAGGGAATAGTCTCTACAGGTGGCAAAGGTATGTTTTCAGGCGACACGTGAAGTTTGGCGTCGTCATGTAATGAATTGCTCTCATCGTGAAAATCTCCGTTAACTTCAGAAGATTTAGAATTACAGTCATTCTCTGTGCGCAGCTGAATGCTGATCTGATCATCTACCATGTTGAGATCGAAATTTAGGTTAACCTTCTTCCGTTTCTCTTTCGGGGGCTTTTTGTTTCTGCTTTTGAGTATAAGTATATTTTCAGTGTGAAATGAATGTATTTTCTTCTGTATGTCGTCCATTTCGTCGCGTTGCGGCGATGAGTTGCCGCTGGTGTCTGCTGATTGGGAACTGTGCACTTTGTCGTTGGGACTCTCTATACCTTTCATCTCACTGTTACTGTTTTCGTTGGATTCTTGTATTTTTGTCTGTGTTATAATTGTCGTATCTATATCCATAGGCACAACCTTGTTATAATTGCTCCCTTCTATTTCCAAGTTATTGTTGTTAGCGTTGATGTCTTCCGGTTTGATCAAGTCCGGTGGATATTCTTCCTCTGGCGTAGGTACGCCAATAATCCTCCTTATATTCTCTGTGTCGTGTGGAACTTTGAGGTTAACATTTAAAACATCATGCTCCATGTTGCACTGATCATCGGAACCCTGCCCGCTGTCTGACCTGGTACGGTCTCTGCTGTACATACTCTCCAAAATATTCCGTTTATATTGTTGCCTCGTCATTGATTGCGTGTCATCTTTGATAGGAGAGTCTTCCGAAGTCAAGATTGGCGAAGTATCGTCCAAACACTAAAGGAAAAAATCATGTTTATCAATGAAAGGAAAACTTATAGGATGGTGAAAAATAGCGCGGAACTTACGGGTACAATAGGGTTTTGGTCGCAACTTAGCGATTCCCTTGCTAGTCTTCTTTTCTTTAGTGGTGTCACCATTTCGTTGGGTGGCGATTCTGCAACAAAAGCGTCTACATATAACATAGTAAAAAATCCCCTCAATATAATAAACTAAATGCATTGCTTACAGACAAAATTAAAAAAATGTTTAAGTTATATTAATTTTTAAAGTTAATTTTGTATGTAAGCAAAAATGTTGGAAAATGCAAACCTATGACGGGTGAGTCACTTTCTTCGCTGATGGCCTGCCTCAACCAACGTTTTTTGGCGCTGTGCTGTGGCAACGCAGCAGGCATTGCTTCTACTATTTCTGTTGGGGTGCTCCGGGTTATCCTCCTAGCTTTCTTTGGTGGTCTATTCCTTTCCCGACCGGGTGTTCTGGGCGGTGAGACATTTGGCGGTTCCTCCTCGTGTTCTAAATCGTGTCCTCCGCTGAGGTCGCCTATCATAGTCGAAGCGACTCTAACCAAACTTTCCAAGGAAGGCGCGGACACCAAAGTGGGTCTATACGGCGAGTGGTAAGGAGACGGCGTGCGCTCCGGCGAGCGACCAATCCACTCGGTAGCCATTGTTTTCTTCGTTTTGGGTAATTTAAAAGCAGATTCAACTGACCCGACAGCGGCCTCTACTAGAAGACATGCCGAGCTTAAGCCGAGATCCTAGAGACAAAAGTAAAAAAAAAATACATAATGAGTATCTTTATATGCAAATTATATTAAACTATGTGTTACATTACACGCGTTTTTATTTTCATATTATTAATATTTGCCTTTCTTTTAAAAGCATTATTTATATTTATTTATTTACTTCTGTTACTACATCGTGCGTCCGGTCCTCGGCGGTGAGATGCGGTATCTCCATCGGAGCCGCGGCCCTGGGCGGAGAAGGTGGCTGCGCCTCGTCGCCAGAAGTGACCATATCGCTGTCTGCTGAATTCAGTCGACGCCTGTTGGATTGTGACGTAGTGCGCGCACGTCCTTTGCGCCTAAATTTAAAAAATAAACTTTAATGAACATAAAATTTTTAGACACCGAAATTAGGTACAGTATTCTTTTAAACGTACTTTTTCCGTTTCTTAGAATTAATTTGAATTTCCTCTTCCTCTTCCCTCTCCGCGCTATTCGGGTGTGGGTCTGATTCCCGCCTCTTCTGACGCTCTTTCACTTCCTGTTTGCGCTGCTCCGCTTTCTCCATGCGTTCGAAAGCTTTCATTATTGCCTCCATCTTCCGTTCTTCTCGGGTCTGTAAGGTGATCAGTGAGATTATACCACTGGAATTATTATACTTTGACCTGTTGTTAGTACATTTTATTACACTTACCATTTTTTTCTTATCTTTTTGACTGGTTGCTTTGTTTGGTAATTTATCTTGAGAATCGTCAGTTTTATCATCTAATGAATCTTGATTGATGCACGCAGTTCTACTGGAACGAGCAGATCTATCATAACAAGCAGATTTGGCTATAACTTCTTTAACAATAGGTTTTTCTTCCTCCTCTTTGAGCATTTCTTTTGGTTTTTTAACTTCTATTAACTCTTCCTTAATTTCTGGCAATATGTTCTCTACTTTAAGAACAGTTTGGTCTTTCATGATGCTTACTATCTCTTCCTTAATATTAGACAGCGGTAGCGGAATCGTCTGTGGTGGTGGTGGTGGTGGTGGTGATAGTGGTGGAGGAGGAGGAGGAGGAGGAGGCGGTAGTGGTGGCGGCGACGGAGGTGCGGTACGTTCCTCAACCACAGGTTCAGGTTCAGACATCTTGGGTTCTTCTGGTTCATTTTCTTCACATTTCAGTTCGACCTTAACAAAGTCTGTCTCATCGAGTTCAGGTTTCATTTCTTCTTTGGCCATTAAATCTATTTCTGGTTTAAAATCATCAAATGATTCATTATTAATTGGCTCATCGAAACTTAAATTTAAAGTTGTCTTAACTGGAGACATCGGAGGGAATTCGTGTTTAATGGGCGATCTCTTCTCGGGTTTTATCTGCATGAATGGTGGAGGGCTCTCTTTGACCGGTGTCGTTGGCATAGGTACGAGTGGAGGCGAGACTGGCGATGAAGAACTGTAGCATCTATTTCTATTCCTTTTTTCTCTCTGTGGGTAATCGACGCTCTTTCTTGTGACTACAGGATTTAGTCCGTTCACTTTACAGTGTTTTGGGTTTCCACAGGCACAAGGTTGTTTGCTGCCATTAGTGTCATGACCGACAGTAATTTCCGTGTTTGATGGAACAACTCCAATAGTTACCAAGTATACATGCAGGGCGCCTTTTATGATGCAGTGCTGTAACTCCGCATTAGGTTTACATGATCGACGTACAAATCTCGCCTCGTTGCCGTATGTTCTGGTGTCAATGCATATCTGTGTATTGTCTTTAGGAAGTCTGTAAAAAAATACGAAAGGGCCTGGTTTCTGGCTGCTCGCTCTGGCAGTGTTCTGCAACTGAGGCCTGTGTTGATTCGATAGCATATATTTCCCACGTAGTTCAATGACGGGAGTGCTTTCTTTGAGGTCTTTCGTTGCGATGAGTATTTTACCGCCAGCATGCGGTACTGTGGTGCATAAATGCGCCGTTATTGCAGACGCCATACTTTGAGAGTTGCCAAGTTTACTGCTATATTTCATTATTTTTGCTCTAAGTTCTGGACTATAGTGGTTGGTCATCGCTACTTCGTACGAGTCCTGCCAATGTGACTGGTTCGCCAGGCCGGTATTAAATTTGCTGCGATTCAACATATCTTTTTTACGTTTAACTCTCTTCTCGACAAGTTTACGTTTTGTACCTTTTCTTACCATTTCGGCTTTCTTAGGACGTTTTGGGCCACGTTTCGATAACGCCAAAGTCGGCTGTGGTAACGGAGGCAGGACGGGCAGGTTGGAGTTGTAAGTCGTGACGCAGGACCCGGTAGTGTTCGTGTAAGTTGTCACGGTGAGCAGTCTCTTTCGCCGCTGGCCCGGCAACCGTGCCGTCTCTGACGAGTCTGAGTCAGACGCGCCCAACGCGCTAAGTTCCTCTCTTTTTCTTAACTGTATTGCACGAGCATGTCGCCGGTCTATGAGGCGCGGCTGGCATAGTTCGCACATATACGCGTCCGGTATGTTCTGCCGGTCTATACCCATACAATCTACGTGCTGCCATTCACCGCACCGATCGCAGCATATCATGTAACCATCATCGTGAGTAAAATCACATATACATCGAGTTTTCCCCTCCTCCTCCCCTTCAGGTGCAGTTTCTGTGTCACTACCACCTCTGGGAGCTTGCCCTCTATCTCCGTCTAGAGAAGATATAACTGAAGCAGCATCATCATCCTGGGATGGTACAGAGGGGGATGGTTTGAAAGTAATGGCCCCTGTTGATAATGATGTAACTGGTGTAGGGGTCCCCAAAGTGGAAGTAGGGACAGATGTAGGATGCTCATATGAGGCAGTAGACATTATCACTGGGGAAGTTCTTTTTAATGGGCTTTTTGGCGCAATAGCCGGAGGCGTAGAAACAATGGTAGGTGCAGATGTTGTGATAGGTGGAGGGGGTGTGGAAACTGTGGATTGTTTTTGTGCTGGCAGAGCATAAGTATGATCCAACATAATGAATGCTAATGCTTGGTAGGAATATCTGTGCAGTTCTTCAGAGAGATTTGGTCTCTCTTCCATTCCAATTATATCATCAGCTGTCATTAATGTAGATTTGTCGCCACTGAAAATAAAGAAAATTTATTAAATTTTTTTTAACATATGTAAAAACATGTTTATATGTATTTACTTACAATACTATTCTTTTCTGATTTAAAGGTTTAATTTCTGGAGGCTCTTCAATAGGTGGTGCCTGCACTATAGTGCGGTTAACATTTGGACTTTGATGTAATATAAGTTTAGGCTGGGATAATGACTGCAATATTTGTTCAGTTAGTTGCTGATTAGCAGAAACTTGCGAGACAGTGGACAATTGATTATCTGTAGGAGCATATGTTTGTACATATCTAAGGTTTGGTGTCGATCCAGATTGCACATAATGAGGACCCTTGGGTAAATTTATGTTTAAAGGTGCAGTGGAAAGTAACACAGGACCACAGGGAGATTGGAGCACTAAACGATCACCTTTTGAAACTTTTTGTAAGGCCACACACTGATTCTTTGGTGATGGGCTTCCTACTTTCTGTATAATCTTTGAGGTGGTTTCCATTACACCAAAACTAGGTTGGCTCTTGTATGTAACACTTGTAACAGGCCAAGTCTTCCCTTCAGACTTATGAGGAGCACCAGCCTGTTGTATTATTTTTATAGTCCTAGATTCTTTTTGACCCGAACCATGACTTGAGTTTTTCGTATTTTTAAATGTATTTACAGATTTTCTTCCAGAGTGAACAGACATCTTGTTAGGCCCAGATACAACGCGAGATAAAATATGGCACTGCGTATTTCCGGATGAAGCTGCCACCATGGCATTAATGTTAGCACCATTATTTACTTTGTTTAATGATTTGTTTATATTTGTGCTTTTTGTATATGTATGATTATAGGAAATATTTTTAATTGGGCTATTGTTTATTATTGTTGGTGATAGGGATGAACATCCAATAAGAGATTGGCTTTTTGGAGGTTTAATGCTCAACACAGTATTGTTTAAATGCTTCTGTGCAACCAGATTTGAGCTTAATTTGTAAACATGGTTTGATGTTCCATAAATTGGAGAAGTGAATTCTTTGTCTTGTGATATGTATTGTTGAGAATAAGTTGGATTTTTTGGTAGAGAAATATTGCTTAGAATCTGAACTTTGGATGCTTTTGGCCGTCCAATATAGTTGGTCTCAATGATATTTGTCCTTCTTCCAGCTTGATTAGTGTCATTAACATAATTTTCACTGGTGATTATTATTTGGGATACGCTGCCTGGTGGTCGGTCTTCTTCATTTTTACTATCTGGAGCACTGGTTGCAAGAATGGTAGGCAACCATAAAGTCTGATTACCTGTTGCATCTTGTGTAACATTTTGTATAGCAGTTATATTACCAACTGCAGCATCAACATTGATTGTAAAGTTTTGTGGAAGTTTAGTTACATTTTGCACAATAGCTGTGCTCAATGGGGCTTGGATTAATGTTGTAGCATTTTCTACATAATTCCCATCTCCAGAATCATCTGTTTCTTGTAATATGGGATATGCTAAGCGACCCACATTATCTAAAGTAGTTTCTTCAATCCTTACAATCCTAGACAAGGAGTCGACTGACATGTCAGCATCACAGTGTTTATCACTAATATGAAATTCTACTTCTTTATCTACTTTGTGAATTGATTGTATAATGCTCTCTGGATTAGTGGAATCTGGTTCAGGGACACCTTCAGAAGGGGATATAGGCACAGCCCTTAAAACAGGAGTTCTTATACTTGGGACATTCATGTTATCTTTTAATTTGTGATCCAAAACATGCTCATATATACTTTCACTGGAGGTGGTCGGCCCGTAATCCTATAACAATTAATTTAATATATTACTAAGTTGTAACAAAGTTAACTAATCACTTTTAAAATAAAACAATGCCATCAATACCTTATCATTATTTTGAGGTGTAATTCCAAAGTGTGAAGTAGGTATTTCTTTAATATTAATCAATGAATGTATTATCACAATCAACACAATATTGTTAGTATATAAACACTTAAATGACAACCATACCAAATGCTCTTATTCAATCTTAACTTTTAACTAATAATCATACCAGGGTCAAATTACACTGAAGTATTAAATAATTGGTATGTTACTAACATTTTAAAATTTAAAAAATAAATAATGAAAAAAAAAAAAACAATAAATACAGTTTTAATTTAAAAAAATCTTTATTTCATATGTAATATGTTAATAAATACCGATTTTAATTAGGGTGACTACAGGCAATTGAAACATTCAACTAAAGCTTAGCCGAGGTGCTTGAAATCTCTTTTGACTTGTACAGAAGGTTATTATCGATGGATTAGTCTAAGTGGTTTTACTTACTTGTCGGGCCGGAGGTTGATATTCTGATGTAGCGGACATGCTGAGAATACCATCTTGGGTCGAACCCCAGATGACGCGACGGAGTACCCCTCTGAGCCTCCAAACTTAATTACGTGACTGCAATCGAAAATCGACTTTTTACCCTCACATCTTCGTAATCCTCATAATAAAGCGCTCTGTACATCTTTATGCAGATAGCAAAATATTTTTAGTCCAATAACATAGACATTAGACAGCCGAGGTCATTGTTCCAGAAAATAGTCGAAAGTCACTTTATTTCGTTTCCTACGGGAAAATATAAAGAATAACACAAAAATAAATAGCAAAAAAGTAGACGGATTGCCTAATAAGAGTTAAATAAATAGATAGGTTAAAATTCACTGCCGCCATTATTGTGGCACGAAAACGAAATGTCTCTAAACATCAAAAAAGTAAACACTAACCTAAAACTGAAATTTGCAATGAAAACTTGTGAAAACTTTATAAAATTAATCGTAATAAGTGCATTTTAAGCTTACTAATTCCGCTTAGCAACAAAGAGATGAACATTTTAAGAGCTTATTAGTATGAGGTTCGTATATTAATAACATTACAAGTATAACAATGTTAAGTACTTAAGATTTTCTTTATGAAATAATGTACTTGAATAAGGAAAATATATTTTTAATATAAAACTGACAACATCACAATAGTTATGCTATGAAATCCAGATGTAAACACTTTTCGATAAAATATTAAACGTAATTAGTACTAACCTTTACGTTAACAAGTTATTTACACCTATAATGCAGCGAAACAGTTTCCGTCAAATAACTGCATATCACAAATGAAATAGGCCTCAAACTCTGAAACTACGATCAAAACATCCACAAGAGTCGAAGATGGCGGCCATTGCATTTTCTTAATACAAAACAACGGGGGGTTTCACGGACCATGTCTAAATACCTAGTACTTCCGGTCAAACACAACTTCTTATTTTTTGTTTTATTCTAATATATTCAAACTTATTATATAAAAACATAGCGTATCAAAAAATTATTGAAACGCATTATTTAAAATACAAAACACACTTTAATGACAAATGGCATAATTGGAAATAAAAAGTATATTACATGAACAACATTTTTCATAGATATAAATGCACTAACTTCTAAAAATGATTATCTATGAATATCCCATAGACACTTTTTATACTTATAATAGTCATAAACAAAATGATTTTTTCTTTTAACATCCATTTATTATCGAATGCGTTCATAAATAGAATTTTGTTCAACAGACAAAATAAGTAATTGAATTTATACTAAAATATATTTAAAATTAAATATATAAATCAGATTTAAATGATAAATTACTTAAGTAAAGCAATTAGAGATAAAATATCCAAAGTACTGTCAATCGTCATCTGCATCGTTTCTCAACAATTAATATATATTTTGAATCATTCCTCATAAGTGTTGATTACGTTTTTAAAATTCATAGACAACTAATTCCAAACATAGGAAAAATATTCTTGATACATATTTTAATATAGTAAAGTTATTATTTTCTTGGACAATATTTTTTTGTAAAAATTTAACTAAACATGAACTTTCATTAAAAATTCAATATTCCCCGCAAACGTTATACGTATGGAAGTTTCATAACTAATGGACACTATAGTTCTCTTTTTGAAGTATCTTGATAATTTTTAAGCTTAATCTTTCAGGAGATGGAAAACTCACATGGTCTAAAATTATGACTAATGATTTTCACTCTCAAAAATTTTTCAAAAACTTTTAATTTCAATTTGTAATCAATTTTGAATAATTCTAATGAAGTAAGTAATTAACTTTAAGCAAGATCTATTTTATATTTCCAATTATCTGGTTTAGTATTCCGTCTTTTTATTTAAATTACGATAGACGATGGGTGTTTGTTATCATTGAACGGTAATTTTATATCAGCTTTGATTTCTGTTATGTTTTATAAAATATTTACTACTTTAAAATAAAATAATAGTTTTAAGTAAAAAGTTAAACCTTACATACATACGTACATATATATCACGCCAAAAATATTATAATATTAATATTATTATTATATATATATATATTCAACCTTAACGCACAGTATAGTGGCAAAATCTTAATATAAGTATCCGTCTTAACTGGTATTATAAAACATTTATGTCCGCCCGTCAAATATTCTGCAAAATTTGAAAATCAAATCGCAATAGTAAGTAAATATAAGTAATAATTATCAAAGTATAAAATAATGTGGGAATTAAGTTAATTACACTGAATTTAGAATAACAATATACAGGTGGAATACGAGCACCAGGTTTTTATAACTGCTTAAATAAAGTACATAAATACGAGCTATTGAATTGTATTTGTGAATGAACTGACAATGTGTAAATTTTCGGCGTGCTTTTTTATGGGAATATTGAGTCGGCTTTTCTTTATACTTAATTGAGAAATATATATGAAATTTAATATTTAAAATTTAAAGACAGCAAAAGAATTTATTGTGTCATTTTCTGGCAACACTTACAACTTTTGCAACACTGAATGCACGCCGCAGTGCACGTTTTCATTCTCAGTGTGAGTGCATTTTTCTTAGGAAAAATGATCGTTGGATAAGTGTGAACTAATATTTTTCTACATGGAACAATTATCAATTTAAAAATTTATACTATTATGAATATGTTGATCATAAAAAAGAATAATATGACGAACGTATACAGTACGGAATAAAGTCCACAGTATCTAGAAACGCAAGTTTTTCAAATCTAATAAATTATTTTAAAGGATTGGGTTAAATAAATGTTATAAAGTTAGATTTAAAATAACATAACACGAGAACACGTGGATAACGTCTCAATATAAGTACGAATAAGTTTAGAGGTTATATTTTTGCTTTGTGCAATTATTTAAAATGAACGATTTTGTTATTAATGATAGTGAAACAGATATCGACTCCGATGAAGAGGTACTTTTATTTTTTATCTACCACGTTATGATGAATAAGACAATTTGAAGATTCCGTGTTTTATGGTTAAATTACAGCGGTTGTTTATTATCGCTTTAACTTTAAACCTTTAAGTAGTACATTATTAATTCTTACTCATTATATCCACATGTTTTTTAACAATTTAATTTTTCTGTTCTAGTTACAAGAAGCTTTTGCGAAAGGTGTCCTAAAGCCGGGCTTAAATGAAGAAATAGAGAAAACTGTTAAAACTTTTGTTAACAATGTGGCGGACTTAAAGGCTAAACTTAAAGAAATTGAACTTAAGCTGCCATGGATAGAGAAATTAGACTTGGTCACGACAGTAGCGCCTATGGCGCCAGACGTCGCTCTTCAAATTGAAGAGACAGCACTAAGAAGGAAGTAAGAATTACTGTATATTTATATTTACATAAAAGTTCCCGAATTTTTTACTCATTGAATAAAAAATATTTAGCAGCTCTCTCATCAGTAAAAAAATATTTTTCTGTAACTTTATGAGAAAATAATTTTTTAAATAGTTTGTAGAAAGGTTAAAAAAAAGTGCAAATTTAACACTTAGTTGTCTTTATTGTGATGCATGAAACTGTTTGGATGAATTTTTCTTTATTACCTTCATCATTATGGAAAGTTTACATAACAACAGCAGAGATAGTACTTGTATATTATAAATTCGTCTATATCTTCATATAATTTTCTTTCAAGAAAAACTTTATTACTATATGGTGTTTAGCAATTTCCATATACTTAGTTGATATTTCGTTTTGATGTCCATTTGTGGCACCCAGCTTGAACACCTATACATTATATTCTTGTAACTGCTAAAAATCCATGTAAGTAATTCATTCTTTTGTAATTAATTCTTCTTAATTTGCATGTCTGACTAGCGATCTGTGGTATGCTAAAGTTAAATCAAAGGGAAAGCTGAAACATTTAATATAAACATAAGTTAAATAGTTAAAGAAATGTACATATTAAAACAAATTCCAATTTGCATGAACATAAACAAAAATAAAAAGTAAAACATGGAGAAAATAAAGAAAATTCAAAAAAAGGAAATACTTGTAGATAAAAGAAAAAATCTTAGATTATCTCATTTGGTGTCTTCGGTATCTCTAATTTGGTGCTAAATTAATAAGTTTATTTTTAAGTATAGATAAGCACTGAGATTTCAAGTGTGGTTTGCATATCCTACTCCGAAACTTCTAGCATTGTTTGTTGGGGTAGGACCGAGGCGCCTTACTGCTGTCTTTTTCTTCTTAGTCGGTATGACTCTTGACTGAGTAGTTGTGGTCCCTAAAAGTACAAACTCAACCATCTATAGCTGAGTTCCCTAAACTGTTTTATATCGTAGACCCCTTGCCGTGTTTTTCCGTGTTGGGTAGACCCCCTACTTACATGATATTGATTTCCTGTAAATTTCTAGCTCTGAGACTGCGACTCAGGTTTTTACTAGTTCAAAATGTATTGCGAAACACACACACACAAAGTGTATACCAATATCCTACAACTTACACAATTTTATAAACACAATAAATTTTTTACTTCAAAGGTACTTTTATAAATAATGTATAAGTTTTGATATTATAAGATAGTATGATGTAAGTAAATAGGTACTATAAGTGTATGTGTTGAGATCCACTATCGTGGACCCCCATTTTCATTTCATGGATCCCCATTTTTTTTCACTGTCTTAGACCCCTTGCAGGTTGTCATAGATCCCTAGGGATATAGACCACTTTGGGAATCACTGCTTTAAATAGATGACCTCATGTGCTTAAGGTTTGCACCATGATCAAAATTTAAAGGTTTATACATAATTTTTATATATAAACCTTTAAATTTATATAATTTTTTTAAATACCTTCACTGAACAGCACTGGTGAAGTGAAACCACACTTAATTCCTTAAGTTAATGAGTGTGTGGTCAACACAAGATTAAAATGTAATATGCTTAATCACATAGAATTTTGAATTATTTGTAGGTGTTTATTATAAATTAGTAATATTTTTTTTCTCCAACAATAAATAGAAACATAAAAGAAAACAGCAAGGGTAACCATGTATATGATGCGGCGCAGGATCCAATACTGAATGAATTTAAGAGGGAGAACTTGTTACACAGACAAGCGCAAGCTGCAGTCATTGATGGCATCAAACGGCTTAAAGATTTAAATGTACCCACGAGAAGGTATGATTTTATTGTAATTGTTTCAGTAATGAAAATGTTTATTCATGTAATTTTTTAACAGTGTTAGTTATTTAGTGTGACTGCGTCAGTGTCTTTTTGCCATGAACCATGTAGTGTGTAATTCAACTCTTTAGTATATCTATAATGAGTTCGTTTGTAGAATTATTACAGTGCCTCCCAGGTATCTACCAACTTCTTTTATTGTTAATCTGTCACCATAAAGGTATTATTATATTCTAACAGTACATATTTTCTAGAACTTCATTGCAACCTGCATCTTTATGTTTCATATTGTTTAATCTCACAGTGCGAGCATTAAGTATTTATTTTAACATTTTTTTGTCCAAATAAGGTTATAGATATATATCTCTGGAGAGGCAAAATATTCTGGTTGTGTTTCTTCATCTATGGCCTTATTATTACTTAGCATCATGTAATGATATAAAAATTAAGATTAATATAAATATACTTTTTCCAGGCCCGATGATTTCTTTGCAGAGATGGCAAAGTCAGATGAGCACATGCAGAAAGTCCGTAAGAACCTAATGACGAAACAGGCTGCACAGGCACGCACGGAAAAAGTGCGCCAGCTCAGGGAACAAAAGAAAATTGCGAAACGTGTTCAGGTTAGAGAAAACCTTCCCTTTTAGTGATTGGACTATTTCAAGTTTTAAGTATATTGGGAAGTCATTTGTAATCAATGTGCGAAATGTTAATGGGGTGGGTGTCACCTGAACAACATTTCAAAGTAATTGGTTTTTGACCTTGCAGTATTTCTCATTACATCTTTGGAGTTCAATATAATATTTATTCCATAACGAGCTGGTTTTTATTGTTATTCATAATAAGTACTTAAAAATGTAACGCTATAGTAAAATTATTGAATTTTTTCCAGATTGACACTAAGCTGAAACAAGCCGCTGATAAGAAACACATGCTTGAACAGCTCAAAAGGGTCAGAAAGGGCAAATCTACTGACTTAGATTTCTTGGAAGACAATAAGGGCAAAAGTAACAGCAAACCAAACAACAGCAAAGATCCAAGAAGCAAACTCTCCAAGAAACGAGCCATGAAAGATAAAAAGTTTGGTTTCGGTGGCAAAAAGAAAGGCTCCAAACTTAACACCAGGGAGTCCTCCAATGAGATGGACGGATTCAATAGTTCAGCCAAGAAGAAACCATTTAATTACAAAACGAAGAATTTCAAACCGAACAGTAAAAAAAAGAATCAAAGACCAGGCAAATCAAAACGGAGAAATATAAAACGATGAACATAAATTTTTATTATAAACTAATGTTAAATAAATTTAATGATTTTGCAATTAACTTGAATTGTTTATTTTTTTTTCTTACTATATTTGAATTTATGTTGATTAGGTTTTATTACTTTAACACATTAAATGCTATGCATTTTTTTATTGAGGATTACACTATGCAATAGTCATTGGTGATTTCTGTGGCATTCAAAATATTATGTACTATGTATATATAATGGTTCCAGCTTGACAACTCACAGGGTCTAATCCAACCTCACCTGCTCGTGGTGCACCCTGCTAATCAACGAACGAGACTGGCTCCCATCAACCCGCATTGGGCCCCAAATCATCTCATATGAATCCCTACCCAATTGATGTCGTAATCTTTGTGCGGGGCCTAAGGTTCAGCAGTTGACATCTATCAAGTGATGATATGTAATGTCCATCTATCTATAGATGATGATGAATTAACAATTATATATTAGACAAAAAGATGACCACGGGGTAGGCAGAGACCACCTCTCTCCATTTGCTACGATCTTGGCACACCTCTGGTTTCCTTCACATTTATGTGCGTCTTCATACATGCTCATCGGTTGCGAGTATTCTTGACCTGGCCTTTCTTTAGGACATCTTCGAATTGATCGGAACATGCCTGCTTAGGTGGACCTGCACCGATTTTTCCATCATCATTCATATCTTGTATATCTATTCCGTTAATTTTCTTTCAACATGTCCGAACCATCTAAGCATCCCTTTCTCTATCTTTGTTACTACATTTAACACTGCAAAGATGTAGATTTGGTTGCATCAGACTGGTTGGAGCGGAAATCAATTGTGGAGATCCAGTATTAGGCGCTGAAGACAGGAACTCAGTTTAATATGGCCTATACATTTAGTGGTGTCATTGAGATATTCAGTGGAGGTTCATGTTCAGCAGTGGACATCTGTGGAATGATATAGTAGTGGTAAGATAATGGAAAGATATATTCGTAGATTATATTTATTGATACAATTTCTACCATTTTCGGCCTTTGCCCTTTTTCTTCTGTTGCTGCTTCCGCTGCCAGGCGCTGTCGGGCAGCTTGTGTTCGGCGCGCGGGCTCTTGGCGGCCGTGGCGGCTGTGGCGGTCGCGGCACTCGCTGGCTGTTTACTCATGTCACTGCGTATTACAACAATGTCCAGTATTAAAATATGCAATATGTAAGATAAATACATGGATATCTTTTTATTTATATGAATTTTGCATAAGTTCAGTTACTCTTGCTTCTCAGGTTGTGTGAGCGTATGTGATGATATACTCACTATTGGTCGACGGCGGTGGTGGTCATCCCTTGGCTGCCCTTTATGACGTCACGGCGCACGCCGCGCCGCTTGCGGTACGCGGTGCGCTCGTATTTCGGCAGCCACCTGCAACGATGTAAAATGAGAGATTGATGAATGATATGATTATTTTAAAAACTATTTATTTAATCCAATTATCTTCTTTTACATAAATGATCATTCGCATCAGATTTTTATACTAAAAATTTGTTACTAATAAAATAAATAGTCGCGTCACCTCTCTGGATCTGGGGGTTTAGACAGGTCTGCATTTGGAGGCAGCTTGGTCTTGCGTTTCCTCTTCTGTTTCTTCTTCTGTCCCAATTCAGAGCCTGGTGTTCTACAATAAATAGGAAGATTAGCTAAAATTCAAATTTATAAGACTACATTCGCATTAAAATATTTTTATACCACTGAATGTCTTTATTATCTACCATCTCCAGTCTCATTGTAATTTAACATCACATGAAGTCAGGGTCAAGTTTTACCCCATTGAAGACGTCCATTTGTAGGAGCTTTAATGATGATAATGAAGATCTTACAGGCTTTGATAAAAAATCCTATGTATAGAGACTGACCCTGGGGACTGTTCCTGCTTGCTTTGCACAGTTTTCTTCACTACTTTTGCTCCCATCATCCATTTAGACGACTCCAACGCCTCGATGTCTATCTGACCCTGAAATTGCAAACAAAATGTCTAAATATACCCATCTATAAAGCTATTATAATTGAATCTATATGGATGGCTATGATGATGTATATCATTCATCATATTGTTTATAATGGAGTAATAATTATACAATAAACCAGTAAACACAAACTGTTTTGTGTAACAAATAGCCACATTTGTCCATGTTACTACATGACTAGGCCTGAGGTTTTTTATAACAAGTGCTGAGGTCCTAATCATCCTCTAAGTAATGTGGGCGTGTGGAACTTGCTTGACCTTATAAAGAGGTCTACAATGTGTTCTTCCATCTCTAGTTCACAGTACAGTAAAAGTTTAATTATGCTGTCAGTATTTATGTATTAGTTTTGCAATAAGGTTCTATTTTTATCGACAGTCAGTAGTGTACAACCATTACTGCTTTCCGGTTTGAAGATCTCCGTACCCAGTGACATTACTGTGGTAACAGGACTTAACATCTTATCTCTCAACATGAGCACAATGTGGTGTGGAATATATCATTCTAATTAGTTGTTACAGGCAGGCATATAATTTACTATCAGATGAACATTTTGCTCGTTTCTTTGAATAAAAATAATGTTTAATAACGTCACGTTTTTATGGGCGGGAGTATCACAGTATAACAGTACAGTCGTTACGTTGAATAAGAAAAGGAGAGATCACCTGTCGCGATATTGGTGGTAGGTCGGCGGCCAGGGTGCGCGCGCGCTCGGGGTCAGTGGGCGCGAGCAGCTTGACGAGTCGAGCGCGGCTGTGCCGGTCACCGGGCGAGGCCCGTGCGAGCGCCTCGTGCGCGCTCGCTGCCGCGGCGCCGCGACCCGCGCGCACGTGCGCGGTCGCAGCCGCTCTCCACACGCCGCGCAGCGCCGCTGAACTCTGCGCACACATCGCATGCATACCAGATCAATCCGAAGTTAAACGAATAATTGGAGAAAAGTATTAATGCTTATTATTATAAATGTAGAGTACAAGATATTATAAATTAATAAATAGTACTTTATTACACTTCAGGTGTGATTACATGAGGAATATACATTTGATTTTCAGTGATATTAATATTTATTTGTGTAGGGGTCATCCCATTAGACTCCAAATCATGATGTCTCACACTACTACCCAATACCAAAGGAAAAAGTACTCCACACCTAGTATTAAGTTAATAACTTACCTCTTCATTCTTAAAATGCTTGTGAACTTGGAGGAACATGTCCGATGCCTTCTCATACTCATTGTCAGCACACAGCAAAGTGCATAACACTCCAATGACACCAGGTCGGTATCTGTACTCGCTTTCCTCTAACAGTTTAATCGCTGCCTTCCTGTCACCCTGCAAGTAGAAATATAGTTTATCTTTTTGACTAAGCAACTAGCTAGAGATCCAGTTAACTATGTAAACGAAAGAGTAAATGCGATCATACACCAAGCAAGTTCTGCAGAATGTATAGACTGCTGCTAAAGATATATTCCTATGTTATTTCCTACATCTGCACATTATTTCTCCTGTCTCCAAGGATTAAATGACAGAGCCAGCAAACCAACTTGGAAGGAGAAAATTAAAAATAAAATAAAGGAACAGCAATGTCTCCAGATTGCAGGATATATTTCGAAGACTATTTTAAATCATAGTAGGTAGACCTATTTATGTAAAGATACAAATGTTACTGTGTTCAGGTTTGAAGGGTGCTGTAACCTTTGAAAGTTCAGCAGTGGACTATATTTGTTAGAGTATAATAATAATTATGCGTCATTTATTTATATTTCTAGATTTACGAATTTAGTCGATTAATGCAATGAAGATTAATGTTACCTGAGCAAGCATCACTTGAGCGGCCGCTATCGTTAGTAGTCCGCCGTGTTTTAACAGCAAGGCTATGGCCTGCGCTCGCTTGCCCTCCTTCACCATGGATGAAGCTTCCACCAAAGCCGCGCGTCCCTCTTGCTTCAAGTCACGGCTCAACTTGACACAGCATTGCTTGCAAAAATCAGGCTAGAATAAAAATTGTACATTATAATATATTAGTTTGAAGTTTATTATCTAGCCTCTTGATACATCTCGAAGAGGTGTTATTTCCAACCCCACTGAGTTCTAATTCCAGAGAAGGAAAACATCGTCAGAATACTGATGTGGTCCTCTAGACTGATCTCATGGAAGTGTGTCATTCAATTCACCCTTGGCTAATTTTTAAGAAATATATTTACTATCATAACTTTCACACATGTACAAGTTGCCGTCTTCTTCCAGTAATTTATTTTAAGTCTGATTCAACCTTTTGGCAGCACAGACACATATATCAATAAAATTTATTAGCTACTTTTTGATCCTGAGTCAATTAAGCACTTCACCTGGTTGGAGTAAATCGCAAGCACGGCCTGGTTGTAGACGATTGCAGCGCGTTGCCGAGAGTTCAGCTTGTGCTCCAGACCTTCGGCGGTTGCAGCCTTCATACGCTTGCGCGAATCGAATACATTGCTGTCCCTGCAAACGATACAAATGACATTGTAGCTGGGGATTTTTCTCACAAAGAAAAAGCAGCTGACTGACAAGTGGGCTTGGAAACCAAGTGTATCTGCCGAGCACATATACACATACTCTCTTATATTAAGAGAACTTATCTTAGAAATTGTTTCATGCTATCTAGGATAGCCTTACGGTATGCATTGTTTAGGTTACCTATTGATAACAACCAAGTTGTTGCTGGCTATGGCTACCAGAGCCTGGTCGCTCGGCTTCTCCTTGAGCACGTTCTGGTAAATGTTTGCAGCCTCTTTCTCTCGTCCCATCTGTTGGAGGCAGTATGCATGTTGCACCCTGCAAATTATTTCAAGTAAATTTTTATTACGTTTACTACACATGCCCTTTAGTACATTTTATACACATTTGCTTTTAAAAGAATGTCTACACAATTCCACATTCTAAAATGTTATTTTTGGTCTGTTCTTTTACATGGTTGAGAGTTGGACTATAAAAAAAGTTGTTTATTAAATAATATGCTCTTACCTAATGATAGCTGCTTCCTCTTTGGCCTCTTCTTCTGTTCCTCCATCATCAATAACACTCTCCACGCATGTCTGTTCTGCTCGTTTCAACACTGGCACAGCCTCATTGTACTTGCCACGCATAGCCAAAGTACTGCCGCCATTGTAAGACAACTCATATGTTGTTTCCTCAAACTGGGGTAGCTCTGCATTCTGGTAACAGTATGTTTTATTCCAAAACACAGTAACCACAAGGAAGAAGCAACTATAGTAAATGGTGGCAATAAGATCATGAAATACACACATTTAAATTAATGGAAAACTAGACACTTGTGTCTCACAAATTAACGAGTCCTGTGTGTGTTTTGTAAATATATTCACTAGCAATGATATTACTGTGAGAGACAGTATTTATGCCTTAGAAAGTTACATTAGTTTCTCATAAAAATAGAAACAATTTCACCATTTTGTTGTTTTGTATGCATACATGCATGTATGTTTTAATCAATGGACATATAATATTACTTACAGGATTCAGGGCTGCTAAGTTGGCCACAACAGCTGACATGTTTGCCTTCCTTTCATCTTCATATTCATCGGTGGTATTCTTGACTATATCTCGATATAAGTTGTAGCAATCTTGATACTGTTCTAGACGGTACAAAATTTGTGCCCTGGTAAAATGAAATTGTTATTTATTTACAGAAATGTTGAAATAATGATCTTCAAACTTTCTGGAACTCATAGAGAAATCTATTACAATTATTTAAATAGACTTGTGGTTATTCTGAAGGATTCAGTGGATCAATTAGTGTTAAGTCCAGCAGTGGTCATTTCTGATTGATGCTGGTGTAGTCTTGATTAACCTTGCCTACTAAAATATTCATTTAATTGTACTGTTAAGTAAAAGTAAAGTTTTTCAGCCCATGTGAAAGTATTTTACAATTATTTTTTTATTTTATACTCACTTTAGTTCTTTTAAAGCGAGTGTCATTTCAGGTGCATTGTCCACTGTATGTAAAGCATCCTTGGGGCAATTGAGCCGATACTGTACATATGCCTTCTCAAAGTGTAAATCAGCAGCCAGTGATGCATTTTTTGGGTTGCTGATCACTGCTAATGCCTCCTTGAAGTTGTGAAGTTGGATGAAACAAATTATCTTGCAATGGAAAGCTTTTTGTTCATTGGGAGCAATCTGCAAAACTAGTAAATAAAATGAAATGCATGAGAGTTCATCTATTATGCAAAAAACAATTTGAAAGTTTTCTTACTTTATATATTTATCTGTGTCAAATAAATTACTATTTTCTACCAATAAAACATTAATGTTAATGCTATTAAGATGTTTGTTGTTTGTGCCGATCACAATATATATATATAATAGTGTAGCATAATAAAGAACTTCATGACTGAGAAAAGATAAATGTAGAATTAAACTTTATTCAAACAGTGAATTTAATACCTTTTATATTTAAGAAAAGTATATAATTTTCTCGTAAATATATGCACAGTCCTTAATGAATGTTTGTAAATGCATCAGGTAGTTGAGAATTTTTTGAGGTTATTTTGCCTATTTATATAATAAGAGAATGTTTGTTAATAAAAAATTATGAAGATATAATTTAAAATTTTATAAAAAATTGATTCTCATGGAATTTTCAATTCACTTTAAATAGTTTAAAGAGCAACCCATAACAGTTGTTACAGAGTTAATAGATATTCATGAATAACATAAGGAAGTCAGAGTATTATGACAAAGAATATTTTTTTATCTTACTTTTGTTTGCTGCTTTTAATGCTCTGTCATAATCACCGCTTTGGCAAAATTTATTTAATTCAATATAGCCCTGCGTAAGGCTACTTTCCTTGTTGGCTGACATTTTTTGACATGTTGGCAATGAAACGTCAGTACAATACAGACAGTATTGTCTGAAACGTTTAAAAAATTATACACGTTTATCTAAAAATTTTGTATACATCGGGAGAAAACAATTAAAGGCTATCACAAAAAATATAAAATATTGATATAAATTCGTTTTCAAAGTTTATAACTGCCTGTACAAGTTTTTGCTTTCAATTGTTAGGTATTACTCCAAACTATACAAATAGAAATAAATAAAAATATAAATTTATAGTTTTGTTAATTTATGAAATAAATATTATTTTATATACTACATACTTCTATTTCTACATATAGTATATTCCTTTATTTAATAACATTGATTTATATTATCAACGAGAAATGTAGAGTATTTATTATAATATTTATATAATTAATGTTTAAATAGAAAAAGCTCAACCTGTATTTTTTATACTTTTGTACATCATCGGCTTGAACTTACATATTGTTTTAATTGAAAATGTAAGATTTTCTTTCCTTAATTATATTGGTTGCGTGGTTGAAGATGTAGTGACAAGGATAGAGAAAGGGATGCTTAGATGGTTCGGCCATGTCGAAAGAATAGATGAAAGAAGATTAACGAAAGAAATATACAAGGTAAGAATGATTGGAAAAATCGGTGCAGGTCGACCTAGACGGACATACTCCGATCAAATCGGAGATGTCCTAAAGAAAGGCCGGATCAAAAGCACACGCAACCGACGAGCGTGCATGAAGATGCTTATGAAAGTGGAGGAAGCGAGAGAGGTGTGCCAGGATCGTAGCAGGTGGAGAGAGGTGGTCTCTGCCTACCCCGCTGGGAACGAGGCGTGATATATATATATGTATGTATATTGGTTGTTAGGTTTTTCAAACCACATACACTTGTTAAGGTATTTTATAATTTTTTTTTAAAAAAATCTATTCAAATTTCCAAGTACTCGAATATGATAAATTAATTATTAGGTAGAAAATAAGTGAGTTGTCTGATCATCTATTCAGGAACCCGTAAATTGCTGCAATCATTGTGTTTTAGCTTTGTACTTTAAAGTGATATTTGTCGTCTTGTAAAATTGTCTAGAGTAATTACATCAATATGGCTTAATAATTATACCTCTTTCTCATTCTGCTGTACATATGGACCTTTGTGATAATGGTTTCACGGGGCCTTTGGGTGTATCAATGTTTATTAATACTTTGCTACTGAATTACGAGGTGAGGTCTATGAGCTCACTTCGGATGTGTGCCGGTAGGCTACGGGAGCAGGCTCGCACTGCTTCTTGCAACCATGGTGGAATAGCGGAGGAAGAGTAGCGTCAGTATTGCGGTTCGGCATTCTGCCTACCCTCCGCGACTAAGCGGTGCCCCACCGCTAATGCGGCAGCGGTAAGGCTGCGGGGCAAGAGGAGTGTCGGAATTGCGTTTTGCAGCTCTCTCTCCTCCGCGGCCTTTTAATGGTTGACGGCGGAGCCTGAGACCGGATCCCCAGCAGGAAGTCGGAGCGTTTTCTCTCTTGGCTCCCATGGCCTATGGGTGTCGATAAGAGGTCAAGAGAAGGGCGAGGTGTATGTTCTGGCGCGCCCTCACAGAGGTGGAAACAGGGGATTTTTCTCCCTAAGATGGGGCTGCGCGGTGTAGCCGACGTTGATGGGGTCGCGGAGGTATGCGAAAGCGTTCCCGTGGCTCCGCCGTACAGCAACGGCGGTGGAAAGTCGTCAGGGCTTTAGTCGGTGCAAGATTGACATACCTGTTTTTCCCTCGCGAGGGTAGGTATGCAAAGGCATTTCCCCCACGTTAAAAAAGGGCCTTGGGACAAAGATAGGTTCTTTTAAATAGGACTCGACCTATGGCCAATGTTAATTCGACTGCAGCGGTACAAGCCATTCCTTTAGCTGTGCTCTAACAAAATTAACACGAAACACTTTGGAGAGTGTGTATAATATAATAGTTTTACTCGTTTTGGGAGGAGACACGGAATAGCATTTTACTGATGTAAAATAAAGATTTACTGTTAAATTAACTAACAATTATAGACACATCACACATTTTTCTGTAAATAATAGAAATAAGATTGAGATTAAACAGCAATATTCTGGACCACCTATAATAGCAAAAAAAACTCATAAACTCAGTCATAATTTAAGTTAAAGCAAACTTGTTAGTGTACCGATCGTAGCCTGCTACCCTGAACTGTTTAACTTGAATCTGCAACTGCTTTGCGATTGAGTGCCCGAGTCGGAACCGATTATCGAGAAATACGAGCTTAATTCCAATAAGCTTTGAGTAGCCGATAACGGAGGATTCATAAACTTTGAGAGAGTTAAACTTCGTTTGGATAGTGCACTGGTTTACTCTCTAAATATAATTACATTCTTAACAGGTAATAGAACCTTTACAATTGTTATTGTATCCTTTTGCATTTTGTATTGTAAAAACGTATTATATTAATTCTTCGTACTTTTCTTAACGGTCTCTACCATTTTGAACGATGAGAGGCACAAAACGATTGCCTAATAATAAATAGTATATATAACATGGTATAGTTTCATTTCCATTTTATGTTTCATCGTTTGGAGACATGATGTTAGATCTAATTATCAAAAATTTTGCTAAAACAAGTAATTTTTCTTTTTAAACTACGGTAATCACGTTTTCTCTACTATTATTTTTTAAATAACAATTTTTAATTTTACGGGTTTTCCTTGTGACCCCCTCATCGCTAGAATTAACATATAAATTGTTTTGAATTCGGCCTCTGCTCCATGTTAAATTATTTTACTAACTTTATGGATTTATATGTAAATTTTGAAAGAACTAAATCAATGCAATCTTAGCAAATGTAAATATTGAAGTTATATTTTGGTTATGGACTTTATTACACAATTTGCTAACTTAGAGAAAGATCGTCGGTGTAAATTAATGACGTTACATGGTTAGAAATGTTTTTTCTTTTACTTTAAAGTTATTGGTTTTCTTTTTAATAATACAAAAGTATACATAGAAAAATTATGATCTTTGTCTGTAGTCAAAAAACCGCAAACACATAACAGCACAATACTTCAATTGTATGGAGAAAAATTTATATTTTAATGACATAAAAGATATCATATCTTATATCTCAATTGTGGTTCACATTAGTTTGGTGGAAACATTAGTTATTGATTTCCTTATCAAATCGTTTTCTGTTTACGGAGACGTCGTTGTATGCTTTCATTATCAAGGGATTTTTTTTTTATTTATAACCAACTAATATTTAACTTTAATTTTGTACGCTGTTGGGGCCGTGAATGATGAAGTTTACTCGCTTTGAATATTCTGACAGCCGGAACACAGGAAAACTGTTATAGTAGCAGATTTATTATACAATGTGAGGACCATCCTCATGGCTAACCAAAAAGGTCTAAAAATACTATAATACCTCCAACCGAACGCCTATGTTATAAATACCTCTTAATGCTAGACTAGTATCGATTCACGACAAGATTCAATCTAAATCGAGTTAAGTTAAACTATGTCTGAGATTCGGAGGAACCAACTCTCAAAGTTATAATGGTAGTTACATTCTCACTAGAGAGGATTATAGGGCGGTATACGAATAGTTCTGAACACTGGGACTGAGCGAGACGTCTTGGGGGTATCATAAATAATGATTGTATTTCCAAAGTTTTTTTTACAATGTTTTATTTTAGATATAGATTTTAATGAACTTATACATATTGAAAAACTCCCGCCATAACTGCATAAGTGTAACTTTACTACTCCTGTCATTATATGAGAGATAACAAGTTCAGGGCGGGCACGCTTTAACAATTATCACTTAATACCTTGATAAATTGGGGTTGTTATTGCTAATAATAAGCAAATTATTTTGTCTTAAGAATACAAGCTAAAAATGCCGTTTCAAGCTTCCATTTAAAATAATTATACGTGATGAGTTTGAACCGTTGTAGTTACTTTGCAATGAAGTCTCGTAATTTCCCTTAATTTCCGCATTGGACGTCGTCTGGACAAAGCGGGGAGCATCCGTCGGCAATTCTTGCTAACTTGGAGGATGCGATGAAATCTTTATTCAGGATAGAACGAATAAAACGTAGTGACTACATTGAATATATTTACACTAGTGACAATGTATAACATTTAAATTGAATATAGTAAATATTTATAAAACTGGTTCCTTTCAGACGTTACAAATATATCATAAATTTCTTATTATTAAATCTCATGACGTGGGAGAAGAGGAAAATTGTAATATCTCTTTATTTGATGAAGCGATAGGCAGGATGTTTGTCGCGTAGTAAATGATTCCCCTGCCCTTAACAATGTGGCATTTGTTAGAATGTTACTACACCACATTGTGTTCGTCGCCCCGAGATATAGGATGTTGATACTTGTTATCCCCACAATTTCACTAGCTACAGCGACCTTCGGACTGGAAGACCGATATATTTGTTTGGAGGCAGAAATAGAACCTGCGGTGGTACCCTACCTATATAGATCATATGATCTCCGGCAATAGAGCCCTAGCACCAGTAATTTAGTAGATCTATTAAATTTACAAATGGATGATTATTATGTCTGGAAAAAAGCATTGTTGTTATATTTGTAAAAAAAATACATAGATATTTTTTTTCTATAGAGAAAGATTTATTATTATTATTTTCATGTAGGATTTCTTGGACGGAATTCTGAGGGCATTATGGTCCTTAATTAAATAAAAGATGTAGTAGGTGAACGAACATCTTGTTTGTCTTCTCACCTTGTCATATTAAGAAAATGGCAGGGTATTTTAAATTCATGTTTTTTCCGACGTAGACGTATACACAACTATACAGTTGTGTATACGTTTACGATACCGTCAGGAATTACAATAAAACAAACTGTATTGGTGAATAACTTTATTTTAAACGACGACAAAATATTCATTGTTATACTTTTCAGTTTCATTATTTTAAGATTTAGTAGGAGAGCTAGTCTAATAATTTAAGAAATTTCGGAGGATATATCTAAAAAAGCAGAAGTTTTTGGTGCAGTAAGCTTCAAAATTCAAGGATTCAGTAAGAGCCTCCTCCTTTATTATCGTTGAAGAAAGAAGAAAAAATAATGTTCTATCATCTTCGTGTGCGTAATATGTGCTTTTTCATTGCTCAAACTACTAAAAAACTTCTATTTATTGAGTATTATTCAATAGCGTATAAAAGTTGTAACTACCCCGCAAAATCTGCAAAAGATCAAATTATATATTAAGAGTTTTGCTATTATATTCATGTTTAATATTGTATTATTGATGACCTGTCCTAGATATGTAAATGAAAACTGTATATGTAGTTCTTTTTATGTTTGGATGTAAGCTAGCGAGCTTACTATGCTGATAATAGTCACATAAGAAACTTGGAAAGAGCAACCTTTTTATCATGATCCCATAAATATAGGATAGTACTATAATCATACGTTAGGTAGAATGTGGTTACAAACTAATACTGGGTCTATCAAGTTATTCTTTAGTTGTTTTACTATTTTTAATGTGTCCGCACTTTTATTTAATGTCATGTGCTTTCGTTGCTTCGTCATTCTAGAATCTTATTCGAAATTGGTTAAATTCTATTTAAACACCACTCTAAATACTTACAGACACAAATGTTGTTAGCGTCATTTCTTGAATCGGACCAGCCCTCAGCACCAGCCTTTTGTTCATAGAGGTTCCTAGGAGATGTATTTCTTTCTTCAACGATTGGTTACAATAGTACCACTCACTATCGTAGGAACCGTAACTAACTTCCAAGCTCTAAAAATATTTAAAAATATTTAACCTTCTGCATAATCATCATCATAATTCATTAGAAGAATATCGTCACTGAAGTCAAAAATTCCTGCCAGTAATGCACACGACTGATGGCAGAATGACCAAACAAACACGTCACTTGTAATTATCTATAATGATTTATGTAGTGCTTCACTCACTTCTGCACTAATTTCATTGGCAAACCAATAAAAGAGTACCAATTGTGTCAAGCAACCCTGCAGGAATATTAAACTTGACAGAAGCTTCCCAACATCGTTTTGTGCCTGAAAAAGAGAAGTCGTTTAAAGAAGTTACATTTGATAAATTACATCACATAATGAAGTAAAGACAAGGATTCGATTTATATTAAACAAGTATCAATGTATCATCATCTATATTTTGATATGAGAGGGAGACACTTTGTACCCTTTCCACGCACATTGCTTGTACGATCAAGAATAAAATTTTGCTGAATGAAAGTGCCAAACTTTATTTGGCATTTCAACGTTTTAACTGTTGTGACTTTTTAATTATTGTTAATAATAAAACTGCGGACGAATTTTGATTTAATTTTAATCTTATTTTAATTAATTTACTATTTTATATACTATTGTAACACAAAATGGATACTTACATTGACAATATTGATAATACAAACACCCAAGTTGATAATGATAACCAACAAGTATATCAACATGATCGGATATAAAATACCGTCTAGCATGTCGTGGTGCCTAAAAATCATCAAAATTTAGACTACTTATTACTTAGTACTTTATCATATAAACATTCATGTATACTTACTCGATCAGATCGAAATAGAATTTATGACATCTTTGGATATTTCGACGAGTCGCATCGGAATCGTTAGGGTTTACCACTTCTTTGGCGTACTGTTTTGCTATTTTAAGTTGATAGGCGAAAAATATCATCATGGAAATGATTAATGTGTCAAAACCGACAACATACATGCTGGCGTTAAGACCGAGAATTATATGGATAGCCATTAAAACGGAATAACCCTGTGAACCGAGACTCAGCGGCCCGAATCCATCAAAAATATTCAAATAAATGCTGCCTTGTATTTCACCCGCTCGGATCCTCTGGTATGATTGCAAGAATATGAAGCAGATAGAAACGACACCGAATACCCAATAAGGATATGACAAAAACCGGTTCTTTCGGATGTAAGTTTTAACAATCTCTTCATCTTCCTTCCTGTTCCCTCCTACTTGCTCACGCTCTACCCTCGATATAAATTCGTTCAGCGAAGTCCACTTTTTGTAATACTTCTTGAAGAAGCAACTCTTGATAATGCCGAAATGGGAAGGTGCATATTGAAGCACGAGCTGAAGAGACTCCAGTTTGAGATCGGTTATGCACTTCAAGTATTGTGTGAAGAAAAATGTTACAGTTAGATAGAAAAGAAATTTTTTAAACCGCGTTGAATATGATTTCGGATCCGGGCACCAAATGCCAGTCCATTGTAACCAGCGGAGATGTGGACTTAAAGAAGGATAACGAGAATCCTCCAAGAATTCTAACAATTTCATGTTGTCTCGTGAGTGGACAAGTGTTTAATGTAGTGTATTTGGTTTCGTTAGCAATAACCATTGCTCACTAGTAATTGTCGTGTGAATTTCTGAACAATGCGGCAGTCCGTTGCGTTTTAATTAATAGGTTTGAGGCCGTGGCGAATCAAATATTAACAGGAATAATTTTAATTGTAACTTTCTATGTACGTTTTAAATATATATTTTATATTTGCACAAGCTGCATTAGCATTTTTACCGTAATAAAAAGATACCATTGGAAAAGTGTAGAGAGTGTAGAAATTAATCTGTGACTATACTATACACCACAACATTACATCGTACTAAATCTCTAACTGTAGTAATTTTTGTTTTATTCGATTAAACTTCAAACCGGAACACAATAATTGTCATACAACTACCACTTGGCCGCAGAAGTAGAAGCTGCGGTGGTACCCAGCGAGGTTGTCTTTGGCAATCAGTAGTTATATTTCAGTAATAAATTTAACCAAAAAAATGTGAAATGGAGAATAAAAAAGGAAAGGGACAACTATAAAATCTTTCCTTAACATAAATAATGTCTAGCAATATTTAGATTTTGTACTTAGATGGATAGTTTTTAATTAAAAAAAAATTACATCTCATTGATTGTTCAGTAAACGCACTTGTAATTATGATGATACACTATACGCTATAGACATTTAATTTTATATTATTTTTGCTATTGTTAGTTGTTCGAAATACATTCACAAACTACGCTGAGAGGGTTTACGACAATAGTTAAATGGCGAATACAAACTTACTATCTACAGATTCGTTAGTCCTATCCCAAACAATTGGAAGAATTCGAGTACAATTCAGCATATCGTTGAAATTATTCAACAACAACTATTCATATAGGAATAAACTAAAAAATTCTAGTATTACAAAAATAAGTTTCATCACTTATACTTACAAGTGTTGCCAGTTTAATAAAACAATTTATAAGTATGTAACGAAAATAAAACTGTATGATTGTGGACAAAACGTACTCGTTAATTTTAATTGCTACAGCGGGGATGCTGCATCGTTTGGAAACGGACCGCGGCTTGACATCTGTCAATTAGCATCAGAAAGAGATCGATGCGTTCGTCACGGGACATTTCCTTTATTAATGAGCATTACAAAGGTTAAAACAAATTTTACAAGTATTACGTACCTGAAAATTAAAAAGTGGATTGTTTTATGTTTGATTTCTTGTATCCCATTAAATTGAAGCATGTTTTTACTGCGCACCTAAACGGACCTACTCTACAACATACAACTGATTATATTGATAATTAATATCGCAGAGCCAGTTTGACTCACTAGTCTCTATTTATAAGTTTAAGATTTTATTCACGAGAGAATACTCTCTACATTATATTATTAATCGTTCTACAATAACCATAACCTGGGACGGTGAAAAGGTTTCTTGTAGTTTTTTTATATGTACTTAAACTGTTATTTTATTTCTACTTTACTAGAGTTAACTTCCTTCCTTCCACCATATGCCAGCAACGCATCCTCATGTATTTCTGTTACACAATGCGCGGACATGACGATTGTCTAGAAAAATTGATCGTCGTTGGGAACACCGCAGGCAAAAGATCATTGAGTCGTGCACCAACCCGATGGACCGATCAGGTTAGACTCGTCATTCTCTAAATTTTATACAGTCGTAAGAGATGCGCTGGACAGGAACCGGTGGAAGCGGCTTCAGACAGCAACACCAGCACTCGCCACGATCCTCAGACATGAGTGAACGTCCCTAGAAAGAGTTAACTTTCTTATTTATCCTTCCTTTTTTACTAGTATTTTTTTCTTCTTCTATTAATTGATATATAACATATTGCATAATTCAACTTACGTTTTTATAGTAGAGGTTATGATTGTGACTCACATCATCATCATCATCAGCCGACAGACGTCCACTGCTGGACATAGGCCTCTCCCAAAGATCCTCACGTCGATCGGTCCCACGTTGCTCGCATACAGTGGATTCCACACCAATATGAAACATTTTTTAACATTGTTTAAATATTATTAATTAAAGAACAACCGAAAACCTAACCGGAAATAACTTATTGCGTTTTAGACCTGAGAGTTCGGCGAAATGATGCAACCGATCAAATTTCTAGATCTTTAAAAAAAAGTTATCGTTTCTTATACTACAATACTAACCCTACAATTTTACTTTAACTTTACTTGTACTAGGTGGGATCGTAGTCAAGCGCTAGTCTATACAATAAAATAAAAACGATCACACACTCAACAAACCAAATGTTATTAAACAATGTTATTGTGTTTGTATTTATAGAGTTAAAAGTAATCTTTAATTTCTTTTTGGGAGTTCTATCAGCGTCCGTTTCGTGTGAAACTTCCCTACACATCGACACGGATGATGTCCTATTAACATTCAGCGGAAATAGGCGGAAATGGTGTCTGTTATTTCTCACCCCTGTCGAGTAAGAATTGGCAAACTAGTAAGAAATTTATATGATTTGTTTTGAAATTTATCTGTCCTTGTAACTTGTTCGTAAATATTTTACTCTCATTATTATTATTATTATTTTATTTATTTCGGTCGCGGTTTTTTTTTTTGCTTTTTATATTACTAAATGGAGAGGCTTGTAAGACGTTCTCTTGGTTATAAGTCATAACATATACTTACTAACAGCAGTAGTGATACTAAACGTTCTCCGATGAATTACTTGGGACTCGTCTTCGACGGCCGATGGAGGTTCGATGAGCACTTTTGACAGCTGGGCGCGAAGCTCATTCGAGCGGCCGGGTCCCTGAGCCGCCTCCTGCTCAATCTGGGCGGGCCGAGCGACTCTACACGGGAGTGGTGCGCTCGATGGCGTTATACGGTGCGCCCATATGGGCGCAACACCTGTCGGCCCGTGGCGTGACGCTGCTGCGCTCGCCGCAGCGGGTCATGGCCATACGGGTCGTACGAGGTTACCGTACCATCTCCTTCGAGGCCGCGTGCGTCCTTGCCGGGACGCCGCCGTGGGAACTCGAAGCGGAGTCACTGGCTTGCCTTTACTGGTGGCAGAAGAGAGCCCTCAAGCGGGAGGGCGAAGTTCCGCCACCGGAGGAAGGAGAGAGGTGGCACCGAAGGGCGCGAAGGGAGGTGCTTCGGCGACGGGAGCGGCGACTCCTTGAACCGTCGCACGGTCGCCTCACCGTTGAAGCCGTCCGGCCGGTCATCGGCGATTAGCTGGACCGGGACTTCAAAGTCCTCAGTTTCCGCTTGGTGCAGATACTCACTGGGCACGGTTGCTTCGGGAGATATCTGCACCAGCGGAACAGTAGAGGAAGGACGGACGAGGCGTGCGACGAGTGTGGCCACCCGGTGGACACATCGTACCACACCTTGGCCGATTGCCCGCGATGGGGGGGGTGATATGGCCGCGCTCGGAGCGGCGATAGGGAGTGACCTCTCGCTACCGTCTGTGGTCCGGACCATGGTCGGAAGCGAGGCGTCATGGAATTCGGTATTTCCGATTCTGCGACTCTGTTATGACGCAGAAACGGGAGACCGAATGTTTCAGAGAGCGGGCGCCGAAGGGCCAGGACGCCGTCGGAGCGTGATGACAACTCACTGCCGCAAGGCTAGGCCGAGCGCACAACTGCCGAATGGCTCCTTTGGCAGAGGAACCTGGCGCCGCGACCGAGATGGGCCGTCGGGCCGGCGCCCCCCTTGGAGAGTGTTCCTGGGGTGCATATGGTGATGCGTCTCGTATTCCGACCCGTCGCCATGTAGGAATTTTGTCGGGAGGGGTGCTTCATATCACACCCCTCCCCGAGGTGGACCCGTTCATTCGGGTGCCGATCGGGGGTCGCGGAGGAACTGAAACATGTTATCTCGCGACCTTCGAGTATGTGGATAAGACAGGAATACCGTGTGAAGCTTTTTAGTCGGTTGGAGCCCGACACTATCCCGGTACCTGCACATTGGTTCCGGGGTGACCGGAAGAATATCGCAGACAACCCTTTTGTAAAGATATATCTTATATTTCTTTTCCGTTCATAAGAATAATCATTCATCATATGCTTTTGAAGCTCGCCTAATAAAATACTTGATATTGCTTAAATTTCAAGGTATAATTGCTGATTTTCTGAAAAATAAACCTTTGTTGAGAAAGTTCGTCCAGCGTCGTCGAGGAACTACTCCGCGACCCTTTTAAATCAAATTCCGCGCAATTTGTCACACCGGTACCAAATGTAACACGTATCCTTTAACAAAACCCATGTGTTACAGGGACCCGCTGAAACAGGTCTAATAAAATATTTCAGTAATGTAAGCTGCTGTTGACACTTTTTTCTCTATTCGTGAACGACGAAATGGAGAAAGACGTCTAAGGAGGGAATAACGAACTTAAATCCAGCAGTACATGTATGAAGGTTGTTAAAGCTGATGATGACAAGACAGTTTTTGATGTGATAGTTACTAGTATATCAACGGCGGAGGTACAGGAAATAAGCCACGTTGGAGAAGCTTTTAAAGCAATGGACCTAAAGAGTCTAAAATTATGATAACGATGAAATATTCTTGTGCTATTAATATTAAGCGTCTTTTATATGTCTCCCAGTAAGATGTTCTGTTTAGATGGAATGTCAGATCATGACAGTAAGGAGTTAGAATGCAGCACCGTACCATGCAGCATTCACTACGAGGGCATACGTTGTTACAACCTTTACCTCTATAATTTCATTAGTAACTCATACTTGGCCGCAGTAATAAACGTTGTGTAGGTTACCAACTAATGTCTCAAGCAAAAATGATCCACCTCCATCAAACTGAAATACGAGTAGTACCCGTACATTGTTCACTAAGTTAACTGTATACGTAACGGCGAGTTGGGTGTTCGATGAGAGATAATGGACCCTCATTATTTCGAGCACATTGGAACTTCGCCTGTAGGTGACAATATGAGAACATTTACACTTCTGACGAACGATAAATTACGTTGCCTTAATAAGATAGTTCAAAAGTTAGTTAATAGTTATAGAGAAAATAACTGAACTTTCTCTCATACACGAGTATATACAACAGACTAGATTGAGACAGAATGTCCTTTGGTATTAAGTTCTCCTTTTTGTATGCTCGAATAACTCTTTTAGTTAAATAAATATGTTCAATTTAAGCTGTATTTGCTATGGCTTTTCTCATGGGCGATGGATTGGGCTCTGTATTTACTAGCGAACTTTAACATATGAAGAAAGGAAAGTAATGTCGGTGGCGGTATGTACATTTAACGCCAAATTACTTATTTTATTTATTTAAAATCTTTATTGTACATCTTAATTTAGGGCACAATAAGCGGATTTAATACCTACATTTACTACCAGTAAACATAAGGCATGAGAGATCCCCTCCACCGGGTTACTGCCTTGTCGTGGCGGAGGGGCTTAGTAAGCGTGGGGCCCAACACGGTGAAGCTAAGCGGAACCCACCCGGTCGGCCCGCGGCGAAGGGCTGGCCGAAGCGGCAGTTCCAGGTTCGAGCACCGGTTGGGTTAACTGGAGCTCACCGGAGCCGTCGGGGGCCCAAGGGCAGCTTTCTGCTGCCTCCTGCGGGAGAGGCGGTTTAAAACCACCCTTGCAGCCGAGGTGGGGTTGCGGAGGACGTATCTTCCGCGACGAACCGGTGTCGCACTGGCGATGCGGCGGCGGTAGGGCCGCGGAGGAAGAGGAGTGTCGGTATTACGATGCGCCGCTCTTCCTATCCTCCGTGGCCGCTCACGGGTAGTGGCGGGCCCAACATTTGTCCGACGCGGGGAGCCCGGAGAGGATATATTCCGGAGCTCCCGTGGCCTCTGGGCGACGGGTTCGGGGTAATCCGTCGTCTGCACATAGGAGGCCGAGGTGGGGGTGCGCTGCATGTTCCAGCGCGCCCTGCAGGGAGGGTTTATCCCTCCACCCTTGCCACCAGGCGACGAGTCGAGAACATCGTGGAAATTTTAGTCGGTGCGAGTCCAACACAACCCGTCCTTGCCCCCGCGAGGACGAGAATGCGTAGGCATTTCCCCCACGTGAAACTAAAAAAAAAAAGTATTGGCCCCGAATCGAAAATTGCAAAGGATAGCAAGGAGTATATTATAGTAGACTGCGTTAAAAGTGTTAGAAAAGACAACGAGCATCACCACTGTGATCTTCTTACGTTTCATAGTACACCTGATATCTTCAGTGACTTTTAGGAGCGCAGTAGCTGTGACCAGGACAAAACTCGAATTGGTAAATATTCAGCAGATTATGTTTAGATATGAACAGAAAGATTTGCTTATACACGCAGTTTTCCAAAACTTTCTTTACATAGGGTAAAATCGATATGGACGGTCATGTTTCGGATGCACAGGGGTTGATATTTTTGGTAAAAGATGCACAAAGATTGTTTTCCATTGAGTAGAATAATGGTCAGAGTCAGGTAAGAAGTTAACTATGTGGGTAACTACTACTGGCAGTAAAGTCTCTAAAATATTGATAGTCATAGTACTGCTGATCTTATCGTAACCCACAGCTCTGGATTATATGGCCACTACCTTTTAACACCTTCTTTGTTAACAGGAGAAAACTGAAAGTCTGGAATGTATAGAGAAGGTATAGAAGCTAAATAGTTTATGGTTTCACTACGTACGGTGGGGTTACACAATTACGTTAGATAAAGCAAAATGAAGGTTAATGTCATTAGGGCAAAAAGAAAGATCGTAATCAGGTATAAGTGTAATAATTATTATGTATAAGTGTGTATAACTCTTACCAAAGGATTAACGGAATTTCTACATATTCACAGATGAAATGTTGCTAAAATTATTACGTATATGTCGGCGTTTAGCAGTACGTGCTATCGGATTACACTTATTGCGGTAGTTTTTAAATATTAGCCAGTTTCCATCCCTGCGCTTATTCATAAATTTTAGAGAAGCCCCATAGACTTTATTCATTGTAAGCATATCCTTTATTAATCAGGGAGCTGGAGGTCGTTTAATTTTAACTTTGTGAATGGGTACATGCATGTTGTACAGGTTGATAATAGATACATTCGGTAGAGACACGTTTTTATAAACCGTATTGGCAGCATCTAGTGAAGTGAAGTTTAAACTAGCAATAACAGTCGTTAGTCCCTCATAATAATTACCGAGCAAAACGATTTAACAAATGACATGACCTAAAATGTTATGTATAATAATATTTTATATAATAATTCAAATATAAAACTATGATAATCAATTCTAAAAAAAGATAAACGCAAAATTTTAAAATAAATAGCTTAAGACAAAATTGTTATCTCATCCGGTCGACTGTTTACATAAGAATCATTTAAAGTGTACAAGCATGGAATATAAAAAGAAAAAAAGACTTACTAATTTTATAATGAAATCGTATTACAGATCTGTGCCCATTAATATAACCTTATCTGTGGGAATATATACTTCTGTCATTTTGACATCATTAGAAAAAAAAACATAAGTGATTATAAATTATAGTAAAAAAAGAAAGGGTTGTATATCATCATCATCATTATCAGCCGATAGAAGTCCATAGCTGGACATAGTCCCCCCCAAAGATCTCCACATCTAACGATTGTGCGTTGCCCGTTGTTGCATATCCCAATACTTTAATTGTTGGTAACTACTTCTTTTGGTACAACAACTTAACAAAGCTACAACCTGCAAGTTTATACAAAAAAAATATATAACTAGATTATGTAATAAGTATTATAAAGTCGACACTCAGTCAATAAGTATCGACACAACTTAAAATACCAAGTTTATAGAAATAATGGAATTAATAAAATCATGTAATGTAAATAGTGGGATAGCAATAGTACTACTTTTTATAAACCATTTTTTTCGGTATCTTTCCATTATTAACTTTAATATTATTTTTCTTGCATGGAGGGGAAATGTTGTTTGTTTTTACAGGCACTCAACATAATATACAGGTGCAATTATAGTAGAATTAATACCACACACAGGTGTTAAAAGCTAAATATAATTTTAAATTATATTATAATTTCATCAGTTCAAATGATGATATTGATGCTACTATCATTCTAAAAATATGTAATATTTGAACAAATTATTTTACTGTATACAAAAATAATCTGAGAATTAGCTTTCATTGAAGTTAGGCAATGAAAGCAATCACAGAACAATCATTAACTGTTTACTATATGACACCTACCTTCAAAACAAGTATTATCACTAATCATCATCATTGTCACCCACTTCTGAACTTAGACTGGCCTAATTGATTTTAAAAAAGGCCGGTTGTATCACATAAGAGACTAACATTATTTTATGATCTTTACCAGGTTATTAAGAAATGCAGTAAATAACTATACCCATCTCAATAATTGAATTTAGTTTATAAATCCAAGACTAGACCTTCCACAGTGTGAATGTAAGCCAACATATAAAATAATATATATATAAAATAGGTGAAATACATATGATACTTAAGCATTCTTACTAATTTCTAGTTTCTAAATATTCTTTAATTTAAGTTCATAGTGTTAAATATTTATTTTTAACTTATTTGCTGTAAGGGTACATACGTTTCTTACATACTAATGTAATATAGAATTTGTCTGAAATATTCGTTGAGAACAACCGCAACTGCAAATGACTTTCTATAGGAACCGTTACTAGAGCAACCGTATAAATTATACCAAATTAAAATGCTTATAAAAATTTATTAGATATAAAATAATGAAGTTTTTATGAAATTCATATATTAAATATTATATCCTATAACCATTTACAAATCATTCCATTTCATGTTATTTCATACGTTCACTAGTTTTCACATGATTGGTGAACAAAGAAAATCAATTTTCTATATATATATATATTATATATATATATATATGTTTATAATGCAATATAAATTTATAAATACAAATGTAATCACAAAGACAATGACAAACAATCTGTAGTAGAGAAGAATGTAAATCATGTTCACCCTGTCTTTGTGATTTATTTGCTCCATTTGATTTTTAGCCAAGTTTAGAATTAATGAAGTCAATGATACCACAGTGTACTCAAGATAAACAGGACTTACAGTATCGCTCAGTATCTCACGTCTGATTGGATAGACAGAATCCATTAAAATCAGGATTAAGTTTAAAAACTAACATAATTAAAACATGCTACGTAGATAAATGTACTCTAACAAGTTATTTTACTGTCTACGGAGTAATAACAAATCACTAGCTAGAAGTCACTAAGTCGATTTTAGAACCGCATTTCGTGGAATATTCCTTTTACCGAGTACAGGGCAGCTAAGAAAGTATTTTACGAAATATTATCTCCCAAAGGGGTTGCGGAGGTGTTAATAAGGACGAGGGCCCGGGGGTGCCGCGGAAACATTTCTGACAAATTTCAAATCTAATTCTATAATATATTATATTACAGCCAGCAAAGCCGACGGGGAACAGCTAGTATATTTTATGTAGGTATATTAGCAACTTAACTGGTGATGCGCTTGCTCTGCGCCGTCACGTGATACAATCAGATCGCAACAGCAGGAGTTGAACTAAATATCACGCAAGTGTTAAACTTCCCGAGCGAAGGTAACCGGCGGCGTCGCAACTTGTCTCAGTTCACGTCGACGCGGCGTTGTGCAAGACATCGCAGCGGAGGAGTTCCTGTTTGCCTCGAAGTTTGCGGCGGCTTTGTTATGGACATGTCCGCTTCAAGTCAACCTTACCTTCGTAATATTGTTATAAACCGGCTTCAGTTAACGCTAGTCTACCGTTATTTACTGGTGGTAGATCTACATGTTTTTTTTATCCTACATGTTAAAGGAAAGTGAGACATTCGCCTGATGATAAATGACCTGTTCCTGACAATGTGGCGGTAGTTAGAAAGAAATGCATTACATTGTGTTTCATGTCTCGTTACCCCAGTTATTTCACCAGCTACAGCACCCTCCAAATCGAAACACTACTATTTGCACACCACTGTTTAGCTGCAGAAATAGGAACAGCAGTGGTACCTACCTAGACGGTCTCTGGCAACAGAGACCTATCACTAGTATCAATGAAAGAATCCGTAGGAAGTATGATATTTATTTAATAAAAAAACTATTAATTTTTACATATATTTAGGGAGCTGTAAGAAACCTCACCAGCTTGTGGGGCACCCTAGTACTCAATAAACGAGGCTCTGGATTCCACCTACCTGCATTGGGCCAGCGTGGTGGGAAATGGCTCAAGTCGCCTCATATGAATACTATAAGATCGATGTGGGAATCTTTGAGGGAGGCCTATGTCTAGCAGTGGACGTCTTAATGCTGATGATGATCATACGTTTATAGACGAATCACATAGTTTTAGATTATCAAATCCAAGATTCGTAAATATTTTTTTTTTAAATTAATTGGTGAAGTAATAGAAGTAATAAAATAAATGGTGTAGTATGGAAGTAAGAAAATAAATGGTGAAGTAAAAAATTATGTATATATTAAAATTTATTATACCACTAATAATAAACTCTTAGTCATACGATATTGTAGAAAACTATATAATAATAGAAACATATACAATACAGTACTAAGTATTTTTGTGTATTATATTATAATATATTACAATATTGAAGATACAATGGCCTATTGCTCATATAATTACGTGGAGTTTAGAGATGTAATATGCTACAAGTCAAGGTGATGAGCGCAATGAGGCACCGCATAAGCACGCCATGCCACTCAGCGCCACTTTGTACCCGTATGGGTGAATCTTTGTGTAAAGAAAGTTCATGCAGGCAAAACCGGGCCGAGACAATAGCACAGTTCAAGCTTTATATTACAAATAAGACAGCAGGAAGAATTGAGACATGTTTATAAAATAAAGTTCCACCATTTCACAGATATGCCGGTATGAACGGAAACTTTATCTGGATACAGCGCTTGTCACAGTCGCGCGAAGCTCCAAGTTAAGGTAACTTACAGCGATGAAAAGTGAATAAGTTCGACACGAGACGATTTCAGACTGCAAAGTGTGACACGGATGTTCTCTTATGTTTCTAAACAAAACGTTCATATTTTTCATTACTTAACTTGATTTAAGAATCATTGCTACTAGCTGGGTATGTTTTAAAGATTCTGCTTACAGTGTAAAATCATGTTATTATCAAGTTAAAAGCAAAATTGATCAAAGGTAACTGCAAAAAGCTCCGCTGGTCGTACTTAATGAGGAAACTGGCTGTAAACATTCAATTTCCTGGGGGATGTTCCCTACCAACCTCTTCAATTTCACTCAATATATTATCGATAGCGAGGGCGAGCTCGTTGAACATTGAAAACATCATGCACTCCTGCTAAAGAACCAACATACAATTTACATTACAAACGAATTTTATAGAATTGTAAAAAAATTATATTTGATAACTAAATAGTTACGTCAGAAATTTTTGCCATATAATCCTATTTGAAACTTAACTAACCGACGATCAATAGAATTTTTCTGGTGATCTCTGTAGTTGAAACCCTCAAGATAGGCTAAAAGTTCCATTTAGCTAAGACAATTTTTTATGTTCCGTTTAGGAAAGTTGTTTTGATAGTGAAACTACTTTAGTATTAGGGGGACCGGAAAGTAATGTCGTTTCTGCGCATGCCAATACTTGATTGTCATTTGTCAGCTCATTGTTTTGTTCAGAGGCGTACCAAAGACATTGTGAGGTTATAGTGATTTCTTTACTTATAGACAATTGAATTACAATTTTTTTTTGTAATTTTGGGTAAAATGGCCAGCCAAATACCAGAAGAGGTACACATCCGGCATTGCATGCTCTTTGAGTTTCGCAAGGGAAATAACGCAACAGTTGCTACCAAAAACATTTGCGATGTTTATCCAAATGCACTGGACATTCGTAAATGCCAAAGGTGGTTTTCCAAGTTCAAATCGGGTAATTTTGATCTTTCCGACTCGTATCGATCAGGAAGACCATCAGCGTTAGACAACGACGTGTTAAGGGCGGAAGTGGAAGCAAATCCGTGTCAGACGATCGAGGAATTGTCAAACAGTCTCAACAAACCTTGGTCGACCATCCAAGAACATTTGAAGCAGATTGGAAAAGTAAGCAGAGCAGGTGTTTGGGTCCCGCATAATCTGTCCGAACAGAATAAGGCTAACCGATCAATCACATGCAACTTATTGCTTCAACGACACAACACAGAAGCGTTTTTTGATCGCTTGATCACAGGAGATGAGAAATGGGTCCTGTATGATAACCCAAAACGCAAAAGGCAGTGGCTCTCTCCAAATGAAATCCCTCGGAGTACTGCTAAGCCAGGTTTACACCCCAAAAAAGCGCTTTTGTGTGTTTGGTGGAGTATTCGCGGCATTGTTCATTTTGAATTACTGAAACCTGGAGAAACTGTTACTGCAGACCTCTACAGCGAACAATTGCAGCGAGTCAATCAATCTTTAATTGAAAAGTGGCCAGCGATTGTCAACCGAAAAGGCGTCATTCTCCAACATGACAATGCAAGACCGCACTGCGCAAGGCGAACTCTAGAAAAAATTAATGAATTGGGGTGGGAGGTGCTGCCTCATCCACCATATTCGCCCGATGTTGCACCATCGGATTTCCACTTATTCCGAGCGCTGCAACACTTTTTAAGTGGCAAAACATTTGCAAATTTGGATGATATCCAAAATGCCATCTCTAGATATTTTGCCGAAAAACCAATTAATTTTTATCGATCAGGGATTGAAAATTTACTCACTAGATGGCAAAAGGTTATTGACAATGATGGGGAATACATCATTGATTAAAAATAAAGACTCGTTAAAAATGTATGTGTTTGTATTTAGCGTAAGAAAACGACATTACTTTCCGGTCCCCCTAATATATTAATATATATCATAGAGTAATTAACTTTTTTTCGTTGTAAAAATTTAAACAATAAGTCTTTGAACTAAACTATAAAGCGATGTTACAAAATGGCGTTAAAATTTTGGTTTCCGTTCAAAATTCCTAAGAGCTTTAAAGAGGAAACGAATATTAAGTATATACCAAAAATTTTATGTTACATTAATTTATCTTACACTCTGAATCAAACATTTTCAAATTCTTTATGTTTCTATTATATTACTTCCAGTAATCAAAACGGTGCATTTACCTTTAGCTTGAAGGTAATATTTAATTTGTTGGTTATCGTGTCCGACAAATTTATCTTTGTTATCATGAGACAAATTTAATGTATTCAATTAGGTAATTGTCTCAAACGACAATACGACAACGCTCTTGCTGTGACAATTTCTATATCAATGAAAATATCAAGATATATTATACGTCAGTAAGTTCTTAATATCCATTTACAAATACTTATGTAGGTGGAGATAAATCAACGTTCGCAGTGTAAGTTATTTTGATACTCAAAGTTATGTAAATTTTTTTAATTTATTTTTCAGTTTCGTGATAGTATATCTTTTAATACAACATGGAACGACACGCATAAAGTTGAAACTGAATCATTTACTTACGCCCCTCGCCTATAAGGGAGACTCCGATGCTTTAGCCGTAGTTAATAAGGAAGTTGCTCGCAAACATTCGATTTCCAACGGGAAATTTCATACCCACCTCGTACATGTGTCACTGTTCATCGTAACAGAAACACAACGTAAAATTTCCAAACACTACACTAATATTGTAACGAAGTTTTTAGAAGGTTTTAATATACAACAAACATAAACAAAGTAGAGTTGATTTCAACAAATTCAAAAGACACAAAATGAAGTGAACAAACAACACATCGTGACAATAGAAATGAACAAGAGAAATGAAAGCAATAATTTTTAGTATCTCCATCTAATGGAATTTTTTCATATAAACTTTTTGCATGTACTTCTCTTATAGAAGCTATGAGGACCCATATTAAATATGGACGATAAATTCAGAATATCTCTCTTATCGTTTGAATGCAAGTACAATATTTTTTTAATAAAAGTTAATGATAATTCTTAATCCTATCATCTTTAAGCGAAATACACCAAGTATACCATTAGAAGACTACAACAGACAGTGAGTTTATTCTGTGGAAAACGGATTTTGAAATTAACAAGCTCTAGGTATTCCGTGATGACTGAGTTCAGAACGTGTACTTTGCAATGTTCTCATTACTACAAGAGATTTTAGTTCTATTATGTAATATTCCCTAGAATATAATATAACAAATCATTATGTAAAAATACAGTAAGGATCATGAAGATCGACTGCCTAAGGGACATATTTATGAATTAATGTTTAAAAATAATGAAAGAAGTAAGAAAATCCAAACAAACCAACCATCCAGACCAAACATTATAATAACAGTTGGTTTAACTGAAGCCTCACGTGAATCAAAAAAACAAAAACTACTTTTAGCATCAGTGATTTGAAAAGTAGTTAAAGTATCTAGATGTTACAAATGTTCTTGAGTAAGAAAGATTTACTTTATCGCCAGTTGATTACAAGAGAGATGCTCAACAGATCTGCTACACTGAGCAACAAATCTTTATGGTCGATGAGTGTTCAACTAATGTTTAATCTCAAACTATCCTTGAAGACCCAGATTTCCAACTTGAAGTCCCAGTCGTACACTAAGTACAATCAAAGTTCAGTTTTACCACTTTCTGTCTATTTGATTTGATTCAAAAATCTATATAACGTTTCCATTATTCCAATAATATCTTTAAGGGAAATTTATTTAATGTAGACTTGGCATATATTTTATTTCAAAGTCTATTCTAAGTCGTTCACTACTTTTCAATACCAATCTAGGACATACGCAGCAGTCTTTTATAAGAACAACTTTGATTGTTTAAATCACCGTTTGGACGGTAGCCAGCGTTGTGTCAGTGGTTGATCGTGTTGTATCGGCCAAATGTATTTACTTAAGTGAAAACATATAAAATAAGCGATTTTTTAACATTATATACAACTGTGAGATTAACTGAATTTAAAATTGCTCTCGTTAATGTTTTATTGCGACGCTAGTCAGTTCAACTTCTGAGAAGCAACTTCTTCTGAGAAGAACTGATACTCAATGGAAGTTACTTTTTAAAAAAGTTTAAAACATAATTACTTTAATGAAAAAGGGTGTTAGCACTATTCGAGCTAGATGAGCTTTTTACATAAATGTCTATTGAAGCTCTGCACAGCTAAACTCAAAGACAGAATGAGAGAGAGCATTGTCTTATAAGAGAATTACCAGTTAAACCCCTATGGTGCCTATCTTGGCGCCTTTATAAATTTTTACTAAGGGTGTCCTTTGTTACACTGTAATTTTGATAGGGATAGACCCTTTATTGGCTTATTCTTGCACACAAATGCTTGACAGTAGATGTCTGCGGTCGGACCTTGAATAGACGGTCTCCAAAATCAGAGACAGTAAAAAGTATCATATTATGTACGTGAAATATTCATTGCAGTAAAGTAATACGGTAAAAGATAATTCCGTATCGTTTTACAAATTTTGCATTTCATAATTACAATGTTACTCACGTAGGAGTTTCATAAGAATATTAAATTTATTACGGAAACCGCAAACCTATTATTAAATGGAAGTGGATTGCCGTCATCTTTGGAATTTCACACATCAATTAGTTAACTGCAAATGTTGCAAACGATGGTGAATATATATATATAGGTAAAATATCACATAACAGATTGCAGAGCATTCTAGATCGTCATTGAAATTAGTAAAATAACGATGTTTCGATTCTTAGAGAGTCCTAGATATCCATCTTTAGGGCCACAGCTTCGTTTATTAGAATTCTCTGGCATGAGGCAACTAGAAACCAAATCATCTAAAACGCGTTTTAAATTATTTATCAATTACTTTATATTAATTTTCTTCTTCACTCAATATTTAAAGTGTATAATAGATTTTAAAATAGAATCTCTACAGCTCATCCTTCAGTACATTCCTTTTCATATCGGCGTGATCAAGAGTTGTCTATTTCATAAAAATCGCAAAGAGTGGACTGAGTTTATCGAGTACGTGTCGCTGGTGGAACGTATGCAAATAGAAGATAGAGAGAAAAATAAAGAAGTAGCAGATATTATGAACGAATACATACAACGAAACCGGCGGTTCACTTATTTCTATTGGATGTTGGCATTGTTCTCCAACATAAACATATTCTCTAAACCCTACCAGGAGAACAGAGCAGTTGAAAACGGGACAAGAAACTATTTAAATTATTTCGACGGGTTCACGCCGTTCAGTAGCGAACCGCCTGGTTACTACGGCTCGATAACTATCCAGACGGTTACAGGTTTAATTGTCAGTTCATACATTGTGGGCTGGGACACCATTGTTGTATGTATCATGATTTTTTTTGCTAATCAATTAAAAATAACAAGAATTTACGCCAAAGATGTAATAATACCCGACGATATAAATGAGAGCTACCGTAACATTCGAAGATGTCATAAATTCTATCATGAATTGATCAAGTAAGTTCTAGTAACTTTAAAAGTCCGAATGCGATGTACATGAAATTTCTTATTTTTATCTGCTTTTAGGCATCAAAAAATCTTCAACGATTTGATATATTCAATCATGTTTATTTACTTGATTGTTATAACTATCAATTTGGGTATTTGCATAATCCAAATTGTTACTGTAAGTATTATTCATTATTATTGGATTGTGTCATTGTAATATCTATTTTTTTTTATTCTATGAAACGACGTTGGACGTATGAAAAGGATATTCACTGGTGGTGATATAAAATATATAAATAATTAAATAAATAAATATGTCGACGCATAACGACGTGGTGCTAATAAGGATGATATACACATCACCACACTGGGCTCGTCAGGTTGAGACACAAGATATTGGGTCTCGTTACTCGAGAAATTTCAATAGCTACAACTTCTTTCAATACGGAACGCAGTAATGTTTGCACACTGTTGTTAGTCGGCAAATCTAAGTACTGCGGTGGTACCTACCTAGACGGTATCCGGCAACAAAGACTTACTACCAGTGACTAGCTGCTTTTTATTTAACTTCTCACTTTACAAGACATTTATATGATAAAGCAAATTTTTGTCTGTCAATTTGTTCCGAATAATATTTGATAAGGCTGGTCTTCAGAAAATACACGGAGTAAATAGAACTTATGAATTTTAAACAAAATCTGATTTAGGTTTATTTGGACTTGATAGATCAGTGGGAAATAATAGGGGGACCGGAAAGTAATGTCGTTTCTGCGCATGCCAATACTTGATTGTCATTTGTCAGCTCATTGTTTTGTTCAGAGGCGTACCAAAGACATTGTGAGGTTATAGTGATTTCTTTACTTATAGACAATTGAATTACAATTTTTTTTTGTAATTTTGGGTAAAATGGCCAGCCAAATACCAGAAGAGGTACACATCCGGCATTGCATGCTCTTTGAGTTTCGCAAGGGAAATAACGCAACAGTTGCTACCAAAAACATTTGCGATGTTTATCCAAATGCACTGGACATTCGTAAATGCCAAAGGTGGTTTTCCAAGTTCAAATCGGGTAATTTTGATCTTTCCGACTCGTATCGATCAGGAAGACCATCAGCGTTAGAAAACGACGTGTTAAGGGCGGAAGTGGAAGCAAATCCGTGTCAGACGATCGAGGAATTGTCAAACAGTCTCAACAAACCTTGGTCGACCATTCAAGAACATTTGAAGCAGATTGGAAAAGTAAGCAGAGCAGGTGTTTGGGTCCCGCATAATCTGTCCGAACAGAATAAGGCTAACCGATCAATCACATGCAACTTATTGCTTCAACGACACAACACAGAAGCGTTTTTTGATCGCTTGATCACAGGAGATGAGAAATGGGTCCTGTATGATAACCCAAAACGCAAAAGGCAGTGGCTCTCTCCAAATGAAATCCCTCGGAGTACTGCTAAGCCAGGTTTACACCCCAAAAAAGCGCTTTTGTGTGTTTGGTGGAGTATTCGCGGCATTGTTCATTTTGAATTACTGAAACCTGGAGAAACTGTTACTGCAGACCTCTACAGCGAACAATTGCAGCGAGTCAATCAATCTTTAATTGAAAAGTGGCCAGCGATTGTCAACCGAAAAGGCGTCATTCTCCAACATGACAATGCAAGACCGCACTGCGCAAGGCGAACTCTAGAAAAAATTAATGAATTGGGGTGGGAGGTGCTGCCTCATCCACCATATTCGCCCGATGTTGCACCATCGGATTTCCACTTATTCCGAGCGCTGCAACACTTTTTAAGTGGCAAAACATTTGCAAATTTGGATGATATCCAAAATGCCATCTCTAGATATTTTGCCGAAAAACCAATTAATTTTTATCGATCAGGGATTGAAAATTTACTCACTAGATGGCAAAAGGTTATTGACAATGATGGGGAATACATCATTGATTAAAAATAAAGACTCGTTAAAAATGTATGTGTTTGTATTTAGCGTAATAAAACGACATTACTTTCCGGTCCCCCTAATATTTAAGGTTTTCTTTGGAACACAATAGAATCAATCAAATAAATATGTACTTCTATCTTTTGGGTTTAATTTGGTTTGTACTATGTCAAGTTATCTAATGTCAAGCTTCAGAGAACCTCGTCGTGGGACAAGTACGACATAGGCTGCAGGTATAAGCAGGCATAGGTAACATGAGCGATTCGCCGTGTTGCCCGCTGCATCTAAGAAGAGGGATGAGGAAGTATTATAAATAACATGTTGATTTTTTAAACCAACACTCTGTTATAGGTTCAAGATGATCCAGGGTCGCTCATTTCAAGTTGTTTCTTTCTGATGTGTTGTTTAATACAGCTGTTGGTTTTCTACTGGTACAGTAACGAGATTACTGAGGAAGTAAGTGAAAATTATTTGAACTTTTGTAATTGTTCAAGATTGAATTAAGGTTCTCAATATTAACTGAACTCCAAACGATGTCATAATATTGATTATTTATTTTATCATTATCTATCAAAAAATGGATAACAGTTAAATGAAAATTTTCGCCATAAGAATTGGTGGAATAGTATAACTTGAAAAGCTGGAGAGACTTCTATTATAATAAAGTAGAAAACGAAATAAAATTCCAGTGATTGTCCAATATGATATAAGTCTTGTAAATGGATTATTTCTTTAATTTTTATGAATATATTGATAAAATTACAAAACAGCTTTCTCCGGTTGTAAGCAATCATAGTGTTTACTTTTACAGAAGTACTGTGTAAAAATTACTTTGTTCTTTGGGGTGTAAGGACTTCCGCTCAACATCTTACGGAGCCCAAGTCAATTTCACCTGCATGCGGTGCACCCTGCTGAATAACAGACGAGGCTTTTACCTCATACCAACTCGCACTGGGCCAGCCTGGTGGGCTAAGGACCGATTGCCCTCAATGAACTCTGTGGAGATCTTTGGAGGAGGCCTATGTCCAGCAGTGGACGTCTATCGGCTGGTGATGATAATTATTATTACTAGAAAAAAAATATACATCTATAATAAAAATCGTATAATACTTGATAAGTAATACACAGAATATTCCCCGTCACTCCATCCTTGTTCAAGTGAAACTGCTCACATGAGAAAAGCGGAATAAGCTTTTCGTGTGAACTTTACCACGTATTGCGCTTCGCAACCTTTAATTCAAGTCTAGCTAGTATACCATCATAAATATTATTATTATTGCGAACTATGGGTTCCATAAGAAAGCTCAGAGTAACAGAGCAGGCGATCGAGAGGGCGATGCGGAGTATGTCTGCGTGATCAACTAAAAAAATAGGAGATCCACAGAAGAATCAGTGTCACAGACATAGCCGTACGTGTCGCGAGGTTGAAGTGGCAATGGGCGGGGCACATAACTAGCAGAACCGATGGATGTTGGGATCTAGTACGTCAATAACCCTTAAAATTGAAGATATTTATATTCAGCAGAAAGATCAAGAGATGAGATCTTACATTCTGTTCATAACATAATTAGAATTGTTGTTATAATCTGTAGTAACACAAAATTGTTTAATTTCACGAATTTTTAGAGCCTCAAGGTTAGACATGGATCTTATGAGAGCAATTGGTTCGAGAGTGATCAAAGAATAAAGAAAGAAATATTACTCCTCGGCTTGTCCATAGACAAGAGGCTGGTGTTCAAGGCGGGGCCGTTCACTGAGATGTCACTCACTACGTTCGTATGGGTAAGTGTCTTGGCGAGAAGTATTAACGTTACTTCACGCATGCTTTCGAGATGCCTCTTCACACAATTCACAGTAAAATAAGAAGGGTATGAAGCTATTGTGTTAGTAGGTATAGACGCAATCCCTGTAGTCCCGGGCTAGTAAGAATAGGACTAATGTAAGCCCTGCCTGTCGTAGAAAGCGACTAAAATAGTCTAGGAGTTTCGCGGGCTTTGAAGGTGGGGGCCCTTATCGCTCAACAAGCGATCATACATGGGATAGTGTATGGCTCAGCGATGGTGCCTAGTAGGCTTAGGCCCCTCCTCAGAGACGTGTTAATACAAAGTGTAGAGGAGCACTGGTGCGTTCTATAAGAGATCCCGGAGCCTCTCCGAATGTACTGATGCAGACCACGAAGGGGGTTTTAGTGAGTAATAATTTCACATAACCCTGACTTCCCCCCAAAAGCAGGGTGTCTTTCGAACATTTCCGTCTCTAAGCCAAAAAGAAAGTATAGGCGCAGTAGTAACGTCGTTTCGTACTTTAACCATTGTGTACTTGCAGAAGTTTCTAGCTTGAAATCATATTAGATAATCGTAGACTGTGGAGTCTAGTGTGTTGTGGATCAGGGCAGACGAACGCATTGGTTTGCGGCCTGACGGCACTTATTCTTTCACTTTGCCAGTAACCACAAGTTTTTTAAGGTTGTCTCAGTCTTTTCTGGCATCACATCTGAAGTACTCTAAGATAGAAAAAAGCCTTGTTTTTATTTTGAGCTTGGCTAGTATCGATACATTGGTCCGTAATGCATCCACGTCAGAGCCCCATATAAGAAAATGGAGAAGACGTGGAAAGTCACGAGTTTGATGTTTGTCTTCAGTGATATATTCCTTTTATGTCTCTTCAAGGTTTCTATAGCCGAGACATGGCACTCTTGGCCATACTAATTCTTTGGCGTATGTTTTGTCTACAGGAGCCGTTATAAACCATATCATAGATAGAAATACAAGTATCTGACCACTGTTCCAATTAATACTTATTATCAAGAGACGTTAACATTTAATTCCTTATCCTACATAAAAATAGCTTATCATCATAAGCCGATAGATGTCCACTGCTGGACATAACTCTTCCCAAAAGATATCCACATCGAACGGTCCCGCGCTTTCCGAATGTAGTAGTAGTAACCACGGCCTCCGGTACCGCCGGGCACTAGGGGCTGTCGTTTGTAGGGATTCATATGGGTGGCGATCTGGGCCATTTCCTACCACACTGGTTCAATTCGGGTTGGTAGGACCTAGATACTCGTTTGTTCATTGGGACGGTGCACCACGAACAGGTAATTTTGGCTTGGCTCCCGTGAGTTGCTGTGCGTTAACTCTTTCATCCTTTCAAACAGCTTAACAATACTTTAAGCGTTTCGATTGTAAAAAAAAATTATCTACTTAACTAAGTCAACAAATTTACTTTGTTCTGTTGTAGATTTTAAGATCGAGTTACAGTTTCTACACGCTACTGAATAATACAAAATAGAAAAGACATTATCACATTTTCACTTTCTACGTGAAAGAAAGTAATAGATATTGAGAAGAAGGAAGTACTTAAATCAACAAATATATATACAAACGGCGTCGAAAGGAGCTATATTTTAACAATAAACTATATGTAGAAAAGTAACATAGTTTACGACATAAATTTTTCTTTTTTTTATAATCAACGAATCAATGAGACGAGTGGAACGATAATCGGATGATGATACGCCAGTTTATAACGTGGCGTTAGTTAGAATCGTATACACTGCACCACATTGCGCTCGTCGCTTTGAGATATAGGTTTTTAAGTCCGTTACCTCAGTAATTTCAATAGCTATAGCCCCCTTCTAACCAGGAATACAGTAATGTTTGCATAGTACTGTTTGATGGCAGAAATCGGAGTCGTGGTGGTCCGGTGGAAAGACCTGTTAATAGTGAAAAGAAATGAACATCCCAGTTAATTGTATCAAATATTTAAAACTTTTTACGAGTTAATAACTTAAAAAAGTATTTATTTATACAATAAACAATTAAGTCTTTAGTATATGTTACCATTTATGTGTGTACAGAAATTTGGAATGTTGTTATTAACTCTCCTCTAGTAATTTTGCTTAGCCAACTGTATTTGATTCGTAAGTTTTGATTAAGATAGTTTCGCTGATTTCAATTTAATCGAATCTTAGGGTATGCTAGTCTATACTTAGTTAATTTATCCTGTTAAGTTAAATTCATGTTTACCACATAAAATTTAGATACAAATGTTACTAGTTATTACCATACATATTTGCTATGAAAAGTAAAAACTAATTCATACATTTACTTATTCAAACTTTTACAAACATGATATCTCTCGAGTCCGGACTAGTCTAGGACTAAGAACAGCTTGTATCTCAGGACCCTAACTTATGAAGGTACATAATTCCGGTTTGATTAATAAAAAAACATCTTTAATGTTTATTGGTTGGCAATTTTATACAACCCGACACACACTTAAGCTGCATATGATTGGCTGGCACTGTTACGCAAGAAACCAATAAGCTATCGGCGACAAACTGACACGCACTTAAGCTACATATGATTGGCTGGCACTGTTATGCAAGAAACCAATAAGCTATCGGCGACAAACTGGCACACACTTAAGCTGCGTATGATTGGCTGGCACTGTTACGCAAGAAACCAATAAGCTATCGGCGACAAACTGACACACACTTAAGCTGCATATGATTGGCTGGCACTGTTATGCAAGAAACCAATAAGCTATCGGCGACAAACTGACACGCACTTAAGCTACATATGATTGGCTGGCACTGTTATGCAAGAAACCAATAAGCTATCGGCGACAAACTGGCACACACTTAAGCTGCGTATGATTGGCTGGCACTGTTACGCAAGAAACCAATAAGCTATCGGCGACAAACTGACACACACTTAAGCTGCATATGATTGGCTGGCACTGTTACGCAAGAAACCAATAAGCTATCGCCGACAAACTGACACACACTTAAGCTGCATATGATTGGCTGGCACTGTTACGCAAGAAACCAATAAGCTATCGGCGACAAACTGACACGCACTTAAGCTGCATATGATTGGCTGGCACTGTTATGCAAGAAACCAACAAGCTATCGGCGACAAACTGACACACAATTAAGCTGCATATGATTGGCTGGCACTGTTATGCAAGAAACCAACAAGCTATCGGCGACAAACTGGCACACACTTAAGCTACATATGATTGGCTGGCACTGTTATGCAAGAAACCAATAAGCTATCGGCGACAAACTGGCACACACTTAAGCTGTATATGATTGGCTGGCACTGTTATGCAAGAAACCAATAAGCTATCGGCGACAAACTGACACACACTTAAGCTGCATATGATTGGCTGGCACTGTTACGCAAGAAACCAATAAGCTATCGGCGACAAACTGACACACATTTAAGCTGCATATGATATATATATTTGTGACGTGTGTGTGTGATGTGTGTTCGCTGGGTGGCGTCTATTTAATTAGTATTTGTTTCTTCATCAGACGGGCTATTAGATGTTGCTTGTACTTAAGATATATAAAGAAGAATTAAACGGCAATCCTTATTCATCCCCCTCCGACGGGTACCCGCCTTGTCGTGGCGGAGGGGCTTAGTAACCGTAGCGCCCAACACAGTGAAGCGAAGTGGAACCCATTCCGGTGGCCCGCGGTGAAGGGCCGGCCGAAGCGGCCGCTCCAGGTTCGAGCATCGGTTGAATAACTGGAGCTCACCGTAGCGGCCGGGGGCCGCTTTATGCTGCCTGAGGTGGGGTTGCGGAGGGCATATCCTCCGCGACCAAACGGTGTTGCATCGGCGATGCATCGGTGGTGGGGCTGCGGGGGATGAGGAGTGTCGGTATTGCGATGCGCCGCTCTCCCTATCGGCCGCTAACGGGTAGCGGCGGGCCCAACATCTCTTCCTCGGGAAACCGGAGAGGTTATCTCATGTGACTCCCATGGCCTCTAGGCGTTGGGTTTGGGGGAATCCGTCACCCGTACACAGGAGACCGAGGTGGTGGCGTGCTACATGTTCCGACGCGCCCTGAAGAGAGGGTTCATCCCTCCTTCCCGAGATGGGGCTGCGCAAGCGACCAGCGCTAGCGAGGGTCGCGGACGTAGGCACAAAGCCATACCCGGGGCCCTTGCCACCAAGCTATGACTTGGGAACATCGAGAGGGGTTTTAGTCGGTGCGAGTCCGACATAACCCGTTCTTGCTCCTGCGAGGAAGGGTATGCGTAGGCATTTCCCCCATGTAAAACAAAAAAAGAAACCTTTATTTATCAATACATACACAGAAACATAATTGATGTTTCTGTTTTTAATATTAAAATTAGCATCGTACAACAAAAGGAGCGAGTTCTAATATTGTTGTTAATTATTGTAAGTTCTTTGTATAATCTGTTTGTCTGATGTAATCTCCGACGAGTATGAAATAATTTTGACGGTACCTTCGTTACCAGATAGCTTAATATTTAATACATACTTAGCCTACTTTTAATTCAAAGAAGTATTAGCGTTTTCGAATAGAAGTAAAAAATTATCTTTCCATTTAATATTTACCCAACTTGCTATTTTCATGTCAGCGACAAATGTCTTAATGGGAAATAAAGTTCTCTAAACTAAAGCAAACTTAAGAGCTACCAACCCAAGCCAACTTGCCTGCTCGTAGTACACCCAGCTAATCAATATACGAGGCTTTGGCTCCCAACAATCCATATTGGGCCAGCGTGGTTGGTAATGGCTGAAACCCGCCCATATGAACCCTTATAAATGTGATCTTTGGAGGAGGCCTATGTCCAGCAGTGGACGTCTATCGTCCGATGATGATGAGGCACACATAACGCCAGTGGTTTTAATTTACCATTAAAGTTTAACTGTACCTTTAGATGAGTTAAGATCAATATTAGCCACTTGTTGTACTCCGACGAAAAACATTCACGAATTTCGTTTTTCTACGAAAAGCTTTTTCGTATGTGAAATACAAATCCTGGTGAAATTTCCATCAGCTCGCTCGGAGCAACTTTGATAAGTCCGACACGCGTCGGAATAGTTTCACGCTTCCACCGACTCTTAGCACTTTACTGTATCTATTTGAATATATATAGTAAATTTGATTTTAAAGAAAATTTATGATAAATATGATGATGATGAAACACCTATCTGTAATATCAATTAAAGATATTAAATTTCTTAAGTATTGTGTACTTAATACCACCAGACTCGTTTGTTATAATAATTAACAAGATACACTGACACTGCAACGGAAGCAGCGGATAGTAATCCGAGTCGACGCAGTTATTTCGCGCCGCGAAAGCTGTCAATTTGCGTCAGAAACTGACAAGTGATCGACGACTCCACCACCAGGTATTTGATGTAGCCAGAAATGTGAAACATGACAAGGATATTTTATTCATAAAGTTTTTTTTATTCAATTAATTGATGAGACGAGCGTGACGTTCATTTCATGGTAAGTGATACCGCCTGCCTATAACAACACCGTGCCATTTCGGATGACATACACAGCACTACATTGTGCTCGTCGCCTTGATACATAAAATGTTAGGTCTAGTTAGCGCAGTAATTTCACTAGCCACATTGTCATTGAAACCGGAACACAGTAATATTTGCACTCTACTGATCGTTGGCAGAAATAGTCGCTGCGATGGCATTTACTAACACGGTTTCCAGCAACAGAGACCTAGTAACAGTAAATACATAACAGTATATCTACATGTATATATAATAAAAATGGGTTTTGTTTGTTCGCCAATCACGTGAAAACTAGTGAACGTCTCTACATGAGAACATAGCATTCGATGCGAAATGATTTGTAGATGGTTATAGGTTATTTATTTATTGAATTTCATAGATATTTCATTGTTTTATTTCTAAATAACTTTTATAAACAATTTCATTTAGTATTATTTATCTGGTTGTTATAGTAACGGTGGCTACAGAAAGTCATTTCCGGTATAATTCTATATTAGAGTCAGCTAAGCGGTTGGGAGGCATCGCCCATTGTATATGTAATAAATATTTAAGATATGACAAATATTCTTTATTGTACACCAATTATACAATTAAGGAATACAGTATTTAACCAAAAATGTACAATAGGCGGTCTTGTTGCTCGGAAACCAATTTCTACCAGACAACCCATTGGAACAGAAGACATAAACTAAAAGCAGGGAAAAGATATTTAATAACATTTTAATCTTAGTTTTATTTGACCAAGTTCATTCATTAATCTCATCAGTCGGAAATGCTTTAACTTTCCTCAACGCCGTGCAATGGTATCTTCTAATTTAATTTTCGACCAGGCCACGCTCTGGGTAGGTAGATCGGGATAATATAAAAAAATTGGAGTACACTTCAAGCGTAATTTGAGGATCTCTGCGAAAGTTCCCATTAATTGCTCAGGTCTAGATTAAAAATCAACACGAAGTCTATTCAGAGTGAGTCGAGCACCTTGCCCGGGTGTGGCGAGCCCTGTCAATGGCGCTCGCCGGGGGTAACGAACAAACCGCTTTGATAAATTATATTTAATGAACTTTAAATTAGTATTTGCACACTGCAAATCTGTACTAGATAATGTTTATACTTGGTATATAATTTATGTACACTTTACCTGCATTTTAAAAGCAGCGACACCGAAACAGGATGGTGAAGCGTATAATATATACTAGCCGTTCCTCGCCCGCTTTGCTGGCTGTAATACAGAATAAGAATTGAAATTTCGTTAGAAATAGTCCTAGCCGGTGACAGCCCACCGCCCTTCGGGCCTCTCGGGCCATGTGATGAACACCCACTTTTGGGAAAGGAATTTTCTAATCTATTCTTAGGTAACTTCTAAACGGCAGAAGCTATATCTATACAAAATTATGAGTATAACAGTTTCGGAGATCTCGTGATTAGTCAATACATCTCTGGATATGTTCTATATTATTTTGTATTCAACGAAGCACGACGTTCACCTGATGTTAAGTGATACGCATGCCCATAACAATGTAGCGCTAGTTAGGCTATATATACTGCACAATTTGATCTTTTGCCTTGAGACAAGATGTTATCTCGTTAGCCCTATAATTTCAATAGCTACAGCGCTCTTCAAACCGCAACACAGTAATGTTTGCATACTACTGTTTGTCGGTTGCTATAGGAGCTGCAGTGGTATTTAGACAGTCTGTGGTAACAGAGACCAAGCACTAGTGTGGTGGTAGTTAACCAAGTGTTCGAAGAAATACCACAAAGGCCATTCCGACACGATGCCGCACTAGCACATTAATAATATGAAGGTTGCTAATGCCACTGCTTAAAACTCGTACTCCATTCACGGATTAAAGATTCCATGTATATAATATTGAAAATGGTTTATTCAATCTAGCTACTATGAAAATAAGTTAACAACTTTTTAAAGTTAAAAATGTTCAAGTTTGGAGAGAGGAGCTGCTTCATCTCGAACACATCTTCAAAGTTATGCATGCGAGCGGCAACAAGTTCATGTATTACCAGATTGAATTTCTCTCGGCTCTCGTTGTGCTGTAATACACATCAAATACTTAGGAAAATATTAAACCCATAGTAAAATTAATAAAAAAAAAATTAATCAAAATCATATTTTTACTGGTGGTTTTCTGTTGCCGGAGACCGTCTAGGTAGCACCGCAGCGCCTATAGCCGCCGACAAACAGTACCGTGTAAACACTACTGTGTTCCGGTTTGAAGGGGCGCTGTAACTAGTAAAATTACTGAGGTAACGAGACTTAACATCTTATGTCTCGAGAAGAATACATTGTGCAGTGTGTATTATTTTAAATAGCCCCTCCTTGTTATGATTCGGCGCGTCACTTACCATCAGGTGAACGTCTTGCTCCTCTTGTCAGTACAAAATGAAGGTCATGTGGATAAATTTACCACCAATCAAACATTTATTAACCCTTGAACCATGGAGGCAGTAAACTAGTATATATTTTTTTATAGAAGACAGTGACGAGACTAGCGGGACCTTTACCTGTTCGTAAATGATACGTCTGCCCGTAAAGTGGTGTTAATTAGTATGATGTACACAGTAACACATTGTGCTCGTCGCCTTCATACATAAGTTGTTTAGTTTCGTTGCTCCAGTAATTACACTAGCTACAACGCCTTTCAAACCGGAACACAGTAGTTTGTCGGCTGCAATCGTCGGTACGGTGGTTCTTACGTAGACGCTCTTGGGCAATAGAGTTACCACCAGTAAAAACTATCAGCTTCTATACCAATCTTTGCCGTTTTCACATCTCCAGGGTTGATTTATTTTGTTCCTGAGAAATATATACATATATATGTAGAGATAGCGTTTATTAGCCATTAGCGTTTGCAGTGTTATAAACAGTTATTTACGGCGCGTTGATGTGGTAATTAACATATTCAGTGCCGGCTATTCGCCGAGCGAGTATACATTAATTCTACACGTGCTAGCCACTCGCCTGACGAGTCCACCTTAATTCTATTCCAGTGCCGGCCACTCGCCTGACGAGTCCACCTTAGTTCTATTCCAGTGCCGGCCACTCGCCTGACGAGTCCACATTAATTCTATTCCAGTGTCGACCTCTCGCCTAGCTAGTCCACTCTAATACTACACGTGCCGGCCACTTGCCTAGCTAGTCCATCCTAATTGTATATCAGTGCCGGCCATTCGCTTAGCTAGTCCTCTTTAATTCTACACGTTAAATAATATTATTTATATATCACCTGGTGGCCCCTGGATGAAGGCCATTTTTTTAATTGGATGAAATCTTTATGCCATGCTATGGATGCACGGGGTTATATACATACACCTTGCAGTTGGTTCTGAACATTTCTCAACGCTGTTCGAGTCTGCCTGATAAGTGAATAGCCGATTTTAAGAAAATAAAGATGACTAGGTATTGTAAACAGTTGCCCTGTAGTAAGACCTGCCTGTCCTGGACGGTGAGTAAAAAGGTTTCTGGGTTCGTGGGCTTCGACAAGTACGGGCTGGTCTAGTGGTTGTCGTACCAAAGCGAGGGTGTCGAGGGCTACAGCACTCCCTACTACGTGCTGCAGGCGTAGTGCCGGGAGGCACCGGTGGCTTCTATAGATCCCGGGCCTCCCGTGAAAATTTCACATAAACTCGTATTCCTCCCGAGAGGCAAGGTATCTTTTTAGATCCCCCACCCCTATAATAAACATTATTATTTTGTGTACAGTAAACTTTTATCGCAGATTTAATAATTTTTACATCTCTTCTTTCCATTTTCATGTGAACCATCATAATATAAAAAATAGTTAGTTCCCACTTCAGGTTGATGAAGTAAATAAAAGAGGCACTAGGGTTACCTAATGCTGTACTGTATAAATGTTTGACATCTACTGCTAAATATCAAATTTAAAATTTTTCTCAAACACAGTGTCTTCTGACTCGCTTGCTGTGACTTCCGGTAACACAACGCGAACATAGCAGTGGCAGTGAAAGTGTTAACGGATACCATTCGTGTCATTAATCATTTGAATATTGCTTTCACTTGGGTTATGTACTCGGTCATTAACAATGTATAATTATCACGATCTCCAATGCGGAAGTGCAGTTGGAATATCTCCTCACCTCCTCCCCCTTTTATCCACATGTAAAAGGCTACTAGGAGAGAAATATTTAAAGGAATAGGACAGCGTACCATCCTGAGAATTACAGACTTTACCGTCCATTTTAATGCCAACCGTGGCAAGTATGGTAACAAACATCTTTTAAGGAAAGTTCATGTCCAGCAGTGGACATAGATGGTATGAAATTATGATAATAAATGTAATAATAATTGATTACTTACCAAAGTGAGATATGGCCTCCGAAACAAGAGAACGCCAGTGTTGTCCGTCTTAATCATAATTCATTATTATTTACAAATAAATGTGCAGAAAAGTTTTAGGTTATCTTATTTGTCTAAAGCTGTGGTCTGAAATGGAGTCTGCGGCAAAGCGATTGGATAATAACAGGAACGTCGGACTTCTGACAGTAGTAAGTATTCGAATGAGCTTTCCTATCCAACACACCCTTGGTATTAAACGACGAAGACGTAACTCCCGAATAGAATCGTATATAATTTAGTCCCAATATGTTTTATAATAATTATTATAAAACCATATTATAGCTGCAAAAAGGTTAATTTATTTTTAGTCTTACTTCTTCATATATTTTCGTATCTAACACATTTGTGGCCTTCAGCGAATTTTGATTAAAAATTATTCTTATTCAAATGAAAACACGTCGTATTAATATATATGAAGTGAATTCCTGATATTTGTTTCATTTCAGCGACTGGCTGCGTTCAGCGACGTCACGACCCCACTGGACATCTGACACGCTTTTGGATAAGTTCCAACGGAAGACGGCAAAAGGAAAACTGGACTCGTACCGAGAACTTAAAAAAAATAAGCAACGAGACGTTCGAAGAATACTTACGTCTTATTAAAAAGGCGCGACGCCATTTTATTTATTCAAAATGTACGCATGTATATTTTAATACCATTAAGAGATTTTAAGGGGTGTAAGGGTTCCCGCATAATTCACTTGAGCCAAGCCAACCTCATCTGCTCGTGAAGCACCCTGCTAATCAACAAACGAGGCTCGTGGTCTTACCAACCCGCATTAGGTCAGCGTGGTGGATAATCCCTACCCTATCGATGAGGGAATTTTTGGGCGAGGCCTATTGGCTGATGATGAAGAAATTTTAAAATGCGCTCTCTCTTTCTTTAGTTATCTATAATAGGCTAATACACGAGCTTCAACATCATTGTTATCAGCCGATAGACTTCCACTGCCGGGCATAGGCTTCCCTCAAAGATCTACACTTCGATCGATCATGCTCTGCCCGTATACAGCTGTTTCCCGCAACCTTCACCAGATCATAACATAGACGCCTAATTTAAGCTCATCTTTAACTTTTTTTTTATTTTTCGACGAACCGACGAGATGAGGAAGGCATTCACCTGATGATGGTAAGCATTACGCTTGTCCATAACAACGTAGCGCCAGTTATGATGATATACACAGCACTATTCTCGTCACATTGAAACAAGACGTTAGGGTTCGTTATTTCAGTAATTTCACTAGCTACAGCGCCGTTCAAACGGAACACAGTAATGTCAATGATAATGAGGCCGTGGATAGTGATGGTGATTAATAACCAGAATATAGACATGCTGTTGTGTCAGCAGCTTTACGAGTGTGGTAAACTACACGTAGCTCCTAAAGTAGGGACCACCGTGAAGAACTAATTAAACAATCTCCGCTATCCGTGCTGATCGAGAGGAGGAGCAGTGAGTAATCTAAGTCTAAAACCTAAACTGTAAACACTATCCTAAACTTTCATCCGCCGAGATAGTTGCCGATTCAAATTCGACTAAGATCTCGTACGGAATCGATTTGAGCTCGTCCCCTTAAGTTATAATTACGATGTAGCCATCGAGTTCATTTGATTAAACGTTCCTCTCTGAAGTTAGTACGTTCGCAGTGAGCTTTCCCTTGATGCGGTGCTGCTTATGCTTCAGTTCCTTGTAGTTTCAGTCGCATTGAAGAGAGCTTTATAAATGACTCATCATCATCAGCCGATAGATGTCCACTACTGGACATAGACCTTCCGTAAAGATCTCCACATCGATCGGTCTTGCGTAAATGATATAATCACAATTAGCGGATCCATCCAGCATCCTTCGGCCACCGGCAGCTCCCTCTGCCGTAATTTGGAACTTTATTATAAAGTAATCAGAACCTTTCTCCGAGTGGTTTAAAAGCCTTTCGAAGGCATTACATTAGCGCGAAGAACAACGCACATTAAAAATGATTACTTATTCAACATCTCTATTAACGCTGTTACAGAGTTCTGTTAATCAGGCACTTCGTGGGTCTGTTCCGACGAATGAACTGATATTACTTACGAGTAGGATAAATAATAAATTATGAAATAAGACATATTTCAAAATTTTAATTTTAGCATTTGCTAGTAATAGGTGCAAAATGAATCTATTCTATTTCCCCCAACCCTAGAGATTGTGTTAGCTCCAACCCTTTAGTCTCGGGCTAGTAAGAATAAGACTAAGGTGAGCCCTGCCTGTTGTAGAAGGCGACTAAAAGGGTCTAAGAGTTTCGCGGGCCCTTATAGGTTTAACAAGCGAACTTGCGTGGGCCAGCGCATGGCTCAGCGATGGTGCCTAGGAGAGTTAGGCTACTCCTCAGAGACGTGTTTACACCGCAAATGTAGAGGGGCACCGGTGCATTCTATAAGAGATCCCGCAGCCTTTCACTAATGCACTTTCACTGAAGGGGGTTTTAGGTAGGTAGGTGTATCTTTCGAAGATTTCCTGTTGAAACAATAAGTGTTAGTTCGCTTAACATGAGATGGATTGGTGTTGTCGCTTCGTAGAATAAAGAGATACATTTGTCCATAACAAGGATGATATACACAGCATCACATTGTGCTCACCTTCAGACAATATATATAGTCTCGATTACTCCAGTAATTTCACTGCTTCAGTGCTGTTATGAAGAACATAGCAACCATTTAATGAATATTAAACATTGTGAGAAAAACATATATATTTTGTATTATCGAAGAAGCAATGAGATGAGCCTGAGAGATGAGATATTCTGATAGTGAATGGTGCTCCCATTTCAATCTAACACTAGTGTTAAGGTACCCAACTTCACTCGCTGCAACGCCCTTCAAACCATAATACAGGGGTGGTCGGCGGCAGGAATAAGAGCTGCGGTGCTACGTACCATACACCGTCTCCGGCAACAGAGACCTACCACCAGTAAATGTAACCTTCACCCTCAGGCGAACCGATGGTCCGATTTATATAACAAGAACCTGTTCACCGGGGCGTTTCTACAGTTAAAGGAAAATGTCTACGTGTATTACGAAGAGGTTTTTTTTCCCCCCACAAAAACAAGTAATTAGAGGCGACCACGACCGAGAACGCGTCGGGACAATTACGGTCCGCGTAAAAACATCTCCACACGTGCGGAGACTCGAGAGATGAGTCCACATCTACTTTTTGTACGTCCACGTAAAGAGTTTTGAACTAAATTTAATATTTTATCACCCTTGTTAATGACCATTTGTCTGCTAATATAAATATGTGCAGATGATTATTATACCTGCCTACCCCACTGGGAACGAGGCGTGATATATATATGTATGTATGTATGATTATTATATACGTTTAAATAAAAACACTTGTAAAATTGTTATTTTACATATTGATAATAATAACATTATTGTATTAAAGCTGTTCATACATCTTTTGAAGACCCATCTTGTATTTTAACATAATTTTAGCTTACAATCCACTGCTGATAATCTCGATCGGTTTCCAAAGCGACCAATGTTACCCGCATCCAACCATTGCCTACAATCATCACCGGATTCAGTGTGTGAATTGTCCATCAGCAGACGTCAACCAGAGTAGCTCGCTGGCCTAACGGTTAGAGCGTGCGGCCTTCACTACGAAGGTCGCGGGTTCGAATCTCGGCATGTACCGATGACTTTAATATTTAAGTTGTGTACATTTGTGAGCTTTAGTAACAACAGCGTAATACAAACGGTGAAGGAAAACATCGCGAGGAAACCTGCACATGAATTAGAATTCATTGTAAGGTGTGTGTGAAGTCAACAATCCGCATTGGGTCCGCGTGGTGACTATGGCCTATCGATCTTATATTGAGGGTAGTCCTGTGCCCCAACAGTAGGAACGTAAAAATTTGCTGTTGAAAAAAAAAAATGTAATGCTTATTCCATTATAATGTAGCAGACAAGGATGCACGGCTAAAGCGGTAGTGTCCGTCGAAATAAACCACGCCAGTTATACAAAATACAGTTTAATCATTAATTCACAATTCACTAGTATAAAATAAATTATTAGCAACAATATCGACAAAACTTAAAATAAGTCAAAATGATACACGGGCACGTTACACTAATAACATCTAAACTAAATACCGGCAGTCACAAACAACCAAAATATCTATCAGCTAAATGCATTTCCCGTCCTATTTCTAGTAATTTCACTTAGATTAAAAATTTTATTATAATTATCATTCTACCCGCGGCCATGACTGTCGTATATCATAAAGAATTATAGAGGGTAGTTTATATATAACAAATTTATTATTACACATATCATTAGACGATAGGACACTGCTTGCTTGCCTCAAAAAAATGATAAATTGTGTTCTCATCACCAATGATAAGGGTTACACTAAAATATAAAAAAAAGCAGATTTGCTAAGCGCGTTGCATATAACCCTTTAATTCAGACGTCTTTAGATGATAAATCATAGAGAACCTGCTGAGATTTTATTTTGATGATCGCTGAAAACGACCGTCAGTGGCTACCAGTTGCATTTCTTTCATCATTCGCATAATTACATTTCTTTATACAATTATATCAAAACTAAATACGTATAAGAGTACCACAATTAGTTATCAAATTAAACGGTAAACTATAAAAAGGATAATATTAGGACTTACCTTTAGCAAAATAAATACAATATTGCATAAACTTGTTTGCTTAATTACATAAATTGATTTCCAATGATACTTTGTTTTTAAAATTCTATATTAATAAGGACTTCAATATGTAAGCGCTAATTAATATGAAATCTGTGCGGTGGCTTCGTTTCCGTTTCGCTGTCACTTCCCTCGGCACCGGTTCGAGTCTTCGGTCACTGTCTCCTATCGGGCGCCGGCCTGGAGTACGGGTGGGTCCGGACTCGATCCCGCATCCTCACTGTTTTACAACCGACTGAACTTTTGCCGTTACCAAGTCGCATACGACCCGCGTCTGTTAGTGTGTTAGCCGGTGAGACAATCACAAATAATGCAAGTGTTAGTTGTGTACACATATGATGTTTTGAATTGATCGTTTCATTTGATTAATTTAAATATATTATGTATAAATATATAATGAAAATTAGTTTATTATGTACGCCAATCATGTAAAAATTGGTGAAGGTATCAACGTGGGGACATGGCCATTCGACGCGGAATGGTTTGCAGAGGATTAGAAGACGACTATTTTTCGTCTTTCATAGATCTTTTATCATTTTATTTCTAATTAACTTGTATAAACATTTATTTCGTATTATTTATACGGTTGCTATAAAATTTTTGGGGTTGATTTTATATAAATAAACTATTAAGGATTAAAAAATGGCGAAACTTTGTTAACATAAATCAACATAGATGGCGCTGTGACATTGAGTCAATAGTGAAATAAAATAACAGCTCATAATGTAAACTAAGTTTAAGCTATTATTATTGATACATATAAATGAATCATATAAAGTTTTTTTAATAATTGCTTTACCTATTGTGATTGATATAAAACAATCAATTTTCTTCTCCAATGTGCAAATCAAACAATTATGTTAAATTTCTCTATTAAATACACTACACAATATGGAGTACATACATATAACTATATATATATATATAGTTATATTAAAATGGAATGTAAATTCGGTGATACTTTCATATTTCTTTGCATATGACACTACTAGATGATATACACTGTTATCTTCCCCACCAGATTCAGCCAGCGCATAACCAACTACTATTGCTTGCACTTTTAAGTCGAATTCGCTCTTAAGAGTGGCTTCGTCTAAATATTGCACCACACTAAAATTTTTAAGAGGGTTTCAAAAAGTAATAATTTTTTCAAAAAATAATAAATAAATAACAAAAAAATATTAAAAAAAAGATCTAGAATACTGCTGATAACTTTAATTGGACTGAATAGAACCTTGATTAGTTAACTAAGCACAATAATTAAACACAGATATTTGATTAGACGAGCCCTACTACTGTGGCTGTCATCTCTAGACATCACATGTCTAATTTCAATACCCGAGTAAATTTATTGGATTGTAACTCTTCTAAATGTTCAGGTTTAACTATTACCATCCAAACTTCACAATATGTAGTCCAGGAACTGAATCGAAGACAATTGTTACAAAGTAAGCAGTTCAGTTACTACTTGATTCATGACTTATGTCATATAAAATGTTTACCTTGGTTGTTCCTGTGCAGCGGAGTACCGTCCCTGGACAGGCTGGAGCCGAAGCCGGGCGCCGGGCGTCGCATCGGCGGTACACGCCTCAGGGGTATGGCTAACTTGGCGGTGTTAGTCCCTGCTACCACAAATGAAAATGTTAACCCTCTGCACTACAAGCTTCGTGTCCTAACGGTTTCCAGAACCAGTTTTAATATTTCTAATACTTGCATAATGGTACTTTGTCCAAAGGGAAAAACTTTTCATAAGAGATTTTTCATATCAATTAAAGTGAAGTGATTCTAAAACTAGTGAAAAGTTTTTTAACTGTGATAAGGAGCGGTGCGGCGTGGTTGAAGATGTAGTGACAAAGAAAGAGAAAGAGATGTACAAGTTAAGAATGATTGGACAAATCGGTGCAGATCGACCTAGGCGATCCGATCAAATTGAAGATGTCCTAAAGAAAGATCGGGTCTTGACCCACGCAACCGACGAGCATGCATGAAGACGCTCATGAAAGTGGAGGAAGCGTGAGAGGTGTGCCAGGATCGTAGCAAGTGGACAGAGGTGATCTCTGCCTACCCCATTGGGAACGAGGTGTGATATGTGTATGTAGTTTTTAACTGGTTCTTCTAATTTTAAAAGTAAAGGGACGAGCGCAATGTAGTGCTGTGTATACGATGCTAACTAGCGCCATGTTGGTATGGGCTGGCGAATCGTTACCAAAAATACTCATGCAAAAGTAACTCTTTACTTAAAGTCCCATATAGCACTTTTCACATCACATTTGTTGGCAGCAATAAAGTCATAAAAAGTTATCCCTTCCCCACTACCAAAGTAGTTATAACCTGTACAAATTAATAGCATTTCTCACCTATATCATTGAAATTAATAGTCCTGTGTATAATGTTCGTCCTGTCAGAGAGTTCCCTCTTCACTGCCCCATTCATCTCCATGTTGCTGGGTTTCTTCATCGCTTCCAGTTTACCAGCGAGAACAAAGGTCGAGTTCAAATTATTGGGATCTACTTTTCCATAGTTCTCAACGTTTACTTCATTGTCATGGTCGAGTTTCATTTTCTTCGCATTTTCATGGTTCGCTATTGTGTCCAGCATTTCAAACGAGTTATTGATGAGTATAGTTTTTTTATTAGCAAGTTTGATTGGTGTTTTCTTGTTGAATGATTGCACCGGGTCACAGTTCTCAATGTTTGCCAACTCATCGCTATCGTCCGTTGCGAAATCTATCGCGAAGTCCATGATTTTGGAGTCCACATCAACACTCGCCTTCATAAATCTCTCGATGTTGAAGTCAATTGTAGCAGTGGGATTCTCGAAATCTAATGTAGTAATAAGCTTGTTTTGAGCGTCGTTATCGTCGCCGTTATCGTACCAGGTGATGTTCGGGTCGAGTTTTGATTTCTTCATCATCTCCAAATACTCGATAGAGAGCGTGGGCGGCGCCAGGTTGTATCCCTTCAGTGTCAAATAGAGTTTCTTCAACATACACGGCATGTCGCTCATACAGTTTTTAAATGTCTCTCTACCTTTTTTTTCTATAGCAAATAGTTTCTGGTTGAGCTTTGTGTTTGCTTTGCTTAGTCTCAGTTCTCCTTGAAGTTGAATAAATTTCACAAAGTACTTCAAATCAGCAGATTCAGCTATAGCTTGGTTAAGAAGTGTTTGAAGTTTCTTATGGCTTTCATTCCATTTGGTCCAGGCAACTTTGATTTCTGACTCCAAGTGCATAGACTGCTTCAGGTAATTCTCCGTAGATCTTTCTCGCCGAGGAAAATTTTCTGCACAAAACTAATAAACAATAATAAGTAATATACGTCTATTATAGGATACAGACTATATTAAAGGAACAACCATAATTCATATATAAATTTAGTAAATACATTTTCAGTGTCATATGAACCTTTTGCGAATGTAATTCTTACATCATCATCAGAAGGCATCTGCAAACTGAAGTTTGGGGATCAGATTGAGAAAACCAATCCTTTCCCCCCTCACATAAGCGGCGCTAGTTTGGTAAAGGATATGAACTGCATTCGAAACACGGCTCATTGAAATGTTGTCTCGTTATCCTCTAATTTTACTAATGTCAGCACCCTACACATCAGAACACAGTAATGTTTACACCTTTTTTTTATTAATTTAAAGCGACAAGCCAGCTGTTCACCTGATGGTAAGTGATACGCTTGCCCATAACAAGGTGGCGTTAATTAGGATGTTATACACAACACCACATTGCGCTTGTCGATTGAAACAAACACAAGCAAGATGTCAAATCTCGATAACACAGTAATTACACTAGCTACAGCGCCCTTCAAACCAGAACCAGAACTACTGTTTGGCGGTAGAAAAAGGCGGTGCGCATTCTCCAACAATAAAGACCTATCACCAGTGAATTTTTCCTTAAGAAAATAGGAAACCTATAGTTGTTTTCGTACCTAGTACTAAAGAAAAAGGATAGGTGACTTTATTACCATTATTGATTTAATGAGGATGCTAAGAAATATATGAAAGTGTATAATATTATGTACCTCTTCCAAGGCCTCGGTGGAGGATCGATGAGCCATATTCGCCACATAGGCGAACGCCTCCGTTCGCAACAGGTGTCGAAGTGCCAGCACGCGGTGCTTCGTCATAAGTGTCAGGAGGTCACTCTCGAGCAGTGAGTGCGACGCCTCAACGTCGTATATTAGTCGATACCATTCTTCTTTCACTAGAAAATATTGATTATAAATAAATTTTCATATCAAATTTATTCTGTACTTTGCTGGTAGTGGATTCCCCTTCTAGCTGGTTTGATTTAGATGATCGGTGAAATTTAGTGTTGGGCTATAGAAGATTAATTTTTCTCTCACCAAGAGACAAGACTATATGTTCATCACACTGGCCAAACTGATTGGCAGAGGATATTTGTTTATGAAAGGTGTTCTTGGAACATGTAAATTTTTTGACATTGTTTTCTATTACCAGTAGATATAATGATGGCTTCCACCATATTACTGCTAACATAATAGTTAATCAAAATGGAAATTATATTTTCTATATACTACATGGTTTTTGTTAACCTTTAATAAAAAGACAATCGCATAGTAATTCACATATATATAAATTAGACTTACATTTCTCCTTAGTGCTATTCACCTCTTTAAGAGGTCTTGATGCAGTCAGTGACAACTTAGCTTCCAACTCTATAACCTTTTTCTTTAACTCTTCATTCATCTTTATATATTGCGAAGCCCTTATATTACCATCCACAATGTTCTTCTTTATACTTAGCTTTATTTTATTAGCCCTTGCTGCATATTTGAGAGTGTTATATGTATCTTCATAACTAATACCCGCTGGTGATATGTTTGCAATCATTACAGTCTTACAGTTACCACCAAGGCTGTCTTTTAACAATCTTGTTAACTTGGAATCTCTGAAGGAAGTTATTGAAATAAGTATTAAATTAGTTGAACTATCTACTAATATATCAAGAGAAAGTAAATGCAATGTATTTTATTTTGGTGATTGTCATATGTCAAAATTAAAGTAGAATGGTGAACTACCCACAGTATATACTACAATATTATTAAATTTTGCATCCAGTGCAGGATGCGAGCAATGCGGGAACAATTGATGTGAGATCTTTGGGGAGGCCTATGTTCAACAGTAGATGTCTATTGGTTGATGATGATAATTAAATTTTGCATAAAACAATTATATGGATGTTGTGCCTTTTAGAAATACCATGTGTAAAGCCAGGTTTTTGAAAAAATTTCATACCATTTGTTACCTTTGCCATCATCAGATCAAAGTTTTTTGTGCAAGAATTTGTGTAGACATTTTATTTTGAGGAGTACAAAAAATTTTTTTACATCTACAAATCTAAGTTTAAAATAATTTAACTGTAAACCTTATTAGATAAAATATTTTTATTGAAAAGTAGAAGTTATAAAGCTCTATATTTTACCTTTCAAAGTAAATAGAAATCATTTCTAAATTTGTTGGGAAGTTATAAAAAATCGTACCTGTAAGGAATGTAGCTGCCACCATCGGCTAACTTATTGATACAGTTGCCCAAGGAGAGCAAGCTTTTGTTGATATTCGCACCTTCTTTGAAACGTTCCCCAACACATCCAGTGGCGGAGGCGCGTTCACTGCCTGCCAGGTCAATCATTGATAGCTTGACAAGACGGAGCTGACTGCTTGTCTTGTATCTCATTTTGACATAAACCTATTGTCAAATTTAAATATTATGTTGGGTAGTTTATAAATATTTATGTTAAGAAATTCTTTTGACAGCTACCTTCTTATATCCTATGACTATAGATGAATTTTATTATTACATATTTAGTATTTCACACTTATGACAAAAAAGTGTTTATTTAAAATGTAATAAAATCACAACATGATTCACTAAAATGTTACTAAGGGTTTGTTGTGTATTTTCATAAATATTTTATGGAATTTAATGTGTGCTCGCTTTACACATTACATGTGTTGACTATGTAATGTCTCTAATTAAAATGACCTACATCATTAAATTGTCGGCTCCATCTGTCTTCAATTGACACTAATTAGCTGGACTACAATATAACTGTGAGATGATATTTTTCAAACTTCATAAGTGATCAACCTACAATGCATAATTAACAATGTTTACAGGACAACACAAAATTACCAATACTGTTGATAATAAGAACATAAGAATCATTTAATATCAACATTGTAAGATAAACGTATATGTATAATTTATATTATTCAAAGAATCAATGAGACAAGCGATAGAGATGAGACATTCTGATAGTAAATGGTACACCCATAACAATGTGACACTAGTGTTAATTCTAGATACCTAAGTCACTGTACTCGCTACAACACCCTTCAAACCAGAATACAGTAATGTGTGCAAAGTATACTACCTACCTCGCTGGCCTCTATGAATAGAGACCTACCATCAGTAAACTACACTACACCGGAAAAGACGAGGCGACAGCGTCTTCACTTAGCGAGAGGTATGAAAGAAGGAAATGGAATGGAGAGTGAAAGAAAGGAGGAGGAGAACAAAAAAGGAAAAAAGATAAGTTTAGAGCGAAAGACGAAAGTATGAAAGAAGGGAAAGAGGAAAAATTGTAGATGTTAAGTGACAGAAATAAAAGGCCCTGACTACCATAAGCAAGAAAATGCGAGAGAGAAAAAAAAAAAAAAAAAAAACCTACACTACAATATATAGAGTGATAAGCGTAGCAAAAGTTCATATAGGATATTTTAGCTTTACAAATACTTAAATACTTTCCTCTCAAATATAAGCTAAAGTGTAATAGTAAAATATAAGCCTACTGCACCGACCTATCTGAAAATTATATATTCCATATTAGTCTACTGGTATAGACAAAGTGGGATGATAATTATAAAACATGTTAATTATGGTAAAATAAATGTTTTTGGATAAAGTGTACATGATTTTTTATTAAATGTTAGATTAATTTATTAGATTCCACAGGCAGCATAATATGTTATAAAAAGTAATTATAATAATATTTATGTTGTCACGTGAATCACATATTGCTATAGTAGAAAAGTCCATCACAATTACCTGAAATACAGCATGACTTCGAGAACTCTCTGCATTAGAATCGGTTGGATGTTGAGTTCTATTTTTATTCCCATTCTCCAGCATATTCAAAAGTTCACCAGCAGTATTGATTTTATTCAAAGTCAATCCAGCAACAGTCACTCCATACTTAGTATCTTCTCGAAGTTGTAATGGTATGTTTGAAGGTTTTAACAGGTCATACACATTTTCATTATATACCTAATAAAATATATAAGACTATAAAAACAATGTACATTACAATTCACTCAATATTTCTCTTACACACAACTATTTTAAATTAAAGTATTTATTATTTAGATTATTAAAATGATTGCTCGAAAATGTGTATATATTAATATCTATAAATAAATTAAAGTATATTATGTTCTATAATTAAAGTATTTATGTAGAATCAGACAAATAGAAAATTAACAGTGGTATCTTTCAACAGCTCATCTTTTAAGAAACAAAAGCCTCATGTGCAAAATTAATAAAAGTTTACTTACTTCTATATATGAAACACCAATGTCAAACTCTCTGTCTTTCTCAAATGAATTAATGGTATGAAATAGGTGGTCCATAGTCAAATATGTTATTCCAGGGTGATCTTCATTACCAATCATGGTAAACGTTTTACCAGCACCTGTTGCTCCATACGCGAATACGGAACAGTTGTAACCTTCCATCAACGAAGCGAGTATCTCTTTTGTTGTGGTCTCAAAAACTTCCCTATTCGATGCACTCTGTCCGCAAATGTTATCAAAAACGAACTTAAGTTCTTTATTAGCGCGTTTAAGGTAATTCCTATTTGGTTGCTGAATGCCGTGGTAAAAAAAAGGACGCATTTCTTCTTTAGGATCAAACACTAGCATTTTATCATCAACTACGTCTACTACGATTCGGCTATTATGCTCCAATTCCTTATCATTTAGAGGCCTCACTCTCACAACCACTTTAACATTTGCGGACTTATTTTGCGTCGAGCCACTCTTGGAAGGTGCGACAGCGGCTGATCCAGACCTGTGAAGTCTGCTGGTGTTGGTGTCCGCATTAATCATTTTTTTTTAACCATTTACCACTCTTGTCATTAATAACTTTATTAATTCACTGATATTACAATATAGTCAAATAGTTTTAAGTTCAATTGTTTTGATTCAAACAGTCATAGCGTCCGAATTTTGACGGTTTGAATTCGGAATAACCGTTAAAGAAGCGCCGTATGAAGACACAGAGAAGACGATTTTTGTTTATGGATTACATACTTTTAGCCAAAGATATAACGAAATTATCTGGTTCGAAATTCTAATTTGTAATATACTTAAAAATGATATTTTTAAATTATCGTTAAAATTAAGTAAATATAAATTTCTTAAAAGCCTATTCAGTATTTATTCCAGGAACGTGTTATGAGACAGTGACATAATAATAGTATTTGCTTTAATTTTTATTAAAAATTTAATGTACATAAAGATAAAAATGAATTTGATAAACATATATAAAAAAAATCTCTTATCTAACTTTTCCCATATATGACCACCAACATTCTATTAAAATAAAGTAAAACTTAAGTGTTTATTCCATAAAATTCGCCTGATTCGCCTGATTGACCAAAATGAAGTCATCCATTGTGATAGCTTATTGTAATGTTTAGTGTATAGATTCTATATACATATATAAATCATAGATCATCTAAATAGATGATGTATGATGTGGTGTTATGGATTAAAGAGAATTTAGAAAAAATATTTTGTTGGAAAATAATGATTCTGGTATAGTTGTCCGTCTTTCCTTTAACTCTATTTATATATAATTGTTGAAAACTCTTAACTATGTTTCATTTTATAACTGGTATTTTCTATAAAAACATTCAAATTTGCAGAGTATAAACCGTTTCACCATGTGCAATGGTTTATCCGCCTCAACTGATATTCAACAACTCAGTGTCCACGTGTCAAATATTCAACACAATTTGACGGATCAAATTACGACGGTAAATAAAAGATGACTAACAATAATCAAAGTAAAAAGTAATTTAGAATTGTATTTCATTGTAATTATTTTAGAATAATAACACTCACGTGTTAAAAGAGCGACAGGTTTTTATTATTACTTATTTACATTCTCTGAATCCGGACCATTGAATTATATTTTAATTAAGCATGTGGGATTTGTTGGTAAGCTTTTTATTGATATGTTAGGATTGCTTTTCGTTATACTTCTATGATGTATTATAACAATAATGTGCTAAAAGCCAAATAACTAATACTAAAATATTTAACTCTTACTTCTAAAGCCGTTATTAACAAGCAGGTCTGTTGCCGCACAATTGCTAGGACGACAACGAATCTCAAGTTTTCGCAATTACCATGTAAATTTGCGAAGTTCACGAAATAATTTAACGCGTTGTAGACGTCGGATTCAAAACAATTTGTATGTTAATTCAGCTAGTGCGGACTGGATCTCTGTGTCGTGATATTAATTAATACAGAGAAATGCAAGTGCTTTTACATGTTCACACTGTCTATGCCGCCTGTTTATATAAAAGGCAAACGAAACAGCAAAAAATTATGGTTGTGAAAATCTTTAACATACAAAAATATATTTGAGTGTAAGTAAATGGTTACATAAAAACGACATTTTCATCTACGAATTAAGATTTTAATTCATTATCAGTAATTAGGTATAAACTATGTATATGGATAAATATAAGAAAAGGATTATATCAAGGATTAGAACTTAGAGCAGAAATCTGTAACTAGCTGTTGCATGGAAACATCCTTGATGCTGCGCATTTTGTTAGACAACTTTTTAACATAACTAGGATAAAATTCATGAAACGTATAAAATTAATTGAACCTGCATTTGATTTTCCGCTATTGCAATTTTAACTTACGTCGAAACGGTTCTCTATGTTACAACCTTAGTTAGAAGAACTTTGCTTGATTCAAAGCACTGCTAACCAACTGCTTGCTTGGCGCATTGGAATTGTTCTTTACATAAAAAAAATTATATTAAACTATTAGTTAGTGAATAGAAACCTAAACTAAAAATTGCTAGAAAGCAAAATTTCCGGTTCCGTAAATAAATCGTAGATAGACCTCTGTCACCTGTCGTGTCCACCACAGAGTCGGGAGAATTCCGAAATTTAATTTGCACAAACTTTATAGGAAAATAGGATTCAATAAAAGATTGCGTGATAAATAGTTCGCGGAAATTAATGAACTTATTGTTAGCTATACGAACATGTACACATAGATGAATTATTACATATTTAGTCTTAGTACAGACTCACAGACAATAAACAGGAAAGACTGAAATTAAATCGAGATGTTATCATTACTGAAGCGTAAACAAATTAATTTCTGTTATATTAATTCTATTTATGAACAATATTTATTGTTAAAATCCTAATGTAATAAACGAATCGTTATTACACTTTAACGAATTGTATCGTCGAAGAACTTTTAATTGATATCTTTGTTATTCTGTTCAATAGAAATTAATTGTCATCGACATTGGAAACTTTCAATCAATATCCATGAAATTCGATTCATAATTTCATTATAAAGTTAAGTTCCTGATTTCCTTTGTGAGAGTTATTGAAAATTATCGATTTAAGATTATTTCGTATATACATCACAGTCCCTTGTAGACGATCTGGTAAGTTCTAACTCTGTCATAATTTGTTGCTTTCGTATTAATTAGTACGTAAAATGATTATACACTGACAGGAATACATTTGCGGTGTTAGTTACTACAATATAGAAATATTGTTGTTTGTATTTATTGTCTTACCTTTTGTGTTTCTGTTTGTAACTCTTTATTAGTATTTTATAAATACATCTACATCTGGTAATTTTGTTCATGTACTATGGCTGTAAGTGCCAATATGCGTTCACAACGCGCCATTATCGTCTCCCACAAAACTCACAGAACTTCGTACAAATCTAACAGAGTTCCCGTTTTCAAAAAGTTGAGGTCGGGCCACTCTGGGCTAACGTGAATTCCAGTCCAAGTTATATAACTAACTGATATTTTTTACAATCAACGAGTGTCTTATTTTAGACATACGTTATTTGGTGTGAATAATATTATATTAAAAAAATGGATTAATAAAGCAGTACGCAAACCTAGCCGTGTTTCGTTTTAAATCTCTGTACACACACATGTACTATACATGTCCAAGTATTTCTAGAAGTTTCCTTTATTCTTTTATAAGATAACACGACTAAATTTACCATTTCAGCAAACCTATTTTCGCTTACCTTCCATAATGGTCTTTAAATATCACTCTTTTCGCATGTTCAGACCTAACCTCTTCTCTTTTTTTTCTCAAATTTTGTGTTATACATTTTTTCCAAAAAATCTCTAACCTTCTTATTAAAATTCTTTAAAATGACGTCTCGAAAGATTTCGGCTAATTTTGCCGTCATGGAAAAAGCTTTTCACTGACGTATGTAGGGGTGCTATAGCTTGTGAAATTATTTGCTGTATTACGTATTACCCAGTGAACGAATTCAAAATAAATTTTCTAAAGACAGTTTAAGAAAAAAAATATGTTTTGGACAAATGTTTTAATTTAAAGTTCATGATTGGATTATGAGTTTTATGTTATCGCTTATAACTTACACCTGCAACGAGACCGACATAGGAGATTAATTAACTGGGTGAGGTCTCGTTTTCAGTTTCTGTTCGCTTTCAAAACTAAACTAAAATTCACGTTGAAGTACGCTTGCTCGCGGACCGCCGCAGAGATAAGGAACTGAAGTGTGTCGTAGTAGACAACTTTGTAGTCAACACTCTTTATCACTATTTTAAATACCTGCTCATGTATTCGTTACACCTTGATTTAGCTTTTGTTCTTGCTAAATCAATGAACCAGTACCGTAAACGATAGTAATACTTTACCTTATGTAGAATATCTTTTTTATACGAACGGTGGAGATAGGTTTATTCACTGCTAGAAGGTCTCTGTCGCCGGAGACCATCTGGCCTAGTATCAGCTCCTAATGCAGTCGTCAAATAGTAGTAGAGTTAAAATAGATTAAACTGTATTTGAACTGTCAGTCATATTATTTAACGATATCTCGTTATCTCGTATCTTTTAAGTAGCAAAGGATCAAAAAACAAGATTTTATCTTTTGACTGTCTCCATGACGTATTGGCTAGCTGCGGGTAAGAAAACACGGAGGTTTATCCTTCGCTGGATTTTGATGTTACATACGAGTATTGTTGACTTGTATTCCAGTTGGTATTTTTTTTTATACAACAAAGTGACTAGACGAGTGGGACATTCATCTCATGGTATATCTATACGCAGACCCACATTGTGCTCGTCGCTTAGAGATCTAAGATGTTAAATCTCGTTACCTCAGTAATTACACTGGCTACTGCGCGCTTCAAAACGGTACACAGCAATGTTTGTACACTACTGTTTGCCGGTAAAAATAGGAGTTGCGGTCGTATCTACCTACATGGTCTCCGACAACAGAGAGCTACCATCAATGGGTTTTCTATATACTGAGAGACAATACCTTTGTCTACAAGAAAAAGGCTGTCTCTTATAAACTTTTAAATGTAATGAATATGTGTGTTAATTAACTAATTAAATTTTCTACGATACTCTAAATAAATATTTGCGGTCGTGAGCTTTATTATAATGTGGTTAAACATATCCGAGTCTTATCAATCTTAAAAGGGTGCTTTAATTTCCAAGAGTGCGGGATAACTGCTGGGCCGGTGCTTAGTACCAAATCGTTTATTAAATTCCAGCAATCCGCGAACTTGCGGCAAATTAAATTTCGGGCGCGATCTCGTCGGGGGCCCGCCGGTGGACAGGTGACGAAGGTCCGCCCGCCGGCCGTACTGTAGGGGTCAGTAATAAAAGTCTACACGCTTCGATCCTTGTTTATGTTTATTTTTCACCTTACTCCCTTCGCGAAATAACTGTATGTTTTGAATATTAACATTTTCAACATTTAATAGGGTCGTGTAATGGGTTCCGTACAACAACTCACGAGACCTCAGCCAACCTTACCTGCTCGTGGTGCACCCGGCTAATCAACAAACGAAGCTCTGGCGCCCACCAACCCGCATTGGGCTAGCGTGGTGGGAAAAGCAAATCCTCCCTCTCATATGAACCACTACAAACGACGGTCCCTAGTAATCGGCGGTGCCGGAGGCCATGCTGACTATATACTGTACTGTATCTCTGGAGAGAGGCCTATGCCCAGCTGTGGACGTCTATCGGCTGATGATGACGACGAAACATTTAATCTACAAATAAATATCATGACGACCAAACATTCAAGTGCGACCTTATAGTTTAACGCCAGTTAATAAAATTTTATAAGCGTGATGACTGAATACAGAAACTACGACTGATCTTCACGATAACACGCTCGTTTGGTGGAAATGATGACATAAATATTACGAGCCTTATACGCTTATTAATAAATACGATAATAAATTATAATTACATAGAGTATGATAATTATATGTAAAGACGTCAATTATTTGATTACTCAATTATACAACATAACAATGTGGTAGTAGTTAGGATATATACAGCATCACATTGTACTCGTCCATTAACACATAAGGTAAGTCTCATTACCCAAGTACAGTACAGTACATTTAGAGATTGCTTAAACAAATTCTAATATTTTTGCTTTCTTGACGATTTTCGACAAGTTGGGAAAGGAATTTAAATATGGATATTTTCAAATTCTTTCTAAGAATGGTCTTAGCCAACCTCTAAATGTCAAAAGCAATATCTGTAACGAATTTTGAGTGTTTAAATCTAGTAGTTTCGGAGATCCCGTGATAGGTAATGAAATTCTGGATATTTCCTATATACATAAAGATTGCTAGACTTAAGTGGCAGTGGGCAGGACACATAGCCGAAGGATCGACGGTCGATGGGGCAGTAAGGTCCTCGAGTGGTGCCCGCGTACCGGTAGACGTGGTGTTGGGAGGCCTCTCACAAACTGGATCGAAGATCTGGTGAGAACCGTGGAAACCTACTGGATGTGGGCAACGTCAGACCGTACAATCTTTGGATTAGGTCTATATATATATATATAATTGGTCTTTATTATGTGTACACATTTTGAAATTCATGAGACAATCTTATAGCTGATGATAAATAAATAAAGTCTAAAAACATACAAAAGACCAAGGACGACAAAAGACAGGCGTCGATTGAAGAGATGATACTAAGTTCAAAAATGTATTATTATAAGGAACCCTATTTATATGTTATTTTTAAATACGATCGTGTACGGTTCGGTTATTTTATTTACAGCGATCCCTCAAGGATTGCTCCTGAGCCTGGCCTCGGTCAATCTACGAGGGCCGAGTGCTAACCTTTCCCCACACAAACATACGGACCCCGTAAACACGTATACGTCACTTTATTTGTTGAAAGCAAATTGCTGTTTTTCACAACTACACAACACTTGTGCCGTGCCTACGGAGATCCTGTCAATGTGTTTTCTTATAATAAAAGGTCGTCATTGGAATTGTAAGTTCTTTACGACACGGAGGAGCTGGATAATTTATTCCTAAACCCTTTTTTTTACACCAAGAACATATTATATCGCGATCCGATGGATCATTCATTTTTGTTCAGTAAAACATCCCTGTTAGATGAATATCATAAAATAAAAATAATATAATAAAATAAAATCCTTATAAATATACTTACCGTATAGGTAACATAAGGATAAGTTTTACACTGGTTTACTAGAGACCGTTTAGGTAGGTACCACTGTAGAGCCTATTTCTGCCGCCAAACAGTACTGTGCAAACATTACAGTATTACGGTTTAAAGGAAGCTGTAGTTTGTGTAATTACTTGGGTAACGAGACACAACATCTTGTAGACGACGAGCGCTACGCACCACGCATTGTATACTATTCTAACTAGCGCCACGTTGTTATGGGCAGGCGTATCACTTACCAGCAGGTGAACGTCCCGCTCGTCTCGTCGGTTAATGGAATAATAAAAAACAAAAACTTGCTAAATTACGTTGTACCGACATTACCGATAGATAGTAACGATATCTCGTTTACTGCCAGGAAAAGTGTACTGGAAGGAAAAGTTTACTGCAAAGGAAAAGTTTACTGCCAGGAAAAGTTTACTGCCATGAAAAGTGTACTGCCAGGAAAAGTTTACTGCCAGGAAAAGTTTACTGGCGGGAAAAGTTTACTGCTAGGAAAAGTTTACTGGCAGGAAAAGTTTATTGCCAGGAAAAGTTTACTGGCAGGAACAGTTTACTGCCAGTAAAAGTTTACTGCCCGGAAAAGTCTAATGCGTGGAAAAGTTTACTGCCAGGAAAAGTTTACTGCCAGGAAAAGTTTACTGGCAGGAACAGTTTACTGCCAGGAAAAGTCTAATGCGTGGAAAAGTTTACTGCCAGGAAAAGTTTACTGCCAGGAAAAGTCTAATGCGTGGAAAAGTTTACTGCCAGGAAAAGTTTACTGCCAGGAAAAGTCTAATGCGTGGAAAAGTTTACTGCCAGGAAAAGTTTACTGGCAGGAAAAGTCTACTGCGAAGAAAGGTTTACTGCGAGTTTTGCTGCGTTGTTTGAATTAAAATGTTTATTAAAATACTGTAACAAACAAGTGAGCTTGCGTTTCGCGGCAGTGACTTTCTAAATGTAACAAGCGCGGTTCGCAAAGCGATAAGTTTACGGCGCGGCCTCTGACATATGACATCGAAAAGCAATTTCAAAGCGATATTTCGCGTTGGTGCTGTTTAATTTTTTACAGAGTCTCCTCGCACGGGAGCCTGCCTCGTAACCGTATAGTATTGAGAGCCAATTTTCCGTGGGAGCGCGCGCCCGATGCGGAGCCGCCTCGCGCTATGATATCGGCCAAATTAACCCGCTCCGGGCGTTCTACAGTGCAGACAAACGTTACACTACATTTACCATGTTTTTTTCACCCTTAAGGGGTTCGGCCGGCGCCAAAAGCAGTTTGTATTGCAGCACATTAGAGACTGTGTTTCATGCCTTGAATTGTAGTAATACAAACGTACGATAAGTTTAGTGAAAGTGAGAGAAAAAGTGTCGCCGAACTGATCGTAATATAACACAGAGATCTATGCAAAAGATCAAATTATAATAATAACAAAAAAACAAAATTTTAGTTATGAATAGTAACGTTGATTTCGAAAGCATGCACAGAGTTAGCAATCAGATCAATAAAGAAGTCATTACAAACTTTACTATAATCTGCTGCCGTAGACCGCCTAGGTGAGCATCACTGCAGCTTCTATTTCTTCCGCAAAACAGTAGTGTGCAAACATTACTGTATTTTACACTATTTTGTTACGGTTTGAAGGTGTTTGTACCTAGCGAAATTACTGAAGTAACGAGACATAACATCTTATGTCTTAAAGCGGCGAGCACAATGTGAAACTGTTTATATCATCCTAACTAACGTCGCATTGTTATGAGCAGACACGTATTATTTACCATCAGGTGAATATATAGCGCGTCTTTTCCGCAGTGAAATAAAAAGAATAAATGTTTTTTTTTATATAAACGCGTGCTCATTGCGGAACATTTTTCAATAGTCGCGCCAACTGCGGTAAACGGATTGTGACGTCTAGTTAGAAGGAATCAAATCTCGATCTAGGCAATTCAGGTGAGCCCCGACCGCCGGCAGTCAACGTAATTGCATCCCCTGATACCATTTCACAAAATAAACGCTCGATGATCGCTTTTATTGCTGGCTTAAGTTTATCTTTTATCATTAATACCCCATGACTCTAAGATGTGGCAAAGGTCGTGTACAGTGATGTTCTAAAACGTTCGGTATTGTGCTTCACCTCTTATCTCATTTAAGAATGTAAGTAATGTAATAATGTAAGCTAAGAATGTAAGTAGATCACCCGTCAGTCCACGTGATCCACGTCTTAGTCCTCACCCCTGGTACCTGCTGCGGCCACGCACTCGCTTGTGCACTACCTAGTGTTGAAGCTCAGCTAAAGATGCCGGGCCAAAGGCGAGTATTTTGCGCTTTTAAACGGAACCGCTTCACTAGGGTGGAGACCCGTAATAAATCGAGCATATCCGGAAGCTCTGTTGTGGCAGCACCACTAACGGACTTGGGCACTATGGGGTAATCATTGACAACCTGGACCGATTATTCACTAACGAACTTTGGCATGAAGTTTAGTATTAGCTTACCCAATTTGTTTTTTCAAACTTCACCCCTCTTCGATCAATTACAAGGACGGAGTAGGTATACCAGTCGACTTCCAAGTTGTTTTTGCTCTCTTGCAATGAATCACACATGTTTTTTATACCTCAATCTGCAGAGACCTGTATGTGATATAATAAATATATGAAAAAATAATCTAGGATAAAGAATAAACATAAAAGAATTATGTGTTATTTAGAAGTACGTACAGTGTATGTGTTTGGATGCGATCAAGGAGGGATCGATCGATGTTGAGATCTTTGGCCTCCTGCTTATGTCCAGGAGTGGCCGTCTATCAGCTGATGATGATGATGGTAATGTATGTATTTTTAGTGTTTTTCTAGTTGAATAAATTTATTGAAAGTAGTATTATTCTTTATGGGATTAGATATTGTCGGGTATATTGTAAGATGTTCATTGATAAAAATTATAAAGATTCCTTGGCAATGAAAAGAAGGTATTCGATAGTATTAAAACACGTTATCCGTTCAGAGGATAGAGGAGCAAAAAGAACTGATTATATACCTTTGACCAGGAAAACACTGATGTTGTTACTGGTTTAGTTTCGCGATCAGTTTTTCACAAAGTGAAAGTTATTCTTTCTAAAATAAAATGTCAATTTTTTCCGTATGCCAAAATTTAAGAGCAGATTTCGTATGAAATTTTTATCAGATTCGTTTTTATAAATTTTGTTAACATTTACATTGGTGTTTGCACTGTGTCTGCGTGAGGCATAAAGAATTAAAAAAAATGGGCAACTCTCTTATTTTTCCCACTACTGGAGCCTCCTCTAACAAGGAGAGAAACAAAGTCATTTAACAGCCACACTTATGACGTGAGGGTTTATTGACAATTTGTTATGAAATCATATTTGAGGTGTTTTTAATACCGGAAGCTTGAGTTCAGTATAGTATAGCACCTCCAGAGGCGGATAGTACTTTCAACCGTTTTACAATCCATGCCATTCATAATTTATTACGATCATAATAATGGATTTTGAAAATATTTATCAATTCAAGCTAGCAATGCGTGTAAGGGATACCGCACAACAACTCACGGGACCCTTTTTTTTTTTTTTTTGATATCGGTGGTGGAAATGCTGTTACCGCATACCCAACGTCCTTTTCAAGGGGGGGGACGCCGGGTTATGTGGGGCTCGGGGCCACTGAGATGTTGTGCGTGACCCTCATACCCACTAAAACCGCCACCGCTTGTCCCGCCATACGCATACTGGAGACGCCCGGGTTTCAGTCAAGCAACTCTCCGGGCGCCTCCGCGTATGAAACTCCTCCTGGTGGGTGCCCGCGGGGAGCAAAGGCACCCACCTGCCGTCCCGTACCGGCCCCTCGCGGGACCGGCACGTTGGGGCTCCCCGACCCCACAGACAACCGCGCGCCCACGACGGAGCGCATGCCCGGCCGCCGCCCTCCCGTGAAGGAATTGGGCGGCGGCCTCCTCCCTCCAGACTCCCCCCCCACTTCGACGAGGGAGGGGGGACAAAAACCAAGACTCCCCCGGGGGACGCACCCCCAGGGGAAAAACGACAAAAGGCCGAAAAGGCCACGCCTAGACTCACGGGACCCAAGCCAACCTCACCTACTCGTGGTGCACCCTGCTAATGAACAGACGAAACTCTGGCACACAGCAACCCGCATTGGGCCAGCGTAGTGGAAAATGGCTCAAATCCTCCAAAATAAGCCCCTACAAAAGATGGCTCCTAGTGCCCGGCGGTACCGGAAGCCATGCTGAATGTGACGGACGTTGGCAAGGCGCCGGAACCAGGGCTGCTAAGAATTCTCGGGCGGCGACGATTTCCCGTCAGACGACCTTGGCGCTGGCAACATCACCCCGACGAGGAGATGGAAGTAATGTATGAGGACATCTCTCAGGCCATGCGTGCTTCTAGGACTTATTACACCATTGTTATGGAAGACTTTAACGCAAGACTAGGCAAACGATGTGGCCAAATGCTAGCCGATTACATGGAGAAGGAGGTACTCTTTATGATGAACTCTTTCTTCAGGAACCGGCAGCATCGGAAATGGACCTGGAAGAGCCCCGACGGTGAGACAAAGAACGAGATTGACTTCATTATGTCGAGAAAGACTCATATATTCAATGATGTCTCAGCGATCAAAATCGCTTCGATTGTATGGAGGGCTGCACTGATGTAGACATGTACGACGTGTAAAGGTAAAAAGATCTCGGATCAGACTGCTAAGCTCATGGACGAGAGGCGTGGGCTAGTTCTGCAGTCTTCTGAAGACGCTTCGCATTATAGGCAGCTCAACAAGCGGATGTCTTTGACTCGCGACATACGCCGATTTAATACTGAGCGTGTTAAAGCTAAAAAAAACTCGAACGAAAGCTAGACGATTTCCAGCCCCCCGAACAAGCAGGATACCATAGACCACATACATACGCTGCGGCAAGTTATAAAGAAGACCGACGAATATAATTCGCCACTTTGCTTAGCATTCGTGGACTATGAAAAAGCCTTCGATTCTGTCGAAACATGGGTTGTGTTACAGTCGCTCTAGCGGTGCCAAATAGACCATCGTTACGTCGAAGATTTGCGGTCACTGTATGAAAATGCCACTATGTCAGTCCGTCCGTCAGTCCGCCTCCAGGACCAACGTTCGAAACCGATACAGTTGCAGCGAGGTGTTAGACAGGGCGGTATTCTATCGCCAAAGCTAGTCACCGCAGCGCTGGTAGATTTCTTTAAGCTTTTGGACTGGAGAGGACATGGCATAAATATAAACGGCGAGTGCATGACCCATCTTCGATTCGCTGATGACATCGTGGTCATGGCAGAGACTATGGAAGACCTTGACAAAATGCTCAATGACCTCTGTAGAACGTCCCGACACGAGGGTCTTAAAATGAATTTGGAGAAGACAAAGATTATGTTTAATGCCTATATTGTACCCACGCAAATAATGGTCGAGAGCTCTACACTGGAAGTTGTCGACGAATACATTTACCTGGGACAAACAGTCCAGCTAGGTAAGTTCAACTTCCAGAAAGAAGTCAATCGACGAATCCAACTCGGGTGGGTAGCGTTCGGGATGTTACGTACAAAAGTCATCAACTCATACGTGTTGCCAGTGTTGACATACGAAGCGTGGCCTCTTACTATAAGCCTTATAAAAAGGCTAAAAGTCACGCAAAGAGCAATGGAGAGAGCTTTGCTCGGAGTTTCTCTGCCTGATCAAATCAGAAATGTGGAGGTTTACCGAAGAACTAAGGTCGTCGACATAGCTCAAAAGATTGCTAGACTTAAGTGGCAGTGGGCAGGACACATTCCTCGAAGGACCGACGGCTGATGGGGCAGTAAATTCCTGGAGTGTTGCCCGCGTACCGATAGACGTAGTGTTGGGAGGCTTCCCACAAGGTGGAACGACGATTTAGTGAGAATCGCGGGACTCCACTAGATGCGAGCAACATGGGACCGATCAACGTGGAGATCTTTGGGGGAGGCCTATGTCCAGCAGTGGACGTCTGTCGGCTGATGATGAATGCCAACAAGGGAGCTAATAGATCTAATAGATCGGATTTAAGTACATTACTTTTAGGGTTAAAGTCAATTAGCAGTGTGCAGTGTGTAAGTAAAGTAATAAAAGTGCAGACACTCTGCTTAAAGCTTGTGTCGATAAAAATTTAAGTACAATATCGCTGATAGACATTGCAAAGAGGACCAATGATCTGGTGAAAGACGCCGTAGATGAAGAAATGAAAACATTTGAAATAAGTAATCTCTCGGCCGATGATGACGATGAAGATAAATCTCATCTTTTTTAAATTTGTGTTGCAGTTAGTATGTCTGTCATAATCGTAATTGACCTCGTAAAGTCAACAATAAGACTTCGCTTCTCGCAATCAGCATGTTAATTTGGGAAGTTCGCGATATAACTCACTTGGTTATACTCGACGGGAATCAAAACAATTTATATGTTAATTGTGATACCGAGACGACGACTGAGTCACTCCACACAGCCGCTAATTAACAATGAACTGCGCCGAATAACAACTTCAGATTCACTTGATTAAATTATTTCCGCATCCGGGTGAAAACGGGGTCGCACTGACATAAACACAATGGGGTGACAACATAAATCATATTCTTAAAAAAAAATTGCTTTGATTTAAACTAGAAAACGATAAGCGGCTTAAGCAGTAACCATCGCCAATAGACAGTAATATACTTTACTAAGTTAGAGATTATGTTTTTTAAATAATAATATATAAAAATGCTTCTTATATTACATACTTTAGATTTTATCGTATCAGATGATAAACTTAAGCGAATGATAAACTCGCTTCCTCTGAACTTATAACGAAATTCACTTACATTTTAAAGTTAAGATAATCCAGTACGAGTTGTCGGAAACATTAACTGGATAAGAGGTTGCGAAAGTTAAAATAGAAAATTTCCAGGTCTTACGTAATCTGTATTTATATAACCTTATATATTTTATTCATATAAATAATTCATAAAAGAATACGAATAAATATTTAATATGTAATAATTTGTGGGGTGACCATATTTGCAAGTGCTTTTTGTCGACCTGAATTATTTTGTATAGCTAAACTAGTTGGAAGACAAAAACGTGCCCCGTAACAAGCGAACCAATCAATTTTAGCTTTGGAAATGGTATGTATAGCGCCGATGCAACAAATCTTTGTCGAGCTCTGCCATAAAATACGACAACAAATGGAATATGCACATCATTCAAACATTTAGACTATCGGACCCGTTCGCACTTTTGCAACAATATTTAATTTAACTTGAAGAAATTTTTAAAACTAAAATAAAAATGTTTCAAAAGTGAAACTACATAAGTATATCGCTATATTGTAATTGGTTTAATAGATTTTTGGGTAATAGTTTTAAACCGCAGCCGCGCTTCAATTAAAAACTAAATAAAAATAATTGGTTTATTGATTATTGGCAACTGTACTACAATAGATAGAAGCAAAGATATTTACATATCTAATACCCCTTTTTACATGTCTGTGATTATAATTGTAAGAAACTTAAAATCTCTAAATTAATGGAAGATTATTTAAAAAAATAATATATTTAAAAATTCGTTCATAAGTAAAAACATTTTCTTTTCACAGCGCCTAGTAAAAAAGTAACAGCAATTTTACAGTTCTATATATTTGAAAAAGTTTGTGAGGCGCTTGTAATATAAATTTTCAAGATCTTTTGTATTGACAACGTAAACAATAAAGTACGTATAAAGCCCGAAAGCTAATTTACACAATCGAAATTAATAAATGCATTAATGATCAATTAGTTTATTGACACAAGTATAGATATAGTATAGATTGTTACAGGTTCAATAATTTTTATTAAAATCATTACATACATTGCAGTAAGGGTACCACTATCGCCATTTGTCGTTAAAGCTTTCTATTTATCATATTACTGCCTTACTTACATTAACTTTTTTAAAGAGTAGATATCTAAATATTTCTTTTAATTATTCGCGAAGTGACAATCCCAGCAGGACTTCGCCTGACGTGGCTGTAGTTAGAATGATGTACACTGGACCACGTTATCTTGAGACACTAGATTTTAAGTCTCTTTAGTATAGTAATATCTCTCGCTACATGGCCCTCAGTTTGGCTTTGGTGACAGCAAGCAACCTACCATAAAATATAATATATATAATACCAGATGTATGTACATGTTTTGGTTCCACTAAAAGATGGCGCCAGCGTATATTACGTGCTATTAATTACACCTATATCACTTTGTTCGTGAGTAAGTTAAACAACTTTTTTTTCTTATTCAATGATCGTTGATAATGTTTAGGTTTATAAAGACCATCATATATACACGCGGTATTTAATTAAAAAGATTTCAGTTTTTTAAGTAAAGTAAAAGAAATAATTTATCTACATATATATATACATGACTAGATATTCATTGACTGATCACTCACTCCGAAATTATTACACGTAAACACTCGAAATTCGGTACAGATATTGCTTCTGCCGTTTAGAGGTCAGCCAAGAATGGATTTTACAAAATTCTTTACCCAAAAGGAGTTGCAGGGATGTTAAGGCTGGCATAAAGGGCGGGGAACAGCTAGTTTTATTATATCTAACATTGTCACATCTTTCAGATGAGGGCAAAGCTAAACGTTAAGAAATCTATTTCACACTTATAAATATATTTTTTGGTGCGGTACGTATGATTCTCAATTTATTTTTCAATATCTGTTTAAGATATGAATATTCTTTGAATTATGATTTATAAATCGATGCAATTTTCTACCTAAATTACAGGTATTGTAAAGTGCTAGGTGCGGGTCCATTGTACCGCACATCTTCTAAATACGGGTTCGCCACTCGACGTCACCTGCAAATCGAGGCGGCTCCAATTTTACGGTGAATGGAAAATAATTCTAACATGACGTTTTTCATGTTATTAAGGATTTAAAATATTTCAGAAGATGTCTGTGAGTTTTTCCTATACAACTAAACAGAGAAAGACTTTCACTCGAAAATAGACCCTCTTAACAAATGTGACGTTAGTATGGAAGTTTACACTACATGATACTTGATATAAAGTTTAAGTATTTTCTTCTTCTTCTTACGATTTATCCCGTCTCATGACATGGTCTGCTTTTTTCTTATTTCATTCATTCCACTTCGCTTTATTTGGAACATCGCTTTCTTTAAGACCGCAGCTCATCATATCCTTTGTCGCTATAGTCAGCCATCGTAGCTATGTTGAGGTTTAATGTTTTGCTGGCTATGTATTCATGTGGTCTCCTTTTGATTTTTTCATTTAAATGAAATCTGGAAAACTAAATATTAACAGTTTTATTTTTCTAAGCTTCATTATTAAGTATGGTAAGATTGTCTTTTTGAAAGTAAATAATACAATAAAATAGTCAGGATTGCACTTCTAGCTCTTCCTTCACTAATTTGGATTAAATTCTTAACTAAAGTAGTTTATTGGTTTTAAACTAATATTGTTTTCTTAAAGTTAAACTGTCCTCATGGCTCAATGGCTGACAAACGATTGTCTTAAAATTCGACGGTAACTGCTTTCCAGAAAGGAATATGAGAGCCGAAGCATAATGGGTGATCGCGGTTAACCATTCACGGCTCCAAAGTCCTTTAACACTATATCAAATTAAGGTTAAGTGTTAGTATTAAGAAAGTACAAACAATAAAGAGACAACATCTTTAAATAAGCTAATAGAACAAAAGAAAACATAAAGAGCATCCATTGACAAATTCCTCAATCACTTAACAGCCGCCCTGAAACGTGAAATCTTTTTCTTTACTATTTGTATCCTCTTCACAGAACCCTCTGCTTGTGTATCCTTTTTTATGGCTATCCTTGTTAATAAATGCAATAATACCGAACTATAAATCCTTGAAAAGGTGTTTTATCGAGTCCTCTTGATAAATTGTTGGACGTTCAATTTAAAAGGGGTGACGTTTGCGTCCTCATTGCTTTGACACACGCCTTCCCCATAAACGGTCGGCCCAGTGAACAACTGGGATACGCCGGCGGATGGGTGGGCGAGAGGTTTTTAATATAGCACTAACGCACGTCTATTCTCATGTCTAAACAAGTTTGCATTTTAACCGCCTATCCAAAAATGGGGAGTGATATATTCTCTGTGTATAGTTGAATAAGCGATCGATCTAGATTTTATTTGAAAGACAGCTGAATAGTTTTAATCTGATATATAATATTATGCAATAGTCTTTGCGAGATCATTTTTAGGTCGTACAATAAAAGATGGTATTGTCGGTAGTAACAAAAAAAGTTTAATAATTAGTAGTTATTTCTCTGCTTTGGTGTCGGGAATTTGGATAAGAAATTTGTCTGAAATATTCCCACCCGAGGGCAACTCACCGCCCCGAGTTCCGTTAGCAACACCTTCATAAAATCCGTACTTAGCTGACCTGTACTCAGTAAAAAGAGTATTTCTACCAAATTTCAAGTCTGTAAACCTCATGGTTCCAGAGATGTTGTGATGAGAGTCTGCATAGATGGATTAATTTAATAGTAACACTGGTACTCGTTATTACGCTCGGATTTAGACATGATATTAAGCTTCGATTTTCTAGTAATTTTACTAGGTAACAAAGCCCTTAAACCTACGACCAGTGTAATTGGTTAGCGCTTTATAGTTAAATTCACATCGAAATTTTCTAACATAAGCGAACTGGGATGATAAAATTAAAATTAGTTCTATGGGAAGTGAATTAACATTCTTTGCAAGTTTCTTAATCGGTTAAGTTTGCAAGTTGCTCCTGCGCTGGAAGGGAGAGCAGGGGGGTGAGTCACTTTTATACAGTACTAAGAATAACGAGATTGTAAGCAGAGCGACGTGCTTGTAATTATAAAGTTTTCTTTGTGTGTGATTACAATTACGTATTGTTACTAGTACAGTAGTCGGGTGATGATGATGAACATGTTGTATTAAACAAGAGGCGACGGCTTTTATATAGTGATAAGCGATATAATGCTCTATGTCTAACAGTGGAAGTCTGTCGGCTGATGATGAAGCGATATAAGATAATCATTCATAATTCATCATCACCTCAGTATTTCCATTAGAATAGGGTCCTTTAAACCTCATTACAGTAATGTTCGAACAATACTGTTTAATGGCGGTGACATGAGCATGCCAGGATAGTTTAGATTTGGTTCAGTGTACTTACCTGGACGGTCTAAAATTAAAGACGATCGACGTCTTCTGACGTCAGATGTTGTCTCGTTATGCCAATAATTACTCTAGCTATAGGGCCCTTCAAACCGGAACGACGGTAATGATTGCACATGAATGATTGTCGGTTGAGAGTTGCTGCGTTATTTAGACGGTCTCCAGCAACAGCTACCACTAGTAAGTGCGACACGGATTTGTCTATGTTATGGACAATCTTTGCATATGCTATTTATCTTATAAAATATACTAAAAGATAGATTATTTATTTTTACAATATGACAAAATGATCATTTTCAGTAATGAGGTAGTGAATTTTGGTGTACATTGATTGCGTCGTAGGGGGGATGGGGCGACGTCTGCCAATTCACATTGAAACGTTGCCCGTACGTTGGAAATTCATTTTGAGATATTAAATAAATTTGATTTGTTCGCATAAATATCATTGTTAAAAGGCATTGCAACGAAAAACTCTTTAAAAATTGTAATTCAAAAATAACTTCCATCAAGACACTTCTTACAGTGTTGATAAACGATATCTAAAGTATTGAAACTTGCCTTTAGAATAACAGTTTTGAGGTTATGTTTATATAAAGTTATCCAAGGTCGATTAGTATAATAGATCTTCCATATACTAGTAGTTCAGGAAGATGTCTAAGTATTTAAGTTAGTTTTGGTGATGAAGAGCTACCTGGAGTGTCTCCAGGAGTGTCTAATTGTAAAGTTATCACCGTAGCTTTTATTAATGTCGCCAAATATTACTGTGCAAACATAGCTGTGTTCCGGTTCGAAAGTCGTTGTTGTTAGTGAATTAAATAAGGTTATGTAACATCTTATGTATCAAGATTACGAACGCAATATGGTGTTGTTTATAGAAACAGTTATTGTTGGATAAACAAAAGGAAATAGTTATGAATAAGTCATAATTAAAATTACATGAAACAACGTACAGTGCAGTGTGATAAGCTTCCGAAGTAGTTATGAGTTTTCTGATGCCGTGGAGAATTATCCAGTCAAGATCCTCAACGGCTGCTGGCTCCATTTATATGAAAAATATTACTATTAATCGACTATCGATCTGCGACAATAGATATGAGAGGAGAATACCTTAAATTTTAACGATGGTTATTCAATATCTCTTGGATAGTAAAGAATAATTGACAGGTGGTGGAAGATCGGTTCCAAATTACTGTCATTTCTTTTAAAAATATCTAGACTTAGAATAACGAAAAGCTCTTAAAAGGTTTTCGTGTAATGTTAGGTATTTTACAATATTTTTAATATTATTCTTCCATCGGTTCTTTACAAGGAGACGAAGGTATAAGCTCAAGAAAATGTCAGGCGTTTTCTGTACAAAACGTAGTTAGTACGCAATTAAAAATGACTAGATCTACCCAAATTGTTAAAGTCTAGAAATATTTGTAAATAGACTATAACGAGGAGAAGTCTATCGAGCTAGTATCAACCCGCTTTGGGCCAGCTTGATGGGAAATGGTCCATATCCTGTTTATGAACCTCGACGACCGTACTAAGCTTGTGCCTAGCAGTTGAGGACTGTCGGCTGATGATGATGAATGAAGAGAACTTTAGCATTTATCGAAGATCAGAGGTAACCTATTAGAAATCTAAATAGACTGACAATTGATAATGTTGGAAAAGTTTCCATATTGGAGCTCGAATAGAACCTTCAAGGTTATTTATTACCTCTTTTGATTCGACGATATGTTGAAATGATCTAGGTGTTTATCTGATGCTAACGACTGCTCATAACAACGTGGTGCCAGTCAGGATGATGCACGAGCACACTGGTACATAGCTCCTCCTAATGCTCGTCCCTTTTTGACTTGAGATGTTGTGTCCGCAGTAATTTAACTATTCCACAAACCGAAACACAGTAAAGTTTGCACACAGATAGAAACCTTCCACCAGTAAGCATAATTCTTGAGATAATTAAGTCGTAGAATGATCAACATTAACCTGCGGTCTATAACCATAAGCGATGTTATGTCTAGATAGGTACCACCACTGCTCATGTTTCTGCCGAAAACCAGTACGGTGCGAACATTACTGTGTTCCGGTTTGAGGGCGGTGTAGCTAATGAAATTACTTGGGTATCGAGACTCGACATCTTATGACTCAACTCGATGAACACAACGTGGCCTAGTGTATAACATCTTAAGTAGCGCCATGTTTTTATAGGCAGGTGTATCACTCAACTTCAGGTGAACGTCCCGCTGGACGGGTCACTTCGTTGGATAAAAAAAAACCACACGAATGGTTTTTAGTCGTCAATTTAATTTTTTGTGCTAGTCATTGTTGTATAGATTCGTGAAATACAGTCGACTATATTTGGTAATGTAATTAGTAATCTGTGACTCACTGGTTACAGAGTATGTGATATTCATATAGATAATTAATTAAATTTAATTATAACTACAATGTCTCTGTCTCTTTATTACTCTGTTGAGAAAAAATGCGATCACTTCGTTTGCCAAATGCTTCCTACGTGTAACACTCTCTCGATAGACTGTTAGGGTTCCGTAAGTGTATTAATTAACAATGATATTTTCACATAACAATCAGCTGTTATATTGTATTTAGTTTAAAAGCGTCCGATTTATCGCCGCCGCGGGGTTCCGTCCAATCTCTGTCGATCTAATTAAGCCAACCAATCATTCAGCGCCCGACGGTCAATTTACCAGAATAATGGCGTTCCGAGTAAATGAAATATAAATCACCCATCACCCTTATAGATTTTATTTAGCAAAACAAAAAAAAAATTGTTAAATTCTCCTATAAATTGTTTAAAGGGAACATAGGCAAAGGAGTAAGTGGATTTACTTGATGGTGATTACCGTCGTATATATACAGTAACGTTTGTCGAATCCCGCCAGTGATGACGACATTTTAGGAAGGAGTCGACTATTTTTTGAAGGTCCCTAAATCGGTATCGGACTAGAAATATCTGTAGCGATATATGATCTTTATATACCTAGTTAACTTTAAATAAGAAATTCTGGGAATATTGTATTTCTAAAATTAGTAGTAAATTAGTTTGATTATCGATAATTCGGAGAAGGTTTATGCTAACTATAGTACAGCAGCCATTAGGTTCAGTGAGCCAAAAGTCTAACTGCCAACATAATCTGTTTGATGTATCCTGTCGGTAGATATCAGTATTAATAGCAGTTCATATAGGTATTATTACGTAGCCTATTCCTAACTCGAAGCAGTATACGTACGTTGCTATCGTTACATTTAAACGATGCTCAATTATCAAAGGAACAAAATTGAAATTTCTCTGTACATTAAAAAGAAAGACCACGCACTGCCGTCACAGCGTATAAGGAGAGTCCTCCGGGTGGTGGATGGTTGGGGCGGTAGTACAGCTAAGGTAACCAGTTAAGTTACCTCGCTGACCAAAGTAGGATGTAGTCCTCCAGCAATGTGGGGGTTGTGTGGCGGGTTGGCAATACGCTTATGTAAAAAACTCGTGTTACGAAATCGATAATAAGTAAAAGTCGATCCGTTCCCGAACGTTGCCAGACACAACGCTGGCATTCTCTTGTGTCGGAGATCAAGACTCAGTTTAGATTGCTGCGCCAAAGGAGTCAGTAGTGTATAAATAACATGTCTAAATTCTCAAGGCGCTATGGAGACTGTTCGCCACATCTCAACGTTCTTTGGAGAAATAAGTTATATTGAAGAGTAAATAAATCTCTAACAAAATATATTAAAAAAGCGATCCATTAATTAGTGTTAGTGTTTACAAATATGAAAATGGACAGTTCAGGAAACGGAAACTGTACAGTTTGCCACAAACGTTATCGTTTCCATTTAAAGTTATCGCGTCCAATTATAAACTTGTGACCGCTGCGGTCGCGTCAACTTGTTTTCTAAAATTTTTACAATCATTTCTGAAATTGGACTTGTGTTGCGGCAAAAAACAAAAAAAAACTTATTATACTAAAAACTTAACTATTCATCATCATCATCATTTCAACCGACGATCGTCCACTGCTGGCTTAACTATACGGATGATATAAAATTCTTATCTTTATTACCACAAAATAGTTATACGAAGGACAAGAAAAATAGACCTATTCCTTTCTGGTGAAGATCGATAGAAACTTCTGGATATGTGCAGCGCAAACGACGAGTCCTGTGTTAAACTATCGACAGCTGATGATAATAAGGATATTCATATACCACTTCATAATATTTTAAACAAGTATTAGCTGAATAAGATAAATATAAAAATCTCTGATAGCTTTACTTTGAAGAACTATTTAGATGTCGGTATGCCTCAAGATTTTGTAAAAGTGTATTTCATTTATATTATCTTAAAACCGTTTCCTGAACTTGTTTATGTTAAAAAAAATCGTGCTATGGTCTCTCAGAATACAAAGAAAATGGAGGGAATGCGTTAGAAAGATAAATTGAAAAAGTTTTATAAAATTTTACAGAGCAACGAACAAAAAATGCTATTCTCGTTATTATGGAATTTAAAAGTATAAGTAATTTAGAGACACAAAGTGAAGCAATGTGTAGCCTAGCTTACATTGACTACAGCGCACTTCTGAGGCAATCTATCTAGCTTCTAGCTAAACACTTAATAAGTTATACCACTAAGCTTGATTCTTCGGTAAGGTAATACAAGGAGGATGGCTTCATAGAACAATATATCTTTTGTGGTCATGTAACATTTTCTTATATCCATAGTGGTGGATAAATGAAAATAAGAGTTTTTGGTTATGTTGTTCAGTCTTTTCTAAAAATCTTGATAAGATCTGACACAAGTTATTTTTTTTAATTTAACATGCACTAATACTCAAGTCACCTACTAACGAGGCCGTAGATGTTGAAGCGCGCTCGGTCGGAATCTGTTGATAGAAGGAATACAGCGATGCTGTTGATGTTAAATAATTTCATAAAGCTCGTAGCAAATGATTTCCCGGCCATTCAAATTGCACACACGCGAGCTGAACGAAGCCTCGAGTAAGCGTTTGATTACAAATCTGATTAAACTTGACCCGACACTTCAATCGATGTTGATGAACAAACTTGCAAGTGCGAGGCGAGTAGATTGCTATCGATTTACTGAACAACTGCAGATGGGGTTTCTTTATATTTTTGATACTCTCGTCCAGAAAACAATGTGGCACTAATTAAGATGATAAATTTTGCAGCATAATTAACTCATCACCTCAGCCAATAATTGCATTATCAACAACGATATTCAATTTTAAACAGGACAGTATTTGCATAGCTTACATAATGAATGAATACATCTTCACCTCCATGATATTTAGTATCTCCCCTTTGTCACGAGAAATGGAAACGGAATACACTAGGTTAGAATAATTTAGGACGAAACACTTGTTCCATTTTCGAGGTGCGGCTGCAATATCGGAACAGGAACACGGCGTATTGTTCAATCAATGTCGGTAATATGTCAAAGGGGGTTCCCCTGATGGATCAATGCACGTTGGTACACCAGATACAACTACTCGTATGACTTTAGCCAAAGATCTTGAATTAGTAGATAGAGAGATAGGCTTTGTGTCTGTACAATCAGACTCAATTATACTTTTAATAATATATGTACATATAAAATATATCGATGTGGAGATCTTTAGAGGAGGGCTATATCCAGCAGTGGATGTCTGTCGGCTGATGATGATGAGGGATATTATTACACGCAAAGCAACGTGTTACTGATGGTAAACAAGGAATACTGTTATACTTTCAGATTTTAATAACGTGGTAAGCCTCCACATCTACGTATTATTAAAAAAAAGCTGTTCGCTGCGGTATAAAGAAAATATACAAAGTAGCGATTAAAATTTAAAATTTGACAAAAAACGTTGTCACAATTTTTGGTCCATTGTTGTCAGACTCCGGCTAAAGAAAAAGATAAAAGAATGTTATGAAAAGGTAAATTCAAAAAGTGCATTGTAAATTTTACTGCGAAATCCGAACACGAGGGTTTTTTAACAAGTAAATGTCGCCGTGTTGCCTATACTGAATTTTTTTTATTCATCGGCACAAAGATGAAATAGTGCACTATATAATATCTTTTTGAGGGTACGAAAAGTCTGCTTTTTTGGAAATGTTTCTACTGGAATTTGTTTTTGTCATTAGAAATACTTAGAAGGTTATCTACTCGTGTGATAGAGAGGTTAGAATTTCTTCTCTGCTATTCTACTTAAGACATTTTAGTCTAGAAGTAGCTGAGATGATAATGGATGATATTAATAGATAGTTTGCTCAACCAAGTGTTTCTACAGATTCTTTTTATCGATAAAATGTTTCCGAAAATTTATATTGTCGGTAAAATATATGAGATTTAGCATAAACACCGTTTAATGTTTCATCATCTACGTCTGCAGGAGTCTAATGCTGAACAAAGAACTCTTGTAAGGAACTACGCTTACATCTTTTTACCGCTCTACGCATTTAGTGTCAATTTCCATATAATCATCATCATCAACAGATAGACGTCCACAGCTTGACATAGGCTCCCCAAAGATTTGCACACTTATAGTTCTCAGTACATCATCAGCTTCATCAGTCGAAAAACGTCCAAAGCTGAACATAGGCCTCCTTCAAATATCCCCACGTTTGTAGGATTTCTTAAGAGGGGATTTGGGTCATTTCCCACTACGCTGGTCCAATGCGGGTTGGTGGGAGCCAGAACCCCGTTTGTTGATTAGCAGGGCACACCGCGAGCAGGTAAGGTTGGCTTTCCCGGGGAAGGAGTCCGCCGCCTCTATTCGGGTGTTGTGCGATCGATGGCTCTCTATGGCGCTCCGGTTTGGTCAGATCGGTTGACGAGCAGCCGACGTTGCCGGGCTAAAGTCAACAGTCTGCAACGGAAGATAGCCATTCGTATCGCACGGGGATATCGGACGATATCGTTTGTGGCGGCCACTATCCTGGCCCGGTTCCCACCTCTGGACATTCTGGCGGAAAGGGACGCGCGGATTTATACGCGTCTACGTTCTCATCGAGAAGAAGCCGAACCCCTGGATGTGGTGGAAGTGCACAGGCATGAGCGCCGCCGAGCCTTGGAGGTGTGGAGAGAGAAGCTTGCTGAGCAGCGGAACTCACGGCAGCGTATAGTAAGCGCTTTTCTGCCGAACCTCGAAGCCTGGCTTAGATCGGGCGGAGTGGCGCATGTCACGTTCAGGCTGACTCAGGTACTCACAGGACACGGGTGTTTTGGTGAGTACCTGAATAGGATTGGACGTGAACCAATCACGCAATGCCACCAATGTGGTAGAGAGCTGGATTCCGCTCAGCATACGCTCGCAGAATGCCCTACGTGGGAGCCTGAACGGAGAATTCTCATTCATAAAATAGGGCATGACCTTTCTTTGCCAGTAGCGAAATCAACTGCACTAGCAAAGAAAAATGGGTGGATAGCGCTGGTTTCCTTCTGTGAAACCGTTATGATGCAGAAGGAGTCTGCCGAGCGAAGTCGGGAGAGGGCCGACTCCGTCCATAGACGAGGACGTCGGGGCGATGGCAACGGACGCCCCAACCCGTCAGCCCTGTAGTGCCGGGCCATTAAGAATAGGACTAAGGTATTCTCTGCCTGTCGTACAAGGCGACTAAAAGGGTCCTCGGTTTCGTAGGCTTTGAGGGTGGGGGCCCTCAGAGCTTAATAAGCGAGTCTTAGGAGGACGGCAAATACATTGTGGTCTTGTATTTGCCGTAGCAAAGCGTGAGGTCTAGGAGGGCTTTGGCCCTTCCGTGGAATGTTTAATCGAGAGTGCAGGGGGGCGCCGGTGCGTTCCGTAGGAGATCCTGGAGCCTAGGCCTCTCACAGAGATCTCCACATCGATCGATATATATATCAGTATATATTTTAAATTATCTGTACTAGGGCGGGGGTATAATGGGTTCCACTCAAGGAGCCCAAGCCAACCATTTATTTTTTTTTTTTTTTTTTCTCCCGGGGAAATCTTCTTAAAAGATACCTTGCTTCTGGGGGTAAACCTCAATCAGTAAACCATAAATATACATATATATATATATATATATTTATGGTTTACTTCCAGTTCAATGGATTTAATCAATTTCCTTTATACACGTTGAATTAAATTAAGTTGTAGGATAAATTGGTTGAAACTTAAAACAGCTAAGATGTATAAAGTCCACGTTTGCTATTTTCTTTAATCAGAATCCAAAGGACGTGGACCAATTAACTTGGGAGACTAATGTATCAAAGCCACGCTGATACAAGACAGCCACCGGCTTCCAGCAAAAACGGCAGACGGGAATGGTCGTCGTGATGGCTTCTGGCGATTGTTTTCTTCCTTTTCTTTACTTTCAAATGTATTTTTTAAAGAGCTTTATTGTTTTTTTATTTGCAAGTGCATTTCCTAAAAAGATATACAAAGACACGAAAGACTTGCTTTAAAGGATTGATACTTTTTAATCAACGAAGCGAGTGGTCTCCAAACTGACTCCGTGGAGAGTGAATCTTCTATCAGTAGACCGTGTAAGCCATCAATAAATCAGCTTAGAGAATTTCTCAACTAAACTATCGTTACATTTAACAGACTAAACGTAATGTAATCATACGTCTTGTTAGTTCTAATTTTCTGGTTAATTTAACTATGAAGTAATTAAACCGGATGATTGTAGTTTAAAGAAATTAACCCATTTCACTGTGTCTGTTGTGAGTGCACAGTTATATTCCTTTCTTATTTTCACTTCTGATGAGATTTGTCGTTTCTTTACTAGTAATTTTTCATAATAAAGTAATTACCGCGGTAACAAGTATGAGTGTCTTATGGTTTAAACCCACAACACTACAATGTTGTCTTTTTCAGATTGAAAGCCTCTATAGTTTATACAGTAGTAACTAAGGTAATGAGACGTAGTCTTACGGTAACCAGTGCTAACAACTAAAATATTGATAAAATACTGCAGTACCGTTTCTGCCTTGGTCCTTTTTTTATTTTTTTTTCATTCGACGAAATGACGAGACAATCAGGAAGTTCCGCCGATGGTTAAGTACGAGTATACGCCTGCTCACAACAATATGAAAATAGTTGGGATAGTATATACAGCACCACGTTGTACTTATAGCCTTGAGACTTATAATATTAAGTCTCGTTACTTTATTAATTACACTGCTACAGTGCCCTGCCTAGACGGTCTCCTGCAACAGAGACTACCAGTAAGTCCTTTATTGACCTATAAAAAAATAGATGGATTAAAAGGAAATACGAAAGAAATAAAGCTGCGAAAGATTAGTTCCTTTTAAAAACTATTACGTGAGACACGAGCTTTCGTTGTATTTAAAAACTGGCAAACTCATGCAGCAGCAAGAGTCCAGGAACATAAATCCGTTACAGGCACCAGGTCGTCCGCTGAGCGGCGGCAGCTAAACGACGCTAACTGATTACCTTTACACATTTCAGCATTTCTTTATTATTTCAGCGTTTTCACGCGGACTAGGGGTAAAAGTAGTTGTAACACTTCATGTTGAATAGTATTTACATCTTTTAAGGTCCTAAGTTCTTTGTAATACAACTGTAGTATATATGAAAGCATAAGCATTGGTTCTATCCGTGCCTCTGACTTCCTTTAATGACTAGAGTCTCAATATTTCTTAGTTTTGTTTAATTTATATGATTATATAGAATTATGACAGGTTTTATGATTGTTTTATACGTGTGACCATCTATCAGCTGATGATAAGGGAACACTTTAAATCAATTTTATCAGGATTTGGTCCTTTAAATAAAAACATTGGCCCCATACAATTCCTATTGTTATTCCGTTTGAATTATTTTCTTTGTTATGTAAACTATATAATTATAAATGTATACAAATGAATAACATAGAATTGTTTAATATCAAAACAATATCTTCTTTTATTTACATAATGGTTGCATTAAAATAAACCAATTTATATGTATTTTTGTTTAATACAGAAGTTAATACATTCAACTCTAGTTGGGGAGTACCAATATAGTAATATAAAACAATGTTAATGAAAATATACGTTATCAGTTTTTATAGTCATCGGTCTAATTTCTTTGGAGGGATGATGATGATGATAAAAAATTTTAATTGCACAGTATCTAACCACTTTCTTTGAATCTTGAAGGATCTTGATTTGAAGGCCCCATGTTTGATTTTAATGGTGGTAGTTTAAAGAACTTGCTCGATTGACAACTACTCTCATGTAAATATGCTGATATAAGAGTATTGCTGTGTTCAGGTTGTTCATATATGAGAGGAAGAGTATTCTGAATAGGCATATCCTAACATTCACAGCCTCATTGTCACTTAACACCGTGTGAAACTAAGATCAAGTTAATCTGTTGTAGTTAAAAACATTTCCTTTCTGGTTTTAAATAATAGCTTTTAATTATTTTCTTTGGTTTCGATTATCTTAACAATCGTAAGATGATTGCTGGTACAGCAGTACAGCAGTCTCATGATGGACTGGTCCCGTACCTGTCTCGATCGATCGAGGTCGACTTTATTACTTCGTTATTCTTTTCACCGAACGTAAGTTAGTTTGCGAAGTCACTGAAAACAGAGTAGTTATTTTCCTCGGACGTATAAATCCCCCACCTGCGGGATTTATGGGATGGTTTCCGGTGCTAAAGTAAATAATTTATGTCTTTTGTCCCTTAATCCTATTAGCGGCTGAATGGTGTCCTTTGAAACGAGCCTTTAGTTTGCCAATGATCGATATGGGTTTCGGCTTTTATATATAGATAAACAGTTTGTTTGCGCACGCGATACTTTTTCTAAGCAATCATCTGAACATCACTATACAAATATTTATTGTTTATATTAAATACAAATAACATTTTTACACAAGCATTCGAGTATATAGAGTTAGACGTCCGCCTGATGGTAAATGATAGACTTGCCCGAAACAACGTGACGCTAGTTATGATACACATAGCAGCACAATGTGCTTATCTTACTTTACCTTACTAATTTCATTAGCAACAAATACCTTCAAACCGGAACACAATAATGTTTGCACTGCACTGTTTAGCAGTAGTAAATGGCGCTGCGATAAGATATTTCTGAAACGATAAATTTAGTGTATAATTTCATACTGAGTATAATTTGGACAGTGCCTAAGTAGTGCTTAAACGCGCTGTAAATTTATGAAATAACCGACGAAATATGTGAGGTATATATACACACATACATATATATTAGTAGACAATAGCAACATGGTCTTGTTTGTAGCGTTTCTTGGTATTACGGTTATAACGTTACAAGTTAAAGGATGCAGCGATTTTTATTTGTAAGTATGAAGATTCTTTAAGCGGGTCTCGTATGGAATATATTTGATATGACATACAAAAGAGTAACATATTTTTTTTTAATAAACATCATTGCGTCTGTCTGGATGTTTATATTGCAGCACATTATCAATTTTGGCTACTTCACCTTATCACAGAAATTATTATCATCTATTGAATTTATAGTTTGGTTATATTATGTAAATTTATCAGTCTTCGTGGTGCAGCGGACACTATCTTGCATTGTTATACAAAGGTTCTTAGTTCGACTCGGGAGACACTTCAGTAGAATTTGGATAGTGGTATGTTTTCTGAGGAGTAATAGGTATCGCACAACTCTTGGGGTCCAAACCATCCTCGTCTGCTCGTGGTGTACTCTGCTAATCAATAAACGGGATTCTGGCTCCCACCAACCTGCGTTGTGCCAGTGTGGTTGGTGATAGCCCAAATCCTTCCATATGAACTACCCTACAAACGACGGCCTCTAGTGCCCGTTGCTTTTGCGGACAGCGCAGGACTGATCGATGTGGAGATCTTTATTGGCGGTCTATGTACAGCAGTGAACGTCTATCGGCTGATGATGATGATGAACTAACTGTAAGTGTAAATGTCAGTTTATTTAGTACTTTTTCTATACCGAAAACTTTCGCAATAAATAAAATGGTCTTAGGTTCATTAACAACAATGATATTAATCTAAAGAAAATATAAAATGAAGACACAAGTTCTGGTAGGTTTCAGTAGCCGGAGACTTTTAGGTAGGTACCATGGCACGGTTTGAAGCTTATTGTAGCTAATAAAATTACCAGAGTGATGAGGCTTAGCATCTTACGTCTTTATACGACGAGCACGTGGTGCTGTGTTCTGGGCATGAGTATAATTTAATATCAAGTTAACATCGCGATAAAAAATTGAAACCTATTTTTAATAGAGTTCATACATACATATATATCACGCCTCGTTCCCAGTGGGGTAGGCAGAGACCACCTCTCTCCACCTGCTACGATCCTGGCATAATAGAGTTAACAATTTAATAGAGTTCATACGAACTAAATTGTTTTTTGAGCGAAAATAATTTGAGGAACATTTGAAAATCCGCTTTCTCTTATGACTAAGGTTGCAGAAGCAATAAGACGGCTGTACCTCGGAAACCCTAACCTAGAGTTCCCCAGCACTTTGTTCAGTTCTCCTGGGAAGTGTTTCGGCGGTATATCACATAATGGAACGCTGTTCAATAGATGCAAAGGTTTTATTCGAAGGTACAGCTATTGTATCGAGCGATTTTGAATCTTATTAACCCCTTCAGTCATTGTTTCAGCGTGTCGAGTTGCTAACCCTTTTTTTGTCCACTGTGGAAAAGGGAAATGTAATGATAAGGCGGAGACTGCTTGTGTAAATAGCACAATGGTTGGTGTTAGTGTTGGAGAGTTTATATCAACGTTTGTTCACTAGAATATTTGATCACATATTAATTTTGTAATTGTATTTCAAATAAATAATCTTATAGGTTCTATGATGGGGTCTCATAAGGGGTCTAGTTTGAATGGTGGTGAGGTTATCAGAACCACTTGTTTGATTAGTAGTCCGTATTGTAAATCCGGGCTCAGTGGCGTTCTTTGGAGAGGCCTATATCCAGTAATAGACTGCCGCAGGATGAAGTTAATGATGATGATTTTAAATCTGTCGCAGTAATATTATTCTATTGTAATAGTTATATTTATGAGAGCCGGAGCCTTTTTGTCGATTAAGCGAAGAGACGAGGGAGCCGTTCACCTGAAGCTGATACCCCTGTTTATAATATCGTGGCGCTAGTAAGGATGATATACACAGCACCACATTGTTTCCGCTTTGAGACATAACATGCCAAGTCCCGTTATCTGTAATGGCTTTAGTTAAAACGCTCTTCAAACCGGAACACGGTGACTTTTCTAAACAGTCTTTGCCAAGCATTCTTCATCTTTTATGGCTTCATCATAGCATTTGCAGTTCAGGTTTAGTATTATCCCATTGTATGTAAAAAGGAACATTGAAGTTGTTAGGCAGTTCCGGTGGGTGCAAACATCTCATATCCGGTGGATCGCTTCTTCATCTTCGATATACTACAATTTTGCCAAACAATTATTATGTCATCTTCCTTCTTACTTGATATTGTTTATTGTTAACGCTATATATCCGATTTGTATAGCTTATCATGGGGAATATGAATCGCTCATATTTCTTTTATACAGATTACATAGAATACTTTATTTTTCATTTATCTTATTAAAAAGAGGATGTTAGAGAATATTACACCGTCGTGATTTCTCTGAAGAACGCGGAAAACCTTTGACTGTAGTTATTATGGCATCGCTCAGCTTCACGCTACGGTTTCCGCTTACACAAAAACCTTTAGCTTATCTCCAGGAAAAAAATTTCTAAAGTAAGGGAGAACAGTCGTACACCTTCACTGTGAATGAGTTGTTTTATAGACGCATAAGAACGGATGGTAGGTGAAGAATAAGTGGTGACCACCATCTAACTGTAGTACTTTTAATGTTTAAAAACAACTTGTCTATCAACAGTTTGTCTTTAATGTTAATAATAGCTTTACCGCCTGCTTTGTTGGCTGGGACACCACCGTAACTCCTTTGGTGAAAGAATTTAGTAAATTCCTGTCTTAACCAATTATTTTAACTTAAATTTGAACAGTTAAAGGTATCTTTGTCATATTATCACCATTACGAGTATTTCTTTTTTTATTCCGCATGTTCAGCTTATAAATCTTCAAAGTCATAATTTCTCTCACATCGTGATCCATGTACGTCGTAAGTTAGAGTTGACAGATAACATGGCAAAGCTTTTGAAATAGTGGCGCTGTCGGCTTCTATGAAAAATTAACCGCGAGGAAAGCCGAGAAAATGCGGCTAATGTGCCTGAAGGCTTCAGGGCCTGTAGTCTTTTTATCATCACGGATATACTTTGTTACTAGATGACAATTCTAACCAATGACAGTGGTCCCATAGCGATGTTTTAATGGTGGTAAGGTTTGTTTTCAAACTTTCAGACCCTTAGGGATACGTCAGCTCCATTGGCTCATAAAACAAGGACACAACTCAAAAAGAACTTAGAGTGCTAATACTGTGGTTACAACATATCAACTATATATATCTTGCTGAAGCTATTGTTCTTTATACATTTATTTATTTCTTCATATATTTCTTGTATTTATACATTCTTGTATAGTATTAATAACATTATAACCCCGTAATAATGCCGCCCTTTGATGTTATCCTTTTGTAGTATTGAAGCAGGAGAAATTCTGTTTCGACCCAATTCAAAACATTTTATACAATTAATAACAACTAAGTCGTCGCAACAGTGTTTAAGTTTCCAAGTTCAAGTTACTTAAAGTTACATTATATATTATGTTTAGTTAATTATTAATATATTCATGTTTAATTAATCATGTAAGTTGAGAGCTTTGTGTTAGAGATATAACGTGTGCTATTCAATCAGGTTGCGAGGTTTCTAACGATTTATCATATAATATAATATCTCTCAAAACAAAATATCGGTTTTTGTAATACAAAAATAGAAAGTTCAATGTACGCAATCTTCATTGATCTTACTCATCATCAGATACTTTGACGTGAAGATATCTTATCATTAATTTTTTAATAGAACTTCCGACTTCGAAGTTATGATTGCCTTTTTTATATTACAACTTTATGTCCCTTTGGTGGTCGAGGCGACCAACTACGAGCTGCCACCGAATCCCAAGACAGCCCAGAGGTCCCACACACCATGAACAAACCAAACGTCATCGAACATTAGGGGCGGTTCTCATCGCCCAGGGTTTCCGATACAGGCGCAAGTGTTTGGAGACCAGACCCGAGTCCGGTTTCGACGACCGAGTAGTGTCGCTAGAAATCTAAAATCCAGGCACACTATGTGAAAATCTACCGTCGGATAACTACTCTCCACTTAGTACATTTTCTTTAAGACAACACGCCGTGGAGACGGGTTCTCGAGCCCAGATTCAGATGAGCTGTAAGAGTCAATATGATTACCAAGCGCTCAACATCAGGAGGAGAGGACTTTATGAGTATATTTGTTAAAAAAGAAACTTCCATTAAAATCACAGTACTCTATAAAAAAAATTATGTGCTTATATACACAGAGGAACCAAGTATCAACCATGAAATCCTCTAAGAGATACCATTGGTGGTAGGTCTCCGCAGCCGGTGAGTCTAGGTAGGTACTACTGCAGCGCTTATTTCTGCCGCCAAACAGTAGTGTGCAAACATTACTGTGTTCCGGTTTGAAAGGCGCTGTAGCTAATGAAATTACAAGTAACAAAACTTAACATATGTCTCAGGCGACGAGCGCAATGTGGTGTATTTCTTCCTAACTAGCGCCACGTAGTTATGGGCAGGCGTGTCACTCATCATCAAGTGAACGTCCGTCGTCGTCATTAAAATATATTTTCCCGTACTTACAAATACGTATTAACTTACGAATACTTATTAATAAGTGGTTTTAGAAGATAATGAATTTATTTTAAGTAATAACACCGGAATAGGGTTTTAAATCATCATCATTATCATCAGCCGATAGTTGTCTGCTTGATCGATCGGTCGGATATAATATTTATATAGATATTACTAATGGCTGATGAGGCTGCTGGGAGGCCCCTACAAAGTGGACCGACGATCTGGTAAGGGTTGCGGGAAGCAACTGGATTGGGGCAACGCTGGACCGATCGATGTAGAGATCTTTGGGAGACGCCTATCTCTAATGGACATCGGCATGAGCAGTGAACGTCTATCGGCTGATGATGATGATGATAAACATATTAACATTTAAACTTCTTTGTCATTATCAATTGATTATTTTTGTGTATAATATAATGTATTAATTATTTTACAGTATTAAGGATATAATCTCGTAATAAAACTAGAAGCTCCATAATTAAAATGTCTGTAAGATTATCTGTTAATATTGGCGTAACAGTTTCACTTTGACAGGCGTTCGAACAGTCGCAAAATTTAACGAGATGATATTTCATGGAAATCGCTCCTCGCGGCGTCCTCTGATCTTTTTCATTGAGATAATTAACTTGTATATACTTATAAGAATACTAATGCACTATAGATCATTATTAATGAAGTGTTTATTATGATAACAATTACTTTTACTGGTGGTAGGTCTGGAGGTGTTCGTTATTGTGGCGGTGGGGTTCAGTAGCCGTTGCTTGGTAATCCACGGTGAAGCTAAGAAGGACTTGAAAGCTCGCGGTGGCCGTTTTAGGTGAGATCTTCGGATGTGCCCCGGTGGACTAGTTGTAGCGGAGTCTTGGAAGGAGAGGAATGTTGGTATTGTGGTTCCCCGCTCATCGTGTATAACGATTGGCGGCGTAGCCAAAAACCAGATCTGCAAGGAGTTGGGAGAGTTTTTTTGTATATTCCGCCACATAGGTGGAAAGAGAAGTCTCTGCTCTTGAGATGGAGCTACGCAGTGCGGCCGGCGCTCGTGGGGTTGCGGAGGTGTCTGTTTCCATGGTTCCGCCGTAAGGCGACATCGTAAGGGGACATCGTAAGGGTTTTAGTCGGTGCAAGCCCGACAAATGGGGGGGGGGGGCAAGTATGCAAAAATATTTCTCACTCGAAAATAGAAAGAAAAAGAACCCCACGCAGCGCGTATTAAAACAGTACCGTTCAAATAATACTGTGTTCTAGTTTGAACGGTGCTGTAGCTAGTGTAATTACTGGGATGAAGAGACTTAATATCTGGTCTTAAGGCGACGATTGCAATGAGGTGCAGTTTATATCATCTTAATTAGCGTCACGTAGTTATGATCAGGCGTACTACTTACCACTAGTTGAACGTCCCGCTCGTCTCGACGCTTCATAGAATAATAAAAGAAAAACTTTTCATTGCTACATCTGCCGCAAATGTGATTTGACGTGAACGAAATGCTACTTAGCTTTAAGTTCATCGACAGGTCTTTACTTCATTATCATCATTAGGTTACTGTTCGTAACTTACTTTATATAAATGTTTACACAACACTTATAAGTCTAAGTATTTAAAAGATGTTTTTACCTGTGTCTCCTGAGCTAAAAGCATAAAATAGGTTGCTAAAAAAACACATTTATAGGCAAATTCTATTTAAATTTAAACAGGTAATAATAACAGAGAAAATAACCTAAACTATAGTAAAGAGAGACATTGTGTCCCCAGGGTCCAACTAGTTCATTACTGTAGCTACAAATCAATTCATTACTGTAGACGGATTAGTCGGAACCGAAAGCTCTGTCGATTTGATCATAGAGCCTCCTCAGTGCTTTCCTAAAAGTTTGCCTGATCAGATTTTTAATTTTCTGTGTCACCTTTTGATTTGATAATCTATTACTTCCTGTATCCTCCATATTGGCAGATATGTTTTGAGAGCGTCGCTGAATTTTTACCTCGATTACTAAAGTCATAGCTGTAAATAAGTTGTATTTCAAGTAATCTTCATAATATTTTCTTTTCACCATTTTAATAACTCCATATAGGGTACACATCGTCTACCTTTGTAAAGTACATATATCTAGTAGTAAATCACGATACATATAAAGCTTTTAAAATATATCAATAATATCTAAATCATGATATTTAAACAAATACTATCTATGTAATTAGTAAATTAAAGATTTATTAAGTACCTGCTAATAGGTAGCCGATTGCTAATAAACAGAATGCACCTTGTAGCATCGCCAACGAAACTGGCTCCAAGTCAACTGTCGATTCGGACTGCATCTGTGTTTAATTGTTGTTTTAATAAATGCACAACAAACATTGAGGTTCTTAGCTTTTTTTTTATTTAATTCATCTATTTCAAGAGAAAGAGTGAAACATGAAATAGATGAAGTAACGATCTGTAAAGTCATCAATTGTAGATCTCTTATCAACCGCCAGACCAAAAAAAATGACTACATAAATATAAAATTTTTGGTTCATAAAAATATATAGACTGAGAGGGTGTAAGAGGTCCCGCACCACTACTTACGGGAAATAAGCCAATCTCAACTAGTCATGGTGTACCCCGATAATCAACAAACGACGCTCTGGCCTAACGTGAATTGAGCCAGCGTGGTGAGAAATAGTCCTGATCCGAAAGCGATTTAGAGCGTAAGACCGATCGATGTGAAGATCTTTGGGGAAGGTCTATGTCCAGAAATGGACGTCTATTGGCTGATCATGATATAGACTAAAAGAAGTTTTTGTATTAGACACGATAGAAACAATATAACATGTTCAAGTGATAACGTTATATATAATACAGTGAACTCAATAACTTTTTTTTTGTTAAACACTTCCTAATTTGTAACAATTTTAATTAGAAAGTCGATTCAGTTGATCAATATTAGAAAATGTAAAAACATAGCATTTAAAGAGTTTCCTATAAGTATCTCTTTAGTGCTTTCTGAGACGAGAGATCGCCATCAAAAGATTTATAATTGATACTATCTTACCTGGGATCCAGTAACGGAGTCACCAGTTACGTCCGCGTTTTCTTTATCGCTTTCCGTTACAGGTTCTGATCTTCTAGACTGTTCCGGAAGATTCTTATATTCGTCTTTCGTCACCTTTGCTAATATTCCAGCTTCGAAAAGATTCATTATCCTGTGACGAGAGCAGTGTATTGGTCATTCGAAGATTTTTGCCGCAAAGAGTATGCAAATATTATCACAAAATATTGTCTATACGAATACGGTTACTTACACATTGTTAAAAGTTTCTAGGTAAGGGCATCCAATCTGCAACGCTATGGCCGAATACCTCGTGTACAACTTTTCGCTCAAGTGGAAATTATGAGAACCTGGAGAGCATCAAGAAATACAAAGTATTTTACACATAACTTCACATTCGTACAAGCGCGAGTACTGTATTCAAAAATACCGTAATTTACAAATAATTATTAGTTATGGTCTTTTTTGTAGCAAGCCTGTAGCTTCTGCCTGTACAGAACGAGATTAAGGTAAATTTTACTGGTGGTAGCAAGCTCCTTAAAAATTAAACGGGTTCATACTTTTTGAGACTGCAAATAGTCGTTACCTACTAAGTAAGCCCGGCATGGCAAAATGAGTCGTATTAGAGAAGTTAGTTCAGTAGGTACATCCTATCCTACATAATACTGACAATCCCCTGAAAGCAGGTAATTTTTCTTAAATTCACTGTTATCACATATATTGATTTTAAAAATACTCTATGGTTAAAATTTTTTGATTGGAACTGGACGAAGTCCGTATCCAGCAGTAGGGCATTGATTACCCAGCAGTAAGAGATTGAAAGATTGCATGCAGTGGTTGGAGTGATCGTATTGAGACTGCATCTGGTTTGCGTGAAGCTAAAGCTGATTATTATGAAAAAATGTAGATAAGTACCAAATCGTTCCGTATCGTAGTACAGTGTTTCTCTACCACCAAGCACTGCGATTCTCTTATGCGCCAATACTAATCTCACACCAACTTCTATACTCCTAACTCTTTGTATCTTTTGCCGTCTCATCAATTTCGCCAGACGTCCGTATACTCCGGTACCATTCTGGTGGAAATACATATATATGTCCAATAAAAATGTTCTTAACAGCTATTTTGCAATTTAAAGTGAAGTTTTAATTACGCTCTTCGTACTACTTCTCAATTGGAAACAACAGTAGAAATCGTCACCAGATCATATAAGGAAAAATAAAGTGGTATTGTACTACCTCCAGGATGGTGAGAGAAGAACTATGCCTTTCAACCACCAGCTCATATTTTCTGTCTCTCATTGCTTCCTCTAGAGCTGCGAGTGTACCAATCGGTTGTTCCCTGGCGGGTCGAGCCAGTAGACTGGTGAGATTTGCTGAGTACATATCTCCAATGACGTAAGTTGCTCCAAGTGATATTAAGACTGTTACCAAACGTGCTTTGTGAGTGCTAGAAGGTTCTTTACTTGAGGCTGTCAAATTTTCATAATGAATGTTAAGGATAAAGATAAAAAGAAATAAAACGGAAGTAATAACAAAAGGAGAGAGAAATAATAATAATATTATACTAAGACTACAATACAATGTAATGCCTTTATATTGTAAATCGATATATATATAACAGTGTTGATGTCGTTCCGGAAGTCGACATTCCAGAGCCAATGTAATTTTGGCCCTTGTCATGTTAAATTCTGCTGAAAATATTTTTTTTATTCAATACAATAGAGCAAATACAGTGCACGATCAGTATATTGTTACTTAGGTATTTAAAACTTACACTGCCTGAGAAATAGTGTGGTAGTAAACCAACAACAGTTGTTAAACAATTTCAATTGGTCCTGCTGACGTCGCCGCCATGAAGATGGTGCCGCTATTATACACCAAAGCGCAGGTCCTGTGATTAGCAATGTAGCGAATACTAAAGGCCAGACCTGTTCATTAGCAAAATATATATAACATTAACAACAGCCAGACATCAACAACAGACTTTAACTGTCCTAAAGTTTGGTTGTTCATATAAATGTTTGTGACTTCAAACGTTGAATCTCATGCTTATCCTGATACTTGCTTCCTTTAGCTTTGTGATCAAAAAACTAGTGGATTATTTATTCCTGTTTTTAATTTGATACTGATGTATGACGACGAAGTACTAATTTCGTATACGTAAATATTACGGAATGTGTCAATACTACAGAGCTTTTAACATTCCCTTTATAGTCGTCATAATAAAATGTTAAATGGATTTCATTGCCGATGTTGGATCGGAAGTAGAATATATTACTTTTTTAATTTTGATCTAGTATATAAAAGAGGAGAAATATACTATAATGTGTGATCGATAAAACAAATATGTTCAGTATAATTAGTATTTAAAAACAATGGAATCAAATATTGGATTGTCTAGCTAAGGTAGTTGGCAAAAACACTAGATTATTTTTCGTTGAAGTCACAGATTTTGAGAGGTCTGAGAACTGAACTTGTTATATTAATGAAGAAGAATGCTAGTTTAACAGTTCTGACATATGAATTGTTAGTAAGCATACAATTTGATTTGATTTCTAAACATTTATTACAATTTAAAGCGATCAAAGTATCGTGACGTCTTTTATATACTTGCTAGTTTACTTTAGTTGTTCATGCTATTTTAAAACATTAGATCTGAGCTGTCTACATAAATAACTATTAACATTTATATAAAATTTTTAATGGGATGACATTAACTACTTGCTTATGATTGAAAATTATGAAAAAAATCACTTACTTCCCATCTGAAAGGCCTGATAATAGCAAGAGTTTCACTGAGCTTGGCCGGTGCGTGCGTTAAAAATGCGCCGGAGTCGGCAAGGGTGACGAAGGAAAACTCTACTGCTTGTAATCGTTCCCAAGTAATCGTCACATCTCCAATGAAGAAATCAGCTTTCTAAATGTGAAAATAACGAAGAATGATTAAAGACAGAATCCAAATTAGAAATTGTTCTTCGTTTTAAAATTAGACACAAGGAAATCGTTGAAGAACAAAGGTGATGTTGATTTAAAATATTTCAGTATTAGTTATTCATACAACTTTGTTCTAGCTTATCTAGACAACGAATAGATGAAAAAGAACTTACGCGTTTCCAAATTAACCCAAGGATCCCTCGAAAAGTACCATTCCCTGAAATGCTCGAACCTTGACTTCTGTCAGGAGGGTTATAATACTGGTATCTATAATGGTAACTGTTAATTAAAGGCATACCAAAACATCTACAATATTTTAAGACATAATATTTGAAATAAAGCCAACCTGAAATTTAACCTCTTCGCTATTAAAGCTAACAGTTTATCATCACGGCCACCAGTTACTTGAATTGTTGAGTTGTTGTAGTACTTAACAAAGTGCCACGGAGGTGCCTGGAAATTACAATAACAGTGATAACAATTAAGAATGGCAGCAAAGTGTAATAGAAAATAATGTTATAAATAACATTAGATGGAGTTATTATCATGGTATTGAGTGATAACGAAGAGATGATTGTTTACAATCTTAAATTCTAATACGGCGCCCTCCTCATACAAAGGTATATGAGAGAGGTAACTAGCAATTTCCTCACAATATGTGGTCCAGGAATTAATAACGAACACTTAGTGACTGTGCTTCGGATGCAATTAAATTTGACCGTTTTAAATTTTGACTATTAAAGCTTTTAAACTTGTTCATTATCTTACTATTATAAAGAAAAAAGCAGTCTCCTACATGTAGTACGGGTACATCGAACACTCGGCCTTGAAAGTTCTTGTAAACTGTATTGGTAGATGGCAACACCGGAGATCTGTACAGTTTACCAGACCACCAGTTCACTAAGGTCAGGTGATGCAGACGGTTTGGTGTCGCTTGATTGTAGTATATTCTAAACCTTAAAATTAACAATTTGTTATTGTTATATATATTAGTTTAGCTATTAATCGTATATTTTGTATTTCTACGTTACGGCCATTATACAATCATCGGTTTTCAAAGGTTTATTTGTCGCTTTCGAATTGTTACCATAAGATAAATAATAAATCCTAAGGATGACTGATGATGATAGTAGCCTCCTAGTAAAGCAAACTCAGTTTTCTTTTCAAGCCTACATATACATTTCATACACACAACCTACATATATAAGTTTGGCAAATATCTCCCTTCCGCTTTTTTGCTCTTTATTCAATGCTTTATAAAAAGTGTTACAGTGATCGGATTTAGTTCAAATATGCGCCGTTTTGTTCGATAACCTGTTTCCATCTAGACGGCAACTTCATAATACCTCCCTCGTAGAAGCCCCCCTCCTTATTTGCGAAGAACTCGGACAGCCACTTTTCACAAGCCTCTTTTGAGTTCAACTTTACACCACCAAGGGCGTTCACCATGGACAGGAACAAGTGGTAATCACTTGGCGCTATATGGTGGATGCGATAAACCCTCCCATCCGAGCTCCCGTAGCTTCTGACGAGTCATCAACGAAGTGTGTGGTCTGGCGTTGTCCTGGTGGAACACTACACCCTTCCTGTTGGCCAATTCTGGACGCTTCTGGTCGATCGCCTGCTTCAAGCGGTCCAGTTGTTCGCAGTAGATGGTAGAATTAAGCGTCTCGCCATATGGGAGCAGCTCATAGTGGATGATTCCCTTCCAATCCCACCAAACACACAGCAAAACCTTCCTGGCCGTCAATCCCGGCTTGGCCACTGTTTGGGACGATTCACCGGCCTTCGACCACGACCGTTTTCGCTTGATATTGTCGTATGTGATCCATTTTTGGTCGCCAGTCACCATCCGCTTCAAGAATGGGTCGAGTTCGTTCCGTTTCAGCAGCATATCGCAGGCGTTGATTCGGTCCAGAAGGTTTTTTTGCGTCAAATCATGCGGCACCCAAACATCAAGCTTTTTTTTGTATTCAGCCTTCTGCGGATGGTTTAAAATGGTTTGGTGACTAACTCCCATCTCCTGGGCGATGTCACGAGATGCCACATGCCGGTCTAACTCGATGTAGTCCATGATTTGATCGGTATTTGTCGTCACAGGTTTTCCGCCGGCTGGCTTATCCATGGTGTCGTTTTCACCGGCTCTGAATCGTCGAAACCATTCCTCCGCGGTTCGAAGTGATAGAGTACCATCCCCCAAAACACCATTAATCTCACGGAACGTTTCTCTAGCGGATTTGCCTTTAACGAAGGAAAACTTTAAAATAGCGCGAATTTCGGCGTTAGTGAATTATATGTTTACACGTCTATAACTGTTGAACGCAATATCCAAACTAATTATGCATAGCGTCGTTTTGTAGGTTATGTCAAGACCTTTCAAATTATGTATAGTATTGCCAGATATGAGCTCTGTAGCGCTTTGTACATAGCCGCGAAATTCAAAAGACAAAAAGGCGGAAGGGAGATATTTGCCAATTTATTATATTTCAATATCGGAAGCAAGAAGTGATTTTTTTTATATCTGGAGTTGGTCTTTTGGTTTGAATAAATTTATAATAATTTTGAAAACTATTGATTTAGATAATGCATACTTAAACTCTAATCTATCGCTGAAATGAATACTTAATATTAATGCCGTTTTCCTTGCATTCCACTCTTACAAGTTTTGTTTTAATTTTGCCTCAAAAAGTAGCCTTTTATTTGTTTTTCTTATATTTTATTGGATATTGAAACTTACACGCTCTGTCTAGGGTTAGTAATAACGGCGACTCTCATCGCCTCCTTCAGTGTTTCACGAAATTTCGAACTGGCATCTCCGATAGGCCAATAGAAAATGTACAGTATTGAGCGATGGATGAGGTTATTTCCTGTTAACTGGTAAAAACGTGATAAATAGATAATATAGATTGATTTGATTAAAAAGCTCTGTTATAGTTAAAGTACTGATAGAGTCGCATATTGATGATGATGAGATATATTACAAAGATCAAGTGGACTTGAATTTATGTTCTAAGATTTTTAGAAACTGTGCTTTTTAATTTATACACAACTTTAATGTTTGTGATGTTCATACAGCTTTTGAGATGTTTAATGTCGGTGTAGATAAATCAATGTTCTTCAAGATCGAGGTTAAATTTGGTCGCAAGTTCAGTTTAACTGGTACTTTGTTTTAAATAGTTAAAAAGAATGTTTGCGTCACTATTTTGCAGTCTTTTTTAATGAACATATTTTCCTATGTGAGTAATTTTTGTTTCGTATGAGAACAAAAAAATTTACC